>CM039673.1:455258871-457658871 GCA_022496015.1 Hordeum marinum
TAGAATTATTGTAAACATGGCATGAATACTTCATAAATTATAGATACGTTGGTGACGTATAAATCCCCCTCCGACAGGGTGCCAGAATGGAACTCATGATGGGATCACGGTGGGACAGAGACTTTTGGCAGCGGAAAAAGTGTTTTGGGATGCCCTCTAGGTTTTTTGGAACATATGTGCATTTATAGGCTAGATAAAGGGGCCAGGAGGGCCGCTAGGGAGGCACAAGCCATTAGGACGCGACCAGTACCCTCCCTGATGGCTTGTGGCTACCTCGTGCGACCTCCGGTATCCTCCCGAACCTTCCATGATTTCTTTTGGTCCAGAAAAAATAATAACTAAGTTTCGGGGGCAATTGGGTTTCGTTTGGTACTGTAAACCTGAAAAGTAAAAAAACACGCAGAAAATAAGAACTGGCACTAGGCACCATGTCAATAGGTTAGTGCTCAAAAATAGTACAAATTGGTAAATTATTACCCAAAAAGTATCCTAGAATGATAAATATAATAGCATGGAACAATAAAAAATTATAGATGCGTTGAAGACGTATCAACACTGATTTCAGTAGAACTACCGGGGTGTTGTATTTGTGTAGAAATAAAAGTTCTTGGAATGGGACAAAACTTTCTGGAGATTACCTAGATGGGGCCATCAATTGCCCACAAGGCAATAGGACGCGACCAACCCCTGGGTGCGCCCTGATGCCTTATGGGGCGCACGTGGCTCTGCTAACCCTAATTCCAAGCCTATAAATTCCTATTCACCGACAAAAAAATAAGAGAGAAGTTTTCATCACGTTTTACGAGATGGAGGTGTGGCCACCTCATGTTCTTCCTCAGGAGGGCTGATTTGGAGTCCGTTTGGAGCTCCGAGGAGGAGGATTCGTCGTCGCCATCATCACCAACCCATCTCCATCAACAATTCTGTGATGCTCACCACCAGGAGTGAGTAATTCCTTCATAGACTTGTTGGACGGTCATGGGATTGGATGAGATTTGTCATGTAATCGACTTATATTGATAGGGCTTGATTCCTTGTATCTTTTATGTTCTGAGATTGATGTTGTTGTGACTTTGCTATGCATAATGCTTGTCAGTAGGGTCCGTGTGCCATCATTGCAGATCTGAACCTATTATATTTTCATAAATATGAGAGTGTTTTGGATCCTATCTTGCAAATTGTATGTACCTATTATGTGTTATGATCCACATACTGACGTGGCTTGAGACTGCATCGGTATTTCACCAAAGAGGAAGGGATGATGCAGCACAACTATGGTAAGTATTTCCCTTAGTTATGAAATCAAGGTTATCGAACCAGTAGGCCTAACTAAACCAAATATTCGAATAATACATGCGAGGCTATAAATAATCATGCATATAAGAGATGAAATGAAGACTCAAATAATATTCATGGATAGAAATTGATCATGAACTCAAACTTCATCGAATCCCAACAAACACACAGCAAAACACACTCAAAAAGTAATTACATCAAATAGATCTCCAAGAGACCATTGTATTGAGAATCAAAAGAGAGAGAGGAAGCCATCTAGCTAGTGCCTACAGACCCGTAGGTCTATGGTGGACTACTCACGCATCATTGGAGATGCACCAATGAGGATGATGAACCCCTCCGTGATGGTGTTAGATTGGATCTTGTGGTTTTGGAACTTGCGGCGACTGGAATTGTGTTTTGTCAACTTCCCTAGGGTTTTTGGAATATTTGGGTATTTATAGAGCCGAGAGGCAGTGGAGGAGACTCCCGTGGGCTCCACAAACCACCAGGGCATGCCTTGGGACTCTAGCGTGCCCTGGTGTCTTGTTGGCCCTACGGGCCTCCCCTCGGGTGCTTCCTTGGCTCCCAATTTGTCTTTTGGTCCAAAAAATCTCCAAAACATTTCGCGACATTTGGGCTTCGTTTGGTACTGATATTCTACAAAGTAAAAAAACAAGCAAATAATGGCAATTGGCACTGGGCACTATGTCAATATTTTACTCCCAAAAATGATATAAAGTTGCTATAAAATGTGTATAAAATATCCAAGAATGATAATAAAACAACATGGAACAATCAAAAATTATAGATACGTTGCACACGTATTAGCATCCCCAAGCTTAATTCCTGCTCGGCATCGAGTAGGTAAATGATAAAAACAGAATTTTTGATGTGGAATGCTTCCTAACATGTTCATCAGATATTCTTTTCTTTTGTAGCATGGACATTTGGAATTTAGATGGTTTAAAGCAATAGTCTAGTTTTGGCATCAAGACTTTAATACTCAAGCATACGAACAAGCAACCATGTCTTTCAAAATATCAACACTAAAGAAAGTTATCCCTAGACCATCATGCTCAATCATTGATCCATTCATGAAACACACTCGAATATTAGCTATACCCAATGCACAAGCATGATTATAGTACCCCCTAGTTGTTGCTTTATAAGAGAAGATGGAGACTCGAATAAAAGTAAAAATTGCATAAAGTAAATAGATAGGCCCTTCATAGAGGGAAGTAGGGATTTGTATAGGTGCTAGAGAATGGGTGGTATGCCTTTAAATTGATAGAGAAAAATATTTTGGGTGGCATGCCTTTCCTGTCAACGAAAAATGGCCGAGAATTATTAATACTTTTCCATGCTTCATAAGCGGTTCCCAAACAAAAAATAAAGTTTATTCCTTTTCCACCATTCTTTCACAATCCATGGCTAGTCATATCCACGGGTACAATCCATACAAACACTTTTCAAGGAATTTATTATTTCACAACATAAAGTAAAAAAATTCATTTCGGGACTAGGCATCCCTATTACCACCTTAATCTCATGCAATGACAAGTGAATAAACACTTTTAAGAATAACACAACTAGTATGGAAAATATCGCTCACCCCCTTCTGCTTCATGAGCGGTACGAGCACACCAAAAGGAAATTCATTTTGAAAAGTAGAGATGGCACATAAAAATTTGCTTGGAACGACATAGAAATACCGCATATAGATAGGTATTGTGGACTCATATGGCAAAACTGGGTTTACGGATTTTCAATGCACAAGTAGTATTTCTACTTAGCACAAATGGAGGCTAGCAAATAGATTGAGAAGCAACAAACCAAGAAACAATTATTCTCATAAACGTGCATTAAGCATAACTAACACCAAATAATACACCATAAGTAGGATGTAATTCCATTGCATAAATATTGACATTCGTGATTGCATAGGGAATCACAAACCTTAACACCAATAGTCTTGTTAAAGCATACTTACTCACCAACATAACTCACATATTACTATCATCATGTCTCAAAACTATTGCAAGGAATCAAGTTTAATTTGTCCAATGATCTTGATGAAAGTTTTTATTATATCCCTTTTGAATATCTATCACCTTGGTACTAGTTTCATATATTGCCATTGCTTTTGACAAGCTCAAATAAATTTAACTGAAGAACATGAGCATAAAAATTTCATATCTCAAAATAATATAAGTGAAGCATGAGAGAATTTATTCAAAATCCACTAACCCTCAAATTAATCTAAGTGAAGCATGAGAGTATTTCTTCCAAATTTTAACGAACATGGTGCTCAAAAATATATAAGTGAAGCATTAGACCAATTCCATGGCTCAAAAAATTTAAGTGAAGCATATAGAGCAATTCTAAAAAAGCATAGCATAATTTTGGCTCTCTCAAATAGGTGTGTACAGAAAGGATACTTGTGACAAACTAAAAATCAAATCAAGCAAAGACTCATATAATACAAGACGCTCCAAGAAAAATTCATGATATGTGACGAATAAAAATATAGCTCCAAGTAAAATACTGATGGTCATTAGAAGAAAGAGGGGATGCCACTCGGGGCATCCCCAAGCCTAGTTGCTTATTTATCATTGGATATTATCTTAGGGTGCCATATAATCCCCAAGCTTAGGCTCTTTTCACTCCTTATTCCTTCATACATCGTGATCTCACCCAAAAGTTGAAAACTTCAATCAAACAACACTTAACAAAATCTTTGTGAGATCCGTTAGTATAATAAAGCAAATCACCACTCTAGGTACTATTTCAAACCCATTAATATCTTATTATTGCATTATATCTAATTTATTCTGAATTTACCATGGTTTATATCCTCCAATACAAACCATAGATTCATAAAAATAAGCACACAATGCAACAAAAACAGAATCTGTCAAAAACAGAACAGTCTGTAGTAATCTGTACTCTAACCATATTTATGTAACTAAAACTATTCAAAAACATTAGTATAACATCATAAATTTATATATGAATCTTGTGTAAAATATTCAGAATTTTTCGTCGCATATGTGATTTTTAAAAATTCTGCTACTAGACGAAAAAGTTTCTGTTTTTCAACAAGATCAAATCAACTATCGCCCATCATGATCTGAAAGGCCTTACTTGGCACAAACACTAATTAAAATATAAAATAACAAAATAATAACATTAGAATAATTTTGTAAACACTCAAGAATAGAAAGAAAAAGGCAAAAATAAATTTTATTCATTGGGTTGCCTCCCAACAAGCTCTTTCTTTATAGCCATTAAGATAGGCTTGAGATTTCAATGATGTCCTCATGAAACATAATAATAGCAAAACAAAGAGAGCATAATTAAGCATATGGAAAACACAGCTAAGTTGAACATACTTCCTATGGATAGGCACTTTATAAGTAAAGAAATTATCAAGGCAATCAAAAACAAGCATATGGAAGGAAGAAGAAAGAGACAATAACAATCTCAACATGAAAATAGGTAATTTAGTATCATTAAAGTTTATACAACCATAATTTCCTCTCTCATAATAATTACACGTAGGATCATAATCTAATTAAACAATATAGCTAGCATAAGCAATACTCTCTTTATGATCAACATGCATAAAGTTTTTATCATCTTCCAAACTAGTGGGATTATCATCAACTAAAGTTATGACCTCTCCAAACCCACTTTCAATACTATTTAAAACATTATTATAAATAACATATTCAACATGGGGCTTCAATAAATTTTTAAGATCACAAAAAGCATTATCACCCCAATCATGATCATTCAATAAGACGTGGACATGACAAAATTATCATCCCCAAGCTTGTAGTTTTGCATATCATTAACATAATTTACATTAATAGAGTTGATAGTAACATCATTGCAATCATGCTTTTCAATCAAGGAGCTATCATAAATCACCTTATAAATTTCTTCTTTCAACACTTCATCAAAAATTCGAGATTCATTATTTTCAAACAAAACTTCATAGAGATAATCAAGTGCACTCTAGTCTCTAGCAATTGGTTCATCATAATTTGGTATTTTTAAAAGATTAGAAAATGGATGAGGGCCCATATGAATTGATTTTTAGCAAGCGAAGATGCAAGCAAATAGAAGGCACATGGCAACACAAGCAAAGATAGCAAACAAGGAAAAGGCAAACAGAAAAGAGGGCGAATAAAACGACAAATTTCTGTGAATTGGGGGAGATGAAAACAAGAGGAAAATTCCAAATAATGTGAATTGCAAGGAGATGAGGTTTGTGATTAGTAACCTGATAGATGTTGATGATGTCTCCCCGGCAATGGAGCAAGAAATTCCTTTGACGTGGCTTGAGACTGCGTTGGTATTTCCCCCAAAGAGTAAGGGGTGATGCAGCACAGTTACGGTAAGTATTTCCCTCAATCATGAAACCAAGGATATCGAACCAGTAGGAGTACCAAGCAACACTATGTAAACGGTACATACACACAAAGAACAAATACTTGCAACCCGACGCGTAAGAGAGGTTGTCAATCTCTCCACGGTAAAAGATAGATTGGTTTGTATGAGATTGTATAAATGGATCACACAATAACACAAAATAAAAGATGCAAATAAAAGTGCAGAAAGGTATTTTTGGGTTTTTGGAATAATAGATCTGAAAGCAAATGCAGAAAAAGATAGATCAAAAAGCAATATATTAAAAGGGTAGACCCAGGGGCCATAGATTTCACTAGTGGCTTCTCTCAAGGAAATAGCACATGGTGGGTAAACAAATTACTGTTGGGAAATTGATACAAGATCAAATAATAATGAAGATATCCAAGGAAATGATCATTATATAGGCATCACGTCCAATATTAGTAGACCGAAACGATTCTGCATCTACTACCATTACTCCACACATCGATCGCTATCCATCATGCATCTAGTGTATTAAGTTCATGGAGAAACAGAGTAATGCAATAAGAATGATGACATGATGTAGACAAGATCTATTCATGTAGGAATATACCCCATCTTGTTATCCTTAATAGCAACGATACATGCGTGCCTCGCTGCCCCTTCCGTCACTGGGAGAGGACACTTCCAGATCGAACCCATCACAAAGCACCTCTTCCCATGGCAAGAAAAATCGATATAGTTGGCCTAACAAAACCAAAGATTTGAAGAATAAATATGAGGCTACAAATAATCATGCATATAAGAGATCAGAAGAAGACTCAAATAATATTCATGGGTAGAAATTATCATGAACTCAAACTTTATTGGATCCTAACAAACACACCGCAAAAAGTCATGAAATCAAATAGATCTCTAAGATACCATTGTATTGAGAATCAAAAGGGAGAGAGGAAGCCATCTAGCTACTGCCTATGGACCCGTAGATCAATGGTTGACTACTGATGCATTATTGGAGAGGCACCAATGAGGATGATGAACCCCTCCGTGATGGTGTTAGATTGGATCTCGTGGTTCTAGAACTTGTTGCGGCTGGAATTGTTTTTCATCGACTCCCCTAGGGTTTTTGGAATATTTGGGTATTTATAGAGCTGAGAGGCGATGGAGGAGACTCATCTGGGCCCCACAAACCACCAGGGCGCGCGTGGGGCCTCTGGCATGCCCTGGTGTCTTGTGGGTCCCTTGGGCCTCCTCCATGTGATTCCTTGGTTCCCAAGTTGTCTTCTGGTCCAAAAAATCTCCAAAAAGTTTTGCGACATGTGGGCTTTGTTTGGTACTGATCTTCTGCGAAGTAAAAAAACAAGCAAAAAACAGCAACAGGCACTAGGCACTATGTCAATAGGTTATTCACAAAAAATGATATAATGTTGCTATAAAAGTATTGTAAAACATCCAAGAATGAGAATATAATAGCAAGGAACAATAAAAAATTATAGATACGTTGGAGATGTATTGCATACCCCAAGGTGACAATAACTAGAATTCTTTCCGATGATTGTCGTAGTTTGAGGAGTTCATGTATTCATTATGTATTAATGCTTTGTTCTCTAGATGTCATGCAAATTCTTACTATAAGCACATATGACTATATACAGAATACATGCCTACATTACATTGATGAATTGGAGTTAGTTTCGTGTCGATCTAGTGTATAACTATTACATGATGAATGTCATACAACACAATTATCCTTCACTAATCCAATGCCTACGCTTTTCCCATATTTATCTATGCTAAGTTACTATTGTTGTTGTTGGTGTTACAATCACTGTAGACTTTTACTATTACTATTTCTATTACTATATTGCTATGCTACTAAAACTCTATTGCAAAAAGAGATTACATGTATGGTTGAATTGACAACTCAACTGCTAAGACCAATAAATATTCTTTGGATCCCCTTGTGTCGAATCAATAAATTAGGGTGTAGTACTACCCGTGAAGATTGTTGTGATCCCCTATTTTGTGGGTTATCAAGGCATTTTTCTAGCACCTTTGCTGGGGATCATAGCTCTATTTATTGAGTTCACTTGGGATTCTCACTTATCATGATGAAGAAACTGAAAGACCCTAAAACTAAGATCGTACCCTCTATGATGAGGCAAGGTAAGGAACTTCCATCTAGCTCGCATTTGATTCACCTACTGTTTTGAACCAGCTTATAACACCTCCACCTGTTATTCAATCTGATACTGCTTCTACTGTGGAGGATGTTGATGATGACGCAATACATGAGCATGAGCCATGGATATAGCACTATAGGTGGAATAGAATATGGTGGAGGTTGTGAAGAAAAGGAGAAGATAGTCTCGCATCAACTAGGCATATCAACGGGCTATGGAGATGCCCATTAATATATATCAGTGTGATTGAATAGGGATTGCGATGCAACGGATGCACTAGAGCTATAAGTATATGAAAGCTCAAAAAGACACTAAGTGGGTGTGCATCCAACTTGCTTGCTCATGAAGACCCACGGCAATTTGAGGAAGCCCATCATTGGAATATATAAGCCAAGTTATATAATGAAATATTCCCAGTGGGATTTGATAGTGACAAAATAGGAGACTCTCTATCATGAAGATCACGGTGCTACTTTGAAGCACAAGTGTGGAAAAAAGATAGTAACATTGTCCCTTCTCTCTTTCTCTCATTTTTTTAATTTATTTTGGTGGGCATCTATGGCCTCTATTTTTTTATTAGGGCTTCGCTGGCCTCTTTTGTTTTTGATAAAGTCCTGAGTCTCATCCCAACTTCTGAGGGAATCTTAGCTTCCATCATCCATTCCTCACATGGGAGAATTCTCAAATAATGATGGTCATCACACTTTTATTTCTTACAACTCAAGAATTACAAATCGATATCTAGAACAAAATATGACTCTATATGAATGCCTCTGGCGGTGTACTAGGATGTGCAATAATCTAGCATTGCAAATGACATCAAAAAATGGAAAGCCATGAAAACATCATGCTAGCTATCTTACGATCATGCAAAGCAATATGAAAATGATGGTGCGTGTCATAATAAATGGAACGGTGGAAGTTGCATGGCAATATATCTCGGAATGGCTACGGAAATGTCATAATAGGTAGGTATGGTGGATGTTTTGAGCAAGGATATATGGTGGGTTTAATGCACCGGCGAAAGTTGCGGGGTACCACAGAGGCTAGCAAAAGATGAAGGGTGAGAGTGCGTATAATCCATGGACTCACATTAGTCATAAAGACTCACATACTTATTCCAAAGGTCTATGAGTCACCGAAGCAAAGTATTAGACGCATGCCCCTAGGGGAGATGTTGGTAGGAGTAAACCATCGCGTGCTCCCGACCCTCACACAAAGGCTGACCATCAATAAACAAATCATGCTCCGACTTCCTTATGTAACGATTCACATTACATGCATGCTATGGGAATCACAAACCTTTACACAAGTATTTTTACCAATTCACAATTAATTCCTAACATGCCTCTTAATATTACCATCTTTATATCTCGAAACTTTATGCAAGGAGTCAAACTTCTCATAGTACTCAATGCACTAAATATGGAAGTTTTTATTATATCCCTTTTGGATGCATATTATATTAGGACTAATTTCATAACCTAAACCAATTACCATGTTGTTTAAATATTCTCAAAATAATATAAGTGAGGTACAAGAGTTCAATTATTTCTATAAAACAAAACACCGCCGTGCTCTAAAAAGATATAAGTGAAGCACTAGAGCAACATTGCCTATCTCAAAAGATATAAGTGAAGCACATAGAGTATTCTAATAAATTAACGATTCATGCGTGTCTCTCTTAAAAGATGTGCACAGCAAGGATGATTGTGGCAAACTAAAAAGCAAAGAATCATATCATACAAGACGCTCCAAGCAAAACACATATCATGTGGTGAATAAAAATATAGCCTCAAGTAAATGTACCGACGGATTGAAGACGAAAGAGGGGATGCCTTCCGGGTCATCCCCAATAGGATCTTTGGCATCCTTATATGACTTGGGGTGCCTTGGTCATCCCCAAGCTTAGGCTATTGCCACTCCTTATTTCATAGTCCATGAAATCTTTACCCAAAACTTGAAAACTTCCCAACACAAAACTTAACAGAAAACTCATGAGATCCGTTAGTATAAGAAAATAAATCACCAATTTAGGTACTGTTGTGAACTCATTCTTTAGTTATATTTGTGTAATATCTACAGTATTCTAATTTCTCCATGGTTCATACCCCCTGATACGGCCCATAGATACATCAAAATAGGTAAACAACACAAAGAAAACAGTATCTGTCAAAAACAGAACAGTCTGTAGCAATCTGGAAACTTCATATACTTCTGTAACTCTAAAAATTCTGAAAACTTACGAAATCCTGGGCAATTTGTATATCAATCTTGTGTAAAATTTTAGACTCATTCGACGCTCTGAAAAATTTATAAAATTCCTGGACTGAGCGCAAAAGTTTGTGTTTTTCAGCAAGATCAAATCAACAATCACCATAGAACATCCCAAAGGTCTTACTTGGCTGAAAGACTAATCAAAACACCAAAACAAAATTACTACAGCGGTAATAATGTGTGAAACATTCAAAAACGGAAGTAAAAACAGAAACATAAAAATAAAATTGGGTTGCCTCCCAACAAGTGTTATTGTTTAATGCCCCTAGCTAGGCATAACGCAATAGATCTAGGTATTGTCATCTTTGGTATGCAATCTGTTCTCATAACCTTGATCATCACCAATATCATTATATAAAATGTGTATCTTATTTTTAGCGGGTTCCCAGATTTTTTATTCTAACCAATCATCATTGAATCCTACATTAATGCCCCTAGTGATCCAAACAAATTTATCATAGGTTTCCAGGTAAATGGTTTGGGTAGTTTCGGAATAGGGAACTCTTCTAAGATTATCATGGTAAGATTGATAATCCCAGACTCAGTGCTATGCAAGGTTTCTTTATCGTGTAGGATTTTTTTAATCGGAGGGTGCTCAATATCCTTTTAATAGAAAGCAAAAATTTCCCTAGCTTCTCGTATGATAAAACCAAAATCATACATAAGGATGATCGTGGCAATATTTTTGGCCTTAGGATGATTAATTTTGGGAAGTTCATCAAACACCTCTTGCAAAGCGGGATCAAAGTGCACAAATTTCCTTTCCAATTTTTCAACGAGCATGGCAATAGCATCAGCATAACAATTTGTGCTAAGAAGAATAGATTTCTTATTCCTAAGCATTACTCCAGTACAATCAAAGAACTCTTGAATAACACTCTTCCCAATAATATTACCGTCTCCCACTTGAAAAGTTTTAACTTTATAATTAGGAGGAGGTTTAGATTCATGATCTTGAGAGCAAGATCCAAATTTTTTCTCAAGATTAGCACTAGGAATACCCTCAAAATTTTCAATGATAATCTCCCCAGATTCAGACATGGTGGCAAAGGATCGATCTAGATGCAAGCAAACAAAAAGGAAACAAAAATGTGAACGGAAGAAGGGCGAATAAAAGGCAAATCTTTTTGATATTTTCTGAAAATCGTTTTAGAAGTGGGGGAGAGGAAAACGAGAGGCAATGGCAAATAATGTAAATGCAAGAGATGAGTTTGTGATGGGTACTTGGTAGGCTTGATGTAGATCTCCCCAGCAACGGTGCCAGAAATCGGCAAGTTGACGAGAGAGTTCTTGTCTTGACTTGCTATGTATTCTCCCCGGGGCCGCCGCCAGAAATCCTTCTTGCTACTTCTTGACGTTGTGTTGGTTTTCCCTTGAAGAGGAAAGGGTGATGCAGCAAAGTAGATAAGTATTTCCCTCAATTGTTGAGAACCAAGGTATCAATCCAGTAGGAGATACAAGCAAGTCACCAATGGATGCACCTACAAAAACAATCAAAGTATTGCACCCAACTCTATAAAGGGGTTGTCAATCCCTTCACGTTTATTTGCAAGGATGAGATTGATAGAGATAGATAGGAAATATTGCAGAAAGTAAAAAAGGTAAATAAATTGCAGAAAGGTATTTTTGGTATTTTTGGTTTATAGATCTGAAAAAATAATATGGAAAATACACCCGGGGGCCATAGGTTAAACTAGAGGCTTCTCTCATGAAGGAAAATAATATGATGGCCTCACTACCCCTACTTTGCCACTAGGTGAGGACACCGCAACATTGAACCCAAAACTAAGCACTTCTCCCATTGAGAGAATTACCAATCTAGTTGGCCAAACCAAACCAATAACTCGAAGAGACTTGCAAAGATATGAAATCATGCATATAAGAATTCATAAAAGACTCAAATTATATTCATGGATAATATGAACATAAACCCAATTCATCGGATCTCGACAAACACACCGCAAAAGAGTATTACATCGGATAGATCTCCATGAAGATCATTAAGAACATGGTGTTGAAGCACAAATAGAGACAAGAAGCCATATAGCTACTAGTTATGGACCCGTAGGTCTATCGTGGACTACTCATGCATCATCGGAGGGGCAATGGAGTTGATGTAGATACCCTCCATGATTGAATCCCCCTCCGACAAATTACCGGAAAAGGCTCCAAGACTGGATCTCTCGGGAACGGAGGCTTCTGGCGGCGGAAAAGTATTTGTGTGCATATTTTTGGTATTGGGGGGATATTTGGGAATTTATAGGACGAAGAATAGGGTTAGGAGACCTGCTAGGGGGTCACAAGCCTGCCATGCGCGGCCAGGGGTAGTGTCCGCGCCCCTGGCTTGTGACCTGCTTGCAGGTCTTTTTCCTTGCCCTCCAAGTGTGGCAGATGTCTTCTGGTCTAAGAAAAATCATCGCAAAGATTTTATTCCGTTTGGACTCCATTTAATATTCCTTATCTACAATACTCAAAAGCAAGGAAAAAACAGAAACTGGCACTAGGCTCTAGATTAATAGGTTAGTCCCAATAATAATATATAATAGCATATTAATGCATATAAAACATCCACAAAATAATATAATAGCATGGAACAATAAAAAATTATAGATATGTTGGAGACGTATCAGACAACTGTACATCTAGTTGGATAGGCTGAGATTGAACTCTCAAGACCTCATCTTCCCCTTCTTCTCCTTCAGTCGAGGTCACTTTGGCCACGCCCAATTACTCAGGGATGTCTTCAGGGGAGACTTCTGAAACATATACAAACCCGGTCACCCGGCAATCCACAATGACTCTTGGATGCTCTAGACCTCGACGCCTAACTGTCTGGAATATCATAGTCTTCAAGTGTAACAAGTCTTCGGTTCACTCAGAACAGAATGACTTTGCTGATGCTCAAGCACAATAGCTCTAGGTGTTTGGGTTTATCCTTGTAGGATAGTTCTCTGTCAATGTCTTCTAGGTGGGTTACTCCAAAACGACAACAGTCGTATCTAACTCTTAGCAGCAACCAACTTATGGTGGAGGGGGTGGGCTATTAAAAGCCAACAGGCAACCCGACATGATATGACCGAAATGACCCTGGGTCAACTGCCAACCGACACGTGTTCCAACAGTTAGATTTCAAAGACACACACGAGAACATTACTTGGGCTCTGTAACACCCCGTTACGCTTGGCGGGATCTAGACTGGCCCCACGGACCAACACTAGTCTTTCCTGCGCACTTTGTCCCCACTCGTGCACACCCGGGACCAACTTCCTAGTCGGTCACCCATCCTAGAATCGCTCCAAGCCAAGCACGCTTAACTTTGGAGTTCTTTTTGAGTGGGCTCCCGGAAAAGAAGGAATTCCTTGTTGATATGAGTAGTCTATCATTCCTATTAAGCCAGGCTCTCACATACACCCCCACTCAAAGGAACCGACGTCCTCGTCGGCCCATCAGGAATGTTCCCTTTTGGCACACCTATGCGCGTTCAGTCCGACATATATGCTATGATGTGTGCCACGACGGACCACACACGCCATGCGCCACATGCACGTGCACTAGACTCGTGCATGCCCGTGTAACCGCAAGGGTCGGCTCTGATACCAATTGTAACATCTCGTTACGCCTGGCGGGATCTAGACTGGCCCCACAGACCAACACTACTCTTTCGTGCGCACTTTATCCTCACTTGTGCCCACCCGTGACCAACTTCCCGGTCTGTCACCCATCCTAGAATCACTCCAAGCCAAGAACGCTTAACTTTGGAGTTCTTTTCGAGTGGGCTCCCGGAAAAGAAGGAATTCCTTGTTGATATGAGTAGTATATCATTCCTATTAAGCCAGGCTCTCACATAGTACAAGCCCAAGCTGAAGTACAACCTATGTAAGGATGATACAACTCATCGGAGGCATTACAAGCTTCATATACATTATCTATCTACACCTCCAGAACTCAACTCACACCTCAGACATATCCCACAAGACACGCAGGACTGTGGCAATACGACTATTACCATACTAGTACCTACATCCACGTACTCAAGCATCGCCGTAGAATGCCTCATATAGGTTACCCCCGTGGCCCGGGAGCTGAACCTGAGGATCTGGAAACACCCTGTCCTGTGATCCCCAAGCAGTTGAAAATGCCAAATAAAGCATTATGATTATTTTAGTACTCAAAATATTCTAAAACATTTTATGGAAGTTTGAAATATTCAAACTAAGTTCCATAAAATATTTGGGATATTTTATGCGTGGCATTTGTGCCTAAATAAAAATAAATAAATAAAATGTCAGAAAATAAAACAGAATTTGGAATATTTATAAAAAAAGGAGGAAGCCCACCTAGACCGGCCCATTTGGCCTAGCACTGTCGTCGTCCTCCTGGCGGCCAGGAGGCCGAGCGCATGCCTGCCGTGCGCGCACGCCGGAGCTGCCACGCAGCTCCCTGCGCGCCTACATCCCCTTGTCACGCTAGCAAGCGGATGAGAGCGCTGTCGTCCCCATCGCTCTCTCTTGCCCATTCTCCCCTAGCTCCTCCCTCTCCTCTGCTCCGCCATGGCCGTCGCCGCTGCTCGCCCGTCGACGTAGCTAAAGCCGCTACCGTGCCTCCCTGAGCCCGCCAGAGGCTCCGCCTCATTGTCCCCATCCTCTGCGCCGAGCCACGCGTCGCCAGAAGCTTTGGAGCGTCGCCCTCGACCTCTTCTTCCTCCTCGGACCGAGCTCCGTCGCCGTTGATTCGTCACCTCTAAGCTCTCCTCGAGCAAGGTCTCATAGGCTCCAAGCCTGCAGTAAGCCCCCGGTCCTTTCCCCTCTCCTCTCTGGCCTTTTCCCCCTTTGTAGGCCTCGGTTGCGTCGGCTCCCGAAATGCCCCACCGCACGAGCTCGTCGTCGGCGTTGCTCCGGTGACCAGCTGGTCCATCCGAGGCCATCACCGAGCTCGTGGGGTCGCGTAGATGCCAGAGGAGCCAAGTTGCGGTCATGTTGCGCCCTGGTTCATCGAACTTGTGCTAGCCTGAGCTCTGGCAGCTACCGAGCTCGTCGCCGGCGTCGATCCCTGTTGTCTCAGGCTCTAAGCAATGCTGATCAACAAACTTTGGAAGAGATTTCCTCTCATCGTCTTCAATCGAATATATAGGTGTTTTGGGTTGAGCATCATGCCGGCATCTAACTTCGATCACCTCGACCCCACTTAATAGTATGGTGGTTCCTATGACTCGGGAAAGAAGAAACAAAACAACCAAAAGACTTCGTCTTTGCGCACCACCAATGGCTTCGGTCATCATGAATACCTTCGGATATTTTTAGGGGTCATTTTCGACGGTTAAACCGAATCTCTAGGGACTTCTATTTGTGTTATCCCGTGAACTCTCACAAAAACATTAGTCCCTCAACCATGTTTTTCTTCAGTACTCCAAAACCAACAAAGGTAGCACTAGATGGACTTTCATTCTTGCCCTTTTTGGTGATTGCTGATAAACTAGTTGAAGTTTTCAACGGGGATAAAATATATGAAGTGAAAGACTTGGAGATTATGATTGCAAGATGTAGAGAGCCCCCTTGAAGATGTGCTTATGAAGATCTTGCTTTGAATGCAAAAGCACATGACAAGTTTTAATTTGTGGAGATCTCCCCCTATATCTTGGAATCCTATCACTATGCATTTAAATGGCTTTTGCGAAGATAATAAAATGCATAATAAAAAATGGGTGTCTACTGAATGACTTTGGGCGCATATGATAAGATATGGAATAGAGCCAAAGGTAAGGTAAACATAAAATGTGCAGACGTCCATTAGGACTTATGTTTTACAACCCAAAACAACAAATGTTCAGAACGAGAGTTGTAAAATTAACAAAAATAGCAGCACCCATCCCATATAGACTCGTTGGAAGATTATCAATCCAATGATTGTCCCTCTTTGTCATGGAATGACCAAAAATGGTGAAGACATTTGACATTATACATATCCTAGCATGAGTTGTAGATGATGGTGGAGCAGGGTCAGTGGGGTTGGGGCAGATGGGCCTGTTGCGGCGTCGTTTAGTTTTGACGGTGCTAGAAGAGAAGTGACATCCTCTGCTTCATCATTCGCAAGCTTGGTGTTGACGAACGTTGCTGAAGAAGAATAGTCACTGTCTACGAGGGATGGCGTTTGGCAGCATTTCATCGCGTGAGGAGGAGGAGCACATAATCTGAATTATTTGTCAAATCCATCCTCATGGAGATATTCCTCGGGAGCCAGCACAGTCAATATCTTCCAATAACAACTGGAAGTTTCATGTGCCACAAAGGTGTCCTTGGTGGAGAGGTTGCGAATGCGATAGATATTTGTCACCATAGATTGCATTTGTCATCGCGTCAACTCGTGTTGTCGATCCTGCTTCTCAATAAGAGAGACAAGAATCTCCCGATCAGACATGTCACATTCCCTTCTGGGTTGGGGCTGTTGAGGCAAAGTGCTAGTTGTGGCTTCAGTGACGGTAGCACTTGACTGAGGGCGGTGAATGGAGCCACTCATCCTTGCTTTGGTTTGATCAGACGGAAGGTGAAGCCCTTTAATGTTAGTAGTGCCACTAGTGCCTTTAATTATGGGGTTCTTGCTCTTGGAAGGGTAAATGTCTTCGTGGATGACTTCCACATCTAGGAGGTAGATGTCATGGTTGTGAGCAGAAGGCAGATACCTTGTGTTTGTTCAACGCTTTACAAAGCGCATGATCCATGGTGCATAGATCTTTGGTTCACACAAATTGATGCCATTTACTACCAGGCTCTGCAGGAATAAATCTTGAAGATTAAACCTGATGCCAGAGACGGTGTTGTAGATCAATGTCTCCAAAGCCCCTTCTAGCATGTGTGATGAGGAATGCCCTTTGATTGGCCATATTGTATGGCGAAGAATGTGATAGATTGTCTTTGGAAGATATTGAAGATCATCAACACAGAATGTTGTGGGCAAATCTGCATCTGGTTCCAAATCCTTCATTAGCGTCAGCATTGCAATCATGTTGGGCTCAGGCATTTTGAAGATGCTTTGGTGGCTTCAGAATAGGCCGCAAGTTTCGGATGAAAGTCCTCTCCCGATGCAACAAATTGAGTTGTGGAAAATAATTCCATAACATGGGCCTTGATGTGTTCATCACGGAACATGAAATCCATTACCCATTTGTTCACATCTCACCCAAAGCCAGAGATGTCGAGAGTTGCATTGAACTGAAGGATGAGTTGTTCATTCAAGTCTTCGTGATCAACAACAAAAGGCAGTAGTCCAACATGTTGAAGACAATTGAGGGCTTGATCAAAATAGGTAAGACCCTTCGTAGCTTCAAAGTTGAGATGTTTGTGAGGGAAGATCATGTTTTTCCCACAAAGGACACATGTATAATGTCAGCGTTCGGGAGCACTTCAGAACCTATCAGATTGAATCTTATGATGTTTGTAGGGATTCTGACCGGAATCAAGGAAAGTATTGTTGAGTCTGAAGCTCTTCACACTAAAGACAAGAGGACTTGATGGTCTTCTTGTCGAAGACTTGGAAACCTAGGCATAGGGTTCATAACTCTAGGATAACAATGAATATTGAATTCATATTGAGGGCCCATCCTTGGTGGTGGAACTATCCTAGGCCATTTGGTTGGGACCATCACTTCTTCCCTATTGCGAGCCATGACAATGTTTTCAGAATTGTCGTCAGTGGATGGCGTAGCAGGAATAGGAGGTCCATCAGCAAATTGAGCATTGACTTCGCCCTCGGTGTTTGCTGTGTGGGGGGCTCCAAGAGTGGAAATAGTAGTGGCATCAGCAGTGTCTTCAGCTGCTTTGGCTTCAATCTTGGGTTGATTAGGAGAAACATCTTCAACCATGGGAATATCTTTGATTGGTGCAGTCAGAGCAACATTCGCTTCATCTTCAGGTATGCTTTGCATTGAAGATATAATTGGCCTTGGTCATTTGTGAAGCCTTTTGAGAGGTGATGCAGAATCAGTGGTTTCAACATCCATGGCTTCAAATGGCGACTTGGGTGATCGTGGAACTGGAGTTGAAAAAGGAGTAGGGAGAGTGTTTGGAGTGGCTTTAGTCATGGGGGTGTTGGGATGTGCATTATCCCAGAGCACATCAGACACCATGTGCCTTTAAGTGGTGCCAATGTCTACATATTCACTGCCATCTTGAAGTGGTGATGATAGCAGTGGTGCATCCAGTTGAGGCAGGGGTTCTTGTTCAATATTGACTTCATCAATGGGAGCTTCGGGTGCAATGTCTTCAGCTACATTGGGTTCAATAGTCGGGATCTCTTCAGTCGTTTGAGCCTCTGTGGTAGCAGACTCATGAAGAATAACACACCTATCAGGGTTTTTAGAGGCAAGAGGATCCATGGAGACAGACGTAACACGCAGGGGCTCCTCTTGAGCAGGTGGTGTGACAAAGGGAACTTGAAGGGGCGGGGGCACTTGAGCCGAGCATGAAGACTTCGTTTTCTTTGGTGTTGGGTGGTTGGAGGGTTGAGCTTCAGCAAGATGAATCCTCTTGCACTTTTTGGCTTGAGTCTCAACCTATTTTGTCTTCTTGCTAGATATAGAAGAGGAAGGAGGAGGCCTCCTTTAGCCAGAGAAGCCAGCGGGGAAGATAATGCCTGGTATTTTTGATCTTGAAGGTGCAGGCTGGCTCAAGTACATAGAAGCTTTCCTTGACCTCTCAATGATTCTTGGATCAACTGCTTGCTGGACAAGTGATTTTCTCTTCAACATCTCATTGTGAGCATGGACCATCTTTGTAGATTTGCTTTTCAAACGCTCTAGGGCGCCTTTGACAGCTTCACAACGTATTTCCAATTCGACCTTTAAGTCAGTCATCCTCAATTGATAGCCCTGTATTTTCTCAATAGTAAGCTTATGAACATTTGTTTTGAAAAGATCCTTTTCATGGCAAATCTTTTCACGTTGTTGCACAACCTTTGGAGAAACAGTTAGTTCTTCATTCACCAGCCCTTGGAAGGTGATACTAAGCCCAATGGGGAGCTGAAGGGCATCAATGGTGAGCGAGGGATTAGCAAACCATTTATTAATGAGTTGGTTGAGAATGTCTACATCAAAGAAAGGCAAGTCTTCAAGATGCTTGGCCTCTTCGTCTTTTTGTTAGATGAGATTTGCCAGTGTTGCATCATCAAACTCATAATCTGAGAGTTCAGTCATCTTAGCAGCATCAATCATGGAGATGGATGGCTTCATGCCATGTGCAACAACGAATTTTCTTTTCATTCTCCTGGTTATGCGAGATTCGCCCTTAGTCTCAGCTGGTTCAGATGTTCATGATCGTGAAGTCTGTGGTGTTTGTGGCAACTGGCTTTGAAGCCTTTGAAGCCTTAGGCACTGAAGCCTTTGTTTTCTCCATTGACTTCGAATCAGTGACATGGGGTTGTTCTTCCGCCTTAGATGTTTCATCAGTCACAGAGAACCCAAGGATGCTGGAGGGATCTGGATGCTTTGGCATTGGACGCCTGACCATGCACGGGAACAAGGTAATTTTGATGGATACAACCATTATCTTCGTATGCATATTTTTGTAGACAATGTCAGTCCAGGGTGCCTTTTCTGCATTCTTGTTTGCATATTATGCAGTGACACACGGTAGTAAAGCCATTCTCCTGCCCAATATATTCGAATCCATTGGATTCAGTTCTTGTGTTGTGTGTAAGATTCTTGTGGATCAAACTTATAGAGGTCATACAGTGCATGCGGAAGATCTTTTGCAGTGTTCAGACGTCTTTGTCTTCAATCTTTCTTAGTTTCTTTGTCTCTAGCCATAGTCTTTGAGTTGGCAAAAAGCTTCGCTGACCGATGTAAAGGAGAACTGGCACCATGTGAGTCCAGATGTATCTACAGGTAGTCTGCAAATGAATTCATACTATGAGATCCAAGACATTCTATCGCGGACATGTACCCGCGAAAGAACTAGATATGCGAGGGGAATAATAGAGGTCATACGTAGTCTCAAAAGATTTTGAAGATTAAAATATGCTTTGAAGAGATTGACCTCGTTCACTGAAGACAATCACTTTCTCACAGGATATGGTGGTTTCACAATTGTACAAGTCCAAGAATGTCCACAAATGCCGGGGCTGGATGCTCAGGATCACCTATGGAGCCTTGGGCTCCTTTGTGGTTCGACATGGGCGAGATCACATTGCACAAAAAGAAGAGGTCATGAGACTCCACAGTGATGAGACACTGGTGTGTTACCTAGGTTCAGACCAATGAGAAGCGTAAAACCCTACTCCTGCTTTGGTGGATTGATCAGAGGAACACGAAGTGCATGTAGTGCCCCAAACCCGGCAAGGCTGCCTTGGGGTGAGCTACTACGCAAGTAAAAGTGTCCAAGAGTTTGAATCCTTAGCTAGGTTGCCTTGCGCCTCCTTTAATAGCACAAGGGGCAACCATAGTGGCAAAACAGACATTATCTCTTGATTAGATATCTAACAATGCTATCATACCTAACTCTGGCATTAAAGACAAAATGCCATAAATGCTAGCCTAGGTGGCGTGCAGGGATGCATTCCCAGCAAGCTTCTACCACCGCTTAAGCTAACTAGTGCTTCACATCTTGACATGCCTCTGGACAAGTGTCAAATGTGTATAATCCTTCTTCCAGCAAGCCGCCACATGCTTAGCGAGAGCCACTTAGCCACCTGAGGGCTCGACACCGCATTGACAAGCGACTGGTGTTGCCATGCGATGGAGCGGTGGCCAATCGGCTCACGCCTGTTGGGAGATGGCTTGCCAGGTCTTCCTGAAGATAGCTACGCGTCGGTCCCCGGCAAGCACCGGGGACGTGCTTGGCGTAGTTTGGGCCCATTCCGGGCCGTTGCATCATAATTGTCGGTGTTGCATAGCCAGCATAGGTTGCTGTTGTCGTAGTCTTGGTCTTGAATGTTGAGTTGTCTTCTTGATGTGCTCCTTGATCTCACATAGAGCAGCTTCTTTGGCTTAGACTAGCCTTGGTTGTTCTTATGTTGATGGGTTCAGCTACTACTGCATGTGCATAAGTCAGGGGCACTAGGTACCCCAATCTTAGTGCACCGACAGGAGCCCCTAGGTCTAGCCCAAACGCGCTCGCCCAACGTCGTTGGGTCAGGCCCAAAATTTATGCACAGGCGCGCAATATGAGGGAGTAACTACCAACTTTTAAGTTAGCACTTACCCACTACCTCAAGCTGTTTCTGCCACATGCGCCGCATGCATTGCGGGGAGTTCACGGTGGATGTGCATGGCTTAGAGGCGTGGGAGTGGCAGAAACTACAACGTCGGGAATTGGAGCAATGGGGTGGTTAGTTCTTCATCTATGATCGTGGGTACTGGGATAGGTGGAGTTCGGCGACTGCCTTGGAGTGGAGGAGAGCCAACCCTTGTGCCCTCCCCTATAAATTGGGGGGTCGCGACGCGATGCTCATCCATTACCTTCTCCTCCTCGACTCCGGGTTCATACAACTTGCCCTTCTTCTCCCGTCTTTGGATTGTCCCTTCCCTCCTGATGATCGGGGGGAAGAGTAGGGCCAACGCGCCTGTCACCGCCAGGTCTTCTTTTTGTATATGTGCCCAACCCTCGTCTTGGGTCAATAGTTTGGGACTGAAAGCCGGTGTGAGAGGCTTCGAACGGGGGAGCGGGCAGCGCGGCGGCCGCGCCAGGGGAAGCTGCGCTGGCTCACCCACCTCTGCGTGGCCTGCTACCTCTCTCTTGGTAGAAAGCCGCGCAGACGGCACCACGCTGGAATCCACAGCGGAAATGCAGCACTATGGTTGATGGTGGTCCATGCGCTTCTTTTTCAAGGTGGTGGAGAAAGACCATCTGAATGTTCATCGGCTGCGAGTGAGTGGTTGCAGCAGCGGTCCACCATGGCGTGCAGCTAAGTTCTTCACCCATTGCATTGTGTATCCCGTACATGGGTGGGAACATTTTGCCTACGTGTATTCCTTAAGGGTAGAGGATCTCCCCTGCCTCAGGTCGGCGGGGACGACCATGCTCTATGTGAGTCTCTTCGGGAGGCTTGGCGCTCACCTCGGCTGCCGCATCGAGGGCTCGGACAACGGCGGTGGTGTTCCCTTGAGCGGTGGCGATAAGGAAGATAACGGCAGCGGAAACCCACGATGCTTCAAGAGCAGGGACGACTGCTCTGATGTGTCGTGTTTGCCGGCAGCACCATCATCACCATCTGTGCTCTGGCAGAACCATCATCTGCACCTGCCCTCCGTCTTCTTCCTCCCTGCTGGCTTCGTACGCCTTTCCTGGGTGCATGGTCCTTTTGGTCCTGGCAGGGAGGCATCGAATGCTAGCCAGGCACTCCTTTTGCCCTGTTTTCCTTATCCATCCAATCCCTAGGAGGAGAGGAACAAGAAAGGCATGACGGGGCACTTATCTTTTTATAAATCAAAAGATGTAGGCGCTTGCCATGTGTTAGGTAATCATAATGTATTCTTTATCCATTTTGTATCAAAAATGAATGAAATAAATACAATTTCTCTTCCTTAAGTACTATCCCCTTTTTCCTCTTGTTTATATTGTGTCAATATGTTTGTCCTTGCTGCATGGAACTATCTATCGGGTCAGTGCTAACCACGAGTGCCAAAGATGGAGAGAGCCCCCGGCAGCAGGCTGATATCATTCCCCATCAAGGCTCCTTGTCGGTATCGGTGCGCCCTCCCAGAGTTTTTAAGCGACATGAGCTGGGGGACGGCTCGTCCTGACAAGGGTTTCCATTGTGTGAAGGACTTTGCTGACCACAGTGAAAAGTATAGTAAGAGTTTCCTTAAGGGAGAAAAAGGGAATTGAGCCTAGGATATGTGATTAGATATATCTTTTCAGGCAATATCTCTTCTAGAGTAAAACGATTCGCCGTCCTTGTTCCCTTGCCCTTCTTCCTCGTTTTCCTGTCGGCAAACATGTAGGGCAAGAGGCCTCTGTCTTCTGGTAGAGAGAGAATGCGGTAACAAGGATCATAGGCTCATCAAGTACTCTAACAAATCTCTAAAACTTTAAAGATATAACATTGCAACATAAGGATGCATAGTAAACATGCGATGCGATGGTATGATGCAATGTCTGGTTTTATTATTTCTTGCTTGGGGTCTGCGCTTGGCTTTGTAGAAAGGGTTACATGCGCTTTGACAAGGCTTGTACAAAAGGTGGTTGCCAGGGACTATACCCGGCAACCGCGCCTCATGGGTAGAACTTACGGAGATGCTCAATATTCCATGAGTTAAGCCTTTTGATGCCATCTTCGGTCTCCAGACAGACTGCGCTAGGTCTGGTGACTCGTGCTACCCGCTAAGGGCCTTCCCACTTTGGTGTCAACTTGTTGGTACCCTTGGTGGACTAAACGCGCCTAAGGACAAGGTTGCCTTCCTTAAGGCTCCGGGCGTGGACCCTGCAGCTATGATAGCAGCGCAAGGCTTGCTGGTAGCGTGCAGCACGCATTGCGGCCCGAAGACGCTCTTCCTCGAGGATCATGGCATCGTCATGTCGTAGATGCTCTTGCTCTACTTAATCATAGGCAAGTACTCGAGGTGACCCATATATGAGTTCTATGGGGAGCACTGCTTCCGCCCCGTACACTAGGGAGAAGAATGTATGGCTAGTAGCTCGATTTGGTGTCATTCTAAGGGACCCAAGAACCACCATCATCTCATCTATCTAGTGCCTGTCGCTTCTTCGCAGTCTATTGAAAGTTCTTGTCTTGAGTCCATGCAACACTTCAGTGTTCATCCTCTTGACTTGGTCGTTGCTTCTTGGGTGTGCAACATAGGTGAATGAGACCTTTCTTCCAAGGATTTGGATGTATGGTATAAAGGTGCGGCTCATGAACCGGGTGCCGTTGACGGTGATCACTCTGTTATGCACTCCAAAATGGCACACCAGCCCTTTCATGAACTTGATAGCTGACTACACGGTCACCTTCCTCACAGGTTCCACCTCAGGCCACTTTGTAAACTTGTCAATTGCAACGAAAAAGAATTCAAATCCCTCGACGGCATGGGGAAAGGGGCCCAAAATAAAGAGCCCCCAGACCGAGAATGGCCAGGATAAAGGGATCGTCTGAAGAGCTTGTGCTGCTTGATATGGATGTTCTTGGAATGGAACTAGCAGGCCTCGCACTTGGTGACCAGCTCAGTTGCATCTTGGAGGGTAGTGGGCAATAGAAAGCCTACCGGAAGGCTTTCCCGACAAGGGCCCTTGATCCAATGTGGGACCAACATACGCCTTCGTGAATCTCTGCCAGCAATCTCAGCCCATCTTCCCAGGGAATGCACCTCAATTCCACACTGTTTGGTCTTCTTCTATATAGAGTGTCATCGACAAACTGGTACATACTTGACTGACGGGCTACTTTTTTGGCTTCTTCCTGTTCTTCGGGAAGTTCTCCTGTTTAAAGGAAATGGACTATATGTTGCGCCCAAATTGGAGCTTGTGGCTCAACAACGAGGAGTAAGGCATCTCCTCATTCGTGGGAGCGCTTCCCTCGATCACAAGAACCTGGGGTTCTGCAGGTGGGAGCTGCTCACCAAGCGAAACGAGACTGACTCCTCTAGCCTCTCTACCAGCGGCTTGAGGAAGCTCTGTCGGGAAATGCTTGCCGGAGTTCAGCTTTCCTCTTTTCTGGGCCATCGTTGACGGTGATACTGATGGTTGAGTGATGTGTAGGACAAAAGTTCCTGGTTCCATGGGAAGCTTCTGTGTGGCGCACTTTGATAGATGATTAGCGATGATGTTTTCTTCTCATCGCACATGCTCTACCTCCAACCCATCAAAGTGCTCCTCCAGCTTCCTCACTCCTTCCACATATGCTTCCAGCAAAGGACTCTGATAACCTTTGTTTACTTGTTTCACCATGAGTTGAGAATCTCCTCGGACGATCAGTTTCTTGATTCCCAATTCCACCGCGGTCCTGAGTCCGACAAGGAGCCCCTCATATTCAGTAGTGTAGTTGGTGGCATCTTCCCGGGGAAAGTGCATTTGAACCACATATTTGAGATGCTCTCTGGTGGAGGCGATGAGGAGAGCTCCTTCTCCGACGCCCTGAAGTGAGAAAGCACCGTCAAAATACATGATCCATTCCTTAGGCGCTTCCTTGACCGGGAGAATCGTCTCTGGAACCTCTTCATCTAGCGTGGGTGACCATTCTGCAATGAACTCCGCCAACACCATGCTCTGAATTGTGGAAGTGCTCTCATACTTCAAACTAGAACTCGACAGCTCTAGCGCACACACAACTATCTTGCAAGTGGCTTCGGGGTTCCTCAATATATGCTGCAGCGGAAACTAGGTGACAACTATGGTCTCGTGGCCTTGGAAGTAGTGGCGCTGCTTCCTCGAGGCCATGAGAAGGCCGAACATCAGCTTTTGCACTTTGCGTTTCCTTGACCTAGCCCTTTGTAACAAGGAGCTGACAAAGTACACCGGTCACTGCACCACCTTCTTGTTTGCCACGTCCTTGAAACTGTCTTCGCTTGCTTGCTGAGGTTCCCCTTGGTTTGCATCAGGTCCTGTCGCGGACGCTTCGGTTCCACCCTGCTACCTCTTGAGCTTGCGTTGGTTTTCCCTTGAAGAGTAAATGGTGATGCAGCGAAATCGATAAGTATTTCCCTGAGTTGTTGAGAACCAAGGTATCAATCCAGTAGGAGGAACAAGCAAGTCACCAATGGATCCACCTACACAAATAATCAAACTCTTGCACCCAACACTATAAAGGGGTTGTCAATCCCTTCATGATTATTTACAAGGATTAGATGTAAAAGATTGCGGAAAGTAAAAAAAGGTAAATAAATTGCACCAAGGTATTTTTGGTATTTTTGGTTTATAGATCTGAAAATATATTATGGAAAGTAGACCCAGGGGCCATAGGTTTCACTAGAGGCTTCTCTCTTGAAGGAAAGTATCATGGTGGGTGAACAAATTATTGTCGAGCAATTGATAGAAAAGAGAATAATTTTGAAGATATCCAAGGCAATGATTATGAATATAGGCATCATGCCTGTGTCAAGTAGACCAAAACGATTCTGCATCTACTACTATTACTCCACACATCGTCTGACTCCTGCCTGCATCTAGAGTATTAAGTTCGTGAAGAACAGAGTAGCGCATTAGGTAAGATGACATGATGTAGAGGGATAAACTCAAGAAATATGATGAAAACCCCATCTTGTTACCCTTGATGGCAACAATACAATACGTGCCTCGCTACCCCTACTTTGCCACTGGCTTAGGACACCGCAAGATTGAACCCAAAACTAAGCACTTCTCCCATTGCAAGAATTACCAATCTAGTTGGCCAAACCAAACAAATAACTCGAAGAGACTTGCAAAGATTTGAAATCATGCATATAAGAATTCACAAAAGACTCAAGTAATATTCCTGGATAATCTGAACATAAACCCACAATTCATCGGATCTCGACAAACACACCGCAAAAGAGTATTACATCGGATAGATCTCCATGAAGGTCATGAAGAACATGGTATTGAAGCACAAAGAAAGAGAAGAAGCCATATAGCTACTAGCTATGGACCCGTAGGTCTGTGGTGGACTACTCATGCATCATCAGAGGGGCAATGGAGTTGATGTAGATGCCCTCCATGATCGAATCCTCCTCCAGCAGATTACCGGAAAAGGCTCCAAGATTGGATCTCTCGGGAACGGAGGCTTGTGACGGCGGAATGTATTTGTGTGGCTCTTTTTGGTATTGGGGGAATATTTGGGTATTTATAGGATGAAGATTAGGGCTAGGAGACCTTCCAGGAGGTGGCAAGCCTGTCAGGCGCGGCTAGGGGGTGGTCGCGCCCCTCTGGCTTGTGACCTCCTAGCAGCTTCCCTGTCATGCACTGCAAGCCTGGTAGATCTCTTTAGTTCCAGAAAAAAGCATTCTGAAGATTTAATTCCGTTTGGACTCTGTTTAATATTCCATATTTGCAATACTCAAAAACAAGGAAAAACAGAAACTGGCACTAGGCTCTTGATTAATAGGTTAGTCTGAAAAATAATATAAAATAACATATTAATGCATATAAAACATCTAAAACACATATTATAATAGCATGACACAATCAAAAATTATAGATACGATGGAGACGTACCAGCATCCCCAAGCTTTATTCCTGCTCGTCCTCGAGTAGGTAAATGATAAAAACAGAATTCTAGATGTGGAGTGCTACCTAACATATTTATCCATGTAATATTATTTATTGTGGCATGAATATTAAGATCCATAAGACTCAAAACAAAAGCTTAATGTTGACATAAAAACAATAATATTTCAAGCATACTAGCAAAGCAATTGTATCTCTTCAAAATATAATGGCAAAAGAAAGTTGTCCCTACAATATCATATAGTCTGGTTATGCTCCATCTTCCCCACACAAAGTATTTATATCATGCACAATCCCGATGACAAGTCAAGCAATTGTTTCACACTTTTATTTTTCTCAAACTTTTTCAACTCTCACGCAATACATGAGCGTGAGCCATGGATATAACACTATAGGTGGAATAGAATATGGTCGAGGTTGTGAAGGAAAAGGAGAATATAGTCTCACATCAACTAGGCGTATCAACAAGCTATGGAGATGCCCATTAATAGATATCAATGTGTGTGAGTAGGGATTGCCATGCAACGGATGCACTAGAGCTATAAGTGTATGAAAGCTCAAAAGGAAACTAAGTGGGTGTGCATCCAACTTGCTTGCTCATTAAGACCTAGGGCAATTTGAGGAACCCATCATTGGAATATACAAGCCAAGTTATGTAATAAAAAATTCCCACTAGTATATGAAAGTGACAAAATAGGAGACTCTCTATCATGAAAATCATGGTGCTACTTTGGACCACAAGTGTGGAAAAGGATAGTAGCATTGTTCCTTCTCTCTTTTCTCTCATTTTCTTATTATGGTGGGCATCTAAGACCTCTTTTTTTATTTGGGCTTCGCTGTCCTCTGTTATTTTTCATAAAGTCCGGAGTCTCATCCCCACTTGTGAGGGAATCATAGCTTCCACCATCCTTTCCTCATATGGGACAATGCTCTAATAATTATGGTCATCACACTTTTATTTACTTACAACTCAAGAATTACAACTCGATAACTAGAACAAATTATGACTTTATATGAATGCCTCTCGCAGTGTACCATGGTGTGCAATGATCTAGCATAGCGAATGACATCAATACACGGACAAGCCATGAAAACATCATGCTAGCTATCTTACGATCATGCAAAGCAATAGGAAAATGATGGTGTGTGTCATAATAAACGGAACGGTGGAAGTTGCATGGAAATATATCTCGGAATGGCTATGGAAATGCCATAATAGGTAGGTATGGTGGCTGTTTTGAGGAAAGATATATGGTGGCTGTTTTGAGGAAGGTGGGTTTATCGCACTGGTGAAAGTTGTGCGGTACTAGAGAGGCTAGCAAAGATGGAAGGCTGAGAGTGCGTATAATCCATGGACTCACATTAGTCATAAAGAACTCACATAATTATTGCAAAAGTCTATTAGTCATCAAAGCAAAGCATTAGATGCATGCCCCTAGGGGAGAGGTTGGTAGGAGTAAATCATCGTGCAGTCCCGAGCCTCACACAAAGGTCGATAATCTCTAAACAAACCATGCTCTGACTTCCTTACATAACAATTCACCATACATGCAAGCTACGGGAATCACAGACCTTTACTCAAGTATTTTTACCAAATCACAATTACTTCCTAACATGACTCTTAACATTACCATCTTTATATCTCAAAACTTTATGCAAGGAATCAAACTTCTCATAATACTCAATGCACTTAATATGGAAGTTTTTATTATATCCATCTTGGATGCCTATTATATTAGGACTATATTAATAACCTAAACCAATTACCATGCTGTTTAAATACTCTCAAAATAATATAAGTGAGGTACAAGAGTTCAATTATTTCTATAAAACCAAACACCACCGTGCTCTAAAAAGATATAAGTGAAGCACTAGAGCAAAATTGCCTATCTCAAAAGATATAAGTGAAGCCCAAAGATTATTCTAATAAATTCATGATTAATGCGTCTCTCTCTCAAAATATGTGTGAAGCAAGGATGATTGTGTCAAACTATAAAGCAAAGACTCATATCATACAAGACGCTCCAAGCAAAACAAATATCATGTCGTGAATAAAAATTTAGCCTCAAGTAAATTTACCTATGGATTGAAGATGAAAGAGGGGATGCCTTCCGGTGCATACCCAAGCTTAGGATCTTTGGCATCCTTGAATATTACTTGGGGTGCCTTGGGCATCCCCAAGCTTAGGATCTTGTCACTCCTTATTCCAGAGTCCATCAAATCTTTACCCAAAACATGAAAATTTCACAACACAAAACTCAACAGAAAACTTGTGAGATCTGTTAGTATAAGAAAATAAATTGTTGTGAACTAATTATTTATTTATATTGGTGTGATACCTACTGTAATATAACTTCTCCATGGTTGATACCCCCCAATACAACCCATAGATACATCAAAATAGGTACACAACTCAAAGAAAACAGAATCTGTCCAAAACAGAACAGTCTGTAGCAATCTGAAAACTTAGTATACTTCTGTAACTAAAACAATTCTAAAAACTTAGAAAAACCTGGGAAATTTTTATATAAATCTTGGGTAAAAATTTCAGACTCATTCGACGCTCTGAAAATTTTATAAAATTCCTAGACTAGGTGCAAAAGTTTCCGTTTTTCAGCAAGATCAAATCAACAACCACCCAAGACCATCCCAAAGGTCTTACTTGGCTCAAACACTAATTAAAACACCAAAACACAATTACTACATAATTATTAATGTGGGAAACACTAAAAACATAATCAAAAACAGAACATAAAAATAAAATTGGGTTGCCTCCCAACAAGCGCTATTGTTTAACGCCCCTAGCTAGGCATAATGATTTCAATGATGCTCACTTAAAAAGTAGTAATTGAAATATGAAAGAAATCATCATGAATCTCATGAAAAGCACATTTAAGTCTAACCCACGTAAAATTCATAGGGATTTTGTGAGCAAACAATTTATGGGAACAAGAATCAGCTAGCATAGGAAGGCAAAACAAGCATAACTTCAAAACTTTGACCACATAGAGAGGAAACTTGATATTATTGAAATTCCTACAATCATATGTTCCTACCTCATAATAATTTTCAGTATCATAATTAAGGAATTTCACAATATAACTATCAAATAAAGCATTATTTCCATCATCAATTATAACATATGTGTCATCATCAAAACTTGGGGAACAAAGAATATCATATTCATCAAGCATAGCATCCCCAAGCTTGTGGTTTTGCATATCATTAGCATCATGGATATTCGAAGAATTCATACTAAAAACATGGAAATCATGTTTTTCATTAAAGGAACTATCATGAATCTCCTTACAAATTTGTTCTTTCAACACTTGATCAAAATTTTCAGATTCATGATTTTCAAACAAAACTTCATAAAGATAATCAAGTGCACTCAACTCACTAGCAATTGGTTCATCATAATTTGGTCTTTTGAAAAGATTAGCAAGTGGATGAGGATCCATATCAATATATTTTTAGCAAGCGAAGATGCAAGAACATAGAAGGCACATGGCAACGCAAGCAAACATAGCAACAAAAAGGCGAACGGAACAAGGGCGAATAAAAAGGCAAATATTTTTGGTATTTTCTGAAAATCATTTTAGAAATGGGGGGAGTGTAAAACAAGAGGAAAATGGAAAATAAAGTAAATGTAAGAGATGAGTTTGTGATGGGTACTTGGTAGGCTTGACGTGTATCCTCCCCAGCAACGGAGCCAGAAATCCTTCTTGCTACCTCTTGAGCTTGCGTTGGTTTTCCCTTGAAGAGGAAAGGGTCATACAGCAAAGTATATAAGTATTTCCCTCAGTTGTTGAGAACCAAGGTATCAATCCAGTAGGAGGACAAGCAAGTCACCAATGGATGCACCTACACAATAATCAAACTCTTGCACCCAATGCTATAAAGGGGTTGTCAATCCCTTCACGGTTATTTGCAAGGATTAGATCTGATAGAGATAGATGTAAAAGATCGCGGAAAGTAAAAAAGGTAAATAAATTGCAGCAAGTTATTTTTGGTATTTTTGGTTTATAGATCTGAAAATATATTATGGAAAGTAGACCCGGGGGCCATAGGTTTCACTAGAGGCTTCTCTCTTCAAGAAAAGTATCATGGTGGGTGAACAACTTACTTTCGAGCAATTGATAGAAAAGCAAATAATTATGAAGATATCCATGGCAATGATTATGCACATAGGCATCACATCCATGTTAAGTAGTCCGAAACAATCTACATCTACTACTATTACTCCACACATCGACCGACTCCTTCCTGCATCTAGAGTATTAAGTTCATGAAGAACAGAGTAACGCATTAGGTACGATGACATGATGTAGAGGGATAAACTCAAGAAATATAATGAAAACCCCATCTTGTTACCCTTCATGGAAACAATACAATACTTGCCTCACTACCCCTACTTTGCCACTAGGTGAGGACACCGCAACATTGAACCCAAAACTAAGCACTTCTCCCATTGAGAGAATTACCAATCTAGTTGGCCAAACCAAACCAATAACTCGAAGAGACTTGCAAAGATATGAAATCATGCATATAAGAATTCATAAAAGACTCAAATAATATTCAAGGATAATCTAAACATAAACCCACAATTCATTGGATCTCGACGAACACACCGCAAAAGAGTATTACATCGGATAGATCTCCATGAAGGTCATGAAGAGCATGGTATTGAAGCACAAAGAGAGAGAAGAAGCCATCTAGCTACTAGATATGGACTCATAGGTCTATCGTGGACTACTCACACATAATCCGAGGGGTCAATGGAGTTAATGTAGATGCCCTCCGTAATCGAATCCCCCTCCAGCAGATTACTGAAAAAGGCTCCAAGATTGGATCTCTCGAGAACGGAGGCTTCTGGCGGTGGAAAAGTATTTACGTGGATCTTTTTGGTATTGGGGGAATATTTGGGTATTTATAGGACAAAGATTAGGGATATGAGAGCCGCGAGGAGGTGGCAAGCCTGCACGGCGTGGCCAGGGGGATGGTCGCGCCCCCTGGCTTGTGACCTCTTGGCAGCTTCCCTGCCATGCACTCCAAACCTGGTAGATCTCTTTTGTTCCAGAAAAAAATCATTCCCAAGATTTTATTCCGTTTGGACTCCGTTTAATATTCAATATCTGCAATACTAAAAAACAAGGAAAAAAATAGAAACTGGCACTAGGCTCTAGATTAATAGGTTAGTTCCAAAAATAATATAAAATACCATATTAATGCATATAAAACATCCAAAATAGATAATATAATAGCATGACACACTCAAAAACTATAGATACATTGGAGATGTATCACACCCCCGGTGCAATCAGTCACTACAACTGCATCTTTATCCACTTCTCACTGCACCACCAATGTTGCACTATCCACTTGATTCGTTGCTGCTAAGTATAGCAGCAACGACTCTTGTGGCTTAGGCGCGACCAAAGTGGGAGGAGAGGAAAGGTAAGATTTTAGACCTTCCACCACTGCTTTATCTACCGGGGTCCACTTCATCGGGCCCGCCTTTTTCAAAATCTTGAAGAACCGCAGGGCACGTTTAGCAGATTTGGAGATGAACCTACTCAACGCAGCAATGCATCCTGTCAAGCGTCTTACGTCCTTGACGGTCATGGGTGCTTGTATCTTCTCAATGGCTTTGATCTTGTCGGGATTAGCTTCTATTCCTCGTTGAGACACAAAGAACCCAAGTAGCTTGCTGGATGGGACACAAAACACACACTTCTGAGGGTTGAGCTTCAAGTTGATCTTGTGCAAGTTCATAAAAGTTTCTTCCGTGTCTTGAATGAGAGATGCTTCATCTCTGGTCTTGACTACTATGTCATCCATGTAAGCTTCCATGTTTTTGTGCAACTGAGGTTCAAATCCAATCTACACGACTCTTGAAAGGTAGAACCGGTGCTCTTTAACCCGAAGGGCATACGTACAAAGCAGTACTTGCCACATGGAGATATGAATGCGGTCTTTTCCTCATCTTCCTTGGCCATGAATATCTATTGGTACCCGGAGTATGTAGCCAAAAAGGATAGCAAGTCACACCCGAAAGTGGCATCAACAATCTGATCGATGCGCGGCAAGGGAAAAGGGTCCTTCGGGCATGCTTTGTTTAAGTCAGTGAAATCAATATAAAGCGTCCATTTCCCATTCGCCTTTCGCACCACTACTGGGTTGGCTAACCAAGTTGGATGCAATACTCCCCTGACTGGACCAGCTACTTCAAGCTTCTTTTTTTCCTCGGCATTGAACTGATGCCGCTCCAAGGCTTGTTTCCTAACTTTCTGCTTGACGGATCGAGCATGAGGGCAGACAACAAGGTGGTTCTCAATTACCTCCCTAGGAACACCGGGGATGTTAGATGGTTGCCAAGCAAACACATCTACATTCACCCACGGGAAGGCAACAAGCATGCTTTCCTATTTGTCGTTAAGGGTGGCACTGATGGTGAACACACCAGTAGCGCGATCCTGTCATGTTGGGACCTTCTTCATCGTAGGATAGGTAACCATGGATCTCTTCCTAATGGAACTCTCTGACAATTCATCGATGGGTGTAGTGCACTCCGAAGAGGCATGCTTCCTGGAGTCCTTGTCGGCGACTCTGCTAGGCTTCTTTCCCTTCTTTGATTCCTTGGCAGGAGCCAGGGCTTCCGCGAACTCAGCTGCTACCGCGTCTCGATACATCTTGTCCACACATATGTCTGCATTCTTCTTGTCGGATGGGATGGAGATGATTCCCATGGGTCCAGGCATCTTCAAGGTGTTTTAAGCATAGTGGGATGCTGCCATGAATTTTGCCAGAGCTGGGCGACCGAGAATTCCATTGTAAGGTAGAGGGATCTCGGCCACATAAAACACCACCTTCTCAGTCCGGTAGTTCAATTCCTCGCCAAACGTCACAAGCAAAGTGATATTTCCCTTGGGTCGGCTCCTGTCGGGATTGATTCCTTGGAATGTACACGTAGCTTCGAGCTCTTCGTGAGGGATCTACAGCTTCTCAACCATTTTAGGGGTGATCAAGTTTAGCCATGCACCGCCGTCAACTAACGTCTTGGATACTCTGAGGTTGCGGATTGTTGGGGAGACCAACAACAACAAACATCCGACCATTGTTGTGCAGTTAGGATGATCCTCTTCATCAAAGATGATAGGCGTGCGGGGTAATTTGAGTGGCCTTCTGGACTCTATAGCTAGCTCCATGGCGTTGATCTCACGCACCCACTACTTGAGCTAGCGATGACAGGAGTGCAAGGATGCACCCCCGTCAACACGCATGGCTTCAATTGCCCTCTGGAATTCTCAATCACTAGACTCTTCTCCATCATCCTCATCATCACTCATATCATCTCCTTCTTTCTTCTCACAGCCTCTAGCAGGTTTTTCTTTCTGCTGTGGGGCCTTGCCATGGCGGCCTCCTCTACCACCATGGCCCTTCCCAGTAGCACCATCTTGGCCTCTCTCCTTGTCATGGTTCCCGTATTCAGCTTTTTGCTTCTCAGCAAGCTATTCAACTTAGCGGCGCTCTTGGAGATCATGACCTTTGGTGAAGTGGATGTTGCAGTACGGCCCATCGGACTTTCCGGTTTTCTCTACAGCCACGGCCTCCAGGCAATCAGCGCACGCAGTAGCTTTCTTCCTGGGGGTATCGGCCTTAGCCTTCTTGTCGACACTTAGATCACCAGAGCCCTCAACGGTCAACACTGCATTTCCCTTACGCTTCTTGTTGTGACTTTGGATTCTTCCCTTCGAGCCAGGGGCATCATCGTCATCATCTGAGTCGACTTCGACGCTAGCATCCTCTCCGAGAAGTCACCTTCCTTCTTCGGCCCGAGCACACTTGTCCACCAATGTGTACAACTCATTGACTATCTTGGGAAGTCTAACATTCATCTTGGCCCGCATCCTCCTGTTGCGTACGTTCGAATGGAACGTGGCAATAATGGCTGCAGGGTGTATCTCTGGAATGTTGCGGTTCACTCAACTGAATCATTGAATGTACTTCCGCAAGGTTTCTCCCTCCTTCTGCGGAAGGATTTGCAGATCGTTGGGTTGTCCTGGCTCCTGGTGGCCACCCGTGAAGGCGCCGACAAAATCGTCACCCAAGTCGCCCATGACGAAATGGAGTTCTCCAGAAGGTGCATCAGCCACGATCTCACATTTGTCTTGAGTGCCAAAGGGAAATAGTTGGCGAGCACCTTCTCATCTCTTACCCCGACGGCTTGAACAACCATCGTATAGATGTCCATGAATTCCGTCGGGTTTAGCTTTCCGTCATACTTCTCCGTCAGCTCAGGCTTGAAAGCTCGAGCAGACGCCCAGCGGACCTGTCGCAGCTCCCAAGAGAAGGTAGGGCACCCAACCTCATAAGGCAGGTACCCAGTAGACCTAGGTGTGGGATCGCCAGCGTCTAGGCTGTTGCGCCTGTCGGGCTAATGGTGTGCTTCCTGGCATCGCTCTATGGTGACATGTGCGTCCTCCTTCCGCCGGTCTTCAAGGACACGTCGCTAGTTCCGGCGATCGCGTGGACCAGACGAGGCCATGGATGCTTTGTCAGGCTCGTCGACATGTGAAGATCGTTGTAGCTGCTGCTGGGTTTGTCATCGCGGAGGAGACTGAACTTTTGGCGCACCCCGGGCTGTCCTCGCCGTCTGCGGGTTCGTGACGGTTCTGCATGCTGCGAGTTGCTGGCTTCGGCAAAGGCAAGCAAACTTTGAATGGTGGCTCTCTTGTCGTCCATCTTGTCAGCCGCTAGTGGGAAGTTTAACAGCAGTTGGGCCCGTGCCATTGCTTCTCTTGTCGTGGCCGGCATGGTTAGCAAGGCGGATCGCGACATCGCTCGACTCCTGGTGGAACCAAGAGGGGCGTCGCCGCATCCTTGCCACCGTGCACCGGTCACCGGGGCGGTCTGAGATGAAGGAGCTCGAGCTTGTGGGTCTATGGTCCCGCTTGGGGCTCCGTCTTATTCCGGGTGAGGCGCGTGCCCAGTAGTCGTGCCCATGACAGGTGCAGCTAGAGGAGCACGGATTGCCCCGGATTGAGCACCGCTGTTGCTGCCGCAGCCACCAGCGCAGCTGGGAGTTGGAGGCAGAATATTTCCTCCGCCCGCAGCGCTAGGTCCGGGTTTGCCAGGGTGTTGCTGTTGTTGCTCCTCTTCGGTGTTCCCGGCTCCAGCTTCAACCGCGGGAGACACGATGGTGGCGCCGCATGCGCCAGCCGCCTCGCCCACGACGCCCACCTCACTCGCCACCGCCGTAGTGCCAACAACGTCCGCAACTGTATGCGAGGGGGACTTTGAAGTGGAGGGGTGGTTGGATGCGCCAGGCTTCTTCTTGGGAGCCATGGTTGAAGAAGATGGCGATGAAGATCGACATGCCGCTCACGAGCTCAGATTCGCGCAAATGACGCCCCCCTACCTGGCATGCCAAAGATGCCGGGGTTGGATGCTCACGATCACCTATGGAGCCTCGGGCTCCTTAGTGGTTCGGTAGGGGTGAGATCACATTGCACAAAGAGTAGAGCTCGTGAGACAGCACGACGATGAGACACTGGTGTTTTACCCAGGTCCGGGCCACTGAGCAGCGTAAAACCTTAGTCCTACTACGGCAAGGCTGCCTCGGGGTGAGCTACTACGTGAGTACAAGTGTCCAAGGGTCCGAATCCTTAGCTAGGTTGCCTTGGGCCTCAATTTATATCACAAGGGGCAACCACAGTGGAAAAATAGACATTATTTGTTGATTAGATAGCTAACAGTGCTACCATGCCTAACTCTAGCATTCAGGACAAAATGTCATAAATGCTAGCCTAGGTGGCGTGCGGGGATGCATTCCCAACAAGCTTCTACCACCGCTTAAGCTAACTAGTGCTTCACGTCTCGACACGCCTCTGGACGGGTGTCAAATGAGTATAATCCTTCTTCCAGTGAGCCACCACATGCTTAGACAGAGCCACTTATCCACCTGAGGGCTCGACACCGCATCGACAAGCAACTGATGTTGCGATGTGGAGGAGCAGTGGACGATTGTCTCACGCCCGCCAGGGGATGGCTTGCCCACTAATGGAATCAACAACTTTGCCGTCTGCCATGGCTGACAGCAAAGGCATGCATGGCGGACGGCAAAGGTCTTTGCCGTCAGCCAGCAGACGGCACCACATCCGGCTGAACAAGCTCTGGTAAAGGCCACTTTGCCATTTGCTCGCTGACGGCAAAGGGCATGGACGGCACACGTGGCAACTTAGGTTCGTTAAGGGTTTAACGGCGTGCTTTGCCGTCTGCTGGCTGATGGAAAAGATGCAAAGGTCTTTGCCGTCTGCCAGCAGACGGTAAAGCTTCCAAATAGGCCAGCCCAGTGCACCCTAGGTTGCACAGGTAGCTACCACGTGGCAAATTTGTTGTCTGCTGGCTGATGGCAAAGAGCTTTGCTGTCTGCCAGTAGACGGCAAAGAGCCTATACAGTCCCTGTTTTTTCTGTTTTTTCTTAAACTCATTCAATTTCATAGAATTTCACATATATATATACACATTTGAAAATACTTTCAACAATCATAACAACACATGTACATACCAAATCATATCCCTTCCATATGGATATGATCATCCAACACATATATATACATACCAAATGAAAAGTACATATGCAACATATATAGCTAGCCAACATATCCAACAACAAGCATACAATGGTTTCATCCATACATACATATATAGGTAGCAAGTTTCACATTGTTCATCCTACAAAATCAAAACAAAAAGGAAGCACAAGAAGAAGAGTAGACTCCATCAACGCAAGCTTCCTCATCGAAAGCAAATCTGCAAATTGGGAAAGAAGAAAGTTAGAAGAAGAAGAAGAAGAAGAAGAAGACTAGAAGAAGAAGACTAACTAGAAGAAGAAGAAGAAGAAGAAGACTATAAGAAGAAGACTAGCTAGAAGAAGAAGAAGAAGAAGAAGAAGAATTTTTCTTCTCTTTCTTTTTCTCCTCTCCTCTTCTTTATCTTCTTCTTCTTCTAACTAAGGTACGTAAGAATGCCATTTTTAGCTAAGTTAGGTAAAAATGCTAAGTGTAGGTCATTTTAGAACTAAGCTAGGTAAATAGGTCATTTTGGAGCTTCGTAAGGTTATTATGTCATTTTCGAGGAAAATAAGCTAAGTCTATGGTCATTTTGGAGCTAAACCAAGGTTATCATGCCATTTTTTACCTAAGTATGCTAAGTATGTCATAAATGAAATGAAGCAGCTAAGTATAGGTCATTTTTAGCTAACCTATGTAGTTATGCCATTTTTGAGCTAACTAATCATATTTATTCATTTTGGAGGACAAAATGGCAAGTGTTGGTCATTTTAGAGCTATCCTAGTTATAATAGGTCATTTTGGAGGTAGGTAACGTTATTTTGTCATTTTTGAGGAAAATAAGCTAAGTCTATGTCATTTTGGAGCTAAACCAAGGTTATCATGCCATTTTTTACCTAAGTATGCTTAGTATGTCATAAATGAACTAAAGAAGCTAGGTATAGGTCATTTTGGAGCTAAATAGGTCATTTCTTAAGATAAGTATGCATTTGTTAAGAAAAACACTTGGGAAAACTTACCATCATCACAGAGGTGAAGGGTCGGCCGGGTTTGTGCTAGTGTGAGACGGAGAAGGACCGGTCGGGATTGCGGCAGACGCGGAAGGATGGGTCGATGCTTGTCGGGAGGCACACTGCACCAAAGATCATTTGCAATGTTTCGTTAGCATGATGCAACTCAAATGTGAATACTAGTAACTAATGACCATTCAAATGAACCTCATTCTGGGTGCTATACCAATCTGGGGCATCGAGGGAGGGGTCTAACCATTGTTCTGGCACACAGTCTGCACATTTTATTTTCACAAGTCAGTCATATTACTTAGGGATGAAACGAACATTACGTGCATGATTTGGCTAATATGCAGGAGAAACTTACCACGAGGAGCTCGTATAGGGCCCAGTGAGACACACCATTTCGGTTCATCTCCTCCTCCAACAGCCTAGCCGTCCTCTCCTCCATGTCCCTCTCCCTCTATGCCGCCTACCTGTTTGCCTCTGCCAGAAGCTCCTGGGCCCTAGCCTCGATGGCGAGCTCCATTGGTCATGGACGAGGCCTTATCTCGGGATCGGAGCTCGTCTGGCACTTCTTGATCTCCGTGAGAGTTATAGGACAACATATCAGTCCATCCCCAATGGCTATCGAGCCATGAGGCCTCCCACCACCAGATATCATCACGAGCTCTGGAACAAAAGGACTCTGGCTTGGGTTGAAGTCCTCCCCTTTCCTCGCCTTCCCCTCATCTCTGTACCTCACGAGCTTGTCGTGGGAGGAGATGTTGCTGAAGCTCTCTAGATGATCGAGGTCATCCTCAGAGAATGCCTTGGCCTTCTTGTACGGGGCAGTATGGGCCATGGCATAGAGGTCGATCAACGGTAGCACCTCCTTGTTTTTGTGTCGCGCCTAAAAGAGAGGAACAAAATATTAGTTAAGGGATCAAGCTAGCATGAAGAATGAAATTGCATGAATCATGAAGCAAAGCACATACCCAGTGATCCCCATACTCAAACAGGTTGGAGCTCCCTTGATGGTGTGGTACACCTTTCATTTGGGCACGCTTATCCTTGGCCTTGTTGTGGTCGGCTAGCCATTTGGGAGAGCACCACTCACCCACCAATGCCTCCCAATAGTCCATCCTATCCGCACACCATCTCGGGGGCACCTAAGTTAGACAAGAGAAATTTCAGCGCTATGCTTATGAATCAAATCAAGGAAACTAAGTACAAGGCCTTAAGAATAGGTAATTACCTTCATGTACTTCTCCTTATTCAGAAAATTTTTGCGGCACTTCTTCTTGGCCCTCTTAATGTTAGTCGAGGCATAGTAGTCTTGAATAGCCTGCATCCGAGCTTCGTGTCGTAAGTTCTGAAGTAGGCGCTTGCACTCGGCTAGGAGAACAATAGCCGCGGTTGCCTCGTGTTCCTCAAGACACCTGTAGAAGGTCTGCAATCAAACAAGACAACACTGATTAGTATAATCACTCGGTGTTGTTGATTTTTAATTCTGTAAAGGAGAAATTACCCAAAACGGACGGATCACAATGTCGGCCACCGTCTCGCACAAGACACCGTCGACCCTCTCCTCCGGCGGGGCCGAGGCAGCCACGTACAACTCCCAGCTCAGTGCTACCTATGGAACCTCGCCCTCACCGGGCAACGTGGCCTTTCTCGGGAAGTGGTGCCGGATAAGCACACCAAGGACCTGGTTGGGCCTGCGGACACCAGGGTTGTGTTTCCAACCCCTGCAGTATGACAAGGCCAACACATTAGATATTAATTTCAAGAAACATGAAGGCGAAAGCTTAAAAAAGAGTAAATGCACCTACTTCTCTGCATTAGGCACAATCAACCACCTCTGATCGTGGGTCGCCGGCACGGGCGGCAGCTTTGTACAACCACGCTGGTAAACCTTCTTGCCCTCCTCAACCAGCTCGCCCTCGCTATAGCTATCCTCAGAAAAGTTGTCCTTGCCACCATCAGCATGGCCACTAGCCTCCGGAGTCACGTGGGACGAAGACTCTGGGACCGGAGTCTCCTGGGACGAAGACTCTAGGACCGGAGTCTCCTGGGATGAAGGCTCGGCGACCCGAGGCTCGTCAGCCCGAGGCTCGGTGACCGGAGTACGAGACGGGTCCAAGTCAGACGAGTCCTCCTAAGACTAAGCACTCCTGTGGTCAGGAGAATCAGCTGGGGGTGGCGGCAAGGAAGGCGAGGCAGCCTTCCTACCTCTAGCACCTCTCTTCGTCTTCCCCCGACCTCTCCCAGTCAAAGAAGCGCCCACCGGTGTCTGCATACTATGTACCAGCGCTCTCTGGAGTTGCCGGGGGTGGAATAATAGCACCCCTCCTAGCACGCACCAAGGAAGGAGGCTCAGAGCGCTCTTGACCCACGCCCACCATCTGTCAACACCTACAATGATAAAGAGTGGATGAAATTAGTTCAACATAAATAAATTGAATACCTAATAACATGGACTAATTAATAATATATATGTATATAATAATAATTGAATACCTGACATTACTAATATTAATCTTCATTGTCTACATATGCTCTGGGATCAATAAATGCATAATCATCATCACTATCAGTAATGACATGCTCATCAGCATCATCAATAAATGCATCAACATGTGGAAGGCCTCCTTTATGTAATCGGTCAAACATTGACAGGTCATTCGTAGCAATAATCTCTTCTTCTTCCATCTCTTGTTGTCCCGGCTCAGGGGTGAAGTCGGATTCACTGTCGCTATCTACCTCAATGTTCTGGGGTGAAGTAGAGCAGTTCTTGAAACGTTTTTTGGAAACACATGTTTCTTGGAAGAATTCTCCTTCATATGTGTGTGGGTTAATGTGAAGTTCATAATCATCTTCATTGAGGGGAGGTGGTCTAAAATGTGGCGACACATCATAAACGGCATCCCAACCATTCAGATTTGGATCAGTTTGGCAGGCCCATGGTAGATAGAAAACTTGGGTCGCATGTTGAGCCGTAATATAGACATCGGGAACATCTAAATGGGTGTTTTGTTTGATTTCGACTAGCCCTATATGTTCACGAGTCCTTCTAGTCTCCTTCGGTTGGAACAAATAACATTTGAAGACTACGACATTTGGTGGGTTTTCACCAAAGAATGTAAGTTCATAAATTGCTTCAACTCTTCCTTAATACTCGACCCCTCCTTTGCCGACAGCGGAGACACAACAATTTGTAGACTTTCGGTCGGCCATAGATAGCTCTTTGCCAAAAGTACGAAAGAGATACCCGTTGATGTCGTATTTGTCAAATGAACGGATCTTATAGGCAAAAAGCGACTTGTCTCAGTTCAGAGTCCATAGACTCTACATTAGCCTACAAGTTTAATACGAAAGGATTGTTGCATTAGCCGCAAACTAGACAAAGAAATGAAATAATCTAATGGAAATTACCGTTTGCTTGAACCAAGAGATGAAACCGGGATAGCCGCCTCCATGCTTTGCCAGAAGCTCATACTCTTCAATGGAATCCTTTTGGATCACCACTCCATCCGAGAATTTGGCGACGTATCGATTGTATCACATATCTGGGAATAAGAGCATTTCAAAGGAAATAGAAGTTGCGAAACAATGTACCGAGAACTTACTCGATGTACGGTCGCACTTCTGTTAGGTTGTTGTTGATATACAACGAAATGTTCCGCCATTCTTCGACATCCAACGCTATTGCTTTCGAAGTACCGGCTAGTGCAAGCTTCCCTTTGAATAGGCTGAGGTTGGATCTACCTTTTTCACGGTCGCCATCATTGTAACGAGGCTTCGGATTATGCAAATGACAATTCTTGGCTTTGTAGTGTGCTGTCACGAAGTTTGCCACCTCCTCAGTAATGAATGCCTCGGCCATCGATGCTTCAACTCTATGTTTATTTTTACATTTTGGTCGAAGCATCTTCTGCATCCTCTTAGTTGCGAAGCACCAACGATTTTGCATGCCCTCCCAATCTTGCCTCGGTCGGGAGATGCAAAATCCAATGTTGCATTGGATTAAAGAAGCCCAGTGGAAAGATCTTTTCTAACTTGCAAATCAACTCCGGCGCCAACTCTTCCAGTTCGTCTAGCACGTCAGGCGATAGTTCTTTCGCACAAAGAGCATGGAAGAAATAGCTCAGCTCTGCCAGTACTAGCCATTCATCCTTAGGGATAAAGCCATGCAACATCACCAGCATTACCCGCTCAAGCCATATGTGCCAATCATGACTCTTGATACCACATATTTTCAATTTATCAAGACTCGCTCCCCTCTTTAGATTCGCTGCATACCCATCGGGGAACATCAACTGCATTTCCACCCACAAGATCATTTCCCTCATAGTTGGCCTTCCAAGATTGAACCATGCCTTTGGCTTCCTCCATTTCTTCTTTCCTTTCAGTTGTCGCATGTTTTGTAACGGTCTATCACATAGAGACTCCTGATTGACTCTAGCCTTAGGATTATCCTTCGAATTCCCCTCTATGCCGAATAATGTACCAAAAAGGGCCTCGGCGATATTCTTTCCAATGTACATCACGTCAGTGTTGTGTGGGAAAAGGAGTTCTTTAAAGTAAGGAAGATCCCACAAACGTATCTTGTGAGTCCAGGCGTGTTCCATATTATACCCTTTGAAATACCCTGGACGATTTGGATCCGGCTCGAGAGCGTTTATCTGATCCAGGGTCTGTTGGCCTGTCAACGTAGGTGGTGCAGTGTTTTTGACCATAAGTCCTTTGATGAAATTCTTCTTGTCTTTTCCGAACTTATGTCAGCATCCATGTGACAGCCCGGGACCGACGCTCCAGAAGATTCCAGAAGATTCCCCTCTTATTTCCGTCCTTCTCTGTGTTTCGTCTGTTGTTGCATTCATCATCGCATCATTCGCATCATTTGCATAGCATCGTCTCTCGTTTTCAACTTGCATCCGTTCGTAGTTGCCGGTTTTCTCCGTTCTCGCCGCTGACCATTTTGACCAACCACACACGCACACGCCCGCGACATCATTTAAATAAAACCGTTTTTAAGTGCGCGCAAAAATATTCTCGGATTGAGTTGAAACTTGCTGTGCGGTCTTGTCATATTGTAGGTAGACCGCCCGTCGAATTTCGTGGCGTTCCAAGTTCATTTGATATACCGTCGGTCAGTCGTAGCAATGCTGTCATTGATTTATCGGACGTTTGTCGGTGTTTTATAAAACTTCATGTCACGGGCCGCAAACCTCCCTCTCTTCTCCCCCTAGCCCCTCCGCACAGTCACCATAGCCCCCTCCGCTTCTGAACCGCCCGATCGAGATCGTATGGTCCGAAAACGGACAAAGACCGTCGTCCCTAGCCCGAAAACTATATATAGACCCCCTCCCCTTCCTAATTGGGCAGCCAACCCTAATCCCTCCTAGAATCCCATGCCAAACTTCTCCTTCTCCCTCCTCCAGCCGGCAGGCCCACTGAGCCCAGATGTGAGCCCGGGAAAGCCCATCTGGGCCCGTCCCCGAGCTTCTCCCGAAGCTCCTCCCGTGCCTCCCATGACGAACTCCTCCCACGGCTGCCCGAGCTCCCGCTGCCCGACCCGCAGCTTCCTCCGGCCAGACATCACCGGAGCACCGCCGCCGCATGGAGCTCACCGCCTTGCCTTTTCCCCTTCTCCTTCCCTGCCTCTCTCTCACCTTGTCTCTTTCTGCCCGCAGGTCGCCACCGCCATTCTAGCTCGCCGCCAGCCCTCTCGGGCCAGATCCGACAAGGCCGCTGTCGGATCCGGTCGCCTTCCCCGTTCCCCGCCTCCTCCTTGAGCCCCGTCGCTAGAGCCGTCGTAGCCGCCGCTGTGGAGCCGCCGCCGCCGCTGCCTGCTTCGAGCGGGATCGGGAGGAGGACGAGGCCGCTTGCCCCGTTGACCGCTCCTGCCTCCTCTGCCCGCGTGGGCTCGGCCCAACAGCATCGCCAGCCCACCTGCCAGCCGGCCCATGTTGGCCCATGGGTGAGCAGCCAGCCCTCCTTTCGCGTTTTCTTTTTATTTTCGTGTGTAGGCCCGTTGCGATTTTAAAACGTTAGTAAATATTTAATCGTGCATCATAATAAAATAATTTAACATATAAAATGCTTAGAATAAAGTGTAGATTTATAATATGGCAGTTGCATCCATGCTAAAAATATAAACATGCATTCTCTGCTATTGTGCATAATTGACATGATTTGGCATTTCACATAATTATTTAACTGTGAATCGGAATTAAGAAAAACATATTTTAAAAATGTTCATATCATCGGCATCGCATTTTCATGCATGATAAAATATGTTGGCATGATGTTTGCATTTTAGTTGCATATATGACTTGCTATAAGGTGATTAGGCCATAACTTGCATATTTAATTGTGATTAATTTTCCACATGAATCTATGCATATTATATATGTTCTCGGGATAGAATAATCCAGATAATTTATTTGTGCATTTAGTTTTGTCATTTGAGCATTTTCTGTGCATGTCATATTGATGTGATGCTCTTTTGTTATTTTTGTGGGATTTAATCCGTGCATGATATGAAATAATTTTGAACATGGAAAATGCCCTTTGATATGTGTCCTAGACTTTGGACATTTTGCTTGTCATAGAAATGCATGTTTAGGTGTTATTTTGTTGTTGTCAACTTGCTATAAAATTCTGCTATTTTGAGGGTCCAAAATATTTCAAAGTCTGGAATCTGTAATATTTTGTTGTTGTCTTGCCATGTGTTTTGCTAGTGATCTAGAACCCTTTTGTGGTTGGTGTAATGGAGTTATTTGTAGTAGATAATGTCCTTTAGTATGCTGTTAGGTTTCATGCAATAATATGACCTATAGAATATAGTTTTACTGCTGTCAATATTCCTTAGTGATAAAAACTGCACTGTCAAAAACTGCTATTTTGTCCAAGTCTGAAACTGTTTTCAAGTAGCCTCCTTGTGAGCTTCCTACCAAGTGATCCATGCATGTTTTGCTTATGATATGTGAAGATGAAATGAAGTGTGTGTTATATACTACTGCCCCATGCTTAGTTTGTGCATTTTAGAATAGTGTATCTTGCTGTTTTCCTGTGTGCAAAATGCTATCTTGCTGTTTTGGGCAGATTTCAACTAAAACTTGTTTTGTTGATTGTGGTTGAACCGTGGCTCCGTTTTGGACATGCCATATATGAACTTTCTTAGAATCTCATGTAGTTTCATAATAACTTGCTGCATTCATGATTTTAAATGTTCGTGATTGTTTTTCCCATGCATTTGCATTCATGACATGTGCATCTTGCGTTGCTCATATCTTTTAGACGGTAGCTCCGTTCGAGATGTTCCATATATGTAAATCAACTGGAATAATATATAGAATCTCATGGTATACTTTATTCTGCTTTTTAACAAATATAAAATATGATTAGTACAAATCTGGACCAATTTCGACATTAACACATGAGGTCGTTTTGGAAATACTATAAATTGTTTCTGGCCTCATTTAAGATGCCTAGATAGATAGTTTACTTATGCTTCACCTCTTGCCATGTTTAACAACATTTAATGTTGTCATGTACCTAACAAGAGTGAACTAATTAATTCGAACGTGGAGTTTCGTCAATATGCAACTCTATGCATATTGAGCTTCACTTAGTGTGTAGTATTTGATTGTTATGAATTGTCATGCCTTGCATATTTAAGTTGGACATGCATCATATTTGATTGTGCATCATGTCATGCATATGTGGTCGTGTGTCTTGTGTTGATTGTTTGTTTTGGATTGCTTCTTCTCGATAGAGTTCCGAAAGCGTTCGGAGTGTGAGGATTCGTTCGACTACGTTGGCTCGTCTTCTTCATGCACTCGGTCTTCTTCCGAACAGGATCTCAGGCAAGATGACTCATTTCCTTGGATACCATTACTATCATTGCCATGCTAGATGTCTCGTTTTCTATTGCTATGTCACGCTACCTACCACTTGTTTGATAAGCCTCCCAACATCGCCATGCTAAGCCTCTAATCCCTCCACGTCCCAGCAAACCTTTGTTTGGCTATAATACTGCTTGCTCAGCCTTCTTATAGCATTTCTAGCTACAGGTGCATTTGTTTCCATGTGCCAACATGGACATTCTTGTTATATCACAATACTGCTGGTATTTAACTTAATGCACATATATACTTGGTAAAGGTGGAAGGCTTGGCCTTTTGCTCGGTGTTTTGTTCCACTCTTGCCGCCCCTAGTTACTTGTGAACCGGTGTTATGTTCCATAATTGAGCAGTCATAACACGCTCAGGGTTGTTATGGGGACCCCCTTGATTTTCGGGTTAGGATAAAGCTTGTCTGGCAAGGCCCAACATTGGTACTACATTTGCCTATAACTAATGAACTTGCATAGGGGCTTTCCGGACCCCGTGGATAATTAATCAACCCCCAGGCCAGTGCTCCGCATGAGTATTGGTCCAACCCAGAGCAGCTTATTAACGTCGCCCGGGGCAACTCGGTGATTGGCGTGGTAACCATCGCTCATCTGTCATGTCCTGAGAATGAGATACGCGGCTCTTATCGGGTTCGACGACACGTCGGGAGGCCTTGCTGGATTTGTTTTACTTTTCTCGAACGTCTTGAGTGAGGAACTCTCATCTTCTTCGGGCTATCTTGAGGTGGCAGATTTCCTTTGGAATTGCCTAGGAAGATCATGAGATCCGTGGTTGAGGTTATTCCCGCTGCGTGTGGTTAATTTATGATGGATGAGTTGGAGCACCCCTGCAGGGTTAAATCTTTTCGAGAAGCCGCGCCCGCGGTTATGTGGCAAACTTGGATACTTTGTTTAACACCCGGTCATAGCAAACTTGAAGTAAACTCTAATAAAATACACCAACTATGTGTGTAACCGTGATTGTCTGTTCTCGTGAGTCCTTATCCGAAAGAGAACACGGTGGGGTTATGTTTGACGTAAGTAGGTGTTCAGGATCAGTTAGTGATCATTACTAGTTCACGACCGTTATGCATAGACCATCATACTTTACTTTCTGTACTCGTAAGTTAGCCACTCAAATAAATGCTTAGTCGCTTGCTACAGCCTCACCACTTAACCATACCTCACCTATTAAGCTTTAATAGTCTTGATACCCTTGGAAATGAGATTGCTGAGTCCCTGTGGCTCACAGATTACTACAACAACAGTTGTAGGTACAGTTAATGTGATGATTTGATGTGAGCGCGTTGCTAGATTTGATTTGGAGTTCATCTTCTTCTTCATCAATCGTGGATGGGTTCCAGGCGGCAGCCTGGGATAACAAGGGTGGATGTCATTTTATCGTTTGATTTCGTCCATAGTCGGACCCTGCTCTGATGCATGATGTTTGAGATGCTATTGTATTGATGTGGCTCTAATGTAGCTTGTGGCGAGTGTAAGCCAATTCCATATACTCATCTCTTCTGTACATGTACGTGTAATGATATCCATTCTTGCGAACGCATCGAAATACGCTTCTATCCCCGTCGAGGCCCTCGTGCCGAAATAAGGATAGGACCGCATCTTGGGCGTGACAAGTTGGTATCAGAGCCTGTACCGACCTAGGAGCCCCTTGATTGATCGAACTTGGCCGAGTCGAGTCTAGTGAAAAACTGTTTTGAGTCTAGTTATATCGGAGAGTAGGATTCTTTTTACTCCTCTTCTATGCTCTGGTGAGGTATTCGACTTAGAAATTTTGATTCTACTCCTCTTCTCGCTCAAAAAATTTGTTAGGATCACGTGGGTATTTTGGAAACTATATGATGTTGATGTGACGGAGTTCTATCTTGGTGCCTCCTGTCTGACTTGATTTCTTCCAGGGAGTCAAGCTCCAGGGAATGTTGGCACATCGTTATCATTCAGCTTCCTTAGTATCTCAGGACAGAGGATGTTCGGAATTGTTTTAATACTTGTCGTGATGAGATAAGGTCGGAGTCACCCAGTACTGGGGAGGCGTCCGGGGTACCACCATGGTTTAGTATCTTTTTGAGTTAGAGGATTCGAGATTAGCCAAGTTTGCGGAGTTTCTTGAATTATGGTGTGGAAGGTTGCGGGTGCAGTTGCAGCTGATTACCTAGGGTAGGTTCCTGGGCCCGCAACCCGAATCGCATAAACAAGAAAGTTTTCAGAAGTTCTTAGGTGAGAATTCAAGTAGTTACCTAGGATTATCTTTCCAACAAGTACATAGTGGGTATGTATTTGTTCTGGCTTGTTTCATAAGCCTCATCCTTTGTTTTGTTTTGAATATGGTAATTCGAGTTGCTTCGATGTCAAGTGGTGAATTCATATCTTGCGAAGTAGTGTTCTCATATTTCTGTGGGAATGCTAATTCGTGTTCTCAATCAAGTTATCATATCAATTCTTTTCCTACCGGTGTGCTTCTCTTCAAGATATTTCTATCTCCTCCAATTTTGCAAGACCAATCCTCAGATTTCGTCCCTGAGTTCATTCCATCTGTTCCAAGTTTTCTTTGTTTTTCCCGCCCTCCTGCCCTTTTCTTCAATGATTAAATTCTCATCCAAGTGTCTTTTCTATTTATGTAATGCTTCCGCTATCATTTCTTCATATTGTATCCGGTGATTTTTTGTGAATATTCTCAAGAGTTTCAATGTCAAGATCTATCCTCATATTCCTTGTTCTCATTGTTATTCTTCTCCGGTGATTCTTTATGAAGATGCTCAGTGCTCAAGTTATCATTTATTAGTATTCATCTTGTTTTTTCTTTTCTGGTGGATTCAATTCAAGTTCTTGGTGTTCATCATATCATTTTCATTCTCTAATTTCTCTCCCATGTTGGAATGCTTTATCAAGCCTCTCTTGCTTATTTTTGTCTCCATTCTATCCGGAGTGTTGAAGATATCGCAGAAGACATTCATTTTCATTCTTGTCCTCTTAAATTATTTCAAGGGTCTCATATCATCAAGTTCTTAATTTGTACCGGTGCAATCTCTCTTTTAATCAATTGTTTCAATGGTGGTTTCTTTTGAGTGGGCCCATAACCCACAGGTTTTTTCCCAGGATCTTACCTGGCTCTTCTAATCTTTCCGGAGATGCTCTCAAGTTCTTTTCAAATATGACATAAGTATGAATTTCATCAGTCATATGCCTTCTCGAAGATCATTTCTAAATCATGTTCCTTGTTGGCTCAACCTTTCCTTATTCATTGTTCCGGAGGTCTTAGTAATTCGTGGTGTTGTTTCTCGTCATCATTCTCTGCATTGAAGACCGAAGGAGAGTTTCCCTTAAATCATTGCTCATTCTCTTGAAGATTCATGGTCTCAGCTTTGTGCTGTCATCTCAAATTGTTTTTGATCATGAGAAATGTCTCCCATATCTATCTGGTGCATTTCAGCATTATTTTCATTTCTTGATCCTCCCGAAGGCCATCATTTCAGAAGATTTTTTCGTTCTCGGCTTTCAGCTTTCGTTCGCAAATTCTTCTCAATTGTTGTTCCTTCGTTCATATCTCAATTATTCCGGTGCAGTGTTCAGTTTCTACTAGGCAAGTGTTGATCTCTTCATCCTCATGTGCCCTCTTTAGTTTCTAATTTTTTCCGGTGCCTTGTGAAGTTTTCTATTAGGTGTATCATGCTCTCTTCGTTGTCATGGTATATCATCCATTTGCATTATCCTCTTTCGTTTTGAATTCTTACCGGTGTTCTCGTGCAAGACTTCTTTAGTATGTCATCTATCTATCTCTCTTCAATCTTTTCAAGAAGAATAAGTGGATTTAACTTGACGAAGGATAGTCATATCATAATTCTTATTCTTGTTCATTCAAGTGATTTCAATCCTTCTTCTGGAGTTGTTCAGGATATCAATTCTTGATTTCAAGTGTTCTCTTCTTTTCTTTCCGGAGTTCCTAGTTTTGATCAAGTATCTTGTCCCGAAGCTCCATCTAGTTCATAGCAAAGCCTCAATCTTGTTATTTTTTAATCCTTCAATTCTTTTCTATCATCCTTTCGTTTCAGAGTTCTTCCGAAGGTTCTTCATGGTGGTTCATCAAGATTTCTTTCGTTTTCAAGTGTTCTTCAAGATACTTGTTGGAGGTGCTCAGGTGTTCTTTATCTTGGATTTCTAAGTTCAATTCCTTCTCCATTGTCTTTTGAGATGGTGTTATTAAATTCTTGATTATGAGGAGTCTTGAAGGAAAATGGTCAAGAACAAGATAAGTAAACCCATCTTGTTTTCTTGGAGTTATCTTAGGTTGGATTTCACGTAAAGCATTTCCTAAGGATTATTGCTCGCATGGTGTCATAAATGATTCAAGTTTTCTCCTCCTCCTCTTGGTGAAAGAAGTTTTTGCATTTCTTGTTGCTCTCAAGCAATCAATTGTTTTTGTTCTGGCAGGTTGTCACCTCATAATTTTGAGATGTTTTCCATAAGCCCATAGCAAGCTATTCTTTTCATTGTTGATTCCGCATCAACTCCATTCAATATATGCTTTCAAATCCATTTGTGCTGGAAGTTGTCACTTTCTTCTCAGTTATCTTCTCTCCAAAGATCTAGTTTTTATTCCGAAGGCCTTGGGATGTTGCTCTCTTCAATCTATCATCTTGCCTTGTCAAGATCATGTTATTTCTTTCCTTATTCATTTAACCGGAGTGATGTGAAATATTTTCATGATCCTTCCATCTTATGAAGTTTGATTCTATTGCAACCAAAGTTTGGTGCCTTTCTTTCAATTTGTCCCATCATATCAAATTTTGCCTCTCTTTCCTACCGAAGTGCTGCCGAAATTTCTTGTGAATTCTTGCTTGTTCCTCATGTCATTCTTCATCTCGTTCCAACCTTCATGATCGTTGGTTTCACTCATTTGTCTGAGAAGCAACTAAGTTTTACCTTTTGCTCTTTCTCTTCCCCTTTAATTCTAGATCTCAGAACGAGATCCTCGTGTAGTGGAGGATAGTTGTGACAGCCCGGGACCGACGCTCCAGAAGATTCCCCTCTTATTTCCGTTCTCGTCTCTGTTTCGTCTGTTGTTGCGTTCATCATCGCATCATTCGCATCATCTGCATAGCATCGTCTCTCGTTTTCAACTTGCATCCGTTCGTAGTTGCCGGTTTTCACCGTTCTCGCTGCTGACCATTTTGAGACCAACCACACACGCCCGCGCCCGCGACATCATTTAAATAAAACCGTTTTTAAGTGCGCGCAAAAATATTCTCGGATTGAGTTGAAACTTGGTGTGCGGTCTTGTTATATTGTAGGTAGACCGCCCGTCGAATTTCGTGGCGTTCCGAGTTCGATTGATATCCCGTCGGTCAGTCGTAGCAATGTTGTCATCGGTTTATCGGACATTTGTCGGTGTTTTATAAAACTTCATGTCACGGGCCGCAAACCTCCCTCTCTTCTCCCCCTAGCTCCTCCGCACAGTCACCGTAGCCCCCTCCACTTCCAGACCGCCCGATCAAGATCGTACGGTCCGAAAACGGACAAAGACCGTCGTCCCTAGCCCGAAAACTATATATAGACCCCCTCCCCTTCCTAATTGGGCAGCCAACCCTAATCCCTCCTAGAATCCCATGCCAAACCTTTCCTTCTCCCTCCTCCAGCCGTCAGGCCCACTGAGCCCAGATCTGAGCTCGAGAAATCCCACCTGGGCTCGTTCCTGAGCTTCTCCCGCAGCTCCTCCTGTGCCTCCCATGGGGAGCTCCTCCCATGGCTGCCCGAGCTCCTGCTGCCCGACCCGCAGCTTCCTCCGGCCAGCCGTCGCCGGAGCGTCGCCGCCGCATGGACCTCGTCGCCTTGCCTTTTCCCCTTCTCCTTCCCTGCCTCTCTCTCACCTTGTCTCTTTCTGCCTGCAGGTCGCCACCACCATTCCAGCTCGCCACCGGCCCTCTCCGGCCAGATCCGGCAAGCCCGCTGCCGGATCCGGTCGCCCTGCCCCGTTCCCCGCCTCCTCCTTGAGCCCCGTCGCCGGAGCCGTCGTAGCCGCCGTTGTGGAGCCGCCGCCGCTGCCTGCTTCGAGCGGGATCGGGAGGAGGACGAGGCCGCTCGCCCCGTTGACCGCTCCTGCCTCCTCTGCCCGCGTGGGCTCGGTCCAGCAACATCGCCAGCCCACCTGCCAGCCGGCCCATGTTGGCCCATGGGTGAGCAGCCAGCCCCACCTTTTGTGTTTTCTTTTTATTTTTGTGTGTAGGCCCGTTGCGATTCTAAAATGTTAGTAAATATTTAATCGTGCATCGTAATAAAATAATTTTAACATATAAAATGCTTAGAATAAAGTGTAGATTAATAATATGCCAGTTGCATCCATGCTAAAAATATAAACATGCATTCTCCGCTATTGTGCATAATTGGCATGATTTGGCATTTCGCATAATTATTTAACCATGCATCGGAATTAAGAAAAACATATTTTAAAAATGTTCATATCATCGGCATCGCATTTTCATGTATGATAAAAATGTTGGCATGATGTTTGCATTTTAGTTGCATATATGACTTGCTATAAGGTGATTAGGCCATAACTTGCATATTTAATTGTGATTAATTTTCCACATGAATCTATGCATATTATATATGTTCTCAGGGTAGAATAATCCATATAATTTATCTGTGCATTTAGTTTTGTCATTTGAGCATTTTGTGTACATGTCATATTGCTGTGATGCCCTTTTGTTATTTTCGTGGGATTTAATCCGTGCATGATATGAAATAATTTTGAACATGGGAAATGCCCTTTGATATGTGTCCTAGCCTCTAGACATTTTGCTTGTCATAGAAATACATGTTTAGGTGTTATTTTGTTGTTGTCAACTTGCTATAAAATTCTTCTGTTTTGAGGGTCCCAAATATTTCTAAGTTTGGAATCTGTAATATTTTGTTGCTGTCTTGACATGTGTTTTGCTGGTGATCTAGAACCCTTTTGTGGTTGCTGTAATGGAGTTATTTGTAGTAGATAATGTCCTTTATTATACTGTTAAGTTTCATGCCATAATATGACCTATAGCATATAGTTTTACTGCTGTCAATATGCCTTCGTGATAAAAACTGCACTGTCAAAAAGTGCTATTTTCTCTAAGTCTGAAACTGTTTTCAAGTAGCCTCCTTGTGAGCTTCCTACCAAGTGATCCATGCATGTTTTGCTTATTATATGTAAAGATGAAATGAAGTGTGTGTTATATACTACTACCCCATGCTTGGTTTGTGCATTTTAGAATAGTGTATCTTGCTGTTTTCCTGTGTGCAAAATGCTATCTTGTTGTTTTGGGCAGATTTCAACTAAAACTTGTTTTGTTGATTGTGGTTGAACCTTGGCTCCGTTTTGGACATGCCATATATGAAATTGCTTAGAATCTCATGTAGTTTCATAATAATTTTCTGCATTCATGATTTGAAATGTTTGTGATTGTTGTTCCCATGCATTTGCATTCATGACATGTGCATCTTGTGTTGCTCATATCTTTTAGACCGTAGCTCCCTTTCAGATGTTTCATATATGTAAATTGACTGGAATGGCGTGTAGAATCTCATGGTATACTTTATTCTTCTGTTTAACAAATATAAATATGATTAGTTCAGATCTGGACCAATTTCGAAATTAACACATGAGGTCGTTTCGGAAATACTATAAGTTGTTTCCAGCCTCATTTAAGATGCCTAGATAGATAGTTTACTTATGCTTCACCTCTTGTCATGTTTAACAACATTTAATGTTGTCATGTACCTAACAAGAGTGAACTAAATAATTCGAACATGGAGTTTCGTCAATATGCAACTCGTTGCATATTGAGCTTCACTTAATGTGTAGTATTTGATTGTTGTGAATTGTCATGCCTTGCATATATAAGCCGGACATGCATCATATTTGGTTGTGCATCATGTCATGCATATGTGGTGGTGTGTCTTGTATTGACTGTTTGTTTCGGATTGCTTCTTCTCGATAGAGTTCCGAAAGCGTTCGGAGTGTGAGGATTCGTTCGACTACGTTGGCTCGTCTTCTTCATGGACTCGGTCTTCTTCTGAGTGGGATCTCAGGCAAGATGACTCATTTCCTTTGATACCATTACTATCATTGCCATGCTAGATGTCTCATTTTCTATCTCTATGTCACGCTACCTACCACTTGTTTGATAAGCCTCCCAACATCGCCATGATAAGCCTCTAACCCCTCCACGTCCTAGCAAACCTTTGTTTGGCTATGTTACCGCTTGTTCAGCCCTTCTTATAGCATTTCTAGCTGCAGGTGCATTTGCTTCCATGTGCCAACATGGACATTCTTGTTATATCACAATACTGCTGGTATTTAACTTAATGCACATATATACTTGGTAAAGGTGGAAGGCTTGCCCTTTTGCTTGGTGTTTTGTTCCACTCTTGCCGCCCCTAGTTACTTGTGAACCCGTGTGATGTTCCATAATTGAGTGCTCCTAACACGCTTGGGGTTGTTATGGGGACCCCCTTGATTTTCGGGTTAGGATAAAGCTCGTCTGGCAAGGCCCAACATTGGTACTATATTTGCCTATAACTAATGAACTTGCATAGGGGCTTTCCGCACCCCTTGGATAATTAATCAACCCCCGGGCCAGTGCTCCACAGGAGTATTGGTCCAACCCAGAGCAGCTTATTAACGCCGCCCGAGGCAACTCGGCGATTGGCGTGGTAACCATCGCTCATCCGTCGTGTCCTGAGAATGAGATACGCGGCTCTTATCGGGTTCGTCGACACGTCGGGAGGCCTTGCTGGATTTGTTTTACTTTTCTCGAACGTCTTGAGTGAGGAACTCTCATCTTGCTTGGGCTATCTCGAGGTGGCGGATTTCCTTTGGAATTGCCTAGGAAGATCATGAGATCCGTGGTTGAGGTTATTCCCGCTGCGTGTGGTTAATTCATGATGGATGAGTTGGAGCACCCCTGCAGGGTTAAATCTTCTCGAGAAGCCATGCCCGCGGTTATGTGGCAAACTTGGATACTTTGTTTAACACCCGGTCATAGCAAACTTGAAGTAAACTCTAATAAAATACACCAACTGTGTGTGTAACCATGACTGTCTCTTCTCGTGAGTCCTTATCCGAAAGAGAACACGATGGGGTTATGTTTGACGTAAGTAGGTGTTCAGGATCTGTTAGTGATCATTACTAGTTCACGACCGTTATGCGTAGACCACCATACTTTACTTTCTGTACTCATAAGTTAGCCACTCAAATAAATGCTTAGTCGCTTGCTGTAGCCTCACCACTTAACCATACCTCACCTATTAAGCTTCAATAGTCTTGATACCCTTGGAAATGAGATTGCTGAGTCCCTATGGCTCACAGATTACTACAACAACAGTTGAAGGTACAGGTAATGTGATGATTTGACGTGAGCGTGTTGCTTGATTTGATTTGAAGTTCTTCTTCTTCTTCTTCATCAATCTTGGATGGGTTCCAGGCGGCAGCCTGGGATAGCAAGGGTGGATGTCATTTTATCGTTTGATTTCGTCCGTAGTCGGACCCTGCTCTTATGCATGATGTTTGAGATGCTACTGTATTGATGTGGCTCTGATGTAGCTTGTGGCGAGTGTAAGCCAATTCCATATACTCATCTCTTCTGTACATGTACTTGTAATGATAGCCAGTCTTGCGAACGCATCGAGATGCGCTTCTATCCCTGTCGAGGCCCTCGTGCCGAAATAAGGATAGGACCGCATGTTGGGCGTGTCAATCCAGGAACTGTCTATGCATGTCGAAGCAAAAAAAACTTGCGACCCGCCCGTAGCCAACGGAACTCAAGAGCTGCCTTGCATGTGGGGCACGGGAACCTTCCATGCACACATCAGCCAACGAATAGCGCATACGCCAGCAAGTCATGCGATGAGTACATGTACCACACATACATTTTGAAGTTATTTTTGGTAGCGGCGTCATATGTCTTGATCCCATTATCCTAGGCTTCTTGCAATTTATCCTTAAGTGGTTGCATGTACACATTCAAATTCTTCCCAGGATATTTGGGCCCTGGAAGTTTCAACGTTAGGAAAATGTTCTTTCTTTTCATAATCTCTCTGGGGGGAGATTGAGTGGACAGGACAACAACTATATTGTGTTGTCGTCATACCATACACATTGAACCCATCCGTGCTGATGGCAACTCAAGGATACATTGGATCTGCCGCTATCCTTATGTAATGCATCAAAGCGCTTCCACACAAAACGTCTAAAGTGTGTCCCAACATCGGATTCCCATCTGCATCTAGTTTTGTTCTTTTGCCCAATTTATGCCACGTCATCTGTCTGGCCGTATCTTCAACCATGAAAAGACGTTGAAGTCTTGGTATGATTGGCAGATACCGAAGAACATTAACTGGGATTTTGGTCTGACTCTTCTCACCCATACTATTGTCTACCACAACATACCTGGAAGACTTGCAAATGGGACAATAGTTGAAGCCCGCATACTCAAGCCTAAATAAGGCACATCCATTCTCACAAGCATCTATCTTCTCATAGGGCATCTTAAGCGCACGTAGGATTTTGTCCGACGGGTACAAGTTTGCTGGCAATACATGGCGTTTGGCTAGAAAGCGTCCAAATATCGTCATCATTGCGTTGTAGCATTCTCTGCCCAGGTTGAACTGAGCCTTTAGAGCCATTACTTGCGTGATGGCATCCAGCTGACAAAGCTCAGTGTGCTCGTGGAGAGGACTTTTTGAAGACTCCAACATTTCATAGAAGGCCTTTGCATATTCCTTCATCTCATCGTCTGAATCACGAGCATCATCAAAGTCCTTCACCATGTCTTCGATCCCGATACCATGCTCGTCGGTGCGACGACAAACCACCTCAGCTCTAGCATGTTGGGCAGACTCACCATGAAATGTCCAGATCGTATAATTAGGCGTAAAACCCCACTTCTGCAGGTGTTTGATCATTTCAAACTCTGACCTCTTATGATAGTTGTCGCAATCGACACAGGGGCACCAGGTTGTTTTCTGTCCATTTGCAAATGCGACTCTCACAAACCCCTTGGTTTTTGTCATCCACTCATGGGTCATGTCTTTCTGACTAGTGTGACCGGTGTACATCCACCCACGATCACTCATCTTGCCTAGCTACTGGACACACAAAAAATATATACATAATTTAGCAAACCATATTCATCAGTTAATAGAGTTTGTCAGTTTTATTACGTCGATGCAACCTAGACTCTAGTAGGTAAAAATAGGTCCTAATCCCACCTGAGTATGTGTAGATTGGGTTCGTTTTCCCATGCTTTGCTCTAGATCCAACACAAAATTTCGGTAGAACCTCCCCGTTGTTCTCCTGATACACGTCTTGGCAATAAGCAGAGAGGATGTGTACCCAGAGAACAACAGGGAGGCACTAATGAAATTCTGCATTGGATCTGGAGCAGAGCATATGGGAAAACGAACCCAATCTACACATACTCGGGTTGTCCATGGATAACGTTGGACAATTCAAAAGAATCACGGTTCTAAATATGCTAATGAATGCATATTTATAGATGTAACCCTTTCGAACGGGAGACGCATAGTGGTCATGCATACTGATGATTGAAGACACCTATAGCTAGCAAGTTTCATCGGCACGAAGACCGGAACAGAGCAAATTTTTTAAGGGTGTCGGGGGAGAAGATGTCATTTGTGCTCACCAACGAACGCAGCAAGGGAGCTCGTCAAATGCACGGGAGGTCATTGAACAACTGCACACTGAAATTCACCTGATCAACACAAAATATGATGTTTTTATAACAAAAATAGGAAAATATGTGACCTAGCTCATAATTTACATAACTATGACCTCCTCAGCCTCACGAAGGCCGAAGAGCACCTTTTTGGTCAATAGGAGGCAGAATAGGTGTCGGGGGTCGGGGATCAGTGGCATCAGGAGACAGTGGCATCAGGGGTCAGTGGCGTCGACGGTCAGGGGTTGGTGGTGTCAGGAGTCAGGGGTCGGTGCTTTGGTGGTTGAGGGTCGATGGCATCGGTGGTCGGGGGTCGGTGGCATCAGTGGCGTTGGTGTCCTTCTTCTTCTTCTTCTCCATCTTCTTCTTCTCCTTCTTCTTCTTCTTCTTCTTCTCCTCTTCTCCTCATCTTCTTCTTCTTCTTCTTCTTCAACTTCCTCTTCTTCCTTCTTTTCCTTTTTCCTCTTCTTCTTCTCCTCTTCTCCTCTTTTTCTTCTTCTTCTTCTTCTTCTTCTTCTTCTCCTCCTCCTCCTCCTCTTCTTCTTCCTCTTCTTCTACTTATTCTTATTTTATTTTTTCATCTTTCTTCTTTATTCTTCTAATTATGTAAATCTAATCTAAACTAAACATAAACATAAACTAAATCTAAACTAAACTAAACATAAAAAACAAAAAAACAAAAAGAGGAGAAGAGAAGCTCACCTTTGAGGGGAGGAGGGGGCCAGTGGAGGAGGGGGGCTATGGAGGAGGGACGTCGTAGGGGAGGGGGCGGCGTTGCGGTAGGGGTGGGGGCGGCCAGCAGCAGGGACTCGGGCACGGGGGTGGTAGGGGTGAGGGCGGCAGGGGCGGGGGCGACCGGTGGCATGGGAGGCGGGGGCGGCGGCCGGTGGTACGGGGGGGCGGCAGTGGCTCGGGCATGGCGGTGGCGGGGGTGAGGTGAGGGGAGAGAGAGGGGTGCGGCGTGCTGACATATAGGTTAAAACTCTTTGCCGTCTGCTAGCAGACGGCAAAGAGCCTAGTTAGTGGGGTGGGGCCGGGGGGAACGGACGTTAGTTGGCCACTTTCTTTGCCGTCTGCTAGTAGACGACAAAGAAAGTGGCCGTTAGCTGGTTCTCGTTAGTGGGCCACCCTTCCTCTTTGCCATCTGCTAGCTGATGGTAAAGCTTCTTTGTCGTCTGCTAGCAGACGGCAATGAGATGGCTGACGACAAACATGATCTTTTCCGTCAACTCTTTGTTTGCCATCAGTTTTATTTAAGCTGATGGCAAAGACCTTCTTTGTCATCAGCTAGCAGACGGTAAAGAGCTGGCTGACGGCAAATATCCTGCTTCCAGTAGTGGTCGGGTCTTCCTGGAGATATGTGTGCCTCGGTCGCCGGCAAGCACCAGGTATGTGCTTGGCACAGTTTGCGCCCATTCTGGGCCGTTGCATTGTCTTTGCGGGTACTGCATAGCCAGAGTAGGTTGCTACTGCCGGAGTCTTGGTCTTGAATGTTTAGTTGTCTTCTTGTTGCGCTCCTTGATCTCACATAGAGCGGCTTCTTTGTCTTGGACTAGCCTTGGTTGTTCTTATGTTGATGGGTTCAGGTACTACTGCATGTGCATAAGTGAGGGGCACTGGATACCCCAATCCTAGCACCCTGACATCAAGTGAGAAATCAAGCCATAATTTTCTTCAAAGCGAAGATACTAGGTACATTGAGACTAATGTTTGAGTGTTATTGAAACAAAGGTGAAAAAACAGCAATCAAAAATATTTGATAACTTTTTAGATCAAGAGGACGGTAAAAATCAGCGATTAATTTACCGCGGTGAAGAATACGAAGAACAGCTCTACAAGGCGGAGAAGCCAAGCGGTTCAATTTCTCACACCATAGATCGGTGGTGATAAATGGCTAGACAGCCGCGAGATGAAGGCAATCGCAACCGACATGAGTACGTTGACGAAGAAGTTACGGCAGCTAAGCGCTCCTCCTCCGACGGTGATGAATTCTAGCGGCAGTGCTAGGGTTTGGAGCTCGAGGGCGACGATGAGAGATGAAGTGTAACTAATGAGCTCGAGGTCAGGAATTTATAAGGATGGTGGAATTTGGAACGATCTGAAAGTTATGGTCGGATATACCCCTGACCCTTTGGTTTAGTGGGATGTGTGGCATGCATGCATCATGTCTGACAGCCCACTACCTCTCAACTGAAGTGACTTGTGTGGGAATTGATGCGATAAGGGCGGTAAGAGGTACAATGTGAAATTTTAAATCTTTGGTTGGATTTGTCTTCGACTGCCAGGGATGCGGAGAAGACAATCAACACATGTCAAGTAGAATGCATACAACTAGAGTTGAACAGTTTAAGGAGAGATAACCATAGATTAGGTTTGCGGGTCCGATCACATTTTCCAAGATAAAGATTCAAAGATATAGCTATAGGCAAAATGTTGTAGAGGACAGAAACTCCAAGGTACCATATATGATACTCAGATGAAAAGTGTTCAAGTTTGAAGATAAATTCAAATTGTTGAAGACCTAAAAATGAGGTGTGAAGATAAAATCAATGTCTTCAAGTGGCATTCGTGGCGTTGCCCACAGTATAAGAATGTTTGACCCAGACACAACGTACAATTATTGTGGCACTCTAAATTCATATTCTTCGTTAATATTTTCACACATAAGAGTGTATGTCTTCATGAATTGAAGACATATGTTACTTTGCATGTTGTGCATCAAAGTAATCAAAGTGCATATGTGTCAGGATGTGTGTTCATTTACTGGACATTTGAGGATTATAAGATAATTAGCTCACACCGTAACTTGCAAAACCTCTTCTCATCCAAACTCTTCGTGAAGATATCAACCAATTGCTCTTCTGACTTCAAAGGTTTGATGATGATGTCTCCCTTCAGCACATGATCATGAAGGAAATGGTGACGTATCTGAAAGTGCTTTGTCTTCGAGTGTTATACTGGGTTGTAGACAATCTTGATAGCACTCTCATTGTCGCAGTAGAGTGGTACTTTCTTCTTGTTGATGCCATAGTCCTTGAGTATTTGCTTCATCCAGAGAAGTTGAGTGTAGCATGCGCCAGCAACAATGTGTTCGGCTTTAGCAGTGGAGAGGAATATACAGTTCTGCTTCTTCGAGGACCAACATACAAGAGATTGACCCAAAAGTGACAAGTGCCTGATGTAGACATGTGATCAAATCTGTCACCAGAAAAATCTGAATCTGAATGGACAATGAGATCAAACTTCGAGCCCTTTGTATACCATAATCCTATTGTAGGGGTTTGAGCCAAATATCCAAGTATTCACATCATAAAAAGGTGATGTGACTCCTTTGGTGCCACTTGAAATCAGGCACAATCCAAATGCTAAGCATTATGTCTGGCCTAGAAGAACATAAGTACAATAAAGAGCCAATCGTGGAGCGATATACCTTCTAATTGAAATCTTTACCATTTTCTTCAGTGTAGAGGTGACCAGTTGTTGGCATTAGCGTTTTGTATCCCTTGCGGTCTTGCATACCAAATTTCTTGAGGTAGTCCTTGAGATATTTCTCCTAAGATATGAAGATGCCATTTGGTTGCTGTCGAATATGAAGACCAAGAAAGAACTTCAGCTCTCCCATCACTAACATCTGGTATTTCTCTTCCATCAAGAAGCTAAACTCATCACAATATCGATTATTAGCTCAGCTGAAGATAATGTCATCCACATAGGTTTGACGGACAAACAATTCATCATCATATGATTTAGTGAAGAGAGTGGGATCGAGTGAACCAGGTTTGAAGCCTTTCTCCTTGAGAAATTCCTTGAGGGTGTCATGCCAAGCCATTGGTGCTTGCTTGTGGCTGTACAATGCCTTGTTGAGCCGGCATACTATGTCAGGATGTTTTGGATATTCAAACCCTGGTGGTTAACCAACATATACTTCTTCCTCAATTTTACCATTGAGGAATGCACTTTTAACATCCATTTAGTATAAGCATGTATCATAGTGGTTAGCATAAGAAAGCAATATGCATATGGATTCAAGTCTAGCAACATGTCCTAATGTTTCATCGAAATCCATACCATCAACCTATGTATAGCCTTCAGCTACAAGTCGAGCGTTGTTTCTAACCACTTGGCTAGATTCATCTTGCTTGTTGTGGTAGATCCAATTCATACCAATGATGTTGTGCTTGCATGGATTTGGTCGTTTGATGAGTTCCCATATGTTGTTGAGCTTGAATTGATGAATATCTTCTTGCAAAGCTTGAATCCATTCTGATTCCATGAAAGCTTCATCTACTTTGGTCGGATCTGAGATAGACACAAATGCAAAATGCCCACAAAAGTTAGCCAATTGGTTAGCTCTTGAGCGAGTGAGAGGACCTGGTGTGTTTACGTTGTCGAGCATCTTCTCGATTTGAACTTCATTAGTCATGCGAGGATGAGCACGATAAAGACTTTGATCCCTCTATTGATCATTGTCTTCATCAGCAGCATTATCCTCAGGAGCAGTATTGTGTTCCTACTAGGTAACTGGAGGAATGGGGACTTCCTCAACTTTAGGTTCCTCATGTATGATCTCACCAGTGCCCATTGGCCTGATTGCTTCTTCTCGTGGAAGTTCATCTAGCATAGGAGGCATGTGCTCTCTTTGTGAGCCATTAGTTTCATCGAACCGCACATCTATAGTCTCAATAATTTTATTGTGAAAACTATTGAAGACTCTGTAGGTGTGTGAATCCATTCCATAAGCAAGCATGAAACCCTCATGTGCTTTCAGTGCAAATTTAGAAGTGTGGCCTGGATCTCTAATCCAGCATCTTGCACCGAAAACTTTGAAATAACTTACATTGGGCTTCTTACCAGTCAGCAGATCATATGGGGTTTTCTTAAAAAAACTTGTGAAGATATACTTGGTTAATTATGTGGCAAGCAGTTTCAATGGCTTCAGGCCATAGTCTTCGAGGTGTCTTGTATTCATGAAGCATAGTACGAGCCATCTCTATGAGAGTCATGTTCTTGCATACCACAACATCGTTCTGCTGTGGAGTGTATGAAGCAGAGAACTCATGTGTGATACCAAGAGTGTCCAGTCTAGTGTTCTTGAACTCTATGCCATTGTCATTCCTAATATGCTTGATCTTGACATTGTAGTTGGTGATGCACCTATTTGTAACGCGCATGAAGACATCCTACACTTCAATCTTGAACAGTAGGATGTGCACCCATGTATATCTAGAATAATTATCAACAATCATGAAGCCATATAGATTTGCAGTGGTAGAAAAGTGGAGTAGTGAGTAGAGCCAAATAGGTCCATATGGAGTAGCTCGAAGGGACTGGAAGTCATCATGATTTTCTTCGAGGGATGTTTGGCTCTAGTCATCTTCCTGGCTTCACAGGCACCGTACAGATGATCTTTCTTGAACTTGACTCCATCGACGCCAATCATAAGCTCCTTCTTGGCGAGAGTGTGCAGGTTCCTCATACCAGCATGTCCTAGTCTTCTGTACCATAGCCAGCATTCTGAAGCTTTTGCTAGAAGACGTGTGGCAACCTATGGTCCTGTAGAGAAGTCTACCATGTATAGATCACCTCTTAGAAAACCTTCGAAGACTTTGGTTTTGTCATAGGCCATTAGTACAACGCATCAGAATTTGTCAAATATGACAATCATATCTAGATCACAAAGCATTGAGACAAACATCAAGTTGTAACCAAAGGATTCGACAAGCATCACTTTCTCCATGTGTCGATCCCTTGAGATAGCAACTCTACCAAGTCCCGGTACTTCACTGCTACTTTTGTCGGCAAAGACGATGTGATCTTTGGTTGGAGGTCGTAGTGTTGACTCCATCAATAGGCTTCGATCACCAGTCATGTGACTAGTGCATCCACTGTCCATTACCCATTCAGTGGAATTGGATTTATCTTCCTGCACTGAGAGTTAGTATTGTCCACCAAAGCATGCAGGTGAAACATGCATTGATGAGGATATTGCAGTACTTAGTGGTAAGTAAGTTGGACAATATAATTGGTAAAAACCATTTGCATGTTTATCTTGCGTCCAGGCAAGAATGTTTTGGGGTCTCGGGAGATAATCTTCGCGTTAAGCTTCATCCCATCCAGAGACTTGATGTTGCATGAAGATGTTAGTTCTTCTTAATCACCCACATCCAAAGGGGTGGCTTAGAAGCAATGAGACGTAAAGCAGCATCACAGAATTTAGGCAATATTGCCCTAATAGCATGTTTCATAGGACGGTTAGAATACTCAAATGAATATGCAAAAAAGTTTTAGTTGGATGAACATAACGGTTCATGATGTAGTGCTCATATTCATGAGTCTCTTTAGTCCTTACGTGCGAAACATAGTTGTTAGTACGAACAATAGAAGACATTTGTCTTGTCGAAGACTTTGATCTAGGGAATGTCTTCTTCTTGAGAGATGTCATCATGACATTCACAGGAAGCTTCTTAAGAAGACATTTGGGAACCCAGATCCTCTTCATGGGTGAACCGTTCGTACAATTAGTGGCAATAAGTCTGGCAAACACTTCACCATTCCGAGATTTGAATAATTTGTAGTTGGAGTTGAAAGACTCATCAATAACAATAGGGTTAGTATAGTTAAAGCCAGATAGTGTGGATGGATCAACTAAAGAGCCCTTTACAGCAACCCATGTGTTTTTGGGGTAATGCTCATGCTTCGAGTAGGATCCATCAACATTGATGTTTCTTTCAAAACTAGCACCCTCTTTCCTAGGGTTTTTTGTTCAAGATTGTCTTCTTGAGGACATCACACAAAATTTTATGCCCCTTGAGACTTTTGTACATGCCTGTTTCAAGCAATGTCTTCCACCTGTCATTGTCATCAGTGATAGCAGTGGTTTCCTCAAATGAGGGGTTAGATACCACAAATACAGTTGAAGATAATGCATTTTTAGAAGCATTTGAACATTCAACAATTGAATCATTAGCTTCACAGGCAAGGCATTTTAAGCATGGATCATTAAATTCAAGATGAGGGGTACTAATTTGTTCTGCTAGCAGTGAGTCGTTTTCCTTCCTTAGGTCATCATGAGCTTCTCTCAACATCTCTAAATCAAGTTTCTTTGAAGATATTCAAGAGAAAGCTTCTCATGTTCAATTGTGAGAATATCATGACGACTTTGGAGATCCTCAAACATTGAACGATGACTTTGCATATGTTCAGCCATATTTTCGTTCAGACTCATCTCGTCATGCAACAGGGCATCACTTTTATCTAGAGATTTTTGCATTTTCTCCATAGCATGTGTTTATTTAGTGGCAACTTTGATTAGTTCAAAGTAGCTAGGTTTGGATTCACATTCAGATTCATCATCACTATTAGAATCACCTGCACTAGAAGATGATGAGTAATAAGAAGATGCCTGTTGGAAATATGCCCTAGAGGCAATAATAAATTAGTAATTATCATATTTCCTTGTTCACGATAACCGTTTATTATCCATGCTATAATTGTATTGATCGGAGACTTAGATGCATGTGTGGATACATAGACAAAACCATGTCCCTAGTATGCCTCTAATAGACTAGCTCGTTGATCAAAGATGGTTAAGGTTTCCTAGCCATGGACATGAGATGTCATTTGATAAACGGGATCACATCATTAGGAGAATGGTGTGATGGACAAGACCCAAACTACAAACGTAGCATATGATCGTGTCAGTTTATTGCTACTATTTTTTGCATGTCAAGTATATGTTCCTATGACCATGAGATCATGCAACTCACAGACATCGGAGGAGTGCCTTGTGTGTATCAAACGTTGCAATGTAACTGGGTGACTATAAAGGTGCTCTACAGGTATCTCCGAGGGTGTCTGTTGAGTTGGCATGGATCAAGACTGGGATTTGTTACTCCGTGTGACGGAGAGGTATCTCAGGGCCCACTTGGTAATACAATATCACAATAAGCCTTGCAAGCAATGTGACTAAGTGTTATTCATGAGATCTTGTATTACAGAACGAGTAAAGAGACTTGCGGTAACGAGGTTGAACTAGGTATGGAGATACCGACGATCGAATCTCAGGCAAGTAACATACCGAAGAACAAAGGGAACATCATACGGGATTAACTCAATCCTTGACATAGAGGTTCGACCGATAAAGATCTTCGTAGAATATGTAGGAACCAATATGGGCATCTAGGTCCCGCTATTGGTTATTTACCGTAGAGGTGTCTCGGTCATGTCTACATAGTTCTCGAACCCGCAGGGTCTGCACACTTAAGGTTCAGTGACGTTTCGGTAGTATGGAGTTATGCATGGTGGTGACCGAAGGTTTTTTGGAGTCCCGGATGAGATCCCGGATGTCACGAGGATCTCCGGAAAGGTCCGGATCTAAAGATTGATATATAGTAAATCCTATATTGGTCGCCGGAAAAGTTTCGGGCTCATCGGTAGTGTACCGGGTGTGCCGGTAGTGTACCGGGAGACCATCGGGAGGGATATTTTGACCCAAGAGGCTACATGGTCTGTGGGAGAGTGAATACCAGCCTTGGTGGTCTGGTGGAAGTCCCACACAAGGCCCATGTGGCTGGGAGAGAAAGCCCAAAGAGAAAAAGGTGGAAAAAGGCAAAAAAGGCAAAAATAAGGAGGAGTCCTAGTCCTACTAGGATTGGAGGAGGAATCCTCCAATCCCACTACGTTCGGCCGACCCAAGGGCTGCCTCTTTGGCAGCCAAGCCTCCTCCTCCTCTACTCCTATATATACTAGAGGATTTTAGGGTTTTGGCACAGACTTTTTAGCCACGTGTTGCCCGTTCCTCCAGTGCATAGTTTCTCCTCTAGATCGGATTTCTGCAGTGATTAGGCAAAGCCTTGCCGGAATAGCTCTGTTGGAAATATGCCCTAGAGGCAATAATAAAATGGTTATTATTGTATTTCCTTGTTCATGATAATTGTCTATTGTTCATGCTATAATTGTGTTAACCGGAAACCATAATACATGTGTGAATACATAGACCACAACATGTCCCTAGTGAGCCTCTAGTTGACTAGCTCGTTGATCAATAGATGGTCACGGTTTCATGGCCATGGACATTGGATGTCATTGATAACGGGATCACATCATTAGGAGAATGATGTGATGGACAAGACCCAATTCTAAGCATAGCACAAGATCGTGTAGTTCGTTTGCTAAAGCTTTTCAATGTCAAGTATCGTTTCCTTAGACCATGAGATTGTGCAACTCCCGGATACCGTAGGAATGCTTTGGGTGTGCCAAACGTCACAACGTAACTGGGTGGCTATAAAGGTGCACTACGGGTATCTCCGAAAGTATCTGTTGGGTTGGCATGAATCGAGACTGGGATTTGTCACTCCGTGTGACGGAGAGGTATCTCTGGGCCCACTCGGTAAGACATCATCATTATGAGCTCAATGTGACTAAGGAGTTAGTCACGGGATGATGTATTACGGAACGAGTAAAGAGACTTGCCAGTAACGAGATTGAACAAGGTATGGGGATACCGACGATCGAATCTCGGGCAAGTACCATACCGATAGACAAAGGGAATTGTATACGGGATTGATTGAATCCCCGACATCGTGGTTCATCCGATGAGATCATCGTGGAGTACGTGGGAGCCAACATGGGTATCCAGATCCCGCTGTTGGTTATTGGCAGGAGAGGTGTCTCGGTCATGTCTACGTGTCTCCCGAACCCGTAGGGTCTACACACTTAAGGTTCGATGACGCTAGGGTTATAGGGAAATGGTATACGTGATTACCGAAGGTTGTTCGGAGTCCCGGATGAGATCCCGGACGTCACGAGGAGCTCCGGAATGGTCCGGAGGTAAAGATTGATATATAGGAAGTCCAGTTTTGGTCACCGGAAAGTTTTCGGGCTCATCGGTAGTGTACCGGGAGTGCCGGGAGGGTGCCGGAGGACCCCCGGGAGGGGTGTGACGACCAAAGGACCACATGGGCTGTTAGATAAAGTGTGCCAGCCCTTATTGTGCTGGGAAATACTTTTGCTAAAGGCCCATGTGGTTGGAGATAAGGAGATAAGGCAAAAAGGATTTAAAAGGAGGAGATCCACCTCCCTTGTGGGAGGTGGACTCTCCCTTTAATTCGGCCGGCCATCTCCTCTTTGGAGTAGAGGCCAAGCCAGCCCTCCACGTCCCTCCTCCTATATATACTTGAGGTTTTGGATGTTTTGAGACAGGATTTGATCTCTCTCTCTCACGGCGAAGCCCTACCTCTCTTCTTCCTCCTCCGCAGCGCTTAGGCGAAGCCCTGTCGGAATACCTTGCTACTCCACCACCACCACGCCGTCGTGCTGCTGTTGGAGCCCTTCCCCAACCTCTCCTTCCTCCTTGCTGGATCAAGGTGTTGGAGACGTCACCGGGCTGCACGTGTGTTGAACGCGGAGGTGCCGTCCGTTCGGCACTTGATCGGATCTACCGCGATCTGAATCGCTGCGAGTACGACTCCATCAACCGCGTTCTTGTAACGCTTCCGCTTAGCGATCTTCAAAGGTATGAAGATCCACTCTCCCCTTGCTCGTTGCTGGTTTCTCCATAGATGGATCTTGGTGAACGCGTAGGAAAATTTTTGATTTACTACTACGTCTCCCAACAGTGGCATCATGAGCTAGGTCTATGCGTAGAATCTATGCACGAGTAGAACACAAAGCAGTTGTGGGCGTCGAGTTTGTTAATTTGCTTGCCGCTACTAGTCTTATCTTGATTCGGCGGTATTGTGGGATGAAGCGGCCCGGACCAACTTTACACGTACGCTTACGTGAGACCGGTTCCACCGCCTGACATGCACTAGATGCATAAGGTGGCTAGCGGGTGTCTGTCTCTCCTACCTTAGTCGGATCGGATTCGATGAAAAGGGTCCTTATGAAGGGTAAATAGCAATTGGCAACACGTTGTGGTGTTGACGTAGGTAAGAAACGTTCTTGCTAGTAACCTATAGCAGCCACGTAAAAACTTGCAACTACAAATTAGAGGACGTCTAACTTGTTTTTGCAGCATGTGCCTTGTGATGTGATATGGCCAAAGGATGTGATGTGATGCATTGTGATGTATGAATTGATCATGTTCTTGTAATAGGATTCACGACTTGCATGTCGATGATTATGACAACCGGCAGGAGCCATAGGAGTTGTCTTATTTATTGTATGACCTGCGTGTCAATCATAAACGCCATGTAATTACTTTACTTTATTGCTAAGCGTTAGCCATAGTAGTAGAAGTAATAGTTGGCGAGACAACTTCATGAAGACACAATGATGGAGATCATGATGATGGAGATCATGATGATGGAGATCATGGTGTCGTGCCGGTGACAGTGATGATCATGGTGCCCCGAAGATGGAGATCATAGGAGCAAAATGATATTGGCCATATCATGTCACTATATTGATTGCATGTGATGTTTATCATGTTTACATCTTATTTGCATAGAACGACGGTAGTAAATAAGATGATCTCTCAATAAAATTTCAAGAAAGGTGTTCACCCTAATTGTGCACCGTTGCTAAGGATCGTCGTTCCGAAGCACCACGTGATGATCGGGTGTGATAGGTTCTAACGTTCGCATACAACGGGTGTAAGCCAGATTTACACATGCGAAACACTTAGGTTGACTTGACGAGCCTAGCATGTACAGACATGGCCTCGGAACACGGAAGACTGAAAGGTCGAACATGAGTCGTATAGAAGATACGATCAACATAGAGATGTTCACCATGGATGACTAGTCCGTCTCACGTGATGATCGGACACGGGCTAGTTGACATGGATCATGTATCACTTGGAAGACTAGAGAGATGTCTATCTAAGTGGGAGTTCATTAATAATTTGATTAAATGAACTTAATTATCATGAACTTAGTCTAAAAATGTCCTTGCAAATTATGTCGTAGATAGCTCGCGCTGTAGCTCCCCAGTTTTATTGATACAATCCTAGAGAAAAGTAAGTTGAAAGTTGATGGTAGCAATAATGCGGGCTGGGTCCGTGATCTGAGGATTGTCCTCATTGCTGCACAGAAAGCTTATGTTTTTGATGTACCGCTAACTGCATCACTCCCTCAAGCGTTGTCTGTAGATGTTGTGAACATATGACAGGCACTTTTTGATGACTACGTGATAGTTCAGTGCGTCATGCATTACGGCTTAGAATTGAGGCTTCAAAATGTTTTGAACGTCACAGAACATATGAGATGTTCTAGGAGCTGAGATTGTGATCTCAAGCTCGTGCCTATGTTGAGAGGTATGAGACCTCCAACAAGATTCTTTGCCTGCAAGATAAAGGAGAATAGCTTAATCGGTGAGCGTGTTCTCAGATTGTCTGGGTGCTACAATCGCTTGAATCAAGTGGGAGTTAATCTTCCAGATGAGATAGTGATTAATGCAGTTCTCCAAGTCACTGCCACCAAGCTACTAGAGCTTCGTGATGAACTATAACATGCCAGGGATGGATAAGATGATCCCTGAGTTGTTCGTGATGTTTGACACCACGAAGGTAGAAATCAATAAGGAGCATCAAGTGTTGATGGTTAAGTGAAAACCACTAGTTTCAAAAGGGGCAAGGGCAAGAAGGGAAAAACTTCAGGAATGGCAAGCCAGTTGTTGCTCTAGTGAAGAAACCCAAGGTTGAGCCCGAACCCGAGACTAAGTGCTTCTGTTATGAGGAGAATGTTCGCTGAAGCGGAAAAACCCTAGATGATTGGTAGATAAGAAGGCTGGTAATGTCAATGGAAGTATATTTGATATACGTGTTAGTGATGTGTACCTTGCTGGTACTCCTAGTAGCACCTGGGTATTAGATACCGGTTCGGTTGCTAAGTGTTAGCAACTCGAAATAAAAGCTACGGAGTAAATGGAGACTAGCTAGGTGAAAGGTGACGATGTGTGTTGGAAGTATTTCCAAGATTGATGTGATCACCATCGCACGCTCTCTCTACCTTCAGGATTTGTGATAAACCTAAATAAATGTTATTTGGTGTTTGCGTTGAGCATAAACGTGATTAGATCATGATTAGTGCGATACGGTTATTCATATAAGTTAGAGAATAATGGTTATTCTGTTTACATGGATAATGCCTTCAATGGTCATGCACCCACTCGAAATGGTTTATCGAATCATGATCGTAGTAGTACACATATTCATAACATTGGTACCAAAAGATACAAAGTTAATAATGATAGTACCACATGCTTGTGGCACTGCCACGTAATGTCATATTGGTATAAATCGCATGAAGAAACTCCATGATGATGGATGTTTTTTTGACTCACTCGATTTCGAATCGGTTGAGACATGCGAGCCATGCCTCTTGGGCAAGATGACTGAGACCCCGTCATCCAATATGATGGAGCGGGCAAGTGGCTTATTGGAATTAATACATGTTGATGTATGTGGTCCAATGAGTGTTAAAACACACAGTGAATATCGTTATTTTTCTTTACCTTCACTGATGATTTGAGTGAATATGGGGATATTTACTTAAACACGAGTCTGAAATGTTTGAAAGGTTCAAGGAGTTTCACAGTGAAGATAAAGATCATCGTGACAAGAAGATGAAATTTCTACGATATGATCGTGGAGGTGAATATCTAAGTTACGAGTTTGGTATGCAATTTTAGACAATGTGGAAATTGTTTCACAGCTCACGCCTCCTGGAACACCATAGTGTGATGGTGTGTTCGAACGTCGTAGTCGTGCTCTATTGGATATAGTGAGTACTATGATGTCTCTTATCGTTTTACCACTATCGTTATGGGGTTATGCATTAAAGACAAATCCATTCACTTTAACAGGGCACCATCTAAGTCTGTTGAGATGACACCGTGAGAATTATGGTTTGACAGAAGCCTAAGCTGTCATTTCTTAATGTTTGGGGCTGCGACGCTTATGTGAAAATGGGTTTTTCACCTAGCGAGCTCGAACTCAAAGCAGACAAATGCATCTTCATAGAATACCCTAATGAGACATTGGGTATACCTTCTATCTCAGATCCAAGCGCAAAAGGTGTTTGTTGCTAAGAACGGGTCCTTTTTGAGAAAGAGTTTCTCTCGAAAGAATTGAGTGGGAGGAAGATAGAACTTGATAAGGTTGTTGAACCTTTGTTTCAACCAGAGAATAGCGCAACACAGAAAGATGTTTCTGTAGAGCCTACTTAGTTGAAAAGGAAGTTAATGATGATGATCATGAAGCTTCGGATCAAGTCACTATCGAACCTCGTAGGTCGACAAGGACGCGTACTGCTCCTGAGTAGTACGACAACCCTGTCTTGGAAATCATGTTGTTGGACAACGATGAACCTACGAACTATGGAGAAGCGATGGTGGGCCCGGATTCCAACAAATGGCTAGGAGCCATGAAATCCGAGAAAGGATCCATGTATGAAAACCAAGTATGGACTTTGGTAGACTTGCCTGTTGAATGGCGGGTCATTGAGTACAAATGGACCTTTGAGATAAACATAGACGCTAATGGTGAAATGTCACCGTTTATAAAGCTCGACTTGTCGCAAAGAAGTTTCCGCCAAGTTCAAGGAGTTGACTGCAATGAGATTGTCTCATCTGTAGCGATGCTAAAAGTCTATTAAAATTTTGTTAGCAGTTGCTGCATTTTTCGATTATGAAATCTGGCAGATGGATGACAAAACAAGGTTTCCGTAATGGTTTCTGTGAGGAAGAGTTGTATGTGATACAACCAGAAGGTTTTGTCAATCCTAAGGATGCTAATAATATGCAAACTCCAGCGATCCTTCTATGGACTGGAGCAAGAATCTCGGAGTTGGAATATATGCTTTGATGAGGTGATCAAAGTGTTTAAGTTTATACAAAGTTTATGAGAAACTTGTATTTGCAAGAAAGTGAGTGGGAGCACTATAGAATTTCTTATAAGAATATGTAGTTGACATATTATTGATCGGAAATGATGTAGAATTTCTGGAAGAGCATGAAGGGTTGTTTGAAAAGAGTTTTTTCAAAGGAAGACCCAGATAAAGCTACTATTTTATTGAGCATCAAGATCTATAGGGATAGATCAATTCGCTTGATAAGTTTTTTCGACGAAGACATACCTTGACAAGTTTTTGAAGGAGTTCAAAATAGATGGGTCAAAGAAGGAGTTCTTGACTGTATTGTAAGGTGTGAAATTGAGTAAGACTCAATACCTGACCACGGCAGAAGATAAAGAAAAGATGAGTGTCATCTCCTATGCTTTAGCCATAGGCTCTATATAGTATGCCATGCTGTGTACCGCACCTGTGTGTGCCTTGCCATGAGTCTGTCAAGGGGTACAAGAGTAATCCAAGAGTGGATCACTGGACAATGGTCAAAGTTATCCTTAGTAACTTGAGAACTAAGGAAATATTTCTCGATTATGGAGGTGATAAAGAGTTCATCGTAAAGGGTTACGATGATGCAAGCTTTAACTCCAATCCGGATGACTCTTAGTAGAAATCTGGCTATGTATAGTGGAGCAGCCATTTGGAATAGCTCCAAGTGGAGCATGGGAGTAGTGTCTACAAATATGACATGGAAAGTTTGTAAGGTACACACGGATCTGAATGTCGCAGACCCGTTGACTAAAACCTCTTTCACGAGCAGGACATGAACAAACCCCAGAACTTATTGGGTGTTAATCACATGATGATATGATCACATGGTGATGTAAGTGTTAATCACATGGTGATGTGAACTAGATTATTGACTCTAGTGCAAGTGGGAGACTGTTGGAAATATGCCCTAGAGGCAATAATAAAATGGTTATTATTGTATTTCCTTGTTCATGATAATTGTCTATTGTTCATGCTATAATTGTGTTAACCGGAAACCATAATACATGTGTGAATACATAGACCACAACATGTCCCTAGTGAGCCTCTAGTTGACTAGCTCGTTGATCAATAGATGGTCACGGTTTCATGGCCATGGACATTGGATGTCATTGATAACGGGATCACATCATTAGGAGAATGATGTGATGGACAAGACCCAATTCTAAGCATAGCACAAGATCGTGTAGTTCGTTTGCTAAAGCTTTTCAATGTCAAGTATCGTTTCCTTAGACCATGAGATTGTGCAACTCCCGGATACCGTAGGAATGCTTTGGGTGTGCCAAACGTCACAACGTAACTGGGTGGCTATAAAGGTGCACTACGGGTATCTCCGAAAGTATCTGTTGGGTTGGCATGAATCGAGACTGGGATTTGTCACTCCGTGTGACGGAGAAGTATCTCTGGGCCCACTCGGTAAGACATCATCATTATGAGCTCAATGTGACTAAGGAGTTAGTCACGGGATGATGTATTACGGAACGAGTAAAGAGACTTGCTAGTAACGAGATTGAACAAGGTATGGGGATACCGACGATCGAATCTCGGGCAAGTACCATACCGATAGACAAAGGGAATTGTATACGGGATTGATTGAATCCCCGACATCGTGGTTCATCCGATGAGATCATCGTGGAGTACGTGGGAGCCAACATGGGTATCCAGATCCCGCTGTTGGTTATTGGCAGGAGAGGTGTCTCGGTCATGTCTACGTGTCTCCCGAACCCGTAGGGTCTACACACTTAAGGTTCGATGACGCTAGGGTTATAGGGAAATGGTATACGTGATTACCGAAGGTTGTTCGGAGTCCCGGATGAGATCCCGGACGTCACGAGGAGCTCCGGAATGGTCCGGAGGTAAAGATTGATATATAGGAAGTCCAGTTTTGGTCACCGGAAAGTTTTCGGGCTCATCGGTAGTGTACCGGGAGTGCCGGGAGGGTGCCGGAGGACCCCCGGGAGGGGTGTGACGACCAAAGGACCACATGGGCTGTTAGATAAAGTGTGCCAGCCCTTATTGGGCTGGGAAATACTTTTGCTAAAGGCCCATGTGGCTGGAGATAAGGAGATAAGGCAAAAAGGATTTAAAAGGAGGAGATCCACCTCCCTTGTGGGAGGTGGACTCTCCCTTTAATTCGGCCGGCCATCTCCTCTTTGGAGTAGAGGCCAAGCCAGCCCTCCACGTCCCTCCTCCTATATATACTTGAGGTTTTGGATGTTTTGAGACAGGATTTGATCTCTCTCTCTCACGGCGAAGCCCTACCTCTCTTCTTCCTCCTCCGCAGCGCTTAGGCGAAGCCCTGTCGGAATACCTTGCTACTCCACCACCACCACGCCGTCGTGCTGCTGTTGGAGCCCTTCCCCAACCTCTCCTTCCTCCTTGCTGGATCAAGGTGTTGGAGACGTCACCGGGCTGCACGTGTGTTGAACGCGGAGGTGCCGTCCGTTCGGCACTTGATCGGATCTACCGCGATCTGAATCGCTGCGAGTACGACTCCATCAACCGCGTTCTTGTAACGCTTCCGCTTAGCGATCTTCAAAGGTATGAAGATCCACTCTCCCCTTGCTCGTTGCTAGTTTCTCCATAGATGGATCTTGGTGAACGCGTAGGAAAATTTTTGATTTACTACTACGTCTCCCAACAAGCTCCACCACCATCGCCGGAGCACCATCACGCTACCGGAGAACTCTTCTACCTCTCCGCTCCCTCTTGCTGGATCAAGAAGGCGGAGATCGTCATCGAGCTGTACGTGTGCTGAACGCGGAGGTGTCGTCCGTTTGGCGCTAGATCGGAAGGACCGTGATCAAGATCGCGAGACGGATCGTGATGAGTTCGCGGGACGGATCGTGATCAAGATCGCAAGACGGATCGTGATCAGTTCGTGGGACCGATCGTGATGAAGATCGCGAGACAAATCGTGATGAGTTCGCGGGACGGATCGTGATGAGTTCACGGGATGGACCGTGATCGGATCGCGGGACGGATCGTGATGAGATCGCGGGATGCACGGCGATTTGGATCGCGAAGACGTTCAACTACACCAACTGCATTTCTTAACGTTTCCTGCTTAGCGATCTACAAGGGTATGTACATCCACTCTCCCTCTCGTAGATGCTCATCACCATGGATAGATCTGCGTGTGCGTAGGAAATTTTTTGTTTCCCATGCGACGTTTCCCCAACAGTGGTATCAGAGCTAGGTCTATGTGTAGATGAGATCTCGAGTACAACACAAAAGATCTCGAGTACCTTATAATGCTTAGGTTGCTTCCTCCCTTGGTAGGATTTTGGTTCAGCGGTATTGTGAGATGAAGCGGCCCGGACCAACATTACTCGTACGCTTACGAGAGACCGGTTCCCTCGACCGCAACTTGTTGCATAGATGGCTTGTGGGTGCCAGTTTCTCTCACTTTAGTTGAATCGGATTCGACAAAGGCGGTCCTTGAGAAGGTTGAAAAGCAACTAGTGTATCACCGTTGTGGTTTTTGCGTAGATGAGAATTGTTCTTGCTAGATACCCGTAGCAGCCATGTAAAACATGCAACAACAATTAGAGGACGTCTAACTTGTTTTTGCAGGGTATGTTGTGATGTGATATGGCCAATTACATGATGTGATATATGTGATGCATGATATGATCATGTGATGTATAGATTATCACGACTTGCATGTCAATGAGTACGGCAACTGGCAGGAGCCATAGGGTTGTCTTTAATTATTATATGACCTGCGTGTCAATCATTAAGCGCTATGTAATGCTTTACTTTATCACTAAACGGTAGCAATAGTAGTAGAAGCATGTTGGGCGCAACAACACCGATGGCGACACGTTGATGGATATCAAGATGATGGAGATCATGGCGTCTTGCCAATGACGATGGAGATCATGCCGGTGCTTTCTAGATGGAGATCAAAAGCACAAGTTCATGGCCATATCATGTCACTTATGATTTGCATGTGATGTTAATCCTATTATGCACCTTGTTTTGCTTAGGACGACGGTAGCATTATAAGGTGATCCCTCACTTAATTTCAAGATAAACTGTGTTCTCCCCGAGTGTGCACTGTTGCGAAAGTTCGTCGTGTTGAGACACCACGTGATGATCGGGTGTGATAGACTCTACGTTCACTTACAACGGGTGCAAGCCAGTGTTGCACATGCAGAACACTCGGGTTAAACTTGATGAGCCTAGCATGTACAGACATGGCATCGGAACACAAGAGACCGAAAGGTCGAACATGAGTCATATAGTAGATATGATCAACATGATGATGTTCACCATTGAAACCACCTCAACTCACCTGATGATCGGACTTGAGTTGGTGAATTTGGATCATGTTTCACTCGAATGACCGGAGGGATGTCAATTTGAGTGGGAGTTCTTAAGTAATATGATTAATTGAACTCATTATCATGAACATAGTCAGTAGTGACTTTGCAATATTATGTTGTAGATTACTAGCTCATGCTGTAGCTCCCTTGAATTTTGGTAGCAATATTACGGACTGGATCCGTGATCTGAGGATTGTCCTCATAGCTGCATAGAAGGCTTATGTCCTTAATGCACCGCTCGGTGCGCCAACCCCTCTAGCATCGTCTGTAGATGTTGTGAACATCTGACAGGCATATTCTGATGACTACTTGATAGTTTAGTGTGTCATGCATTACAGCTTAGAATTGAGGCTCTGAGACATTTTGAACGTAACGGAACATATGAGATGTTCTAAGAGCTGAAATTAGGATCTCAAGCTCATGCCCGTGTTGCGAGATATGAGATCTCCAACAAGATTCTTTGCCTGCAAGATGAAGGAGAATAGCTCAATCGTTGAGCATGTGCTCAGATTGTCTGGGGTGCTACAATCGCTTGAATCGAGTGGGAGTTGATCTTCCAGATAGGATAGTGATTGATATAGTTCTCCAAGTCACTGTCACTAAGCTACTAGAACTTGGTGGTGAACTATAAAACGCCAGGGATAGAAATAATGATCCCTGAGCTGTTCGCGATGTTTGACACCGCGAAGGTAGAAATCGAGAAGGAGCGTCAAGTGTTGATGGTTAGTCAAAACCACTAGTTTCGAGAAGGGCAAGAGCAAGGAGGGAAACTTCATGGATAGCAAGTCAGTTGCAGCTCCAGTGAAGCAACCCAAAGTCTAACCCAAACCCGAGACTAAGTGCTTCGATTATGAGGAGAACGGTCGCTGAAGCGGAACAACCCTAGATACTTGGTAGATAAGAAGGCTAGCAAAGTCGACAGAAGTATATTTGATATACGTGTTATTGATGTGTACCTTGCTAGTACTCCTAGTAGCACTTGGGTATTGGATACCGGTTCGGTTGCTAAATGTTAGTAACTCGAAGTAAAAGCTACGAAATAAACGGATACTAGCTAAGTGTGAGGTGACGATGTGTGTTGGAAATGTTTCCAAGGTTGATGTGATCAACATCGCATGCTCTCTCTACCTTCGGGATTAGTGCAAACCTAAATAAATGTTATTTGGTGTTTTGCGTTGAGTATGAACATGATTGGATCGTGTTTATTGCAACACGGTTATTCATTTAAGTTAAAGAATAATGGTTATTCTGCTTACATGAATAATACCTTCAATGGTCATGCACCCAGTGAGAACGGTTTGTTGAATCTTGATCGTAGTAATACTCATGTTCATAACATTGATGCCAAAAGATACAAAGTTAATAATGATGGTACCACATACTTGTGGCACTGCCGCTAAATGTCATATTGGTATAAAGCGCATGAAGAAACTCCCTGCTGATGGATCTTTGGACTCATTCGATTTTGAATCGGTTGAGACATGCGAACCATGCCTCTTGGGCAAGATGACTAAGGACCCCGTTTTCTGGTTTGATGGAGCGGGCAAGTGATTTATTGGAAATGATACATGTTGATGTATGCAATCCAATGAGTCTTGTAGCATGCGATGGATATCGTTATTTTCTTACCTTCACTGATGATTTGAGTAGATATAGTGTATATTTGCTTAATGAAACACAAGTCTGAATCGTTTGAAAGGTTCAAGCAAATTCAGAGTGAAGTTTAAGATCATCGTGACAAGAAGATAAAAATGTCTACGATATGATCGTTGAGATGAATATCTGAGTTGCGAGTTTGGCATACAACTTTAGACAATGTGAAAATTGTTTCACAACTCACGCCACCTGGAACACCATAGCGTGATGGTGTGTATGAACGTCATAGTCGTGCTCTATTGGATATGGTGCGTGCTATGATGTCTCTTATCATGTTGCTACTATAATTTTGGGGTTATGCATTAGAGACAACTACATTCACTTTAAATAGGGCACCATCTAAATCCGTTGAGATGACACCGTGTGAATTATGGTTTGATAGAAACCTAAGCTGTCATTTCTTAATGTTTGGGGTTGCGACTCTTGTTAGGAAAATGTTTTCACCTAATGAGCTCGAACCCAAAGCGGACAAATGCATCTTCATAGAATACCCTAAGAACAGTTGGGTAAACCTTCTATCTCAGATCCAAGCATAAAGGTTTGTTGCTAAAACTGGGTCCTTTCTCGAGAAAAGGTTTCTCTCGAAAGAATTGAGTGGGAGGAAGATAGAACATGATGAGGTTATTGAACCTCTGTTTCAACCAGAGAGTAGCGCAGCGCAGGAAGTTGTTTCTGTGAAGCCTACGTTAGTTGACAAGGAAGTTCATGATGATGATCATGAAGCTTCGGATCAAGTTACTATCGAACTTCGTAGGTCGACCAGGACGTGTACTGCTCCTGAGCAGTACGACAACCCTGTCTTGGAGGTCATGTTGTTGGACAACGATGAACCTACGAAGTATGGAGGAGCGATGATGGGCCCGAAAACCAACAAATGGTTAGAGACCATGAAATTCGAGAAAGGATCCATGTATGAAAACCAAGTATAGACTTTGGTGGACTTGCTCGTTGGACGGCAGGTCGTTAAGTACAAATGGATCTTTAAAATGAAGACAGACGTTGATGGTAAATGTCACCATTTGTAAAGCTTGACTTGTTGCAAAGAAGTTTACGACAAGTTCAAGGAGTTGACTGTGATGAGACTTTCTCACTCGTAGCGATGCTAAAGTATGTTGAAACTTTGTTAGCAGTTACTGCACTTTCAATTATGAAATCTAGCAGATGGATGTCAAAACATCGTTTCCTTAACGGTTTACTTGAGGGAAGGTTGTATGTGATACAACCAGAAGGTTTTGTCAGTCCTAAGGATGCTAAAAGGTGTGCAAGCTTCAGTGATCCTTCTATGGACTAAAGCAAGCACCTCGGAGTTGGAATATACAATTTGATGTGTGATCAAAGTTTTTGAGTCTATACAAAGTTTATGAGAAACTTGTATTTGCAATAAAGTGAGTGGGAGCACTATAGAGTTTCTGATAAGTATATGTGGATGACATATTGCTATTCGAAAATAATGTGGAATTTCTGGAAAGCATAAACGGTTGTTTGGAAAGTGATTTTCAAAGGAAGACCTAAAAAAAACTACCTAATTGTTGAGCATCAAGATCTATAAAGATAGATCAAGATGCTTGATAAGACATTCAATGAGTACATACCTTGAAAAGATTTTGAAAGTGTTCAAAATGGATTAGTCAGAGAGAAGTGTTCTCGCCTACTTTGTAAGGTGTGAAGTTGAGTGAGACTCAAAGCTCGACCATGGCAGAAGAAAGAGAAAGGCCGAATGTCGTCCCCTATGCCTTAGCCATAGGCTCTGTATAGTATGCCATGCTGTGTACCGCACCTGTGTGTGCCTTGCCATGAGTCCGTCAAGGGGTACAAGAGTGATCCAGGAGTGGATCACTGGACAGCGGTCAAGATTATCCTTAGTAACTAAAAGACTAAGGAGATGTTTCTCGATTATGGAGGTGATAAAGAGTTCGTCGTAAAGAGTTACGTAGATGCAAGCTTTAACACCAATCCGGATGACCCGTAGTAGCAATCCGGATACATATAGTAGAGCAGCCATTTGGAATAGTACCAAGTGGAGTGTGGTAGCAGTGTTTACGGTTTGACATAGAGATTTGCAAAGTACACACGAATCTGAATGTCGCAGACCCATTGACTATAAGACCTCTCTCACATGCAAAGCATGATCGAGCCCCAGAACTCATTGGGTGTTAGATTCATAACAATGCGAATCACATGGTGATGTGAACTAGATTATTGACTCTATTGCAAGTGGGAGACTGTTGGAAATATGCCCTAGAGGCAATAATAAATTAGTTATTATCATATTTCCTTGTTCATGATAATCGTTTATTATCCATGCTATAATTGTATTGATCGGAGACTTAGATGCATGTGTGGATACATAGACTAAACCATGTCCCTAGTATGCCTCTAATAGACTAGCTTGTTGATCAAAGATGGTTAAGGTTTCCTAGCCATGGACATGAGTTGTCATTTGATAAATGGGATCACATCATTAGGAGAATGGTGTGATGGACAAGACCCAAACTACAAATGTAGCATATGATCGTGTCAATTTATTGCTACTGTTTTCTGCATGTCAAGTATATGTTCCTATGACCATGAGATCATGCAACTCACGGACATCGGAGGAGTGCCTTGTGTGTATCAAACGTCGCAACGTAACTGGGTGACTATAAAGGTGCTCTACAAGTATCTCCGAGGGTGTCTGATGAGTTGCCACGGATCAAGACTGGGATTTGTTACTCCGTGTGACGGAAAGGTATCGCAGGGCCCACTCGGTAATACAACATCACAATAAGCCTTGCAAGCAATGTGACTAAGTGTTAGTCACGGGATCTTGTATTACGGAACAAGTAAAGAGACTTGCTGGTAACAAGGTTGAACTAGGTATGGAGATACCGACGATAGAATCTCGGGCAAGTAACATACCGAAGAACAAAGGGAACATCGTACAGGATTAACTGAATCCTTGACATAGAAGTTTGACCGATAAAGATCTTCGTAGAATATGTAGGAACCAATATGGGCATCCAGGTCCCACTATTGGTTATTTACCGTAGAGGCGTCTCGGTCATGTCTACATAGTTCTCGAACCCGCAGGGTCTGCACACTTAAGGTTCGGTGACGTTTCGGTAGTATGGAGTTATGCATGGTGGTGACCGAAGGTTTTTTGGAGTCCCGGATGAGATCCCGGATGTCACAAGGAGCTCCGGAATGGTCCGGATCTAAAGATTGATATATAGGAAATCCTATTTTGGTCGCCGGAAAAGTTTTGGGCTCATCGGTAGTGTACCGGGTGTGCCGGTAGTGTACCGGGAGACCATCGGGAGGGATATTACGACCCAAGAGGCTACATGGTCTGTGGGAGAGTGAATACCAGCCTTGGTGGTCTGGTGGAAGTCCCACACAAGGCCCATGCGGCTGGGAGAGAAAGCCCAAAGAGAAAAAGGTGGAAAAAGGCAAAAAAAGGCAAAAATAAGGAGGAGTCCTAGTCCTACTAGGATTGGAGGAGGAATCCTCCAATCCCACTAGGTCCGGCCGACCCAAGGGCTGCCTCTTTGGCAGCCAAGCCTCCTCCTCCTCTACTCCTATATATACTAGAGGATTTTAGGGTTTTGGCACAGAATTTTTAGCCACGTGCTGCTCGTTCCTCCAGTGCATAGTTTCTCCTCTAGATCGGATTTCTACAGTGATTAGGCAAAGCCTTGCCGGAATAGCTCCACCACCATCGCCGGAGCACCGTCACGCTGCCGGAGAACTCTTCTACCTCTCCGCTCCCTCTTGCTGGATCAAGAAGGCGGAGATCGTCATCGAGTTGTACGTGTGCTGAACGCGGAGGTGTCGTCCGTTTGGCGCTAGATCGGAAGGACCGTGATCAAGATCGCGAGACGGATCGTGATGAGTTCGCGGGATGGATCGTGATGAGTTCGCGGGACGGATCGTGATCAAGATCGCGAGACGGATCGTGATGAGTTCGTGGGACAGATCGTGATGAAGATCGCGAGAAAAATCATGATGAGTTCGCGGGACGGATCGTGATGAGTTCACGGGATGGATCGTGATCGGATCGCGGGACGGATCGTGATGATATCGCGGGACGCACGGCGATTTGGATCGCGAAGATGTTCGACTACACCAACTGCGTTTCTTAACGTTTCTTGCTTAGCGATCTACAAGGGTACGTAGATCCACTCTCCCTCTCGTAGATGCTCATCACCATGGATAGATCTACGTGTGTGTAGGAATTTTTTTTGTTTCCCATGCGACGTTCCCCAACAATACCTTAGAAGCTCTTGCCATGAGGCACACTGCAGGATCAATTTGGATGATATTTTCCTTCTCATCATCGAGATACTTCCTGAAGTCAGTGATGAAATGATCTTGACTGGTGTAGGCTCCCTCGAAGATATCCGAGATCCTATCCAATATGAGCTTCCCATAGCCCAGATTGTATACACAAGTGAACCAAGTCTTGGATAGATGCAAACATATGACATTCCTGGCACGGGCATCCAACCGAGTATACAGGCGATTGTTTTCGGCTGTAGTGTCTTCGCAGAGCTCTGAGACACCCTTATTAGTGATAGTCCATATATCATCCTTTAAACCATGTAGAATTTTACACATTAACTTCTTCCATAAGAGGTAGTCAGTGCCATCAAAGACAGGGCACGCAGTGGAGACCTTGATTATCTCTGCAATCGACATAGCTAAAACTCTAGTTGGTTAAACCGATACATAAAACAAGGGAGTACCTTGCTTTGATACCAATTGAAATTGCTAGTAATTGACTAGAGGGGGCGAATAGGCAATTTTTATGAAAAGCTTCGAAACAGTAAATGTATTCAAAGTATGCGGAAGCGAAACATGATCGTGTAGGGATATTGATCAAGTATCTAGGTAGAGCATGAATATAGCATAGTCATCATGCACCCCTAAGAGATAACGAAGATAAACTTAAGTGGTATGAAAATAAATGACAGTTCAGGAATGTCTTCGATGTAAGTGTTCGAATGGAAATGATCAAGCAATGGCTTCATAGTGCAATACATAATAGTAAGAGAGTGAATGATAGAACCAGTAGCTTGACGAAGACACGTGATTTGTTGGACCAGTTCTAGTTCTTGTGACAACTATACGTCTGCTTGGGGAGGCTAAGATTGGACTCTGAAGACCTCGTCGTCACCTTGTTCCCCTTGAGCCGAGGCACTTAGACCACGCCCAATCACTCAAGTATGTCTTCATGGGAGACTTCTGAAACCCGTACAAACTCGATCACCCAGCAATCCACAATGACTCTTGGATGCTCTAGACCTAGACGCCTAACCGTCTGGAGGATCATAGTCTCCAAGTGTAACAAGTCTTCAGTTCACTCAGAACAAAATGGCGTTGGTGATGCTTAAACACACTATCTCTATGCGTTTGGTTTTATCCTCGCAGGATAGTTCTCTCTCAATGTTGTCAAGGTGGGTTGCTCCAAAATGACAAAACGGTATCTAACTCTGAGCAGCAACCAACTTATGGTGGAGGGTGGGCTATTTATAGCCAATAGGCAACCCGACATGATATGACCAAAATGACCCTGGGTCAATGGCCAACCGGCACGTGTTCCAACGGTCAGATTTTAAAGACACACGCGGCAACATTACTTGGGCTACAAGAAATGCTGACTCAACAAACTCTGGAAGAGATTTCCTCTCATTGTCTTCAATCGAAGACATAGATGTTTTGGGTTGAGCATCACGCAGCATCTGACTTCGATCATCTCGATCCCACTTAACAGTACGGTGGTTCCTATGACTCGGGAAAGAAGAAACAAAATGACTAAAAGACTTTGTCTTCATGTTTTATTATCTTCAAGGATTATCTTCATGTATCACCAATGGTTTCGGCCATCATCAATGTCTTTGGCCATTTTTAGGGGTCATCTTGGACTGTTAAACCGAATCTCCAGGGACTTCTATCTGTATTATCCTGTGAACTCTCAAAAACACATTAGTGCCTTAACCACGTTTGTCTTCAATACTCCAAAACCAACAAAGGGTGGCACTAGATGCACTTGCAAATTCTTATTGTTGGGAATGCACATCCCCATAGTGTTATACGAAGATTCTTTGGTTTCCTCTTCTCAAAAATAGTTTGTTAATAAGACTTGATCAAACTTATTAATGGATTCTTTTTAGGGACATGTGGTCGATGAATTTAGTGTTGGGGAACGTTGCATGGGAAACGAAAATTTTCCTACGCTCACGCAAGACCTATCCATGGTGATGAGCATCTACGAGAGGGAGAGTGGATCTACATACCCTTGTAGATTGCTAAGCGGGAAGCATTAAGAAACGCGGTTGGTGTAGTCGAACGTCTTCATGATCCAAATTGCTGAGCATCCCGCGATCCAATCACGATGCGTCCCGGTCAACCACCGAATGGACGGCACCTCCGCGTTCAGCACACGTACAGCTTGATGACGATCTCCACCTTCTTGATCCAGCAAGAGGGAGCAGAGAGGTAGACGAGTTCTCCGGCAGCATGATGGCGCCACGGCGATGGTGGTGGAGCAATTTCGGCAGGGCTTCACCTAAGCACTGCAGAAAATCGATCTAGAGGAGAAACTATGCACTACAGGAACGGGTAGCATGTGGCTGAAAATCAAGTGCAAAAACCCTAAAACCTCTAGTATATATAAGAGGAAGAGAGGAGGAGGCTTGGCCCAAGGGCCAAGCCATCTAGGCTTCGGCCGAACCAAGAGGAGAGCAGGATTCCTCCTCCAATCCTAGTAGGACTAGGACTCCTCCTTATTTTGGCCTTTTTGCCTTTTTCCACCTTTTTCTCTTTGGGCTTTTCTTCCCAGCCACATGGGCATTGTGTGGGACTTCCACCATCCCACTAAGGGCTGGTATTCACTCTCCCATAGCCCATGAAGACTATTCGGTCGAAATACCCCTCCCGATGGTCTCCCGGTACACTACTTGCACTCCCGGTATACTACCGATGAGCCCGAAACTTTTTCGCTGACCAAAATAGGACTTCCTATATATCAATCTTTACCTCCGGACCATTCTGGAGCTCCTCGTGACGTCCGGGATCTCATCCGGGACACCTAACAACCTTCGGTCACCACCATGCATAACTCTATACTACCGAAATGTCACCAAACCTTAAGTGTGCTGACCATGCGGGTTCGAGAACTATGTAGACATGACCGAGACACCTCGACGGTCAATAACCAATAGCGGGAACTGGATGCCCATATTGGTTCCTACACATTCTACGAAGATCTTTATCGGTCGAACCTTTGCGTCAAGGATTCAGTTAATCCCGTATGATGTTCCCTTTGTTCTTCGGTATGTTACTTGCCCGAGATTCGATCGTTGGTATCTCCATACCTAGTTCAAGATCGTTACTGGCATGTCTCTTTACTCGTTCCGTAATACAAGATCCCGTGACTAACACTTAGTCACATTGCTAGCAAGGCTTATTGTGACGTTGTATTACCGAGTGGGCCCTGAGATACCTCTCCGTCACACAGAGTAACAAATCCCAGTCTTGATCCATGCCAACCCAACAGACACCCTCGGAGATACCTATAGAGCACCTTTATAGTCACCCAGTTACGTTGCAACGTTTGATACACACAAGCCACTCTTCCGATGTTCATGAGTTGCATGATCTCATGGTCATAGAAACATATACTTGACATTCAGAAAACAGTAGTAATAAACTGACACGATCATATGCTACATTTGTAGTTTGGGTCTTGTCCATCATATCATTCTCCTAATGATGTGATCCCACTATCAAATGACATCACATGTCAATGGCTAGGAAACCTTGACCATCTTTGACCAATGAGCTAGTTCACTAGAGGCATACTAGGGACAAAGTGTTGTCTATTTACCCACACATGTAATGTGTTTCCAATCAATGCAATTATAGCTTGGATAATAAACGATTATCATGAACAAGGAAATATAATAATAAACACTTTATTTATTGCCTCTAGGGCATATTTCCAACAGTCTCCCACTTGCACTAGAGTCAATAATCTAGTTCACATCACTATGTGATTTACATTGTAATGAATCGAACACCCATGCAGTTCTGGTGTTGATCATGTTTAGCCCTTGGAAGAGGTTTAGTCAACGGGTCTGCAACATTCAGATCCGCGTGCACTTTTCAAATATTTATGTACTTGTCCTCGATGTAATCGCGGATGGAGTTGAAGTGTCGCTTTATGTGTCTGGTCCTCTTCTGAAACCTTGGTTCCTTGGCCACAGCAATGGCACTAGTGTTGTCAAAGAACAGCTTCATTGGATTTAGTGCACTGGGCACTACTCCAAGTTCTGTCATGAACTGCTTCATCCAGACACCTTCCTTTGCTGCCTCTGAGTCTGCGATGTACTCCGCTTCGCACATAGAATCAGCTACCATGCTTTGCTTGGACCTGCACCAGCTTACTGCTCCCCCATTGAGAATAAATATGTATCCGGTTTGTGACTTAGAGTCATCCGGATCAGTGTCAAATCTTGCATCGACGTAACCCTTTATAAAGAGCTCTTCATCACCTCCATAAACAAGAAACATTTCCTTAGTCCTTTTCAGGTACTTAAGGATATTCTTGACCGCTGCCCAGTGCTCCATTCCAGGATCACTTTGAAACCTTCCGGCTATACTTATGGCAAGGCTGACATTGGGTCTTATGCACAGCATTGCATACATGATAGAGCCTATGGCTAAAGCATAGGGCATGACACTCATCTTTTCTCTCTCTTCTGCAGTCACTGGGCATTGAGTCTTACTCAACTTCACACCTTGTAACACAGGCAGGAACCCCTTCTTGGACTAATCCATTTTGAACTTCTTCAAAACTTTATCAAGGTATGTGCTCTGTGAAAGTGCTATTAAGCGTCTCGATCTATCTCTATAGATCTTAATGCCTAATATGAAAGCAGCTTCTCCTAGGTCCTTCATTGAAAAACTCTTGTACAAATATTCCTTCACGCTTTCCAGCATTTCTATATTGTTTCCAATCAGCAATATGTCATCCACATATAATATTAGAAACGCTATAGAGCTCCCACTCACTTTCTTGTAAATACAAGCTTCTCCATAAACTTGTATAAACTCAAACGCTTTGATCACCTCATCAAAACGCTTATTCTAACTCTGAGATGCTTGCACCAGCCCATAAATGGATCGCTGGAGTTTGCGAACTTTATCAGCATTCTCTGGATCGACAAAACCTTCTGGTTGCATCATATACAACTCTTCCTCAAGGAAACCGTTGAGGAATGTTGTTTTGACATACATCTGCCAAATTTCATAGTCGAAATAAGCAGCTATTGCCAACATGATTCTCACAGACTTAAGCATTGCTACGGGTGAGAAGGTCTCATCGTAGTCAACTCCTTGAACTTGTGAAAAACCCTTTGCCACAAGTCGAGCTTTATAGATGCTGACATTACCGTCCGCGTCTGTCTTCTTCTTAAAGATCCATTTGTTCTGAATGGCCTTTCGCTATTCAGGTAATACTTCCAAAGTCCATAATTTGTTTTCATACATGGATCCCATCTCGGATTTCATGGCCTCTAACCATTTCTCGGAATCCGGGCCCATCACCGCTCCTCCATAGCTCGTAGGTTCATTGTTGTCCAACAACATGACCTCCAAGATAGGGTTGTCGTACCACTCAGGAGTAGTACGCACCCTTGTCGACCTACGAGGTTCAATAGCAGCTTGATCCGAAGCTTCATGATCATCATCATTAACTCCCTCTTCAACCATCGTATGTTCCACAGAAACATCTTTTTGCGCTGCGCTACTTTTTGGTTGAAGTAAAGGTTCAATAACCTCATCAAGCTCTATTTTCCTCCCACTCAATTCTTTCGAGACAAACTCTTTCTCAAGAAATGTTCTGTTCTTAGCGACAAACACTTTGCCTTCGGATCTGAGATAGAAGGTATACCCGACTGTCTCTTTAGGGTATCCTATGAAGACGCATTTCTCCCCTTTGGGTTCCAGCTTTTCAGCCTGAAGCTTTTTGACATAAGCATCACATCCCCAAACTTTAAGAAACGACAACTTTGGCCTCTTGCCAAACCATAGTTCATATGGCGTCGTCTCAACGGATTTTGATGGTGCCCTATTTAAAGTGAATGCACCTGTCTCTAATGCATAACCCCAAAACGATAGTGGCAAATCAGCAAGAGACATCATAGAACGCACCATATCAAATAAGGTTCGATTATGACGTTTGGACACACCATTACGCTATGGTGTTCCGGGCAGTGTCAACTATGAAACAATTCCACACTGTCTTAAGTGACTGCCAAACTCATAACTCAGATATTCAACTCCTCGATCAGATCGCAGGAATTTAATCTTCTTGTTACGATGATTCTCAACTTCACTCTGAAATTGCTTGAACTTTTCAAATGTTTCAGACTTGTGTTTCATTAAGTAAATATACCCATATCTACTTAAGTCATCAGTGAAGGTGAGAAAATAACGATATCCACCACGCGCTGTAACATTCATTGGACCGCACACATCAGTATGTATGATTTCCAATAAGTCACTTGCCCATTCCATTGTTCTAGAGAACGACGTTTTAGTCATCTTGCCCATGAGGCATGGTTCACATGTGTCAAGTGATTCAAAATCAAGTGACTCCAAAAGTCCATCAGCAAGGAGCTTCCTCATGCGTTTTACACCAATATGACCTAAACGGCGGTGCCACAAGAAAGTGGTACTATCATTATCAACTCTACATCTTTTGGCATCAATGTTATGAACATGTGTATCATCACTATCAAGATTCAATATGAATAAACCCCTCACATTGGGTGCATGACCATAAAAGATATTACTCATATAAATAGAACAACCTTTATTCTCTGATTTAAATGAGTAATCGTCTCACAATAAACAAGATCCAGATATAATGTTCATGCTTAACGCAGGCACTAAATAACAATTATTCAGGTTCGTCACTAATCCTGATGGTAATCAAAGAGAGAGCGTGTCGACGGCGATCACATCAACCTTGGAACCATTTCCCACGCGCATCGTCACTTCATCCTTTGCCAGCCTTCGTCTATTCTATAGTTCCTGTTTTGAGTTGCAAATGTGAGCAACCGAACCGGTATCAAATACCCAGGCACTACAACGAGAGCTAGTAAGGTACACATCAATAACATGTATATCATATATACCTTGTTTGTCATTGGCCGCCTTCTTGTCAGCCAGGTATTTGGGGCAGTTCCGCTTCCAGTGACCAGTTCCCTTGCAATGAAAGCACTGAGTTTCTGGCTTGGGTCCATGCTTGGGCTTCTTTACAGGAGTAGCAACTGCTTTGCCATCCTTCTTGGTTTTACCCTTCTTGCCCTTTCCCTTTCCATTCTTCTTGAAACTAGTGGTTTTATTGACCATCAACACTTGATATTCTTTCTGGATTTCAGACTCAGCGACTTTTAGCATCGCAAACAGCTCGGCGACTGACTTGTTCATCCCGTGCATGTTATAGTTCATCACAAAGCTCTTGTAACTAGGTGGCAGTGATTGAAGAACTCTATTAGTGATCACCTCTAGCGGAAGGGAAATTCCCATCTCCGCTAGATGAGTCGAATACGCAGACATTCTGAGTATATGTTCACTGATAGACCCGTTCGCCTCCATCTTGCAAGCATAGAACTTATCGGAGGTCTCATACCTCTTGATTCGGGCATTCTTCTGAAAGATAAACTTCAACTCCTGGAACATCTAAAATGCTCCATGACGTTCAAAACATGTTTGAAGTCCCAGTTCTAAGCCATACAATATTGCACACTGAACTATTGAGTAATCTCCAGAAGGTGCCTCCCAAGCGTTCTTAACGTCTTTGGATGACATGTCTTCTGGTTAGTCACCAAGCGGTGCATCAAGGACATATGATTTCTGGGAAGCCGTGAGGATAATCCTCAGATTACGGGCCCAGTCAACAAAGTTACTTCCATCATCTTTCAACTTAGCTTTCTCTAGGAACACATTAAAATTCAGGGGTGCTACTGCGCGAGCCATTGATCTAAAACATAAATATGCAAAGGTTACTTAGACTATTGTTCAAGATAATGAGTTTAGTTAATCAAATTACTAAAGCTCCCACTCAAATTGACATCCCTCAGGTCCTATGAGTGTCACATGATCCAAATTCACCAACTCGAGTCCGATCATCACGTGAGTTGAGGTGGTTTCAATGGTGAACATCATCATGTTGATCATATCTACTATATGACTAATGTTCGACCTTTCGGTCTCTTGTGTTCTGAGGCCATGTTTGCACATGCTAGGATCATCAAGTTTAACCCGAGTGTTCTACATGTGCAACACTGGCTTGCACCCGTTGTATGTGAACGTAGAGTCTATGACACCCGATCATCACGTGGTGTCTTGACACGACGAACTTTCACAAGGGTGCACACTCAGGGAGAACACAATTCATCTTGAAATTTAAGTGAGGGATCACCTTATAATTCTACCGTAGTCCTAAGCAAAACAAGGTGCATAAAAGGATTAGCATCACATGCAAATCATAAGTGACATGATATGGCCATGAACTTGTGCTTTTGATCTCCATCTTGAAAGCACCAGCATGATCTCCATCGTCACCGGCACGACACCATGATCTCCATCATCTTGATCTCCATCAACGTGTCGCCATCAGGGTTGTCGCGCCCATCATGCTTGTACTACTATTGCTACCGTTTAGCGATAAAGTAAAGCATTACATAGCACTTAATGATTGACACGTAGGTCATACAATAATTAAAGACAACCCTATGGCTCCTGCCGGTTGTCGTACTAATCGACATGCAAGTCATGATATTCTATACAACACATGATCATCTCATACATCACATATATCACATCATGTAATTGGCCATATCACATCACAACATACCGTGCAAAAACAAGTTAGACGTCCTCTAATTGTTGTTGCATGTTTTACGTGGCTGCTATGGGTATCTAGCAAGAACAATTCTCACCTACGCATAAACCACAATGGTGATACATAAGTTGCTTTTCAACCTTCTCAAGGACCGCCTTTGTCGAATCCGATCCAACTAAAGTAGGAGAAACTGCCATCCGCTAGCCATCTTTTGCAACAAGTTGCAGTTGAGGGAACCGGTCTCTCGTAAGCATACAAGTAATGTTGGTCCAGGCCACTTCATCCCACAATACCGATGAACCAAAACATGACCAAGGGAGGAAGCAATCTAAGCATCAACGCCCAAAAACTCTTTGTGTTCTACTCGAGATCTCATCTACACATAGACCTAGCTCATGATGCCACTGTTGGGGAACGTCGCATGGTGTCGTGGATTTATCACGACAGATGTCCGGGTGAACGGACTTGGACTCGAGGCCATAGCTAACGTGATGGACTCAAAGGGGTTGATTGGGATGAAGGACACGAGTTTACCCAGGTTCCGCCCCTCAAGTCGAGGTAATAGCCTATGTCCTGCTTGTTCTTGTATTGCTTGTTGTATCGATTAGAAGGGAGCTAAAGCTTGACCTAGTTCTCGATAACCTCATATCTAAGTTGCCCCGGGTCTGCCTTTATATAGGAGGTCAGGACCACGGGTCTTTACAATTGTCTAACCGAGTCTCATTGTCGATCCGAGTCTTCCCCTATCTTCTTGTCCAAGCTGTCCCCGAGCGGCTTACATGCCCGGGTCTTCTCCGTCCGGGCCACCTTGCGGCCCACACCTTGAGCCGCTTATCTTCCTGGGCTTTAGACTTTACGGCTCACCCTTGGGCCGGCTCATGAGCCATCAATGTGACCCGGAACCTTAATGGCGGGTCATATTGTGGGGTTATATCCCCAACATTAGGCCCCATGTTGAATTGAGCTTGCTCACTTCATCCCTTTCTTCTGCTCCTCGGCGAGTCGCCCGGTGATGACCCGGCGTGACCTCACGTGGTCCCTGCAAGAAAGATCAGCTGACGTACCACCGAATCTTTTATTAAATGGTCAACCCAAAAATCGAGGCGTCCGCCTCGGTCAAATGGTTTTCGTCGCCTAGATTTTCGCCCCCGCCTTGTCATCTCTTTAAATAAGACATGTTGTGGGTGGAAACTTTCCTTCTCCCGCTCACCCTTCATCGTCTTCCTCTCGTCGTCTCCGCTCCAACACTCACTGCTCCGGCGCCGTCTTCGCATCGTCATCAACCAGGCCGATGCATCAACCTGTGTCGATCCAGAGCTTCTTCCGCGTCCGCCGCTCCATCATTGGTAAGCCCAAGCTCCTCCTTAGATCCATCGCCGACTTAGTAGGGTATGTGGAAGCTCCATCATTGGTGTACTCCTGACGTTGTTGACGCCTTTAACGCGTGTCTCTCCCACGTACAGGGTGGCCGTACGCAATGTGCGGATCCGTCGCGGCTCTGTTTTCTTTCTTCTGTTTCACCTGTTCATCGCTAGGTCGAAAATAAGAACATTTCTTCCTACTTTTGTAGATCCATAATTGCAGCGGTAGTTTGTGAAACCTGTTTTCAAGACTTAGCCGATTTTCACCCTCCTTTCCTTGTTGATCTGCCATGCCTTTCCGGCTCTCATCAGCCGGATCATGGCACATTATTCGTAGAGCCCTTAAATTTGTAAGCCGTCATAGATATCTGCTTGCTCTTAACTCGCCACGTATTTAATTTTGCATAGTCTTTAAGCCGCCAGTATGTCTCGCACCTCCAACTCATGCAACTGGGTCGGGTCTTGCATCACGGAAGAGTACTTAACGGATTTTGTTGGCACGGGCACTCTTCCTTCCAAGGAGGTCCTTCATTGGCGGGTTCCGGGTGACGAAACACGGCCCTCTCCCCAAAAAGGAGAGGTAGTAGTTTTCTCTGACCATATCAAGCAAGGATCCGTGCCACCTGGCTCGAAATTCTTCCGTGATGTTCTCCACTTATACAAGCTTCATCCTCAAGACTTGGCCCCCAACTCCATTTCAAACATATGCAATTTCTGAGTGCTCTGCGAAGTCTACCTGCAAATCAAGCCGACTGTGGGTTTGTTTCGAGAGTTCTTCTACGCCAACCGCCAAACCAAAATGAAAGGCGGTCCGAGTATGGAGCTTGGCGGTATTTCCATTCAACGACGCGGAGACATCATCTTTCCAGCTGCGCAGATGCCGAGTCATCCGAAGGATTGGAACAATACTTGGTTCTACTACAAGGACACCTCTCCTGAGAATGAGCACCCATTGCCGGGTTATCGTCCCTCCCGGCTCAGGACAGATTCGGAACTTCCTGGTCGGCTCTCAGCTTCGGAACGTGCCAGGTATGAGCCGGCTCATGCCAAGATCAAGGCACTCATGTCCAATGGTTTAACTGGATTGGATTTGATCCGCTGCTGGATTTCTTGGCGGATCATGCCCTTAAGCCATAGAAGCCGGCTTATCTGTGAATATGAAGGCAAGTATGACAGCTCCTTATGCTTCAGTCAATCAACCCTGATAGAGGATGACATCACCACTGTCATCCGGAGGCTTGTCCATGAAGCCTCCAGCTCATGCAGCGCCATTGGCCTGATGCCTTTTAGCATCAACAATCCGGCTCCAGATGTAAGTCAATTTCTTTCCATCCGTCTCTTGGATTTTTGTTTGTACCTTACTAATCTATTACTCTTCTCCAGTTTATTTTCGCAGGCCGACTCTGATTTCTGGAAGAAGGAATATGTCCCTCCTCCGAAGAAGCTTAAGAAGAAGGCTCCAGCCAAGAAGCGAAAGAGAGACGCCCCGCGAGAGGAATGGTTTGACCTGCCACCGTCATCCAGCTCAGAGGTAAAATTTTAGTTGTCTGTTTGATACTTTGCCTTCCTGTTTTACCAATGCTTATTTTACTCATAGGATGACGTGGAGACCAGTCGTGCCAACGCCCCCGAGGTAAACTATGTTTCTTCCGGCTCAGAGTATTTTGTCCCTCGAAAGCCGTGGCGGGTTATCAGAAAAGTTCCTCTTTCTCATCCTCTCGCTTATCTGGCTCCCGACTTTCTTTTGAAAAAGCAACAACAGGCTGAACGTCGTCAGACTCGGAGCGCCGGCTCCACTGAGCTTATGTCCGGCTTGCCGAACTCGCCGGCTCCGAAGAAACGCCCCGTAGAGATATGTGCTCCTGTTTGATTCATTTCTCTTTATAACCTTGGTGTTGTCTCATCTTTCTTAAATTTCATCTCAGAAATCGCCCTCTTCCGGCGACTCTTCGGCGACCGCTCTGCCGCCTCCCAAGATCAACCCATTGTTAATGTTTTTCCACTATAACATCCGGTTCTTTGTAGGGTAGTAATATCCTTTGGATTCTGATCTTTCTATCTTGCAGTGCTCAAACCAAGCGTCAGAAGACCAACAAGCCCTCCCCCGGCCCTGTTGCTCAAGAGCCGGAGCAAGAACAACTGGAGGAGCCAGAACCGGATGTAGATCCGCCAATTGCCTCCACTGAGCCGGCTGCTGAAGATATCATCCCGGAGAGCTCTCTAAGGGGTCCTTCGAAACCGTCAAGTCCTGCCAAGACCACTGCAACTCCGGAAGTCGTGATCACCGGTTCTGCTCCTCAGTCTCCTCCGGAGCACGTGCTGACCAGGCATAAAGAGTCGGCCGAGGCCTCCAAGAAGCTGGACTTTGACTCTTCTTTTGAGAAGATGACAGCCGAACAACTCCACGCCAGGTATACGAACCGGCTTTCCACCAGCCGAGATCTAGAACTTCGGCTGGTCAACTTGATGAAGCTAAAATATGAGGTACTCCTCCTCTTGCTATAACCTTACTTAGCCCCCAAGGGTCGGTTCAATTCTAGCTTAAGAGTAGAACCGGGTCTTTTCTGATCCTCTGTAGAAAATCCAAATCCATTGCCCCCAAGTGCTGACTCAAACTTGATAAAGTTGAGTTAGAGATTTAATGTAGATAGCCTGAAGAACCACTTGTAGCCCCTAAGGGCCGACTCAAACTTGATAACGTTGAGTCGGAGCTTTTAGTATAAGTCACTTTGAAGAGCCATATTGTAGCCCCCAAGTTCCGAATTAACTTTGATGAAGATGAGCCGAAACTGTACTGATTTCTCGAAGATCAAATATACATTAGCCCCCAAGTGTCAAACATATTGCTTGCAATCTGCTTGAGACTTGTATAACTTTGTCTTTAACCTTCATCATTTGATACGATTTCCATTCTGGTGACTTATTCTGCTTTTTGACATGTCACAGGAAGCCTTAAATGAAGTTGGGTCGTAGTTGATGGACCTGAAGACCAACCTGGCTGCTCAACAAGAAGCCCAAAGAGTCGTCGATGAAAAGTGTCGGCTTCTCTCTAAAGAGCTGGCCACAATCAAGGCCGATTTTGCTGCTCTTAAGGAGTCAGTTGAATCTGAGAAGACCGCTTTGACCCAACGAGCAGATGACGCCGACCAGCTGTGGCGGATGAACTCCAAGGCTTGAAGCGTCACATAAGAAAGATGTCAGCCGCCCTCTTTGGTAAGCTTCTGACAACTTTGTGTTTCAAATGGCTTCATCTTTACTTAGACTCGCGACTCATCTGAATTGCAAGGTTTATACAGGTCCTAGGAGCCGACAGTTGGCTTCTGATAGCCTGCTGCCGTTGAAGGCCATCTATACCTTAACTGAGCAGTTGTACTATGGTGCAATCTGCACTATCAAGGCCGTGCAATATAAGGATAAAATTCCGGCGACTCTCAGGGGTGTTTTAGAGCTCTTCTCCACCATGCCTAAGCAAATCGCCGAGCTCAAGAAATCAGCCGCCCGCCAAGGGGCCATTGCGGGCATCAGCCGGGCTTTGGCCTTTGCTCCGGGTCTAACAGTCGCCGAGATGATGGAGGGCTTCCCTTCAAGGAAAGATGATGGCTCAGAGTTTACTAACGCTGACTACAGCCGGTGCATGAAGGAGTCCCGGGTGTTAGCTTCTGTCTTGGCGGAGGAGGTTGATCTATCAACTTATCAAGTAGCCTACGACCCGGAGCAGAAGAGAGCCCGCGGTTCTTTGTACGAGTGCAAATACTTGACGCCTGCTCAGAGTAAGGACCTCTTTGCTCCAGATCTTGACCCGTCACCTTATTTTGAAGGCTCTTTTGCGTCTCTAACAAACTGCAATTGGGATTTGGACAACCTTCAGATCAGGGCCACAGAAGAGCCGGCGCAGGATGACCCGTCAGCTAATTAGCTTCCACTTTAAGAACTTGTATTAGTTTAACCCGCCGTGTGACGGCTGAAAAACTTGTATGAAATTTTGATCTCCTCTCGGAGTGTAATAGCTAGATGAAACTTGTCTGAAACTTGTCATGATGTTTCTATAAGATGATCCGGCTTGTGTCCACCATTTGTCTATGTATGCTTTGAATCATTTAGACTTGCCTTGTCATCATAGAGGACACCTGGTCAGCCGGAGATGGCGTAACGCCTGGACGATAAGGCATTTTAGAAGATACACCCGGAGGTAATAATATGGCGTAAGCGCCGGCGGATAAGCATTAGAAGTTGTACCCGAAGGTAAGAAGCCGCCCTCACCGTGGCTAATTTTCCTTAGCCGGATTTTTATAAGAACAGCTAATAGGCGTTAGAAGCTGTACCCGAAGGTAAGAAGTCGCCGTTCACCGCAACTAATTTCCTTAGCTGTTTTTACATGGCCTTACACCGGCTAATAGCCATTAGAAGTTGTACCCAGAGATAAGAAGCCGCCGTTCGCGGGTCATGAGATGTTAGCTACGCGTCGGTAAAAAACCTCTCATAACCACGGCTAAACTGGTTAGCCGGAGATGGCATAAAGCCGGCTGATAGGGTGTTATAAGTGGTACCCATCGGTAAGAAGCCCCCCTCAGCAATTATGGCATGACCCGCCGGCGGATAGGCATTAGAAGTTGTACCCGGAGGTAAGAAGCTGCCCTCGCCACGACTCATTTTCCTGAGCCGGTTTTTTGTTTTGTAGCATAAAGCCTGGTGTCGCGGCTCATTTTCCTGAGCTGGGATTTCGTGGCATAATGCCTGGTGCCGCGACTCATTTTCTTGAGCTAGGATTTTGTGGCATAACGCCTGGCTGATAGGCATCTATTGCCGTTTGCCAAACTCAGTTGATGCATTAACCGGAATATTGTGTAATCTTTTTCCATATGAGGATGCGTGAAATAGCAGAGGCTTCTTTATTTATACATCTATGATATGTACAATGATAGTGTACAATGGTGGGTCTTGATACCCTTTAAGTGAAATAGGGCCAAAGATGTGCGATGTTCCATGGCCGACGAGTCTCCTGACTCGCTGTATCTGAGTCGTTTCAAATATCAATGAGATAATATGACCCGTTGTTGAGATTTCTGCTGACCACAAAGGGTCCTTCCCATGGAGGTGACAGCTTATGCATATTTGTCTGGTCTTGAATCAGCCGGAGCACCAAGTCGCCCTCCTGGAATGTCCGGGTCTTAACCCTGCGGTTGTGATAGCGGCGCAGGTCTTGTTGATAAATCGCCGATCGGGCCGCTGCTAACTCTCATGCCTCTTCCAAAGCATCCAATGCATCTTGGCATGCCGTCTCGTTGTCTGTCTCAATGTAAGCCGCTACCCTTGGCGAGTCATGCCAGATGTCACTAGGTAAGACGGCCTCGGCGCCGTACACCATAAAGAAGGGCGTGAAACCCGTGGACCTGTTAGGGGTGGTTCTGGTGCTCCATAAGACGGAGGGTAATTCTTCGACCCAACACCTGGGCGTTCGCTGCAAAGGAACCATAAGCCGCAGTTTAATCCCTCTTAGAATTTCCTGATTGGCACGCTCCACCTGACCATTGGACTGTGGATGTGCCACGGCTGAAATGTCAAGCCGGGTATGCTCTTCGTCACAGAATTTCTTCATAGCCCCCTTGGATAGATTTGTACCATTGTCAGTAATGATGTTGTGCGGGTAACCAAAATGGTAGATCGGCTTCTTAATAAATAGAACGATGTAGCCGCATCACATTTGCTGACCAACTCTGCCTCTACCCACTTGGTAAATTTTTCAACCGCCACTAGGAGGTGCATTTTCTTGTCCTTGGATCTCTTGAAGGGCCTGACCATGTCCAGCCCCCAGACCGCAAACGGCCAAGTGATTGGTATCATTTTCAGTTCTTGAGACGGAACATGAGCACGCCGGCCAAATTTCTGACAGCCGTCACACTTGCGGACCAAATCCTCTACATCCTTGTGAGCCGTTAACCAGAAGAACCCGTGCCGGAAAGCCTTGGCCACCAAAGATTTCGAGCCAGCGTGGTGTCCACAATCACCAGCATGAATTTCATTCAAGATCTGTCGGCCCTCATCTGGTGAAACACAATGTTGAAAAAACCCTGTTACACTGCATTTATGCAACTCACCATTAACTATCTTCATGGACTTAGAGCGTCGGGTGATCTCTCTGGCCCAGTCTTCATCCTCAGGTAACTCGCCCCGGGTCAAATAGGCCAAATAAGGAATCGTCCAATTGGGGATAGCATGCAAAGCCGCCACCAATTCTGCCTCGGGGTCAGGAACAGCCAAATCTTCCTCTGAAGGTATCGTGACAGTCGGATGGTGTAAGACGTCCAGAAAGACATTAGGCGGCACCGGCTTACCTTGGGAACCTAGCCGTGATAAAGCATAAGCCGCCTTATTCTTGCGACGATCAATGTGATCTACCTGATACCCTTTGAAGTGACCCGCAATAATATCAACCGCCTGCCTATAAGCCGCCATCCACGGGTCTTTGGAGTCCCAAGTGCCAGAAACTTGCTGATCCACAAGATCTGAGTCACCCAAACACCTGACCCGGCTCAAATTCATCTCCTTAGCTAATCTAAGACCATGAAGCAAAGCCTCGTACTCAGCCGAATTGTTAGTGCAGGGAAACATCAGCCGGAGCACATAACAAAACTTATCACCCTTGGGGGATGTCAGAACAACCCCCGCTCCGGACCCCTCTAACTGCTTGGATCCATCAAAGTGTATAGTCCAGTATGTGTTATCTGGCTTTTCTTCGGGAGCTTGACACTCTGTCCAATCATTTATGAAATCCACCAAAGCTTGGGATTTGATCGCCGTGCGAGGAACATACTTTAAATTAAGAGGTCCCAGCTCTAATGCCCATTTAGCAATCCTTCATGTGGCTTCTCCGTTCTGGATAATATCCCCTAACGGAGCAGAACTGACCACAGTTATCTGGTGCCCTAGAAAGTAGTGTTTTAACTTGCGGTTGGCCATGAAAACTCCATATACCAGCTTCTGCCAATGCGGATATCTTTGCTTAGATTCTGCTAGGACCTCACTGATATAATAAACCGTCCTTTGCACGGGATACTCCTTCCCAGCCTCCTTGCGCTCGACCACAATTGCAATGTTGACTGCCCTGTTGTTAGCCGCCACATAAAGGAGCAACGGTTCTTTCTCAGCCGGAGCGGCTAACACTAGCAGCTCAGTCAGCTGTTTCTTAAACGCTTCAAGTGCTTCACCCGCCGCTTTGCTCCAGGCAAACTTGTCTGTCTTCTTCATCATCTGATATAAAGGAATAGCCTTCTCTCCAAGGCGGCTTATGAACTGGCTCAATGCAGCAATCCACCCTGCCAGGCGCTGAACATCATTAATGCACGCCGGCTCTCCTAGAGAAGTAATAGCCTTGATTTTATCCGGGTTAGCCTTGATGCCATGCTCAAAGATCAAGAAACCCAAAAGCTTTCCTGCTGGAACCCCAAAGACACACTTGGTCGAGTTAAGCATCATCTTGTAGACCCAGAGATTGTCAAAGGTTTCCTTTAGGTCCTCCAAAAGAGTCTCCTTCTTTCTTGATTTGACTACGATGTCGTCCACATAAGCATGAACATTATGGCCAATTTGACTGTGAAGGAAGTTCTGTACACACCGTTGATAAGTCGCATGGGCGCTCTTGAGCCCGAAAGGCATAGAGACATAACAGAACGCCCCAAAGGGTGTAATGAACATCGTATTCTCCTGGTCTTTCACTGCCATCTTGATCTGATGATAACCGGAATAAGCATCCAAGAAGCATAAGCTTTCACATCCTGCTGTAGCATCGATGATCTGATCAATACGTGGGAGGGCAAAGGGATCAGTCGGACAAGCCTTGTTAAGGTCCGTGTAATCCACACACATATGCCATGTGTCATTCTTTTTAAGCACCAGCACTGGGTTAGCCAACCATTCCGGGTGAAAAACTTCAACAATAAAACCTGCAGCCAAGAGTCGGGCAACTTCTTCCCCAATAGCCTTGCGTCTCTCCTCATTGAACCGCCACAGAAACTGTTTGATCGGCTTAAACTTTGGATCCACATTAAGGTTGTGCTCAGCGAATTCTCTCGGTACACCTGGCATGTCAGAGGGCTTCCATGCAAAGATGTCCCGATTTTCACGGATGAATTCGATGAGCGCACTTTCCTATTTGGGATCCATATGAGCTCCAATGATGAACTGCTTAGATGAGTCGCCCGGATTGAAATCTACTGCCTTGGTATCATCTGCTGAAAACTTGAGGGGTGGCTCAACCTCCGTGGTTGGCTTTTTCAGGGGGGTCATATCCTCCGAATCAACATTCTCCTTATAAAACTTAAGCTCCTCCTGGGCGCAAATGGACTCTGCGTAAGCCGCATCTCCTTCTTCACACTCAATAGCCGTGTTTCGGTTACCATGAACGGTGATGGTACCATTTAAGCCGGGTATCTTGAGCTGTAAGTAAACATAGCAGGGCCGAGCCATGAACTTAGCATAAGCCGGCCGTCCAAACAAGGCATGATAAGGGCTCTTTATCTTAACCACCTCAAACCATAAGGACTCCACTGTATAGTTGTATTCATTGCCAAAAGCCACTTCCAAAGAAATCCTGCCCACTGGATGCACCGACTTACCCGGCACCACACCATGGAAAACAGTGGACGAAGGTTTTAAGTCCTTGTCGAGCAACTTCATCCGCCGGAAGGTGTCATAATAAAGGATGTTTATGCTGCTGCCGCCATCCATGAGCACCTTGTTCAACATATATCCACCCACTTGGGAGGCTCCAACCAAAGCCAGTCGCCCCGGGTCATCAACGCGTGGCGGGTGATCTTCGCGGCTCCATGTTATGTCATATTCATACCACTTTAGATACTGTGGAAGAGCCGGCGTAACCGCATTGACCGCCCGTTTTCGCAACTTCTGGTCCCATCTATTGAGACTAGTCATGAAGACGTGGTACTGCCCGGAGCTGAGCTGCTTCGGGTTACTCTGAAAACTGGACTGATTCCGCTCTTGCTGCTGTTGTTGATTATTATTACCGGAGTGCGGCTATTGTCCCCTCGTGATTATCCTGACCCGGATGAGCGGATGCTGAACCGCCAGAACCAAATCCGGCTCCTGGCCCGCCATGTCCTGGGCCGCCTGGCGGGCCGCCACCGCGATGGTTAGGTTGTGTGACATACTGCTTGAACTTCTGCATAAAAGAACAACTCTCCCATGTATGATTTGCCGGCCTATCAGGCAAACTGTGAGTCGGACAAGGTCGCTTAAGCAACTCTTCCATGTTCGAGGAAAAATTATCCCTGCCCGAGGGCGGTCCAAACCTCCTGTTGCCCTTGGGATGATTCTGCTGGGCATTTGTGTTGGCCACCACCTCTGATCCTGCTTCTGGATTCTTGCGCATACTCTGGCTACCATTGTTTACTGCACCCTTGCCTTGGTTGCCCTTCTTGCCTTGACTAGCCTTTTCCTCATCAGAACCCGGATCCTTCATGTTGTCTGAGTCGGCGTATTTCGTGAGACGTCATGAGCTCTCCCATGTCCTGGCACGTACGCTTGAGCTGGCCAAGTTTCTACTTTAGAGGAATAAAGTGGCAGTTCTTCTCTAAGATCAACACTGCTTGAGCCGCCGTGATCTGCTCTGATGAGTGAATAATTGTCAAGACCCGCCGTACCCAATGATGAGCCGACTCGCTCTCCTGTTGGACACAGTGATCAAGATCCACAATAGTCATAGGCTGCTTGCACGTCCCTTGAAAGTTTTTAATGAATCGAGCCCTGAGCTCTACCCATGAATTGATGGTATTAGGTGGTAACCCCTTTAGCCATGTACGAGTCGGGCCTTCAAGCATCATGACGAATACTTGGCACAAACCGCCTCACTAACATCCAGCATCTCCATGGCCAGTTCATAGCTTTCCACCCAGGCCTCTGGGGGTAAATCAGCGGTGTAATTTGGGACCTTGCGGGGACATTTGAAGTCTCTCGGCAACCGCTCACTCCGGAGGGCCGGCGATAGACATGGCAGCCCTCCCGTCCTGGGGGTTACTCCTGCCCCTACGGAGACAGAAGGCTCGGGCTCTTGGTAAGCCGGCCTAGCTGGCGCCTCTTGCGGGCTTCCCGCATGGTTTACACATGCCTGTGTATCTCTTCGCGGTCGGTGACCCATTGGAATCTCTCTATGATGGTTGCTCCTGGAACCTGCTGGTGACTCGTAGCACCGGCTAAAACTACGGCTAGGAAGAGGGGTTGAATGGACGCGGCTCCGGCTATGAGCATATCTCTCCTGTTGGGCCATGGCCATCTGCAAGTACCCGATGGCGTTCCGCACATCCTCTGCAAAGGGTGCTTCATCCGGGATAGGGATCATCTCAAGCCGGGTGGCAGCTGCTAACATATTCTCGGCCGGGTTAGAATAATGACCCAACGGCATTGGAAAGCCCCCAGGTGAAGCTTGGTTACGCTGGGCCGGATGAGTCGCCGGTCGTTCCGTAAGGCGGCTCTCGGGCGCGCCCGAGGGTCGCCCCATGACAGGGGTATTAAAGAGGTTCCTCGCTTCATAACGCTCTGGTAGACGGGATTGATGCTTCCTCTGGTGTACCGCCGTTGCTGACATTTGCTCCAGCCCTAGACGGAAAGCATCTGTCTTGATACATTCTCCCTCTTCTTCCATCTGGACCTTCAGTTCAGCCATCCTTTGTCGTTCCTCTGCCATCCGGCCCTTGATCCTTGCAATATCTAGATTCCGAGCTGCTTGATTATCTGGTGTGACTTCAGTGGCCATGAGAGCCGCGAGTTCATCCATCAGCTCCACAAGAACTTGAGCCGACGGCGGCGGGTTATCACCCGAAGTGGCGGCCCCCGCGGCTGCGTTACTTGCGGCTGGGGCTGACCCCGCCATGAACACCGCCGCATGAACCGGAGGTTTCATAACATCCGACTCAAAGCCATCCGACTCAGGATATGCATCGTCATAGACCCCAAGGCCACCGTTGCAGAGCTGGTACACTGATTATGTTTCTCCACTTGAAGATTCATCTTCTGAATAAACAAGGGTTTCCTGTGACCCGGATGCTTCCAGATCCATACCTTGAGTCAAGCCTACAAAGACATGCCTCTGACCCAGATTGGCGCGAGCAGGCCGCACATTACTTGCAGATTGGAGATGCCGAGCCGGCTCGACGATGTTGGTGCAGACATCCAGCCCGGGTGTAGATCCATCAGCTCTTCCGATGAAAATGTGGATCCCGCCGAACGGAACCCGGAATCCATACTTCACGGACTCGGCGTCAAGCCCCCAGCCGGCATCGTCGATGTAGAACTGGCCGTGGCGACTCTTGCTCATCCTTCTAACCACGTATCCCTCGAGCCCTGGGACAGAGCCCTTTGAGAACTCAACACCACCAGGCGTAGGCCCCACGGTGGGCACCAACTGTCGTGGATTTATCACGGCAGATGTCCGGGTGAACGGACTTGGATTCGAGGCCATCACTAACATGATGGACTCAAAGGGGTTGATTGGGACGAAGGACACGAGTTTACCCAGGTTCGGCCCCTCAAGTCGAGGTAATAGCCTACGTCCTGCTTGTTCTTGTATTGCTTGTTGTATCGATTACAAGGGAGCTAAAGCTTGACCTAGTTCTCGATAACCTCATCTCTAAGTCGCCCCGGGTCTACCTTTATATAGGTGGTCAGGACCATGGGTCTTTACAATTGTCTAACCGAGTCTCATTATCGATCCAAGTCTTCCCCTATCTCCTTGTCCAATCTGTCCTTGAGCGGCTTACACGCCCGGGTCTTCTCCGTCCGGGCCACCTTGCGGCCCACACCTTGAGCCGCTTATCTTCCTAGGCAGTAGACTTTACGGCTCACCCTTGGGCCGGCTCATGAGCCATCAATGTGACCCGAAACCTTAATGGTGGGTCATATTGCGGGGTTATATCCCCAACACATGGGAAACGAAAATTTTCCTACGCTCATGCAAGACCTATCCATGGTGATGAGCATCTACGAGAGGGAGAGTGGATCTACATACGCTTGTAGATCACTAAGTGGGAAGAGTTAAGAAACGCGGTTGGTGTAGTCAAACGTCTTTGCGATCCAAATCGCCGAGCGTCCCGCAATCCAATCACGAGCCGTCCCGATCAAGCACCGAACGGACGGCACCTCCGCGTTCAGCACACGTACAGCTTGATGACGATCTCCACCTTCTTCATCCAACAAGAGAGAGTGGAGAGATACACGAGTTCTCCGGCAGCGTGACGGCGCCGCGGCGATGGTGGTGGAGCAATTTCGGCAGGGCTTCGCCTAAGCACTGCAGAAAACCGATCTAGAGGAGAAACTATGCACTAGAGGAACGGGTAGCACGTGGCTGAAAATCAAGTGCAAAAACCCTAAAACCTCTAGTATATATAAGAGGAAGAGAGGAGGAGGCTTGGCCCAAGGGCCAAGCCATCTAGGCATCGGCCGAACCAAGAGGAGAGGAGGATTCCTCCTCCAATCCTAGTAGGACTAGGACTCCTCCTTATTTTGCCCTTTTTACATTTTTTCCACCTTTTTCTCTTTGGGCTTTCCTTCCCAGCCGCATGGGCCATGTGTGGGACTTCCACCAGCCCACTAAGGGCTGGTATTCGCTCTCCCACAGCCCATGTAGCCTCTTGGGTCGAAATACCCCTCCCGATGGTCTCCCGATACACTACCGACACTCCCGGTATACTACCGATGAGCCCGAAACTTTTCCGGTGACCAAAATAGGACTTCCTATATATCAATATTTACCTACGGACCATTTCGGAGCTCCTCGTGATGTTCGGGATCTCATCCGGGACTCCGAACAACCTTCAGTCACCACCATGCATAACTCTATACTACAGAAATGTCACCAAACCTTAAGTGTGCAGACCCTGTGGGTTCGAGAACTATGTAGACATGACCGAGACACCTCTATGGTCAATAACCAATAGCGGGACCTGGATGCCCATATTGGTTCCTACACATTCTACGAAGATCTTTATCGGTCGAACCTCTATGTCAAGGATTTAGTTAATCCCATATGATGTTCCCTTTGTTCTTCGGTATGTTACTTGCCCGAGATTTGATCGTCGGTATCTCCATACCTAGTTCAACCTCGTTACCGGCAAGTCTCTTTACTCGTTCCGTAATACAAGATCCCGTGACTAAAACTTAGTCACCTTGCTTGTAAGGCTTATTGTGATGTTGTATTACCGAGTGGGCCCTAAGATACCTCTCCGTCACACGGAGTAACAAATCCCAGTCTTGATCCATGCCAACCCAACAGACACCCTCGGAGATACCTATAGAGCACCTTTATAGTCACCAAGTTACGTTGCGATGTTTGATACACACAAGGCACTCTTCCGGTGTCCATGAGTTGCATGATCTCATGGTCATAGAAACATATACTTGACATTTAGAAAACAGTAGCAATAAACTAACACGATCATATGCTACGTTTGTAGTTTGGGTCTTGTTAACAATATCATTCTCCTAATGATGTGATCCCATTATAAAATGACATCACATGTCAATGGCTAGGAAAACTTGACCATCTTTGACCAACGAGCTAGTTCACTAGAGGCATACTAGGGGCAAAGTGTTGTCTATTTACCCACACATGTAATGTGTTTCCAATCAATACAATTATAGCATGGATAATAAACAAATATCATCAACAAGGAAATATAATAATAAACACTTTATTTATTGCCTCTAGGGCATATTTCCAACATTTAGTAAGCACAACCTTCTGTATTCTTAGTTTGCTCTCTATTATTTGTAGTTTACTAAAGTAAAATAACATGGTTATATTGTTTTCTGAATTATTCATGCAATAAAAATGGCCCGAAACTAAAAGTGCTTGGGATGTCGTAAAAAAAATTCATTATTTTTTCTGGAATATATAAGATTTTCGCCAAGAGTTCATGCAATTCTTTGCAAATGCTAGGCTGACCAACTTCCTCGCACATGAGTGTGATAAATACCACATCCTTACAAATTCCTTTGTGCAAAATTTATATTTCTTGCATAGGCTCAATATTCCCATGGTACACTATGATTTATATGTTGAACATCATGAGATACCATTAACTGTGTTTTTCAGATATGTTTGATTCCCTCCGATGGGAATTAAGAGAGCCATGACCGGAGGACTTCAAAGACTTCCTCCGAACTCCAACTATGGAAGAACGTAGAGGTGTTTCGAGAGGGAGAGCTTGTAGTTCGCATTTTTTTGTGCGTTACTTTGCTTTATTCATATGGAAATGTTTGACTGCTAGGAAGGAAGGTGGCACGCTCAGTGCCCATGACCTCGCCATTTTATGTCGTGCACTTTTTAATAACACGTACAACTTAGGAGCTATTACCGCACGCCGTCTGCACACTTACATGACTAGGGGTAAAGTTCATGGTGGTATTTATTCTACTCGCTTGGTGAGATTTTTTAATGTTAATACACGCCACAGTGATTATTTGCTTCCTAAGGTTTATCTGGATCACCAGGCTATGTTAGAGCACCACTTTATTGATAAACCCAAGCCTCCTCACCACAATCGCTATAATTTGGTATTTAGCGAGACTACTCGCGATGTTATTCCTTTGAATGCACCTTCTTTGTTTGACTTTCATGCCAGGCATAGACATGTTATCATGCCACCAGACATCATTGCTTACCGAAACGAGTCGTCAACGGTGGAGAACGAGGACCACGCCTGGGATGCTCAAGTGTCACCACCTACCCACTTTCCTACTAGACCCGATGACTACTAAGCATGGTGATTACCAAGCTAGGCCAAAAGCCTAAGCTTGGGGAAGTACGTATTTATCACCGACATTACATTCATGTTCACACATTTCATTCCAATGGTGGGTGTTCATATTTTTTCATTGCATATCCATGTTAGTTTTATTTCCGCATTTCTTTTGTCTATTGAAAAAACCTTTGCAAATCCAAAAATATTGCTCGTTTCTTTTTAGTTTTTCTTGCTTGCTTTTCTAGTTTGTAGTATTAAAAAGAAAACCCAAAAAAATTCTAGTTTCTTCTTTTGCTTGTTGGGAGCTTTCTCATGCAAATATTTTTTCTCGTTCTTGTTTTTCCTTTTTCTCCTTTCGCTTTCTTCAGAAAAACTAAAAAGTCCAAAAATATTCCAGTGTGTTTCTTTGAAATTATTTTATTTTCTTTAAGTAATTGTAAGGAGAAGACCATGCTAGAATTGTTGAAAAGCTCTCATATGCATTATTATTGATCTAACAAAGAGCCAATATTACCCTGTCTTCTCCATTGAATAAACTGTCTCACAGATTCCAGTTTAATCCACGACACACTTGCACTATTATTATTTTCACATCATTCAACCGCGAAAGTTAAAGTAAATAATGATGATGATTTGATGAAGTGATCGTGGTAAAGGAAGCTGGTATGAACTCTTTTTGTTTTTCGTTTTTGTAAATATGTTTAGCTCGTTCGATCTTGATTTAGCAGATTATGAGTAAACATGTTTGTGATGATAATTAGAGAATATAGTTGCTCATGCCATGATTAAATAGCTAGGAGTGGATAATAATTTATCTTGTGTGTCAACATGCATTAAAATTGTTGTGATGTAGTATGTTGGTATGGTATCCTCCTCTGAGTAATTCGAGTAGCTTGACTTGGCACATGTGCAAACATGTAGTTGATTGCAAACAAATGCATCCTTCATGATATTTATATTCAGAGTGTTCATATCCTAATCATACTAGCTTTCAATGTTAATTATTCTCAATGCATGATTATGATCGTTTTTTGCTCTCTAGTTGGTCGTTTCCCGGTCTATTTGCTTTTTTCACGTGAACTAAGTGGAAATACTACTTGTGCATCCAAATCCTTAAACCAAAGTTGTTCCAAATGATCCCACCACACCTACCTATGTGTAGTATTACCCTGGCATTCCAAGTAAATTCGCAAGTGCCACCTCTATAAAGATTCAAATAAACATTTGTTTTGTGTGCTCACATCGCTCAATGAGCAACGGCGCGGTCAGTATCTTCCATGCTAAGAGGGTTATTCTCAAGATCATCATATATTCTCCTGTGATTGCATGAGAGAGGCTGGTAAAAGGATGCCCAGTCCTGCATACTCAAAAATAAATTAAACAAGCTCCCCTGGAAAGTTGATTCTTGGAGGGCACTCGTTGATTCAGTTAGACATGGCTTGCGTATGTATGGTGGATGGGAGTAAAATTTACAATTCCACTTTGGAACCGCCAATAATGTGTTTAGCATGGAAGATACCGAAAGCTCTTGTCGTGACGTTGATAGGAAAAGCACGCCACCCAAACTTATAATGTCATCTAAGTTTCAAAACTTGAGCTCTGGCACATCTGCAAATCACTTCTTCCCTATGTGAAGGGCCTTTCTATTTACTTTTATGTTATTTACTTTCATTGTTGAGTCATCATCTTCTTATCAAAGCACCAGACCTGAGATCTCTACTATTGTTTTTATGCGTTGAGTCTAGTTAATGTTGGATGTGAGCATGAATGGATCTTTTCTACTCTAAATTACAATGTTTAGTCGCTGCTTGAACCTCAGAGGTGCTCTGCATTTATGTTTTGCGGTCTCAAAAAGGGCTAGCGATATACCATATGATCATATTATACCATGATTGTTTTGAAAAAAAATGGCATATGAGATATTTTATTATTGCTTGCTGGATGGTTATGCTATTTCCATGAGTGAATATAATATTTAAGAGTTATCATTGATGTGCTTAGTTATGATCTTTGCTAAAAATCTGAACACTGGCTAAGTATATATACATCAACGAGAATAAAAGAGTTTGTAAAAGTTTTCTTTATTTCTTTCAGTATGTCAACTAAATTGCTTGAGGACAAGCAATGACTTAAGATTGGGGGACTTGATACATATCCATCATATCTACTTTTCCAAACACTTTTGCCCTTGTTTTGGATGCTAATTTGAATGATTTGAATGAAACTAATTTGGACTAACGCCGTTTTCCGTAGAACTATCGTGGTGTTGTCTTTCTGTAGAAATAAAAGTTCTCGGAATTGGACAAAACTTTTTGGAAAATTTGTATGGAATATATTAAAAATACTGGTGTAAAGATCCACGGGAGGGGCCACCAATTTCCCACAAGACAATAGGGCACATCCACCCCCTAGGCACGCCCTAATACCTTGTTGGGCCCACGTGGCTCCGTTGACTCTAATTCCAATCCTATAAATTCCTATCCCCCTAGAAAAAATTAGGAGAGAAAATTTCTTCGCGTTTTATGAGACAGAGCCACCGCCACCTCTTGTTCTTTCTCGGGAGGGCTGATCTGGAGTTTGTTTGGAGCTCTGGAGAGGGGGATTCGTCGTCGTCGTCATCACCAACCGTTCTCCATCAACAATTCCATGATTCTCACCATCGGGAGTGAGTAATTCCTTCGTAGGCTTGCTGAAAGGTCATGGGATTGGATGAGATTTGTCATGTAATCGAGTTATTTTGATAGGGCTTGATCCCTAGTTTCCACTATGTTCTGAGATTGATGTTGTTGTGACTTTGCTATGTTTAATGCTTGTCACTAGAGCCCGAGTGCCATGATTTCAGATCTCCAAGTTGTATGCACCTATTACGTGTTATGATCTACATACCCCAAGGTGACAATAATTGTGATTCTTTTTGGTGTTTGTATAATAGTTTGAGGAGTTCATGTATTCACTATGTGTTAATGCTTTGTTCTGGTTCTCTATTAAAAGGAGGCCTTAATATCCCTTAGATTTCCTTATGGACCCTGCTGCCACGAGAGGGTAGGAAAAATATGCAGTGCAAGTTCTTACTATAAGCATGTATGACTATATACAGAATACATGCCTACATTACATTAATGAATTGAAGCTACTTCTGTGTCGCTCTAGTGTGTAACTTTTACATGGTGAATGTCATCCAACACAATTATCCATCACTAATCCAATGCCTACTCTTTTTGCAAATTGATCTTTGCTAAGTTACTATTGTTGTTGCTTCCGTTACAATCACTACAAACCGTTACTGTTACTATTTCTACTACTATTTTGTTGTGCTACTAAAACTTTACTACACCAAGAGATTTCAGGTGTGGTTTTACTCAACTGCTAAGACCAATAACTATTCCTTGGCTCCCCTTGTGTCGAATCAATAAATTAAGGTGTAATAATACCCGCAAAGACTATTGTGATCCTCTATACTTGTGGATTATCAATCTTCACAAAGTAGGCGATAGCCTTGCCCTTACAAACTTCTTGGTTCAACTCCACACGATTTGGAGGCTCCCAAGCGACACCTAACCAATATAGGAGACACCTCTCTCCAAAAGGTAATAGATGTTGTTTGATGATGAAATCCTTGCTCTTGTACTTCAAAAGATAGTCTCTCATAGAATTTGGCTTGGTAGAAGAGAAGGATTGGGTGGAAAGCAACTTGAGTAGGATAGAAATCAAGGATCATATGGTAGGAATGGAATCTCTTTATCTCAACACATGAGTAGGTGGTTATCTCTTAGAAAATGAGTTGTGGAAGTGTAGTTTCGTTATGATGGCTCTCACTAAGATTAGGTGTTGGTGGAGGGGTATAAATAGCCTCCACCAAAAATCCAATTGTTGCAACTTTAGCACAAAACTCAGTGACACCGAAATGAAGTCTCGGTGGGCCCGACTAGTGCAAAAGGTTCTAACTTTTGGCTTTTCGGTGGAACCGAAAGGAACAACTCAGTGAGACGGATTCGGTTTAACTTAGTGAGTCCCAACGACTCGGAGATTCCAATTGTATCATCTCAGAGGTTCCAAAATTACTTTAATCAACTCTAGCAAGTTGGTCACTGCTTTTCGGTCTTACCGAAAACAGTATCAGTTGCACTGAGATGTTAGGGTTTGCTTGTGGCTCTATCTTGGCGAAACTCGATGGGACCGGATAGATGTGCATCTGTGGGACCGAGTTTAGCATTTGGGGTTTTTTGACAGATTGTTCCAAGAATGTGGTTGAGGGTATTGGTGGCACATCTCTACGCACTTTGAGAAACTGAGTCATCATCAATACCTCATCCCCCTTTTAATAGTATTAGCTTTTCCTATGGACTCAATATGATCAAAGATCACTTAACGAAAGATGTAGAGTCTTGAGGCTTTTCGACAATCCATGTCGTTAGCATTTAGATGGGTCCACAATCACTCATTCAAGCCATGCCATCATTGAACTTATTTGAAACGTACTTGAGAAAATTATTAGTTCAATGTCATATACGTTGTTATTAATTACCAAAACCACCAAGGGATTGGATGCACTTTCATAGATATAGTGGTCTCAGTGCACTATACGTTAGTGTTGTATCTGAAACAACTATTTTCGATATATTTCATGAGAGAACACTTATTTGAGATATTATTATCTATATGTAGATTAAGATATGGTTGATTTCACTTTCCACATTAAATAGAATGTTACATTAGATCTTGGAGGCGACATGTTGTAGATGTTGGTAGAACATGTTGCGGATGACATCAATCCGTTAAAATGTTGATTAAGTTAGAAACATGGAGGTATAGGTATGCTAGGACATGTGTGTGATGGTCCAAATGTATGCAGATTCCCCACAGCTTGCTTTTATGCTCTTAGGGTCGTGGATGATGGGTTGATCCATTTGTGCTTGTCCAACCATCTGTTGTAGCACTTGCTCCATGATGGAAATAATGCATAGATAGGAATATGATGGTGTGAGGGAGATTAATTAGGTGTAGGTTGCATGGGTGAAGACTCTTCCATAACTGCCTCTCGACCGGATTGACCCTGAAGCGCGCTCCTTGGACACCTCCTATGATGACACATGACGACAATCACATCAACCCTGAGGAGTGTCGTTGTTTCAGAGGATGTCAACCCGACGGTGCGGCAGGCAGGGGATCATAGTGGCGGGGGGTTCGGGAGAAGGACGATCTTTTTTTTGCGCGAGGCAAGTGAGGTGAGCTTTCTTGTGCGTGTGGAGAGGTGAGAATGCATGAGTTTTTTCGTAGCTGGGATCAAAGGTAGGGAAGTTGGACGTACCACATACATGGCCCAACTACCCTTTAATAGTAGAGACATAATTGAATTTTTTTGTGTTATTAATCATCTGCATCTCTAATACTATATGACTAATTAATTAATTGCATTAATAGTTTGATTTCATAATTGATTTGGGAAAAATCCCTACTTAAACAGACTTAATTAATTGCAGTGGTAATTCATTGTCTTGTTAATTAATTACATTAATGTTTGATTTTCCAAATTGATTCTCTATTTGGTTTCCAAATTTTTTTATTTTTTCCTTTTCTTTTTTGCCATCGAATTAAAGCCGGATGGATGAAGTGGCGCCAAGCTTCTAGCATTCTATGTGACAAGCGGGTGCCACAAAAGCTAAAAGGCAAGTTCTATAGGACGGCGGTTCGACCCGCAATGTTGTATGGCGCTGAGTGTTGGCCGACTAAAAGGCGACATGTGCAACAGTTATGTGTGGCGGAGATGCGCATGTTGAGATGGATGTATGGCCACACAAGGAAGGACCGAATCCGAAATGATGACATACGAGATAGAGTTGGGGTAGCGCCAATTGAAAAGAAGCTTGTCCAACATCGTCTAAGATGGTTTGGGCATATTCAGCGCAGGCCTCCAGAAGCCCCAGTGCATAGCGGATGGCTAAAGCATGCTGATAATGTCAAAAGAGGCCGGGATAGACCGAACTTGACATGGCGAGAGTCCGTAAAGAGAGATCTGGAGGATTGGAGCATCACCAAAGAACTAGCCATGGACAGGGATGCGTGGAAGCTTGTTATCCATGTGCCAGAACTATGAGTTGGTCGCGAGATCTTATGGGTTTCACCTCTAGCCTACCCCAACTTGTTTGGGACTAAAGGCTTGGTTGTTGTTGTTGTTGTTGTTGTTGTTGTTGTTGTTGTTGTTGTTGTTGTTGTTGTTGTTGTTGTTGTTTATGCGTGTAGGGAGATAGGAATGGATGACTAAGGGGTGGGATGGTTTTTATCGTGGGGGTCAGGGACGTTGTACGTATCATGTATAGTCTTCAACTCCTCTTTAATAATATAGAGATACGGTTAAAAAACGTACTATTATTAATTATCTACATTCCTAATTAAGTTACCGGCCAATTAATTGATTGCATTAATGCTTCAATTTCATAATTGATTTGACGCAAAAAAATCTTTACTTAAATAGACTTAATTAATTGCACATGTAATGAATTTTTTGGCCAATTAATTGTATTAATGACTTGATTTCAAAATGATTCGGTGCTTGGTTTCCAAATTGTTTTGATTTAATAACTCGATGATACTTTCTATATTTAATGCGATCCTCCTGTTCAAGTCTCGATGATAATCACGTCCAAAGAATGATACTCTTCGTAATTAACACGATCAGTACGCTCAACACTCGATGACACTTTTCATCATTAAAGTGATTCTTCTGTCAAAAATAATACTCTTCATGGTTAAACCCCCGACTGTCAAATGCTCGATAGTAGTTTTCATAATTGACATGACCCTCTTTTCCAAACAATGATACTATTCATAACTAATGGATCCTTCTATCCAAAGAATGATACTCCCTCCATCATGCTTTATAAGACATGTACGTATACCTAGATGTTAATTTAACCTATATAAAATATATTGTTTAACATAAAAATTATGTCATTAGAAAATAGAACAACTAAAGTTTATAATGATATATTTTTGTAGTATATGCCTCTTATTAAGTTGGTCAAATTGACGACCTAAATACACATGCAGGACTTGTAAACTGGGATGAAGGAAGTACTATTCATAATTAATATGATCTTCCCACCGACGTTTGATTATACTTTCTAAATTAACGGGTCTGACTAATTAATTGCATGTATATGTGTAAGAAATAGACAAAAGATATCTAAGACAATTTTAAGCACTAATGGATGCGTGCGAACTAACGAAACGACCTACGGACTCATTTTTTAGGAGTAAAGATTAAGATATCTATATATATGGTTGATTTCACTTTCCTCATTAAATAGAATGCTACATTAGATCTTTACCTACTATGAATGAATCATACTGAGATAAAGCATTGAAAGTGCACCGAAATTGTTTACACGTTTAATTTGGGACGATTAAGCATTACATCTGTGTGATCGAACATATATATCTTTTATTTTGCGGGGCAAACGTAAATGTCACTCCATCGATCTTCATTTCTTCCGCGCGAGAACATGACGAAGGATCCATCCAGTACCGGTGAGCGTTGACAGGTACATGATATGGCAAAATACTACTATGTAGCTTCAACATTACTTGGGCAATCTTCAACACCAAAACAAACGGTGCCGCCTCTTTGTTTGTCTCAAAAAATAAATGAAGAAAAGGTGCCGCCCCCGTACATATATATCCCCCCCACGGAAAAGAATTTTAGGATCGAACAGAGCTTGGCACTTGATTCCACTCAGAGACTGCAGTGACACTAGGGACGTGTGAACGACCTTACGAGCCCCTACACCTATGGTACGTACTAATGTCGTCTAAGACGGATCACATAACTTGAGTAGTGCACACCCCCTGAATTATATTACTTGCATTTCTCAAAGTTAGCGTCGAACTGTTGTTCAGATTTCATCCCTAGTTTAGAGTAGTAACAACCAGTAAAGTATCGTGCTGCTGATCTATGATCAATTGACTATGCATGTGGGTCTGCGTAAGACGTGCTTACTAATTAATCTCGCAGGGTATCATCGGCATCCTCCGCCCGGCCATCCTGCTCCTCGCCGGCCTCGCGTGGTGTGGTGAGCTCTTCGCTGCCGCCGGCAGGTTGGACGGCGCCGTGTTCAACGTCAAGGACTACGGTGCTCGAGGCGACGGCACCACGGACGACACCAAGGTACGTACGCATGCACGCGCGCCATGCCCGAGTTTCCGTTGCGCTCTTGATCGAAATGACTCGCCTACGCGACGGATGGGTGTTAATTATCTGTACTGCATGGGAAGGCGTTCGTGGACGCATGGACCGCGGCGTGCGGCGCCAGGGGCTCGCCGGCGACGCTGCTCGTGCCGGCGGCTAAGTCCTTCCTCGTCGGCCCCACCAGGTTCAGCGGGCCCTGCGCCTCCACCAGAATTACCGTCCAGGCACGCATGCACCGTTCGTCTTTGTCTTAGATCTGGGCCGTGGTTTGCGTGGCCTCATCTGACGGTCAGGAAATCTGCCACCCTTCCTTTGATTGTCGTAGGTCATGGGCACGATTACGGCACCGCCGAAGGGCGCATGGAGCGGACAGAACTATTGGCTGATGTTCTACCAGGTCCACGGGCTCACGGTTACCGGCGGCAACACCGGCTTGCTCGACGGCAGAGGCGGGAGGTGGTGGAGCGATAAATGCAAAGGCCATGCTGTGAGAGCCCAACTCACCTCTTGCAAGAAAGAAAGAAAATCTTTTAATTCCTCCTTGCATTTGTGCCTTTTGATTTATTTGTCAAATCTACGTCTGAGAGAAAGTATTTAATTGTCTATCTTTTCTTTAAAACGAAGCATTTAGCACTTCCACTCACCCTTTTTCTCCACATAGTTTTCACTTACCTATCACGTACTGTTCTTTTGTTTCAGGACTGTATATCTCATGCACCGACGGTTAGTACAAACATACTCCCTCTGTAAATTGCAGTTTAAATTGAACAGCAAAATCGTCTTATATTAAGAGTAGAAAGCAAATATAGCGGCTAGGTAGATCGACGTGCATGTAACCTCATTGCATACGTATCGCTGCATGGATCGATCCAGGCCTTGGTGCTCATGAACTGCGTCGACGTGGAGCTGAGCCAATTCCGCAGCAAGGACAGCCCGCAGATGCACATCGCCATCAGCATGAGCAGCAACGTCAACATGGCGCAGCTGACCATCACCGCGCCCTGGTACAGCCCCAACACCGACGGCGTGCACATCGACCGGAGTGATCACGTCCGCGTCACCGAATCAACCATCGGCACCGGCGACGATTGCATCTCCATCGGCTCCGGGAGCCGATTCGTCACCGTCGACGGAATCGTCTGCGGCCCCGGCCATGGTGTAAGGTAACAAAGGTTTACAATAGGCTCCACTCTGCATTTTCTATTACCAACACCATGCACTCGAAGAGGAAACTGCGTGATGCGCCGGGCTTGTGTTTCTTGGCTAGTGTGGGGAGCCTGGGCAAGAATGGAGCGGCCGCATCCGTGGAGTACATCGACGTGAGAAATGTCCAGTTCATCAACACGATGAATGGGGCAAGGATCAAGACGTGGCAGGTACTAAACTGCTCGTGTGTCGGCACGCCATGAAACAAAGTTGAAGCCCGGCCTTCTCTTACTATTGTTTCTCCGCACTGCAGGGTGGGAAAGGTTACGCGAAATCCATCTCGTTCACTGACATCAAGTTCACCAACGTGGACCATCCTGTGGTCATCAACCAGTTCTACGTAGACCGCCACCATGTCCCAAATATGGTACGACGTGTGCTCATTAACTGTTGGACGATCTGTATACGTGTGCACCAGTCAGTACTAATGTTTGTGCGTCTTCTGGGGTCCTAATTTGCAGCAGGGGGCGGTGGCGCTGAGCAACATAACGTACACGAACCTGAATGGGACTTCGAGGCAGAAGACGGCCGTCGAGTTCGACTGCAGCGAGAGCGGCAGCTGCACGAACATCCACGTCAACTCCGTGGCGATCACGGCGGCGGACGGCGGACGAACCGTGGCCCGCTGCCAGAACGTGCAAGGGGACACCTCCGGATACGTCTACCCCAAGATCCCTTGCCTTAGATAATAATAACGCCCAGTCCAGGTTTTAGAAATGCTCTTTGTTTGGGTGGCTGTTTGTATGGGCGTCTTTTGGTTTTCTGCATGGATTTTAGACCGCATGCATCTCTGGTCCGGTTGAACCTGACTGAGCAAACACATGCAGTAAATCATGTTTTTCACTGTGTTTTTAAACGGAGTCAAAAGTTTTGCCTTGTCATTAATTAAGAAAAAAAATTGCATAATTAATTTACAAAAACCAGGCAAAAATCAATATAAACTGAGCACGGACTAACTAGCCACGACTCACATGTCAACAAACCCCACAACTGCGCAGGCGCCCCCGCCAGACTCTCTCAGTAAACAACATCCACAAACCTAACATTGCTACTATGTCAAGTGACCCCGACAAGAGCATCTCGACACGAAACATCATGCACCTCCCAACCCACAACGGCAGCTCAATCCACCCCTAAAAAAACGACAGCTCAATCCAAGAGGATGGGTCTAGAGACGAAAGATTTCCATCCAGCGGCCAGAGACGCCTTGCTTATGGCACCACTCTTGTTTTTGCCCACCTTCTTTTGTTTGCCCCTTATTGGCATTCCCATCAAGAGGCAAGCAATCGACCTGCCCAAACTAGGTCTAGCAACCTCCACACTGACGAGCATGTCACAAAGTTTCTTCGCGAAGAGAGCATCTGGATTTGAAGTAGGTGCCAACACACTTGGCTCAATGGTCGTGCCACTCGCATGCATCACCTTCTCAATGGTCGCACACGACATGAGGGAAGGGCATCAACATCTAAAACTCCACACTCCAAGACACCGAGAGGTAGGCTAGTTGACGCCTGACACCCAATGGACTTATGCGAGCAAGAGATTGCAACGTCCAAATCCCCGACATCAAGTATCTGGCTAGACTCCAGGGGTGATGTTGACAATAAGTCCACAATCAAGATCTCAAGGGGGTCTGCCTTCAGTTGTTCGATGGACAAAGGCGAAACCGGACCCCCACACATTTTCAAAAGCTCGGGCATGATCTGCAAACCATTGTCACAACCACATGATTGTCCAGTCCCTCGGAGGCTGAAGACTGCGAGCTAGATCTAACACAAGGGGAGAAATGAGCATGAAGCTCAACTCCTCTCTTGACCTCGTAGTTATCATGAGCTACAATGAAAGGGTGCAAAACATGAGCAGTCTGCAACACAGGCAGTGCCAAGGAGACCCGCCCAATGCGGCCTCAACTCGCTCCATGAAGCTCTCCATCCACATCATCCAACCTTGCATGGAGTCAATGACATCTTGCAGAGGTTGGATTGTCTCCTCAATCCAAAAGGAAGCCATACCATGGAGCTCAGAGTGCAGCAGCTCGGCCTGCCTCTACAAGGCAGGCGGCACCAGGATGTCCGGCGAGTTCACAAAGCCGGCAGTAGCAGCAATGCTCGATAACCATTCTCAACGCACCGAGAACAGTTAAAAGGATCCCTGCAAACTGTCGCATGGTGTCAACGATAGAGGCGGCTTCAACATCAACCATGAAGCCAAGCAGGAACAGGACGGGAAGGCAATGTAGGGGTTGGTTGTTAAACATCATGTGACGTACTATACAGTTATAAACCGTAGTTAGGATTAGTTGTAAGGTTATTGGACTATTGGGATGTGATCCTTGGAGATCAATCCATGCCAACCGAACCTGTGTAAATCTCTCCTGTAAAACTAGCTTCAGACTCCTTATTAACAAGCAGTGTGTCCCTGTAGAGGCATACACTTAACCCATGTCTTTCCACATGGTATCAGATTAATTCTCTTCCACCGCACATACGGTTCATGTCCTCCTCAACCTCTATCGCCATGGCATCTCCCTCGCTTTCCTCGCTCTACCACACCATCACAGAGAAGCTGGACCGCGAGAACTTTCCCGTATGGAGGGCGCAAATACTGCCACATGTGAAGGTAGCCGGCATGATGGGCTACCTTGATGGCTCAGTCCATGAGCCCCCCATTGAGATCCTCTCAGAGAAGGATGTCACCGGGAAGAAGGAGATCAGCTCCGCTCCTAACCCCGAACATGTTGTTTGGTCATGCAATATCAGCACGTGCCCATGCTGTTTGGTCACGCAATATCAGCAGGTGCCCACTTTTTTAGTAGCCTCGCTCTCCCGTGAAGTCCTCATTGTTGGAGATATGCCCTAGAGGCAATCATGTATGCTGATATTTTCTATCTGTTTATGAATAAAAATAGTCCTTGGACATTATCATTGATGTGTATTAACAAGTATGTGACTTGTTTGTGAGACTATGCATTGTATCATAACTGTCCTAAATGGTCCCTAGTCGAAAGGGTTGTGTGGACGCGTAACTAATCAGACTAGCATATGACACGGTGGATGGTTCGGTCTCACTGAACATGTAGCATTGGATGCTAGCCGGATAATATGGACTCAGAAAGGTATGGTTGGATTCAATATAGTCGGATCCGAGTCGAGATAAGATCTGAGTTGGACAGACCCAACTATGAGACGAAACGATAGGTCATCTGTGAGTCTCTAGTACAACATACGTTCTATGTCCTAAGACCTGAGCTGGCACATGTACTCAGGATGGTGACAGGCTTGCTTTGGGCCGACCAAACGCTACTCCGTGACTGGGTAGTTACAAAGGTAGGTTTCAGTCTTGTCCAGACCCATGCTGTGAGACATGGTCGAGCAAGATGGGATTTGCCCCTCCGATCAGGAGAGATATACTCTGGGCCCCTCGGGTGATCCGACCTGGATAAGCATGTCCATGCGATGAGTATTATGAGATAATTCGAATGTTGGTCGGATTCACCGGAACGAGAAAGAGGTCGTGCTGCAAAAAGGATGACCATGTCGCCTTGTGCACGACAACATATATCGTATGGCAAAGGGAACAGAAGTGTGAAGTACAGGTTCGCCTAACCAGCTTCATCGGACACTTGGAGTCGGCACATCTTGCTAGAGACCGCTACTGACCGGTCGAGTCGGATGTGATCTGACTCGCGACCAAGTAGACGAGAACCTAAAGGGTCGCGCGCTTAAGGGAAGGAACACGTGGGATTTAGGATCCGTGCGAGGCCCAAGAGTTGAGCCCGCGCCGGATGCCTATATATAGTGGAGGTGCAGCACACCCATCCAGTTGATCGCTTTGGCGTCGTCATTAGGGTTTGAATGTGTTGCGAATAGCCACCTCCACTCGCTGCCATCGACCGTGTGATCGGACCTAGCAGTCCGCCGCACGGGTGTTCCTCCTGCACGCGCGGATACCGTTAGAGGGGGTGCACTTACACCGCTTCGGCAAACCTGTACGTGAGATCCGATGATGGGTAGTTCGAGGGAGATCGGAACGGCTGTTCGAGGGAGATCGGACTAGGAGGAGACGGACCATAGGAACCTGCTGCCCCAACTCGATTTCCATTGCACGACACTGCGCGTCTAGTGGTAATGATCTGTGATCCATCTCCGTAGCAAGTTCTTGGATTTTCTGCACATAGGAAAATTTTAATTTGCATGCGATGCACCTACGGTAGAACCCAACACTCATATAGATTAGCAATTGCACCACTACCGAAACTGCATGGCTGCACTCATCTAGAGTTTCTCCTCGCAGTCCCCCCACATCATCCAGATTAGGTCTCAGATCGGCAGCACCTAGAAGGGAGACCTCTCTATGGAGGTCTACTCCACCAGCATGAAGGACTTTGTCGATGAGCTAGCAACCGTCGGGAAACTGCTAGACAAAGACGATGTCATCTCGCATATACTCGAGTGTCACATGCATGAGCCGGAGTACAATGGCTTCTTTTCTGCCATATCCACCCGCTCCATCACAGATCAGCCTATTGGCCTTGGTGAGATTTTTTTCGTTGCTTCTTGCTGCCGAGGCACGCATCGCCGCTCAAACCGCCACCAACTCCGCCAACCTCGCTACGAAGGGCGGTGTCCACGGCAAGTACGGTCGCCCTGGGTACGACAACAACATCGGCAATTGTGGCTGTTGTGGCTACAATAACAACCACACGGGAGCCCGCTTCTCAAACAACTCTGTTGGTGTCTTTGGGGGCCGCCAAGGAGGTGACCGTGGTGGTGACCGCGGCGGTGACCGTGACTGCAAGAATTGCTAGATCTGCAAGGAGCGGACAAGGGGTGTGGCTTTGCAAAAAGCGTCACGATCGTGGCTACAACAACAATGTGCACGTAGTGGAGGTGATGATGGAAACCTCTTGGCCAAGACCGCCCACTCCTATGGATTGGTACCAACTGGTATCTCAACACACGTGCAACAAATCATGTGACCGGGGAACTACAGAAGCTTGTTATGCGACTAGTACAAGGTGATACGTCCATTTTGCATGATTTCTTACCAATAATTATATTATTCTTGGTCATTATTCCACTTTATGATACAATTCTTATGCCTTTTGTCTCTTAATTTACAAGGTACATCACAAAGAGGGAAAGTACTATAAACTGGAATTCTGGACTGAAAACGAAGAGAAGGTTGAAAATTCTCTGGACTCCAAATGACCTGAAATTTCATGAGGATTTTTTGTGGAATGTATCTGAATTTATGAAGCAAAGAAGTACCGGAGGGGGGCCACCTGTTGCTGCCAAGCCAATGGGGCGTGCCCACCCTCCCTAGGCGCGCCCTGATGGCTTGGGGCCACCTCCCAGCTCCTTCGGTCCCCTTCTTCTGCTACATGATGGGTTTTGACCTAAAAAAGTAAGAAGATACTTTTGGGATGAAGCTCCGCCATATCGAGGCGGAAACCTAGGTAGAGTCCCTTTTGCTCTTCAACGGAGAGATTCTACCAAGGAAACTTCCCTTCGGGAGGGGGAAATCAAAACCATCGTTATCACCAATGTTTCCTCCTTCGTGGGAGGACCAATCTTCATCAACATCTTCACCACCACCATCTCATCTCAAACCCTAGTTCATCGATTGTATTCAATCTTTGTCTCAAAACCTCAGATTGGTACCTAGGGGCTACTAGTAGTGTTGATTACATCTTGTAGTTGATGCTGGTTGGTTTGCTTTGTGGAAGATAATATGTTTAGATCCTTTATAATATTTATTATACCTCTGATCTTGAACATGGTAATGATTTTTGAGTAGTTGCTTTTGTTCTCGAGGACATTGGAGAAGTCTTGTTATAAGTAATCATGTGAAGTTGGTATTCCTTTGATATTTTGATGATATGTATGTTGTTGTTTCCTTTAGTGGTGTCATGCGAACGTCGATTACATGACACTTCACCATATTTTGAGCCCAAGGGAAGTCATTGTGTATTAATAAGTAGATGTTGGGTTGCTAGAGTGACAGAAGCTTAAACCCTAGTTTATGCCTTATTTCATAAGGGGCTAATTTGGACCCACATGTTTCATGCTATGCTTAGATTTATCTTAATTCTTTTTTCGTAGTTGCGGATGCTTGCAAGAGGGAGTAATCATAAGTGGGTTTCTTGTTCAAGTAAGAACAACACCTTAGCACTGGTCCACACACATATCAAATTATCAAAGTAACGAACGCGAATCAACTCAACATGATGAACATGACTTGATGGAAATTCTCATGTGTCCTCAAGAGCGTTTTTCTTTATATAAGAAAACTTCCACGCTTGTCCTTTGCTACAACAAGGATTGGGACACCTTTCTACACACTTACTACTCTTGTTACTTGTTACTTGTTACCAATTATCTTGCTACAAAACAATCTATCGTTGTTACTCACATCACTTGCAGAGAATATCTTGTTGAAAACTGATTATCATTTCCTTCTACTCTTTGTTGGGTTTGACACTTTTACTTATCGAAAGGACTATGATTGATACCCTATACTTGTGGGTCATCAAGACTCTTTTCTCGTGCCATTGCCGGGGAGTGAAGCGCCTTTGGTGAGTGGAATTTCATAGGGAAACATTTTCGGTACGTGCTGAAATTTACGGTTGCTTGTCACTATGGATAGTAATCCTTTGAGAGGTTTGTTCGGGGTATCTTCACCTCGAACGGAAGTGGTAAAAGGCGCTCCCCAACCTACCAAAAAATTTGAAAATATTTACTATGAAATTCCTTCGAGTATGTTAGAGAAACTGCTAACTAATCCTTATGTAGGAGATGGTACAACTGATCCTGATTTGCACTTGATTTATGTAGATGAGATTTTTGGATTGTTTAACCTTATGGGTTTACCGATGACAAAGTTAAGAAGAAGGTTTTCCCTTTATACTTGGAGGTAAAAGCATTAATTTGGTATATGCTACTGGACGATATTGGATCATGGGACAGGAATCGCTTGAAGCTAGAATTTCATCGAAAGTTTTATCTTATGCATCTAGTTCATCGTGGTCGGAATTGTATATATAATTTTTGGCCTCGTGAAGGAGAAAGCGTCGCTCAAGCTTGGGGGAGGCTTAAATCTATGATGCACACTTTTCCCAACCATGATCTCTCAAGGGAAATGATTATACAAAAAATTTATGCTCGACTTTCTTATGATGATCAATTAATATTCGATTCTTCTTCCACTGGCCCCTACATGAAGAGAACTATTGAATTCAAATGGGATCTTCTGGAAAGAATTAAACGCAACTATGAAGATTGGGAACTCAACAAAGGTAAAGAGTTAGGTACAAAGCTTGAGTTTGATTACTTTAAATCTTTTATGGAAGCTGATACTTTTCATAAGTTTAGCAAAAAATATGGGCTTGACTCCGAGATAGTAGATTCATCCTATGAGTCATTTGCTACTCATGTTGATCTCCCTAAGGAGAAGTGGTTTAAATTTCGTCCACCTATTTTAATAATTGTTAGAGGAACACATTAAAGTTAAAGAAGAAACAATTGTTTACCATGTTGATCCAGTTGTGCCTATTGCTGATATTGAGTAACTACATTTTCCTGTTAGGATTAAGGAACATGATAAGGCTACAAGTGTGGTTAATAAAATCCATATTAGGACACCTAAACCTTTTGAGAAAATAAATGTAGAACCTAATATTGCTATTGTTAAAGAACGCCTAGTTGATAATATTGATGGTCGGGTCATTTACTTCTGTGATTAAGCCGCTAGAATTGCAAAACATGTTAGAAACAAGCAGGATGAGTTAGATAAAAATAAACCAGTTGTTGGCATGCATGTTTTTTTTTAAGATTGGAGATCATTGCTATCATGTCTTGTGTGACATTGGTGCTAGTGTTAGTTCTATACCTTTTACCTTATATCACGGAATTATGAATGACATAGCCCCCTGTGAGATTGAAGATACTGATGTGACTATTAAACTTGCAAATGGAGACACTGTTAGAGATGGTGAAGTCTTGTGTGGAAAAATTAAGTACCCCACTGATTTCTAGGTACTTGGTTCACAAAAAGATAACTTTTATCCCAATATATTTGGTAGCCCTTTCTTGAATACCGTTAATGCTAAAATTAATTGTGTTACAGAGAAGTTTAAGGTAAGCTTTGGTGATGAGTCTCATGAATTTAATTTCTCTAAGTCTGGTAGACAACCAAATGATAAAGAATTGTCTAGTAAGGATGAAATAATTGGTTTTGCTTCTATTGTCGTACCTCATACTGATCCATTAGAACAATATCTACTAGACCATGAGAATGATATGCATATGAATGAAAATGAACTAGATGAAATATTCTTTGGACAAACACCTATTCTTAAACACAACTTGCTTGTTTTCATTCTAGGGGATCCTCCCCCACCTAAGGGATATCCCGTGTTTGAGCTACAAAAATTACCTGATAATTTGAAATATGCTTATCTTGATGAAGAGAAGATATATCTTGTTATTATTGGTGCTAATCTTTCAGAGCATGAAGAAAAGAGATTACTCAAAACTCCTAGAAAGCACCGAGCTACTATTGGATATACTCTTGATGATCTTAAGGGCATTAGTCCCACTCTATGGTAGCACAAGATTAATATGGAACCGGATTCCAAACGTGTCATTGATCATCAATGCCACTTGAATCCTAAAATGAAGGAAGTGGTAAGAACTAAAATACTAAAGCTACTAGAGACAGGTATAATTTATCCTATTGTTGATAGTAGATGGGTAAGTCATGTTCATTGTGTTCCTAAGAATGGAGGTATAACAGTTGCTCCTAATGATAAAAATGAACTTATCTCACAAAGCATTTTAACTGGTTTTAGGATGGTAATTGATTACAGGAAATTAAACAAAGCTACTAGAGAAGATGATTACCCCTTACCTTTTATTGATCAAATGTTGGAAAGATTATCTAAGCACACACACTTTTTCTTCCATGATGGATATTCTAGTTTTTCTCAAATACATGTGTCAAAAGAAGACCAAGAGAAAACTACTTGCACATGCCCATTTGGAACTTATGCTTATAGACGTATGCCTTTTAGTATATGCAATGCACCTGCTACCTTTCAAAGATGTACGACTACTATATTCTTCGACTTTTGTGAAAAGATTGTTGAGGTATTCATGGATGATTTTTCCGGTTATGGGACTTGTTTTGATGATTGCTTAAGCAATCTTGATCGAGTTTTGCAGAGATGTGAAGAAACTAATATTGTCTTGAATTGGGGGAAGTGTCAATTTATGGTGAATGAAGGTATAGTACTTGGGCATAAAATTTCTGAACAAGGTATTGAGGTAGACAAAGCTAAAGTTGACGTAATAGAGAAAATGCCATGTCCTAAAGATTTAAAACATATAAGAAGTTTTCTTGGTCATGCTAATTTCTATAGGTGTTTCATTAAAGATTTCTAGGCCATTAACTAATCTTCTACAAAAATATATTCCATTTGTTTTTTATGATGATTGTGTCGAAGCCTTTGAAATACTTAAAAAAGCCATAATCACTGCACCTATTATTCAACCACCTGATTGGAACTTTCCATTTGAAATTATGTGTGATGCTGGTGATTATGTTGTTGGTGCTGTTCTAGGGCAAAGAATAGACAAGAAAATGAATGTTATCCATTATTCTAGTAAGACTCTAGAGAGTGCCCAAAAATATGCTACTACTGAAAAATATTTTTTAGCAGTTGTGTTTGCATGTGATAAGTTTATACCTTATAATGTTGATTCCAAAGTTACTATTCATGTCGATCATGCTGCTATTAAATACCTTATGGAAAATAAAGATGCTAATCCTAGAGTGATTAGGTGGGTGGTTTTACTTCAAGAGTTTGATTTGCATATTGTTGATAGAAAAGGAGATGAAAACCTGGTGGCGAATAATTTGTCTAGAATGGAAAATATTCTTGATGACCCACTGCCTATTGATGATAATTTTCCTGATGAGAAATTAGTTGTTATAAATGCTTCCCGTAGTATTCCTTGGTATGCATATTGTTGTAATTACATTGTTGATAAATATATACCACCTAGTTTCACCTACCAACAAAAGAAGAAGTTCTTCTGATTTAAGACATTACTTTTGGGATAACCCACATATTTATAAAGAAGGATTAGGTGGTGTTATTAGTCTACCTGAGAATGAACAGGAACAGATCCTACGGAAGTGTCATTCTGAGGCCTATGGAGGGCACGACACTGGTGATAGAATTGCACATAAGGTATTACATTCTGGTTTTTATTTGCCTAGTCTTCTCAAAGATGTCGTAAGTTAGTCCTCTCTTGAGATGAATGTCAAAGAATTGGTAACATTGGTAGACGTCGGGAAATACCTATGAATTATTCACTTGCAATTGAACCATTTGATGTTTGGGGTTTTATATATGGGATCTTTTCCTTCCTCTAATGGGTATACTCATATTTTAGTTGTTGATTACATTACTAAGTGGGTAGAGGTTATTCCAACTAGTAGTGATGATCACAACACTTCTATTAAAATGCTTAAAGATGTTATTTTCCCGAGGTATGGAGTCCCTAGATATTTAATGACTCATGGTGGTTCACATTTTATTCATGGTGTTTTCCCTAAACTCCTAGCTAAATATGATGTTAACCATAGAATTGCATCACTTTATCATCCTCAGTCTAGCAGTCAAGTAGAATTGAGTAACCGGAAAATAAAATTGATCTTGCAAAAGACGATTAATAGATCTAGAAAGAATTGGTCTAAGAAACTAGATGATGCTTTATGGGCTTATAGAACTCCTTACAAAAATTCTATGGGAATGTCTCCATATAAAATGGTCTATGGAAAAGCATGTCATTTACCTCTTGAGTTAGAACATAAAGCTTACTGGGCAATTACAAAACATAACTATGATTTCAAACTTGTCGGTGAAAAGAGGTTATTTGAATAAGCTCCTTAGATGAATGAAGAACCCAAGCCTATGAAAATGCCAAGTAGTTTAAAGAAAAACTTAAAAGCTAGCATGGAAAGAGAATCCAAAAACGGGAATTCAATGTAGGAGACCTAGTTCTTTTGTATAATTCTCGTTTCAAATTCTCTGTAGGTAAGCTTCTCTCCAAATGGGAAGGACATTATATCGTCCAAGAGGTTTATCGCTCCGCTGCTATCAAAATTAACAACACCGAAGGCACAAATACGAGAGTGGTAAATGGGAAAAACATTAAACATTACATCTCAGATACGCCCATTAATGTTGAAACTAATATTATTCAAGTGATGACACAGGAAGAACACATAAGAGAGTATTTTCGGAGCGCTTCAGAACCTGAAAAGGGGTAGGTATGTGATACCGTAAGAAAACCGACTCCAAACATTCCATAAAAAATTCTATTGGTTTTGGTATTTCAGAAAAATTACAAAAATAAAAACCAGCCAGCGAACCCACGAAGGAGTCCCAAGACAACAGGGCATGGCCACCCCCTAGGCACGCCTTGATGTTTGGGAGCACCTCGTGTGCCTCCCGGACTCTGTTTCTTCCTGGACTCGTATTCTAACTTTGAATAAATCATTATATATACTCCCGTATGTTTTGGCCACCACATTGCAAGTTTCTCCTATGTGCTTGTTCGGACTGTTTTTCTGACAGATTTAGAAGCAATATGTCATCGCAAGGTTCAGACATGGAGAGCTATGTCTTAGGTATCATCGCCAACTCCCAAGTTTATGGGGATATTGATCCCTATGGGTGGTCAATGGAGGAAGAGGTGGAGGCTGGTCTAAAAAGGATTGAGCCTTTGAGTGACAAAGAAGACGAGGAAGTACCTCTACCTCAACCTAGAGATATGCATGTGGAGTTCAAAAAGTCGATCCTACCAGGCAAGGTTACACCTTTCATTACTCGATTTACCCCTTATCGTCGTACGTGTATGGATACTACCGCTTCCTCCACCAGCAAAACCCATCCCTTGATGGAGGGAGCAATGATCGTCACCAAATAAACTTCGCAAGGAGAACCTAGACCTTAAGAGAGAAGTTGGCAAGCTTAATGAGGAGATGTGTATCCTAAGTATCATCATTGCTAAGAGTATTACACCATTACCACCATCACCCAAGAAGGACACTTGAGTACATGGGTATGGGCATCACCCCTAGCTTGTTCCAAGCTTGGGGCGATGCCTTGGTATCATATCACCATCACTTTTACATCATCATATATCTTATTTCGATCTATAGTGTTTGCTTTGTGATCTGTCTATCACTGTAACTAGGCCTAGGTGTTCGGTTCCCCCGAACCGATCGGTTCGGTGCTTCGGGTTTTCTAAAATTTCGGTTTCTAGATTTTGTTGACCGATCGGTTTCCTAGAAAATTACTAACCAAGAGTTTTGGTGTTGTAGACTTCGGTTCCGGTCTCGGTTATGACCAAACAACACCAATGTTCTGCCAGACCAGCATCGATGTATAACATTCCAAAATTTTAAGCAGAATTACAACACATTTTTTCAAGGATACAAAATTGCAGCACATTATCTGACATAAAAATGATAATTCAAACACAAACTGATATTGAACATTGCCGTTCCAAATCAGACTTGAGTCTTGGCTCAAAAACAAAATAGAATTAGTCTTCACACAACTGACAAAAGAAAATTGTGCAAGCAACAGAGATCCAAGCATCCGACAAATAAGACATCGATGAAGATCAGTTATAGCAAAAATATACTCTAATTACAAGCTGCTATTCATGCGCTGCCTCCATCACCTGATCCCTCTCTACCCCTCTTGAAAATAAGATCCCCAGATCCGTGCGCCTCCCCACTCCCTTCTTTCCTCCGTCACATACGAAGATTTCCATCTTGGATCTGCGCATCGGGCTTTAGTGGAAAAGATGGTCGCCGCCTCGCCAGTCATCTTCCATCTCCACAAGTGGCTCAGAGGTGGAAGTGGATCGCGCCGCCGGCCATAGGGAAGGGAACGACAAGGTTGTGGTGTTCAAGAGAGTAGCGGGCGGCAGCTAGGTCAGGTTCGTGCGTCAAGGCGCCGGTGCGGGCGAAGGATTTATCGCTCTCCAGGCCCAGAAGTTGGGTTGTGTGGGCCGTGGATACATGGGATTCCCAGAGTCCATCGATTTATTCGGTACTTCGATGTATTCGGTTACTCGATACGTACAACCGAATTGACCGAAGAAAGATCGGTTTTCCAGATTGGCTGACCGAATTTATGGTCAAAGAATTCGGTTAAGGTGCCTTCGGGTTCGGTCACGGTTAGTTCGGTTCGGTACTTCGGTCATCGGTTTATATGCCCACCCCTACCTGTAACCGAGTGTGAGAGTTATATAATAAAGATTAGTCTGAGTCTGTTTGCTTTACTCTCATGCATCAATCATAGCAATGAAATAAAAGAAATAGAAAGAGCTCCCATGGAGAGTAATGACTTCACATAAAAGAAAGTACGTTACATAAAAAGAAGTATGTTAATAAAATTTGTTGGGAGTTAACAAACATAGCACTAGTCATTGATACAATCCATGCAAAATTATGAAAGATGAGAGGAGATTCACATACAAATATACTACCTTGGACATCTTTTATGGTTGTGAAGCCCCATCAAATATCATATAATGATCGAATAATTGATGTTGGACAAGTAAGACAGTATAATGAGTTATGTTTGTCTACATTCACATAGAAGTTATATTGTCATGGATCCTCTAACATGTGGTGCTTGTCTAGGATCTTTTGCTAACCCAAAAATTTGCACTAAGTAGAGATACTACTTATACATCCATAACCCTTAAACCTAGTTTCTTGTTATGAGAGTCCATCATATCTACTTATGGATTGAATAAGATTATTCAAGTAAGTTTTCATCGGTGCACAAAGCAATAAAAATTGCTCCTAAATATGCATGATCTTTTATTGTATAGGAAAATAAGATTTATACGATCTTGTGATGACAAAGAAATAAAAGCAACACACTGCATAATAAAGGTTGCTATCATAAGGAGCAATATAAAATGATATTCCTTTACATTAAGAGCTTGCACATCCTAAATTAAAAAGAGCATGACAACCTCTACATCCCTCTATGAAGGTCTTATCTTTTCCTTTCATGTATTTACTTTTATGCAAGAGTCAACAATGCTTATCCATATTCCAATCAAACGGGGGCGACAGTTTTTCTACAACATCATCTCTGTCGTAAAAAAATTGTGACATGATCTATGTTGTAAAAAAATATGCAACACAATCTTTGTTGAAAAAAAAACCGTAACATGATCTTTGTTGCACATGTTTCTGCAACATGACCTCTGTTGCAAAGATCTTGACAACATTACCTTTGTTGTCGTATTGAAGGGAGACACCCAACCACATGATGGCGCTAGATCTACGGCTCATGACTCGGTCGATCTTTTAAAAAGATCAGCCGAGCGACACGTAGCACTGATTATTTGCGTATTGTTGCTAAAATTTTGCCGTTGTCGTGTGTTTCCTTAATTGTCGTGCTGCAAATCTAACATGAGAGGTTCTAGTCATAGTGGCTAGCACAATGCGCCAATCACTATGAACTTGCGGATCCGAGTTGCACCGCAAGCGTGCTCCCACTTCAAATGGGTTGGCCCAGGTTAGCCTCCCCGATGCAAAACATCAACACTTTGCTACAACGAGCGGCATATAGCAAGTTTCCCGTGGGGGAGAGCGATGAAACACGTACATGGTTGATACCAATGTTGTATGTGTCGGTCCACATCAGGGGATCTTTTCACCGGTTTTGGGAAGGTTCTAGGACCTTCCCTGATCTCGTTTTTTTACATCCATTATTTTCTTTTCTGTTTTCTTTTTTTCTTACTTTTTCTTGTCCGTTTTTTTGAATTTTTTGAATTTTCCATATATCTTTTGAAATCATAATTTTTTTTGAAATCTTGAACATATTTTGAACTTGTAAGCATCTTTAAGTAATCAATGTTTCAAAACAATTCCAATCAGTTTTCAAATCCACAAATGTTTTATGATTTTCCAAAAAATTAAAACCACCAAAATGTTTTGAAAATGCGGTATTTTTTGAAAATCATCAACATTGTTTGAATCCTGAACATTTGTCAAAATCATTTTTTAATTTTGAACATTTGTCAAAATCATGAATATTTTTAAATATGAAAAAAATGCAAAATGGTGAACATTTTTTCCAAATCATGAACATTTTATGAATCACATATATTTTGAAAATTTTAACATTTTTTTCAAAGTCCTGAAAATTGGTCAAGCTTTGGATCTCTTCTTGAAATTCTGAACATTTTTTATTTCAGACTTTTTAGTCCCAAATAAAAAAGAAACAAAAAAAAGGTGCCTGTCCCCGCACTTGGACCAGCCCAAATCGTGCGCAGGGGGGATAGGGGGCACTCATTTCGTGTCCATTCGGTGCGAAGATCAGGGAATGGGACCTCCGAACGTACAAACCAGGGGGCATTGCCGCATCCTCAAATCGAGTTCACTGCTGCCAAATAGCTGCACGTGTCATTTGTCTTTCTTCCTCCCAATGAGTAACGACCTTTACATTTCTTATTCTATAGTTGTCCCATGATTTGTATGATTATTTCTACTATTCAGTTTGTTGATAGGGTTGCTAGCATTGCGGGATAATTCATCATCATTCCCTACAACGAGAGGCAGATTGCAAAGAAGGTATTTCCAAAACAAATTGCGATTTTCATGTGTGTACTCTCATGCCATCTAGAACATTGCATTGAGAAGAAATTGTTGGATGCGATTGATATGTACTATCATTTGTGATTTTGCATCCGAGAATGTTAGAAGAAAATTTAAGGTAATACGTATATATTATCTGATATGCATACTAACTATGGATGCACTTTTTTTGCATGAAAATTATATATATAAATTGATTATTGTATAGACGTTTGTACTAAAGGCACCGAATTTTAGTTTCGCTCCGGGCCCTTCAAATCTCAAGATCGGTCATGGTGAGATTATCGGCAAACATAGTCATAGGCACAACCACAATGAGCAACATTTGATTAGGTTTACCGTGGGATGGTGCTCGAGTTCTAGGAGGAAGCATCAGAGATCAAAAATAGATCCAATCCACATACTAAAAGCGGTAAAGCACCTTGCAGAAGTGGGTTGGACCTATATTATCATGAAAGTGGCCAACATTTGTTGGCCTCAATTATGCATGGGGCAGCTCCTTCTCTTCGCCCCTCTTTCTTGCCACCGTTGAGAGTCTGTGAGGGGAGCTTGGGCCAGGCCCGATCCTTGACCCTCTCTGCCGCCGGCAAGGCTGGCTGGAGTCGGGAAAGGAGAGGTGTGCGGTGCTTCGATGTATATAGTAGTAGATCTAGTTACGGTTTTCCCGTTGGGAGGTCTGGCGTGATGCCGTTTCAGAGCTGGCCATGGCTGCTGGCGAGTAGCAGCTTGTGGTTGCCCTTCGCTTCGTCGGCTCGAGGTCCATGGAGGACAGCAGCTGGCAGCAGGCGGCGAAGGCACCACCCCAAGTGGTTGCATCCCCGGTGGTGGTGCTTTCGGTTCGACGACGACACCTCGGAGAAGAAGGACTGGATTGCTTTCTACCACTCTTGTTCAGGGTCTTTCCTGCAAAGTTCGTGAACTGAGTTGTAGCTTTATTTCTTTGAGGGGTCCTTCTGTAAGTTATGCTTTTATGCATAATTAATTAAAATGGTTCTGGGTCCACTTACTCGCATGAAACTTCAATGAAAACATTAACACATTACTAAATTACAATGTCTAGGATCACAATGTGAATTTCGCCCAGGGATAGTCCCCTAGAAGTAACGGTTGTTGAACCACAGTTTTGCCACACCATAGAGGAGAGATTCCAACTCCAAAAGGGCATCTCCAACGCCGACCCTCAAGCCGCCTGCATTCATCTGGACCGCGTCGTCCGTACATATTTTCCATCCAACGCGGGTTTGTATCTTTCCATCGACCGGTCCAGGCGCATTTTTTCTCGCAAATTGGACGCAAAGTTGGGGGAGGGGGCTTTGCGGGAATCCAGATAATAGCCACGTAGGACTCCGACACCCCCGTCCCACTAAATCCTGCCTCTCGGTCTCATTCTCTTCCAATCGTCCACTTCTCCCCTTTACTTTGCATATGTACCCTCCTTTTCCGATGTAATTGTTCTACCTCCTCGGCCGCCATACAAGCATTGTCAGACGTCCGCAACGAGCACCGATGCGTCTGCTCGCCTTTTATGATGCCATTGTCCACCCATGACCCATCCGTAGCCACGTACACCTCCACCCCCTTGTCGACAACGTCCATGGAGGACATCACGCCCGCCAAGTGTCCAGTCAAATGCCAATGAGCTTTTTCGAACTTCACATCATCTTTTTAGAGTAAGAAGAATGGCGGGGTACACAACCATGGAGAATGAGTTGTTGTATGATGCGTGGTTGAACGCATCCATGGATTTCATAGGCAGGAGTAGAAGGGGTTCTTCTGGCAGGGCATGCACGATTCGTTTCACGTGCAAAAACATGCGCCCTAAGACATGCACATCAACCGAAAACGCAATGTGAAGTCGTTATCTATTGATGTTACGACATCTAGGCCATCGTCACAAATTTTTGTGACACGGTAGATCGGCTGGAGGCAAGGTGGACATTGCACGCAGTAGGAAGGAGATCGTGAGTTTTGCTTCTTCGTTCTCAAATTGTTGATTGAATCATTCATTTACTCAGTGTTGCTCTACACATTGTGTAGCCCGTATGTGCTATTGTGGTGTAATAGAAGGATGACCATTTATGTACATAAACTATTGGATGAAGCTGGAGGACCAGTATGTTTGGGACGACATGATCCATTCACGAATTGTTTTGTTGAACAATAGTTTAATATCGCTGAATTTGAACTATTGGTGGACTATACTTATTTGTATGCTATGTACGGATGATATGTGCTAGTATATGTGTGAACTTTGATGAATTCTATCGGGTTTCATGAATTTCATCTGGTTTGTTGAAACCCGGCTTGAAACGTATGGTGATAGCATTGGATGGCCGGCTCATGCATCCATATGCATGGACTGGCCCCCTTGTCGAGGAACGAATGCGGGAGGAAATTTGTAGGTCACAATATATGAACAAACAAATCCGCGAGGACACAAACCTCTCTAGCTACATGACGCCACCACCGTAGAGATAATTTTTCCTCAAAAAACATGATAAAGACACCGAAATAGACCACACAACTCTAATATCCAAGGCTTCCTCGCCTCTCAGGGCTAAGATGGCAAATGGAGGCGAGGGGGGCTAGAAAAAATGCCTCCACCTCCTCTGTCTCTCTCGAACCCTACGAGGGGGCTTTGCTCCCCACACCAATTTGGACGTCTGAACAGGGTCAACATGCACTCTGGGCGACGACGAGCAGTACGTACGTGAGAGATCGTATCCCCGTGATCGCATTATCTAGACATAGACCGTTAATTGGGACTTGCTTCATGATAACATGCTTCCCATCAACGATAACAAGGATTCTATCTCTGTGAAATCAATAATTAAGGGGTACCCTTGCAAAGATCACTTTCATCTTTTCACCAGAAGATGCATCACTTGTTGCAACCTTCAGAGTTTTCCCTTTTTTAAAGATTCATTTATTCAAAATGTTATATCTTTTAGACCATGCATTCAAATCATGAACAATTTTTATTGTTGGATTTCTCGCGTCGATATCATAGAAACTAGATTCTATATTAAAAGATTTTGACGAATTTTTTCCATGAAAAAACAAAAGGAAAAATCTGAGTCGAAAGCATAATTATTTCTCCATTTTTTCATCTTCCGCACCTCTCGTGGAAGAAAACATTTTTTACTTTTCCCTTTCCATCAGGCACAACCGTGTCTCCTGCGGAAGTAGCTATTGCCTCCATGATAAGCAAATTTGTGACCTTCCTAGTTTTTTTCTCGAGAAGCAAATATACGCCTTCCCGAGAAGCAAATATGAGCCTCTCACAAAATAGGAAAATGTGTTTTTGTTTATTTTCAAGAGGCATAGCTATTTTTGGGAGACGTAGTAGTAAATCAAAAAAATTCCTACGTGTTCACCAAGATCTATCTATGGAGAAACCAGCAACGAGTAAGGAAAGAGTGCATCTTCATACCTTTGAAGATCGCTAAGCGGAAGCGTTGCAAGAACGCGGTTGGTGGAGTCATACTCGTAGCGATTCAGATCGCGGTGGATTCCGATCTTAGCGCCGAACAACGGCGCCTTCGCGTTCAACACACGTGCAACCCGGTGACGTCCTGTTGGGAGACGTAGTAGTAAATCAAAATTTTCTACGCGTTCACCAAGATCTATCTATGGAGAAACCAGCAACAAGAAGGAAGAGATTGCATCTTCATACCTTTGAAGATTGCTAAGCGAAAGCGTTACAAGAACGTGGTTGGTGGAGTCATACTCGTAGTGATTCAGATCACGGTGGACTCGGATCTTAGTGCCGAACAACGGCGCCTCCGTGTTCGACACACGTGCAGCCCCGTGGCGTCTCCTACGCCTTGATCCAGGAAGGAGGGAGGAGAGGTTGAGGGAGAGCTCCGGCAGCACGACGACATGGTGACGGTGGAGCTGTGTGGTCTCCGGCAGGGCTTCGCCAAGCACCACGGAGAACGAGGAGAAGGAGAAGTAGGGCTGCGCCAAAAGGGAGAGAGAGTCATGTCTCAAATAGCCCCAAGGGCACCACTATATATAGGAGGAGGAGGGAGGGAGGGCTGTGCCCTAGGGTTTCCACCCTAGGGTGGTGCGGTAGCCACCAGATCTGATCTGGTTCGGCGGCCAGAGGGAGAGAGGGGTGGCCGGCGCCCTAGGTGGGCCTTAGGCCCATCTGAGCCTAGGGTTTGCCCCCTCTCTTCCCTTGCTGTGCCTTGGGCCCTTGTGGGGGCCTCACCAGCCCACCTAGGGGCTGGTTCCCTCCCACTTGTGGCCCATGAAGCCCTCTGGGGCTGGCCTCACTTGGTGGACTCCCGGAACCCTTCCGGTGGTCCCGGTACGTTACCGGTGACGCCCGAAACATTTCCGATAACTAAAACCTCACTTCCTATATATCAATCTTTGTCTCCGGACCATTCCGGAACTCCTCGTGACGTTCGAGGTCTCATCCGGGACTCCGAACAACCTTCGGTAACCATGTTCACTATTTCCCTATAACCCTAGCGTCATCGAACCTTAAGTGTGTAGACCCTACGGGTTCGGGAGACACGTACACATGACCGAGACACCTCTCCGGTCAATAACCAATAGCGAGATCTGGATACCCATGTTGGCTCCCACATGCTCCACGATGATCTCATCGGATGAACCACGATGCCGGGGATTCAATCAATCCCATATATAATTCCCTTTGTCTACCGGTATGATACTTGCCCGAGATTTGATCGTCGGTATCCCTATACCTTGTTCAATCTTGTAACCGGCAAGTCTCTTTACTTGTTCCGCAACATATCATCCCGTGGCTAACTCCTTAGTCACATTGAGCCCAGAGATACCTCTCCGTCATACAGAGTGACAAATCCCAGTCTCGATTCGTGCCAACCCAACAAACACTTTTGGAGATACCCGTGGTGCACCTTTATAGCCACTCAGTTACGTTGTGACGTTTGGCACACCCAAAGCATTCCTACGGTATCCGGGAGTTACACAATCTCATGGTCTAAGGAAATAATACTTGACATTTGAAAAGCTTTAGCAGACGAACTACACGATCTTGTGCTATGCTTAGGATTGGGTCTTGTCCATCACATCATTCTCCTAATGATGTGATCCCGTTATCAACGACATCCAATGTCCATGGTCATGAAACCGTGACCCTCTATTAATCAACGAGCTAGCCAACTAGAGGCTCACTAGGGACACATTGTGGTCTATGTATTCACACATGCATTACGGTTTCCGGTTAACACAATTATAGCATGAACAATAGACAATTATCATGAACAAGGAAATACAATAATAACCATTTTATTATTGCCTCTAGGGCATATTTCCAACAGTCTCCCACTTGCACTAGAGTCAATAATCTAGTTACATTGTGATGAATCGAACACCCATAGCATTCTGGTGTTGATCATGTTTTGCTCGTGAGAGAGGTTTAGTCAACGGATCTACGACGCCTATGGCTCCTGCCGGTTGTCATACTCATCGACATGCAAGTCATGAATCCTATTACAAGAGCATGATCAATCTCATACATCACAATGCATCACATCACATCCTTTGGCCATATCACATCACAAGGCATATGCTGCAAAAACAAGTTAGACGTCCTCTAATTTGTAGTTGCAAGTTTGTTACGTGGCTGCTATAGGTTTCTAGCAAGAACGTTTTTTACCTACGCGAAAACCACAACATGATATGCCAATTGCTATTTACCCTTCATAAGGACCCTTTTCATCGAATCCAATCCGACTAAGGTGGGAGAGACAGACACCCGCTAGCCACCTTATGCAACAAGTGCATGTCAGGCGGTGGAACCGGTCTCACGTAAGCATACGTGTAAAGTTGGTCTGGGCCGCTTCATCCCACAATACCGCCGAATCAATATAAGACTAGTAGTGGTAAGCAAATTAACAAGATCGATGCCCACAACAACTTTGTGTTCTACTCGTGCATAGATTCTACGCATAGACCTAGCTCATGATGCCACTGTTGGGAGACATAGTAGTAAATCAAAATTTTCTATGCGTTCACCAAGATCTATCTATGGAGAAACCAGCAACGAGAAGGAAGAGATTGCATCTTCATACCTTTGAAGATTGCTAAGCGGAAGCATTACAAGAAAGCGGTTGGTGGAGTCATACTCGTAGCGATTCAGATCGCGGTGGAATCCGATCTTAGCGTCGAACAACGGTGCCTCCGCGTTCAACACACGTGCAGCCCGATGATGTCTCCTATGCCTTGATCCAGCAAGGAGGGAGGGGAGGTTGACGGAAAGCTCCGGCAGCACGATGGCATGGTGACGGTGGAGCTGCATGGCCTCCGGCAGGGCTTCGCCAAGCACTACGGAGAACGAGGAGAAGGAGAAGTAGGGCTGCGCCGAGAGGGAGAGAGAGTCGTGTCTCAAACAGCCCCAAGGGCACCACTATATATAGGAGGAGGAGGAGGGAGGGTTGTGCCCTAGGGTGGTGCGGCAGCCACCAGATCTGATCTGGTGTGGCGGTCAGAGGGAGAGAGGGGTTGCCAGCGCCCTAGGTGGGCCTTAGGCCCATCTGAGCCTAGGGTTTGCCCCCTCTCTTCCCTTGCTGCGCCTTGGGCCCTTGTGGGGGGCGCACTAGCCCACCTAGGGGTTGGTTCCCTCCCACTTGTGGACCATGAAGCCCTCTGGGGCCGGTGGGCCCACTTGGTGGACCCCCGAAACCCTTCCGGTGGTCCCGGTACGTTACCGGTGACGCCCGAAACATTTCCGGTAACCAAAACCTCACTTCCTATATATCAATCTTTGTCTCCGGACCATTCCGGAACTCCTCGTAACATCCGGGATCTCATCTGGGACTCCGAACAACCTTCGGTAACCACGTCCACTATTTCCCTATAACCCTAGCGTCATCGGACCTTAAGTGTGTAGACCCTATGGGTTCGGGAGACACGTAGACATGACCGAGACACCTCTCTGGTCAATAACCAACAACTGGATCTGGATACCCATGTTGGATCCCACATGCTCCACGATGATCTCATCGGATGAACCACGATGTCGGGGATTCAATCAATCTCGTATACAATTCCCTTTGTCTACCGGTATGATGCTTGCCCGAGATTCGATCGTCGGTATCCCTATACTTTGTTCAATCTCGTTACCGACAAGTCTCTTTACTCGTTCCGCAACACATCATCCCGTGGCTAACTCCTTAGGCATATTGAGCTCATTATGATGATGTCTTACCGAGTGGGCCCAGAGATACCTCTCCGTCATACGGAGTGACAAATCCCAGTCTCGATTCGTGCCAACCCAACAGACACTTTCAGAGATACCCGTAGTGCACCTTTATAGCCACCCAGTTATGTTGTGACGTTTGGCACACCCAAAGCATTCCTACGGTATCCGGGAGTTGCACAATCTCATGGTCTAAGGAAATGATACTTGACATTTGAAAAGCTTTAGCAGACGAACTACACGATCTTGTGCTATGCCTAGGATTAGGTCTTGTCCATCACATCATTCTCCTAATGATGTGATCCCGTTATCAACAACATCCAATGTCCATGGTCATGAAACCGTGACCATCTGTTGATCAACGAGCTAGCCAACTAAAGGCTCACTAGGGACACATTGTGGTCTATGTATTCACACATGCATTACGGTTTCCGGTTAACACAATTATAGCATGAACAATAGACAATTATCATGAACAAGGAAATACAATAATAACCATTTTATTATTGCCTCTAGGGCATATTTCCAACACGTCTCCTACGCCTTGATCCAACAAGGAGGAAGGAGATGTTGAGGGACAGCTCCGGCAGCACGACGGCGTGGTGACGGTGGAGCTGCATGGTCTCCGAGAGGGCTTCGCCAAGCACTACGGAGAACGGGGAGAGGGAGGAGTAGGGCTGCACCAAGGGGAGAGGAACTCGTGTGTTGCAGCCCTCCAAAAACCCACATATATATAGGGGGAGGAGGAGGAGGCACCCCATCTAGGGTTCCCACCCTAGAGGGTGCGACAGCCCTAGATGGGAGGGCCGGCGGCCAAGGTGGGAGGAGGGGCGGCGCCCTAGGGTGGGCCTTGGGCCCATCCATGCCTAGGGTTTGCCCCCTCCACCCCTTGTTGCGCCTTGGGTTGGGGTGGGAGGCGCACCAGCCCACCTAGGGGCTGGTTCCCTCCCACTCTTGGCCCATGAAACCTTCCGGGGCCCGTGGCCCCTCCCGATGGACCCCCGGAACCCTTCCGGTGGTCCCGGTACACTACTGGTGACGCCCGAAACACTTCCGGTGACCGAAACCTCACTTCCTATATATGGATCTTTACCTCCGGACCATTTCGGAGCTCCTCGTGACGTCCGGGATCTCATCCGGGACTCCGAACAACCTTCGGTAACCACGTATACTATTTCCCTATAACCCTAGCGTCATCAAACCTTAAGTGTGTAGACCCTACGGGTTCGGGAGACACGTAGACATGACCGAGACACCTCTCCGGTCAATAACCAACAGCGGGATCTGGATACCCTGTTGGCTCCCACATGCTCCATGATGATCTCATCAGATGAACCATGATGTCGGGGATTCAATCAATCCCGTATACAATTCCCTTTGTCTACCGGTATGATACTTGCCCGAGATTCGATCGTCGATATCCCTATACCTTGTTCAATCTCGTTACCGGCAAGTCTCTTTACTCATTCCGTAACACATCATCCCGTGGCTAACTCCTTAGTCACATTGAGCTCATTATGATGATGTCTTACCGAGTGGGCCCAGAGATACCTCTCCGTCACACGGAGTGACAAATCCCAGTCTCGATTCGTGCCAACCCAACAGACACGTTTGGAGATACCCGTAGTGCACCTTTATAGCCACCCAGTTATGTTGTGACGTTTGGCACACCCAAAGCATTCCTACGGTATCCGGGAGATGCACAATCTCATGGTATAAGGAAATGATACTTGACATTAGAAAAGCTTTAGCAGACGAACTACACGATCTTGTGCTATGCTTTGAATTGAGTCTTGTCCATCACATCATTCTTCCAATGATGTGATCCGGTTATCAATGACATCCAATGTCCATGGTCATGAAACCGTGACCATCTATTGATCAACGAGCTAGCCAACTAGAGGCTCACTAGGAACATGTTGTGGTCTATGTATTCACACATGTATTACGGTTTCCAGTTAACACAATTATAGCATGAACAATAGACAATTATCATGAACAAGAAAATAAAATAATAATTATTTTATTATTGCCTGTAGGGCATATTTCGAACAGCTATGCCTTTCGCGTAAGCAAACCTGTGCCTCCACGTGAGGCAAAAAAACAAAAAAGCAAACAAAAGACAAAAAATAACCAAAAAAACACGTAAGAATAATAATAATTAATTAAATTCCGAGGGAGCGTCCAACAGGTGACGCGTGGCGGTGCACGCGCTCAGCCGAACAAAAATTACCTTGAGAGGCTCCCGCAAGAGATACCCTTGAATTAATTGCCACGAGAAAGGATGAAAGGCAAAAACTAGACATTGCTCTTTCATTCTTTCTGCTTTTCATTTTTTTCATTTGTTGTTTCTATCAGTTTTCTTTTTTGAACACATGTCTACTTTTTCTCAATACACAATGCATATTTTTAGAGCACACGTGAAACATTTTTATCATACACGTTAGACATTTTTCAAATACAATATGTGAAGTTTTTAATACATGTTTTTTGAATTCATGGTAACATTGTTCCAAATACACATTGTACATTTTATTATTTTAATAAAAAGTCCAAACATATTATTTTTGTATTGTATAATTTAAAAAAAGTCATGGACATTTTGTCAGAAATACGTGATTATGTTTTTAAAATGTCGCATACTCCCTCCGTTCCTAAATATAAGTCTTTTTAAAGGTTTCACTAGGTAACTATATACAGATGTATGTAGACATATATTAAAGTGTAGATTCACTTATTTGGCTTCGTATGTAGTCCCCTGGTGGTATCTCTAGAAAGACTTGTATTTAGGGACGGAGGGAGTACATTTTAATGTAAAATAAATATATTTTTAACATACGCTGACATTCTTTTCACATTTAAAAAAATGAAATCTCACAGACAATCTTTTGAAATGCGGGAGTATTTTCATAAATTCCACAGTATTTGAATGGTACAAAACATGTTTGTAGATTACGCAGACCTTATTTCAACTAAATACATATTTACAAAATAGCATTTTTCTAAACATGACTTCATTTTTTCGTATTGGCATAAACATCTTTTTTGAAAGTTATGTACATTTTACTAAAACTATGTTAAGTATTTTTATACTAGGTAAATATTTTAAAATTTTCTGGTTTAAAATTTCTTAAGTAAAATTTAAAATTTGAATTATATGCATTTCAAATAAAAATAAAAAATTATGAAAGGTAATTCGAGTGATGTCAGCATGACGAGACGAGCCATGTCCTACTGGACCGGCTCTTCACCGCGCCTTGTAGGCGAGGCCCAAAGGCGAGGCACGTTTGTGGCTCGCAGTACGCGGCACATAGCCGCGCCTATCGAGGATCGCTACAGGCGATACATGTCCATCCCCTGCATCCTCCAGCACTCGATTCACGGCACGATGCCGCCGGCCACGCCATTGCCAACAGTTGATCTGCAAACTGCAGTACAAGTACTTGCTGCGGATTGCGCTTGGCTAAGCCGCCGAAGGCGGACCGGAGATCGGCGATCGACCACCGTCTAGGTAACTCCCGTGCCCATGAAACTACAAGATCTTTCCCCCAAATTAACGACAGTAAAACAAAGAACACATGGTATCTCTACATTGATGCACACCACCACCACCACGATCCACCAAGTGAAGCTCATAATCGATGAAGAGTGTAGGTCTGCAAACACGGACATATATCAGCCTGAATTTCAGATTCAGAGCTTAGATTGGTCCCCTTGTTAAATCGACTCAAACCTGAGGGTGGAGTACAGCGGCTCTTTCGCTCTGATAATAACAACACCAACTAAATCATGCTGTGCTACTGCTGTGGCAGTCCCCAAATATGCGTGTGCAGCAATTGAAAACGACTAACACAAAGCAGGTACTCTTCAGAGCAGTAAAGTAGTCAGACATATGCAAACGCGGACCAAGGTCATTCAGCCAGAGCTTCGCGCTGAAAATTACCGGCGGTGATTATCGTTTAGCCCAAAGCGCCGGCGCGACACATTGTCAACGACACGACGCTCCGTCCAAGCTCTTTGATCATCGGCACAAAAGCCCATCCATAAACTACTTACCCTGAAGACTTAGGAGCCTCCAATTTACAGTGCCCAACCAAGGGCATGCACCATGCTGCCACCTCTGCATATCATATGTAAAATACTTTTGCTTCGATCGCCTCTGCTTTCAGGCGTTGACATTTTTATAATCAACAAAGCCGGGCACGATCACCCAGTTCCAACCTTTCCATTAGAAAAGAGGACACCACCACACCATACCACCAATCTACCATACCCATATCTTACACAAGCGTAGCCCACAAACGCCTCAGTGAAACAAAAGCTAATTACACGAGGATATCGGCATCGCCACCGATCCTCCCACCAAAACGCTACCAGGCCACCAGCATCACCATGAAACTACAGGCTACTCATCCAAACCCACAGACTGCAAGTTCCAGACAACATCTTACAAGCTAGATTTGCTACTCAAACATCTCTTCTAGTCACCGTGGTACCCTCGAACTCCCTCTTGACGATCTTGTCACCTCTTCATCTAGCCTCGGTATCTCCCGGAAAGCTTCCAGGGAACTGGCAGCAAAGCTCTCCAGAGCCTGAAGCACCAGCTTCAGATTCACGTGCACGCTGCTCGCTTCGATGCAATGCGCCTCGTACGTTCGTATCGTCGGGCACCGCTGAAAACTCTGCTGCTGGCCCGGCACCAAGGCCAGCTTCCTGTTCAACTCGTCGGCATCCTTGTTGATCTCCACCGCCTTCCTCTCCAACATCTTGATCCACTTCTCCCTCTCTCGAACCGCGACGATTCTTTCGCTTTGATCGAGGTTTTGCTGCTCCCACAGATGGTGCACGCTTGACACAAGGGCTTGCATTGCGTTCACCACATCCTTCTCGGAGATCCTATCCATGGCTTGGGACCATTTGTTGCAGATGACAAAAATCACTGGAGCGCCTATTCTTCCGGGCGAGTAGGTGGGTGCCTCCTGAGGCTCGTAGTTGAGGCAGAGTGCTAGCCATCCATTCAGTGACTTTACAAAGTTCCTGTGCGCGCTCACCCAGGAAGAAAAGTTGATGATCCATTTGATAAGTTCTAGTTCCAGTTCCATTGCTAAATTAGGGCTGTTATTTCCACCTGATGTGACCGAAGCCAAGTTTTTGGCTTCTGATATCACTTGCAACTGAATCTGGTAGGAGTGTAGCTTGTCTTGCCACATTTTTGCAAACCTGGAAAGAGGTGATCAGTTTGTTAGAATCAGCTAGCACCTAATGAGAAATAGATACAACTTAAGAGAGAACAGATATTAGAAGAGCAACCAGGAACTTTTATCTTCATAAAGCAATATGTTTCGACAATGCAATACAGATTACGCAAGAGTCAGACAGATTCTTGGAACAATCCTAGATGCAAATGTACGATTTCCTCGTTATATTCAAATGTGTGCTCCATTCATATCATATGGCAGTGCATAAGATGAAATTAACAGTTCATATCTTATGACTGGCCGACTGAAAAGAACATTTTGTAGCAAGATATCAGAAGACACAATGAAAAAACTAGAGCAATTATCCTCCAGTTAAAAAGGAGACGTACCCTTGGATCAAGGTATTGACTTGTGGCACAAGTTCCTCATCCCTCACTTTGTTAATTTTTCTTGAAACCTTGGCAATGACACGAACAGCTATCCTTATCTTTGTTGACAGCTTCCTGAGCAAATTCCGAGTTGCGTCAACCTTATGAGCTTCAGCACCCCTTTGATCTAGAAGCTTTAATCTCTTAGAGTTTTTGGCAAGACGTAAACGCATTTTCTCTTCAGCCTACATTAGAAATGCCACAAAAGGAGAAATACTATGTAAGTAGGACACTTTAGTGACTACTAATACTGTGTAAGGAGAAATACTGTCTAGTACATGTATAGACATGTCACATGATCTACTCAACTAGTACTATTTAGAGGCATATGGGACACTACCCTAATCAATGGTACAAAAATAGTTCCAATAAAGTGGCAGATCCAGTCAAAAAAAAGATGATTGCATAGTGTGACACGATGACCTTGTTAATAAAGTTGGAAGCTATAATAAATTTCTTACCTAGCTTACAAAATAGAAGTAAAAAAAATTCAAGAAGAGCCAACTTTGCATACCTAATCCGCTTTTAGCAACCCAGGTGAAAAGAAAACCAGTATAACTAATCTAAATTGTTCAAGCAATTGCACCATGTTTTCTGGCAAGTTCTTCCATATAGAGCCGGTAGGCTTTCGAAAGATACTTTCCGTAGTGGATATTATCTAATTGATCATTGATTTATTATCATGCCAAGACCATCTAGACTCCTAAAGTGCACACAAAAAATGGTAACAGGCTACTCAAGTACCAGAACCAACCTCTAAATAGCAACAGGTGAAAATAGTAATTTTTTGCCTTTATTTAGTGGATGCTGAAAAATTGCAAGACTTTTGCTTGACATAAATCTCCCCACAGAAAAGATTAAGTTTCCCTAGTAGGGACATGGTGTCTACTCCATTATTCGGCTTAAGTTGCTTTTGGTACAAACAGAAAGGACATTGGACAAAACAAAAAGGCTCCCTAAAGATCCAGAAGACCACAGCTAGTAAACGCTAATTCCTACTGTATTAAGGTGAGACGACATGCCGGAGGGCCCAGATGACACTGTTCAACGTGACCTAGATTACCTTTGACATATTCACAAGCATTATTATTCAAAAAACCCTTGCATATTTCCAAGAGGAACTAAAATCATAGCTCAAGAGCAGATATCGATGATCCTACTCGTGGAAAGGCGCTTAACGGAACATGATCATACCTTGACCTCGCCATACAGCTTCCTCTCCCAGAAGTATAGCTTCTCCAGTGTCAAGGATAAGCTCCACGAGCCCACCACCTTCCCTTCTTCGCCAACCACCATGCCCAACATGGCCTCGTCTTTGCACCCCAGATGCGGCACAGAGATTGCAGACATCATCCGTGATGAAGCAGCTTCAAACAATGGAACAGTGAGCCATACAATGCACCACAGATATATTGAGATGAAAATGAATCAGATCATTCAGACTCTGAAGTCTGAACTAGTAGCTCACCGTGGTAAACGGAGTAGCGTCCTTGGTAGCTCGGCCTCCCGACCTCGAGCAGCGGCGCGAGCTCCCTTGCTGCCTCGGCGACCCGAACAAGCTGCGTCTTAACCGCGGTGGCAGCATCCACAGCATTGCCGACGACCCTCTGCGCCGGCGGTTCTCGTGCCAGCGGGGCCACATTACGGTATGCTGGTCGCCTCCGTTGTGCATTCCTCCGGTTGTCGACCTCCGGGATGGTGTTGACGGCACCGAACGAGCCGCGACGGCTGGGGCCGCCCCCAACCGTCGAGTACTCGCTCGCCATCTCCTTCACGACCACGGTCTCCTCGTTGTCCTCCTCCAACTCCGGAATGCCCTCCTCCTCCCGCACCTCCCGTGAGCTGCGGCTCGGCGTGTACGCGGCGGCTGCGGCAGCCGCGGTGGTGGTGGTGGGGTTGTAGTAGTAGCTGTCGTACGAATCGTCGTAGTTCTCGAACACGTTTAGGAAGTCCCACGACGAGCTCTCCCTGGGCGGCGGAAGTGGAGCCGGAGCCGGAGCCGCTGCCCTCTGCGGCGGCGGGGGCGGCGGCTGCGCAGCCGCGGCCGGCTCACCGCCGTAGGCGTAATACCGCGGGTAGCCGCCGCCAGTTGCCGCGTCGAAAGCGCCGTAGCGCGCGCGCTCCGACACCGGCGCGCGCTGCGCGACGGCGACCGACGCCGGGGGCGGGCGGCTGCGCGCGTAGTAGAACTGCAGCGTGCTCTGAGGCGGCGGCGGGTAGGCGAACGCCGGCTCGGGCGCGTACCCGTAGTAACTGGGCTGCGGGAGCAGCTGGTCGGGGATGCGGCGGGGAGGCGATCCGGGGGGCGAGGAGGCGGACTCGGATCCGGAGGACGACGTGGGCTCGAAGTCGACGTGCGAGGAATGATGGCGGTCCGGGAGCGGCAGACCACCGCCGCCGCCACGACGGCCGCCCTTGCGGTCCGAGGGCAGCGACAGGTGCGGCGGCTCGGCCTGGAGCTGGAGGAGGAGGTGCAGCGGCGCGGCGAGCGAGTCGTAGGATCCCGCGAGCGCCGCGTGCGCGTCGGCGAGCGCGTAGCGGTGGCGCACGGCGGCGGCGATGAGGTCGGCGCGGCCGCGGCAGAGCGCCACCGCCTCCTGGCTGTCCAGCTTGGAGCCCTTGCACCCCATCGCGCGCGCGAGCGGGCGGGGCGGGTCTAACCCAGAGGAGAAACAGAAAGGAGCTCGAGCCGGGTGTACTGTACCTACCTACTGCTGCTGCTGCTGCTGCTCCCCCGCATTATGGCGTTCGGTGAGGAGGTTGGCGCGAGGACGAGGACGCCGTCGCGCGAAGCGAAATGTGGCCGAGCGGCAACGGCGACGCGCGTGCTCTCGGAGTGTCGGAGTGATGTGATGTGGACCGTGGAGGGGAGCTGAGGCCGGACGAGGAGGCAGAGAGGGGGTTGGGGGAAGGCGACGAGGGCAGGGACTGGAGCGGAGTGGAGGGGCAGCAGAGAAGAGAAGGATCTTGCTTCTTTTTTATCGTCTATACGCACTTTTCTTTTGCGGGGCTTGTCGTTTGTTCCGTGGGGGCGTGGGCGTGGACGGAAGTGGAATCAGCACAGGGAAAAGTCCATGGCGGCCAGTGCGGGGAATGTGAGGATCCGGTAACTATTGGATGGACGGACCGGATTACGCGGCAGCGAGGGATGGGAGGGGAGGGGACCCGCTCCCGTCGTCAAAGGGTGCGAGTGGCGGTGGGGTGGCCTCGGATCCGAGCGAGGTTAACTTGGGTTCGGGGGTACATACGGTTTTGTTGGCGCGTGTGCCGCATGGACGGACGCCTGTACTGCTTGGCATGTGTGGATCTACCAGGTAGTATGAGGTTGCTGGTTCGTGCCGGCTGGCCGGGGTGCAGCGCCCCTGTAGACTGCCTGTAGCCACCATGCACGTCCTGCCTGCCTGCCGCCTCTTCCTCCCTCCCTCCCTCCCTGCCCTGCTCTGTCCTGCCTTCCTTCTGGCAGTTGCCCTTGGCAAAACTCCCCCTCGCAAATGTGAGCATGTGAATGGTCATACTTGAGGGATTCAAGCGTGGGATGCTTATCTTCAAGTGCAGCTTGGATACGCCCATCCTGACGACGGAGCATTGAATTTGGGACGGGGAGTAAGGCAACGAGTCATGTCGCCGAATTAGTACAGTAGAGCGGGTAGTAAATTTAGAGCAAATACAATACAATGACGTAGGCAGGCTATAAGACTTAAAATAATATATTTGTGATGAGGTGAGAGAGAGAAGAGAAGAAAAAGAAGAGAAGAAAGAGAAGAAGCGGGCCACAAACTAACAGCCGGCTGTAACACGCGTTTATAGACACTTTATGAGAAAGGATGGTGAGTCATGTATTAATAAAGTAGTATTTATTTACATCTATCTATTGTACTGACCATCTATAAGCTCGGCTATAAATGACGTCCAGCAGTTGGCTGTACTATTAAGCTTGCTCTTATGAGTTGTTACGTCAAACATTACTCGGTTGCTTACATCATTTTTTAGGGAGCTTACAGCATTTGACATGTACATAAGGTTATAAGCTACCCTAGGGAGTTGCGGTTCTGGTCTAGTGCACCGTACATAAATGACGCCTCTATATGGACGGCTGGAACATTGGACGTGTGCTATCAGTGAAGTAATAATATAATGTGTATAATCTTTTAGAAACAACATTTATACCTACAGTACCAAAGTATATGTCATTAAATTTATTATTATAAGTAGTAGTTTTTTGGTATTGTAGATACAAATAGTTTTTAATAACCTTGATCAAAGTGTGCATACCTTGTCTATATCCATTGGAGTAAGAACTATTTTTTGGTTAACTGGTTTTTTTCTCAACAAAGAATATATTTTATTGACACAAAATGAAGTATCAAAATGATACAACCACGATGAACACACACCCGGTTTCTGCATATGTAGGATGCACACTATCAATACTAGTGCACACATAACAACTCGTATAATACCGAATCTATGTGTATGCATGGAAAGAAGAAAGATCAAAACGATCAAATCCGCGATCGAGAAATTACAACAGTTACCATTTACACATCAATCATTTCATGACATTACAAGTAAGACGAGGTTGTTCTACAATAACGCTTTCAGAAAAGGAGCAACGCCCTAGCGTTGTCTTTGCTGAATCCAACCATCAAATGTCAAATTCTTAGTTTTGTTGCCACTAAAAATAAAACGACGGGGTTAGAAAACATTGCTTGATTTTATTTTGTATATATTATGTCATCTTTCTTAAATTGTTACTCTGTTTGTCATGAACTTAATATTTTGAGATGCATACTGGATAGCGGTCTTGGGATGGAGTAATAGTAGTAGATGTAGTTGGATGACACTCTACTTGTCATAGACGTGATGCCTATATGAATTATGATGTGAAGAATCATCATAACTATGTGTTTTTCTATCAATTATCCAATGGTAATTTGTTTATCCATCGTTACTATGCTTATGAGATAGATGCCTCTAGTCAACGCTGTGACCGTCGTGTCCACTTTTCCTATTAAATACTAAAAATACAAACTTCTTGATGTTTTATTTACTTTCATTTTACTTATATACATGTCATTACCAGATTTAATCCTTGCAATCAATGTGAACCACAATTAGAAAACATGGCATTGGTCCCGGTTCTGAAGGGCCTTTAGTCCCGGTTCTGCAAACATGACTAATCAATCGGGACTAAAGGCCCTCACTTTTAGTACCAATTGTGTTACGAACCGGGACTAAAGGAGCTCCACGTGGCCGTTGTCGGGCGCCTAGGCAGGAGGACCTTTAGTCCGGTTGGTAAAACTAACCGGGACTAAAAGGCAACCACGGTGGTTTAGGGTTTAGGGTTTTGGAATGTTTAGGGGTTTCATATTGTGTTTCCCCCTTTTCTTTTTGTGCTTACCATTTAATTCTTTTAAATTTAGGGTTTTTGTTATTATTTTATGTTTCCATTCAACTCGACGCTAGCTACTAATAGCAATGAAGAAACCGTTACATGACATCGGGGTGAATATATTCGACGCTACTACAATAGTACACGTTTATGCATATATACAATATAATATCCATTACTATCCCTAATATCTAATTACCAAAATCATAGTGCAATTCCCGATGGTATTCTTCGTTTTTAGCTATGACATATTTAAGTAAGAATCCCACAAATTCCTCTTGAATTGCTCGTATATGACTCTTTGATAGGAGTTCGTCCCACTTCCATTGGATCTAATTTAAAGAAGGGGGTCAAAATTGTGTCTACCATAGCTTGCCACAGAACTTGTTTAGGTTGGCTAAGCTTTTAATGATTTAAAAGTTATCAAAAAATATGAAATAAATAGTGTATCATCTCTCTACTGTAACAAGATTATCCAACAGTGGGATTGTGGAATATGCATTTATGTGTCTTCGGCAACAAGAAAAACAATAATTTCAGCTCACACTGACATAAAATATATACTAACCTACTTGTTAGTTTTGTCCAGGACTTGGAGGCTTAGCTTCGAACCTAATTTTGCCTAAGTTAAAAAACTGTTCCGAGTGAGGTTCCTGGCCACACTCGGGGGCTTACCTGCGAACTGATTTCGCCTAAGTTGAAAAGCGGTTCCGAGTGAGGTTCTTAGTCACACTCGGGGGCTTAGCTGCGAACATAATTTCGCCTAAGTTTAAAAATTACTCCGAGTGAGGTTCCGGACCACACTTGAGGACTTAGCTATGAACCTGATTTCGCCTTAGTTCAAAAAACACTCCGAGTGAGGTTCTTAACCACACACGGGGGCTTAGCCGTGATCCAATATTCGCCTAAGTCAAAATGCTTAGTTGCGAACCTCATTTTGCCTAAGTAAAAAGCTATTCTGAGTGAGGTTCCTCACCACACTCAGGGGCTTAGCTGCAAACACGATTTCGTCTAAGTTTAAAAATTACTCCGAGTGAGGTTCCTGACCATACTCGGGGACTTAGCTGCAAACCCGATTTGGTCTAAGTTAAAAAACCACTCCGACTAAGGTTCTTAACCACACTCGGGGGCTTAGCCACAATCCATTATTCACCTAAGTCAAAATGCTTAGTTGCGAACCTCATTTTGCTTAAGTTAAAAAAGTGTTCTGAGTGAGGTTCCAGACCACACTCGTGGGCTTACCTGTGAACCTGATTTCACCTAAGTTAAAAACTACTCCGAGTGAGGTTCTTAACCACACTCGGGGGTCTTTGCAGCCTCTAGGAAGGTCTACATATAGTCCTGGATCTTGGCGTTCTTCTTGTTGACTACCCGAGGAGACTTAAGCTTTTCTTCATCAATGCCCTTGCAATGGATGTGGACTAGTGAAAGAGCGATGTCAGCTCCTCCTCGGGCTGCAAACTTCTTCCAAGCTTGCACTCAGCACGATACGTCCCTTAGTCGGTCAATAAGTACATCCAAGTCCTTCGAGAACTCTCTTCGAGGGCGACTTCTCAGTTGACGTCTTGGACGGCGGTGCGGAGACGGTTGACAAAGACAGCCACTTCTCCGATGCGATCCTCCAGTCGGAGGAGGGCGAGGGCCGAACTGTCTTTGAGGATTCCCAAAGTTGGATCCAGTTCCTTATCGATCCTCTCCATCTCATCTTCGGCATTGGCGCCATATTCTAGACATGGGAATAAGAGAGAAACCAATCAAGGAAGAGTTGAAAAGCAAAGTAACTAGAAAGGCAATCAGATTGTTCACTCACCTTTAAGCTTCTCGTTCACATCGTTGCAGAAATCTTCGACGAACTTCTCCAGTTCAAGCCTTTTGGACGTGAGTTGATTCAGCTTGGATTTCCACTCGATTGCTTCGTCCTTAGATTTCTTGCCAGCTAGCTCCAAGGTTTTCTTCTCCTCCTCCCACTTCTCGAATGACTTTAGCTTGTCCTCGGCGGCTTTGGTCTGCTTCTTGGCCTCCTTCCAGGAAGATGCCAGTTCAGTGTCCTTCCTCTCGAGGGCGAAAATTGGAGATTTTCACTACGAACATCCGGTAAAATAATTGTAGTCAGATAGGAAGGCGAATCGAGTCTTGCGGCAATCGGATAGAATGCTCTTACCTACGAGTGTGCGCTTCTCTTGTTCCAGCTGCACGTTCTTAGCCTTCTCGAATTACAGGCTGACGGGCAGGTCGTGCACCTCCTTCTCTAGATATTTGTAGTGGGCCCCGAGCTCGCACACACTCTATCAGCAAGAAACAAAGAAACATTAGCAATGGCAGTCGGTTATGAGCAAAGGTCATTCGGTCAACATGAACAAAACGACTAGACTTTAAGACTCCCGCCGATTGCTTCAGTCGACGGTTGTCTCAGGGACTACACCAAGTGGGTGCACTCAACGCGCCCCCACTGGAAGGTCGGTCGGTCTGAGGTACTTCCACAAACTCAGCAATAGGTTCTACACCCCGACTGTCAACATCCAGAGGCTCTGGTCCATGGACCATCACCGCATGCTCTTCAACAAGCACCATCATGGCTACTTACACAAGGTTTTTTCAAGATTCATTCATACTCTAGGACTCCCATCAACTGCTTTAGTCGCCAGGAGTCTCGGGGACTACACTTAGTGAGTGCGCTCAACGTGCCCTCACTAGAAGGTTAGTAGGTATGAGGTACTTCCACAAAGTTTGCAATAGCTTCTACACCCCGACTATCAACATTGGGAGGCTCTGGTCCATGGACCATCACCGCATCCTCTTTGACAAGTACCATTATGGTTACTTCTACCAACTCAACAACATATTCTACTTAGTTGGCCGAAAGGTGCTTTCACAAGCTCAACGACAAGTTCTACAACCTGACTGTTAACGTCGAGAGGCTCTGGTCCATGGACCATCACAACATCCTCTCTGACAAGTTCCACTACGTCTACGTCTACAAGTTGTACCCCAGATTCACTCGAAGTCTAAGACTCTCGTCGACGGCTTCAGTCGACCGCAGTCTCGAGGACTACAACCAGTGGGTATGCTCAGCGCGCCCCCATCGGAAACTAAGAACACCCAGTGGGTGTGCCCCAGACACAAACCCACTCGGAACCCAAAAAAGAGACAAACATGTTATGCAAGGGAAGAATTCCCAAGTGAAGACCGTACTTACTAGAGTACTTACTCACACATTCTTCTGCAAGGCCTCACCGGCATCGTATGTCTCCTTCAGTCAGCCACTCATCAGCTCCAGTTGGATTAACGCCTCCTTGTTCGCTCCCACCTAGTCCGCTGGGACGTGATGCAACGTAAAAATGTTGGTGAAGGGACGTGGATGTTGCCTAGAGGGGGGGGGGGGTGAATAGGCGCTTTAAAATAATTACAGTTTAGGCTTGAACAAATGAGGAATAAAACTATCGTTTAATTAGTCAAGCACAAAACCTAAAACAACTAGGCTCACCTATGTGCACCAACAACTTATGCTAAGCAAGATATACAACTAAGTGATAGCAAGATATATAACAAGAAACAATATGGCTATCACAAAGTAAAGTGCATAAGTAAAGGGACTCAGGTAAGAGATAACCGAGGCACGCGGAGATGACGATGTATCCCGAAGTTCACACCCTTGCGGATGCTAATCTCCGTTCGGAGCGGTGTGGAGGCAAAATGCTCCCCAAGAAGCCACTAGGGACACCGTAATCTCCTCACGCCCTCGCACAATGCAAGATGTCGTGATTCCACTAAGGTACCCTTGAGGGTGGTCATCGAACCCGTACAAACAAGGTTGGGGCAATCTTCGCAACTTGATTGGAGGCTCCCAACGACACCACGAAGCTTCACCACAATGGATTGTGGCTCCGAGGTGACCTCAAATGCTCGGGGCAATCTCCACAACCTAATTGGAGAGCCCGAAGCTTGCTCGGAGATTTGCACCACAATGATGGAGCTCCGAGGCACCATCAACCGTCTAGGGTGCCAAATCACCCAAGAGGAACAAGCTCTAGGGTGCTCAAACACCCAAGAGTAATAGCTTCTCAACTTCTCACTTCCACGTATCACCATGGAGAACTCAAACCTATGCACCAAATGCAATGGGAAGGGCACACAGAGTGCCCAAGTCCTTCTCTCTCAACTCCCACCAAAGCAACTAATGCTAGGGAGGAAATGAGAGGAAGAACGAAGAAGAACACGAAGAACTCCAAGATCTAGATCCAAGGGGTTCCCCTCCCTTAGAGGAGAAAGTGATTGGTGGAAATGTGGATCTAGATCTCCTCTATCTTTTCCCTCAAGAACTAGAAAGAATCATTGGAGGGATTGAGAGTTAGCAAGCTCGAAGAAGGTCAACAATGGGGGAAGAACGCGAGCTCAAGAGATAAGGTTCAATGGGGAAGAAGACCCCTTTTATAGGTAGGGAAAAATCCAACCGTTATGCTCACAGCCTTCACAGAGCGGTAGTGCCGCTAGGGCGACAGTACCCCTTTGTAAAACAACATCGAGGAGGAAAAAGGCGAGTAAAACAGCCGGAGCGGTACTACCGCTCGTCCTCACGGTACTACCACTATGGATAGCGGTATTACCGCTACGGGTAGCGGTACTACTGCTTGCGAGCGGTACTAAAAAATTACATCCTTGCCTATCAGGGCTGGACTTAACACGAGATTTTGTTCCGGAGCGATAGTACTGCTCCGGGGCGGTAGTAAAAAGTTACATCCGCTCTAGCCGCGGTAGTACCGTTGCAGCCTTTTAAGAACACCAAAACTGCAAAAACTTTTGCAAACGGACTCCGAATTCAACAAAACAAAGTTTGTTGGAAAGCTAACGAGATGGGCTAATACAATCTTGATTTAAATATCAATAAGAAGCAAATAAGAAAAGGCCCATAAGAAAATGGTGAGAACCCTTCCTTGAATAAGACCGATAAAACTTCCAACACTGAAAATGCAATAGACGAAGCATATGAAATCCGTTTTCGATGTACTAGAAACAACAAATTTGCCGTCTGCCATTTCTTTGCCGTCAGCTGGTAGACGGCAAAGCAGCTATTTGCCATCAGTTTCTAGAAAACAGACGGCAAAGAACTAGCTGACGACAAAGAAGCTCTTTGCCATCAGCTAGTTCTTTGCCGTCTGCCAGCGGACGGCAAACTAGCTTTGCCGTCAGCTAGCACATGGCAAAGAGGAAGGGTGGCCCACTAACGGGTATTAGCTAACGGACATTTTCTTTGCCGTTTGCTAGCAGACGGCAAAGCTAGTTTGGTGTCCGCTGGCAGACGACAAAGAAGTAACGTCCGTCCTCCTTGGCCCCACCCCACTAGCTAGTCTCTTTGCCGTCTGCTAGCAGACGACAAAGAGATTAACCTACCTAACCCCCGTGCCCCACCCCTCTCTCTCTCCCTCACCTCACCCGTGCCGTCCCTCGTTGCCCGAGCCGCCCCCGCCGGCCAGCCCCGCCCCTCGCCGCCCGCCCCGTCGCCCCACCCCTCTCTCTCTCCCCTCACCTCACCAGCCCCGTCCCTCGCCGCCTGCCCGTCGCCCCACCCCGAGCCGCCGTCCCCCGCTTGACCCCCCGGAGCCCCCGCTGCCACCGGCCAGCCCCGCCCACCGGTGCCCGCCTCGTCGCCGGCTGGCCGGCCGCCTTGCCCCGGCCGCCCCCTCCTAGCGGACGCATGCCGCGACCACTACGCTGCCCCGCCCCACCACCGGAGCTGCGCCACGCCCCACCGCCGGAGCCGCACCGCGTCGCCACGCCCCGCCACCGGCGCCGCGCCGCCCAGCCCCGCCCTGCCGCCGGAGCCGCCCCGTCAAACCCTAAGGTGATTTTTTCTGTTTATTTAGATTTAGTTTAGCTAGGTTTAGATTTAGTTTAGATTTAGTTTAGCTAGGTCGAGGATCGAGGGGAAAAGGAGTCGAGGGTCGACCCCGACACGAAACCACCGACACCCCGGCCCTCGACACCCCGACATGGCACCCCCGACCCCGACATGACACCCCCGACACCCCGACCCCGACACGACACCCCCGACACGCCGACCCCGACACGACACCCCGACCCCCGACACGACACCCCGACACCCTGACACGGCACCCCCGACCATGACACATCGCCCCTACCCCGACACGACACCCTCGACACCCCGACCCTGACACGACCCCCCGACACCGCCGACACCCCCGAGACCCCGACACCCTAGATTTAGTTTAGGTTTATTTAGATTGTCGGGGGTCGAGGATCTAGGGGAAAAGGAGTCGAGGATCGACCCCGACACGACTCCACCGACACCCTGACCCCCGACACGACATTCCGACACGGCACCCCTGGCACCCTGACCCCGACCCCAACACGACACCCCCCGACACCCCGACCCCGACACGACACCCCGACACGGCACCCCCAACCACGACACAACACCCCTACCCCGACACGACAACCCCGACACCCTGACCCCGACACGACACCCCGACACCCCGACCCTGACACGGCACCCCCGACACCCCGACCACGACACGACACCCCTGACACCCCGACCCCGACACGACACCCCCGACACCCTGACCCCGACACGACACCCCCGACCACGACACAACACCCCTACCCCGACACGACACCCCTGACACCCTGACCCCGACACGACACCCCCAACACCCCGACCCCGACATGACACCCCCGACACCCCGACCCCAACACGACACCCCCGACACCCCGACCCCGACATGACACCCCCGACACCCCGACCCTGACATGACACCCCCAACACCCTGACCCCGACACGACACGGGTCATATATTTGTGAATTATGAGTTAGGTCATATATTTTTCGATTTTGTTATACAAAACATCATATTTTTGTTGATCAGGTGGATTTAAATGTATAGTTGTTTCGTCGCTGCGAGGGTCTGGTGTTCGACGACCTCCCCATGCGTTCGACGAGCTTCGCCCCTGCGTTCATGGGTGAGCACAAATGACATCTCCTCTTGCCCCCTTCATTTCCTCTATTCCGGTCTTCGTGCCGATGAACTTGCTAGCTATAGGTGTCTTCAATCATCAGTATGCATGACCACTATGCGTCTCCTGTTCGAAAGGGTTGCATCTATAAATATGCATTCATTGGCATATTTATAATCGTGATTCTTTCAAATTGTCCAACGTTATCCATGGACAGCCCGAGTATGTGTAGATTGGGTTCATTTTCCCATATGCTCTGCTCCGGATCCGATGCAGAATTTCGTCAGTGCCTCCCTGTTGTTCTCCGAGTACACATCCTCTCTGCTTATTGCCGAGACGTGTATCAGGAGAACAACGGGGAGGTGCTGCCAAAATTGTGCGTCGGATCCGGGGCAGAGCATGGGAAAACAAACCCAATCTACACATACTCGGGTGGGATTAGGACCTATCTTTACCTACTAGCGTCTAGGTTGCACCGACGTAATAAAATTGACAAACTCTATTAACTGATGAATATGGTTTGCTGAATTATGTATATATTTTGTGTGTGTCCAATAGCTAGGCAATATGAGTGATCGTGGGTGGATGTACACCCGTCACACTAGTCAGAAACACATGACCCATGAATGGATAACAAAAACCAAGGAGTTTGTGAGAGTCGCATTTGCAAATGGACAGAAAACAACCTGGTGCCCTTGTGTCGATTGCGACAACTGTAAGAAGAAGTCAGAGTTTGAAATGATCAAACACCTGCAGAAGTGGGGTTTTACGCCTAATTATACGGTCTGGACATTTCATGGTGAGTCTGCCCAATGTGCCAGAGCTGAGGTGGTTCGTCGTCGCAACGACGAGCATGGTACCGGGATCGAAGACATGGTGCAAGACTTTGATCATGCTCGGGATTCGAATGATGAGATGGAGGAATCTGCAAAGGCCTTGTATGAAATGTTGGAGTCTTCCAAACGTCCTCTCCACGAGCATGCTGAGCTTTGTCAGCTGGATGCCATCGTGCAAGTAATGGCTCTGAAGGCTCGGTTCAACCTGGGCAGAGAATGCTAAGACGCGATGATGACGATATTTGGACGCTTTCTACCCAAAGGCCATGTATTGCCACCAAACCCGTACCAGTCGAACAAAATCCTACGTGCGCTTAAGATGCCCTATGAGAAGATAGATGCCTGTGAGAATGGATGTGCCTTATTTAGGCTTGAGTATGCGGGCTTGAACTATTGCCCCATTTGCAATGCTTCCAGGTATGTTCTGGTAGACAACGGTATGGGTGAGAAGAGTCAGACCAAAATCCCCATTAATGTTGTTCGGTATCTACCAATCATACCAAGACTTCAACATCTTTTCATGGTCGAAGAGACGGCCAGACAGATGACGTGGCATAAATTGGGCAAAAGAACAGAACTAGATGCAGATGGGAATCCAATGTTGGGATACACTTCTAACGCTTTTGTGTGGAAGCACGTCGATGCTTTACATATGGATAAAGCAGCAGATCCAAGGCATCCTCGAATTGCCATCAGCACGGATGGGTTCAATGTGTATGGTATGACAGCAGCACAATACAATTGTTGGCCTGTATTTGTCATTCCACTCAATCTCCCCCGGAGAGATTATGAAAAGAAAGAATATTTTTGTGATGTTGATAATTCCAGGGCCCAAATATCCGGGGAAGAATATGAATGTGTACATGCAACCGCTTAAGGATGAATTGCAAGAAGCCTGGGATAATGGGATCAAGACATACGACGCCGCTACAAAAAAGAACTTCAAAATGCATGTGTGGTACATGTACTCGATGCATGACTTGCCGGCGTGTGCGCTATTCATTGGCTGGTGTGTGCATGGAAGGTTTCGTGCCCCACATGCAAGGCAGCTCTTCAGTTCCGTTGGCTAGAGGCGGGTCGCAAGTTTTCTTGCTTTGACATGCATAGACAGTTCCTGGATCCTGACCATAAGTTCAGAAAAGACAAGAAGAATTTCATCAAAGGTAGAGTTGTCAAAAACACTGCACCACCTGCGTTGACAGGCCAACAGATCCTGGATCAGATAAATGCTCTCGAGCCGGATCCAGATCGTCCAGGGTATTTCGAAGGGTATAATACGGAACACGCCTGGACTCACAAGATATGTTTGTGGGATCTGCCTTACTTTAAAGACCTCCTTTGCACACACAACATCGACATGATGCACACTGAAAAGAATATCGTGGAGGCCCTTTTTGGTACATTGTTCGGCATAGAGGGGAAGTCGAAGGATAATCCTAAGGCTAGATTCGACCAGGAGGCTCTATGTGATAGACCGTTACAAAACATTCGACAACCGAAAGGAAACAAGAACTAGAGGAAGCCAAATGCATGGTTCAATCTTGGAAGGCTGGCTATGAGGGAAATGATATTGTGGGTGAAAATGCAGTTGATGTTCCCTGATGGGTATGCAGCGAATCTAAAGAGGGTAGTGAGTCTTGACAAATTGAAAATATTTGGTCTCAAGAGTCATGATTGGCACATATGGCTTGAGCGGGTAATGCCGGTGATGTTGCGTGGCTTTATCCCTGAGGATGAATGGCTAGTACTGGCAGAGCTGAGCTATTTCTTCCGTGCTCTTTGTGCGAAAGAACTATCGCCTAACGTGCTAGATGAACTGGAAGAGTTGGCACCGAAGTTGATCTGCAAGATAGAAAAGATCTTTCCACCGGGCTTCTTTAATCCAATGCAGCATTTGATTTTGCATCTCCCGACCGAGGCAAGATTGGGGGGGCCATGCAAAATCATTGGTGCTTCGCAACTGAGAGGATGCAGAAGATGCTTCGAGCAAAATGTAAAAATAAACGTAGAGTGGAAGCATCGATGGCCGAGACATTCATTACTAAGGAGGCGGCAAACTTTGTGAAAGCACACTACAAAGCCAAGAATCGTTATTTGCATAATCCGAAGCCTCGATACAATGATGGCGATCGTGAAAAAGGTTGATCCAACCTCAGCCTATTCAAAGGGAAGCTCGCACCAACCGGTGCTTCGAAATCAATAGCGTTGGATGTCGAAGAATGGCAAACCATTTCATTGTATATCTTCAACAACCTAACAGAAGTGTGGCCTTACATCAAGTAAGTTCTCGGTACATTGTTTCGCAACTTCTAATTCCTTTGAAATGCTCTAATTACCGGATATGTGATACAGTCAATACGTCACCAAATTCTCTGATGGAGCGATGATCCAAAAGGATTCCATCGAAGAGTATGAGCTTTTGGCAAAGCATGGAGGCGGTTATCCGGGTTTCATCTCTTGGTTCAAGCAAACGGTAATTTCCATTAATTAGGTGCCCCCAAGATGGTGTGCGGATAGGATGGACTGTTGGGAGGCATTGGTGGATGAGTGGTGCTCTCCCGAATGGCTAGCCGAACACAACAAGGCCAAGGATAAGCGTCCCCAAATGAGAGGTGTGCCACACCATCAAGGGATCACCGGGTATGTGGTTTGCTTCATGATTCATGCAATTTCATTCTTCATGCTAGCTTGAGCCCTTAACTAATATTTTGTTCCTCTCTTTTAGGCATGAGAAAACAAGAAGGAGGTGCCACCTCTGTTCGACCTCTATGCCATGGCCCATACTGCCTCGTACAAGAAGGCCAAGGCATTCTCTGAGGATTACCTCGATCATCCAGAGAGCTTCAACAACATCTCCTCCCACAACAAGCTCGTGAGGTACAGAGATGAGGGGAAGGCGAGGAAAGGGGAGGACTTCAACCCGAGCAAGAGTCCTTTTGATCGAGAGCTCATGATGATATCTGGTGGCGGGAGGCCCCATGGCTCAATAGCCATTGGGGATGGACTGATACGTTGTCCTAGAACTCTCCCGGAGATCAAGAAGCGCCAGACAAGCTTTGATCCTGAGATAAGGTCTTGTCCACGGCCAATGGAGCTCGCCATTGAGGCTAGGGCCCAGGACCTTCTAGCGGAGGCAAACAGGCAGGCGACATAGAGGGAGAGGGACATGGAGGAGAGGACGGCTAGGCTCTTGGAGGAGGAGAGGAACCGGAACGACGCGTCTCACCGGGCCCTATACGAGCTCCTCGTGGTAAGTTTCTCCTGCATATTAGCCAAATCATGCACGTAATGTTCGTTTCATCACTAACTAATATGAATGACTCGTGAAAACAAAATGTGCAGACCGTGTGCCAGAACAATGGACAGACCCCTCTGTCGATGCCCCATATTGCTATAGCACCCATGGTGAGTTTCATTTGAATGGTCATTAGTTACTAGTATTCACATTTTAGTCGCATCATGCTAAGGAGACATTGCACGCAAATGATCTTTGGTGCAGCATGCCTCCCGACAAGCATCGATCGATCCTTCTGCTTCTGCCGCAACCCCGACAGGTCCTTCTATGTCTCACCCTGGCGCAAACCCGACCGGTCCTTCACCTCAGTGATGATGGTAAGTTTTCCCAAGTGTTCTATAGCTAGCTTAGCTAGTTCATTTATGACATAATTAGCTTACTTAGGTACAAAATGGCATAACTACCTAGGATAGCTCAATAATGATCTATATAGCTTAGCTAGTTCATTTATGACATAATTAACTCACTTAGGTAAAAAATGGCATAATAACCTTGGTTTAGCTCCAAAATGACCTATACTTAGCTTATTTTTCTCAAAAATTACATAATAACCTTACTTAGCTCCAAAATGATATATTCTACCTAGGATAGCTATAAAATGACCTGTACTTAGCATTTTTTCCTCCAAAATGACTTGATATGCTTAGTTAGCTAGAAAATGGCATAACTACCTAGGATAGCTCAATAATGTTCTATAGCTAGCTTAGCTAGTTCATTTATGACACAATTAGCTTACTTAGGTACAAAATGGCATAACTACCTACGATAGCTCAATAATGATCTATAATTAGCTTAGCTAGTTCATTTATGACATAATTAGCTCACTTAGGTAAAAATGGCATAATAACCTTGGTTTAGCTCCAAAATGACCTATACTTAGCTTATTTTCCTCAAAAATGGAATAATAACCTTACTTAGCTCCAAAATGATATATTCTACCTAGGATAGATATAAAATGACCTATACTTAGCATTTTTTCCTCCAAAATGACTTGATATGCTTAGTTAGCTAGAAAATGGCATAACTACCTAGGATAGCTCAATAATGATCTATAGCTAGCTTAGCTAGTTCATTTATGACATAATTAACTCACTTAGGTACAAAATGGCATACCTACCGACGATAGCTCAATAATGATCTATAATTAGCTTAGCTAGTTCATTTATGACATAATTAGCTCACTTAGGTAAAAAATGGCATAATAACCTTGGTTTACCTCCAAAATGACCTATACTTAGCTTATTTTCCTCAAAAATGGCATAATAACCTTACTTAGCTCCAAAATGATATATTCTACCTAGGACAGCTATAAAATGACCTATACTTAGCATTTTTTCCTCCAAAATGACTTGATATGCTTAGTTAGCTAGAAAATGGCATAAATACCTAGGATAGCTCAATAATGATCTATAGCTAGCTTAGCTAGTTCATTTATGACATAATTAGCTCACTTAGGTACAAAATAGCATAACTACCTAGGATAGCTCAATAATGATCTATAATTAGCTTAGCTAGTTCATTTATGACATAATTAGCTCACTTAGGTAAAAAAATGGCATAATAACCTTGGTTTAGCACCAAAATGACCTATACTTAGCTTATTTTCCTCAGAAATGACATAATAACCTTACTTACCTCCAAAATGATATATTCTACCTAGGACAGCTATAAAATGACCTATACTTAGCATTTTTTCCTCCCAAATGACTTGATATGCTTAGTTAGCTAGAAAATGGCATAACTACCTAGGATAGCTCAATGATGATCTATAGCTAGCTTAGCTAGTTCATTTATGACATAATTAGCTCACTTAGGTACAAAATGGCATAACTACCAAGGATAGCTCAATAATGATCTATAATTAGCTTATCTAGTTCATCTATGACATAATTAGCTCACTTAGGTAAAAAAATGGCATAATAACCTTGGTTTAGCTCCAAAATGACCTATACTTAGCTTATTTTCCTCAAAAATGATATAATAACCTTACTTAGCTCCAAAATGATATATTCTACCTAGGATAGCTATAAAATGACCTATACTTAGCATTTTTTCCTCCAAAATGACTTGATATGCTTAGTTAGCTAGAAAATGGTATAACTACCTAGGATAGCTCAATAATGATCTATAGCTAGCTTAGCTAGTTCATTTATGACATAATTAGCTCACTTAGGTACAAAATGGCATAACTACCTAGGATAGCTCAATAATGATCTATAATTAGCTTAGCTAGTTCATTTATGACATAATTAGCTCACTTAGGTAAAAAATGGCATAATAACCTTGGTTTAGCTCCAAAATGACCTATACTTAGCTTATTTTCCTCAAAAATTACATAATAACCTTACTTACCTCCAAAATGACATATTCTACCTAGGATGGCTATAAAATGACCTATACTTAGCATTTTTTCTCCAAAATGACTTGATATGCTTAGTTAGCTAGAAAATGGCATAACTCCTTGGAGAAGAGGAGAGGAGAGGACAAAAACAAAGAGAAGATAAATTCTTCTTCTTCTTTTTCTTCTTCTTTTTATTCTTTTTCTTCTAGCTAGTCTTCTTCTTCTTCTAACTTCCATCTTTCCTAATTTGCAGATTTGCTATAGATGAGGAAGCTTGCATTGATGGAGTGTACTCTTCTACTTGTGCTTCCTTTTTGTTTATGGAAACTTGTTGGAAACTTGTTTTGGATATGTATGTATGGATATGTTGTTGGAAACCATTGTATGTTGGATATGGTGTTGGAAACTTGTATGTTGGATATGTTGCTGGAACTTTTTGTTGGTATGCTTGTTTAAACTTATTGTTGGTATGCTTGTCAGAAACTTGTATTGTTGATATGTTGGATATATATGTGAAATTCTATCAAATCGAATGATTTTAAGAAAAAACAGAAAAAACAGGGGCTATATAGCCACTTTGTCATCTGCTGGCAGACGACAAAGGTCTTTGCCGTCAGCTAGCAGACGGCAAATCTGCCATGTGGCAGCTACCTATGCAACCTAAGGTTCTTTGCCGTCTGCGAGTGGACGGCAAAGAACCCACCTAGGCCGGCAAAGAAACAGGTGCTTTGCCATCAGCTTCCAGATGGCAATGAACTAAGGTCTTTGCCATCTGCCAGCGGACGATAAAGCACACAGTTAAGACCTTAACGGACCTAAGTTGCCACGTGTGCCGTCCATGCCCTTTGCCTTCCGCTGGCAGACAACAAAGATGCAAAGGTCTTTACCGTATGCCAGCAGACGGAAAATCGCCCTTTACCATGGCTTATTCAGTCGGACAGTTGGCCGTGTGCTGGTGGACGACAAAGCATTTGCCGTCCGGCATGCATGCCTTTGCCGTCCGAGAAGGCTGACGGCAAAGTGCGTGATTCCTATAGCGGTACTGCTGCTTGCGAGCGGTACTCAAAAATTACATCCGTGCCTACCATGGCTGGACTTAACACGAGATTTTGGTCCGGAGTGGTAGTACCGCTCTTGGAGCCATGGTAGTACCGCTCCGGAGCGGTAGTAAAAAATTACATCCGCTCTAGCCGCGGTAGTACCGTTGCAGCCTATTAAGAACACCAAAAATGCCACAACTTTTGCAAACGGACTCTGAATTCAATGAAACAAAGTTTGTTGGAAAGCTAACAAGATGGGATAATACAATATTGATTTAAATATAAATAAGAAGAAAGTGAGAAAAGGCCCATAAGAAAATGGTGAGAACCCATCCTCGAATAAGACCGATAAAACTTCCAACACCGAAAACGCAATAGACGAAGCATATGAAATACGTTTTTGATGTACTCGAGCTTGTCGCGAAGATAACCACAAGCTCAAGAACCCACATAGAGAAAAGCCAACAAAGAACCAAGAAAGATGATGATGCCAAGAATGCAATGGTTTGAGCTCTCAATAAACGATACGATCAAGCTACTCACTTGAGAGCCCCCTTGATAGTACGACAATCGACCCTATAACCCGGTCTCTCAACTACCACCAAGAGACCGGTAAAATATAAAACCCTATCAAGGTCAAACCTTAGCCTTGCGCATAGTCCACTTGAGCTAGATGATGACGATCTTGACTTCCTCAAGATGGACCACCTTTCTTGATTGCGTTGGCTTGATGAAGACTAGAAGATTGCTCCCCATACTCCACTATGGGTGAGATACTCTTTGGCACATCTTCAAAAGTCCATTGACACCACAATGTATGGCAAGCTTCAAGCCTGATCTCTCCGTGATGCTTCACTTGAACTTGCACACCTCAACCTTGATAACGATCACCACTTGATGTCATCTTCCATGCGTTGTATTGGATCTTCCTCTTGATGCAATCCCATGGACATAGGCCTAACCCCACAAAGAATTCTCACAAGGAACATGAGTTAGTACACAAAGTGTAATGGACAATGCTTACCATAACATGGGATCACTTGATCCCTCTTGGTACATCTTGTACGCTTTGTGTGTTGATCACTTGATTCACTCTTTGACTTAGTCTTGATCAACCTTTTATATTATCTTCTCTCTTCATAAAGATGATGTCTTGAAGGTAATCATGAATGCTCACACAATCTCCTTCTTCAAGACATGCTTGCAATAAGCTCAACTCCCACATGACGAATCTTTGGATAAACCTTGAATACCACCTTGGTCATCATATAAACTCCTTGAAACCCAACAGATGGACTTCAAGAAGTGCCTATGGACAAATCCTTCGAATATAACTCAAGGCAACTATTAGTCCATAGGGATTGTCATCAATTACCCAAAACCACACATGGAGAAATGTGCTCTTACAATCTCCCCATTTTGGTAATTGATGACAACCACTTTCAAGAGACTTTATATAAGGAAATAAGCACAACCAAGCACACACAAATGCATGCATGGATGTGAGATGCAAATGCTTAAGAAACAAAATCAAAACTCTCAAAGCATTCCAAACTAAACTCTCTAAACTTCTCCCCCATTGGCATCGATTGCCAAAATGGACAAAAAGTTTAGAAAGCCAATATAATAGGTGTTCCTCCAAAAGGTTTGTATATATGAAAATACATGTGCAAAGAAATACACATATCCAATGGTAAGTAGTTGGAGGAAGACAAACTATATTGAGAACCCAAAGGTTGCACAAAGAATTGTATGTCACAAAGACATACACCGGTGTGAAGCAAGCAATCAAAAGATACTAATTGGAACAATCAATCACATGGACCAACGAGCCACATGAATAAAAGATATTATGATATGGGTAAAAGAGTGTTTATAAAGAAACTAGAGGAGCTCCCCATGATTTGTGCACAAATAATAATTTTTGCATTTGAATACAAGTGCACAAAATAGGATCATGACTCCTCCACAATCAATATAAATACACCACAAGTGCAAGCAAGTAGATAAGACAAAGAGAATAGTACTTCCACTAAACATATGGTTGAGCAACATGTAAAAGAGGCAATCTTAAGAATAGGCTCAATAAAAATGATGTGTGTGAGTCATGGAAAAGCACTTGAGAAGACTAGTATAAGGATGAGCATAAAGCATCAACATAGTCTTGATGAAATGAGACACAAAGTGCAAACCATATACTTCCCACACACAAACCACTAGCAAAAGGGTTCACAAGCTTACTAATAGGAAAATTAAAAACCAAAGCTTGTGACAAACCCTAGTGAAGATAGGAAAATGATAGCCTTGTCAAGAGGAGGGATACCAATCGAAATGGCAAAACCCTCGTGAAGACAAGCATGAGGAAAATAATTTTCACCACCAAAGAGTGCATCAAGATGCTAGGATATAAGATCCGCACTCAAGACAAATTCTTTCACGAAACCACGAAGTAAATAGAAAGGAAATGCAATGGTGGACGTGAAAGAAAAGAGGATATCAACTAGAGATGTAACTTCTCTCATGTGTATAAGATTCTAGGTAGAGGGCAATCATGATTATATATCCACAAAGAATAATGTACACACGAAATAGTTACAAGAAGGAACAAACAAGATATCCACAAGGAAGTCATAACTATACCAATAAGATCTTTGCTTGAAAGCATAGCACATAGCCTAATATTTTCTTATTGTACATAAATGAACTCCCAATACACGAACATCAAAGAAATCACAACTAGCAATATGACATCATCGTTGAGACTCTTTGAGAAAAGAAACAAGTGCCACAAGAATGACTCAAGAAATTCCTGCCATGATGCAACCTATAAATAGTTGAATGCGAGAAATGTATGCATGAAGTAGATACTTGTTACTGAGATAGCATTGGATTGATGTAGTAGACAATGGTTCTTCGATCATCCTAGCAAGGCTCCAATAAGCACATGGTGTCAACACCTTCCTTGTAAGTGAGCCAAGTGTCCAATGTATCTCCAATTGTTCCTAGAACAACACCACAAAAAAAGTGGTACCCAAACTTATTGGGACCAAAAAGTTAGTGTACCAACAATATATAGGACAAAACTCCACATAAATATGTGCATATAGATATGAAATTGAATTTCATGCACACTTTAGCCAATTTATGTCATAGTGGAGTTTCCCTATATATTGGGTCAAGGAAAGAGAACATGCCAACGAAAGTACATGTAGTAAATATGCATGCTCAAGGCTTTCGAGAATCAAATCAACACACGGTTGATAAGATACCGCGAGAAAAGGAATCAAGTGAAAATAAAATACCAAACAAAAAATATCACTTGACGGATACCAACTAAAATATATATCAAGGAATGAGATATCCATGGACACATGCCAAATAGAAGGAAACAAAATACCAATTGAAGGAAAACAAGAGGTATCAAGTTCCCCAAAGAGAGCTAAGTTCCACAAACCACACCCTCCACAAATTTTCATGCTGGCACAATGTACCATAGAGAAAAGGCTTGCCTCCCTCCAAGACACACTTGATGAGGATCAAAAGATTTTATGATAAACACATAAAGAGAGTGTTCTAAAGAAAATAGGAGGGCTCCCCCAAGAGATGTGCATTATATAGAATTTGCATTTGGATTCAACATGTACATGATGGGATCATCACTTTCCCTATATCTATAGAAACACAAGACATGCTCAAAAAGATCCACAAGAGACAAGGAAGACAAACGATAAAAAAAATACAATGTAAAGATGATTAGCAATTTCTACCATGAAAGAGTACCAAATGTCGAAGGACAAGAAGTAATTCGAAATATTTCCCATTGGTAGATTGCAAAGAAATCCAACATCATCTTTACACGTAAATCGTAAGCAAATGACACTTGTAGAGCTAACATGCCACCGGGGAACAAGATAAATTATAATATCAAATCTAAGTGGCAATATCTCAAATGTACACATTCTCTGAGATTGTAATATGCACATAGCACATTACTCCCCCATAATGTGGTAACCCAACGATAATAACAAGTGGCAAATGAAGTACAACAAGTGATGATTAATGGACCTTTTACAATTTGAATTTCTCATGAGACGACATAACACATAGAAGATAGATAATCTTGTAATATCAATACTAAGTGGTATTCCTCATGTACACACATTTTTAGGATTGTGAAGTGCACAAATCACATCACTCCCCCAAAATGGGATAATCCATTAATCTCTCAAGAGAGCCAACTAAGATAAGACAAGATGCAAAAAGGTTCAACACAAGACTCACACATACATGATGTGCAACCCATAATACATACTTGATTTCTCAAGATAAACAAATAGGAAGCACAACATATACAAACGCATGCAAGGTACAAAACCACAACATGCAAAGGGGCAAGTAACTAACAATGTATTCAACTTAAGAACATGTTACCGCAAGGAGGAACATTGGATATAAGTGAGAAACTTGATAATCCACATGACTTGGCTTGAGATAATATGAATGATGAAGACCCCTTAATTCTTCATGATGTATCCAAGTCACCAATGCCCTCCATCAATGCCTATTGATCAAGTTTGAGCTTGTTGGTCCCCAACCAAGTTGGGTCCTAAGAGGTTAGTCACAATAGGCTTGGCTACACAAATGGTTCTTTTCTTGACACAATTTTGAGTACCAACACATTTGGCAAACACATTGCCAAGCTTATCCTTCCCAAGAGAATAGATATCATCAATAACGATCGGGTTGTATAAGTTACCTTTTGTGCAAGAAGAAGCTAAGTGACCCTTCTCACGACATAAGTAGCAACATTTACCCTTTGCTTTCTTCTCAATTGATTTCTCAACTTGAAGAGCGGTGACTTGGGTCTTCTTGGGAAGAGGCCTTTCTTCAACTTGTGGTTGAGCATGAGATTGAACTTGTGGCCGCTTCCCTTTTTGCTTGTTAGTTTGGGGCTTCTTCTTTAATGGGCAAGATCTAACATGGTGCCCTTCAATTTTGCACTTGAAGCAAATAATCTTGGCCGAATTCTTGACTTGTTCTTGTCCCTTCTTCTTGTAGTTCGTGGAGATCTTCTTCTTCTTCTTGGAGTTGAATCCAAGTCCACCTTTGTCATTGGGGAGTTTTTGCACACTCAAGATATTGTTGAGTGTGGACTTCCCATCATGAATCTTTTCCAAGTCTTTCTTCAAAGAAGTGACTTGGGCCTTGAGCTCATTGATTTCCTCTACATGGTTAGAATCAACACAAGTGCTAGAAGAAGTATAAGCTTCATAGTTAGAGCAACAAGGCAAGGAAAGTAATTCATCACAAGATGTACCAGCATTATGAGTAGATGAACTACGAGGACTAGCACATGGCAATAAAGTATTTCTACTAGATGTAGTGCTAATTTCCACATGAGGCTCACTAGATGTTACCTTGGTAGTACTAGCCTCATGATCTATCTTTAGCACATTATGAGATACTAGAAGATCGCCATGAGAGCTAGAAAGATTTTCATTACTTTCTTCCAATTTCCCATAATTGCTAGATAGCAACTCAAGTTGAGCCCTTAGCTCAACATTCTCCTTTAATATGGATGCTTCACAAGAAATAGAGTTAGTAGCACAAGCATCATCATTAACAACAAGAGGAGAAGGCAACTTTGCAAGCTCTTTAGCATATGAAACTTTAAGTTGAGCATGACACACGATGAGTTCAATGAGCGAACTCTTAACGACCCTTGAGCCATTTTCAAGGTGCTCGAAGTCCTCAAGAAGTTTAGCATGTGCAACTTCAAGCTTGTCATTTTTAGTTCTAAATTCATTAGCCACCTTGAGAGCTCTTTCGTGGGATTCCTTTAATCTAGATAATTCTAGAGCAAAGGTCTCCTCAAGAGATTCCTTGGTGGTTTGTTCATTTTCAAGAGCTTGAGATAGCTCCTCAATCTCATTAGCGTAATCACGTTCATGACCTTCCATTTTCTCAATGGTGGCCTCATGCTCCTCGAGATGAGATTCCAACTCCTCAATATATTTCTTGCCCTCAATGGCAATAGACATGATTTCCATGAAGTTCGAACGAGAAATTTTATTCTTATGAAGAGCTTTACAAACCATTTGTCCCTTATGTTTTAAGGAAGCAATATTATCACTCTCTTCATCATTATCATCAACATCATCATCGTGAGATATATTGGGATTCAAAGTAGGAGATACCTTCGAAGCCTTAGCCATAAGGCAAAAGTGAGAAACAATAGATGATGATGTAGGATCCCTTGAAGCACCATTCAAGACCACATCTTGTTCCATGGAGTGTTGGGTTTCCTCTACATTGTTAGCACAAAAACTCGAGGAAATAGAAACATTTTTATCACGGCAACAAGATATCGCAAGCATATCATCATGAGATTTAGTCAAGCAATTTGTACATGATATGCAAGGACTATCAACACAAGCATGTGAAACATTTAAAGTGCTCGAGGTGTTAAAGTCCAACGATGAAGCATTGCAATAATATAGTGAAGAAGAATTATCAACAATAAGCCCACTATCATCATTACAATGATCATCACTACTCACCTTATAATTACCTTGTGCAAATTCACATGTAGGTGAAGTAGATGAAGTTGAGAAGACAACATGACTGGAGGTGGAGGGAGACCAATCATCCCTACAAATTTTGGACTCACCAAATTTATCTTGAAGCTTTGTCCACAACTCATGAGCATCCCGGAACGGCATGAGTTCAAATATAACTACATTGCTCAAAGCATCAAAAAGCACATTAGAAGCTTGAGCATTGAGATAAGAGTTTTTATCATCCTCTAAAGATATGTGTTGAGAATCCTTTGGAGGAGAAAAACTCATATCTACAATTTGCTCTAAATTTGGGTCCATGACCCTAAAGAGATTAAGCATGCGAATTACCCAAACATCAAAATTTGTGCCATTGAAACTAAGAGTGTTAGAGAATCCTAATCCCTTAGTCGACATCCTTACTCTCTAGGTTGTTAAACCTAATAATGAGGGACCTAGCTCTGATAGCAATTGAAGGGATGTGGATGTCGCCTAGAGGGGGGGGGGGGTGAATAGGCGCTTTAAAATAATTACGGTTTAGGCTTGAACAAATGCGGAATAAAACTATCGTTTAATTAGTCAAGCACAAAACCTAAAACAACTAGGCTCACCTATGTGCACCAACAACTTATGCTAAGCAAGATATACAACTAAGTGATAGCAAGATATATAACAAGAAACAATATGACTATCACAAAGTAAAGTGCATAAGTAAAGGGGCTCGGGTAAGAGATAACCGAGGCACGCGGAGACACCGATGTATCCCGAAGTTCACACCCTTGCGGATGCTAATCTCCATTCAGAGTGGTGTGAAGGTACAATGCTCCCCAAGAAGCCACTAGGGCCACCGTAATCTCCTCACGCCCTCGCATAATGCAAGATGCCATGATTCCACTAAGGGACCCTTGAGGGTGGTCACCGAACCCGTACAACCAAGGTTGGGGCAATCTCCACAACTTGATTGGAGGCTCCCAACGACACCACGAAGCTTCACCACAATGGATTGTGGCTCCGAGGTGACCTCAAATGCCCTTGGCAATCTCCACAACCTAATTGGAGAGCCCAAAGCTTGCCTGGAGCTTTGCACCACAATGATTGAGCTCCGACGCACCACCAACCGTCTAGGGCTCCAAAGCACCCAAGAGGAACAAGCTCTAGTGTGCTCAAACATCCAAGAGTAATAGCTTCTCAACTTCTCACTTCCATGTATCACCGTGGAGAACTCAAACCTAGGCACCAAATGCAATGGCAAGGGCACATGGAGTGCCCAAGTCCTTCTCTCCCAACTCCCACCAAAGCAACTAATGCTAGGGAGGAAATGAGAGGAAGAACGAAGAAGAATACGAAGAACTCCAAGATCTAGATCCAAGGGGTTCCCCTCACTTAGAGGAGAAAGTGATTGGTGGAAATGTGGATCTAGATCTCCTCTATCTTTTCCCTCAAGAACTAGCAAGAATCATTGGAGGGATTGAGAGTTAGCAAGCTCGAAGAAGGTCAACAATGGGGGAAGAACACGAGCTCAAGAGATAAGGTTTAGTGGGGAAGAAGACCCCCTTTTATAGGTAGGGAAAAATCCAACCGTTATGCTCACAACCCGCACAGAGCGGTACTACCGCTAGGGCGGCAGTACCCCTTTGAAAAACAACACCGAGGAGGAAAAAGGCCAGTAGAACCGCTGGAACGATACTACCGCTCGTCCTCACGGTACTACCGCTACGGGTAGCGGTACTACTACTTGCGAGTGGTACTAAGAAATTGCATCAGTGCCTACCACGGCTGGACTTAACATGAGCTTTTGGTCCGGAGCGGTAGTACCGCTCTTGTAGCCGCGGTAGTACCACTCCGGAGCGGTAGTAAAAAATTACATCCGCTCTAGCCGCGGTAGTACCGCTGCAGCCTTTTCAGAACACCAAAACTACCACAACTTTTGCAAATGGACTCCGAATTCAACAAAACAAAGTTTGTTGGAAAGCTAATGACATGGGATAATACAATCTTGATTTAAATATCAATAAGAAGCAAATGAGAAAATTCCCATAATAAAATGGTGAGAACCCTTCCTCGAATAAGACCGATAAAACTTCCAACACCGAAAACGCAATAGACGAAGCATATGAAATCCGTTTTCGATGTACTAGAGCTTGTCACAAAGGTAACCATAAGCTCAAGAATCCACATAGGAAAAGCCAACCAAGAACCAAGAAAGATGATGATGCCAAGAATGCAATGGTTTGAGCTCTCAACGAACGATACGATCAAGCTACTCACTTCAGAGCCCCCTTAATAGTATGGCAATCGATCCTATAACCCGGTCTCTCAACTACCACCACGATACCTATAAAATATAAAACCCTATCAAGGTCAAACCTTAGCCTTGTGCATAGTCCACTTGAGATAGATGATGACAATCTTGACTTCCTCAATATGGACCACCTTTCTTGATTGCGTTGGCTTGATGAAGACTAGATGACTACTCCCCATACTCCACTATGGGTGAGCTACTCTTTGGCACATCTTCACAAGTCCATTGACACCACAATGGATGGCATGCTTCAAGCCTGATCTCTCTGTGATGCTTCACTTGAACTTGCACACCTCAACCTTGATAACGATCACCACTTGATGTCATCTTCCATGGGTTGTATTGGATCTTCCTCTTGATGCAATCCCATGGAAATAGGCCTAACCCCAGAAAGAACTCTCACAAGGAACATGGGTTAGTACACAAAGCGTAATGGACAATGCTTACCATACCATGGGATCACTTGATCCCTCTCGGTACATATTCTATGCTTTGTGTGTTGATCACTTGATTCACTCTTTGACTTAGTCTTGATCAACCTTGTATCTTATCTTCTCTCTTCATAAAGATGATGTCTTGAAGGTAATCATGAATGCTCACACAATCTCCTTCTTCAAGACATGCTTACAATAGTCTCAACTCTCACATGACGAATCTTTGGATAAACCTTGAATACCACCTTGGTCATCATATAAACTCCTTGAAACCCAACAGATGGACTTCAAGAAGTGCATATGGACAAATCCTTCGAATATAACTCAAGGCGACTATTAGTCCATAGGGATTGTCATCAATTACCCAAAACCACACATGGAGAAATGTGCTCTTACAGTTGCCCATCGGGGGTACTGGCGAAGGGGCTGACAAGCTAGTCCCGAGTGCGGCCTCGGCTTCCGGAGTGGATCCCTGAGATGACACCAAAGCTCTAGCGGGTCAAGTTTCCCGCATCATGACATCTGCATCGGCAGGCCGACTTGGCAATCCCCGTCAACCTCGATCACCTCACGTGGCTCTGCAAGTGTTCAGACATCATTCGGAAATAAGTGAAACGAAAGAGGCATCACTCTCACAAATGGTGCATGAGTGAACTCAAAAGTTACCTTTTGAAGAAGTAACATCGGTGTCAGTCCGGTCCTTATCTGGGGCCTTTGGCTCGAGCAAGGCCGTTGAAGTATCCACATTGTGGGAAAATCATTCGGGACCTCAAGCCACTTGGCTAAAATAACAAGAACATCAGGTCACTCGGACAAGGACAAAAGAACTAAGGTTGAGGCCACGGGCACGTCCACCTTGATATTGGGCAGGACATCCGGCTTTCGAGGTTTGTCCGTGGCTACCTTGGCCTGCTTGGCGGTCTTGTCGGGCGATGGAGCAAGCTCCCCTCGTCCATGCTTCGAGCTTCAGGTCTGGAGCATAGACCTAGCCGGTTTTGCAATGCTTGGCCCCTTGGAGTTGTCCCCACGGGCCCCTGAGTCCTTGCGCGCCTTTGAGAGGGTCTCGGTCGGGATCTCCTCTGAAGGAGAAGACTCCGTCTCGTCTCCCTCGTCCGAGTCGTCGTCTTCCTCGTTGCCCCTGTCATCGTGCACATACTCTTCAACTTCCTCCGACCCTCTTGGTACTCCGTGTCGCTGGCCACATCAACTGGTGCGCGGTCGACAATCGGCACCAGACTCACTATCCTCGTGAAAGCCTGCTGAATGAGAAACAAATCAATCAAGATAATTAAAATAAACACCAATGTCATTCGGATAAATATTACTCGAAAGTTACCTCATTCGCTGGATCGTCGACTGAGAAAGGGGGCACCAGCCTCGTCCCCATGGGGTTGTCTCGGGCAGGGGTGATTGCCCTCAGCTTGGCCTCCGCTGCCTCCAAGTCGAGCTCTTCCGGGTGTGACCGCGTGGGGTCACTCAGCCCAACATACATACACATGGGATGGGGCCTGGCCTGTAGTGACTGGATCCTCTGCTGGAAGAAGAACTCCAGCAGGTCCAAACCATTGATCCCCTTACGGACCAACGCGACCAGCGCGATCACCAAGATGTCTACCTCTGTTTTCTCCTTCTTCGACATGGTCAGCAAGGTGACCGACCGAATGTGCGCATGCGTGTATGCTGGAAGGCCCGCCTAACCCTCGCCGACTGGGACGTCCTGGCAATAAAACCAGGAATCTTGCCAGCCCTTGACTAAGTCCGAAACGTCATTGGTGGAAAACTACCCTTTCCACGCAACTGGATTCCTAGACCCCCCCCACACAGTTTCGCTACATTCGTCTCCTCCCCCCCGTCCGAATGGACTTTATAGTCATCACTCGACACGTAAAAAGATGCTTGAACCATCCCCAGTGGGGATGGCAGCCCAAGAAGTTTGCGCAAGAGGGAAATGAAAGTAGCCACATAACATCATAAGAGACAACGTTGGGAGGAAGATGCTGGAGTTGGGCACCGTAAAAATCCAAGAATGCGCGAAAGAAAGGATGCAGCGGGAGTGAAAAACCTTGTTCCACGTGGGTGGCCAGAGGACACACTCGCCCCCACGAGGCGAAGGCTCGACCTCGCCGGTGTCCGCCAACCTCCAGCTTCCGGTGACCAGGAGCCCCTGGCTCTCCAAGTCCTAGAGCCTAGCGGTGGTGGTCCGCGGGGCCAATCAATTACCCTAGATCCATCTTGTTGACGTGCCCGCGCTCGAAGACGATCCTCGGGATCCCTTCTTCGCCCACTCGGCTTTCACCGTCGCGCCCTTCGTCATCTCCGGCAAGGTAGGCGACAGGTCGATGGCGGAGGCATAGAAGGAGAAGCTTGTCGGGGTGTCGGAGGAACTAGGAAGTGGGGAATGGGGCGATCTGTTCCTCCCTCTCCTCACCCGACTGCTTTTTATACAGGGATCGGGCAAATCCCCAACCATCAATCAGCGAACGGAGTGAGATCCACAAATCCCCAGAACATCGTTTCGGGGGCGTGTGGCGAAAATAGAGGCGTCGCACCCCACTTGCCACTACAATGAGACAAATGTTCCTACGTGCACGCATGAGCGTCTGCCACGATTTCAAACGCGTGGAAATTTCGCCGCGTCGTGATCCAAGCGAGCCCTGCGCTCACAAGACTCGTATCGACTCACATTAGTCCGTCGAATGCCCTATGCAATTCTGCGGATCACTCAGATAACTTACCAGACACTCGCATGGTACCTCCTGAGGGCCAGTCCGTCACCGCCAAATGGTGTTAAACAACCAAATCAGTCGGATCTCTCGGAATTCATGAATCATGAATCCACCGTGGTTTCAAGACCGAGTGGGAAGCGATCTGTATCGTTCCTCTCGCACCACCAAGGCGCTAGAGGCACTTTTGAGTGTCGTTCACTCATGTCCTTAGACCTCAACCGATTTGGGGGCTATTGATGGGGTCCCCTACCATAGGTAGGGTCATAGACCTGACACCTAAGGTCAACCAGGGGCCCCACATTGTCACTAAAGTCCCTGGACTATGGATCACTCGGGCAACAGAAGCCCAGGTGACATAAAAGCGACGATGTTCGTAGAACTTAATGACTTACACGAAGTACTATGAAGACCGGCGTTACCTATAATGCCTCAGTTAAAACGACAGTTTCTAGTAACAATTGTTGTTACTCGCAATTAACGCCCTTGTAAATTTTGCTCGGACGGTGGTGGCGTACTCTATATAAGCCGCCACCAGGCACCAAAGCAGGGGTTCAGCGGACGCGGACGTTTGGTCTATGGGGACATCTACACCCTATATGGAAAACAATAGCAATTCAACAAAACGTCAAAAATTTCTGAAAATATTTTTCAAATTAACTTGACCTTCCATTGTAAATGTGAGAAAAATTCCACACAAGTTTTTTTACAATTTGACTTCTTTTCAGAAAAGACAATTTTTTGGTCAAAATAGCATGAATAGTTACCTATAATAGCAAATGAATTTTTGTTGTGAAGTCAACGTTGGTTTTCTTTGGTGAAAATGTATATACTAGTACAAAAGTAAGTCAAGTTTATTCTCAAAATAGTTCAGAACTATTTTGAATTTTTATTTAATTATTAAAAAATATTCTCCATATAGGGTGCATATACAACCAGGAACCGAAGTGTATTTCCCAGGGTTCAGCACCCTTTGTAATCTCATCTACCACAAATCAAGAGGACGAGGATCAATGGCCCCAAAAACCTAGGAGCTCTCATGAGAGGCGATTAGGGTTTCTGGTGGAAACAGTGGCACACATCGATCTCCATTGACGGGGCGCACGGATCTTCGATTTGGGGATGGCAACGCCCCCAGAAATGAGTGTAGGAAAGCAGGGGCCCTCCTCGCCTAGGGCAGCGAGGGCGCAGATGGAAGAGGCTATGGGAAAGTTGGATCTCACCGAGGAAGAAGCTACCCCTATGGTACTTGATGATCTAGAGGAGGGGGTTCAGCAGAAGTGGGCGATCTCTAGGAAGGTTTTACACCGTAAGATCTTCCATATTCAGACTATTGCAAGTGCTCTAAGGCCGGCTTGGGGAAACCCTAAGGGATTGTTCTTCCGGGTAGAGAACACGTTCGTGGCGGAGTTCACGAATTGTCGGGACCGTGATTGTGTGTGGGAAGGGTCTCCGTGGCACATTAGTCGACATGCAGTGATTCTCTCTAAGTTTGATGATTGCATGAGGCCGACATAATTAAGATTTGACAAGCTTCAGTTGTGGGCTAGGGTTCCCAACCTTCCCTTCAACTTGTAGAATGAAACTTGGGGTCTCCCAATTGTTAGAAAGATAGACAAGGTTGATACCTCGATACAGTTTGATCCTGTGGGAAGTTTTCTGAGAGCAAGGGTGACAACTGATGCTGACAAACCACTGAGAAGATGGATTCTCATCGATTCAGCAAGAAGGAAGAGTAGGGACTGGTATGGTAGTCAGTATGAATAGGTCCCAAATTTATGTTTGTCGTGTGGGCGCCTCGGCCACTCGGATCTTGTTTTCCCTACACCGGGTACACGTGATGACGAAGGGAAACTTCCATTAAAAACTAGTCTTCATGCACCTGATGTGTGGAGGGGTACTGCCTCAAGTGATAGTTCATCTAAAGATCCACAAAATGCTTCTACCAAGCAGAAAGACATCAACTCTTCAGGAAGTAGAACTGATGGCAATGTTGAGGTGAACTCTTCGGTGAAAAACAAAGGGAAATAAAATAAGTGGAAGGGAGGTCCTCAAGCTAATATGGTATATCGTAGGGTGGAACTACCGGCGCTTCCGAGCACTGGAACAGCTGCCAATCCTGATGTTGCAAATCTCGGGGCTGCTCCTACTGATATGGTTGTACTCAAAGCTAAGGAAGATGAGAGCTTGAGTTATACATGTGGGGGGAGGGTGGCTTCGACAACTGAACCTCTCCCCAAGAAAAAGAAACCGACTCCTCCTTTATCTGAAAATTCGGTAGCGGCTGCTAGACAGCCCTGCCCGGAGCAATGAGATGCCTAAGTTGGAACTGTCAGGGGCTTGCGAACCCCGAGGCAGCTCGTGAGCTTTGCAAAATTGTGAAGCAATAAGGGCCCGCCCTACTTTTTGTTACGGAGACAAAAATAAGGGCAAAGAGCGTGGAGAGTTTACAGCACAATCTAGGTTTTGCTGGTTGTTTTGCGGTGGACAGCGTGGGACTCAATGGTGGCATCGAGTTGTTTTGATCAAGAGATATTACAGTTGACCGAAGAAATTTTAGTTCTGGCCACATCGATGTGGTGGTTCAGAAAGCTGATCAGACCTCCATGGTTTGGACGTTTACGAGGTTGTACGGTGCCTCGAGAAGTGAGGACCGACATCATAGGTGGAGATGTTTGTGTAGCCTGCATGTAGTACAACATCAAGCCTGGCTCTGCTTGGGTGATTTCAACGAAACATTATATGGTACAAAGCACTTTAGCAGAGTAGACAGACCAGAGCGGCAAATGCGTGCTTTTCGAGAAGCTCTCGAAGATTGCTCCCTACAAGACCTTGGTTGGAAAAGGGTGCCATATACATATGGGATAACAAGCTTACGGGTGACTCTAATGTCAAAGCCCGGCTGGACACGGGTGTCGCTAATGAGGCGTTCCTGCAAATGTTTGATCATACTAGAGTGCGACATATAAGCTTAATAGAATCAGATCATTGTTTTGTCTTGGTGGAGACCCAAGAGTCATAGTATACAAGGGGGCCTAGACAATTCCGGTACGAGGATGTGTGGTAGTTGTAAGGGCATATTTCTCCCTAAGTGGTTTTGGTGATTTATGACAATGCTTATGCAGATTAATTATGTGCATTGAGCATTTCAGATACCTCATATCTGGGCACAAGAGGATTCGGTGCCCCTCGGAGTTTATCGAAGACGGTTGTTCTCTACGTTTCCTTTCGATGGTATTGAGTCGTAGGAAAGCCGTACTATTAAGAGGCGGTCCACTTCGGAAAGGTTTGGGTGGATTCAACATGTACACATCTATTTTAATGCACCACCTTTCCTTCGCTTCAATGGAGCTCCAATCCGTTTTCCTTGTCTGTGCAAAGTGAAGGCTTCATGGTGCTAGCTTTCAGTGGCTAACGGTAGTACCGCCCATGGTAGCGGTTTTACCGCAGGGGCCCACGGTAGTACCGCTCGGAGGAGCGGTAGTACCGCTTTCCTCAGCCCTGGTGCGGTAGTAGGCATAGATGTAATTTTTTACATCCGCCTACCTGCGGTAGTAGGCGCGGATGTAATTTTTTACATCTGCCCTCCTGTGGTAGTACCGCGATTTGTTTTCAGAACTACCATGCCGGACTTTTGCGCAGCCCCGACCTCAGCGGAGGTAGGCATGGAAGTAAATTTTCTCTTCTGTGCATCTTCTGTGCCAGATTGTTACTGACCATGCGGTAGTACCGTATGGGCTTGCGGTAGTACCGCTCCGGCGGTTCTACCACTGGCTGCCTAGTGCAATCGGCCTACGTCTGGTCACTACTATCCAAATGGTAGTACCGCACCCTGCAACGGTAGTACTGCAACCCCTTGCGGTAATACCATGGCTCGTTTGCGGTAATACCACAGCACACGGGCTGATTGTGGGGATAAAGATTGGGTCCTCCTCCCTACTATATAAAGGAGGTATTCTTCCCCAAGAAGACCACCTCTTCCTTCCCTAAGCTCCATTATTGCTCAAAGCTCCATTTTTGCCTGATCTCTCTCCCTAGCCAATCAAAGTTGTTGATTTTCTAGGGATTGGTTGTGAAGGCCCCGATCTACACTTCCACCAAGAGAAATTTGATTCCCCCCTCTAATCCCTTGAGGATCTTCTTACTCTTGGGTGTTTGAGCACCCTAGACGGTTGAGGTCACCTCGGAGCCACATTCCATTGTGGTGAAGCTTCATGGTGTCATTGGGAGCCTCCAATTAAGTTGTGGAGATATCCCCAACCTTGTTTGTAAAGGTTTGGTCACCGCCTTGAAGGGCACCAATAGTGGAATCACGACATCTCGCATTGTGTGAGGGCGTGAGGAGAATACGGTGGCCCTAGTGGCTTCTTGGGGAGCATTGTGCCTCCACACCGCTCCAACAGAGACGTACTTCCTCACAAGGGAAGGAACTTCGGTAACACATCCTTGTCTCCACCAGCTCCACTTTTGGTTATCTCTTAACTTTACTTCTTGCAAGTTATTATTGTGTTGTATCCCTTGCTTGCTTGTGTTTTTTTTGTGATTAGCATCATATAGGTTGCTCACCTAGTTGCACATCTAGCCAACCTACTTGTTGTTAAGCCTAAATAGTTAAAGAAAAGGTAAAAGGTGTTAGTTGCCTATTCACCCCCTCGAGTTAACCATATCAATCCTTTCAGCAGTCCCATGTGGACTATGATAGAATTGTCGCTGAAGCTTGGAAAAGAAATCATAGTGGTCATGGACTTGCAGCGATCATGGACACTTTGAAGAAACTCCAAGGTGAGCTTGGGGGTGGTGACGAGGATATGTACCTAGGGTAGGGTCCTAGGCCTGGCCTACATACCCTACCTAAGGACACTATATTGAAGGACTTAAAGACTACAAGAGAGATTCCGATTGGGTCCACCATGATGCTCAAGTCACTCGACATTTATCCACTCGGAAGCTTCTCCCTCCACTCGACAGTAACCTGTCACTCGGAAGACCTCACTTCCAGTCGATGCCAAAAGACCAGAAGCCACCCCAGGGAGGCCAACGGGCAGGCGTTAAGCTAGTCGTCATTAGTAGCAATTATGATGTGCGTTACCAATAACACTCATCTTTATACCCACGATCGAACCCTTGGATGCCTCGCACTTATGAGGGGCAGCTAACTCTATATAAGCCGCCCCTCCCCTCTAGCACAAGGTTTCGCAACCTTTGTAACTCACACCCTCCACATGACAAAAGCTCCTGAGCACTGCGACGTAGAGCTGTTACCTCCACGAGAGGGGTCTGAACTCATACATCCGTGTGTACATCCTCACCGTAGCTAGGACTCTGCCCTCTCCTTTCGTACCCCTAACTTCTACTATCAGACTCGTTCCCACGATAGTTGGAGCCCACCATGGGGCAGGCATCTAAGCGAATTTCGACGAGGTTGCATTTTTCCTCCTTCATCATGTCTTCCGATGGTGTTTTCTCCCTGGGCCACAAGATCCGTTTCGGAGAGCTCACCTTCATCGCCGACGATTCGGCATGGCTCCAAGAAGTGCCTCTCGACGTTGTGGCGCTCCCAGTCCACGGGGCTGCGCACTTTCGTGCGAGCTCCTGCGGTGTGCTTCTACGGCAGCCTTCGTTTCCGTACTCTTTGGCTCCCCCCGCTGTTCGCCATCGCAAGCGATCCAGTCGCTCACGGCTCGAGCGCTGGGTGAGACATGCGGCAGCCCGCCAAGTTTCATCTCAGCAAATTGTGGTGATCGAACCCGTCGAGTCCCTTCACGGCATCTTCGAGTTGGACTTCCGATTAGTCGGACGTTCCCTCTGAGTGCGAGAGATGTGATCCTACGGTGGAGGTTCTTATGGTCGGTTCTCATCAGAGCCCACCACCAGGCTTTGGCCACGGCAGGCGAGAGACTGGCGGACCGTTGAGTGAGCCACCACGCCGCAATGAGGAGGTCCTCCATACACGCATCGTCGGTGCAACCGCGGAAGCTTAGGCCTTGGAGGCCACACACATTCGGCTCGAAGAGCTCCACAGGGAACTCAACGAGAGTGCTCGCCAGCGCCCACATGCTCCCAATCAACGTCAGCGACAGCTGTTTCTGAGTGTTTCACATAACAATGTTGAGGTATACCATACTCTAGTTTTAAACGTTGCAGCTACAGCTAGGATAGCAGATTCCATCCAGCCATCATGTTCAGAGGCTGGCAGAGGGTTGCTACAGATTAGAGCATTGCTTGATGTGGCGCAGCATCGGAATTCTATTGTTTCGTAGTGGCGCAATAAGATTCACAGTAATTCACCAAAAGCATACATTGTTCAGTCGGCACATAGTCCTGGATCGCCCTTGCGCCGTAGGGGCGGAGGTTTTCATGAGGATCAGTATAGAGATTAGTTTCACTGTGATGACCACCGTCGAGTGCCCACTCCTCCGTGGGGTGGTCCACACGTGCCCTGACACCAGGACGAAAGGCGCTCATTTGGTGATGAGCGGAACGCAGGTTTTGATGCTCAAGACCTCCTCACTGAGAGGCGGATCGATAGAGGCAGAGCCCATAGGGATGGGTATGATAGAGATTTTCCGAGTGGAAGCACCGCCGTGATTTCTGGTCCTGAGTGCTTTAGTAGGGCTATTCATTCTGCAGATATCCGCCCCCCCAAGTTCAGGTTGGCGGATGGGATAGGCAAGTTTTCTGGCGAGTCAAAGCAAGAAACATGGTTGCATGATTATCGAGTGGCTGTTCAGATTGGTGGTGGTAATGATAACATTGCAATTAAGCATTTGCCCTTGATGTTGGATGGTTCAGCTCGTGCATGGCTGAATCGCTTAGCTCCTTCTAGCATCCACTGCTGGGAAAATCTCGCCCGAGTGTTCATCAGAACGTTCAAGGGCACTTGCAAGCGTCCTGCCGATCTGATTAATTGGCAACATTCTGTCTAGAAGCCCAACAAGACTTTGAGAGATTACATTCAGCGCTAGTCCACTCTGCATCATATAGTGGAAAATGTTTTCGAGCATCAAGCTATTTGTGCTTTCAAGGCTGCAGTGAAATACAAAGAGCTCTATCATAAGTTTGGGCGAACCGGTGACATCTCACTAAGTAAAATGATGGTAATAGCCACTCGGTATGCCAATGGTGAAGAAGAAGAACGCCTCCTTAGTGGCAAAGGAAAGGCAGTTGACAACGATGCCGGCGGCAATTCCAGTCGGAAGCAGAAGCGGAAGGCTGATGGCCCTGTTCAGGCAAAGGCAGCCGCCCTTGCGGCCCAAGGGAAAAACAAGGGGAGGTCCAAGGGATAATTCAACCCCAAGAAAGGAAAGAACCAGTCAGGGACTGACGTGTTGGATTTACCGTGTGCAATCCACATGAGGAAAGATGAAGAAGGCAATTTCATATTGCCCAAGCATACCACTCGGCAGTGTCGACTGTTGATTCAGCGGTTCAAGGAGACCCCGTCGAGTGAGAAAACCCCTGAAAAGGATGATGATGAAGACAAAGAAACGTTTCCTGATGTCATTGCTACGCTGATGATTTTTGCTGATGTTGAAAGCAAGAGTCGACTAATGGTCATAAACAGGGAAGTCAACATGGTCGTGCCCACAAATCCCACTTACCTCAAGTGGTCTCAATATGCCATCGCGTTTGATCAGACGGGTCATCATGCTCATGTGGCCACTCCCGGTCGGCAGGATTTGGTGGTCGATCTGGTTGTGGGGCACTCGACTCCACAAGGTCCTCATGGAAGGCGGTAGCGGTTTGAACATTCTGTATGTAGATACCCTTAAAGGGTGGGCATTCCGATGTCCCAACTCAGTGAGAGCAACATGCAATTCCACGGAGTCATCCTAGGGAAGAAGGCCAAGTCACTCGGCCAGATCGCATTGGATGTGACATTCGGGATAGATAAAAAATTCGCAAGGAAAATTCACGTTTGAAGTCATGGACTCCCAAAGCGTGTACCATGCCATTCTGGGTCGGCCAACATATGCATGTTTCATGGCCCGTCCGTGTTACGTGTGTCTCAAGCTGAAGATGCCTCGACACAAAGGTGTGATCATATTCACTGGCAATCAACATCGAGATGAGGAGTGCCTCCAGCAGGGCTCCAAAATTGCCTATCATTGATGTCTACTACACAACCTTCTTCTTGTAGACTCGTGTTGGGCCTCCAAGCATAGAGTTTTGTAGGACAACGGCAATTTTCCCTCAAGTGGATGACCTAAGGTTTATAAATCTGTGGGAGGTGTAGGATGAAGATGGTCTCTCTCAAACAACCCTGCAACCAAATAACAAAGAGTCTCTTGTGTCCCCAACACACCCAATACAATGGTAAATTGTATAGGTGCACTAGTTCGGCAAAGAGATGGTGATACAAGTGTAATATGGATGGTAGATATAGGTTTGTGTAATCTGAAAATATAAAAACAGCAAGGTAAAAAATAGTAAACACCGAGCAAAATGTTGTATAAATGCTTGGAAACAAGGCTTAGGGTCCATACTTTCACTAGTGCAAGATCTCTTAACAATACTAACATAGTTGAATCATACGTAAATCCCTCACATGCGACAAAGAGTTCACTCCAAAGTCACCAATAGCGGAGAACAAACGAAGAAATTATTGTAGGGTACGAAACCACCTCAAAGTTATCTTTTCTCATCAATCTTATGAGCTATCCCTATAAGTGTCACGAACAGCCCTAGAGTTCGTACTAAGATAACACCTTAAGATACACATCAACAAAAACCCTAATGTCACCTAGACACTCCAATGTCACCACAAGTACCTGTGGGCTTGATTATATGATGTGCATCACATAATTTCAGATTCGCCATGTTTAATCCAACACAAAGAACGTCAAAGAGTGCCCCAAAGTTTCTACCGGAAAGTCAAGACAAAAACATGTGCCAACCCCTATGCATAAATTCCCAAGGTCAGGGAACCCGCAAGTTGATCACCAAAACATACATCAAGTGGATAAATAGAACATCCCATTGTCACCATAGATATCCCATCACAAGACATACATCAAGTGTTCTCAAATCCTTAAAGACACAATCCTATAAGAAAACTTCAAAGGGAAAACTCAATTCATCACAACAAGATAGAGAGGGGAAAACTCCATATGATTCATCTATATCAATAAAGTTGCGATACATCAAGATTGTGCCATCTCAAGAACATGAGATAGAGAGAGATCAAACACATAGCTACTAGTACATATCCTCGGCCCCAAGGTTGAACTACTCCCTCCTCGTCATGGAGGCCGCCGGGATGATGAAGATGGCCTCTGATGATGGTTTGCCCCTTCGGCAGGGTGCTGTAATGGGCTCCCGATTGTTTTTTCGTGGCTCTGGAGGTTTGCGGCGGCGGAACTCCCAATCTAGGTTCTACGCTGTTTTTTTTGGAATTTAGAGGAATTTATGGTGGTGGAAACGAGCCAGGATGGGCCACGAGGGAGTCACAAGCCTGGGGGCGCACCCTAGGGCGGTGGGCGCGCCCCTGAGGCTTGTGACTGCCTCGTGGGTCTTCTTGCCTAACTCCAACTCTCCCTGGGCTTCTTTTGGTCCATAAAAATCCACCGTAGATTTTTATTCCATTTGGGCTCTGTTTGATATTCTTTTTCTGTAAAACCCCAAAACACGGAAAAAAACAGGAACTGGCACTCGGCTCTAGGTTAATAGGTGAGACCAAAAATAATATAAAGTTGTACTAAAATGATTGTAAAACATCCAAGAATGATAATACAAGAGCATGGAACAAGCAAAAATTATAGATACGTTGGAGACGTATCAGCACCCCCAAGCTTAATTCCTGCTCGTCCTCGAGTAGGTAAATGATACAAACGGAATTTTTGATGTGGAATGCTGCCTAACATGTTCATCGCATTCTTTTCTTCTTGTATAGCATGGACATTTGGACTTGTAAATGATTCAAAGCAATAGTCTAGTTTTAACATAATGACTTCTATACTCAAGCATGTCAACAAGCAACCATGTCTTTCAAAATATCAACACTATAGAAAGTTATCCCTAGCCCATCATGCTCAGTCATTGATCCATTCATGAAACACACTCAAATATTAGCTATCCCCAATGCTCAAGTACGATCATAGTCACCCCTAGTTGGTGCTTATAAGAGAAGATGGAGAATCAAAGATAAAAAAAATAAAAAATGCATAAAGTAAATAGATAGGCCCTTCGCAGAGGGAAGTAGGGATTTGTAGAGGTGCCAAAGCTCAAGGTTTATATTGAGAGAGAAAAATATTTTGAGTGGCATGCTTTTCCTGTCAATGAAAACGACGAAGTAGCTCACAATACTCTCCATGCTAGATACATTATAGGCAATTCCCAAACAGAATAGTAAAGTTTTTACTCCCCCTCCACCAATCAATCACACTCCACGGCGAGCCGAATCCACGGGTAGCGTCCATACCAATAACATTCCTGGGGGAGTTTTTTTTAATTATTTGCATTTTTTTGAATTCGGGACTGGGAATCCCTATTACCAGCCACTTTCTCGTGAATGATAGTGAATCAATACATATCGTGAGAATAACACAACTAGCATGGAAAAATATTGGATACTCCCCACCGTTTCATAAGCGGTACAGGCACACAAAAGAGAAAATTTATTTTGAAGATTTAGAGATGGCACATACAAATTTGCTTGGAACGGCACGAAAATACCACATATAGGTAGGTATGGTGGACTCATAAGGCAAAACTTGGTTTAAGGATTTTCTATGCACAAGTAGTATTTCTACTTAGTACAAATGAAGGCTAGCAAATAGATTGGGAAGCAACCAAACCGAGGAACAAAAAATCACATAAGTGAGCATTGAGTCATAACTAACACTGAATAATGCACCACAAGTAGGATGTAACTTCATTGCATAACTATTGACTTTCATGCATGCATAGGGAATCACAAACCTTAACACCAATATTCTTACCAAGCACAATTACTCACTAATATGAATCACATATTACTATCATCATGTTTCAAAACTATTACAAAGAATCAAGTTTAATTTGTCCAATGATCTTCATGAAAGTTTTTATTTTATCCTCCTTGGATATCTATCACTTTGGGACTAGTTTCATATATTGCCATTGTTTTTTCGACAAGCTCAAACGAATTTAAGTAAAGCACATGAGCAAATGAAAAGCTACTCTCAAAGGATATGAGTAGTCAAACAATTAAGGATCTATGTGAGGACTCTCTCTCCCTTAATAAACATTTTCAGATCTTAAGTACTTCATTCAAACAGAAAGCAAAAGAAAAATAGCACTCCAAGAATAGCACATATTATGTGAACGAATAAAAATTTAGGCTCAACATAGGCTAACCGATAATTGTTGATGAAGAGAGGTGGGATGCGTAGCATCCCCAAGCTTAGATGCTAGATAGTTCTTGAAATATTTACTTGGGGTACCTTGGGCATCCCCAAGCTTGATCTTTTGTATCTCGTTCAATCCTCTCATACCACGGTTTCACCTATTCTCAAAAACTTCATCCACACAAAACTCAAAAAGAACTCGTGAGATAGGTTAGTGCATATAATAATAAATCAAATCTTTATGTACTTCCAAGACAAGTTGCATAATAATTTTCATACATTAGGTACTGTATACCATCATTTCCACAATTTATATCTACCAATATAGGTTATGGAAACTATATGATAAGTAGATAATGAAACTATGACAGCAATTTGTCTAAACAGAACGGTCTATAGAAATTTATGAAAACAGTGTACTTTTGTAACTCAAATAATTATGGAAATTTAATAAATGCTATAAAATTTATATGACAACACCTTGTACAAATTTTAGAAACTTTCCACGTTCTAGTAAAATATGAAACTTCAAACACTACAGCAGAAGTTTCTGTTTTTACCCAACACATATCAAAAACATGCAATGCAAGCATCCTAAGGCAATTCCTGAATTTTTTATTGGAAAACTAGATTGTAAATAAAACCTAACAGAAAGTAACTAAATATAATGACGACCCAAGCAAAGCACATATTGTGTGACGAATAAAAATATAGCTCCATGTAAGATATACCGATAGTGTTAAAGACGAAAGAGGGGATGCCTTCCGGGGCATCCCCAAGCTTAGGCGCTTGAGTATTACTTGGATATTACCTTGGGGGTGCCTTGAGCATCCCCAAGATTAGGTTATTGTCACTCCTTATTCTTCTCATATCGGTGTCTCACCCAAAACTTGAAAACTTCAATCACACAAAACTTAAGAGAACTTCGTGAGATGTTTAGTGTAGTAAATATAGATCATTCACTTATGTAGTGTCAAACAAGATTCATAATTGCTCCCACATGATACCTACTATATTATATCATTACAAAAATTTATATTACTCAATATAATCTATATAAACACTTGAAACAAGCAAACTATGCATGTAAAACAGAATCTGTCAAAAACAGAACATTCTGTAAAGATCTGAATGATCACCATACTTACCTGACTCTAAAAATTCTGAAAAAATAGGAAAACTCAAGGAATTGGCATATAAATTGTTTAAAAAAATCATAATTGTTTGATGCTCCAGTAAAATATGATAATTCATATACTGGACGCAAAAATTTCTGTTTTTGCACAGAATCAAACAAACAAGTTTCCATACTATCCCAAAGGCTTTACTTGGCACTTTATTGTAATAAAAGACACAAAACACGATTAATACAGTATCTTAATCACATGAACACACAAAAACATAAAGTAAAAGTGTGTGTTGTCTCCCAACAAGCACTTTCCTTTAATGCCTTTTAGCTAGGCATGATGATTTCAATGATGCTCACATAGGAATAGTAATTGAAACATGCAAAAGAGCATCATGAATCTCACGACAAGAACATTTAAGTCTAACCCAATTCCTATTAATAGGGATGTTGTGATCAAAAAAATTATGGGAACAAGAATCATCTATCATAGGAAGGCAAAACAAGCATAACTTCAAAACATAGAGAGAAAACTGGATATTATTGCAATTCCTACAAGCATATGTTCCTTCCTCATAATAATTTTCGTTAGCATCATGAAGAAATTACACAATATAACCAGCACATAAATCATTATTTTTATGATTCAAAAGCATAGAAAATTTGTCACTCTCCACATAAGCAATTTTCTTCTCATTCAAAATAGTGGGAGCAAACTCAACAAAATAACTATCATGACATACTTGATTGACATAACCACTTTGAATATTAAAATCATGATGACAAGTTTCATGGTTACCATTACTCTTTATAGCATACATGTCATCACAATAATCATCATATATAGGAGGCATGTCATAATGATAAAAGTTTTGCTCATCAAAACTTGGGGGGCTACAAATATCATCTTCATCAAACATAGCATCCCCAAGCTTGTGGCTTTGCATATCATTAGCATCATGAATATTAAGAGAATTCATACTAAAAATATCACTATCATGCTCATCACTCAAATATTTAGTTCCAAACATTTTAATAACTTCTTCTTCTAACACTTAAGCACAATTTTCCTTTCCATCATTTTCACGAAAGACATTAAAAAGATGAAGCATATGTGGCAACCTCAATTCCATTTTTTGTAGTTTTCTTTTATAAAACTAAACTAGTGAAAACAAGAAATAAAAATATTTGATTGCAATATCTAAATATATACCTTCAAGCACTCACCTCCACGGCAACGGCGCCAGAAAAGAGCTTGATGTCTACTACACAACCTTCTTCTTGTAGACTCGTGTTGGGCCTCCAAGCGTAGAGTTTTGTAGGACAGCGGCAATTTTCCCTCAAGTGGATGACCTAAGGTTTATAAATAATTGGGAGGTTTAGGATGAAGATGGTCTCTCTCAAACTACCCTGCAACCAAATAACAAAGAGTCTCTTGTGTCCCCAACACACCCAATACAATGGTAAATTTTATAGGCGCACTAGTTCGGTGAAGAGATGGTGATACAAGTGTAATATGGATGGTAGGTATAGCTTTTTGTAATCTGAAAATATAAAAACATCAAGGTAACAAATAATAAACATCGAGCAAAACGTTGTATAAATGCTTGGAAGCAAGGCTTAGGGTCCATACTTTCACTAGTGCAAGTTCTCTCAACAATACTAACATAGTTGAATCATATGTAAATCCCTCACATGCGACAAAGAGTTCACTCCAAAGTCACAAATAGCAAAGAACAAACAAAGAAATTATTGTAGGGTACGAAACCACATCAAAGTTATCTTTTCTGATCAATCTTATGAGCTATCCCTATATGTGTCACGAACATCCCTAGAGTTTGTACTAAGATAACACCTTAAGATACACATCAACCAAAACCCTAATGTCACCTAGATACTCCAATGTCACCACAAGTACACGTGGGCTTGATTATACGATGTGCATCACATAATTTCAAATTTTTCATATTCAATCCAACACAAAGAACTTCAAAGAGTTCCCCAAAGTTTCTACCGGTGATTCAAGACGAAAACATGTGCCAACCCCTACGCATAGATTCCCAAGGTCACGAAACCCACAAGTTGGTCACCAAAACATACATCAAGTGGATCAATAGAACATCCCATTGTCACCACGGATATCCCATCACAAGACATACATCAAGTGTTCTCAAATCCTTAAAGACTCAATCCGATAAGAAAACTTCAAGGGAAAACTCAATTCATCACAACAAGATAGAGAGGGAAAAACTCCATATGATTCATCTATATCAATAAAGCTCGTGGTACATAAAGATCGTGCCATCTGAAGAACACGAGACAGAGAGAGAGATCAAACACATAGGTACTGGTATATACCCTCAGCCCGAGGGTGAACTACCCCCTCCTCGTCATGGAGGCCGCCGAGATGATGAAGATGGCCTCCGATGATGGTTTCCCCCTCCGGCAGGGTGCCGGAACGGGCTCCCGATTGGTTTTTCGTGGCTTTGTAGGTTTGCGACGACGGAACTCCCAATATAGATTCTGCATTGTTTTTTTTAATTTATAGTTATTTATGGCGGTGGAAACGAGTCAGGATGGGCCACGAGGGAGTCACAAGCCTGGGGGCGCCCCCCTGAGGCTTGTGACTGCCTTGTGGGTCTTCTGGCCCAACTCCATCTCTCCCTGGGCTTCTTCTGGTCCATAAAAATTTACTGTAGATTTTTATTCCATTTGGGCTCTGTTTGATATTCCTTTTCTGTAAAACCCAAAAACACGGAAAAAAATAGGAAGTGGCACTAGGCTCTAGGTTAATAGGTTAGTCCCAAAAATAATATAAAGTTGTAGTAAAATGATTGTAAAACATCCAAGAATGATAATATAACAACATGGAACAAGCAAAAATTATAGATACGCTGGAGACGTATCAATCATCAGATGGCTATGGCCGAGCTGGAAGAATACAAGAAGAGCGCTGACCCTGCTGATTTGCTACGTGCTAAGAAGCCTGCTTCCGAGTCATCTTTTCAGTCGGCAGAGGAAGTGAAGAAGGTGCACATTCACCCGACAGGTTCAACTGCCGCGCCGACCAACATATCGTCAACACTCGATAGCAAATAGGAAGTAGAGCTCATCCAGTTCCTCCGTGAGAACTAGGACATCTTCGTGTGGAGGCCTACTGACATGCTGGGGGTTCCCAGGGAGCTAGTTGAGCACCGACTGAGAGTTGATCCGAAGCCCAAGCCAGTGAAAGAGCATTTGTGTCGATCGGCGGCAAAGAAGCATAAAGCAATCGATGAAGAGGTGGCTCGTCTCTTGCAGTCCAAGTTCATTCAGGAGATTTACTACCTCGAGTGGCTCTCAAATGTTGTCATGGTCCCCAAGAAGGACAAGTCACTACGCATGTGTATCGACTTCAAGCATATCAATCGGGCCTACCCGAAAGATCATTTTCTACTCCCTCGCATCGATCAGATTGTTGACTCGACCGCGAGATGTGAGCGTTTATCATTTCTGGATGCTTACTCCGGTTACCATCAGATCCGTCTATTTGGCCTGGATGAAATAAAAACAGCCATCATCACCCCATTCGGGTGTTTTTCCTATATCACAATGCCATTTGGTTTGAAGAATGTCGGCACTAATTTCATGCGTATGATTCAAAAATGTTTACTCGACCAGATCCCTCGGAATGTTGAGGCGTACATGGATGATATCGTCGTCAAGTCTTGCAAAGGTTCCGACCTGGTGGCTGACTTGGCCAAAACTTTTGCCAATCTGAGGAGGTACGATATAAAGATGAATCCGACTGAGTGTACTTTCGGTGGCCCTAGCGACAAGTTACTCGGTTTTCGCATTTCTGAGCGAGGGATCGATGCCAACCCTGAGAAAATCAGCGCCATTACCCAAATAAAAGTCCCGTGCAAGTGCACGATGTTCAGAAGCTCACAGGTTGCTTAGCAGCATTGAGTCGATTCATTTCTCGTCTCGGTGAGAAGGCTTTGCCTTTGTACCGATTGATGAAGAAGTCCGACATGTTTGAGTGGACTCTAGAAGATGAAGCAGCGTTTGTCAAACTCAAAGCCCTGCTTTCCACCCAGTCAAGGCTCGCTGCTCCGCACAGCGAAGAGCCTTTGCTCCTGTACATCGCGGCCACTAATCAGGTCGTCAGTACATTTTTGACTGTCGAGCGGGAAGAGGAGGGCAAGGCCTACAAAGTCCAATGCCCAGTTTACTACATTTCCAATGTGTTAACTCCTTCGAAGCAGAGGTACCCGCATTACCAGAAGCTTGTCTATGGCATTTATCTGTCAGCGAAGAAGGTAGTACATTATTTTCAAGACCACTCGTTTCAATCGTCAGTGATGCTCCGTTATCTGTGATTCTCAACAATCGAGACACGATTGGTCGAGTGGATAAGTGCGCAATTGAACTCCTATACTTTGACATCAAGTTCGAAGCCAAGAAAGCGATCAAGTCTCAGGCACTTGCCAATTTTATGGCCGAGTGGATTGAACAGCAATAGCCAATCCAGATTCACTCGGCACACTGGACCATGTTCTTTGATGGCTCTAAAATGTTGAATGGATACGGTGCTGGCGTTGTCTTGGTGTCTCCAAAAGGCGACAAACTCAGTTATGTTCTGTAGATTCACTTTGATTCCTCCAACAATGAAGCGGAATATGAAGCACTCTTGTATGGGTTGTGCATGGCTATCTCACTTGGCATCAAGCGCCTGATGGTTTATGGCGACTCGGACTTGGTGGTCAATCAATTGATGAAAGAGTGGGATGTTTGGAACCCCGCTATGACTGGATGCTGCAATGCTGTTAGAAAGCTCGAGAAGAAGTTTGAAGGTCTGGAACTCCATCATGTTCCCCGAGTGAAGAATCAAGTGGCTGATGAGCTGGCAAAAATTGGATCCACTCGAGGACCTATCCCCAACAATGTATTCTTGGAGCACCTCCACACTCCTTCGGTACAGGAGGATCCTTTCACCAAAGAGCCCCCGCAAGCTATGAGCCCCTATGATCCAACTAAGGTTGATGTTTCTGTAGTTATTGATTTGGTCATAGAGATTCTGGTCATCATACCCAACTAGACAGTGCCCTATATTGCATATATCCTTTGGCAGGAACTTCCTAAAGATGAGACTGAAGCATGACAGATCGTGCGTAGATCGAAAGCTTTTACTGTCATCGGGCATCAACTATTAAGAGAAAGCATGACTGGTGTGACACAACGATGTATTTCCCCTAAAGAAGGTCGAATGATCCTGTATGAAATCCACTCGTGAACTTGCGGCCATCATGTGTCCTCTCGGACAATCGTCGCTATAGCATATCGAGCTGGTTTCTTCTGGCCACGTGCCAATGAGATGGCCAAGGACATTATCGATTGCTGCGAAGGGTGCCAGTTCTATGCAAACTTATCTCACAAACCCGCGTCTGCTCTAAAGACTATTCCCCTCACTTGGCCGTTCGCTGTCTGGGGTCTGGATATGGTTGGTCCCATTTGGACTGGACGGAATGGGTTTACTCATTTGCTTGTTGCAGTCGACAAGTTTACAAAGCGGATTGAGGCCAAGCCAATAAAGAAACTGAACTCTCATACTGCAGTCAAGTTCATGAGAGAAATAATCTACCGGTATGGAGTTCCCCATAGCATCATCACGGATTATGGCACAAACTTTGACTCGGAAGAATTCAGACACTTCTACTTTTCTCAAGGCACTCGAGTGGATTATGCCTTCGTTGCACATCCTCAAACCAATGGTCAAGTCGAGCGAGCTAATGGCCTCATCTTATAAGGTCTGAAGCCTCGTCTCATGTGGGACCTAGAACATGCTGCCAGAGCCTGGGTGTCAGAGTTGCCATCTGTTTTATGGGGCTTGAGAACAACACCTAATCGGTCGACTGGACGGACTCCTTTTTTCCTGGTCTATGGATCCGAAGCTATCCTGCCGAGTGATTTTTTTCACAATTCTCCTCTAGTGGATCTTTATTCTGAAGCTGAAGCTAAACAAGCAAGACAGGATGGCGTAGATCTCCTGGAAGAAGAGCGAGAGATGGCTTTGATTCGGACCGCAACATATCAGCAAGATTTGCGACGCTTCCATGCGAAACATGTTAAGAGTCGGTCGTTTCATGAGAGTGACTTGGTGCTCCGAGTGGATCAACAGCAACCCCACAAACTCGCTTCGGCGTGGGAAGGTCCTTTTGTCGTCGCCAAGGTGTTGAACAACAGAGCTTATCACCTGTACAACCTCAGGAAGCATATTGACGAGCCACGAGATTGGAATGCAGATCTGCTCCGACGTTTCTATACCTAAAAATAGAGTGGTGTTAATGTAATAAAAGTATTTCAGACAATGTCATTTATGCAAGTATGACTTTCGCAGTCTTTCATTGATTCCGATCATACAATTTCTCACTTTGGAACACTCTGAGTGGCGAGCAATCCTCGCACCCGGGGGCTTAGCTGTGAACATGCTTCCGCCTAAGTTAAAAACCCTACCAAGCGGATAGCAGTCCATTCACTCGGTGACTTAGCTACGAACCAGTCTTCGTCTAAGTTCAAAACTTCTCCGACTATTGAGCAATCCTCACACTTGGGGACTTAGCTGCAAACCAGCCTTCGCCTAAGTTAAAAATAAATTCCGAGTGGATTACTATCTATTCACTCAGAGACTTAGCTACGCACCAGTCTTTGTCTAAGTTCAAAACTTCCCCGAGTGTTGAGAAATCCTTGCACCCGGGGGCTTAGCTGCAAATATGCTTTCGCCTAAGTTAAAAACCCTGCCGAGCGGATAGCAGTCCATTCACTCGATGACTTAGCTGTGAACCAGTCTTCGTCTAAGTTCAAAACTTCTCCGAGTGTTGAGCAATCCTCACACTCAGAGTGTGTTTGGTAGGGTGCATGAAGGGTGCATGAGGGCAAAAGTTTCCAATCCGACCCACTTTTGCTTGTTTGGTAGGGTGCATGGGCTCACTTGAGCTATGCCCATGTGATGCATAAAAGGACCCTCAACCATGCCCATCTCATGCACCCCAAACAGGGTGCATGGAGGTAACCATGCTGGCCCTGACCCTCATTTAAAAAGTTCAAAATTTCAAAATTTGTTCCAATTTTCAAAAAAGTTCAGAATTTTGGAATTTGTTAAAATTTCCAAAAAACATTCAAAATTTCAAAAGTTGTTCCAATTTTTAAAAAAGTTCAAAAGTTCAAATTTTGTTTAAATTTTCAAAAACATTCTAAATTTCAAAATTTGTCCCAATTTTCAAAAAAATCAAAATTTTGAAATTGTTTAAATTTGCAAAAAAGTTTAGAATTTAAAATGTTGTTTAATTTTCAAAAAAATATTCAGGTTTTATTTAAAAAAAACAATTAGAAGTTCAAAAAAATAAATTTTCAAAAAATGTTTAGAATTAAAAATTTTGTTTAAATTTTCAAAAATGTTTAGAATTTCAATTTTGCTTTTATTTTTTATAAAATATTAAGAATTTCAAATTTTGATTAATTTTTTAAAGTTATCAGAATTACAAATATGTTCAAATTTTCAAAAAATGTTCAGAATTTGAAATTTTCAAAAAACAAATCAGCATGTCTAAACATATGCAGGCTGCCAAACAAAGTCTCGGCTCAGCATGTCTCAATGCATACATCACTGCCAAACAAGGCCAACTGCATGGACTCAGGATGTCTACACTGAGCATGGTTGAGAGAAGAACAACTAAGCTAGGTCTATACATGCTACCAAACACACCCTCAGGGGCTTAACTACGAACCAGCCTACGCCTAAGTTAAAAATAAATTCCGAGTGGATTACTATCTATTCACTCAGAAACTTAGCTGTGAACCAGTCTTTGTCTAAGTTCAAAACTTCCCCGAGTGTTGAGCAATCCTCACACTCGGGGGCTTAGCTGCGAACCAGCTTTCGCCTAAGTTAAAAATAAATTCCAAGTGGATTACTATCTATTCACTCGGAAACGTAGCTACGAACCAATTTTCCTGAGTGTTGAACAATTCTCACACTCGGGGGCTTAGCTGCGAACCAGCTTTCGCCTAAGTTAAAAACAAATTCAGTCGAGCAAATGACTGGAAACCAAATACGGATAAAACCAAATGTTTCAGCGCAGATCAAGGTTTCACGTGCAAGCAAAGGTGCTCAGGCTTAAGTCCTGAATGAAGTTTTACGACCGATATATTTTCACTCGGCATTCTGAGGAAAATAAAGTTTTCTCTTTGAATCAAGTTTTTCAAGCGCCAGACGGACTTGTTGGCTCGACGAAGGTGTCCAAGTCGATCCCATCTGCAATCCTAGTGCCTGCTTCAATGAAGGTCTCCATGAAATCTTCAAACTGAAGCTTCTTCGTGTTCATCACTCGGAGATCCTTCAACTTGTCCTCCCTTGCCTCCTTACAATGGACTCTGACAAGGGAAAGCACCACATCGGCTCCGCATTGGGCGGCTGACTTCTTCCAAGCTTGCACTCGACTGGGAATATCATTAAGACGAGCCATCATGGATGCAAGATCATTCTGAAGGGTGTCTTCGGGCCATAGCTCCTTGTTGATCTTCTCCAGCGTGGCTTTCCGTCGGAGGATATATGCTTGGACACTAGTCGAACATTGAGTCGGAACATGTTCATGGCCACGACATCGCCAACAGATGACTTGGTGGGATCCAAATTGGGCTCGATTTCTTTGGTCTCTTTTTTGAAGTCTTGGCATAATTCTACATGAAAGAAGGAATGGGAAAATGATCGCATTTTTAATCGGTGGGAATTGAAGAACTTCATTTGACTAGGACAATTACCGTCGAGCATGATGTACATCTTCCTCGCGAATTCCCCCAAGTGCTTCTCCAAGCCATTATTCCTCTTAGTCAACTGCTCGGTCTTCTTGATGAGTTCACCCCGTTCCAGTTTTAGCTTGGAGTTCTCCTCCTCTATCTTCTTGGCAGCAACCAACTTCTTCCCGACGGCTTCGGTTTTCTCCCTCGCCGTCTTTTGGGCATCAGCAAGCGCCTTGTCTTTGTCCTCTAGTGCCTTTTTCATGGTATCTAAAGAAATATCATTGTTGAGTCGCGCTTGGAGTTGAAGATTTTCGTCACGTACGTCTGTTTGAGTGAGGACACTCGCTTCAAGGGATGGAAAGTGAGAATAAGAATGCATTGGGTCGACTAAGGTGTTGGCGAACGTTCCATGGGAAACAAAAAAATTCCTACGCACACGCAAGATCTATCCATGGTGATGAGCATCTATGAGAGGGAGAGTGGATCTACGTACCCTTGTAGATTGCTAAGCGAGAAGCGTTAAGAAACGCGATTGATGTAGCCGAACGTCTTTGCAATCCAAATCACCGAGCGTCCCACAATCCAATCACGATCCGTCCTGATCTAGCACCGAACGGACGGCACCTCCGCGTTCAGCACACATACGGCTTGATGATGATCTCCACCTTCTTAATCCAGCAAGAGGGAGCGGAGAGGTAGACGAGTTCTCCGACAGCGTGACGGCGCTGCGGCGATGGTGGTGGAGTAATCTCAGCAGGGCTTTGCCTAAGCACCGCTGAAACCGATCTAGAGGAGGAACTACGAACTAGAGGGTAGGGTTGCAGGTGGCTGAAAGTCTTGTGCCAAAACCCTAAAACCTCTAGTATATATAAGAGGAAGAGAGGAGGAAGCTTGGCCCAAGGGCCAAGCCATCTAGGTTTCGGCCGAAGGGAGGAGAGGAGGAATCCTCCTCCAATCCTAGTAGGACTAGGACTCCTTCCTTATTTGGTCTTTTTGCCTTTTTCCACCTTTTTCTCTTTGGGATTTTCTTCCTAGCCGCATGGGCCTTGTGTGGGACTTCCACCAGACCACTAAGGGATGGTGTTCACCCTCCCACAGCCCATGTAGCCTCTTGGGTCGAAATACCCCTCCCGATGGTCTCCTGGTACACTACCGATGAGCCCGAAACTTTTCCAGCGACCAAAACAGGACTTACTATATATCAATATTTACCTCCGGACCATTCCGAAGCTCCTCGTGACGTGTGGGATCTCATTCGTGACTCCGAACAACCTTAGGTCACCACCATGCATAACTCTACACTACCGAAACATCACCAAACCTTAACTGTGCAGACCCTGCGGGTTCGAGAACTATGTAGAAATGACCGAGACACCTCTACGGTCAATAACCACTAGCGGGACCTAGATGCCCATAATGGTTCCTACATATTCTACGAAGATCTTTATCGGTCGAACCTCTATGTCAAGGATTCAGTTAATCCCGTATGATGTTCCCTTTGTTCGGTATGTTACTTGCCCAAGATTCGATCGTCGGTATCTCCATACCTAGTTCAACCTCGTTACCGGCAAGTCTCTTTACTTGTTCCCTAATACAAGATCCCGTGAATAACACTTAGTCACATTGCTTGCAAGGCTTATTGTGATGTTGTATTACCGAGTGGGCCCTGAGATACCTCTCCGTCACACGGAGTAACAAATCCCAGTCTTGATCCATGCCAACCCAACAGACACCCTCGAAGATACCTATAGAGAACCTTTATAGTCACCCAGTTATGTTGCGACGTTTGATACACACAAGGCACTCCTCCGGTGTCCGTGAGTTGCATGATCTCATGGTCATAGGAACACATACTTGACATGTAGAAAACAGTAGCAATAAACTGACACGATCATATGCTATGTTTGTAGTTTGGGTCTTGTCCATCACATAATTCTCCGAATGATGTGATCCCGTTATCAAATGACATCACATGTCAATGGCTAGGAAACCTTGACCATCTTTGATTAATGAGCTAGTTCACTAGAGGCATACTAGGGACAAAATGTTGTCTATTTATCCACATATGTAATGTGTTTCCAATCAATACAATTATAGCACGGATAATAAACAATTATCATGAACAAGGAAATATAATAATAAACACTTTATTTATTGCCTCTAGGGCATATTTCCAACAGTCTCCCACTTGTACTAGAGTCCGTAATCTAGTTCACATCACTATGTGATTTACATTGTAATGAATCGAACACCCATGCAGTTCTGGTGTTGATCATGTTTAGCCTTTGGAAGAGGTTTAGTCAACAGGTGTTCAACATTTAGATCCGTGTGCACTTTGCAAATATTTATGTCCTTGTCCTCGATGTAATCGCGGATGGAGTTGAAGTGTCGCTTTATGTGTCTGGTCCTCTTGTGAAACCTTGGTTCCTTGGCCAGAGCAATGGCACCAGTGTTGTCACAGAACAGAGTCATTGGATTGAGTGCACTGGGCTCTACTCCAAGATCTGTCATGAACTGCTTCATCCAGACACCTTCGTTTCCCGCCTCCGAGGCCGCGATGTACTCTACTTCGCATGTAGAATCGGCTACCACGCTTTGCTTGGAACTGCACCAGCTTACCGCTCCCCTTTGAGAATAAATACGTATCCGATTTGTGACTTAGAGTCATCCGGATCAGTGTCAAAGCTTGCATCGACGTAACCCTTTACGACGAGCTCTTCATCACCTCCATAAACAAGAAACATTTCCTTAGTCCTTTTTAGGTACTTAAGGATATTCATGACAGCCGCCAGTGCTACATTCCAGGATCACTTTGAAACCTTCCAGCCATACTTATGGCAAGGCTGACATCGGGTCTTGTGCACAGCATTGCATACATGATAGAGCCTATGGCTGAAGCATAGGGGATGACACTCATCTTTTCTCTATCTTCTGCAGTCACTGGGCATTGTGTCTTACTCAACTTCACACCTTGTAACACAGGCAAGAACCCCTTCTTGGACTGATCCATTTTGAACTTCTTCAAAACTTTATCAAGGTATGTGCTCTGTGAAAGTGGTATTAAGCGTCTCGATCTATCTCTATAGATCTTAATGCCTAATATGAAAGCAACTTCTCCTAGGTCCTTCATTGAAAAACTCTTGTTCAAATGTTCCTTCACGCTTTCCAGCATTTCTATATTGTTTCCAATTAGCAATATGTCATCCACATATAATATTAGAAATGTTATAGAGCTCCCACTCACTTTCTTGTAAATACAAGCGTCTCCATAAACTTGTATAAACCCAAACGCTTTCATCACCTCATCAAAGCGCTTATTCCAACTCTGAGATGCTTGCACCAGCCCATATATGGATCGCTGGAGTTTGCAAACTTTGTTAGCATTCTCTGGATCGACAAAACCTTTTGGTTGCATCATATACAACTCTTACTCAAGGAAACCATTGAGAAATGTTGTTTTGACATCCATCTGCCAAATTTCATAGTCGAAATAAGCAGCTATTGCCAACATGATTCTGACAGACTTAAGCATCGCTACGGGTGAGAAGGTCTCATCGAAGTCAACTTCTTGAACTTGTGAAAAAACCTTTGCCACAAGTTGAGCTTTATAGACGATGACATTACCGTCCGTGTCTGTCTTCTTCTTAAAGATCCATTTGTTCTGAATGTCCTTTTGCCCTTTAGGTAATACTTCCAAAGTCCATACTTTGTTTTCATACATGGATCCCATCTCGGATTTCATGGCCTCTAACCATTTCTCGGAATCGGGGCCCAACATCACTCCTCCATAGTTCGTAGGTTCATTGTTGTCCAACAACATGACCTCCAAGACAGGTTGTCGTACCACTCAGGAGCAGTACGCGCCCTTGTCGACAACGAGGTTCAATAGTAACTTGATCCGAAGCTTCATGATCATCATCATTAACTTCCTCTTCAACTATCGTAGGCTCCACAGAAACATCTTTCTGCGCTGCGCTACTCTCTGGTTGAAGTAAATGTTCAATAACCTCATCAAGCTCTATATTCCTCCCACTCAATTCTTTCGAGAGAAACTCTTTCTCAAGAAATGTTCTTTTCTTAGCGACAAACACTTTGCCTTCGGATCTGAGATAGAAGGTATACCCGATTATCTCTTTTGGGTATCCTATGAAGACACATTTCTCCGCTTTGGGTTCCAGCTTTTCAGGCTGAAGCTTTTTGACATAAGCATCACATCCCCAAACTTTAAGAAATGACAACTTTGGCCTCTTGCCAAACCATAGTTCATATGGCGTTGTCTCAACGGATTTTGATGGTGCCCTATTTAAAGTGAATGTAGCTGTCTCCAATGCATAACCCCAAAACGATAGTGGCAAATCAGCAAGAGACATCATAGAACGCACCATATCTAATAAGGTTCGATTACGACGTTCGGACACACCATTACGCTACGGTGTTCCAGGCGGTGTCAACTATGAAACAATTCCACATTGTCTTAAGTGACTACCAAACTCATAACTCAGATATTCACCTCCTCGATCAGATCGCAGGAATTTAATCTTCTTGTTACGATGATTCTCAACTTCACTCTGAAATTGCTTGAACTTTTCAAACGTTTCAGACTTGTGTTTCATTAATTAAATATAGCCATATCTACTTAAGTCATCAGTGAAGGTGAGAAAATAATGATATCCACCACGCGCTGTAACATTCATTGGACCGAACACATCAGTATGTATGATTTCCAATAAGTCACTTGCCCGTTCTGTTGTTCTGGAGAACGGCATTTTAGTCATCTTGCCCATGAGGCATGGTTCACATGTGTCAAGTGATTCAAAATCAAGTGACTCCAAAAGTCCATCGGGATGGAGCTTCCTCATGCGTTTTACACCAATATGACCTAAATGGTAGTGCCACAAGAAAGTGGTACTATCAATATCAACTCTACATCTTTTGGCATCAATGTTATGAACATGTGTACCATCACTATCAAGATTCAATATGAATAAACCCCTCACATTGGGTGCATGACCATAAAAGATATTACTCATATAAATAGAACAACCATTATTCTCTGATTTAAATGAGTAACCGTCTCGCAATAAAAAAGATCCAGATATGATGTTCATGCTTAACGCAGGCACTAAATAACAATTATTCAGGTTCATCACTAATCCCGATGGTAATCGAATAGAGAGCGTGCTGATGGCGATCACATCAACCTTGGAACCATTTCCCACGCGCATCGTCACTCCATCCTTTGCCAGCCTTCGTCTATTCCGTAGTTCTTGTTTTGAGTTGCAAATGTGAGCAACCGAACCGGTATCAAATACCCAGGCACTACAACGAGAGCTAGTAAGGTACACATCAATAACATGTATATCATATATACCTTGTTTGTCGGTCGCCGCCTTCTTGTCAGCCAGGTACTTGGGGCAGTTCCGCTTCCAGTGACCACTTCCCTTGCAATGAAAGCACTCAGTTTCTAGCTTGGGTCCAGCCTTGGGCTTCTTTATAGGAGTAGCAACTGCTTTGCCATCCTTCTTGGTTTTACCCTTCTTGCCCTTGCCCTTGCCATTCTTCTTGAAACTAGTGGTTTTATTGACCATCAACACTTGATGTTCTTTCTGGATTTTAGACTCAGCGAGTTTTAGCATCGCAAACAGCTTGGCGACTGACTTGTTCATCCCGTGCCTGTTATAGTTCATCACAAAGCTCTTATAACTAGGTGGCAGTGATTGAAGAACTCTATCAGTGATCGCCTCTGGCGGAAGGGCAATTCCCAACTCCGCTAGACGATTCGAATACCCAGACATTCTGAGTATATGTTCACTGATAGACTCGTTCTCCTCCATTTTGCAAGCATAGAACTTATCGGAGGTCTCATACCTCTCGATCTGGGCATTCTTCTAAAAGATAAACTTCAACTCCTACAACATCTCATATGCTCCATGACGTTCAAAACGTCTTTGAAGTCCCGGTTCTAAGCCATACAATATTGCACACTGAACTATTGAGTAATCTCCAGAACGTGCCTCCCAAGCATTCTTAACGTCTTCGGCTGACATGTCTTCTGGTTGGTCACCAAGCGGTGCATCAAGGATATATGATTTCTGGGAAGCCGTGACGATAATCCTCAGATTATGGGCCCAGTCAACAAAGTTACTTCCATCATCTTTCAACTTAGCTTTCTCTAGGAACGCATTAAAATTCAGGGGTGCTACTGCGCGAGCCATTGATCTACAACATAAATATGCAAAGGTTACTTAGACTATTGTTCAAGATAATGAGTTTAGTTAATCAAATTACTAAAGCTCCAACTCAAATTGACATCCATCAGGTCATCTAAGTGTCACATGATCCAAATTCACCAACTCAAGTCCGATCATCACGTGAGTTGAGGTGGTTTCAATGGTGAACATCATCATGTTGATCATATCTACTATATGACTCATGTTCGACCTTTTGGTCTCTTGTGTTCCGAGGCCATGTCTGTACATGCTAGGCTCGTCAAGATTAACCCAAGTGTTCTACATGTGCAACACTGGCTTGCACCCGTTGTATGTGAACGTAGAGTCTATCACACCCGATCATCACGTGGTGTCTCGACACGACAAACTTTCGCAACGGTGCACACTCGGGGAGAACACAATTCATCTTGAAATTTAAGTGAGGGATCAACTTATAATACTACCGTCGTCCTAAGAAAAACAAGGTGCATAAAAGGATTAACATCACATGCAAATCATAAGTGACATGATATGACCATGAACTTGTGCTTTTGATCTCCATCTTGAAAGCACCGGCATGATCTCCATCGTCACCGGCACGACACCATGATCTCCATCATCTTGATCTCCATCAACATGTTGCCATTGGGGTTGTCGTTCCCATCATGCTACTACTACTATTTCTACCGTTTAGCGATAAAGTAAAGCATTACATAGTGCTTAATGATTGACACGCATGTCATACCATAATTAAACACAACCCTATGGATCCTGCCGGTTGCCGTACTCATTGACATGCAAGTCATGATATTCTATACAACACATGATCATCTCATACATCACATATATCACATCATGTAATTGTCCATATCACATCACAACATACCCTGCAAAAACAAGTTAGACGTCCTCCAATTGTTGTTGCATGTTTTATGTGGCTGCTATGGGTATCTAGCAAGAACAATTCTCACCTACGCATAAACCACAACGGTGATACATAAGTTGCTTTTCAACCTTCTCAAGGACCGCCTTTGTCGAATCCGATCCAACTAAAGTAGGAGAAACAGGCACCTGCCAGCCATCTTTTTCGCAATGAGGTTACACGTCAGTTGATGGAACCGGTCTCTTGTAAGCGTAAGAGTAAGGTCGGTCCGGGCCGCTTCATCCCACAATTCCGCTGAACCAAAACACGACAAAGGGAGGAAGCAATCTAAGCATCAACACCCACAAACTCTTTGTGTTCTACTCGAGATCTCATCTACACATAGATCTAGCTCATGATGCCACTGTTGGGGAACGTTGCATGGGAAACAAAAAATTTCCTACTCACACGCAAGATCTATCCATGGTGATGAGCCTCTACGAGAGGGAGAGTGGATCTATGTACCCTTGTAGATCGCTAAGCAGGAAGCGTTAGGAAACGCGGTTGATGTAGTCGAACGTCTTCGCAATCCAAATCGTGAGCATCCCGTGATCCAATCACGATCCATCCCGATCTAGCACCGAACGGACGACACCTCCGCGTTCTACACACGTATGGCTTGATGATGATCTCCGCCTTCTTGATCCAGCAAGAGGGAGTAGAGAGGTAGACGAGTTCTCCGGCAGCGTGACGGCGCTGCGGCGATGGTGGTGGAGTAATCTCAGTAGGGCTTCGCCTAGGCACCGCTGAAACTGATCTAGAGGAGGAACTACGAACTAGAGGGTAGGGTTGCACGTGGCTGAAAATCTTGTGCCAAAACCCAAAAACCTCTAATATATAAAAGAGTAAGAGAGGAGGAGTCTTGGCCCAAGGTCCAAGCCATCTAGGCTTCGGCCGAAGGGAGGAGAGGAGGAATCCTCCTCCAATCCTAGTAGGACTAGGACTCCTTTATTTGGTCTTTTTGCCTTTTTCCACCTTTTTCTCTTTGGGCTTTTCTTCCTAGTCGCATGGGCCTTGTGCGGGACTTCCAACAGCCCACTAAGGTCTGGTGTTCACCCTCCCACATCCCATGTAGCCACTTGGGTCGAAATACCCCTCCCGATGGTCTCCCGGTGCACTATCGGTACTCCCGGTACACTACCGATGAGCCCGAAACTTTTCCGGCGACCAAAACAGGACTTCCTATATATCAATGTTTACCTCCAGACCATTCCGGAGCTCCTCATGACGTACGAGATATCATCCGGGAATCCGAAGAACCTTCGGTCACCACCATGCATAACTCTATACTATCGAAACGTCACCAAACCTTAAGTGTGTAGACCCTGCGGGTTCAAGAACTATGTAGACATGGCCGAGACACCTCTACGGTCAATAACCAATAGCGGGACCTGGATGCCCATATTGGTTCCTACATATTCTACGAAGATCTTTATCGTTCGAACCTCTATGTCAAGGATTCAGTTAATCCCGTATGATGTTCCCTTTGTTCTTCAGTATGTTACTTGCCCGAGATTCAATCGTCGGTATCTCCATACCTAGTTCAACCTCGTTACCGGCAAGTCTGTTTACTCAGTCCGTAATACAAGATCCCATGACTAACACTTAGTCACATTGCTTGCAAGGCTTATTGTGATGTTGTATTACCGAGTGGGCCCTGAGATACCTCTCCGTCACACGGAGTAACAAATCCCAGTCTTGATCCATGCCAACCCAACAGACACCCTCGAAGATACCTGTAGAGCACCTTTATAGTCACCCAGTTACGTCGCGACGTTTGATACACACAAGGCACTCCTCCGGTGTCCGTGAGTTGCATGATTTCATGATCATAGGAACACATACTTGACATGTAGAAAATAGTAGCAACAAACTGACACGATCATATGGTACATTTGTAGTTTGGGTCTTGTCCATCACATCATTCTCCTAATGATGTGATCCTGTTATCAAATGACATCACATGTCAATGGCCAGGAAACCTTGACCATCTTTGATTAACGAGCTAGTTCACTAGAGGCATACTAGGGACAAAGTGTTGTCTATTTATCCACACATGTAATGTGTTTCCAATCAATACAATTATAGCATGGACAATAAACAATTATCATGAACAAGTAAATATAATAATAAACACTTTATTTATTGCCTCTAGGGCATATTTCCAACATAAGGTTACCTCCAAGAGTCTTCAATTCAGTCTGTGACTGCTCTAAGCTGTTCTTTGAGACCTCCAGATCCAGTTGCAGCTGATTCCTTTCCTCCTCCAGGTCCTTGTACTGAGTGCAAAGTTCACAAGCTCTCTGAAATCAACAAAAAACAAAGTCAGTCGACATGGAAATTCCTCCACTCCCGAGTGAAGAATGTTAAGAACAGTCGACTGGATGGCAGCGCCCGCCCCACCCCTCCCCTGAAATAGTGTCATATCATGGTTGATGAAATGATGTTCATGAAACCTGCGTCATATCATGGTTGATGAAATGATGTTCATGAAACCTGCATCATATCATGGTTGATGGAAATAATATCCATGAAACCCGCATTCAAGAGAGGAAGAACTAGAAGAGTCCACTCGAAATATCGAGCGACAAGCGTACTTCACGTACAACAAAGAACCCTGAGGTCAAGTTCTTAAGACTACTGCTCATCGTCTATGATGAACAGCAGTCTCGGGGACTACACCCAATGGGTGCACTCAGCGTGCCCCCAATGGTTCCTAAATCAGTCGACAGGGTCTGCCCTGTCAAAGCACAAGATGGTCTCTATCAGACCCCCGCCAGTGCTAGCACCCGACAGCGGTCTCGGGGACTACACCCAGTGGGTGCACTCAGCGTGCCCCCACTGGACCTGCTAACACTCGATCCGTCGAGTGGCCCTTGAAGGGCCCACCACCCCATCCCGCACCTCTGAAGTAGCGTCATATCATGGTTGACAAAATGATGTCCATGAAACCTACAAGGTAGCTTCAGAGTGGTACGGCTAAAAGCACTCGACAAGGTCTGCCTTGTCCAAGTACAATATGGTCTCTATCAGACCCTCGCCAGTGCAAGCACTCGACGGAGGTCTCAGGGACTACACCCAGTGGGTGCACTTGGCGAGCCCCCACTGGACCTGCCAACACTCGATCTGTCAAGTGGCAGAACAAAAAAAACACCATGCGCAAGCATATGAAAATTGTCTGTTTCTAAGACCCCTGCCGACGTCTTTGTCATTCGACAACGATCTCGGGGACTACACCTAGTGGGTGCACTGAGCGTGCCCCCACTGGACCGAAATTTACTCGACTAAGACCTGATCTATTCGAGTAGAGAACTTACGAATATTCTACGGAACAAAGACACCCACTGGGTGTACAGTCAAAGAAGACAGGAATTCAATCGGAAATGCACTTACAATCGCAATTACTCGGACGTTGGTATGAAGCACCGCACTGGCATCATAAGCCAGCTTGCTGGCCTCGTACGCCTCCTTGGTGTGCAGCATTATTTGCTCCGCCTAGATCATGGCTTCCTTCGCGGCTCTAGTTTGGTCTTCCGGAACATGGTGCAGAGGAAAGGCAGCCGCCGACTGGAGTGATGTTGTGGCCAGAGTAGTCGGGGTAGTCTGAGGTTGTCTGATTGGAGTCGATGCCACAATGGTTGAAGCAGCTGGTGGAGCACTCGACAGCAGAATCTTGAGTTCAGTTCTGGATCGTGACGAGGCGCCTATCCCTTGGGATGATCCAGCAGTTGACCGTTGAGGCATTTGTGCTGACGTTGTTCTTCAGGCGCGTACGTGCAGGGTGCCTAAGGTCTCACCTTCAACCCCCGTACCCCGAGGTAGTTCTTCATCGTCTTCCAGTTGAATGACTTTTGCAAACATCAATCGGCAACATTAACTCTTGCAATCAACAAATCATTTTCAAGAAACAGAGCTGAGTGAGGATTTGTTTACCTCTTTGGGAGGTGGCCGCGTTAGCAGTATCGACATCCATTTGCTCCTCTCCGTCTCGTGGAGGCGACGTCACTGAGGTAGGGGCACTGGTAGACCAAATTCCACTCGGTCAGTAAGAACTTGAAGTCACAGTGGACAGTGAAGGACAAAAGCAAAATACTTATGTTGAGACGACGGGCACAACCATCTTCATGTGGGGCAGAGCTTTGCGAGGTTTTGCTGTGTTGGGCTTAGGCTACTTTGCGCCTCGTTCACTCGACTTGACAGTCGAGGTCCGGTCCCGTTTCGAGTTCCTCTCACTCGAAGCCAAGGTCTTACCTAGGGCAGTCGCAAGGTCCTGACGCAACTTGGAGCGATGTTTAGTGCGTTGAGGAGACTCGACTTCTTCCTCGTTCTCTCCAGAGGCTTCACACTCATCTTTGTTGTCGTTAGCATACTCGACGTCCATGCTGCTACCCTCACTCTCCCCGCCATCTTCAGGTTGGTTCCCGTTGGGCACGAGCGAGCGCTTGTGCGTCCACTCCTGCAGGATTCAAACAATGAAGTCAGTTGACATATCAATCAATCTCTCGGCAAAGTAATATGACAATTGACAATGCAAAGTTTACCAGATTCTTTGGCAGATTCTCAGCAGAGTAAGGCCGGATCCTCTTGGCCCCCGGGGGTTGTTATAAGCCCCGATAATGCTTCGAAGCCATTGCTCGATAGTTTTCTGTGAAACCTCTTCCGGGTGCATCCGGGTCAAGTCCTTGGGGCCTCCATAATGCCACATAGTGTGGTCCCTTGACTGCAGTGGCTGGATCCGTCGACCGAGGAATGTCTCCACGAGATCCATACCAGTCACTCCGGCATGGACAACGTTCACTACGGCGTCCACCTGGATTCCCACTTGGACTTTCTCTCCCTCTGACACTTTCAGGGACTTGGGAACAGTAGGATGATCTGATGTGAAAGGGGAAAGACCAGTCGACATATTGGGAGAAGCTATGTCCTTGCAATAAAACCATGTCGACTGCCAACCTCTAACCAATTCGGGGAAAGTCATGGAAGGAAAAGAACTCCGGGCTCTTTATTGGATTCCTAAGCCCCCACACAGCTGGACTACGTGAGTTTTTCCATCCTCAGGGTTGGCCTTTTTGACCGACTGAGATCTGGTAGTGAAAATGTGTTTGAACAGACCCTAGTGGGGAGAGCAACCCAAGAAGCACTCACACAGAGTGATGAAAGCAGAAAGATAGGAAATGGCGTTTGGAGGAAAGTGATGGAGCCGACCTCCCAAGATTTCAAAAACCCTCGAAAAAAAGGATGGGGGGCATGGAGAAACCTCTTTCGAAATCGGTGAGGAGAAGGACCCGCTCCCCCTCGCGCGGCTCCAGCTCGGGCTCCCCCTCCAACAGCCTCCAGGAACCATCCGCCATGATCCCGTCGATGACGAGATTCTCGACATCCATGGCAGTGACCGTTGATGGGAGAAAATCCCCCTGGATCCACCCCGGCGGCGCGGTGAACCATGCGGTCGATGGCTTCTTGGCCTTGCCATTCCCAGCCCCCTTCTTGGCGTGCTCCAGCTTCTCGGTCGTCCCCTTTGTCATCGCGGTGGCGGTGTTCATCGGGGCGGAGCAGAGATATGCACTGGAAGCAGCGAAGGCGGAGGAAGAGAGGAGATTTGGGGGAAATGTACTACTCAGACCGCAACGCAACGGAATTTATACCTTGTCAAGTGTCTCGCTGACTCGTGGGCCTGCTAGATCCTTGCATATCCTGACTGCAGATGCCGCCCAGTACGTGGCAAATTGAGCGGCACGAGAATCGAGGCATCATGCCCCCACTCGCCCTAGTCGTGGCGTCATCGTCGCAGACGCGCGCTTCCCAAATTTTCGTATCCCGCAAAATCCGGACCTGACAGAGCGACCCGTCATGTCCAAAGATCTCTTCAGGTCACTCAGAACATAATTGAAATTGAGAATTCACTCGGACACTTTCAAGACATAATCGATCTGGGCGAATGACAAATAGTTCAATCGACACAAGTTCCATTGAAGCCCTGAAATTCATTCGGAAGTTTGGTGCCTTTTTCAGAATTGGCATCGATCCCCCTTTACCACTCAAACCCTAATCCATTCAGGGGCTAATGATGAGGATATGTACCTAGGGTAGGGTCCTAGGCCTGACCTACATACCCTACCTAACGACACTATATTGGAGGACTTAAAGACTACAAGAGAGATTCCGACTGGATCCACCATGATGCTCAAGTCACTCGACATTTATCCACTCGGAAGCTTCTCCCTCCACTCGACGGTAACCTGTCACTCGGAAGACCTCACTTCTAGTCGACGCCAGAAGACCAGAAGCCACCCCAGGGAGGCCAACGGGCAGGCATTAAGCCAATCGTCATTAGTAGCAATTATGATGTACGTTACGAGTAACGCTCGTCTTTATACCCACGATCGAACCCTTGGATGACTCACACTTCTGAGGGGCAATGAACTCTATATAAGCCACCCCTCCCCTCTGGCACAAGGGTTTGAAACCTCTGTAACTCACACTCTCCACACGACAAAAGCTTCCGAGCATTGAGACATAGGGTTGTTACCTCCATGAGAGGGGACTAAACTCATACATCCGTGTGTACATCCTCGCCGTAGCTAGGAATCTTCCCTCTCCTTTCGTACCCCTAACTTCTACTGTCAGAATCGTTCCCACGACAGGTGGAGTGCCCGAGAATTCGGTTGCTTCGCAAAGACGGTTCAGAAGTTGCAACGTATACTTGAGCAGCTAAGGCACCGGTCCATTGGCAGAGGCGCTTCAGATGAGGAGAAAGCAACTATGCTAAAGCCATGGGAGGCTCTAAGACAGGAAGAAATATGGATTTTCAGATGAGGAGAATGCAACTGGGTTTTCAGTATCAAGGCTCATTTAGATCACAACTCAATTCATCTCATGAGAGTCATTCAAGAAGGATACTACCCTGGTGATCCACGCAAACTCACTCCAAGAGAACAAGCGGATAAACAACTAAATTCTTCTGCCTTGTTCATACTCCAAGCTGCTGTCCCCTCTGAAGACCTACCTCACCTGCGTCCTTTCACTGTTGCTAAAGTGTGTTGGGAAGACATTTTCTCCATGTACAAGGGCAGCTCAAGCATTCAACGGTCAAACTATGAAGTTGTCCTTGATCAGTCAGATGTGGGGGTGGCAATTTTATCCATGGATCTGGATGCCCGTGGATACCCGACCCGGTTGGGCAAGGGTATAGAGCGTGTTTTTGCCCATGGATCCATGGATTTGGATACCCATGAACAGTTGGGTTGGGCATAGTTGTAATTTTTTCTCCATGGATATCCAATGGATACTCGTATGACACATGCCCGCCTATGGAAGTGACACTAAACTAAGGAAATGTCCAATCCCAAGTCACTCGGAGTCACAGAAGGTCAAATTCCGACCCATGTTACCTAATCCCCCACAATTCCACTAACATAATTATTAAACCTAATCTTCCTTAATGAACGATGATGAGTTAATTTGATCTTTGGGAAGGATTCATGCTGATTTTTTATGCCCATGGAGCTCCATGGGTATCTGGATATCCAATGGGTTTAGGCATGGGCACAGTTTGTGCCCATGGATGCTTTGGTGGATGGGCAGAGGACAGGAAGATGGGTCATGGGTTGGATTTGGACCAGCTCCACCCGCTCCAAACCCGACCCATTGCCATCCTCAGATGAGTTTGTAATGACAGAGGATGAGGAACCACATGAGCTCTATAGAAGGGTGACTACTCTCGCCGTTGCCCTCAAAGATCATGGCAGCAAGGATGTGGATGATACTTGGATCAAGCGTAAGTTTCTAAATGCCATCATGCCCTAAAACAAGGCCATGTCCGCTGTCATCCGTCAAAGACCAGACTTTCACACCTTGTCCTTTGGTGATGTGTTGGATGAATTTATTGCAATGAACATCCTAAACACGACATCTGACAATGCTCTCGCCCGCGTGCAACGGTCAAAGAGATCTTCCCCCAACCTTGCTTTGAAGGCCAAGGCCAGTCAAGATGAAGAAGAAGAAGAAGAGGGTTTCCTCGAGGACACCAAATATGCCTATCATGATCATATGGCTCTTGCGTCCAGGAAATTTTGGGGTAACAAGAGAAACACAAGGCCCAACTTCTCCAAGAACAACTCAAATGGGTCAAAGGGCAAGCAACGTGTGAGAACATGCTACAACTATGGTAATGTGAGTCACTTTGTGGTGGATTGCCCATATGAGAAGAGGGAAGACAATGGTGGCAAGCTCATTCGCAAAGATAGGGCCAAGTCCTTCCCCAACAAAACCAACTTCACCAAGAAGGCTCCTCACAAAGTATTGGTGGCTCAAGAAGAGTATGCCTCGGATGATGATGTTGATGATGAAGACACAAGTGGTGAAGGAATGTCAATGGCATCTGTGGCAATTGCTTCCTCTACTCCAACAAAGGTGTCACTCTTCGACGCCCCCAATGAGAACATCGTCGCGAGGTGCCTCATGGCTAATGGTATCACCAAGGTAACCTCCAACGCCAAAACCTCAAACATTAAGACTTCTATTTCTTCCACTCCATCTTTGTTAGAATGTGTGGATGAACTTGAGGAGGCGAAAGAGGATAAAAATGAGTTTGACAAATTCTTGTGTAAACTCAAGGGAGAGTCCAAGAAGAACTTAGTTGCTCTCTTGGAACAACTTGGTGAGGCCAATGACACTATTGAGTCTCAAGAAGAATATCTTGAGGAGTTGAGAGGCCATAGTCATGATTATGCCGACAAGATAGTGGATCTATCTATTGCTCTTGAGGAAGAGTGAGGTCTTCATATGACTCTTGAGGTGTCACAAAATGATGACCTTGCTAAATTACGTAAAGATTATGATCATGCTATTGTTCTTAACCGTGTGCTCAAGTCTGAAAAGGTTGCACTTGGCGTTGGCCATGATCGACTCAAGGTTGAGCTTGACACACTTGAAAATGCTTACAAGGCATTGAAGTGTGCTCATGCCTCTCTTAAGGAGTCGCATGATCAACTCCAAGTGAAACTCACTAAGGAAATTGCCACATGTCCTCCTTTTGTTCTAATTGATAATGCATCTGGTACTAACCCGTGTTGTGAGCATGCACATCTTGTGGAGGAAAATGCTAAGCTAAAAGAACAGCTTGAAAAGGGTTTGGTGACGTGTATCCAAGGTGAGAAGACGCTCAATGACCTTTTGGATAATCAGAAGGAAGTTGTGGCAAAAGAAGGTGTTGGGTTGCACCCAAAAACAACAACAAGAAGAAGAAGGTGAACACCAAGGAAGTTCCACCGCTCAAGGAAACCTTTGTAAGAGCAGGAAATGGTCCTCATGAGAAGAAGAAAGAAAAATTTGTGGTTCGTAATGCCAAGAAGGGCAAGACCACCCACCCCAATAAGACCGGCAACTTTAACCCCTCTTATGTTTTTTGTCGTGCTAGTGATGGGCATGTTTATGCCAAATATGTTGGTTCTTACTATGAGTACATTGAATGGTGTATTTGGGTTCCTGAGACCCTTGTTGCTAACATGAAAGGACCCATTAAAGAATGGGTACCTAAAACCAAACATTGATCTCTTGTAGGGGTTTGCTTCCGGAGGAACGTCGTGGTTGCTCGATAGTGGAGTGAAAAATCATATGACCGGAAGCAAGGACTTGGTGGTGGACGTTCATCCTGACCCATCTGTGGCCACCCAAGTCTCATTTGGTGATGATGTAATTTCAAAGGTATAGGGTCTTGGCAAGGTGATAATCTCTCCAGAACTCTCCATAGAGAATGTTATGCTTGTTGAGACCCTCGCATACAATTTACTTTCTGTTCATCAACTCGCAATCATGGGTTTTACTACCTTCTTTGGTATTGACTCTGTGGCCCTTTTGTGGAGCAAGACTCTTAAAGTAGCTTTTGTTGGGCATGTCGAGAACGGTCTCTATGTGGTGAACTTCTCGGAGCGACCCACTAAGACCGCGACTTGCCTAATGGATAAAGTTGATGTGGGATGGCTCTGGCATCGCCAGCTAGCCCATGTCAATATGAGATCTTTGCAAAGTCTCCTCAAAGTGGATCATGTGCTTGGACTAACAAATGTGAGTTTTGCCAAAGATCGTGCTTGTAGTGCTTGTATTGAAGGAAAGCTTCATGAGACTACTCAACGTCCCACGACTACCATTTACTCGAAGAGGCCCTTGGAGCTCCTCCACATGGATCTCTTTGGTCCTCCATCTTTTGATAGCCTTGGGGGAAGAAAGTATTGTTTGGTGATTGTGCACGACTACTCAAGATACACTTGGGTATATTTCTTCAAGAGTAAAAGTGAAACACAACAAACAGTCATCGACTTTGCAAATGAAGCTCAAGGACAACATGAGGCAAATATTCTAATGATAAGAAGTGACAATGGCACCGAGTTCAAGAACTACACCCTGAATGAGTTCCTTAGTGATGAGGGGATCAAGCATCAATACTCCCCACCCTATACCCCTCAACAAAATGGTGTTGCCAAGAGAAAGAACCGGACGTTTATGGACGTGGCAAGGACCATGATGGCAGAATTCAAATCTCCATACAATTTCTGTGCCGAAGCCATCAACACAGCTTGTCATGCATTGTGGGGACCCCGACTCACAAGTCGTGATCACCGAATGCACGTGTACAGTGATCCCAGAGATCAATGCTCACTAAACACACAGAAGCTGAATAACAAGAGTCTTACATACACATTTAGCGTCTTACACCAATAAAGACCATGAAGGTCTAGACTTACATAGATAGGGCCACAAGGGCCAAACACTTAAATAGAACAAGCAGCAGAAATCTTGATCGAAGGCGTGACCCATGCCATGTGCCTTACACCTACACGCATTCTGACTAGGAAGCGTCCTAGTTCACATGTTCGTCACCAACGAACTCTTCAATGTACTCTTGTTCTTCCATGCCTAGCCAATTAAATAACCAGTGGCAAGCCAATGAGTACTTTGAATGTACTCGCAAGCAATCCATGTTTGGATCAAGGTAATAACAATGCATGATACAACACTAATAGGTATTTTGCATAAAGCTAATTTTGAATGCAATGACATGGTCAAGTAACTAGATAAGCATGCATCAACAGTTGGCAGATTTCCATATGAACAAGTTATGGATACCATCATAAGCAGGGGTTGAACATCTCATGTTCATTCGTCACTTCAAGTCTTCAGACTTGTCTCAAGCATCATACTCCTGTCTCCCATACACACACACACACCAATGTTTGCGAAAACATCTGGACGTGGCATAAGCAACACCACCCAACTGTCCTTGACCGTGGACACGACTATTCGAATAGTTTTACACTCTACAGAGGTTGCACACTTTACCCACAAGACTCGGGGAACTTCCGTGTCATCCACGACTCGTGGTATATATACATACCCGAGGTAAGCACCTGAACAATGTCTTTCCCATGGTGATACTAAACAAAGAGTCCACTCGTTGGTGCCATCCCTCATGATATTACATCACACGTATCATCCATGAGGGCACACAACAATGTGCCCGGTGCCTGTAAAGACAGCACATGGCCTTCCACTTCCGAGATGACCCCATCTCAAGAGTGACCACTTCACACTTGCCACTAGTAATGCGGGCTCCGTGCTTAATCAACAAAGCCCAGTCCCATAAGGGGTATCGTGGTCGTACATGTAAGGTTGGAATAACGGTCGCAACTTACACCAATCTGTTTTCAAAAACCACACACACTCACTTGCTTCGGTACACCACTTCTTTCTCAAGTGGTCACCCAACTCATCATCATCTCCCTTGGGCATTAGTGGCACCCGACGGGTTTTTTGAAAAGTCTTTGAAATCATTTATCTCTTTCCATCACTATGCATAAATCCCATCCCACTTGCGTAGCATCTCTTTGCGTCCTACCTACACCCACCCGCATAACCCTCATAAGGTGGTAGGGTCATGCACGATGCAAGTGTCAACGGTAAAAGTATTGGAGTCACCCCGCCGAAGGGGGAGCACCACATCATGATCAATCATCGAAACAGCAAGTGCTATATGCCATGCATGAAAAAGTTTCTTAACATGGTCAACGGGCTGCTTGCCTGGCTCAACAAAGTCTTTGGGGTCTTCAAAGTCTTCGGGTCCAACTCCCTCGTCAATAGCGCAATCTATCGTCGCGATAAATAGCAATAAAAACAAGCATCACACAAAAATAGAGCACACAAAGCTAGATTTAAAATGCTACCCTACTCTGATAAATACAAAAGGCTATACTAAAAACATTTTGTTATGATTTTTTTGAAAACTATTTAACAGAGGCAAAAGATGCCTAAATACAGGTTTTAAAATAAAACAGTGCATGAAAGATTTTCAAAAATTTATACAAAAGGTACTATTAAATTCTATGGAATATTTCAAGAATTTAGGTGGAAAAATTATGGTTATAGGATTTATTTTCAGATCTCTGGAATTTTTGGAAAACAGAGGGAAAAAGAAAATGAAAAAGGCATTGTGCCTACTTGGGCCAAAAGCGTCACAGCCGAACCGGCCCAGGGCGAGCGATGCGCGCGACAGGTTTATTTTTAAACCTGCTCACGGGCCCTACTTAACAATGAGAGAGGGGGAGGGGGAGGGTATGACAGGTGGGCCCCACATGTCATCCCTCACCTCGTGACAGGGAGCAGGGGAGGCTCACCGGCGGGGTTCCAGGCTGTGGCGGCTCAAGCAGAGGGCACTAGCGCGCTCATGGGCTTCCCGCGCGTCGGTGGGTGGCCGAGGGGGTCGCCGGCGGGGAGGGAATCGCCGACGGGGAGAAAACCTGCACGACGACGAGGGTTTGGCTCGGGCTCGAGCTCCCGACCACGGGAACGAGGGGACTGGGCACTGGGGAGCAGCTGAAGGGAGGAGAGAGTGAGGGGAGAGCAGCGGGAGCTCGAGAAGGGCTTTTTATAGGGGGCCGGGGCTCCCGTGGACTGAGCTCACGGGCGGCCGCTGGAGAGGCTTTGGTGGCCACGGGAGGGGCCAGAGGCCTCTATGCGGTGCTTGTGGGGGAGGAGCAGGAAGCTGGGAAGCGAGAGGGGGAACGAGGCGAGCTTAGAGGGGGTCCCGCAGCTCGGGCAGGGAGTGGCCGAAGCGGGCGGCGTCGGGCACGTGCGGAGGAGGGAGGAGGGGCCCGACCACCTGGCGCCTTGCGGATGTCGAGGGGCGGCCGGGGGACATGCTCTCGCATCCTCAGGCTGTTGGGTGGCTCGGGATGGGTATAGCTACAGTGCGGGAATGCACTGTAGCGTGCTCTAGAGCATGCCTTTGGCATGTCGTGGCATGCCTATGTGCTCTGGACGCACCCCTGCATGTCCATGAGCTTTTGGATGTTCTAGAGATGCTCTAGGAGCTAGGGGAGGCTAGGAGAAAGAGAAATGGGGTAGGGGAGAGATAGAAAAGATGCTGCCATGGTGAAACTGAGGGGTAAATGGGGGTTTTTACCCCATCTCCCAGTGACTTATGGCCTTGAGGTTTTTACTAGAGGGGTAAGAGGTGAGGGAACAATTGTGGTAAAGATTTGGAGGCAAGGGGAAGAGTAGAAAGGGTGAAGATAGTAGTTTCTAGAATTTACTAGAAGGTGTTTGATGGGGATTAGGGCAAGCAAATGGACTTTGTTTACCATGAGAATTTACAGGATCAAATGGTGTTTGAAAATAGGCCTGATCACTAAGTTTGATCTCAAATGGGCGAACTTGTCAATAGAAACTTTATGAACCCTAGAAACTAACAGAATCAGGTTTTTGTAGATCTAGTCATGCTAAGCTTTTATCCTTGATGCACCACTTAGTGTAGCATCATTATTTTGTGATTAGAGCATGTCCACAAAGTTTGGGGTCAAGGGGAGAAACTTCACAATGTAAAGGTAAAGTTGTTCAAATTTGAATCTGGACATGGAGGGTTTTGGGATGGTTTGATGAACTAAATCAACTTGGATTGAGATGAAACTTTGCAAGATCATCACCTATGATAGTGTTGACTTGCTGGAATTTTCTTGGAATTTATTGAGAATATTTCTTATAGAAATATTTCAAAAGTTTGATTTGGATAGAAAGGGTTTTGAGGGGTTTTGCCCATGGTTTGAACATTCTCATGTGTTGGACTCATATATATGGAAAATATATGTCCAAGGAGTTTCCCTAAATTTTCTCAAATATTTTTAAAGCATTTAAATAATTTTTTCCTATGAAAAACCATTTCTGGTCTTAAGAAAAAAGCATTTAAATAAAATATAAAAATAATCTTTAAAATTAATATTTGGTGGTTTTGGGAAGTCATATATATAGAAGGTTTGAAGTAAAGCCTTTGGGGAGAAAGAATCCACCCAATTTGAGGACTTGCAGTGCAACCCTCAATTCAGGGGGTTTTGAAGACCTAATTTGGATAAATCCTTTTTGGTCAAAATAAAATTTGGTAAAAATAGTTTTGGGCACTATTCACATGGCATGATCATTGGGCAAGAGGTTTGGGTCAAGGAAGATGAGTATGCAGAGGGATAGAATCTAAGAGTGCCACATACCACAATCAACAAGCAAACAAGCACAAGCATTGAAAAGGTTTTAATTGGTTCCAAATTTTATAAATCCAAACATGACAAGGTGATACAACACAGGGTGTGACATGCATCCAATCGTCTCTATCTCTGAAAAGGCTTGAACAAGACTCCTTATGAAATTCTTAAAGGTAACAAGCCCAATCTCAAGTACTTCAGGGTGTTCGGGTGTAAGTGTTTCATTCTCAAGAAAGGTGTTCGTTTGTCTAAATTCGAACCTAGAGCTCAGGAGGGCATATTTTTGGTTATGCTACAAACTCTCGCGCTTACCGTGTCCTCTGTAAGTCCACCGGACTCATTGAGGAGACGTGTAATGTAGAGTTTGATGAAAATAATGGCTCTCAAGTGGAGCAAAGTGGTCTTTGTGATGTAGGTGATGAAATTCCTCCCCAAGCCATAAGAAGAATGGGTTTGGGATACTTCCTACTCGTTGAGGAACCCCTTGTGGCCGAAGAAGAAGGACAATGTTCCACTCAAGTGGAACCATCACCGACGCAAGACCCACATGCTTCTGAAGAACAAAATCAAGGTCCTCTACCACATGGACAAGATCAAGGGCAAGATCAATCTACTGATGATGGTGTCTCACCAAGTGATGCCCAAGATCAAGTCCACATCCCCGCGCAAGCTCAAGATCAAGATCTTCTTCAAGAGCAAGAGCAAGCTCACGAAGGCGCTCAAGATGTTCAAGAAGATGCTTCTCAGAATGTTGTCCCTCAACCTTCCATGGAGGAAATCTTAGAGAGACGAGCTGCCAAGAATGCTGCCAAGCTCAAACTTAGACAACATTTGATGGAAAACGTCTATGGCAACATGCAAAAAGGGGTAACCACTCGTAGATAATTAACAAAAATTTGTGAACATCACGTGTTTATTTCTTGCATTGCTCAAGGTACAAGATGCGCTTGAGGACATTGAGTGGGTTGAAGCTATGCACGATGAACTCAACAACTTCAAGCGCAACCAAGTGTGGCGATTGGTGCCAAGACCTAAGGAGAACCACAATGTTATTGTAACTAAATGGATCTTCAAAAACAAGCAAGATGCGAACGGTATCGTCATTCGCAACAAGGCAAGATTGGTGGCACAAGGCTACTCCCAAGTCGAGGGTATCGACTACGGTGAAAACTTTGCTCCTGTTGCTCGCCTTGAATCTCTTTGCATGTTGCTTGCATATGCTTCTCATCATAACTTTAAATTATATCAAATGGATGTTAAGAGTGCTTTTTCTTAATGGCCCTCATAAGGAGTTGGTATATGTCATGCAACCCCCGGGGTTCGAGGATCCCAAGTTCCCCAATCATGTATACGTTCTAGATAAGGCTCTCTATGGCCTTAAGCAAGCCCGACGCGTGTGGTATGAGCACCTTACCGAGATATTGCAAGACCATGGGTTTGAAATTGGGAAAATCGATCCCACTGTTCTTACGAAGAGGGTCAACGTGAACTTGTTCATATGCCAACTATATGTTGATGATATTATATTTGCTTCTCCTAACAAAGCTTTGAATGAAGAATTTTCCACTCTAATGACAAATAAGTTTGAGATGTCTATGATGGGAGAGTTGAAGTTCTTCCTTGGTTTCAAAGTCAAGCAACGAAGTCAAGGTACCTTCATCAATCAAGCCAAATACACTCAAGACATGCTCAAGAGGTTCAAGATGGATGAGCTCAATCCTCCCAAGGCCAACACTCCTATGACTCTCAAATGTCATCTTGACAGTGATCCCAATGGTAAAGTTGTGGATCAAAAGGTATATCGCTCCATTATTAGATCCTTGCTTTACCTTTGTGCATTTAGACCAGATACCATGTTAAGTGTGGGTATTTGTGCATGATTTCAATCCGCACCTAAGGAGAGTCACCATGTGGCTGTCAAGCGAATCTTTTGATATTTGGCTCATACCCCAAACTTTGGCTTATGGTATCCCAAGGGGGACTCGTTTGATCTCGTTGGATATACTGACTCGGATTGGGTAGGAGACTGTGTGGATAGGAAGTCCACTTCGGGAGGCTGCCAATTTCTTGGTCGGTCTTTGGTAAGATGGTCTTCAAAGAAACAAAACTATGTTTCTCTCTCATCCACCGAGGCCGAGTATGTAGCGTATGCCAGTTGTTGTGCACATATTCTTTGGAGGAGGCAAACTTTAAAGGATTATGGTGTCAATTGTGACAAAGTGCCTCTTTACTGTGATAATGAAAGTGCCATTATGATCTCCAGCAACCCGGTTCAACATTGCAAGATGAAGCATATTAATATTCATCATCACTTCCTCCGGGAACACGCCAAGCGAGGAGATATCAATCTTATCCATCTCAACACTAATGAGCAACTTGCAGATATATTTACGAAGCCATTGGATGAAGCAAGATTTTGCGAGTTAAGGCATGAGCTAAATATCATTGATTCGAGCAATGTGGATTGACTTAGTGCACACCCCACCACACTCATCATTATGTCTTGTCTAGGTGTAGGCATGGATTTAGGGGGAGTCTAGTTCTCTCAATGAACTATCCCTCCCTTTATTATGCATAAACTAATAAAAGTCTTTCACATCCGCCATTTTTCTGATGGTTACTGTGCTTCAAAGACGAGTCTTGGTCATGGTCCCAAGGATAATTCTTCACGGTGCCATAGCAATTGACTCAAACATAGGTGGCTCTAGAGCCACCACTCTCTCTTCATGAGAGAAAGTGGTTCATTGTTTGGTCATCATTTCTCCTTTCTAATCTGTTGGACCATGTTCTTGGTTTGATTCACACCTTTTTGTGCTTTTTTGTATGTGTCCTTGCTGCATGCAGCCCATTGACGTATCTTCGTGGCTTTGTGTCTTTCTTATTTCCTTCATTTCTATGCGTAAAGTTTGTTTTCTTTTCTCTATGAAAATCAGCACTTTGTGGGCAGCACGGTACTACCATGGTAATCCATGGTACTACCGCTGCAGTTGGGCTGCTCCTGTGCTTGCATAGTAGCGTCCCCGACATGGTACTACCGCCTCAAGCACAGAAGTAAAAAATTACTTCCACTCCCGGAGCAGTACTACTGCTTCACGCACGGAAGTAAAAAATTACTTCCGCTCGAGGAGTGGTACTACCGCAATGACCTGTGGTACTACCGTGGTGTCGGTTCCGCGTGGGGGTTAAGAGCCGCCAGGGGGAGTTCAAACTCCCCCATACCCATTCATCTCTTCCCCTCACGTCTCTCTCTCTCCTCCCCACAACCGGTGCCGGAGGACCTCGTTGGATCTCTGTACCCGACCACTCTCCTCTCATTCCAACCGGTGGGATTGTTCCCCACCTCGTCCTCTTTCCATGGACCCCGGTATTTCCCCCGAGTTCTCCTCTCTTTGCCTCTCTATTTTTGAATCTAGGCTTGGGGGGAAATATGAGTTGGTCTTGTGATTTTTGGCCAGATATGTGCATCAGGGGATGTTTTGAGAGTGTGTGTGTGCGGTAGAAGTGCTAATTGGTAGGATACAACGTGATAGCTTTTGATCCACGGTAGTACCGATCTGATTTTCAGATCCGTTGTTCATGTGAAATCCGCCCCGTGCGGTACTACCGCACCTGGTGCGGTACTACCGCTCGTCGAGCGGATGTAAAAAATTTCTTCCGCTCCGGCCCCGGTACTACCGCCCGCAGCGGTACTACCGCGTCCAGAGCGATAGTAAATTTTTTACTTCCGCATGACCCTCCAGTACTACCGCTCGATCTCCAGCTACCTCGCTTTGTCCTATCCATTCTCACTTCTATATGGTTCTCTTGTTTGCTTTGGACTTTGCAATGACTCCTTTTCGTTCGTCTCTTGTGTTTGCGTTGTGTGTCATAGGTGGTGGCTCCGGTACCGATCCAAAACGCTCGAATCCCTCTCGCGACACAAGTTCAAGCGTCTACGCAATCCACATGCTCATGAGGGTTCCAATGCCCCACAACGCAGGTTCAAGAGAACCGCATCCAAGATCAAGGAGCTAGTTGACAATTGGTAAGACATGCCTCATGCTGAGTTTCAGTCTCGTCGGATGATCGGCCCCTATATCAAACCAAGGGAACATTCTAGGGCCAATCAGTTGTTTTGTACCAAGCAACTAAATCTCATCCATATCGATGTGATCAAGGGCAAGAAGAATCTCTATGTTCATGTCCAGTGGATTGACATGGCTCATATGAGGAAGAACCAGACATATTTTGGTGTGGCTCTGAGTATGGTGGAGCAGCTTGCTATTGAGGAAATCATCTCTTTCCATCTTGACTTTGATCCCGAGATTGTGGGTCAGTTCTTTGCTTCTGTCCACTTCCACTTCGATGAGAAGTGGACCATGACTTGGATGACCAATGGAGAGAGGATGACTGCTGACTAGAAGGAGTTCCGGGATCTGTTGCATGTTCATGATGAGGGGCTTGATGAGCCCGTTGGTTTGCGCCCTCACGGCAACCCATAGCCTGCATGCAAGGAGAAGCTTATGCCCTAGTATATTGAGAAGACTTTACCCTCTGGTCAAAAAACTTTTGTGCTCAACCCATTCCTCGATGTCATGCACCGGATCTTTCACAACACTCTATTTCCTCACATGGGAGACAAGGAGAAGGTGCACTCCTATCTAGTGGATATGCTGCTACTCTGTGAGAAAGGTCGAACCGAAGTCTTGACCCCCTTGATGTTTCTCACATTATGTGGACTGAGCTTCGAACTGCCGTGTTCCACCTTAAGGTCCCTATTTATGGGCCCTACTTGTTCCTCTTGATTCATACAACTTGGGAAAAGACCCTTCCGGGTGAGCACTTTGAGGCTCACTGGTTTTTTCATGAGCCTATTCGGTTGCGTTTGAAGGACAAGTGGGCTAACACTACCACTAAGCCAGCTCCTGCTCATATGAAGGTTGATGAGGATGAGATCAAAGAGGAGGAAGATGACAGTTCTGAGATGTATGTGCAACCGTCTTCTGAGCCATGTTTGGCCAAGAAGCTCTCCCACAGGATGAAGACATTGTTATGCATGCAGGCCAAGGGACACTATCAGACTCACGTTGCTCAGAAGGAGAGTCACGAACGTGACAAGCGGATTCTAAGGAAGCTTGGTGAGACCATCTCGAGTGGGTCTGAGAAGGACATCACTCCTGAGGCTACTTGGATGGAGAAGAAGAAGTACCAGTGGGATGATTTAGATGAGGAGTCCATTCCAGCTGCATCAGAGGATGAGCTTGATGACTGATCTTTCTGCATGGGAGCTACTGTTGGAAATATGCCCTAGAGGCAATAATAAAATGGTTATTATTGTATTTCCTAGTTCATGATAATTGTCTATTGTTCATGCTATAATTGTGTTAACCGGAAACCGTAATACATGTGTGAATACATAGACCACAACGTGTCCCTAGTGAGCCTCTAGTTGGCTAGCTCGTTGATCAATAGATGGTCTCGGTTTCATGACCATGGACATTGGATGTCGTTGATAACGGGATCACATCATTAGGAGAATGATGTGATGGACAAGACCCAATCCTAAGCATAGCACAAGATCGTGTAGTTCGTTTGCTAAAGCTTTTCAATGTCAAGTGTCATTTCCTTAGACCATGAGATTGTGTAACTCCCGGATACCGTAGGAATACTTTGGGTGTGCCAAACGTCACAACGTAACTGGGTGGCTATAAAGGTACGCTACGGGTATCTCCGAAAGTGTCTGTTGGGTTGACACGAATCGAGACTGGGATTTGTCACTCCGTGTGACGGAGAGGTATCTCTGGGCCCACTCGGTAAGACATCATCATTATGAGCTCAATGTGACTAAGGAGTTAGTCACGGGATGATGTATTACAGAACGAGTAAAGAGACTTGCCGGTAACGAGATTGAACAAGGTATGGGGATACCGACGATCGAATCTCGGGCAAGTACCATACCGATAGACAAAGGGAATTGTATACGGGATTGATTGAATCCCTGACATCGTGGTTCATCCGATGAGATCATCGTGGAGTACGTGGGAGCCAACATGGGTATCCAGATCCCGCTGTTGGTTATTGGCCGGAGAGGTGTCTCGGTCATGTCTACGTGTCTCCCGAACCCGTAGGGTCTACACACTTAAGGTTCGATGACGCTAGGGTTATAGGGAAATAGTGTACGTGGTTACCGAAGGTTGTTCGCAGTCCCGGATGAGATCCCGGACGTCACGAGGTGTCCCGGAATGGTCCGGAGACGAAGATTGATATATAGGAAGTGAGGATTTGGTTACCGGAAGTGTTCCGGGTGTCACCGGTAGTGTACCGGGACCACCGGAAGGGTTCCGGGGGTCCACCAAGTGGGCCCACCTGCCCCGAAAGGTTCCGTGGGCTAAGAGTGGGAGGGAGCCAGCCCCTAGGTGGGCTGGTGCGCCTCCCACCCCAGCCCAAGGCGTGGCAAAGGTGGAGGGGGGCAAACCCTAGGCTTAGATGGGCCTTAAGGCCCACCCTAGGGCGCCCCACCTCTCCCTTGCCCTAGCCGCCGGCCAGATGGCATCTGGTGGCTGCCGCCACCCCTAGGGTGGAACCCTAGGGCGCAGCCACCCTTCCTCCCTCTCCCCTATATATAGTGGAGGTATTTGGGGCTGCACAACACACGGTTCTCCCTCTCTCTCTGGTGCAGCCCTACCTCCTCCTCCCCTCGTTCTCCGTAGCGCTTAGCGAAGCTCTGTCGGAGTACCACGCAGCTCCACCGCCACCACGCCGTCGTGCTGCCGGAGCTCTCCCTCAACCTCTCCTCCCTCCTTGCTGGATCAAGGCGTAGGAGACGTCACCGGGCTGCACGTGTGTTGAACGCGGAGGTGCCGTCCGTTCGGCACTTGATCGGATCTACCGCGATCTGAATTGCTGCGAGTACGACTCCATCAACCGCGTTCTTGTAACGCTTCCGCTTAGCAATCTTCAAAGGTATGAAGATGCACTCTCCCCTTGCTCGTTGCTGGTTTCTCCATAGATGGATCTTGGTGAACGCGTAGGAAATTTTTTGATTTACTACTACGTCTCCCAACAGCTACCACCTGTGTCTTAGGTGTCCTCTCTACCTTTTTGGCATCTCGATGCCAAAGGGGACAGAGAGTGTAGGATTTGCGAGTGTTTGCGTTGTTTTTCGTCATCTCCTTGCTTTCGTTAAACTTTGGTTTATGTCGTTTGTGTGTGAGACCAGGAGACTTCTTCTATCATATGGTGTGAGACATATGCTATTACTCTTATCTTATTATTGTCCAGTATGATTTGTACCTTGTGAGTCTATCTCTTATGTACCCTTATCTTCATGCTCACATGCTATGCCTTGTTTCCGACTTAGTGTTGTTCATTATGTTACAAGGATTGCCTTGTTTATAAAATATAGGGGCAGTGTTGATCCTAGTGTGTGTGCTTTGCAGTCCAAAGCATATCTATACAGTGCACACATCTAGGGGGAGCCTGTCTATATTTTTTAGATTTTGGGTTTGCATATGCTCATTTTATATCTATATGTGCAAATCCCGTATTGTCATCAATCCATAAAGAAGGGGAGATTGTAAAGGCATATTTCTCCCTAAGTGGTTTTGGTGATTGATGACAATGCTTATGCGGACTAATCGTGTGCATTGAGCATTTCAGATATCTCATATCTAGGCACAAGAAGATTTGGTGCCCCCAGAGTTTATCGAAGACGATTGTTCTCTACGTTTCCTTTCGGTGGATTTGAGTCGTAGGAAAGCCGTACTATTAAGAGGGGGTCTGCTTCGGAAAGGTTTGGGTGGAATCAACACGTACACATCTATTCTATTGCACCACCTTTCCTTCGCTTCAATGGAGCTCCGGTCCGTTTTCCTTGTCTATGCAAAGTGAAAGCTTCATGGTGCTAGCTTTCACTGGCTAGCGGTAGTACCGCTCATGGTAGCGGTAGTACCGCAGGGGCCCGCGGTAGTACCGCTCGGAGGAGCGGTAGTACTGCTGTCCTCAACCCTAGTGCGGTAGTAGGCGCAGATGTAATTTTTTACATCCGCCTGCCTGCGGTAGTAGGCGCAGATGTAATTTTTTACATCCGCCCTCCTGTGGTAGTATCACGATTTGTTTCTAGTACTACCGTGTAGGACTTTTGTGCAGCCCCGACCTCAGCGGAGGTAGGCACGGAAGTAATTTTTTACTTCCTTGCATCTCCTGTGCCAGATTGTTACCGACCATGCGGTAGTACCGCTCCGGCGGTTCTACCGCTGGCTGTCTAGTGAAATCAGCGTACATCTGGTCACTACTATGCAAATGGTAGTACCACACCCTACAACGGTAGTACCGCAACCCCTTGCGGTAGTACCATGGCTCGTTTGCGGTAGTACCGCAGCACGCGAGTGAGTGTGGGGATAACGGTGGATCCTCCTCTCCACTATATAAACGATGTCTTCTTCCCCAAGAAGACCACCATTTCCTTCCCTAATCTCCATTGTTGCTCAAGGCTCCATTTTCGCCCGATCTCTCTCCCTAGCCAATAAACTTGTTGATTTTCTAGGGATTGGTTGAGAAGTCCCCGATCTACACTTCCACCAATAGAAATTTGATTCCCCCCACTAATCCCTTGTGGATCTTGTTACTCTTGGGTGTTTGAGCACCCTAGACGGTTGAGGTCACCTCGGCACATTCCATTGTGGTGAAGCTTCGTGGTGTCGTTGGGAGCCTCCAATTAAGTTGTGGAGATAGCCCCAACCTTGTTTGTAAAGGTTCGGTCGCCGCCTTAAAGGGAACCAATAGTGGAATGACGGCATCTCGCATTGTGTGAGGGCGTGAGGAGAATATGGTGGCCCTAGTGGCTTCTTGGGGAGCATTGTGCCTCCACATAGCTCTAACGGAGACGTACTTCCTCACAAGGGATGGAACTTCGGTAACACATCCTCGTCTCCACCGGCTCCACTTTTGGTTATATCTTGCCTTTACTTCTTGCAAGTTATTATTGTGTTGTATCCCTTGCTTGCTTGTGTGGTTGTTGTGATTAGCATCATATAGGTTGCTCACCTAGTTGCACATCTGGCCAACCTACTTGTTGTTAAGCCTAAATTGTTAAAGAAAAGTTAAAAAGTGTTAGTTGCCTATTCATCCCCCCTCTAGTCAACCATATCGATCATTTCAGTAGTCCCATGCGGGCTATGATAGAATTATTGCTGAAGCTTGGAAAAGAAATCATAGTGGTCATGGACTTGCAGCGATTACAAACACTTTGCAGAAACTCCAAGGTGATCTTGGGGGTGGAGTGCCCGAGAATTCGGTTGCTTCGCCAAGACGATTCAGAAGTTGGAACATAAACTTGAGCAGCTAAGGCACCAATCCATTGGTAGAGGCGCTTTAGATGAGGAGAAAGCAATTGTGCTGAAGCCGCGGGAGGCTCTAAGACAGGAAGAAATATGGATGCAGCAGCATTCTCGTGTTCCATGGCTCCGTTAAGGCGACCGCAACACTGCTTATTTTCAGGCGCAATCGACGCAACGGAAGAGAATGAACCGTATTGCAAATCTTCAGCGTGCTAATGTCTCTGTCTGCGCGACTGAGGAGGAAGATAGAGAGGGGGTTCAATCATTTTATCAGTTGTTGTACACCTCGCAAGGGTATAACGATATGACTGAGTTGCTTCAGTTTGTACTAGCTCATGTAACTTCAGAGATGAATCAACTACTTGATAAAACATCCGAGGCCGATGAGGTGAAGAGGACGCTATTCCAAATGGCATCGTCCAAAGCTCACGACATCGACGGATTCACGGTTGGGTTTTTTCAAAGGCACTGGGATCTTGTTAAGGCGGATTTGGTGCCGGCGATACTAAGTTTTGTTAATATTGGAGAACTACCTATGGGTTTTAATGATACATCTATTACTCTTATACCAAAGGTAAGTCATCCACAATCTATAACACAGTACAAACCCATCTCTTTGTGTCAAGTGCCATACAAAATTGCTTCTAAAATGACCACTAATCGATTCAAAGAGTTGATGGATATAGTGGTGGGAGAAGAACAGAGTGCTTTCGTCCCCAGGCGTCTAATCACGGACAATGTGTTAGTGGCCTTCGAGAGTATCCACTCCATGAAAAGGCGGAAAAGGGGAAGAACTATTCTTGTGCAGTCAAACTAGACATGATGAAAGCCTCTGATAGGGTTGAGTGGCATTATCTCCCGGCTATTATGTTGAAGCTTGGATTTAGTACATCCTTTGTGAGTTTGGTAATGAAATGTGTTTCATCCGTCAGGTTCATAGCCAGAGTAAATGGGGAGCTCCGGCCTTACTTCACACCATCTAGGGGTTTTCGCCTAGGCTGCCTCATGTCTCCCTTTTTGTTCCTCATATGTGCAGAAGGCCTCACGTCCTTGCTCAATTCTTATGGAAGTCCGCACGTTGACAGAGGCATATGAGTGTCCTTCCGAGCACCATGGGTTAATCATTTGATTTTTGTTGATGATAGTCTTATCTTCATTAGTACATCAGTGGAAAGTGCTCAGAGACTGAACGGAATTCTGCATATTTATGGTGAATGTTAAGGTCAAGCAGTAAACCGTGACAAAAGTGCAGTTTTCTTCTCCCCCAATACGCCAACTGATAGGAGACAGGAGGTGAAAACAGTTTTGGGAATTCTGGCGGAGGCTTTCAGCAACAGATATCTTGGTCTTCCGACGGCGGTGGGGACGATTACTAGTGGCACGTTAGATCACATTGGTGAGAGATCAAGGAGTAAGATGGGTGGTTGCGTTGAGCATTTGCTGGCTTGTGCTGGTAGAGAGACTCTACTTAAATCAAATATTCAGGCAATAACAACCTTCAGTATGAGTTGCTTCCTTTTGACAAAAATGGTTTGCAAGAGTCTGAGATCTCTGATGGCAAAATTTTGGTGGAGTGGCTCCCTTGACAGAAGGTCATTGCATTGGTTGTCATGGGATAAACTTGCATCTCCTAAGGCTTGTGGTGGCATGGGATTACGTGATCTGCATCTCTTCAACGTGGCATTGTTGGGAAAACATGGTTGGAGATTCATAACAAATCCTAATTCACTATGTGCAATTGTCATGGAAGGATGATATTACACTACTAGGGGAAAGCCTAGCAGCAATGCTAGTTTTGGGTATAGTAGTAGTGCGGGGCAGCGTGCTACTGCTACGGCGCTACAGCTAAAGTGTAGCGGTAGCGTGTGTTAGCCCGCGCTACTGCTATACCTGCTTAGCAGTAGCACTTTTAGTATAAAACGCTACTGGTAGTTACTAGCAACGCGCCTCTCCGCCCGCGTACTACTATTATTATGTTTTTATTTTTTTTGTTTCGTATATTCATACGCCACTGTACAGGTTTTCATACAGTATCATCATAATACATCATTGTCATATAACAACTCCTCCTCGTCATCATTTTCGTCCATGAGACATCATATAACAACTTGATCACTAGTTATAACAACTCCTCATCATCATAGTACTCATAATCACTACTCCTGCTCCTCAACATCATCATCAACTCTAACACATTGTAGCACATAATAAAAACTTCTCATCATCATCATAGTCATATATAATCAACACTAACTAATTGTTCTTAATACCTAGGACCTACTCTTGCTGCTCTCTCTCAGGTAAAATAGTATAAAACATGTGTAGCACTCCTGCTTCATCATATTGGAGAATGCAGATGAACCTGTCTCCTAATTATGGGATGCGCTTCCGATTGCTGCCCCCTAGTACTTCTCTGCGATCCTTCACAATTTTGCTCCAGTCTTTGACTATTAAGACTTGCTCGCTTCGAGAAATGATAAATGCACTCATGTGCAATGTAGGATATCTTGGTCATAAGCTAACCATTGTCATGCGGCCTTTAGGCTCGATCCAACGAGGCACAACACTCATCGGGAGTCCCTGTTGAAGAACATCGTAGTAACATACTTAGCAATGAAGTTTAGCTTAAAAATAATGTATGCAAAAGATGCACTAAGGACAAATAGTAAAAATCTTACCATCTTTCCTAAATAGACGTGACCGTAGTTCAATACGCACACTAGTGGTCGCACGTTTTGAGTACTAATATCTTGAAGTCCAGAAAATTAACCTGTCTTGATAGTATCAAGATACTCAAGCCATGAAACATAATGACCTATCTCCTCGCAGTTTAGTTCAGCCCCGGGACAGTAGTACGTGATGTCTACCAATCGCTGGACATGTTTGCTTGAATGGGAATAAGTTGTCAATAGAAATTAGTTGTCAACTATTTTTGAATAGACAATATAAACTACTTAATAAATATGGTTGAGAAACTCACATAATGGTAGAACTGGAGGTGTCTGCACATCGACCCACATGTCGATATTACCTTCAATTTCATCTTCCGAACGAATATCAAAGGTGATAAGCATATAAGGCTCAAATGCATAAGCCTTGCATAGTGCTCTCCAATTTTTGCATTGAAAATAGGAGTAGGTGTCTGCATTGTACAATTTTATGGCAAAAGTATAACCATGCTCGGTCCTCAAGTGAACTCTCTTTACCTCCATACTTTTCTTAGTACTGAAACCAATCTTATCCAAGACAGAAATTCTTGCATGGCAGGGGATACGCTAGTAGAATAGTAAAAAATTAAAATTATAAGTTGAAGCAAAAGAAGCAGAAGACATGCTTAATTACGAAAAAAGACTTGTCGTTGTGACTTACTGTATCCACTTCGAAGGTCTCATCCAGCATGATGTTGAAGCGCCTACAATCAACTAGGTAAGGCTTGCCGCACGGGCCACACTCTTCTTAGTATTCGCACATAACGAATTCCCTTTCATCATCAGACATTTCCTATGTTCATAGTTGAAACATTTAAAATCGATCGAAGGAAAGTACCAGAAAACTACCATGAAACTACCAGGGAGGAGAGACAAATATGGTGGAGAAACAAATTAGTATTCAAATTAGCATGCATTCAATAAGCAAAAACTAAATCATCTCTTGCATTTGTACATCGTAGAATATTATCACTAATACATGTTGAATAGTATCATACATATAACATCACTAATACAGTTAGAACCATAACGAATGACGGGTATCGGCGCGGGCGATGGACACCCAAAGAAAAGGAACCATCACAGGATCATAGCTTGGGTGAGATCCCCGAAGAACCTGCCAGGTATTGGATAACATGGTGTCCAACGCAGCCATATAGCATCGGACATGCTCGTCCTCCTCCCTAACACATCGACGTACCATCTCCGCGGGCCCTGGCTCCCTCTACACCGGTAGTGGCCCTCGCGACCGCCACCAAATAACCTCCGGGTCGATGACGAGCTGCCAGCTCACCAAGTTGCGCACCCCGGAAGGTAGGACCTCCCAGTACCAGCCTAGCGGAGCCCAGTCCTGGACATGGCCCCTATAATCAAGCAAGCCTCCTCCGCCGAGTCAACGACGAGGATGCGGTCTAGGCATCGTCGACGTCGAGAACAAATGTTTAATTATGAAAACAAAATTAATAAACACTTAGCAGACCTAAAGTCAACCCGTTCCATATATCGAGCAATGACATAGAAACAATGCCCTATGTTTTACCGGAATATCATTGAATTCCCGTTGTGGAAAATCAGAAGCACTCGATATGTCCTACATTGTAGCACAAGTCATGCTAAAATTCATGAAAAAAAATCGGCATGACCTTTGCTTAAAACAGGACATATCGAGTGCCTGAAATTTGTCGGAACTGAAATGAATCAACATTCCGGCAAAACATAGTCCACTCGGAGGTACATTGCAAACGAGAACACCCAGACATCCTCTATATTCATAATGCATCATCATTGACATCAATGACATCAACGAGACACCAAGTTTACTTACTAAATACACTAAATAAACTAGTTATGTTAAGTACTTACTAAATATAAAAAACTCTTATCTCACGTATATGGTGGACACACCCTCACCGATTTTTCGACCGTCGATGATGGTCGCTACTCCTCTTTCCCCTAGTGCATAACAAATATGTAACACAAGGAGAATAAGGAGAAGTGACCCCCACGACAACAGTCGACATTCTTCTTCTCTCATATATGGTGGACACTCCCTCACCGATTTTTCGACCGTCGATGATGGTCGCGACTCCTCCTTCCCCTAGTGCATAACAAATATGTAGCACAAGGAGAAGAAGGAGAAGCGACCCCCACGACAATAGTCGGCATTCTTCTTCTCTCATATATGATGGACACTCCCTCACCGATTTTTCGACCGTTGATGATGGTCGCTACCATTATACAAGTTCTATTAAGCACTTACTATAAATAAACTAGTTCTATTAACCACTTCCTAAATAAACTATTTCTATTAAACACTTACAAAAAACAGTAAAAAATACATTATACAAGAACAATAAAAATAGTTTAGGGTTTAGGAGAGATGGAGGGAGGATGGGGTGGGAGGAGGGAGGAGAGAGGAGGAGGGGGAGGAGGGCGGTGGGAGGAGGGAGGAGGAGGAATGAATAGGGGTGGGAGGAGGGAGGAGAGAGGAGGAGGGGGAGGAGGGCTGTTGGCGGAGGGCTTGGCCAAAGGAGGAGGGAGGAGGGGCGGCCAGAGGAGGAGGGAGGGGCGCGGAGGGGGAGGAGGCCGCAGTGGGAGGATGGAGGAGAGAGGAGGAGGAGGGAGGAGAGAGGAGGAGGAGGGAGGAGAGAGGAGGAGGAGGGAGGAGAGAGGAGGAGGAGGGAGGAGAGAGGAGGAGGAGGGAGGAGGGAGGAGGGATGGAGAGACTACCTCAGTGGAGGAGGACCAGGAGCGTCGACGGCGGCGGGCGACGACGGTGGTCAGGGAACGGCGGCGGCGAAGGACGACGGGGTGTGTGGGGGAGAGTGAGAGTGGAGTGAAGAGGGGAGAGTGAGGAGCGGTCGGTTGGAGAAGTTGGAGAAGATAGGCTTTAGCAGTAGCGCTCTTTGAGGTAAAGCGCTACTACTAAATGACATAGCAGTAGCGCGTTGAGAAGACACGCGTTACTGCTATACCTAGTCTGGCGGCAAGGTCATGGCAATTGTAGTAGTAGCGTTGTTTCCTCCTGGCACACTACTACTATGTGGGTAGTAGTAGCGCGCTACTGCTAAGTGGCAGTAGCGCCTTTTTTTAAACCGCGTTGCTGGTAAGATTCTATCTATAAGGGTTTCCCTAGTAGTGTTTTCCCGAGTGTGACTTCATGGAGGCCACAATACCACATTCTTCTTCAGCGATTTGGCGCGCTATTGTGGCCGGAAGAGAAGCTTTACAGTTGGGTTTGATCGAAAGAATTGGCGACGGGACTACTATATCCATATGGAATGATAGGTGGATACCGGGTACTCCCTCGCTCTCTCCTTGGGTGATGCCAGGAGAAACCACTTTGGGGTTCGTCAATCAGCTTATAGACACAGATTATTGGACTTGGCTATCTCAGCTGGTTCGTGATGTTTTCATCTCACCCGATGCGGATACAATTTTAAATATCCCTTTATGCAATGGGGGTGAGGATTTTTATGCGTGGGCTCATGAAGGCAATGGCATCTATTCTATAAAATCAGCATACCGTGCTCTAGTGAATCAGAAAGAGCGTGTCGCTCTAGATGAAGGGACGGTTACAAATACTTCATAGACCCATGAACAGATGCGGACGCTGTTGTGGAAGCTCAAGGTCTTGCCAAAGGTTCGTGTCTTTTGGTGGAGAGTGGTGAGGGGCATTCTTTCGGATGAAAGTACACTAAAACATCGGCATATACGACCCATTAGCAGATGCAATGTCTGCCTTGCGATGGATGAGGATTTGATGCACGTCCTAGTGCATTGCTCTCATGCCAAATTGTTCTGGGAACAAGCACATGCGCTACTTGGTCTTAGAAGACGAGGCTGCACCCAGATACATGGTCTAGAGACATTATTTGTGACAGTCAGTTCATAGAAGTGGAGAGAGCTCAAATGATCTCTGTTATGTGGGCAATATGGCACTCTAGAAATAGAATCACTCATGATGGAGAAAAGCTTGATCCTCTTGCTACAGTGAGATGCATCAGAGAAGATTTGGCGGTACTTGATATTCCTTCTTCACATGCTTCGGTCTTTCCTGGACATGGGTGGCATCCGCTAGATGAGGGTGTTGTAAAAATTAATACTGATGCAGCTTTAATCGGACAAGGCTGGAGTAGGAGGTGTGGCACGTTCAGCCTCAACTTTGTTGGGAGCTTGGAGTAAACCCCACGAAAGGGTGACAGATCCATTCATAGATGAGGCAGTGGCGCTCCGAGACGGCATCATCTTTGCAAGCTTGCGGGGTTTCTCACATGTGATAATGGAGACAGACTGCCTAAAGGTCGTTAACCTCTTTTACTTCATTTGTTATTCAACATGTAAAAAGACCTGCCAACGTACCGGCCCATCTCTGTGCGAAGCATGCTTGCTTGTTGATAAATCTGGGCATGGGCAGCCTGGCCCGAGCCCGACCCGAAAAGCCCGGGCCGGGCTTTACATTCGGGCCGGGTTCGGGCTTGCACACCAAGCCCGGGTAGCACTTCGGGCCGGGCTCAGGCTTACGAAAAACGGCACTTTACCCGGCCCGGCCCGGCCCAACCCAAAAATCGTGTTTTTAGGTCGTTCGGGCCAAGCTCGGGCCTGAATGTTGCTATTTTTGGCCGGGCCGGGCCGGGCTCAGGCTTGGGATTTATGGTTCGAGCTTTGTAAAGCCCGGCCCGAAACCCGGCTCGGCCCCAGGTATGCCCAGGTGTACTCGTTGATGGTCACCAAAAGTTGGACAGGTTCTAGACCTTCCTTCCTACTCATCAGCCAGTTGGCTGATGATGTTAGGAGTTCTTTTGTTGAAAAAAAACTCTTAGATTGAACGTAAAAAAAAGAGCAACATTAAGACTCAGGGCTCGAGACATAGGGTTTTTACCATTCCCGAGTGATGACCGAACTTGTACATCAAGCGTAATACTTGTGCCGTAAGTAGGTTCCGTCTCTTCATTTATACCCTAGTAGTATTACCAGGCTTATCCCCTCGATACTTCGGATATTTTCTTGTTAAAAAAAGGGATAAATCTCACTAAAAACTCGCAGCAGAGCAGCCACCGATGGTTTTACAAAGATCAAAAGCCGCGTCGGTGTGGTCCGAAGAAACGCCGGTGTCGCACTCAATGCGAACTGCCGTCCGTCTTTCAATCTCCCGTCCTTGTTTATCCCACTTTCTTCCTTCATCCATCTCCGCATACACACACACACACTTCATGCCTCCCGACCCACTGTTCCAAAGCGGGGGCGTGGGGCGGTCCAATCTCCCGAAGAACAGACGCGGAAACCTGCTGACCAGAGAAGCATGGCGACGGACACAAGCTCTGAGGGAGAGATCACGCCGCAGGGAGAATTTACTCCTGGGGCCTCATGCATGCCCTGCGCTCCTTGGGCTTCCTTTAACCTCTCTGCCATGTCTTCAACTCCATGCAACCACTACCGGCGCGGCGACAGGCATTCATCCCCCACGCCTCGTGACTCTCTCAGTTGGACCTTCAATGCTTGGCTGCTGGCCGTGCAGTCCCCTCCCCTGCACTGTTCATTCGGGGCTCCTGCCCTTTCCCCACAGTAGGCATCCGGTCAAGCGGTACGCCACTCTCCATTGTCCTGTTCAATCCAGCAATCACACAGCACTCCCGGGTGATCCACCCGTCGCATTCGGCCACAGCCATGCACGTACCGCAACCCCATCCCGCATGGGCACCGACCTCGAACGGACCTCATTTGCCGACAATTTGGGGTGGGGAAGAGGAAGTGCACGTACCGGCTAAATGACACTCCATAGCTATAGTTATGGTTAACGGCTGGTGCTGGCTGGCTGGCTGGCTAGCTCCAGAGCGCCATAGTTAAGCACCGGATAAGGAGCTGAAACGTACGCTCTGCTACTGCTTTGGTCGGTCTCGGTCCACTGATGAGAGGGTGATGATCCATCATGCCGTGAGCAGCTCACCATGGCGCCCCACCCTCCCCCTGGTATAGAGCCGTACAGTACTGATGCTAAAGAGTGACACGAAGCTAGGAGGCACAAGTAACACGCACTCATCCGGGAATAATTATTTGGAGGTAATAGCATCGCAGGTCCTAAAACTTGCGTTGTATGTGATGGTTTAGTCCTAAAACTTGTAAAAGTGGACTATCTAGTCTTAGAACTTGCATAGGAGGTGCAAGTTTAGTTCTGATCCAATCGTACGAAGACACATGGCGTCAGCATGGCAGGGACGGTCAACCGAGGCGTTTTTGCATTTGCCCCCTACCGTTTCGTCTATTCAACCCACGCCACCTCGCCATGCGCCTCACCTCCGTCTCTCTTTACAGGGTACTCTTTTTGTTCGGATAGACTCTCCCCCCTCCCCCCAAGATGCACTACCTCCGGCCGTTCGCCATCCCGCAGCTCGACGCGCTTCGGTGCCAAGCGATGAGCATCGTGGCGGCGCGGCTGAGCCGGGCAGAGCCGCCGCTGCGGCAGGAGCTCGTGGAGTACATGTTGGACGCGGGCTCACACCTGTGGAGCATGCGGCGGAGCAAGGCCAACTTCTTCCGGGTCACGGCACTGTTGTCCGGCGCGGCCAGCACGGCGCGGTGGCTCGTGGATGTGTGCCACTGGAGGAACCCGGTGACCACCAATTTGTTGGAACGAAATAAGGAGCTATTGCTTCTCGCCACCAATTTCAATTGGACAATCACATGAAACAGGAACCAGCTATCTATTTAAACATCAACACCACACAAAAATGCAAAATCGCAGTGAAGGCAAGCAAGGAGTAACAAAACTAAGAATAACAAATAAGTTTGTTTACATTCTCGAAAAAAATAAGTTTGTTTAGGGGAAGAAGAACTGATTGTACAACCCTTATTATGAATTGTAGCTCTTCCCTTTTTTTCCCCTTTGATTAGTACCCTGCAACAACAATAGGATCAGAATCCAATGTGCAGATTCAACACAGGACATATCGGAATCTGGTTCTTGATTCATGGCTCGCTCACGTTGGATGAACCGACCCACAGAAGCATCCTCCACCTGCCGCACGATCAGGGCGACTGCCGGCACCTGGGTCCCTGCCATGGTGGTGGATGGGTTTCTCCAGTGGCACACGTCCACGAGCCACCGCGCCGTGCTGGCCGCGCCGTGACCCGGAAGAAGTTGGCCTTGCTTCGCCGCATGCTCCACAGGTGCGAGCCCGCGTCCAATATGCACTCCACGACATCCCGTCGCAGCGGCGGCTCTGCCCGGCTCAGCCGCGCCGCCACGATGCTCATCGCCTGACGCTGGAGCGCGTCGAGCTGCGGGATGACGAATGGCTGGAGGTAGTGCATCTTGGGGAGGAGCGGCTGTCCGTACAAAACGAGTACGTTGGAGAGAGAGACAGAGGTGAGGCGCACGGCGAGGTGGCAAGGGTTGAATAGACGAAACGGTAGGGGGCAAGTGCAAAAATGCCTAGATTGACCGTTTCCCGGCATCATGTGTTGTCGTATGATTGACCGTTTTCTATGCAAGTTCTAGGATTAGATAGTCTATTTTTACAAATTGTAAAACTAAACCATCACATATCGCGCAAGTTTTAGGACCTGTCATGCTATTACCTCAATTATTTGTACACGGTCGAGACAAGAAACCCACGTGAGCCAAAGCCACGGCAACAAAAGGTGACACCTTTGGTCCTATAGCCTTTCCCGGTCAAAAGCGAAGCTCGCCCTACTGCTGCTTTGTTAACCGGAGATGGTACCAAGAATGTCAGATTTACAGCGACATAACGTAGCGTAAGAAGCGGGTTAGGAGCGCCTAATCCTACTGTCCGTGCGATCTAGCCGAGCGTCTCACGTGACTGCAAATCAAACAGGATATACTATCATAGTCCATGCAGAGTAGTGCCATTATTGTACTGTATTGGCGAGGGAATCATCATGCCATCAAATGGCAAGACTACAAACAATAAAACAAGCTGGTAATCCCGCCCCAGAGTCCTAAATGAGTATTCAATTGTGGATACTACAGGTATATACTAGTCCGAACATGTGGTGAGGCCTTGCATACTTAAGAGTTCCACAAGACATGGCTGTCGAGTATAATGACTTGGTTGGTGTCTTCTACTACCTTGTCTGGCCTAAACGGTAATCATAAGGTCCAGTCCATCGTGTTCTGGAAGGATGCTGACGAGCTTGGTGCTGTGCATCTGTTAGGCCAGTGACGCTCAATTATGGCACCCCACTGGCTAAATCAGAGGCCCCATGAGCCACCTAATTCGCATCAACAAATTGATTACTCTGCCGAGGCATGAGTCCTCCATCATGTGGCTCAAGACCCTACCATGATCTCACTCTGATGATGGGGGGATTCTTCATCAACGGTAGTATGAAAACACATGGGGCCTCTAACTGTCAACCCAAATTGCCCTTTGTGACTTGCACCAGCAAATTAGTGATATTCAGGCAGCATACATATAGCTCTGGTCATATGCTCGTGTTTGACTTTACTACTAATTAGGCCATAATAACTGCATGGACTTGCAACTTGGCTTCATCTTAGTCACTAGTTCACTGCCATGCAGTTTGTAGTTAGGGAAATGCAAAACCACGCCTCCAAGGAAGCCATTCTTTTCTCTTCCATGGCAAGAAGTCAAGTCTTGCTTAACGCACGATCATAATAGTTTAATGGTTCAGATCGAATGCACTACTAATATACAGTACAAAATACATACGAGGTTTTCAACGACGGAACAAAGTCAATCAGTATATGTACTTGGGATGCAGTACGTAGTGATGAATCTGCCTCATTTGACAGCATGGACCATAATGTTCCATATCTCCCATGGTCCACTCGTATGATCCTTGAGGACCCCCAAAACAACTTTTATATGCACCTTCATGAAGATGCGTACTCATTGCATAGGAGTGGCAAAATAATAGTTGGTCAAATCTGGTCCGAATTAAAGCCATCTGTTCGATGCAGGGCACATGCCATGCGCTTGCCGCCTAGCTCGCCGCCTCGCTCTCATCATCAGTTGAATCTTATGCAAACTTCTGTGCGGATTGCCTCGCTTTCACATTCTTTTTGGCTTTGCCCCCTTTTCCTCTGCAGTTTTCGGGACGTTGCAAAGGTGACGCGAAAGTAGAATATTCCATGATGCATGCATGCATGTAGCTCATCTGATCTTGTGAATTGTTGCCGGGTCACAGCTAAAAATGCGACGTAAATGACAGCCAGCACCGGACAAACATGTTGGATTTAACATGTGGAGGGACTGTCATCGACTATGATTTCTCTTGTCTCTGTTCAGTTGGAACGGCACTCTAACCCTGCATTTAAGCTCGCGCTGTTTCCTTTCATGGCCCTTGTTTGGATACTCTAACTCGGTTAGAGGTTAGAGTTAGATTCTAATCCTGAATTAATTCTGAACTAACTCTAATCAAAGAGGTGTTTGGATGACATGATTAGATTGATAATAAATGTTTTTCTCGTCATTTGGCTACTTTGAACCCTATTTTCTACCGGAATTACCGTGCCCGCTTCTTGTGTGCCCAGTGCCCACCCACGTCAGTCATTCGAGCATACTATCAGCACCAGTCATCATGCTCCATGCATGCTTCTTGTTATGGCTGCCCAGGCTTTCAGAGATTCTCTGAATGACTGAAACCCAAAGCAAGAATGGCTGAACGAGAGCTCAAAACAGTGCGCACTTTGGGCCACAACAGAAATGATGCGTACCAGGACGAGCCCACGCAATCATCGAGTGAACACAGGCCCGTAATAAGGCCATGAGAGAGCATCCTGCATGCACACATGCACAGCAGGAAGACGGTGCCAGGCAAGAACGGCGCTACTGATTTCGTCTAATCAGTGGGCCTGCCCATTTACGCGGATAGAGTTGTCACAGCTAACCGCCGCTCCATTTGGCCATGGATTTGTGATCACGGACGCATCATCAGCCAGTGCTCGTCGAGGGGTGGCCCTGCTGTGTGCTGGTCCAGTGGAGATCATCATTCGTTATTAGCGAGCACTGTCAAAGAAGAACAATGGAAATGCTTTTTCACAAGCGTTCGAGCATTGGATCCTCTAAAATACCATGTTCAAGTGTCTTGCTCAACCACTCCTTTTATGAAGATCTACGTGCGGCCATACAACGTGCATTTAGTGCCCGAGCGACACCAAAGCATTGATTTGCAGATAGATCTCCATATTACGAGGGAGTATTGTCGGTGTGCTGCGATGAACTATGGACAACACTAGTTTATTTTCTTTTGAATTAAAATACTGGAAAAAAACAATGTGCTTCTAGCAAGACACACATAATTTCAAAACTAGGGATGAGGTCTGATCAATGGTTAGTTCCAACTCTTTTCCTTGTGACATTAGCGATGCTAACCTCTTGGTTTCCAATTTTATGTGCTGAGTAAAGCATATCCGATTTCATATTGAAATCGACTCATAACAAGACAGCTCCATATTCAGTTTTTTTCTTCGGTTATCGTTCCCGATTGAGGTTTTTCTTTGTACTTTTTTTTGTGAGGAAAGAAATTATCATTCCTTAACCAGGTTAAATACACTCGTTTTGGTTCGGCAGATCGGTCTCAAGTGGGCCTGAAGCTTTTTCACCTAAAAGGATAAGTTTTTTTTTAGGTCTCCTAAAAGGATAAGTTATACTAACAAAAGAGCCTGTGCGTTGCAACAGAAGAGAAAACTCATAATTTTCAATGGCCATGATCATATTTTGCTGCATAATAGGGCTACCCTATCACTCTCAATTTCTTGAAATCATGAAGAATTTTTCAATTCGTGCATATATTTGAAACCGTGAAAAATATACCATTTTTGAACATTTTCTAAAATCAAGAAGATTTTATTAATTCATAAACGTTTTATGCTATTTGCAAATTTTTTTTACAAATTGTGAACATTTTTCTTACAAAAATTCCTGAGTTGGCAAACATTTTAGAATCAAGTAATATATTTTCAGAAAATTATTGGAATATTTTGGGAATTTCGCGAATTTTTTTATTTGATGAACATTTTTGGAAACACATGATCATATTTTTAATTATAGATAATTTAAGAGTGAGTAAAATATTTTGTAAGTCATGAAAAGTTTCTGAATCTTTAGGATATTTTTGCATTCATGAACATTTTTTGAATTCGTGAAACTTTGTTCACTTTCGTTAACACTTTTTAATACACAAATTTCAAAAAAATATGATTACTTTTTTAATTTCCTGAACAGTTGTTTTCAAAACTTCGAGTGTTTTTTAATAAAAAAGAATTTAAATATAAAACAGCAAATAATTTTTAATCCATAAAAAAAAATTATTTGCTAAACATTCAATTCAAAATTCTCATTTTTTGTCATTTTTCGAACATTTTTTATGTCCCAAATTATTTATAGTGAAAAAAATTGAAAATGGAAAATAAGAAGAGAAAATAAGAAATGAAATTTGATAAACAGGTCGTCCGGACATGGGCCGGTCCAAACAATTGTGCCGCATCTTCGCCCAGCATGCAGAGTGTAATATAGGAGGTCTCTACATGGGACGGTCTAGTCAGGGGATTTCCATGTGTGAAGTGTTTTTTGTGAAAATTTTGAGGAAATGTACATTACGTATCGCCAGAAGCAATAGCCCTTTATTTTTAGGATATTTTTGCATTCACGAACATTTCTCATCTGGTGAAATTTTGTTCAATTTCATTAACATCTCTTAATACATAAACTTTTAAAAAATATGACCAATCTTTTATTTCCCGAACATTTGTTAGCAAAATTTAGAAAAAGAAAATTAATAAGTGAAAGCCGCTTTATTATCAGCTATATATAGTTTCTTCCATCCTTTCAGACGAAGGCCTCCTCGAAAGTGCATTGTATTGACTAGATAGGGGGGTGAATAAGCGATTTTTACAATTTCGTCACTGAGGAATTTGCCAAGCGGCGAAATACGGGCAGCAAAAAAGTCCTCAAATGCATCCATAACATGGCAGTAGCAAAGTCATCATGATGATATGAAGCATACACAAAGTACAACTAGGGAGCAAACAGGATAAGCACGCAGAGAACAAGATGACTTAAGAATTTGGATTGAGAAAATTGAGAAAGTCTTTATTCAAAGTCTTCAAAGAGTAACAATCAATTTCATCAATAAGTAAATGAGAAAATGAAAGGGACGAGAAAATAGAATTAGTTGTTCAATGAAGACAATAATTTTGTCTACCAGTCCAACTAATGTGACAGTTGTACGTCTGATTTGAAGCGGCTTGGTATTTGAACCAAAGGACACACAGTCCTTACTGTATTCTTCTTCAGCCAGAGTCACACAAACTCTGTCCAATCACTTGTGGTAATTCTTCAAGGTAGACTCCCAAACCTTCACAAACTCGGTCAACCGACGATCCGCAGTTTCCTTTTGGCTGCTTTAGACCATGACGTCTAACCGTCTGGATGATACACAATCTTCAAATGTAAAAAACGTCGGTTCCACAAAGGACAATCTCTTGAGTGATGCTCAATCACTTTGGGTTTTGGGTGTTTTGGATTTTGAGTTTTTCCTCACAAATAATTCTCTCGAAGTCGTCGGAGGAAAGGTTGCTCTCAAATGACACTTGTCAGTTTCTCTCTCGGAGCAACCAACCAAATAGTGGTTGTGGGGGTGGCTATTTATAGCCAGGAAGCAACCCGACATGATAAGACATAAATATCCCTAATGATATGACCGTTGTAAGGATAGGATCATTTGTGACAACTCGCGCTAAGCAGATCAATGGTCATAATTTTGAACTCTCGAAATCCTCACGGCTATCATATTCCTCACTGTAGGCAATTCATACCGGCGAAATCCTAACTCCTTAATCGGACCAATTTCCTTAGAGACAAGAATTACGTCTCTGTCACTCAAGAATTTGACTGCATTGTAAGAGATTTTCAAAGGCTTCACCCGAAGGATTGTGTACGTGCAAGTTTTGAGATGAGCACCACTTTCGAAATTTTTCTTAGTATTATCTCGAACCCCTTTAATAGTACGGTGTTTTCTGTGACTCAAAAAGAGGAAAAGAAACTAGGAAAATAAAAGACTTCAAGCTTCATAGTCCTCGCATTAATATTTTATGGTCACATTAATTTCTTCATTTTTAAAGTCTTCAAGAAAAGCTTCAAAGCCTTCAGTTGAAGACATACATTTTTAGGAATCGACTTCCATCGGATAACCAAATTCCTCGGTGACTTATAGAATCTGTGTATACTCACAAACACATTAGTCCCTTACCCTAAGTCTTCAATACACAAATATCACTGAGGGGCACTAGATGCACTCACAATTTCCTAGTGAGCGCTTCAGACGCTGGTTAACGCATCAGCACTCACGCGCAGTCGCTTGGGCCAACCCATTAGCGTCCTTAGACCACTCGATTGTTATTCAATTTGCTCGCTCATTCGGGAAAACTAATAGCCGCTGGTTTAGGGGGAACACGACGGATCGATTTTTATGGTTTAAAAAATTATGTACATTTGAAAAATCATTATGCATTTAAAAAAACATGATTTTTAAAAAATGATTGTGTTTTTTCTTTAACAATTTTGAAGAAATATCATGAATTTGAAAAAAAAAACTTCATGAAATTTAGAATTTTGCGAATTTGAGAAAATATTAATTTGGGAGAAGTTCATGAATCTTAAAAATTTCAAGAATTAGAAAAATATCATTAAATTTTAAAAAGTTCAGGGATATGAAAGAATATCAAAATGTAAAAGTTTCTTTATTTTCAAAATGGTCACAAATTTGAAAACAAATCGTGGATATGAAAAAAAATGTGCATTTGAAAAATGTTCACGAATTGGAAAAAGTTCATGTTTGAAGAAAAAAGAGTAATTAGAAAAATACATTAACTTAAAAATGATCGCTGATATGAAATAAATCGTGCATTTGAAAAAATGTTCACGAATTGGAAAAAGTTCATGGATTTGAAGAAAAAAGAGTAATTAGAAAAATACATTAACTTAAAAATGATCGCTGATATGAAATAAATCGTGCATTTGAAAAAATGTTCCGAACTTGAAATAAGTTCAGGAATTTAATAAAAAAATCATAAAAAATAAGAGAAAAAAAGGTATAGAAAATAAGAACATAGAAAACCAAAAAGAACAACACAATGAAAAAACTGGAATATTGCTTCCCAAAACAGGATAGGAAGCTTCCTATCATAGTGACGAAGGCGCTATGTGAGAGGTCCGAAATGGGTCAACCTGTTACTAAGAATGTTTTACCAATGCGAGACAAACCTGTTCCCTCAACTGTTTTTTTTTCTTTCTTTTTCCTTTCGCCGGTCCCGGTTTTCCTTTCCTTTTTCGTACTTTTTCTTCTGTTTCAGTTTTTTCTTCTTTTATCCTTTTTCGTATTTATTTCTATCCTTTGTTTTAAATAAAAATTAATTCCAAAAATAATTTATGATTTCCACAATTGTTCATGGTTTTCAAACTTTGGTTCATTTTAAAGAATTACAATTCAAACTTTATTTAGCGTATATCATAAAATTATTCAACGTTTATTGTAAAATTGTTCGACATATATAGAAAAAATGTTCAATTTATATTAAAAACAATTCATCCTATATAAAAAAATGAATGTGTATTTTGAAAAATCATCATATATTTAAAATAAAATCATATTTTTTAAACTCATTTTTTTCTTGTATTCAACAACAGTTCATGTTGGATTTTAAAATAAATAAATATTTCACAATTTTCAAACATTATTCGGAATTTTAAGGAACAATGTTCTCATTTTTTCTATCAATGTTGAAATTTTAAAAAATAAAAATGGATTTGCTGGTATACATAATACCTTAACTGGCCAGGCGTTGTAAATTAGTTCTTTAAGTCTGGTGCTGCGAAACTAGCACTAGTACTCATCAGGCCTATAGATCAATTACCATTATCCACTAGTCACCAGATTTTTGCAGTGTCCCATTCACGGCTGCTTTTGACATAATCTCAACAATGTTTGGCCCATGGGCGGCAAATAGGAGCTCTCATTGAGTTCTGGGAGATATTGGGTTTGTGTGTTGGGGGGGGGGGGGGGGGGGGGCGGAGGAGCCCAAATAATTGTCAATTTTCTTTTCGAAACACAGTCTGAGTTCAATTGGAGGTACATCACGAGATGGGCCGAATGAAGCACCAAGAAATAAAAGTTTGGGGGTACCCACAGCCAGACTTCGTAAATACGGCCCACTAAACGCCCACGGACGCATCCACAGACACTGACCTATGAAGTCTTAAATTTGCCTTCTCACAACCGGACAACTCAATTATCGTCTAAAATCTATATAAACTTATGTAACTACTATGCCGATGCATTACACACATCGTCTGGCTACTCCATCACTACTAACATGCCATCGGACTATCAAAAATTGGCATGTTAGGTTATGGTGAAGAACATCCACGGTTGCCCTTGCCCTTCCCGAAGCCCTTGTCGTCCTTATGGCGGAAGTACCGATCAAAGAAGTAGTAAGGATCAAGCCGGATCTGCTCGTCGCTGCTGTTGTCCTCGCCGTCGCTAACGTCCTTCTTCTCCTTCGGTTGTAGTCCGTCCATTTCACAGACCACTCGATTATGGCGCGTGTTCCTTCGCTATCGTTTCTTGAAGATACGGACGCGGATGGCTTCCTCCTCTACGGCCGTTTGAGGGACCTTAGTGATTTAAAAGATTAGGCATTCCATCCAAATTTCTGGTATGCCGACGTTACTTGTTCTTGACGATTAACCTTAAGGTGGTGGTGACTGCCATCACAAGGGGAATTAATTAGGACTTAGGAATCTTGTTTTTTTGTAAATCGTTAGATATATCTTTTTTGTCGGGAAAATGGCTCTTGAGAGCACATGCTTAATGGATAAAAAGTAGTAAAATAGAAAGAAAAAATGTGTCAATTTTGAATGTAATAAAAAAATAAAAAAAATCTTTTTCCGTCTAACACAGTGCTTCATCCAACCTTACATATATTTTCCCTTCGGTGTTCTATTTTGATCCCCCCTATCTTTGCCTTTTCCCCGGGTTTTGATTGAAAACCGTCCTAACGGTCTCACCTTTTATTGACCTATCAAATTTATTGCTAAGCCTACAAAATTTTGCCAAATAAAATCTTATAAAAAATTAGGTAGGTAATCGTGGGCATGATTTGATAAAAATAGTATTTACATAATCACATTAATATGGACTGTAAATCACATGCTAATGTTCTGGAATATTTATATCCCTCCTACTTCTATTTTTTCCCACAAATTTCTACTAGAGAACTGTCTTAACTAGTAGAATGTTCGTGCGTTTCTATGGGCTATAATGTATATATAAATCAAACAAATAATTAAAGTTGTCTCCCACGTAGAAGCATATTTCTTTCTCATACGTCCAACTTGTTCGGACATCAAACAGGCACCTTGTAGGCTCCCTAAAATTCAACCGTGTGAATAGACAGGGAAACACCAAATCCAGAACATATGTTGGGGTGTGGTTGTTCGGGCTATCCATCATGTTATATCTAACACGCGGGCCCAACACAAAACACCCATCCCACCGCGCACCCTTTCCTTTTCCTCGCAGATCCTCCTTTACCCGTTCGGTTTCCCGTCGTAGTGTGACATTTCTCGCTAGATCCCTCTCAACTTTCTTATGTCGCCCTCTCTCCTTCACACTGTACTTTCCCACAAAGCACCTAGGAGTCCCCCGCCAATCGCCCCGCTCTGATCCCCTCCCCGCATAAATTGCTTTGTGGCGACATAAAAAAGATATATAGTGACATTTGATTAAAAGAAGGTGTCGTGTGTAGTTTCTAACCATGTCGGTATGTTTGTCCATCTTCCTTTGTCAAGCTCTTTTGGTTATTTCTCTCTCTGAGTATTTCTCTCCTGGCATAGCAGATCTCCTTGTCCAACCCATCTATCTCCTTTCTCTACAACCACCTTGTCCCCACTCCACCTATCCTTCCCATCCCATGTCTCCCCGGCTACATTGGCTCTCATTCCTACTCCATCTTGTATCCGTTGACTTTCCCTCACATATCCTAGATCAATCGTAGCATATCTTACTGTTTTGTTCACATACCATCTCATCATTACCACACCTCCAAGTGTCCTCCTCACCCATGGCCCAGCAAAGCACAATATTATGTGTGATGATGAGATGGTGTCCTCCTCACCTTGGCCACATTCTTGTCAAGTATTAACTACAGGGCACATACATACATAGTAGGAAAAATGTATAAATATGATATATTATGTGTGAGCTTATGAACTTCAGTCGCAAGGAAGAACCTGTTTTGCAACCCTCCACCCCTCACTTCTCAACTCTCAACTCTATTGCATGTTTTAGAATTTGGCAAAACGTTCAACTGAAGGCACATATGCTCGCTTGGAGGTTTTGACAATTCATGACAACATGCATCGTATCTTGGACTAATGGTTTACCTAGTGTTTCAGATTAAGTCTATAAGATGGTTGGCTAGGAATGTGAGGATAAACCCCATGAAAGGAGAAGAATAAGATTGTCTAAGATTCAATCTTCAAGACTCTACACTTTGAATTTATGTGAGAAATAACACTTGAGAACATTGGAAAGCCAATACTATTGAAATGGGATGAGTATATATGATGATATGGTTGCTCAAGTGCTTAGAGTTGGCCACCAAAAAACCTCATGAATTCTCCGAAAAATATATACTATCAAAATCCTAATAGTTAAATTTGGTGCCACCAACTATTCCAAATCGGCCATAACGAATTTTTCCTTAGAAAGAATCTAGAGCCAAACCCTAGCCTCTCGGTGACACCAAGTTCCACTTCGGTGCAGCCGAAATCAAGTGACCAACTCTCTGGTATCCATTTGCTAAAAATCAGAATTTCCGAGTTTTACAAATCGGTGCCATCGAGTCTGTGAAACTACCTAAGCTAGCCAAAATCGGACACATCGAGTTTTATATATAGGTCTCACCAAAACACCAAAAGTTGCCACATGTTGCGCTAGTCGGTGTAACCGAGTTTCTGCTTTGGTTCCACCGAGTTGGGCAATAATGTTGTAACGGTTAGATTTTTGGAGATGCCTATATATACACATCGACCTCCCTCTCATTCGTAGTGAGAGCACTCAGAACAAGACAACACTTGCCCCATCCATTTTATGAGAGAGAACCACCTACTCATGCGTTGAGATCAAGCTCTTCCACTCCAACCATATGAATCATGTTTCTAGCCTCCCCAAGTTGCTTTCTACCCAATCAATCTATTCTTCCAAATCTGTGAGAGAGCGATCGAGTGTTGAGGATACTATCTTTTTAAGAACAAGAGCAAGGAGTTCATTATCCATACCACATCTATTACCTTTTGGAGAGTGGTGTCTCCTAGATTGGTTAGGTGTCGCTTGGAAGCCTCCAATTCATTTTGGAGTTGAACGGGAAGTTTGTTAGGGCTAGGAGATCGCCTACTTCGTGAAGATCTACCCCGAGTGAGGTTAATCCTTCATGGACGTAAGCCATGGTGGAACAAACAAGGTTGCTTCTTCGTGGACCACTTGTGGGTGGAGCCCTCCATGGACACGCACAATCGTTACCATCCGTGGGTTGAAGTTTCCATCAACGTGGATGTACGATAGCACCACCTATCGAAACCACGCCAAAAATCTATGTGGCATCTTTGTGTTTGATCTTATTATCTCCATTCCCTACTTTCATGTGCATGTCTTTACTTTCCGCTCCTATACTCGTTGAATTGCATGTGTAAGGTGTGCTAGACTTGCTAAAATTTCGAAAACTTTCCAGCAAATAAAATTGGGAAAATGTTAGTTTTTAACTTTTCCAAGTAGTCTATTCACCCCAAACTCTAGACGTCCCTTCTCGATCCCATAGTTGGTATCACAGCTTTGGTATCCATAGCTTCGGTTTAATCACCATTGGAGGAAGATGGATGTGTCTAGTTTGGAGAGTCTTAGTTGTAGAGTGTCTATTCTCAATGGAAAGTCAAGATGTTCGACTTATTCGATGAATTCCATTTGAGAAAGTATGTTGAGAACCCCTATGTGCCTCCCATTGATCCCTTACATCCTTCTCACGAGGAAGAAATTGATATGCCTCGTAATCTTAGAACTGGTAATCTTATCATTAGAGGATTGCCAAGAATTATGTTCGATCAAATGAAAAACTTTGAGTGTGCTTATGCTTTGAAATATTTGGAGAAAAGATATCTAAACTACTCTTTGAAAAATCTTGATGCCATACTCCATAAAACTATTTCCTTTCACAAAATGAAGCCTAGTGATCCCAACTTCGATAAATGCTTGTTTGAGCTTCTTGATCTCATGCGTGCTGAAGGATATCTCATAACCTTCAATAACATCGTTGTTGAAGCCATTCGTATCCATAAACTTGAATATTGTTATGATCATAATTCTAACAATTCTCTCGATATTTGTGACGAGGATATTCCATTTGATGATGACAATGTGGAACATGGCTACTATGATGAAGACGAGGATTTTGACTTTAAATGTGAGAAGATGATGAAGAGTCTAAGTCTCATGGCAAACTTCAAAGTCTACATGTCCAGAGGAAAAGAGTGGATTCTCGATAGTGGATGCACCGATCACATGACCGGAGATAGAGAGATGTTTCAAGAGATCACACCAAACCATGGACCACGGAGGTATGTGACTTTTGGAGACAACTCCAAGGGTAAGGTACTTGATCATGGTTGTTGGAAATATGCCCTAGAGGCAATAATAAATTAGTTATTATCATATTTCCTTGGTCATGATAATCGTTTATTATCCATGCTAGAATTGTATTGATCGGAGACTTAGATGCATGTGTAGATACATAGACAAAACCATGTCCCTAGTATGCCTCTAATAGACTAGCTCGTTGATCAAAGATGGTTAAGGTTTCCTAGCCATGGACATGAGATGTCATTTGATAACGGGATCACATCATTGGGAGAATGGTGTGATGGACAAGACCCAAACTACAAACGTAGCATATGATCGTGTCAGTTTAATGCTACTGTTTTCTGCATGTCAAGTATCTGTTCCTATGACCATGAGATCATGCAACTCACTGATACCGGAGGAGTGCCTTGTGTGTATCAAACGTCGCAACGTAACCGGGTGACTATAAAGGTACTCTATAGGTATCTCCAAGGGTGTCTCTTGGGTTGGCATGGATCAAGACCGGGATTTGTTACTCCATGTGACGGAGAGGTATCTCAGGGCCCACTCGGTAATACAACATCACAACAAGCCTTGCAAGCAATGTGACTAAGTGTTAGTCACGGGATCTTGTATTACGGAACGAGTAAAGAGATTGAACTAGGTATGGATATACCGACGATCGAATCTCGGGCAAGTAACATACCGAAGAACAAAGGGAACATCATACGGGATTAACTGAATCCTTGACATAGAGGTTCGACCGATAAAGATCTTCGTAGAATATGTAGGAACCAATATGGGCATCCAGGTCCTGCTTTTGGTTATTCACCGTAGAGGTGTCTCGGTCATGTCTACATAGTTCTCGAACCCGCGGGGTCTACACACTTAAGGTTCGATGACGTTTCAATGGTATAGAGTTATGTATGGTGGTGACCGAAGGTTGTTCGGAGTCCCGGATGAGATCCGGATGTCACGAGGAGCTTCGGAATTGTCCGGAGGTAAAGGTTGATATATAGGAAGTCCTATTTTGGTCGCCGGAAAATTTTCGGGCTTATCGGTAGTGTACCGGGAGTGCCGGTAGTGTACCGGGAGACCATCGGGAGGGGTATTTCGACCCAAGAGGCTACATGGGCTGTGGGAGGATGAATACCAGCCCTTAGTGGGCTGGAGGAAGTCCCACAAAGGGCCCATGCAGCTGGGAAGAAAAAGCCCAAAAGGAAAAAGGTGGAAAAGGGCAAAAGGGCCAAATTAGGAAGGACTCCTAATCCTACTAGGAGGGGAGGAGGAGGACTCCTCCCTCCTGGTTCGGCCGACCCAAGGGCTGGCTCCTTGGGAGCCAAGCCTCCTCATCCTCTCCTCCTATATATACTAGAGGGTTTTAGGGTTTAGGCACAAATTTGTTCAGCCACGTGCTACCCGTTCCTCCAGTGCATAGTTTCTCCTCTAGATCGGATTTCTGCAGTGCTTTAGCGAAGCCCTGCCGGAATAGCTCCACCACCATCGCCGGAGCACCGTCACGCTGCCGGAGAACTCTTCTACCTCTCCGCTCCCTCTTGCTGGATCAAGAAGGAGGAGATCCTCATCAAGTTGTACGTGTGCTGAACGCGGAGGTGCCGTCCGTTCGGTGCTAGATCGGAAGGACCGTGATCAAGATCGCTAGACGGATCGTGATGTGTTCGCGGGACGGATCGTGATGAGTTCGCGGGACGGATCATGATTGGATCGCAGGACGGGTCATGATGAGATCGCGGGACGGTCAGTGATTTGGATCGTGAAGACGTTCGACTACACCAACCGCGTTTCTTAATGCTTCCCGCTTAGCGATCTACAAGGGTATGTAGATCCACTCTCCCTCTTGTAGATACTCATCACCATGGATAGATCTTACGTGTGCGTAGGAAATTTTTTGTTTCCCATGCAACGTTCCCCAACAATGGTATCAGAGCTAGATCTATATGTAGATGAGATCTCGAGTAGAACACAAAGAGTTTGTGGGCGTTGATGCTTAGATTGCTTCCTCCCTTGGTCGTGTTTTGGTTCAGCAGTATTGTGGGATGAAGCGGCCCGAACCAACCTTACTTGTACGCTTATGAGAGACCGGTTTCATCGACTGACGTGTAACTTCGTTGCACAAAGATGGCTGGCGGGTGTCTGTTTCCCCTACTTTAGTTGGACCGGATTCGACAAAGGCGGTCCTTGAGAAGGTTGAAAAGCAATTTATGTATCACCGTTGTGGTTTTGCGTAGGTGAGAATTGTTCTTGCTAGATATCCGTCGCAGCCACGTAAAACATGCAACAACAATTAGAGGACGTCTAACTTGTTTTTGCAGGGTATGTTGTGATGTGATATGGCCAATTACATGATGTGATATATGTGATGTATGAGATGATCATGTGATGTATAGATTATCACGACTTGCAAGTCGATGAGTATGACAACCGGCAGGAGCCATAGGGTTGTCTTTAATTATTGTATGACCCGCGTGTCAATCATTAAGCGCTATGTAATGCTTTACTTTATCGCTAAACGGTAGCAATAGTAGTAGAAGCATGGTGGGCGTGACAACCCCGATGGAGACACGTTGATGGAGATCATGGTGTCATGCCGGTGACGATGGAGATCATGCCGGTGCTTTCAAGATGAAGATCAAAAGTACAAGTTCATGGCCATATCATGTCACTTATGATTTGCATGTGATGTTAATCCTTTTATGCACCTTCTTTTGCTTAGGATGACGGTAGCATTATAAGGTGATCACTCACTTAAATTTCAAGATGAATTGTGTTCTCCCCGAGTGTGCACCATTGTGAAAGTCCGTCGTGTCGAGACACCACGTGATGATCGGGTGTGATAGACTCTACGCTCACATACAATGGGTGCAAGCCAGTGTTGCACATGCAGAACACTCGCGTTAAACTTGGCGAGCCTAGCATGTACAGACATGGCCTCGGAACACAAGAGACCGAAAGGTCGAACATGAGTCATATAGCAGATATGATCAACATGATGATGTTCACCATTGAAACCACCTCAACTCACGTGATGATCGGACTTGAGTTGGTGAATTTGGATCAAGTATCACTCGAATGACTGGAGGGATGTCAATTTGAGTGGGAGTTCTTAAGTAATATGATTAATTGAACTCATTATCATGAACATAGTCAGTAGTGTCTTTGCAAACTATGTTGTAGATTACTAGCTCACGCTGTAGCTCCCTTGTATTTTTATATGTTCCTAGAGAAATAGAGTTGAAGGATAATGGTAGCAATATTGCGGACTGGGTCCGTGATCTGAGGATTGTCCTCATTGCTGCATAGAAGGCTTATGTCCTTAATGCACCGCTCGGTGCGCCAACCCCTCTAGCGTCGTTTGTAGATGTTGTGAACATCTGATAGGCATGTTCTGATAACTACTTGATGGTTTAATGCGTCATGCATTACGACTTAGAATTGAGGCTCCGAAACGTTTTAAACGTCACGGAACATATGAGATGTTCTAAGAGCTGAAATTAGGATCTCGGGCTCGTGCCCGTGTTGCGAGATATGAGATCTCCAACAAGATTCTTTGCCTGCAAGATGAAAGAGAATAGCTCAATCGTTAAGCATGTGCTCAGATTGTCTGGGTGCTACAATCGCTTGAATCGAGTGGGACTTGATCTTCCAGATAAGATAGTGATTGATATAGTTCTCCAAGTCACTGTCACTAAGCTACTAGAACTTGGTGATGAACTATAAGATGCCAGGGATAGAAATAATGATCCCTGAGCAGTTCACGATGTTTGACACCATGAAGGTAGAAATCAAGAAGGAGTGTCAAGTGTTGATGGTTAGTCAAACCACTAGTTTCGAGAAGGGCAAGATCAAGGAGGGAAACTTCATGGATTCCAAGTCAGTTGCTGCTCCAGTGAAGCAACCCAAAGTTGAACCCAAAGCCGAGACTAAGTTCTTCGATTATGAGGAGAGTGGATGCTGAAGCGGAACAACCCTAGATACTTGGTAGATAAGAAGGCTGGCAACGTCGACGGAAGTATATTTGATATACGTGTTATTGATGTGTACCTTGCTAGTACTCCTAGTAGCACCTAGGTATTGGATACCGGTTCGGGTGCTAAATGTTAGTAACTCGAAATAAAAGCTACGGAATAAACGGAGAACTAGCTAAGGGTGAGGTGACGATGTGTGTTGGAAATGTTTCCAAGGTTGATGTGATCAACATCGCACGCTCTCTCTACCTTCGGGATTAGTGACAAACCTAAATGTAATTTGGTGTTTGCGTTAAGCATGAACATGATTATGTTGGGAAATGTTTCATGGGAAACAAAAAATTTCCTACGAACACGAAGATCTATCCATGGTGATGAGCATCTATGAGAGGGAGAGTGGATATACATACCCTTGTAGATCGCTAAGCGGGAAGCGTTAAGAAACGCGGTTGGTGTAGTCGAACGTCTTCGCGATCCAAATCGTCGTGCGTCCCGCGATCCAATCACGATCCGTCCCGCAATCCAATCACGATCCGTCCCGCGATCCAATCACGATCCGTCCCGCGATCCGATCACGATCCGTCCCACAAACTTGATCACGGTCCTTCCGATCTAGCACCGAACGGACGGCACCTCCGCGTTCAGTACACATACAGCTTGATGACGATCTCCACTGTCTTGATCCAGCAAGAAGGAGTGGAGAGGAAGAAGAGTTCTCCGGCAGCCTAATGGCGCTCCGGCAATGGTGGTGGAGCAATTCCGGCAGGGCTTTGCCTAAGCACTGCAGAAAGCCGATCTAGAGAAGAAACTATGCATTAGAGGAACGGGTAGCACGTGGCTGAAAATTCTGTGCCAAAACCCTAAAATCCTCTAGTATATATAGGAGGAGAGGAGGAGGAGTCTTGGCTGCCAAAAAGCCAGCCCTTGGGTCGACCAAAGTGGGGAGGAGAGGAGGACTCCTCCTCCAATCCTAGTAGGACTAGGATTCCTCCTTTTTTTTGGCCTTTTTCCACCTTTTTCCCTTTGGTCTTTTTCTCCCAGATGCATGGGCCTTGTGTAGGACTTCCACCAGCCCACAAAATGCTGGTATTTACTCTCCCACAGCCCATTAAGCCTCTTGGGTCGAAATACCCCTCCCGGTGGTCTCCCGGTACACTACCAGCACTCCCGGTACACTACCGATAAGCCCGGAACTTTTCCGGCGACCAAAACAGGACTTCCTATATATGAATCTTTACCTCCGGACCATTTAGGAGATCCTCGTGACATCCAGGATCTCATCCGGGACTCCGAACAAACTTCGTTCACCACCATACATAACTCTATACTATCGAAACGTCACCAAACCTTAAGTGTGCAGACCCTGCGGGTTCGAGAACTATGTAGACATGACCGAGACAACTCTACGGTCAATAACCAATGGTGGGACCTGGATGTCCACATTGGTTCCTACATATTCTACGAAGATCTTTATCGGTCGAACCTCTCTGTCAAGGATTCAGTTAATCCCGTATGATGTTCCCTTTGTTCTTCGGTATGTTACTTGCCCGAGATTCGATCGTCGGTATCTCCATACCTAGTTCAATCTCATTACCGGCAAGTCTCTTTACTCGTTCTGTAATATAAGATCCTGCAACTAACAATTAGTCACATTGCTTGCAAGGCTCATTGTGATGTTGTATTACCGAGTGGGCCCTGAGATACCTCTCCGTCACACGGAGTAACAAATCCCAGTCTCGATCCATGCCAACTCAACAGACACCCTCGGAGACACCTGTAGAGCACCTTTATAGTCACCCAGTTACGTTGCGACGTTTGAGACACACAAGGTACTCCTCCGATATCTGTGAGTTGCATGATCTCATGATCATAGGAACATATACTTGACATGAAGAAAACAGTAGCAATAAACTGACACGATCATAAGCTACGTTTTTAGTTTGGGTCTTGTCCATCAAATCATTCTCCTAATGATGTGATCCCGTTATCAAATGACATCTCATGTCCATGGCTAGGAAACCTTAACCATCTTTCAATCAACGAGCTAGTCACTAGAGGCATACTAGGGACATTGTGTTTGTCTATGTATCCACACTTGTATCCATGTTTCCAATTAATACAATTATAGCATGGATAATAAACGATTATCATGAACAAGGAAATACAATAATAAACACTTTATTTATTGCCTCTAGGGCATATTTCCAACAGTCTCCCACTTGCACTAGAGTCAATAATCTAGTTCACATCACTATGTGATTTACATTCTAATGAATCGAACACCCATGCAGTTCTGATGTTGATCATGTTTAGCCCTTGGAAGAGGTTTAGTCAATGGGTCTGCAACATTCAGATCCATGTGCACTTTGCAAATATTTATGTCTTTCTCCAAGATGTAATCGCGGATGGAGTTGAAGCGTCGCTTTATGTGTCTGGTCCTCTTGTGAAACCTTGGTTCCTTGGCTAGAGCAATGGCACCAGTGTTGTCATAGAACACGTTCATTGGATTCAGTGCACTGGGCACTACTCCAAGATCTGTCATGAAGTGCTTCATCCAGACACCTTCCTTTGCTGCCTCCGAGGCTGCGATGTATTCTGCTTCGCACGTAGAATCAGCTACCACGCTTTGCTTGGAACTGCACCAGCTTACCGCTCCCCCGTTAAGAATAAATACGTATCCGGTTTGCGACTTAGAGTCGTCCGGATCAGTGTCAAAGCTTGCATCGACATAACCCCTTACGACAAGCTCTTCATCACCTTCATAAACGAGAAACATTTCCTTAGTCCTTTTCAGGTACTTAAGGATATTCTTGACCGCTTGCCAGTGCTCCATTCCAGGATCACTTTGAAACCTTCCGGCCATACTTATGGCAAGGCTGACATCGGGTCTTGTGCACATCATTGCATACATGATAGAGCCTATGGCTGAAGCATAGGGGATGACACTCATCTTTTCTCTATCTTCTGCAGTTACTGGGCATTGAGTCTTACTCAACTTCACACCTTGTAATACAGGCAAGAACCCCTTCTTGGACTGTTCCATTTTGAACTTCTTCAAAACATTATCAAGGTATGTGCTCTGTGAAAGTGCTATTAAGCATCTCGATCTATCTCTATAGATCTTAATGCCTAATATGAAAGCAGCTTCTCCTAGGTCCTTCATTGAAAAAATCTTGTTCAAATATTCCTTCACGCTTTCCAGCATTTCTATATTGTTTCCAACCAGCAATATGTCATCCACATATAATACTAGAAACGCTATAGAGCTCCCACTCACTTTCTTGTAAATACAAGCTTCTCCGTAAACTTGTATAAACTCAAACGCTTTGATCACCTCATCAAAGCGCTTATTCCAACTCCGAGATGCTTGCACCAGTCCATAAATGGATCGCTGGAGTTTGCAAACTTTGCCAGCATTCTCTGGATCGACAAAACCTTCAGGTTGCATCATATACAACTCTTCCTCAAGGAAACCGTTGAGGAACGCTGTTTTTACATCCATCTGCCAAATTTCATAGTCAAAATAGGCAGCTATTGCTAGCATGATTCTGACAGACTTAAGCATCGCTATGGGTGAGAAAGTCTCATCGTAGTCAACTCCTTGAACTTGTGAAAAGCCCTTTGCCACAAGTCGAGCTTTATAGACGGTGACATTACCGTCCGTGTCTGTCTTCTTCTTAAAGATCCATTTGTTCTGAATGGGCTTTCGCCATTCAGGTAATACTTCCAAAGTCCATACTTTGTTTTCATACATGGATCCCATCTCAGATTTCATGGCCTCTACCATTTCTCAGAATCTGGGACCATCACTACTCCTCCATAGCTCGTAAGTTCATTGTTGTCCAACAACATGACCTCCAAGACAGGGTTGCCATACCACTCAGGGGTAGTACGCGGCCTTGTCGACCTACGAGGTTCAATAGCTGCTTGATCCGAAGCTTCATGATCATCATCATTAACTTCCTCTTCTACAGTCGTAGGTTCCACAGAAACATCTTTCTGTGCTGCGCTACTTTCTGGTTGAAGTAAAGGTTCAATAACCTCATCACGCTCTATTTTCCTCCCACTCAATTCTTTCGAGAGAAACTCTTTCTCAAGAAATGTTCCGTTTTTAGCGAAAACACTTTGCCTTTGGTTCTGAGATAGAAGGTATACCCGACTGTCTCTTTCGGGTATCCTATGAAGATGCATTTCTCCGATTTGGGTTCCAGCTTTTCAGGCTGAAGCTTTTTGACATAAGCATCACATCCCCAAACTTTAAGAAACGACAACTTTGGCTTCTTACCAAACCACAATTCATATGGCGTCGTCTCAACGGATTTTGATGGTGCCCTATTTAAAGTGAATGCAGCTGTCTCTAATGCATAACCCCAAAACGATAGTGGCAAATCAGCAAGAGACATCATAGAACGCACCATATCTAATAAGGTTCGATTATGATGTTCGGACACACCATTACGCTATGGTGTTCCGGGCGGTGTCAACTGTGAAACAATTCCACACTGTCTTAAGTGACTGCCAAACTCATAACTCAGATATTCACCTCCTCGATCAGATCGCAGGAACTTAATCTTCTTGTTACGATGATTCTCAACTTCACTCTGAAATTGCTTGAACTTTTCAAACATTTTAGACTTGTGTTTCATTAAGTAAATATACCCATATCTACTTAAGTCATCAGTGAAGGTGAGAAAATAACGATATCCACCACGCGCTATAACATTCATTAGACCGCACACATCAGTGTGTATGATTTCCAATAAGTCACTCGCTCGTTCCATTGTTCCAGAGAACGGAGTTCTAGTCATCTTGCCCATGAGGCATGGTTCACATGTGTCAAGTGATTCAAAATCAAGTGACTTCAAAAGTCCATCAGCATGGAGCTTCCTCATGCATTTTACACCAATATGACCTAAACGGCAGTGCCACAAGAAAGTGGTACTATCATTATCAATTCTACATCTTTTGGCATCAATGTTATGAACATGTGTGTCATCACTATCAAGATTCAATATGAATAAACCCCTAACATTGGGTGCATGACCATAAAAGATATTACTCATATAAATAGAACAACCTTTATTCTCTGATTTAAATGAGTAACCGTCTCGCAATAAACAAGATCCAGATATAATGTTCATGCTTAACGCAGGCACTAAATAACAATTATTCAGGTTCATCACTAATCCCGATGGTAATCGAAGAGAGAGCGTGCCAACGGCGATCACATCAACCTTGGAACCATTTCCACGCACATCGTCACTTCGTCCTTTGCCAGCCTTCGTTTATTCCGTAGTTCCTTCTTTGAGTTGCAAATGTGAGCAACCGAACTGGTATCAAATACCCAGGCACTACTACGAGAGCTAGTAAGGTACACATCAATAACATGTATATCATATATACCTTGTTTGTCGTTGGCCGCCTTCTTGTCAGCCAGGTACTTGGGGCAGTTCTGCTTCCAGTGACCAGTTCCTTTGCAATGAAAGCACTCAGTTTCTGGCTTGGGTCCATGCTTGGGCTTCTTTGCAGGAGTAGCAACTGCTTTGCCATCCTTCTTGGTTTTACCCTTATTGCCCTTGCCCTTAACTTTGCCATTTTTCTTGAAACTAGTGGTTTTATTGACCATCAACACTTGATGTTCTTTCTGGATTTCAGACTCAGCGACTTTTAGCATCGCAAACAGCTCGGCGACTGACTTGTTCATCCCGTGCATGTTATAGTTCATCGCAAAGCTCTTGTAACTAGGTGGCAGTGATTGAAGAACTCTGTCAGTGATCGCCTCTAGCGGAAGGGCAATTCCCAACTCTGCTAGACGAGTTGAATACCCAGACATTCTGAGTATATGTTCACTGATAGACCCGTTCTCCTCCATCTTGCAAGCATAGAACTTATCAGAGGTTTCATACCTCTCAATCCGGGCGTTCTTCTGAAAGATAAACTTCAACTCCTGGAACATCTCATATGCTCCATGACGTTCAAAACGTCTTTGAAGTCCCGGTTCTAAGCCATACAATATTGCACACTGAACTATTGAGTAATCTCCAGTACGTGCCTCCCAAGCGTTCTTAACGTCTTCGGAGGTCATGTCTTCTGGTTGGTCACCAAGCGGTGCATCAAGGACATATGATTTCTGGGAAGCCGTGAGGATAATCATCAGATTACGGGCCCTGTCAACAAAGTTACTTCCATCATCTTTTAGTTTAGCTTTCTCTAGGAACGCATTAAAATTCAGGGGTGCTACTGGGCGAGCCATTGATCTACAACATAAATATGCAAAGTTCACTTAGACTATTGTTCAACATAATGAGTTTAGTTAATCAAATCACTAAAGCTCCCACTCAAATTGACATCCCTCAGGTCATCTGAGTGTCACATGATCCAAGTCCATCAACTCAAGTCCGATCATCACGTGAGTTGAGGTGGCTTCAATGGTGAACATAATTATGTTGATCATATCTACTATATGACTCATGTTCGACCTTTCGGTCTTTTGTGTTCCGAGGCCATGTCTGTACATGCTAGGCTCGTCAAGTTTAACCCGAGTGTTCTGCGTGTGCAACACTGGCTTGCACCCGTTGTATGTGAACATAGAGTCTATCACACCCGATCATCACGTGGTGTCTCAACACGACGAACTTTCGCAACGGTGCACACTCGGGGAGAACACAATTTTATCTTGAAATTTAAGTGAGGGATCACCTTATAATGCTACCGTCGTACTAAGCATAACAAGGTGCATAAAAGGATTAACATCACATGCAATTCATAAGTGATATGATATGGCCATGAACTCGTGCTTTAGATCTCCATCTTGAAAGCACCGGCATGATCTTCATCGTCACCGGCACGACACCATGATCTCCATCATCTTGATCTCCATCAACGTGTCGCCATCGAGGTTGTCACGCCCTGCATGCTTCTACTACTATTGCTACCGTTTAGCGATAAAGTAAAGCATTAAATAGCACTTAATAATTGACACGCAGGTCATACAATAATTAAAGACAATCCTATGGCTCCTGCCGGTTGCCGTACTCATCGACATGCAAGTCGTGAAATTCTATACATCACATGATCATCTCATACATCACATATATCACATCATGTAATTGGCCATATCACATCACAACATACCCTGCAAAAAGAAGTTAGACGTCCTCTAATTGTTGTTGCATGTTTTACGTGGCTGCTACGGGTTTCTAGCAAGAACGATTCTCACCTACGCATAAACCACAACGGTGATACATAATTTGCTTTTCAACCTTCTCAAGGACCGCCTTAGTCGAATCCGATCCAACTAAAGTGAGAGAAACCGCTACCCGCAAGCCATCTAGGCAACAAGTTGCATCGAGGGAATCGGTCTCTCGTAAGCGTACGAGTAATATTGGTCTGGGCCGCTTCATCTCACAATACCGCTGAACCAAAATCCGACCAAGGAAGGAAGCAATCTAAGCATCAACGCCCACAAACCTTTTATGTTCTACTCGAGATCTCATCGAACCATCAACCTAGCTCATGATGCCACTGTTGGGAAACGTTGCATGGGAAACAAAAATTTTCCTACGCACACGAAGATCTATCCATGGTGATGAGCAACTACGAGAGGGAGAGTGGATCTACATACCCTTGTAGATCGCTAAGCGGGAAGCATTAAGAAACACGGTTGGTGTAGTCGAACGTCTTCGCGATCTAAATCGCCGTGCGTCCCACGATCCAATCACGATCCGTCCCGCGATCCGATCATGATCCGTCCCACGAACTTGATCACAGTCCTTCCGATCTAGCACCCAATGGACGACACCTCCGCGTTCAGCACACGTACAGCTTGATGACGATCTCCACCGTCTTGATCCAGCAAGAAGGAGTGGAGAGGAAGAAGAGTTCTCCGACAGCCTAACGGCGCTCCGGTGATGGTGGTGGAGCAATTCCGGCAGGGCTTTGCCTAAGCACTGCAGAAAACCGATCTAGAGGAGAAACTATGCACTAGAGGAACGGGTAGCACGTGGCTGAAAATTCTGTGCCAAAACCCTAAAATCCTCTAGTATATATAGGAGGAGAGGAGGAGGAGTCTTGGCTGCCAAAAATCCAGCCCATGGGTTGACCAAAGTGGGGAGGAGAGGAGGACTCCTCCTCCAATCCTAGTAGGACTAGGATTCCTCCTTTTTTGGCCTTTTTCCACCTTTTTCCCTTTGGGATTTTTCTCCCAGCCGCATGGGCCTTGTGTGGGACTTCCACCAGCCCACAAAAGGCTGGTATTTACTCTCCCACAGCCCATGAATCCTCTTGGGCCGAAATACCCCTCCCGGTGGTCTCCCGGTACACTACTGGCACTCCCGGTACACTACCGATAAGCCCGGAACTTTTCCGGCGACCAAAACAGGACTTCCTATATATGAATATTTACCTCCGGAGCATTCCGGAGATCCTCGTGATGTCCAGGATCTCATCCGGGACTTCGAACAAACTTCGGTCACCACCATACATAACTCTATACTACCAAAACGTCACCAAACCTTAAGTGTGCAGACCCTGCGGGTTCGAGAACTATGTAGACATGATCGAGACACCTCTACGGTCAATAACCAATGGTGGGACCTGGATGTCCACATTGGTTCCTACATATTCTACGAAGATCGTTATCGGTCGAACCTCTATGTCAAGGATTCAGTTAATCCCGTATGATGTTCCCTTTGTTCTTCGGTATGTTACTTTCCCGAGATTCGATCGTCGGTATCTCCATACCTAATTCAATCTCGTTACCGGCAAGTCTCTTTACTCGTTCCGTAATACAAGATCCCGCAACTAACAATTAGTCACATTGCTTGCAAGGCTCATTGTGATGTTGTATTACCGAGTGGGCCCTGAGATACCTCCGTCACACGGAGTAACAAATCCCAGTCTCGATCCATGCCAACTCAACAGACACCCTCGGAGACACCTGTAGAGCACTTTTATAGTCACCCAGTTACGTTGCGACGTTTGAGACACACAAGGTACTCCTCCGATATATGTGAGTTGCATGATCTCATGATCATAGGAACATATACTTGACATGAAGAAAACAGTAGCAATAAACTGACACGATCATAAGCTACGTTTGTAGTTTGGGTCTTGTCCATCACATCATTCTCCTAATGATGTGATCCCGTTATCAAATGATAACTCATGTCCATGGCTAGGAAACCTTAACCATCTTTCAATCAACGAGCTAGTTCACTAGAGGCATACTAGGGACATTGTGTTTGTCTATGTATCCACACATGTATCCATGTTTCCAATTAATACAATTATAGCATGGATAATAAACGATTATCATGAACAAGGAAATACAATAATAAACACTTTATTTATTGCCTCTAGGGCATATTTCCAACAGATTAGATCATGTTTATTGCAACACGGTTATTCATTTAAGTTAGAGAATAATGGTTATTCTGTTTACATGAATAATACCTTCAATGGTCATGCACCCAGTGAGAATGGTTAGTTGAATCTTGATCGTAGTAATACACATGTTCATAAACATTGATACCAAAAGATACAAAGTTAATAATGATAGTACCACATACTTGTGGCACTGCCGCTAAATGTCATATTGGTATAAAGTGCATAAAGAAACTCCATGCTGATGGATCTTTGGACTCATTCAATTTCGAATCGGTTGAGACATGCGAACCATGCCTATTAGGCAAGATGACTAAGGACCCCGTTTTCCGGATTGATGGAGCGGGCAAGTGATTTATTGGAAATGATACATGTTGATGTATGCAATCCAATGAGTCTTGTAGCGTGCGGTAGATATCGTTATTTTCTTACCTTCACTGATGATTTGAGTAGATATAGTGTATATTTACTTAATGAAACACAAGTCTGAATCGTTTGAAAGGTTCAAGAAAATTCAGAGTGAAGCTTAAAGATCATTCTGACAAGAAGATAAAAATGACTGCGATATGATCGTGGAGGTGAATATCTGAGTTACGAGTTTGGCATACAACTTAAGACAATGTGAAAGTTGTTTCACAAATCACGCCACCTGGAACACCATAGTGTGATGGTGTGTCCGAACGTCATAGTCGTGCTCTATTGAATATGGTGCGTGCTATGATGTCTCTTATCGTTTTGCTGCTATAATTTTGGGGTTATGCATTAGAGACAACTACATTCACTTTAAATAGGGCACCATCTAAATCCATTGAGATGACACGATATGGTTTGATAGAAACCTAAGCTGTCATTTCTTAATGTTTGGGGCTGCAACACTTATGTGGAAAAGGTTTTCACCTAATGAGCTTGAACCCAAAGCGGACAAATGCATCTTCATAGAATACCCTAAGAACAGTTAGGTAAACCTTCTATCTCAGATCCAAGCATAAAGTGTTTGTTGCTAAAACTGGGTCCTTTCTCGAGAAAGAGTTTCTCTCGAAAGAATTGAGTGGGAGGAAGATAGAACTTGATGAGGTTGCTGAACCTTTGTTTCAACGAGAGAGTAGCGCAGCGCAGGAAGATGTTTTTGTGAAGCCTACGTTAGTTGAAGAGGAAGTAAATGATGATGATCATGAAGCTTCGGATCAAGTTACTATCGAACCTCGTAGGTCGACAAGGATGTGTACTGCTCCTGAGAGGTACGATAACCCTGTCTTGGAGGTCATGTTGTTGGACAACGATGAACCTACGAGCTGTGGAGAAGCAATGATGGGCCCGGATTCCGACAAATGGTTAGAGGCCATAAAATCCGAGAAAGGATCCATGTATGAAAACCAAGTATAGACTTCGGTAGACTTGCTCGTTGGACGGCAGGTCGTTGAGTACAAATGGACCTTTAAGATGAAGACAAACGCTGATGGTGAATGTCACCATTTATGAAGCTCGACTTGTCGCAAAGCATGATCGAGCCCCAGAACTCATTGGGTGTTAGATTCATAACAATGCGAATCACATGGTGATGTGAACTAGATTATTGACTCTATTGCAAGTGGGAGACTGTTGGAAATATGCCCTAGAGGCAATAATAAATTACTTATTATCATATTTCCTTATTCATGATAATCGTTTATTATCCATGCTATAATTGTATTGATCGGAGACCTAGATGCATGTGTGGATACATAGACAAAACCATGTCCCTAGTATGCCTCTAATAGACTAGCTCATTGATCAAAGATGGTTAAGGTTTCCTAGCCATGGACATGAGATGTCATTTGATAATGGGATCATATCATTGGGAGAATGGTGTGATGGACAAGACCCAAACTACAAACGTAGCATATGATCGTGTCAGTTTAATGCTACTGTTTTTTGCATGTCAAGTATCTGTTCCTATGACCATGAGATCATGCAACTCACTGACACCGGAGGAGTGCCTTGTGTGTATCGAACTTCACAACATAACTGGATGACTATAAAGGTACTCTACAGGTATCTCCGAGGGTGTCTGTTGGGTTGGCATGGATCAAGACTGGGATTTGTTACTCCATGTGACGGAGAGGTATCTCAGGTCCCACTCGGTAATACAACATCACAACAAGCCTTGCAAGCAATGTGACTAAGTGTTAGTCATGGGTTCTTGTATTACTGAATGAGTAAAGAGACTTGCCGGTAACGATGTTGAACTAGGTATGGAGATACCGACGATCGAATCTCGGGCAAGTAACATACCGAAGAACAAAGGGAACATCATACGGGATTAACTGAATCCTTGACATAGAGGTTCAATCGATAAAGATCTTCGTAGAATATGTAGGAACCAATATGGGCATCCAGGTCCCGCTATTGCTTATTGACCTTAGAGGTGTCTCGGTCATGTCTACATCGTTCTCGAACCCGCAGGGTCTGCACACTTAAGGTTCAGTGACGTTTTGGTAGTATAGAGTTATTTATGGTGGTGACCGAAAGTTGTTCGGAGTCCCGGATGAGATCCCGGACGTCACGAGGAGCTCCAGAATGGTCCAGAGTTAAAGATTGATATATAGGAAGTCCTATTTTGGTCACCGGAAAAGTTTCGGGCTTATCGGTAGTGTACCGGGAGTGCCGGTAGTGTACCGGGAGACCATCGGGAGGGGTATTTCGACCCAAGAGGCTACATGGGCTGTGGGAGGATGAATACCAGCCCTTAGTGGGCTGGAGGAAGTCCCACAAAGGGCCCATGCAGCTGGGAAGAAAAAGCCCAAAAGGAAAAAGGTGGAAAAGGGCAAAAGGGCCAAATTAGGAAGGAGTCCTAATCCTACTAGGAGTGGAGGAGGAGGACTCCTCCCTCCTGGTTCGGCCGACCCAAGGTCTGGCTCCTTGGGAGCCAAGCGTCCTCCTCCTCTCCTCCTATATATACTAGAGGGTTTTAGGGTTTTCGCACATAATTTTTCAACAACGTGCTACCCGTTCCTCTAGTGCATAGTTTCTCCTCTAGATCAGATTTCTGAAGTGCTTAGGTGAAGCCCTGCCGGAATAGCTCGACCACCATCGCCGGAGCACCGTCACGCTGCCAGAGAACTCTTCTACCTCTCCGCTCCCTCTTGCTGGATCAAGAAGGCGGAGATTGTCATCAAGCTGTACGTGTGCTGAACACGGAGGTGTCGTCCGTTCGGCGCTAGATCGGAAGGACCGTGATCAAGATCGCGAGACGGATCGTGTTGAGTTCGCGGGACAGGTCGTGATGAGTTTGCGGGACGGATCGTGATTGGATCGTGGGACGGATCGTGATGAGATCACGGGACGCTCGGCGATTTGGATCGCGAAGACGTTCGACTACACCAACCGCGTTTCTTAACGCTTCCTGCTTAGCGATCTACAAGGGTATGTAGATCCACTCTCCCTCTCGTAGATGCTCATCACCATGGATAGATCTTGCGTGTGCGTAGGAAATTTTTTGTTTCCCATGCAATGTTCCCTAACAATGGTAAGGTGGCCATATCTCATGATAATTCTATTCAAAATGGCATGCTTGTTTAATCCCTTGGCTACAATGTTCTTTCCGTATCTAGACTAGCCGACATCGGTTTTGATGTGCTATTTACTGAAGTAGATTGCCATGTGTTTAGTCAAGATAATCATAACATGGTCTTTATCGGCTTACGTAGAGATGATATATACATTTTCAATTTCACTAAAAGATCCCAACCTCATACTTATCTTATTGCAAAATCATCCAAAGGTTGGCTCTCGCATAGAAGATTATGACATGTTGGTATGCCTAATCTAGACAAGCTCATCAAAGGTGATCATATACTGATGTTAAAGATGTTGTCTTTGACAAAGATAGACTTTGTAGTGCTTGTAAAGTAGGAAAACAAGTGGGTGGAAGTCATCCCATAAAGAACACCATGACTACTAGGAGACCACTCGAGTTGCTTCATATGGATCTCTTTGGTCCCAATGCTTATAAGAGCCACGGTGGAAATTCCTTTGGTCTAGTTATAGTTGATTATTTTTCTATATTTACGTGGGTATTCTATCTTGATGACAAGTCGCAGGTACAAAAGATCTTCAAGAACTTTGCTCGCAAATCCCAAAATCGATTTGAGGTGAAGATCAAGAAAGTTCGGAGCGACAACGGATCGAAGTTCAAGAACACTAATGTGGATACTTTTATTGACGAATGTATCTCACATGAGTTCTCGGCTACGTACACACCTCAACAAAATGGAGCTGTTGAGAGGAAGAACCGCACTCTTATAGAGGTGGCTAGAACGATGCTCAACGAATACAAGACACCAAGACACTTTTGGACATAAGCCGTGGAAAAAACTTGTCATGCTACAAACCGACTCTACGTACACAAGCTTCCCGGTAAAAAGGCATACGAGCTACTCACCCGTAACAAACCCCAAGTTGGATACTTCTGAGTATTCGGGTCAAAGTGCTACATTCTTAATAAGCATCATCATTCTAAATGTGCCCCTAAATCTTATAAAGGTTTCCTACTTGGTTATAGATCAAACTCTCACACTTACCATGTCTACAACAACTTCACTAGAAAAGTTGAAGATAAGGTAGATGTTAAGTTTGATGAATCTAATGGTTCGCAAGTCGAGCAATTGACAAATGATGAAGGAGATAAGGAACCTTCGGAAGCTATTCAAGATTTGTCCATCGACAAGATACGTCCCAAGGAGGTGAAGGAAAGCACTTCATCAACACAAGTGGAAGATCCTACCTCACGTCAAGGTACACCACAAAACAACATGGAGGCATCCACAAGCGGTACATAACAAGATGAAGAGGACGAAGAAGAACATCAAGATGATCAACCTCAACCTCCATCACCACCACCTCACAGGAACGACACCTTCAACAACAATGAAGAAGAAGATGATGAGGAAGCTCCATCGTCCAACAAGCAAAATCTACAACGAGTTCGAGCAAGAGTGAATAAGAGTCATCCCGTAGAACAAATTCTTGGTGACATACAAAACGTGAGAATCACTCGCTCTAAAACTTGTTTAGCTAACTTTTGTGAGCATTACTCATTTATCTCCAGTATTGAGCCTATGAAGATAGAAGAAGCACTTGAAGACCCGGATTGGGTGAATGCCATGCACGAAGAGCTACACAACTTAGAGAGGAATGAAGTGTGGACACTAGTTGAAAATCCCAAGGCACATCTCGTAGCTCAAGGTTACACTCAAGTCGAAGGTATGGACTACGGTGAGACTTACGCCCCCGTTGCTAGACTTGATGCCATTCGCATACTTCCCGCTTAGGCCAATCACCATGAAACTACTCTTTACCAAATGGATATCAAAAGTGCTTTTATAAATGGTGAAATTGAGGAGGAAGTTTATGTGAACCCTAAGAAACCTAATCATGTTTATAAACTTCGTAAAGCTCTCTATGGTCTTAAACAAGCCCCTCGAGCTTGGTACAAATGCCTAACAAAGTTTCTCATTGAAAAGGGTTTTTAAATTGATAAAATTGACGCAACCTTGTTCACTAAAAGAGTTAATGGTGAATTATTTGTGTGCCAAATTTATGTGGATGATATTATCTTTCGATCTACTAACCCACATTTTAGTGACAAATTTGGAAGGTCGATGTCCTAGAAATATGAGATGTCTATGATGTGTGAGCTGAAGTTTTTCCTAGGTTTGCAAATCAAGCAAACGAGAGAAGGTACGTTCATCTCTCAAACCATGTATACCAAAGACTTGATCAAGAAATTCAACATGCAAGCGTGTAAAGGTATGAAAACTCCTATGCCTACTAGTGGAAATGTTGACCTCACCAAGGAGGACAAACCGGTTGATCAAAAGGTTTATCGAACAATGATCAGATCGTTGTTATATCTATGTGCCTCCCATCCCGATATCATGCTAAGTGTGTGCATGTGTGCCCGATATCAAGTGGCACACAAAGAGTGCCATCTTAAGTCCATGAAAAGAATTGTGAGATACTTGATACGTACACCAAACTTTGGCATTTGGTATCCCAAGGGATCTTCCTTTAATATTGTTGGCTATTCCGACTCGGACTATGTTGGATATAAGGTTGATAGAAAATCCACCTTGGGTAAGTGTTAATTTCTTGGGAGATCTCTTGTATCTTGGTCATCCAAAAAACAAAACTCGATATCTCTATCCACCGCTGAAGCGGAATACATTGTCGCTGGATCATGTTGTGCGCAATTGCTATGGATGACACAAACTCTCAAGGATTATGGTATACATGTGAAACATATTTCATTGCTTTGTGACAATGAAAGTGCTATGAATATTTCTCATAATCCCGTGCAACATTCTCGAACTAAACATATTCCAGTTCGTCATAATTTCAATCGTGAACATGTTGCCAAAGGAGATATTAACCTCAATCATGTTCGTACTAACAAAAAATTGGACGATATCTTTACTTATCCACTTGATGAGAAAGTGTTTTGTCACCTGAGGAGTGAGTTGAACATCATTGATGCTTCAAACTTAAACTAGACTCACTCATATGCATGTAAGGGCATGAGCTTACTTGACTATTCCATGATATCATTGATATGACACTATCTTATTCCTTGAAATATATGCTCCCTTGTATTGCATCTAACCTTTTCTAGGTTCTTGGAGCAACTAAACTCCACGAGATTACCATAAAATCATACCACAAGCAATCTTGTCATGACCAAGTATCAACAACCCCTCTTTGAATATGAAGGAAGAAGACAACGAATAATATCCCTGACAAACATTTGATGAAAACTTCACTCTTATCATTTGAAATCATCTTGTTCTTCCTTGCATGACTAACATATGTAGGTGAGAAATGAATGAAACAATCAAGGATTGCTCCAAATTCAAGATGATCTTCATCAACTTTGAGCATCCACAACAAGTTCACCTACATGCCACATCGTCAACATCTTACAAAGGTATGTATTCATATCCTTGAAAGAGATTTACTCCAAGCCATTAGATAAAGCAACTCAAGTGATATGAAGACATAAATATGCTTAAATGAAAAATGGTAACCCCATTTTTAGCATAACGATGAGTATGACCTATGATCAAACATTCTTGCTTGGCTCCTTAAGTCAATATACTATAATGTAGGTGACCTTGTCACCGCCCAACATCTAAATATAAGAATTGAATGGAGGATTTCTTTTTGTTGCCTACCTTGAAACTTCCATTCAACTCTAACCCTGATGAAATTTCCTTGCGAATCTGTTGAAAAATATTTTGAGAACATTGATCAAATATTTCTGAAAGTTTTCTTTGACAATATGGCCAAAACTATTTTTTCCAAAATTCACATTACAACTCGGATCCTCTAAATCAAGGAATTCAATTTTAGCGATATAGCAGATAAACTGCACAAAGCCTCTTCAGAACAACCGACAAGAGATACTCAAGCTATACCGATTTCACCCTCATCCCTAAGATCTTTTTTTAAGTTCTACCGACAAGTTTTTCCTTGGAGTCTCCGACTTTTGTTACAACTTGATTTCTTTGCCATACTCTTGACTTTTTCAGACAAAGTTCTCAGTGATCCTCTCGCTCAAGGATCCCTTACCCTCTAACCCTTTTTGGAAATTAATGCCAAAGGGGGAGAAATATCAAATCTTATGTTTACCAAAAGAGGAGAAATATGGAGGGGGAGAAACATCAAGATCACCCAAAGGGGAGTAACACTCCATTAAGGGTAGAGAGATCAAATTGAAGATTATATTTAAAGGAGAAAGACAATGTGATTTAGATTTGACTGCCTACATGTGTTAGACTTGTGACGCCCCATCTTCTTGTTGGAAATATGCTCTAGAGGCAATAATAAAGTGGTTATTATTATATTCCTTGTTCATGATAATTGTTTATTATCCTTGCTAGAATTGTATTGACCGGAAACTCAGATACATGCGTGGATATACAGACAAACACTATGTCCTAGTGAGCCTCTAGTTGACTATCTCGTTGATCAAAGATGGTCATGAGTTGTCATTTGATAACGGGATCACATCATTAGGAGAATGATGTGATGGACAATACCCAACCATAAGCATATCATATGATCGTGTTAGTTTATTTCTACTTCTTTATCCATGTCAAAGTATCTATTCCTACGACCATGAGATCACGCAATTCCTTGACACCATAGGAATGCCTTGTGTGTATCAAGCGTCACAGCGTAACTGGGTGACTATAAAGGTGCTCTACACGTATCTCCGAGGGTGTCTATTGGGTTGGTGTGGATCGAGACTGGGATTTGTCACTCCGTATGACGAAGAGGTATCTCTGGGCCCACTCGGTGATACCGCATCACAATAAGCATGCAAGCAATGTGACTAAGGATTTAGTCGCAAGATCTTGTATTATGGAACGAGGAAAGAGACTTGCCGATAACGAGATTGAACTAGGTATGGAGAAACCGATGATCGAATCACGGGCAAGTAACATACTGATGGACAAAGGGAACTACATAGGGGATTAATGGAATCCTTGACATCGTGGTTCGACTGATAAAGGTCTTCGTAGAATATGTATGAACCAATATGGGCATCCAGGTCCTGCCGTTGGTTATTGACTGTAGAGGTGTCTCGGTCAGGTCTGCATAGTTCTCGAACACGCAGGGTCTACACACTTAATGTTCGGTGACGATTCAGTATTGTTGAGTTATATATGTTGGTGACTGAAGGTTGTTCGGAGTCCCGGATGAGATCCTGGACGTCACGAGGAGTTCCCAAATGGTTTGGGGGTAAAGATTTATATATAGGAAAGTCGTATTCGGTTTCCAGAAGAGTTTCGGTTATTTCCGGTATTGTACCGGGAGTGTCAAAAAGGTTCCGGGGGTCCACCGAGAGGGGCCCACCCTTCCCTGGGGGGCACATGGGCTCAAGAGGTGGCGCACCATCCCCTCGTGGGCTGGGAAGACGACCCCGAAGGGGCCCATGTGCCCAAGGTGGCAAGTGGGAGGTGCCCTAGAGGAGAGGGACTCCTCCCTAGGGCCCCTACCTCTATGGGAGGTGGACTCCTCCCCTTCGGTCGGCCGACCCTCCTTGGAGGAGGGGCTAGGTCTGGTGCCCCACCTACTCCCTCCTCCTATATATAGAGAGGGAGAGGGAGGGAAGCCTTACCGTTAGAGACGACGCAGCCCTTCCCCTCTCCCTAGCAGATCTTCTCCCTCGTTCTCGTCATGATAGCGCTTGGTGAAGCCCTACCGAGACAACTCCATCCCCACCGCCGCCACATCATCGTACTGCTGGGGAACTCATCTACTACTCCACCCTTGCTTTCTGCATCGAGGAGGCGGATACGTCATCGAGCTGTACGTATGTTGAACACGGAGGTGCCGTCCGTTCGGCGCTAGATCAAGACGAATCGTGATTGGATCACGGGACAGATCGTGATTGGACCTCGAAGACGTTCGACTACATCAACCACGTTTCTTAACACTTCCCGCTTAGATATCTACAAGGGTATGTAGATCCACTCCCCCTCTCGTAGTTGTTGATCTCGATAGATAGATATTGGGTGTTCGTATGATTTTTTTGTTTCCCATGCAACATTCCCCAACAGTGGCATCATGAGCTAGGTCTATTCGTAGATAACATGCACAAGTAGAACACAAAAGAGTTTGTGGGCTTTGATGTTCAAATTGCTTACCTGCTTAGTCTTATCTTGATTCAACGGTATTGTGGTGTGAAGCGGCTCAGGCCAACTTTACTCGTCCACGTATGAGAGAGCGATTCCATCGACTGACAAGCAACTTGTTGCAGAAAGATGGCTGGCGGGTGTCCGTCTCTCCCACTTTAGTTGAATCAGTTTCGACTGAGGCGGTCCTTGTAGAAGGTTAAAAGGACACTTGAATATCACTGTTGTGGCTTTGCGTAGGTAAGAACGGTTCTTACTAGTTGCTCATAGCAGCCACGTAAAACTTGCAACAACAAAGTAGAGGATGTCTACCTAATTTTTGCAGGGCATGTTGTGATGTGTTATGGCCAAGACATGATTTGATATATGTTGATGTATGACATGATCATGTTTTGTAATAATTATCACGACTTTCATGTCGATGAGTACGACAACCGGTAGGAGCCATATGGTTGTCTTTAATTTAATGTATGACATGCGTGTCAATCACCAAACGCCATGTACTTGCTTTTACTTTGTCGCTATGCGTTAGCAATAGTTGTAGATGCAATATTTGGCGCGACAACCACGTGATGCACAATGATGGAGATCATGGTGTCATGCCGATGACGATGGATATCATGTCGGTGCTTTGGAGATGGAGATGATAAGCACAAGATGATGATGGCCATATCATGTCACTTATATGATTTGCATGTGATGTTAATCCTTTTATGCATCTTATTTTGCTTAGGACCACGATAGCATTATAAGATGACCCCTCACTAAAATTTCAAGATAAAATTCTGTTCTCCCCAAGTGTGCACTGTTGCGAAGGATCGTCATTTTGAAGCACCACGTGATGATCGGGTGTGATAGACTCTACGTTCGCATACAACGGGTGTAAGCCAGTTTTGCACATGCAGAACACTTGGGTTAAACTTGAAGAATCTAGCATGTACAGAGATGGCCTCGGAACACAGGAGACCGAAAGGTTGAACATGAGTCATATAGTAGATATGATCAACATGGAGATGTTCACCATTGAAACCACCTCATCTCATGTGATGATCAGACTTGGGTTGGTGGATTTGGATCATGTCACACCTAGACAACCTGATGGATGTTGATTTGAGTGGGAGTTCTTAAGTAATATGATTAATTTAACTCATTATCACGAACATAGTATAAGTTGTCTTCGCAAATTATGTTGTAGATCAATGGCTCGCGTAGTAGCTCCCCTGAGTTTTAATGCATTCCTAGAGACAGCTAAGCTGAAAGATGATGGAAGTAACTATGCGGACTGGGTCCGTAATCTAATGATTATCCTCACAGCTTCGCAAAAGTCTTATGTCCTTGATGCACCGCTTGGTGCGCCACACCCTCAAGTGTCGCCTGCAGAAGTTGTGAGCGCCTGGCAGGCGTGTTATGATGACTACTCGATAGTTTAGTGTGCCATGTTATATGGCTTAGAATCGGGACTTCAAAAGTGTTTGAACACCATGGAGCATATCAGATGTTCCAGGGGTTGAAGTTAATATTTCAAGCAAATGCCCGGATCAAGAGGTATGAGACCTTGATAAGTTCTTCGCATGCAAGACGGAAGAAGAATGGTTCTGTTAGTGAGCACCTGCTCAGAATGTGTGGGTACTACAACCGTTTTAATGATTTGGGAGTTACACTTCCGCCCAAAATGGTCACTAACAGAATTCTCCAGTCACCACCACCTAGGTACAAAGGCTTCATGATGAACTATAATATGCAAGGGATGGACAAGTCTATCTCCAAGCTTTTTGCGATGCTGAAAGTCGTGGAAGTAGAAATCAAAAAGGAGCATCAAGTGTTGATGGTGAATAAAACCACTAGTTTCAAGAAAGGCAATGGAAAGAAGGGAAACTTCAAGAAGGGTCGCAAGCCATTTGCCGCTCCCATGAAGAAACCCAAGGCTGGACTCAAGCCTGAGACTGAGTGCCTCTATCGCAAAGGGACTGACCACTAGAAGTGGAATTGTCCCAAGTACCTGGCTGATAATAAGGCTGGCAACATCAACAAAGGTATATTTATATACATGTTATTGATGTGTACCTCACTAGCTCTCGTAGTAGTGCCTGGGTATTTGATACCGGTTCGATTGCTCATATTTGTAACTCAAAACAGGAACTACGGAATAAACGGAGATTGGCAAGGGATGAAGTGATGATGCGCGTCGGAAATGGTTCCAAGGTTGATGTGATCGCCGTCGGCACGCTCGCTCTTCAATTACCATCAGGATTAGTAGTAAACTTAAATAATTGTTATTTGGTGCCTGCGTTGAGCATGAACAATATATCTGGATCTTGTTTATTGCAAGACGGCTATTCATTTAAATAGAGACTAATGGTTGTCCTATTTATATGAGTAACATCTTTTATTATCATGCACCCAATGTGAATGGTTTATTCTTGTTGAATCTTGATAGTAGTGATAGACACATTTATAACATTGATGTCAAAAGATGCAAAGTTAACAATGATAGTAACACTTTCTTGTGGCACTACCGCTTAGGTCATATTGGTGTGAAATGCATGAAGAAGCTCCATGCTGATGGACTTTTGAAATCACTCGATTTTGAATCGCTTGATACATGCGTACCATGCCTCTTAGGCAAGATGACTAAAAACCCCGTTCTTCGGTACAATGGATAGGGCAAGTGACTTGTTGGAAATCATACATACTGATCTGTGCGGTCCGATGAGTGTGGAGGCACGCGGTGGACATCGTTATTTTCTTACCTTCCACTGATGATTTGAGTAGATATGGGTATATTTACTTAATGAAACACAAGTCTAAAACATTTGAAAAGTTCAAGCAATTTCAGAGTGAAGTAGAGAATCATCGTAACAAGAAGATTAAATCTCTACGATCTGATCGTGGTGGAGAATATCTGAGTTATGAGTTTGGCATGCATTTGAAATAGTGTGGAATCGTTTCACAGCTTACGCCACTTGGAACATGACAGCGTAATGGTGTGTTTGAACGTCGTAATCATACTCTATTGGATATGGTGCGATCTATGATGTCTCTCACCGATCTACCACTATCATTTTGGGGTTATGCATTAGAGACGTCCACATTCACTTTAAGTAGGGTATCATCAAAATCCATTGAGACGACACCTTATGAATTATGGTTTGGCAAGAAACCTAAGCTTAAAGTTTGGGGTTGCATCGATATGTGAAAAGGCTTCAACCTGATAAGCTTGAACCAAAAGCGGACATGTGCGTATTCATAGGATACCCTAAGGAAACAGTTGGGTATACCTTCTATCTCAGATCCGAGGGCAGAGTGTTTGTTGCTAAAAACGGTTCCTTTCTTGAGAAAGAGTTTCTCTCGAAAGAATTGAGTGGGAGGAAAATAGAACTTGATGAGGTTGTTGAACCATCACTTTAGTTGGATAGTAGCACAACGCAGGAAGATGTTTCTGCGGTGCCTACACCAAGTGAAGAGGAAGCAAATGATGATGATCATGAACCTTCGGATCAAGTTACTACCGATGCTTGTAGGTCGATAAGCACTCTTACCACCCCTGAGTGGTATGACAATCCTGTTTACATGTCATGTTGTTGGACAACCATGAACCTACGAGCTATGAAGAAGCGATGGTGGGCCCGGATTCCAACAAATGGCTAGAGGCCATGAAATCCGAGATAGCATCCATGTATGAGAACAAAGTGTGAACTTTGGAGGACTTTCCATTTGACCGTAAGGCCATACATAACAAATGGATCTTTAAGAAAAAGACGGTCGCGGATGGTAATGTCACTCTCTATAAAGCTTGACTTGTTGCAAAAGGGTTTTCACAAGTTCAAGGAGTTGACTACGATGAGACTTTCTCTCCCGTAGAAATCTTAAGTCCATCAGGATCATGTTAGCAATAGCTACATTTTTTGATTACGAGATCTGGCAGATGGATGTCAAAACAGCGTCCCTTAATGGTTTCCTTAAGGAAGAGTTGTATATTATGCAACCAGAAGGTTTTGTCGATCCTAAAAAGGCTAACAAAGTGTGCAAGCTCCAGCGATCCATTTATGGGCTGGTGTAGGCATCTCAGAGTTGGAATCTTCGCTTTGATGAGGTGATCAAAGCATTTGGGTTTATACAAGTTTATCAAGAAGCTTGTATTTACAAGAAAGTGAGTGGGAGCTCTACAACATTTCTAATATTATATGTGGATGACATATTGCTGATTGGAAACAATATAGAACTTTTAGAAAGCGTGAAGATATATTTGAATAAGAGTTTTTCAATGAAATACCTTGGAAAATCTGCTTTTACATATTGGGCATCAATATCTATAGAGATATATCAATACGCTAAATAGGACTTTCACAAAGCACATATCTTGATAAGGTTTTCAAGAAGTTCAAAATGAATTAGTCCAAGAAGGGGTTCTTGCCTATCTTACAAGGTGTGAAGTTGAGTAAGACTCAATGCCCGACGACTACATAGGATAGAAAAAATATGAGTGTCATCCCCTATGCTTCAGCCATAGTGAGGGAGTCCTAGCTTAAGGGTTCCTTGGATAGCCGACCCTTTGTTCATGGGACGGACTGTATGGTCCGCAAGGCAAGCATCGGAGGATCGAGGACCACCCGTGCCAGGATGGAAGCTTCATGGAGTCAAGATGTGTTCTCCAAGTTATTATCTGTAGTTAGGCAAGTTATATCTTCGACATGTAACCGACCATGTGTAAGCCAAGGACACCACCGACATATATATAAGTCGGAGGGTGTTAGGGCATAGGGTCAGAACAACTCATCTAGGGTTAGACATACGATCTCGAGGTAGATCAACTCTATAACCCCTTACACCATCAATACAATCAAGCAGGACGTAGGGTATTACCTCCATTGGAGGGCCCGAACCCGGGTAAAGTCGTGTCCCCTTTGTCTCCTGTTACCGTCGATCCTAGTCTCACAGTTCGGGAACCCCTACCCGAGATCCGCCGGTTTTGACACCGACATTGTTGCTTTCATTAAGAGTTCCTCTGTGAGCACCAAAGGAATCGATGGCTCAACCCATCGCAAGTAGCGCGATCTGTATCAAGGGGACTCTCGCCCCCAGTCAAAATTTCATCAGCAACGACATCTTGTCGCACGCCGGCCCGGTCGACCATCATGGTCAGACCGGAAGGTTTCCCCCCAATTAGTGTATTAAGTTCGGAACCTTAGAGTTCGTGACTGATTCATGGGGAACACTCATTCCAATAGAACCCTCAACCTTTGAAGGAAATCCTATAAATCCGGATGCTTCGACGTCCAATGCATCAGGTCCCACGGTGGAACGGAACACGGATCCGCTTCGGCGTGACTCTAGAACCGTCGCAGTGCTTGACGAATCCACTTGTATCAGTGACACGAATCCTGCCATCGCCTTGTTCTTAAACGACTTGTTCGATCGGATCGAGGCTATGCATACATCGGATGACCAGGTTCCGATCTATGATCGGCTCGGGATCAAACCTAGTGACAGAGAGATTCATGTCCCTCTGGTTAACCACCTTGTCACCACAGTCGAGTATCCGGCCGCGGAATCTGCCCGACGGTCGGAATTGAAAACCGTCTATACAACCGTCCATGATCTCCAAGACCCAGTCGGAGAATCAAAGGCGGGGAATCACTTTAAAGCCGGACCGTCACCGGTCCAGGATCCGTCGCGCGATTCAGAAATTACACTTCCGAACACTCGTTGCGAGAGGGAACCAGAGTTTTTCCCACCCACCGCCCAAGATGATTATCCAAGTACCGTTCCAAAGCCCATGTCTTCAGACTTCCGGGATACCAAGCAAATACACGGAGAATCAGTCCACCACTTTTGGGCAAGACTCCTCCTTGCTAGGAGCAGAGTAAAAGGTCTTAGTGACCAAGACGTAATGGCAATTTTCATCAGCAATTTCCATGATGAAGGGATTCTTAATGCCCTAGCCTGCCGACGCATAAATGACCTTTCGGAGTTACCAAATTGGTACAGAAGTAGTGTGCCATGGAGAGTGTCTGGCAATCCTAGCGGTTGTTCTTGGAACCAAAATTCTCCGAACACCCTAGAGGAGTTCAAAGAAAGAGGGTACCTCCAAATCGGCCAGCCAGGCATGAACCCGTCGAAAAAAGAAACAAGTCCCTTTCTGGGACCGGCACCGTCTCGACGGACTTTTAGATAAACCTTGACCCATTCATTCCGTGTTGTTGAACACAAACCCTACTCATAGCCTTCGAGCTGGATGGGTTGCCAGGCAAGTAGCAAAAAGTGGCGAGGCTATCCTCGACACAACTCTGTCGAACAGGCGCTCTCCTTCACCAAACGGATTCGATGACGAAGTCCTGACATTCTATGAGATCTTCCCCTCGAGGAGCAGGCATAAAAGAGCTCTTAGGGAGCACGAGCAAGTCTACCACGTGGCAGCTACTAGCCCATGGGCAGATGTACCGATTACTTTTGCGGACACTGACCAGCCGCCCATCCTTCCCGGTCATTCACCGGCCGCTCTAGTCTTCAATCCCATCATTGATGGATACAGACTACATAAGGTGCTCATGGATGGCAGGAGTGGTCTAATCCTCATTTACGAGGCCACTCTGGAGAAAATGCAGTTCGACCGATCTCGCATCGAACATAGCAACACAACCTTCTGAGGAATTATCCCAAGGAAAGAGGCATGTTGTTTCGGATTTATCATCCTGGACGTTGTGTTCGACACGCCCGAAAATTACCGATCCTAAGAACTTCTCTTCCACATCATCCCCTTCCCCAGTGGTTATCACGCCCTGTTAGGACGTGACGCCTTTACAAAGTTCCAGGCTATACCCCATTACGGGTACATGAAAATCAAAATGCCATGACCAAATGGAGTGATCACGCTCGCTAGTGATCCTAATATAGCCCTCCGGGCCGAAAACAAAATGGCAACACTCGCCCTTGAGGCATTGGCAAAAACTTTCGCCGCCAAGGAATTGACCGCTCTACGGTCGACAGTTAATAGGGATGATGTGATCCTCAGCAAAAGGCCCAAGTCCACATCCTTTAAACCCGTAGAGGAACTCGTTAAATTTCAGGTGCATCCAACGGACCCCAATAAAACATCGTCCATTGGAGCCCAGCTCGATCCCCTTATGGACGAAGCATTGCGGAATTTCCCCGCGAAAATTGGGACATTTTCTCTTGGCACCCTTCAGTTATGCCCGGTATCCCACGTCGGCTCGCCGAACACAACTTGAACATTATTCCGGGCTTTAAGCTCGTGATACAGATCCCGCGTCGCTTCTCCCAACCCAAATGGCAAGCCATGGGTGAAAAATTGGCAAAATTGCTCGAGGACGGATTTATTCGGGACATTAAACACCTCGAGTGGCTAGCAAACCTGGTGATGGTACCTAAGAAAGACAAATCCTGGCGGCTGTGTGCCGATTTCAAAGACCTCAAGAAAGCATGCCACAAGGACCCTTTTCCCTTACCACGCATAGACCAGATCATTGATGCCATAGCCAGACACGATTTGTGGTGTTTCCTCGACGCTTACTCCGGATACCATCAAATTAAAATGAGGGAATCGGATCAGGCGGCTACCGCATTCATCACCCCCTACAGGCCATTTTGCTTCAACACGATGCCCTTCGGGCTAAAAAACGTCGGGGCCACGTACCAGCACATGATCCAAACCTGCCTCGCCACATAGGTCAGAAAGACTGTTGATGCATACCTGGATGATGTGGTAATCAAAACCAAACACGTCGATAAGTTGATCGACGACCTACTTCAAACTTTCGCTAATTTGCGCGAATATGACATACGGCTCAATCCAGAAAAATGTGTATTTGGAGTCCCCTCGGGCAAGCTGCTTGGATTCATCGTCTCCCATAGAGGAATAGAGGCAAATCCAGCTAAAATCCGTGCTCTATCAGAACTTGCAATCCCCACAGAGCTGAAGCATGTCCAAAGACTAGCCGGGTGCGTAGCCGCATTAAGCCGCTTTATTTCCCGCCTCGCATAAAAAGCTTTGCCGCTCTATAAGCTACTGAAACGGACAAACAATTTCGAATGGACCGATGAAGCAGTGGCTGCATTGGAAGAAATCAAAACAATACTGGCAACCAATCCCAGACTCACAGCACCATGTGCCGGTGAGCCCATGTTGTTATACATATCGGCCACCAACAAGATAGTCAACGTGGTGCACGTCGTCGAACGAGATGAGGAGGGACATAAATTCCGAACTCAGAAGCCGGTATATTATGTGCTAGAGGTACTAACGCAGTGCAAGTCCAGATACCCACATTATCAAAAAATATCCTATACAATATTCATGGCATCGAGGAAATTCTGACTCTACTTTGAGGAGTGCGCGGTAACGGTGGCATAGGAAGTTCCCTTGAATGATATAATCAACAACAGGGACACCACCAGTCGCATAGCCAAATGGTCCATTGAGCTCCTTCCCTTTGAAATAAACTACAAGCCACGTCGCGCCATTAAATCTCAGGTACTGGCGGACTTCTTGTCTGAATGGACAGAGGCCGAGATCCCCAAGGAGTATAGCGCATACTCCCATTAGACAATGTACTTCGACGGATCCAAGACCTTGGCCGGTTTGGGGGTTGGAGTTATCCTCACATCCCCCACAGGCGACAATGTAAGATACGTGTTGCAAATCATGTATGCCGATTCCAACAATGCTGCCAAATACGAAGCTCTTCTTCATGGTCTTCGGATGGCTGTGTCAATGGGCATACGACGGCTAGAGGTACGGGGAGACTCAAACATGGCCATATCCCAAATTAATGGCGAATTCGACGTCAAAAATCCGAAGATGACGACATATAGAGACGCTGTCCTCAAGATATCTGCTCGATTCGAGGGGCTGGAATTCCACCACGTTGCTCGAGACAACAACCAAGCTGCCGATATATTGGCTCCTATGGGAGCCAAGCGCGATCCCGTCCCAAGAAACACCTTCCTAGAGCAGCTCTTCAAGCCCTCCATAATGTGGCAGGATGACGCAAATGGCACCGGTCCAAAAACAGCGGACGAGGTTGTTCCCTCTATAAACGAACCAGGTGATGGCATCATTGGCGGATCAACGATGAATGAGACGCCCTCGGCTCATGAGGTAATGGCAGTAATTGTGCCATGGACAGAGCCCCTCCTCGCCTACCTCCACAAGGAACTCCCTGACGATCAAACTGAGGCGCGACGCATAGTTCGGCAATCCAAGGCCTACAAAGAACACGAGGGTGAGTTATAAAATAAAAGCACCACTAGAGTATTAGAGAGGAGTATTTCCGAGGAAGAAGGATAGGAGCTCCTTGCCAAAATCCATGCAGGCATGTGTGGGCATCACGCCGCGGCAAGATCTCTTGTCGGCAAAGCCTTTCGAGCTAGTTTCTTTTGGCCTACAACTCGGACCGACGCCCAGTCTGTCGGGGATATACCCTGCGGTATGACCCGGCCTGGCGACTCACAGGAGACCCGGCAAAGACATGACGTTTCATTGATGACCCAACAGACGGTTCGCAGGACGACCAGGCCCAAGACCCGGTGTATTAGCCGGCCTAATGTTGGGGATATAACCCCACGGTGAGACCCGCCCTAGAGGGCTCCGGGTTAAACCGGACGGCTCGTAGCCAGCCCAAGAGTGAGCCATGAAGACTGGAGGTCCCAACAAGCGTAGCAGTTCATAGGATGGGCCGGCGGGGTGGCCCGGATGAGAAGACCCGGGCGTGTTAGCCGCCCGGGGACAACTTGGTCGGGATAGGCAAGAGAAGATAGAGGCATACTCAGACATGTAATGAGAGTCGGCCACAACTTGTATGACCCGTGGCCTTGACCTCCTGTATAAAGGCAAGACCCGGGGCGACTTAGAGAAGGGGGAGACAAGTCCACAAGTTTAGACAACACAAGAGATTAGAGATAAATAGATTAGAGGCTTTCGTGATTAGAGGTAGCAAACAACACCCTTGTAACCGAGAGATCTTCATCATCATCAATACCAGACAAGCAGGACGTAGGCTTTTACCTCCATCGGAGGGGCCGAACCTGGGTAAACTCCGTGTCTCTAGATTCCGATCACCCCCTTCAAGCCGCCAGGTAGTTGCGTCTTCGCCCCGAACCTAAGTCCGTTCACCCGGACATCTGTCGTGACAAATCCACGACAGTTGGCGCCCACCATGGGGCGACGCATGGTGGTGTTGTGTTCTTGAAGGGATCTCTCCTAGGGATTGAGAAGCTCGTGACGAATCGGATAAACAAGAGCCGGCATGAAGCAATCATGCAAGATAACCCGCCACGGGACAGTTGGAAGAGCCGGAAAATTCATTATTTGAGTATCAGGTTCACGATTAGCTAAGGAGCTGGTAGTACAAGGTTTGAGATGAAAATTAGGGTTGCATCATGTGCACCACCACACGGCAAAAACGATCTGTCGGTTTGAAGCCTCGACGATCCCTGCTGGGCCACCCTACAAAATCTCCAGTACTTGGACAGTTTATCAAGACTAGCAAGATGCTCCACGCCACCCCAGGCAAGGCCAGAAGAAACATTGGCATGCTTTGACAGTGCATGCACATTACGTGGAGCTTAAAAAAGATAGAAAAATTCATCAAGCAGCTAGCAGTACCTGCGCAAACATCTCGTGTACATAAATTACGTCAAGGCTGATCCGAGGCGGCTAGCACCTGTCGTGCCTGCCGCTCTGGCTCGGCTCCTCTGCCTTGAACGAACGGAAAGCACAAGTGGAAACGGATACAAACACAAACAAAGCTGGCCTCGACCCGGAGACAGACTCGGCCTCTCGTTGTTGCGCCCTCCGTGCCGCCGCCCGCGCGCCTTGTGTCACCCCGCCTCACCTTGCCGCTGAAGTCACCCGCCTGGTTGTGCTCCCTCACCTGGCTGCATTCCGCCTCTGCCATGGCTGAGCCTCTGCCGCAGACCGGCGCCTCTGAACTATCCGGGCCGCGCCGTGCCGCTGCTGCCTCCGGCTCTCCACAAGCCGAGTTACCCCGCGTCGTTGCTTCTGCCGGACTCCGCTCCATGCCGCGCTTGGTCGCTCCACTCGGCGCAGCCCCGTTGGAGAGCCGCTCCACCCGTCCGGACCGCAAGCCGCTCTCGCCTCTGGCTGCGTCGCCCCCGGGCTGTTGTTGTGATCCTGCTACATCCTATCGCTGCGTGGCCTCGAGCCTCGGCTGCACCCATTGCATCTCGCCCCACTCCACACGGTGCCCACGCGCCAGGACCCACAAGCCACGACGCTCTGTCTCTGCCGCAGCTAGCTCTCCACCTCGACCTGCTAGGCGTACCTCCACAACGCGCAAGACCCGGCTGGAGCCACCCGGCCGCCTGCACCCCCGCTGAGCCGCCCTGCTCTGGCTCAGAGTCTAAAAAGGACAATTATTCATGTGGTGTTGTACCGCGGAGATGGAGCTCCTCCGTGTCGCAGTGCTCAACGGACGCTTATGAACCGCGCCCACGGCGCGGTCTACATCAACTTGCCGGTACCGCGCGCGCTCACTCGCCAGTATGAGCCACCGAATGAGTGTGGCAAGCCTTCGCAGTCGCGATATGGTCTTCACCAACAAACTCCATGGCCGAATCGCCGCCCTAGCCGGCTTTAAATGCCACCAAGGAGTTGCACGTCCGTATTGGCCTACAATGTCGCGGCCGTCTCTCGAGACCACACCGGCTTAACTATACCATGGCGACTCGCTCTCCATGCCGGTTTCCAATGCCACAGGCGACTCTATGTTTGTGCCGGCCTACAATGTCGCAGCTGTCTCTCACGACCGCACCGACTTACAACGACGCGCGCAACTCACCGACCGCCCGGCCCACAACGCCGTGGCCATCTCTCGCGACCGTGCCGGCTTAAACAAACGCCAGGGCGACTTACTATCCATGCTGGTTTCTGACACCAGGGGCGACTCACCAATTGTGACGGCTTACAACGCCGTGGCCGACTCTCGCCATCCACGCCATCTTACAGTGCCGTGGCCGTCTCTCGTGATCCATGACGGCTTACGACGGCGTGGCCATCTCTCGCCATCCATGACAGCTTAAGACGCCGTGGCCGTCTCTCGCCATCCATGACGGCTTACAATGTCATGGCCATCTCCCGCGACCGCGCGGGCTTACAATGCCATGGCCGTCTCTCATCATCCGCGCCGGCTTACAACGCCGTGGTGTCTTTCACAAACAGCACCGGCTTACAACGCCGCGACTGACTTCTACATCTACATCAACATGCCCAAGGGCTGCATACACCGATGCGAGCCGCCCAACGGACGCGCGCAAGCCGCCGTCCGCGGTCTGATCTACGTCAACATATCGGTGAAGTGCTTGCCTGTACGAGCCGCCCAACTGACGCGCGCAAGCCACCGTCCGCACCTGTCCGTCAATACGAGCTGCCCAACGGACAGGTGCCCAAGTTGCCGCCATTACAGTTTGGTTCACTGCAATAACCAGCCGGGACGAATCGTCGACCGAATTATTGAAACAACTCATACGGGATCATATATAACTCGCCACGGTCAACCTTGACCATTAGTGGAGACTCTCAAGCTGCCTCTTCAAGTCAACCTAAGACTCGGGGGCTACAGACAGGACAAGACTCATTTGGTCGTTTCCAACGAGAACCCTGGGTCATGGCAAAATTAACCCGGTCCTGGGGGCTACTAAATCTTTGGCGGAAGATTAAAAGTTTCCCAAGAGGACGAATAGCCGTGATACACCATTAAAACATGGGTGTCCAGATTTATTGGATCATCATAAAGTCACTTGGAGCTTCTGCCATTTCTTCATACAAGATGGCGGCTTACAAGATGGTGCACAAAAGCCCGGCTCAGGAAAATGAGTCACGGCGCCACGCATTATACCACAAAAGCCCGACTCAGGAAAATGAGTCGCGGCACCACGCGTTATGCCACAAAAAAAACCGGCTTAGGAAAATGAGTCGTGGCGAAGGCGGCTTCTTACCTTTGGGTACAGCTTCTAACGCCTATCCGCCGGCGTCGTACGCCGTAAAACCGGCTCAGGAAAATGATTTCTGGCGAGGGCAGCTTCTTACCTTTGGGTACAGTTTCTAACGCCTATCTGCCGATGTCGCACGCTGTAAAACAGGCTCAGGAAAATGAGTCGTGGCGAGGACAGCTTCTTACCTTTTGGGTACAGCTTCTAACGCCTATCCGCCGGCGTCGTACGCCGTAAAACCGGCTCAGGAAAATGAGTCGTGGAGGGCGTCTTCTTACCTTTGGGTACAGCTTCTAACGCCTATCCGCCGGCGTCGTACGCCGTAAAACCGGCTCAGGAAAATGAGTCGTGCCGAGGGCGGCTTCTTACCTTTGGGTACAACTTCTAACGCCTATCCGCCGGTGTCGTACGCCGTAAAACCGGCTTAGGAAAATGAGTCATGGCGAGGGCGGCTTCTTACCTTTGGGTACAGCTTCTAAACGCCTAAACGCCGGCGTCGTACACCGTAAAACTGGCTCAGGAAAATGAGTTGTGGTGAGGGCGGCTTCTTACCTTTGGGTACAGCTTCTAACGCCTATCCGCCGGCGTCGTATGTCGTACTGCTGAAGGGGGCTTCTTACCGACGGGTATCGCTTCTAACACCCTATCGGTCGGCTTTATGCCAAATTTCCGGCTAACACGTTTAGCCGCGGTTGTGAGGTTTTTTTACCGACGGGTAGCTAACACCTCATAACCCGCGAACGGTGGCTTCTTACCTTCGGGTACAGCTTCTAGCGCCTATCCGCCAGCGTTTACGATGTATTATTACCTTCGGGTATAGCTTCTAATGCCTTATCTGTCGGCTTCATGCCATCTCCGGTTAAACACGATTAGCCGTGGTTGTCAAAGGGGGCTTCCCACCTCCAGGTATAGCTTATCTAAACCTAAAAACAGCCGGCGTTCGCGCCAAAAATGTTGACAAGTTAACATTGCATCATACTTTACATCATACATTGCATCATATTCACATGACATGCCGGCTTATCAAGCCGGGTCGAAACAAGATTATGAAAGAAGGAGCAATGATATAACATCTCCGGCTTGTGCTTACTCAAGCTGCCCTCATAACAATGCAGAATATATTCTGTCTTGTTTTTGCAGGTCTTATCTCTTAAGATGAGCCGCTGTTAAATGAAAAACTTCTGCAAGGAGAAAATGGATCTTTAATAGCCAACTTGGCTGGATCTTCATGGTTTATCATAACCAGTATTGGGGTTTTTAAGCCAGAGCGGAGAATTTATTATTTTTCAAGAGCCGCCCCTGTCAGATGTAATGTCGTGTCATGTAATTGACCGGTTCTCGGATTTCTTCAAATGTGCTCTGTAGTAATCTACAACACTCATGGATTTCTCCAACATATATTTGCCGGGTTGCATCGCAACCACGAGCAGGGATTTCATGACAAAGTTGAAGGAATTATTCCAAGAATATTAATTCCGGGTTAAATTACAACCATGGTCAAGGATTCATTCAACAAATTGTGGCGAGCAATGTTATTCTTACGTAGTCCCAAGTTGCCGCAGGCAGACGACCCGGCACTCGGGGGCTACACTATTCAAGTCCAGTTTATATGAAATATGCAAGTCCCATGTCGCTGCAAGCACGCACCACGACACTTGGGGGTTAATGCAAGCCGGTTTTCAAATCATTACATGGTCAGCAAGGCCATATTATCTCAAGGAGATGAGCCGGCCTTTCTATATTTTTCTAAGTCCCAGCCCAGTAATTCTTACAGACCCAACACTTGGGGGCTACACCGCTCAGATCAAAAAATTCTAAAAGTCCCAAGTCGCCGCAGGCGTGCGACCCGACACTTGGGGGCTACAGTATTCAGCTATTCAAACAGATTATGAGGTTCAAATTGAAGACCCGGCACATCACATTCTGATGAGCCAGGCCCTTGGGGGCTACACCTACTGAAGTTTCATAAGGTATAAGACAGTTATAAGTCCCAGGTTGCTGCAGGAAGGACAACCCGACACTTGGGGGCTACACAGTCCAAAATGTTATTGCAAAGCACCAAGTTATCATGGATAATCTCGGAGCTTGGGGGCTACAGGTAATATGGACATATCAAAAACTTTGAGGAGAATTTCCAAGATGTTAATTATGGAGTTCAGTTATTAGACCCGGTGTCACCAACACTTATGACCCGGTGTTATCAAAAGAGCGTAACCCGCCAGATTTTATATAAGCCGCACTGCTTCACAACAATGAAAGTCCGGTTTTACATCAGAGGGATTTTCGTCCCAATATTTTTATCAAGTCAGCTGGATTCTAGTTATTTGACCCGGTGTTACAAACAATAATGACCCGGCATCATCAATAATTATGACCCGGCGGAGATGACCTGCCAAGAGTATCGAAAGCCGACTCAATGGCATATGGGTATTCTGTTCCCAATATTTTTCAAAGGGCATTAACAAGCAAGACGATTTTCAAGACGGCTCATTCATATGCAGAAAGACGCGGATTTCTGAGAAGCCACTTCATAAGCCGACCAAAGGAGCAAGTCGGCCACTTAACATATTTGTTACTCATATTTTAGGAGCTTGCCATGAATAAATTCAAGCTAACCTGGGGGCTAATGTCAGGGATATACCCCGCGGTATGACCCGGCCTGGCGACTCACAGGAGACCCGGCAAAGACATGACGTTTCATTGATGACCCGACAGACGGGTCGTAGGACGACTAGGCCCAAGACCCGGTGTATTAGCCGGCCTAACGTTGGGGATATAACCCCATGGTGAGACCCGCCCTGGAGGGCTCTGGGTTAAACCAGACGGCTCGTAGCCAGCCCAAGAGTGAGCCGTGAAGAGTGGAGGGCCCAACAAGCGTAGCGGTTCATAGGATGGGCCGGCGGGGTGGCCCGGATGAGAAGACCCGCGCGTGTAAGCCGCCCGGGGACAACTTGGTCAGGATAGGCAAGAGAAGATAGAGGCAGACTCGGACATGTAATGAGAGTCGGCCACAACTTGTATGACCCGTGGCCTTGACCTCCTGTATAAAGGCAAGACCCGGGACGACTTAGAGAAGGGGGAGACAAGTGCACAAGTTTAGACGACACAAGAGATTAGAGATAAACATATTAGAGGCTTTCGTGATTAGAGGTAGCAAACAACACCCTTGTAACCGAGAGATCTTCATCATCATCAATACCAGACAAGCAGGACGTAGGCTTTTACCTCCATCGGAGGGGCCGAACCTGGGTAAACTCTGTGTCTCTCGATTCCGATCAACCCCTTCAAGCCGCCACGTAGTTGCGTCTTCGCCCCGAACCTAAGTCCGTTCACCCAGACATCTACCGTGACAAATCCACGACACAGTCACTCGCTCAACATTGCATCGGGTGTCAACTCTTCACAAATCAAAGTCACATGCCCCCAACAGCTCTTCGGAATATTCCGATCACCTGGCCTTTTGCAGTCTAGGGGCTGGAGATGGTTGGACCCCTCAAAGGGAGAACCAAGAAAATTAAATACCTACTAGTCATGGTTGACAAGTTGACCAAATGGATAGAAGCAAAACCTGTTAAATTGGCCAAATCCGGACCAGTGATTGAATTTATATCTAGCATTGTACACTGTTACAGTGTCCCGCATAGTACAATAATGGAAAATGGAACAAATTTCATGACCCAAGAGGCCAAGGACTAGTGCGCAAAAATGGGCATAAAGCTCGATTATGCATCGGTCTATCATCCATAGACCAATGGACAGGTCGAGCGAGAAAACAGACTCATTATGAGCAGCATCAAGCCACGTTTGGTCCGATCTCTTCACAAGTCCGATTGCCATTGGGTGGAGGAACTCGACTCCGTTCTATGGGGCCTGCGTACTACCCCGAATAGATCAACGAGTTATACACCATTTTTATGGTCTATGGGGCAGAGGCAGTTCTCCCCTACGATATTATCCACGATGCACCAAGAGTGCGCATGTACGCGGAAAAGGAGGTCGAGTTAGATCGGCAAGACGACTTAGACGCCCTGGAGGGGGAGCGGGACATAGCTCTGGCTCGATCCACTCTTTACCAACAACAAGCTCGGCGGTACCAAAGTAGGGAGGTCAGGGCAAAAGCATACAACGTAGGAGAACTCGTCCTATGGCTCCCGAAGAAACACAAGCACAAACTCAACCCCAAGTGAGAGGGGCCTATCGTTTGCGGAGTTCATCCGATAACCGCCTTGAAACCCATGAAACGCAGCTCATCTTCGGTGCTTCTACGGATAAACCGGTGTCATCCATACTCCACCACACTTTTTCCTTTTCGGTTATTTTTTGCCTTTTTCATTTCCTTTCCCACTTTGATGTTCGTTAGGGACAATTTCTTTTCCTACCCTATGTTCGGCTGAACCAATCTTTTACCACGGATAATCGGCATACACCGTAAAGTGTTAGATCCGAACACAGCATGTGGGGGCTTCTTTTAATAGCTAGTATTTTAATTCTTCATTCTTTACGGGCGCGCATGTTCCTTTTGTCATGTTTTAGCCATCATATGCATCAGTTCAAACTAAGACTTTGCCAAGCTGGGTTGCCTCGCTCCTGTGGTTACTCTCTACGTTCCCGCTTGTTCGGCTAGATAGTAAAGGGAGCACCGCTGCGATTGCTATGACCGGGTCATCTGGAAACGTACCTTAGACGGGTGAAGCCGAAAGCTAGCTATCTTACGTAGACAATTGGTCGGCTATGACGGAAACACCTTATATGGCCCTGGTTGCTATTTCTGTTGTTTGGGTCTCTTATTCCCAAAGGACACTTAGTCGCGTAATGCAAGTATGGGGATTCCTATCTACACTCTTCGTAGAACCCCGGTGAAAGTTATGGCTAGAGGTACTATTTTCATCAGAAGATGTTTCTTATGCTACATCGTAATATGACATATCTTTCTGTGTGCTTTCTGTCTGTTCACACCACATGGCCGGATTGCCTGGTTCCTCGAATACAAGTTCGCTCTTTGGCGAAGGAATAAAAAAAGGAACACTTCCGAGGTCTTCGCATGGGAGGGAGAAGACGATGGCCGATTAAGACAAAGTTTATAACATGAATTGTTTTATACATGTATATGTAAATTACATATGCGGTTGCTAATCGAGATCATCGATTATTGTGTTGAGGGGGCAGTCTGCTTGCGAGAGACGGGCGGCTGGCATCACCTGGTCATATACCTGGCGGGGTGGCACTTCTTTTCCATCCGATCCCATAAGACCAACCTGCGCCATATGCTGGGGATTGAGTCCGGTGAAACTGGTCTTGACCATTGCCCATGCCTCCCATGCTCCTTCACGGCAGGCCAAAGTCTTCCACAGCTCGAACCTATCCCGAGCCCCCCTAAACCGATCCACAAGTGCGGCTAGCCCTTCGGGTGGCTGTTCGGTGGGCCATAGTGCCTTCACCATCACTTTCATCGCTTTTTGCACAAGCTTGTGGAGAGAGGTCATCTCCTTCAACAGGTCCCCTTGGTATGATTCGATCTCCTCTTCAGGATGTCTGGTCAGGAGACCTTCACACAAAATAACAAGCGCGATTACTATCATTCTCTACATCAAAAATACTTACTCATAGCGGAATTGTATTTACCGAATACGCCCCTCCGAAGCTTTTGATTCTCTCCTTGAGCTTGGGCCAATTGAGTCTTTAAACTCTTTATTTCTTCAGCCTGTTTTGTATAACAAGACAACCGGATTGCTGCTAGGATTCTGCATACCTTTGTGAATCCCGGACTTCTTTGAGCTGCCTTTCCATATGTCCTGTTGATTTGGCTGCTACACGGAATCCATATGTCAGGCCGGATAATGTAAAAAGATTAGCAGTAAAAGCATACTCACCATGAGCCTCTCGCGTGAAGCTCCTCACTTGTGCTAGTTCGGCTTTCACGGAATGCACTTCCGTGCAACTCTCCTCGAGGGCCTTGGACAATTGCTCGAACTGTTGCTTTGAGGCCTGCATCAGCAGTCAAACAGTATGGAGATCCTTAATTCATTTTTTCTAAATCAAATTAAGGCTCAGGGGCTACTAGGTACACAAGTATGCGGATTCTTTAAAATCTGACCTCTTACCTGAAGGTTGGTTGTTATCAGCTTCCTAGCTTCACCGAATCCAGCTCGGGCGGCCCCGAGATGTGCATCCGCCGAGCGTAGGGCACCAAACTCCTGGTCAGAGAAAATTGGGTGCTGCATGGCCTCCCATTGGTACCGATGATGCATGGCACTCTCCACTTCCGATTTGGTGACGGATACTCCGTCGCCAGATTCGGCGGGCGCCGGACCGGCCATGGGGGCTTCCGTAGCGAAAGCCGCATGGGTCATGGCCTGGGAGCTCCGGGCGTCTCGTGACATCTGGGTAGCCCCCTCGGTAGGTGAATATTGGGTGTTTCTCCTCTGTAAAAAATGAGCGGCTATGAGATTCTGCAGAGTACAACAATAAAGCGGATATCCAAGCAATGTACCTTTGGGATGCATGGATGGGTGGATTCACCCCCATGTCTAGCTCCTTTGCAGGGTCCGGACCGGCCTCTGACTCGCCCACGGCTTCGGCTGTTGGCGCATGGCATGCTGATCGGTGGTGCTTGAGGGCTGGGACCGGCGTGTCCAGGGCGCTCTTCGTAGTAGGCCTCTTACGGGAGGAGCTTTTCTTCTTACCCGCGGACGGAATGGAGAATGACTTGGGGTAATCGACTATGATTGCCATCGGGGTCTGAACGATGTTGCCCTGTTAGTAGACTCCATTTTCAAAGTCAGGAAGGAGATCTGGGTCCTCGTTGAAGCCCGGATCATTGTCACGAGCATGATTCTCGGGCTGAGGAGCCGGACAAGGCCTCGGTTAAATAGAGTGCGGAATGAAGCCCCAAAGTATTTCATGATTGAAAGAGGAAGGTTTACCTATTTGATGCGATTGTGGGCCGAATACCCTTCCTTGGTTGACCGCTGGATGAAGTCTTCTTCCTCTCCTTTGTGCAGGTCGGCAAATGCGGCGGCCAGCGCTATTGGATTGGCGAGACCTAGTTTTCGGGAACGCGTGTGTAAGAACATAGGTGAGCCTAGTTATTTTAGGTTTTGTGCTTGACTAATTAAACGATAGTTTTATTCCGCATTTGTTCAAGCCTAAACCGTAATTATTTTGAAGCGCCTATTCACCCCCCTAGGCGACATCCACGTCCTTTCAATTGGTATCAGAGCAAGGTCTCTCATTATTAGGTTTAACCACCTAGAGAGTAAGGATGTCGACTAGGGGATTAGGATTCTCTAACACTTAGTTTCAGTGGCACAAATTTTGATGTTTGGGTAATTCGCATGCTTAATCTCTTTAGGATCATGGACCCAAATTTAGAGCGAATTGTAGATATGGGTTTTTCTCCTCCAAAGGATTATCAACACATATCTTTAGATGATGAGAAAAACTCTTATCTCAATGCTCAATCTTCTAATGTGCTGTTTGATGCTTTGAGCAATGTAGTTATATTTGAACTATTGCCATTCCGGGATGCTCATGAGTTTGGACAAGGCTTCAAGATAAATATGGTGTGTCCAGGATTTGTAGGGATGATTGTTCTCCCTTCACCTCCGGTCGTGTTGTCTTCTCAACTTATCCTACTTCACCTACATGTGGATTGCCACAAGGTAATTATATGGTGAGTAGTGATGATCATTGTAATGATGATAGTGCGCTTATCATTGATATTTCTTCTTCACTATATTATTGCAATGCTTCATCTTTGGAGTTTAACACCTCGAGCACTTTACATGTTTCACATGCTTTTGTTGATAGTCCTTGCATATCATGTACAAATAGCTTGACTAAATCTCATGATGATATGCTTGCTATGTCTTGTTGCCATGATAAAAATGTATCTATGTCCTTGAGTTGTTGTGCTAACAATCTAGAGGACACCCAACACTCCATGGAACAAGATGTGGTCTTGAATGGTACTTCAAGGGATCCTATATCATCATCTGTTGTTTCTCACTTTTGCCTTATGTCTAAGGCTTCAAAGGTATCTCCTACTTTGAATCCCAATATATCTCACGATGATGATGTTGATGATAATGATGAAGAGAGTGATAATATTGCTTCCTTAAAACTTAAGGGAGAAATAGTTTTTAAATCTCTTCATAAGAATAATATTGCTCGTTCCAACTTCATGGAAATCATGTCTATTGCCATTTCGGGCAACAAATATATTGAGGAGTTGGAAGCTCATCTCAAGGAGCATGAGGCCACCATTGAGACAATGGAAGGTCATGAACGTGATTACGCTAATGAGATCACAGAGCTATCTCAAGCTCTTGAACATGAACAAACCACCAAGGAATCTCTTGAGGAGACCTTTTCTCTAGAATTATCTAGATTAAAGGAATCCCATGAAAGAGCTCTCGAGGTGGCTAATGATTATAGAACTAAAAATGATAAGCTTGAAGTTGCACATGCTAAACTCCTTGAGGACTTTGAGCACCTCGAAAATGGCTCAAGGGTCGTTAAGAGTTCGCTCATTGAACTCACTGAGTCTCATGCTCAACTTAAAGTTTCATATGCTAAAGGGCTTGCGATGTTGCCTTCTCCTCTTGTTTTTAATGATAATGCTTGTGCTACTAACTCTATTTATTGTGAAGCATCCATATTAAAGGAGAATGTTGAGCTAAGGGCTCAACTTGAGTTGCTATCTAGAAATTATGGGAAATTAGAAGAAAGTCATGAAAAGCTTTCTAGCTCTCATGGCGATCTTCTAGTCTCTCATAATGTGCTAAAGATAGCTCATGAGGCTAGTACTACTAAGGTAACATCTAGTGAGCCTCATGTGGAAATTAGCACTACATCTAGTAGAAATGCTTTATTGCCATGTGCTACTCCTCGTAGTTCATCTACTCATAATGTTGGTACATCTTGTGATGAATTACTTTCCTTGCCTTGTTTCTCTAACGATGAAGCTTATACTTCCTCTAGCACTTGTGTTGATTCTAACCATGTAGAGGAAATAAATGAGCTCAAGGCCCAAGTCACTTCTTTGAAGAAAGACTTGGCAAAGAGTCATGAAGGGATGTCCACACAAAAAAATATCTTGAGTGTGCAAAAACTCCCAAATGACAAAGGTGGACTTGCTTTCAACTCTAAGAAGAAGAAGAATATGTCCACGATCTACAAGAAGAAGGGCCAAGAACAAGTCAAGAATTCGGCCAAGATTGTTTGCTTCAAGTGCAAAATAGAAGGGCACCATGTTAGATCTTTCCCATTGAAGAAGAAGCCCCATAGTGACAGGCAACAAGGGAAGCGGCCACAAGTTCAATCTCATGCTCAATGTCAAGTTGAAGAAAAGCCACTTCCCAAGAAGACCCAAGTCAACGTTGCTCAAGTTGAGAAATCAATTGAGAAGAAAGTAAAGGGTAAATGTTGCTACGTGTGTCGTGAGAAGGGTCACTTTGCTTCTTCATGCACTAATGTAACTTATCCAACCCAATCATTATTGATGATATCTATTCTCTTGGGAGGGATAAGGTTGGCAATGTGTTTGCCAAGTTTGTTGGTACTCAAAGTGGTGTCAAGAAAAGAACCATCTGGGTAGCCAAGCCTATTGTGACTAACCTCTTAGGACCCAACTTGGTTGGGGACCAACAAGCTCAAACTTGATCAATAGGTATTGTTGGAGGGCATTGGTGACGTGGCTACATTATGAAGAATTGAGGGTTCTTCATCATTCATATTGTCTCAAGCCATGTCATGTGGATCATCAAGTGTCTATCATATACCAATGTTCCTCCTTGCGGTAACTTGTACTTAAATTGAATACATTGTTAGTTACTTACCCCTTTGCATGTTGTGGTTTTTACCTTGCATGTGTTTGTATATGGTGTGCTTACTATTTGTTTATTTTGAGAAATCAAGTATGTATGATGGGTTGCACATAATGTATGTGTGAGTCTTTTGTAGAGCCTTTTTGCATCATGTTTGTATCTTAGTTGGCTCTTTGTGAGAGATTAATGGATTATCCCATTTTGGGAGAGTGATGTGCCTTATGCACTTCACGACCCTAAAAATGTGTGTTCATGAGGAATACCACTTAGTATTGATATTACAAGATTATCTAGCTTCTATTTGGTATGTCTTCTCATGATAAATTCAAATTCTAAACGGTCCATTAATTATCTCTTGTTGGATTTCATTTGCCACTTGTTATTAACGTTGGGTTACCACATTATGGGGGAGTAATATGCTATGTGCATATTACAAGCCCACAGAATGTGTACATTTGAGATATTGCCACTTAGATTTGATATTACAATTTATCTTGTTCCTAGGTGGCATGCTAGCTCTACAAGTGTCATTTGCTTATGATTGAGGTGTAAAGATGATGTTGGATCTATTTGCAATCTACCAATGGGAATTATTTCCAAATAATTCTTGTCCTTGACAATTGGTATTCCTTTTAAGTGGTAGAGATTGCTAATCATCTTTACATAGGATTTTATTTATCAGTTGTCTTCCTTGCCTCTTGTGGATCTTCTTGAGCATGTCTAGTGTTTCTATAGATATAGGGAAAGTGATGATCCCATCATGTGCATTTTGTATTCAAATGAAAATTCTATATAATGCACATCTCTTGGGGGAGCTATCCTATTTTCTGTAGAACACTCTCTTTATGTGTTCGTCATAAAATCTTTTGATCTTCATCAAGTGTGTGTTGGTGGGAGGCAAGCCTTCTCTCTATGGTGCTTTGTGCCATCATGAAAATTTGCGGAGGGTTTGGTTTGTTTGGAACCTAGCTCTCTTTTGGGAACTTGATACCTCTTGTTTTCCTTCAATTGGTATCTTGTTTCCTTCTATTTGGCATGTGTCAATGGATATCTCATTCCTTCATGTATCTTTTAGTTGGTATTCATCAAGTGATATTTTTTCGTTTGGTATCTTATTTTCACTTGATACCTTTTCTTTCGATATCTTATCAACTGTGTGTTGAGTTGATTCTTGAAAGCTTTGAGCATGCATATTTACTACATGTACTTTCGTTGGCATGTTCTCTTTCATTGACCCTATATATAGGGGAAACTCCACTATGACATAAATTGGCTAAAGTGTGCATGAAATTCAATTTCATATCTATATGCACATATTTATGTGGAGATTGTCATATCTATATTGTTGGTCCACTAACTTTTTGGTCCCTATAAGTTTCGGTACCACTTTGTTTGTGGTGTTGTTCTAGGAACAATTGGAGATACATTGGACACGCGGCTCACATACAAGGAAGGTGTTGACACCATGTGCTTATTGGACCATGCTAGGATGATCGAAGAACCACTGTCTACTACATCAATCCAATGCTATCTCGGTAACAAGTATCTTCTTCATGCATACAATTCTCGCATTCAACCTTGTATATGTTGCATCATGGCATGAATTTCTTGATTCATTCTTGTGGTACTTGTTTCCTTTCTCAAAGCGTCTCAACGATGATGTCATATTGCTAGTTGTGATGTCTTTGATGTTCGTGTATTGGGAGTTCATTTATGTACAATTAGATAATATTAGGCTATGTTCTATGCTTTCAAGCAAAGATCTTATTGGTATATTTATGACTTCCTTTTGGATATCGTGTTTGTTACTTCTTGTAACTATTTCGTGTGTACATTATTCTTTGTGGATATATCATCATGATTGCCCTCTACCTAGAATCTTATACACATGAGAGAAGTTACATCTCTAGTTTATATCCTCTTTTCTTTCATGTCCACCGTTGCATTTCCTTTTTATTTACTTGGTGGTTTCATGAAAGAATCTTTCTTGAGTGCGGATCTTATATCCTTGCATATTTTTGCACTCCTTGGTGGTGAAGATTATTTTCCTCATGCTTGTCCTCACAGGGATTTTGCCATCTCGATTGGTATCCCTCCTCTTGACAAGGCTATTATTTCCTATATTCACCAGGTGTTGTCCCAAGCCTTGGTTTTTAATTTTCTTATTAGTAAGCTTGTGAACCCAATTGCTAGTGGTTTGTGTGTGGGAAGGATATGGTTTGCACTTTGTGTCTCATTTCATCAAGACTATGTTTATGCTTAATGCTCATCCTTATACTAAGTCTTCTCAAGTGCTTTGCCATGACTCACACACATCATTTTGGTTGAGCCTATTCTTAAGAGTGTCTCTTCTACATGTTGCTCAACCATATGTTTAGTGCAAGTACTATGCTCATTGTCTTATCTACTTGCTTGCACTTGTTGTGTGTTTATATTGATTTTGGGGGAGTCATGATCCTATTTTGTGCACTTGTATTCAAATACAAAAAAAAATTCTTATTTGTGCACAAATCATGGGGAACTCCTCTAGTTTCTTTATAAACACTCTTTTGCCCATATCATGATATCTTTTATTCATGAGACTCCTAGATCCATGTGATTGATTGTTCCAATTAGTATCTTTTGATTGCTTGCTTCACTCCGGTGTATGTCTTTGTGCCATATGATTATTTGTGCAATCTTTGGGTTCTCAATATAGTTTGTATTCCTCTAACTACTTATCATTGGATATGTGGATTTCTTTCCACACGTATTTTGAGATATACAAACTTTTTGGAGGAACACCTATTATATTGGCTTTCTAAACTTTTCGTCCATTTTGGCAATCGAGGCCAATGGGGGAGAAGTTTAGAGAGTTTATCAGGGAATGCTTTGAGAGTTTTGCTTTTGTTGTTTAAGCATTTGCATCTCACATTCATGCATTGCATTTGTGTGTGCTTGGTTGTGCTTATTTCCTTATATAAACTCTCTTGAAAGTGGTTGTCATCAATTACCAAAATGGGGAAGATTGTAAGAACACATTTCTCCATGTGTGGTTTTGGTAATTGATGACACTCCAATGGACTAATATTTGCCTTGAGTTATATTCGAAGGATTTGTCCATAGGCACTTCTTGAAGTCCATTTGTTGGGTTTCAAGGAATTTATATGATGACCAAGGTGGTATTCAAGGTTTATCCAAAGATTGGTCATGTGAGGGTTGAGCTTATTGCAATCATGTCTTGAAGAAGGAGATTGTGTGAGCATTCATGATTACCTTAAATACATCATCTTTATGAAGAGAGAAGATAAGATACAAGGTTGATCAAGACTAAGTCAAAGAGTGAATCAAGTGATCAACACACAAAGCATGCACGATGTACCGAGAGGGATCAAGTGATCCCATGGTATGGTAAGCATTGTCCATTACACTTTGTGTACTAACCCATGTTCCTTGTGAGAGTTCTTTCTGGGGTTAGGCATATTTCCATGGGATTGCATCAAGAGGAAGATCCCATACAACCCATGGAAGATGACATCAAGTGGTGATCATTATCAAGGTTGCGATGTGAAAGATCAAGTGAAGCATCACGGCGAGATAATGCTTGAGGCTCGCCGTTCATTGTGGTGACAATGGACTCTTGAAGATGTGTCGAAGAGTGCCTCACCCCTAGTGGAGTATGGGGAGCAATCATCTAGCCTTCATAAAGCCAACGCAATCAAGAAAGGTGGTCCATCTTGAGGAAGTCAAGATCGTCATCATCTAGCTCAAGTGGACTATGCGCAAGGCTAAGGTTTGACCTTGATAGGGTTTTCTATTTTACCGGTCTCATGGTGGTAGTTGAGAGATTGGGTTAGAGGACCGATTGCCGTACTATCAAGGGGGCTCTCAAGTGAGTAGCTTGATCGTATCGTTCGTTGAGAGCGCAAACCATTGCATTCTTGGCATCATCATCTTTCTTGGTTCTTGGTTGGATTTTCTCTATGTGGGTTCTTGAGCTTGTGTTTATCTTCGCGACAAGCTCTAGTACATCGAAAACGGATTTCATATGCTTCGTCTATTGCATTTTCGATGTTGGAGGTTTCACCGGTCTTATTCGCGGAAGGGTTCTCACCATTTTATTATGGGACTTTTCTCATTTGCTTCTTATTTATATTTCAATCAATATTGTGTTAGCCCATGTCGTTATCTTTCCAACCAACTTTATTTTGTTGAATTCGGAGTCCGTTTGCAAAAGTTGTGGCAGTTTTGGTGTTCTTAAAAGGCTGCAGTGGTACAACCGCGGCTAGAGCGGATGTAATTTTTTACTACCGCTCCGGAGCGGTACTACCACGGCTCCAACAGCGGTACTACCGCTCGGGACCAAAATCTCGTGTTTTGTCCACTGGTGGTAGGCACGGATGTATTTTTTTAGTACCGCTCGCAAGCAATAGTACCGCTACCCATTGCGGTAGTACCGCTCTGTGGGGGCTATGAGCATAACGGTTGGATTTTTCTCCACCTATAAAAGGGGGTCTTCTTCCCCATTGAACCTTATCTTTTGAGCTCGTGTTCTTCCCCCATTGTTGACCTTCTTCGAGCTTGCTAACTCTCAATCCCTCCAATGATTCTTGCTAGTTCTTGAGGGAAAAGAGAGAGGAGATCTAGATCCACATTTCCACCAATCACTTTCTCAAGTGAGGGGAACCCCTTGGATCTAAATCTTGGAGTTCTTCATGTTTTCTTCGTTTTTCCTCTCATTTCCCTCCCTAGCATTAGTTGCTTTGGTGGGATTTGGGAGAGAAGGACTTGGGCACTCTATGTGCCCTTGCCATTGCATTTGGTGCATAGGTTTGAGTTCTCCACGGTGATACGTGGAAGTGAGAAGTTGAGAAGCTATTACTCTTGGGTGTTTGAGCACCCTAGAGCTTGTTCTTCTTGGGTGCTTTGGCACCCTAGACGGTTGGTGGTGCCTCGGAGCTCAATCATTGTGGTGCAAAGCTCCGGGCAAGCTTTGGGGTCTCCAATTAGGTTGTGGAGATTGGCCCGAGCATTTGAGGTCACCTCGGAGCCACAATCCATTGTGGTGTTGTTGGGAGCCTCCAATCAAGTTGTGGAGATTGCCCCAACCTTGTTTGTATGGGTTCTGTACCACCCTCAAGAGTTCCTTGGTGGAATCACGACATCTTGCATTGTGCCTCTTGGGGAGCATTGTGCCTCCACACTGCTCCGAACGGAGATTAGCATGCGCAAAGGGTGTGAACTTCAGGATACATCGTTGTCTCCGCGTGCCTCGGTTATCTCTTACCCGAGCCCCTTTACTTATGCACATTACTTTGTGATAGCCATATTGTTTCTTGTTATATATCTTGCTATCACTTAGTTGTGTATCTTGCTTAGCATAAGTTGTTGGTGCACATAGGTCAGCCTAGTTATTTTAGGTTTTGTGCTTGACTAATTAAACGATAGTTTTATTCCACATTTGTTCAAGCCTAAACCATAATTGTTTTAAAGCGCCTATTCACCCCCCACCCCTCTAGGCGACATCCACGTCCTTTCAGCGTGGCGTCTCTTGTCCCGTTGTATCGCCATAAGGGGTGCACCCGTTGTTGGAGGGGCTGCACGCATCGAGAGATAGCGGCAGCCATGACATCTACCATGGTCAGCCGGTGATGGGCAAGCATCCGCACTTGCACGGCAAGGCGTTGCATTTCGGCGCTCTCCTCCTGAGATGAGCTCTTGGGTCGCTAGTTGTACCTTGATACGTCTCCAACGTATCTATAATTTTTGCTTGTTCCATGCTATTATATTACCATTCTTGGATGTTTTACAATCATTTTACTATAACTTTATATTATTTTTGGGACTAACCCCTATTAACCTAGAGCCCAGTGCCAGTTCCTGTTTTTCCGTGTTTTGGGGTTTTACAGAAAAGGAATATCAAACGGAGTCTAAACGGAATAAAATCTTCGATATGATTTTTTATGGATCATAAGGAACCTACGCAACTTGGAGATGAAGTCACAAGACTCCCGAGGAGGCCACAAGCCTCAGGTGCGCGGCCACCCCCCTGGGCGCGCCCACCAGGCTTGTGAGCTCCTCGGGAGTCCACCGGCCTCCCTCTCAACTCTATAAATCGTCAAATATTCCAAAAAACCCAACGAGAAACCTAGATCGGGAGTTTCGCCGCTGCAAACCTCCAGAGCCACGAAAAACCAATCGGGAGCCCGTTCTGACACCCTGCCACAGGGAAAAACCATCACCGGAGGTCATCTGCATCATCCCGGCGCTCTCCATGACGAGGAGGGAGTAGTTCACCCTCGGAGCTGAGGGTATGTACCAGTAGCTATGTGTTTGATCTCTCTCACATGTTCTTGAGATGGCACGATCTTTATGTACTGCGAGCTTTGTTGATATAGATTGAATCATATGGAGTGTTTCCCCTCTCTATCTAGTTGTGATGAATTGTGTTTTCCCTTTGAAGTTTACTTATCGGATTGAGTCTTTTGGGATTTGAGAACACTTGATGTATGTCTTGCGATGGGATATCTGTGGTGACAATGTGATGTTCTATTGATACAATTGATGTATGTTTTGGTGATCAACTTGCGGGTTCCGCGACCTTGGGAATCTATGCATAGGGGTTGACACATGTTTTCATCTTGACTTTCCGATAGAAACTTTGGGGCACTCTTTGAAATTCTTTGTGTTGGACTAAACATGATGAATCTGAAATTATGTGATTCATATCGTATAATCAAGCCCACGGGTACTTGTGGTGACATTGGAGTATCTAGGTGACATTAGGGTTTTGGTTTATGTGTATCTTAAGGTGTTATCTTAGTATGAACTCTAGGGCTGTTCGTGAAATTTATAGGGATAGCTCATAGGATTGATCGGAAAAGATAACTTTGAGGTGGTTTCGTACCCTACAATAATTTCTTCGTTAGTTCTCCGCTATTTGTGACTTTGGAGTGAATTCTTTGTCGCACAAGTGGTATTTACATATGATTCAACTATGTTAGTATTGTTGAGAGAAATTACACTAGTGAAATTATGGACCCTAGGCCTTGTTTCCAAGCATTTATACAACATTTTGCTCGTCGTTTACTATCTGTTACCGTGCTGTTCTTATATTTTCAGATTACAAAAACTATATCTACCATCCATATTGCACTTGTATCATCATCTCTTCGCCAAACTAGTGCACCTATACAATTTTCCATTGTATTGGGTGTGTTGGGGACACAAGAGATTTCTTGTATTTGATTGCAGGGTTGTTTGAGAGAGACCATCTTCATCCTACACCTCCCACGGATTGATAAACCTTAGGTCATCCACTTGAGGGAAAATTGCCACTGCCCTACAAAACTCTACGCTTGGAGGCCCAACACGAGTCTACAAGAAGAAGGTTGTGTAGTAGACATCAAGCTCTTTTCTAGCGTCGTTGCCAGGGAAGTGAATGCTTGAAGGTATATCTTCAGATCTTGCTAGTGAATCTTTTAGTTTCTTGTTTTTCACTACTTTGGTTTTATAAAATAGAACTACAAAAAATGGAATTGAGGTTGCCTCATATGCTTCATCTTTTTAATGTCTTTCGTGAAAATGATTGAAAGCAAAATTGTGCTCAAGTGTTAGAAGAAGAAGTTATTAAAATGTTTGGCACTAAATATTTGAGTGATGAGCATGATAGTAATATTATTAGTATGAATTCTCTTAATATTCATGATGCTAATTATATGCAAAGCCACAAGCTTGGGGATGATATGTTTGATAAAGAACATATTTTTAGTCCCCCAAGTTTTGATGAGCAAAACTATTATGATTATGACATGCCTACTATCTATGATGATTATTGTGATGACACGTATGCTATAAATAGTAATGGTAACTATGAAACTTGTCATCATGATTTTAATATTCAAAGTGGTTATGTCAATCAAGTATGTCATGATAGTTATTTTGTTGAGTTTGCTCCCACTATTTTGAATGAGAAGAAAATTGCTTATGTGGAGAGTGACAAATTTTCTATGCTTGTGCATCATCAAACTAATGATTTATGTGCTGGTTACATTGTGTAAATTCTTAATGATGCTACTAAAAATTATTATGAGGGAGGAACATATGCTTGTAGGAATTGCAATTATATCAAGTTTCCTCTCTATGTGTTCAAAGTTTTGAAGTTATGCTTGTTTTGCCTTTCTATGCTAGATGATTCCTGTTCCCATAAATTGTTTTTTCACAAAATCCCTATGAATAGGAAGTTCTTTATACTTAAATGTGATTGTCATGATATTCATGATGCTCTTTTGCATCTTTCAACTACTATTCCTATGTGAGCATCATTGAAATCATCATGCCTAGCTAAAACGCATTAAAGAAAAGCGCTTGTTGGGAGACAACCCAACACTTCTAATTTATGTTTATGTGTGTTCACATGATTAAGCTACTGTATTAATCTTGTTTTGTGTCTTTTATTTCAATAAAGTGCCAAGTAAATCCTTTGGGATAGTGTGGATACTTGCTTGTTTGATTTTGTGCAAAAAACAGAAAGTTTTGCGTCCAGTATATGAATTATCTGATTTTACTGGAGCTTTAAAAAATTCTGAAATTTTTACAAAAACTTTATATGAAAATTCCTTGATTTTTCCTAATTTTTCAGAATTGTTAGAGTCAGGGAAGTTTGATGATCATTCAGATGTTTACAGACTGTTCTGTTTTGGACAGATTCTGTTTTGCATGCATAATTTGCTTGTTTCAAGTGTTCCTATAGCTTATATTCAGTGGTATAAATTATGGGAATGGTAGAATACATTAGGTATCATGTGGTAACAATTATGAATCTTGTCTTGAAAGTACGAAAGTGAATGATCTTTGTTTATTTTACTAACCCATCTCATGAAGTTATGTTAAGTTTTGTGTGATTGAAGTTTTCAAGTTTTGGGTGAGACACCGATATGAGAAGAATAAAGAGTGACAAGAACCTAAGATTGGGGATTCCCAAGGCACCCCCAAGGTAATATACAAGAATAACTCAAGCGCCTAAGCTTGGGGATGCCCCGGAAGGAATCCCCTCTTTCGTCTTCAACACTATCGGTATATCTTACTTGGAGCTATATTTTTATTCGTCACATAATATGAGTTTTTCTTAGAGCGTTATTTTATTTTGTTTTTCTCTTTTAGTTGTTATTTATAATATTGTTTTTCAATAAAAAGTTCCAAGAATTGCCTTTAGGATGCTTGAATTGCATGTTTGATGTGTGTTGTGTAAAAACAGAAACTTTTGTTGTAGTGTTTGAATTTTCATATTTTTACTGGAATGTGGAAAGTTTTTGAAATGTTTACATAGTGTTTTCATATAAATTTTATAGAATTTACTAAATTTTCATAATTGTGTGAGTTACATAAGTACACTATTTTCATAAATTGCTACAGACTGTTCTGTTTGGGAAGATTGCTGTCATAGTTTCGTTATCTACTTATCCTATAGTTTCCATAGCCTATATTGGTAGATATAAATTGTGGAAATGATATTATACAGTACCTAATGTTTGAAAATTATTATGCAACTTTTCTTGGCAGTACATAAAGATTTGATTTATTATTATGTGTACTAACCTATCTCACGAGTTCTTTTTGAGTTTTGTGTGGATGAAGTTTTTGAGAATAGGTGAAGCCGTGGTATGAGAGAATTGAACGAGATACAAAAGCTCAAGCTTGGGGATTCCCAAGGCACCCCAAGTAAATATTTAAAGAACTCTCAAGCATCTAAGCTTGGGGATGCTACACATCTCACCTCTCTTCATCAACAATTATCAGTTAGCCTATGTTGAGCCTAAATTTTTATTCGTTCACATGATGCGTGCTATTCTTGGAGTGCTATTTTTATTTTGCTTGGTCTTTGAATAGAGTACTTAAGATCTGAAAATATTTATTGAGGGAAAGAGAGTCTTCACATAGCTACTTAATTGTTTGACTACTCATTGATCTTCAGTTATATCTTTTGAGCTAGGCAATGTTGCTCTAGTGCTTCACTTATATCTTTATAGAGCATGGTGGTGTTATATCTTATAGAAATTATTGAACTCTCGTACCTCACTTATATTATTTTGAGAGTTTCTTAAAACAGCATGGTAATTTTTTTAGGTTATGAATTTAGTCCTAATATAATGGGCATCCAAGAGGGATATAATAAAAACTTTCATATTAAGTGCATTAAAAACTATGAGAAGTTTGATTCCTTGCATATAGTTTTGAGATAATTGAGATGGTAATATGAGAGTCATGCTAGTGATTAGTTGTGAATTGGAAGAGATACTTTTGTTAAAGCTTGTGATTCTCATAGCATGCACGTATGGTGAACCATTATGTAACAAAGTCGGAGCATGATTTGTTTAATGATTGTCGACCTTTGTGTGAGGGTCGGGAGCGTGCGATGGTTAACTCCTACAAACCTCTCCACTAGGCGCATGCGTCTAATGCTTTGTTTGATAACTAATATACTTTTGCAATAAGTATGTGAGTTCTTTATGACTAATGTTGAGTCCATGGATTATACGCACTCTTACCCTTCCATCTTTGCTAGCCTCTCTAGTACCGCACAACTTTCACCGGTTCACCAAACCCTCCTTCCTCAAAACAGCCACCATATATTCCTCAAAACAGCCACCATACCTACCTATTATGGCATTGACATAGCCATTCCGAGATATATTGCCATGCAACTTCCACCGTGTAGTTTTTTTATGACTTGCATCATCACTTCATATGCATATAGAGTCATATTTTGTCATAGGAATCGAGTTGTAATTTCTTTTTATTTTGAGTTATAAGTAAATAAAAGTGTGATGATTTTTCATTAATAGAGCATTATCCCGTGAGAGAAAAGGATGATGGACGCCATGACTCCCTCACAAGTTGGGATGAGCATCCGGACTTTACAAAAAATAAAAGAGGCCAGCGAAGCCCAAACAAAAACATAAAAGAGGCCAAAGAAGCCCACCAAAAATAAAAAAATAGGAAAAATGAGAGAAAGAGAGAAGGGACAATTGCTACTACCTTTTTCCACACTTGTGCTTCAAAGTAGCACCATGATATTCATAATAGAGAGTCTCCTATTTTGTCACTTTCATATAACTAGTGGATATTCATTATGCACGACCACTTAGTTTTCTTTTTGAGCTTTCATACACTTATAGCTCTAAGTGCATTTGTTGCATGGCAATCCCTACTCACTCACATTGATATCTATTGATGAGCATCTCCATAACCCGTTGATATGCCTAGTTGATGTGAGACTATCTTCTCCTTTTTTCCCTTGCACCTCCTCCATGTTCTATTCCACCTATAATGCTATATCCATGGCTCACGCTCATGTATTCCATGAGAGTTGAAAAGGTTTGAGAACACCAAAAGTGTGAAACAATTGCTTGACTTGTTCATCGGGGTTGTGCATGATTTAGATACTTTGTGTGGGGAAGATGGAGCATAGCCAGACCATATCATTCTGTAGGGATAACTTTCTAAGGCCATGTTATTTTGAAAGGACACGAATACCTTGTTGGTGTGCTCGAAGTATTACTATTTTTATGTCAATATTATACTATTCTTTTGAATCTTACGGATCTGAATATTCATGCCACAATAAATAATATTACATGGATAAATATGTTAGGCAGCATTCCACATCAAAAAATCTGTTTTTATCATTTACCTATTCGAGGACGAGTAGGAATTAAGCTTGGGGATGTTGATCCGTCTCCAACGTATCTATAATTTTTGCTTTTTTCATGCTGCTATATTATCATTCTTGGATGTTTTACAATCATTTTACTACAACTTTATATTATTTTTGGGACTAACCTATTAACCTAGAGCCCCGTGCTAGTTCTTGTTTTTCCGTGTTTTTAGGTTTTATAGAAAAGTAATATCAAACAGAGTCTAGACGGAATAAAATCTTCGATATGATTTTTATGGATCATAAGGAACCTACGCAACTTGGAGATGAAGTTAGAAGACTCCCGAGGAGGCCACAAGCCTTAGGGGCATGGGTACTTGTGGTGACATTGGAGTATCTAGGTGACATTAGGGTTTTGGTTTATGTGTATCTTAAGGTGTTACCTTAGTACGAACTCAAGGGTATTCGTGACACTTATAGGGATAGCTCATAAGATTAATCAGAAAAGAGAACTTTGAGGTGGTTTCGTACCCTACAATAATTTCTTCGTTAGTTCTCCGCTATTTGTGACTTTGGAGTGAACTCTTTGTCGCATGAGAGGTATTTACATATGATTTAACTATGTTAGTATTGTTGAGATAAATTGCACTAGTGAAAGTATGGACCCTAGGCCTTGTTTCCAAGCATTTATACAATGTTTTGCTCGCCGTTTACTATTTGTTACCTTGCTGTTTTTATATTTTCGGATTACAAAAAAACTATATCTGCCATCCATATTGCACTTGTATCATCATCTCTTCGCCGAACTAGTGCACCTATACAATTTGCCATTGTACTGGGTGTGTTGGGGACACAAGAGATTTCTTGTATTTGATTGCAAGGTTGTTTGAGAGAGACCATCTTCATCCTACACTCCCACGAATTGATAAACCTTAGGTCATCCACTTGAGGGAAAATTGCCACTGCCCTACAAAACTATACGCTTGGAGGCCTAACACGAGTCTACGATAAGAAGGTTGTGTAGTAGACATCATACCTCTTCTTCGGGAGGAGGTCGGAGTATTCGGGCAGACCTGTCCGAGTTGGCTCGAACAGGGGGACGTCTTCAATATTGAACCACTCCGAAGTCCATTCTTCGGATTTCTTCGGTGTGCCAGCCGGATACCCCGTTCCCGCTATACGGCATACTTCCGCTCCGCCGACCTCTAAGATGGCCTTGTCTCGAGTTCGGGGGATGAGGCAGAAGTATTTCCTCCACAGATCGAAATGAGCTTCGTACCCTAAGAACATCTCGCAGAGGGCGACAAAGCCCGAGATGTGTAGGATTGACCCTGGGGTGAGATGGGGGAGTTGAATCCCGTAGAACTCCAGTAACCCCCTCAAGAATGGGTGGATTGGAAACCCAAGGCCCTGGAGGAGGAAGGGGCCTAAGCAAACACGCTCCCCTTCTTTGGATTAGGGAAGCGCTCATCGGAAACCTCGTCATCATAAGGGAGCAGGCCTGCGCGGGTTGCCACCAGATCTGATGATGGGAGATATCCCTGGGTCTCCAGATTACGGAGCCGCAGGAGTGTGACGGAGCAGCTGGTCCAGTCACCCGGGCGTTGGCCGTAAGGGCGTGCTGAGGAGCTGGGAGCGTTAGCCATGTTTTGTGTGGAGATTCCACTAGGAGTTATTAACGAGAGGGAGGAAGAAGATGTGGTTTGAACCGTGATTGTTTGATTAAATGGGTTGGTGCCTCCGTTGCGGAAGGGTAGGATTGTAAAAATTTCTGGCCACTCACCTCCCCACGATGCACGAAATTCGAGGAACTTGTGCAGTTATTATAATGACTCGCGCCCATGACTCTTGGATCTTACCGAAGACTGGTAGGATGCCAAATAGAGAAGGATGGGGGACTCGCCTTGCAAGCCGAAGACGGCGACATAAAGGAATCAACCAAATATATACATATCACCGTCGAAGGCCAGTCCGGGGGCTACTGAGGGAGTCCTAGATTAAGGGGTCCTCGGATAGCTGACCCTTTGTTCATTGGTCGGACTGTATGGGTCGCAAGGCGAGCATCGGAGGATCGAGGACCACCTGTGTTAGGATGGAAGCTTCATGGAGTCAAGACGTTTTTCTCCAAGTTATTAGCTGTAGTTAGGCAAGTTATCTCTTCGGCATGTAACCGACCATGTGTAAGCCAAGGACACCCCCGGCATCTATATAAGCCGAAGGGTGTTAGGGCACAGGGCCTGGACAACTCATCTAGGGTTAGACATATGATCTCGAGGTAGATCAACTCTGTAACCCCTTACACCATCAATACAATCAAGCAGGACGTATGGTATTACCTCCATTGGAGGGCCCGGACCTGGGTAAACTCGTGTCCCCTTCATCTCCTGGTACCGTCGATCCTAGTCTCACAGTTCAGGACCCCTTACCCGAGATCCACTGGTTTTGACACCGACACATAGGCTCTATCATATATGCGATGTTGTGCACAAGACTAGATGTCAGCCTCACCATAAGTATGGTAGGGAGTTTTCAAAGTGATCCAGGAATGGAACATAGGACAGCGATCAAGAATACCCTTAAGTACCTGAAAAGGACTAAGGACATGTTTCTCGTTTATGGAGGTTATCAAGAGCCCGTCTTAAAGGGTTACGACGATGCAAGCTTTGACACAGATCCGGATGACTCTAAGTCTCAGACTGGATACATATTTGTTCTGAATGGTGGAACGGTAAGCTAGTGGAGTTCCAAGCAAAGCGTGGTAGCGGATTCTACATGTGAAGCAGAGTACATAGCTGCTTCGGAAGCAGCCAAGGAAGGTGTTTGGATGAAGAAGTTCATGACGGATCTTGGAGTTGTGCCAAGTGCACTGGACCCATGACCCTATTTTGTGACAACACTGGGGCCATTGCTCTAGCCAAGAAGCCCAGGTTTCACAAAAGGACCAGACACATAAAGCATCATTTCAATTCCATCCGTGATTACATCAAGGAGGAGGACATAAAAAATTGCAAAGTACACACGGATCTAAATGTTGCAGACCCGTTGACTAAACCTCTTCCACGGGCAAAACTTGATCAGCACCAGAACTCTATGGGTGTTAGATTCATTACAATGTTGATCACATGGTGATGTGAGCTAGATTATTGAGTCTAGTGCAAGTGGGAGACTATTGGAAATATGCCCTAGGGGCAATAATAAAGTTGTTATTATTATATTTCCTTGTTCATGATAATCGTTTATTATCTATGCTAGAATTGTATTGACCAGAAACTCACATACATGTGTGGATATAGAGACAAACACTATGTCCCTAGTGAGCCTCCAGTTAACCAGCTCGTTGATCAAAGATGGTCAAGATTTCCTGACCATAGACATGAGTTGTCATATGATAACAGGATCACATCATTGGGAGAATGATGTGATGGACAAGCCCCAACCGTAAGCATAATATATGATTGTGTTAGTTTATTGCTACTGCTTTATCCATGTCAAAGTATCTGTTCCTATGACCACGAGGTCACGCAACTCCCTGACACCGTAGGAATGTGTTGTGTGTATCAAACGTCACAACGTAAATGGGTGACTATAAAGGTATCTCCGAGGGTGTCTGTTGGGTTGGTGTGGATCGAGACTGGGATTTGTCACTCCGTATGACAGAGAGGTAAATCTGGGCCCACTCGATAATACAACATCACAAGAAGCTTGCAAGCAATGTGACTAAGGAGTTAGTCGCGGGATGTTGTATTATAGAATGAGTAAAGAGACTTGTTGGTAACGAGATTGAACTAGGTATGGAGATACCGACGGTCAAATCTCGGGCAAGTAACATACCGATGGACAAAGGGAACTGCATACGTGTAGCAACCCAACTCAAAACGAGTCAAGCCTCTGTGTGTTCTATGCCATCCCTGGATCAGTATGCTGGCATACACAGTATATCAATGTATATATCAAGGTGCAATCACATGTAATTAACGTAAAGCTGATATATACCTTAAAATCTCAACGGAAACAGTCAACGGGAGTGGAGTCCCAATAAACACCAACGGCAGGTTGAGTGTAGACCGTAACCCTGAATCGTACTCTTACCCGTCGTAGAGCTTATCTGCAACATAAGATGTTGCAGCCGTGTAGGTCAGTACATTGAATGTACCGGCAAGATCGCCATAGTAGGACAGAAGATAAACTATTCTATATGCAGTAGGGCTTTGTGGCTCTGTGTTTGAGTTTTTGTAGAAAAGCTGATTTTATTTTATTTTCCGACAACAAAGGAATATCAGGAGTTTTCACTACGGAGATACCTAACATGACATGGTTCCGCCAACCGATGTCTTATTGCCCACAAGTGTCATAAGTTGCCCACAATTAATTATCAGTCCAGTGTTGAGAGTTCAGAGATAGATCCAAGTCTAGAGGCTCAAATTGTCCATAACCGTGGACACGGCTAATCGATTAGGTTTAACTCTGCAGAGTGTTGTGTACTTCTGCTAAATAACATAAAACAAAGTAAAACTTTCCAATTAATATAAAAGAAAAATAAATTGAAACAATTTGAAACAAAAGAAATAGAAATAAACCTAAAAGAACTAAAACAGAATCTGTTTTGCATGAAACCCTAATTTAAACTATTCAAAAAGATTCTCAAATTATACCTACTGTTAACTAAAGTCACTAGTGACAAGTAGCAAAAAGAATCAACTAAAAATATATTTTTAAACTCAAGATATTCAGAAAATAAGATTTAAATCAAATCTGTTTGAATTCAAATTTAAATTATTCAAATATGGTCAAACTTTATATCTACAGAAACTAGATGAAATTTGTGACATGATGCAAAAAAGAATCAAATTAAAACAGTTAAAAACATAAAAGATACAAAGAAAACAAAAAACAGAACTATTCTGTTTTAAAAACAGAAAAAAGAAAAAAGAAAATATCTATCTAACGGTTAGGGGCTACGTGGCGGACCGTGATTGGCCGAAGCCATGTGCGTGCGGAGGTTAGTGGGCGGACGACCGAAGCGAAGTGGGTACCGGTTCGTTGTTTTAAAATTTCTAATCTAGTCCGTTGACACTAAATCCGACGGCTACGGAGGGGGGATGGCTTACAGAGGAGGGGGTCGGGGTCTCCGGCGAAGTCGACGACGGCCGAGGGTCGGAGATGGTCGGAGACGGTGTTATGGTGGTCGAGGGCGGCGTCCGAGTGCCCCAAACGTTGTGATACAGTTATTGCCATCTTCAAAACTTAACTACTCCATTCTTGCTTTCTTCCCATATTCAATCCTTCGTCACATCCTCAATCACTTCTTAAAACTCCTAAAAGTACTTTATTACAAATGCTGCCATCCACATAGTTTGGTATGGTCCAGCATCACTCCCAACTTTATTCATTTATTCCCCCCTTGGAGATATTTTAGTACCACTGGAACTTTGCGATGTGCTCCTGGAAATCATCCATCTTTTGCTTGATCAGGGTGGATATGAGCTTCATCTCCATCATCTCCGTATGCACCTCATGCAGGTATTCTTGAGTATGACGGAGTCTTGCTTCAAGTATTTCTCCAATATGACGTATGGTTTCCATGGCAGCCTCACGAACGGCGTCAAAGAAAGTTGCTCGTGGTACACGAGATATGAAAAAGTATTGTCCCATAGTCTTTGGGCAAACTCCTTTCACACGGTGGAGGTGTACCTCCACATACCAGAGTTCCACTCCATTCTCCATGAATGGGTAGCCTTTGTAGACTGCATCTCCTTCCAGATGGATGTGCTTCATCATATCCTTCAGGATCTTTGGGTAATCATGATCACTAGTCAGGGTCATGATCGTCTCCGGGCCCTTGAGGAAAGACTCATAAAGGGTGGTCATCTACAGGGGTCAGAAAAGGGTACTCAAAATTAACATATGTTTCTTCTTGGGTAAGCATCCAAACCAAGCTTCTGACTCACTTCCCAACATCTCACAGAGTCTTGTCATCCTTAAAACAAAATGGGTTATCCATTTACCATAGTCTATTATATCCTTGTACTTTAGCAAAATCCCAGTTTATGCATTGACAACTCATTTTCATCCATGTTTTGAATCAAATCTTCTATTTCCAATTGGGTCATTGGTCCACAGAATTCAAGTCCAGCTTCATTCACCATCTATTGGGTCTAAGGTTTTGGGATGAGATGCGTTAGAGAGAGAGAAGGGATACAAACGACTCAAAGACACAAAACATCAAACTCAAGTCCACACATTCATAAAGTTCAATCAAACTATAGTATCGCCACCCACATAAGGTTGGTATGGTCGATCACTCAATTCGTAAAAACGTTTATCCTTTATTCTCTCATGGTGGGGCTACTACTAAGCTAGTCTATATCATGTCTTTGTCTTCAGTATGCTTCTTCTGTTCATGCTTGATATTCTCAAGTTCTTCTACCAGATTTTCCCTGTTGATGCGGAGTTTTCGGTGCCGTCCCTGTAGTTCCAGGAGTTGGTTCTTGAGCTTCTGAATTTCAACATCTCTAGCATGAGCCATGGCCTGACTATTCTTCAAGTCTTGACGAAGCTTCTGAATCTCGGGATCATGTTTCTTCAGATTGGCTACCTTCAGCTTCTCGTTCTTGAGGCTCTCACGAAGTGCTTCGTTCTCAAATAACTCTAAGAGAAGGTCCATTTGTAGGTTCTTGATGTAGTGCTCTAGTTCTTGATTGTACACAAGTACAGGTGAAAACTTCATCTTCTGTTCGTCGGTCAGGTCGATGAGTGCTCCATCAGGCTTTTGCCATCCAAGCCTTCCAAAGTAGTGGTTGCACAACTCAACATGATGACGATAGCTCAAACATGCGATGGCATCATGGACGGCAGTGTTTATGCCCATCTCACATTCATGGCTCAATGTGCCATAGTTGATGTCTTCAGTCTTGGGTTCTTCTTCACATCCAAAAACTTTAGTTTTGATGCCCCAGAATCCAGACTTCATCTTAGTCGCCTTGATCTCAGGTATCGGCAGCTTCATCATCTGGACTAGCTCCATGAGGAATGAGCCTCTAAGGATATCTTCGTAGTCCTCTCTTTTGTTCAGGGTGTAGTTCTCCATCTATAGTTTGAAAGAGGGAGGGTTCAGTAAAAGAATTTAGAAGTTACAGCAGTAGTGAAAACAAAAGGTGTTCCTATCAAGGTCTTCCTATTTCTAATCCATTTCCTAGGGTCACGTCCTACAGTCAACATGTGCTCTGAAACCATTTCTGTAGCGACCCGACTCAAAACGAGTCAAGCCTCTGTGTGTTCTGTGCCATCCCTGCATCAGTATGCTGGCACACACAATACATCAATGTATATATCAAAGTGCAATCACATGTAATTAACGTAAAGCTGATATATACCTTAAAATCTCAACGGAAACAGTCAACGGGAGTGGAGTCCCAATAAACACCAACGGCAGGTTGAGTGTAGACCGTAACCCTGAATCGTACTCTTACCCGTCGTAGAGCTTATCTGCAACATAAGACATTGCAGCCGTGTAGGTCAGTACATTGAATGTCCCGGCAAGATCACCATAGTAGGACAGAAGATAAACTATTCTATATGCAGTAGGGCTTTGTGGCTTTGTGTCTGAGTTTTTGCATAAAAGCTGATTTTATTTTATTTTCCTACAACAAAGGAATATCAGGAGTTTTCACTACAGAGATACCTAACATGACATGGTTTTGCCAACCGATGTCTTATTGCCCACAAGTATCATAAGTTGCCCACAATTAATTATCAGTCCAGTGTTGAGAGTTCAGAGATAGATCCAAGTCCAGAGGCTCAAATTGTCCGTAACCGTGGACATGGCTAATCGATTAGGTTTAACTCTGCAGAGTGTTGTGTACTTTACCCACCAGATTCGTTCCCTCCTGGTAAAACCTCACACTGCATGGTGTTTGAGAACAGGACGAACGAAACATGGTCTTTCAAAGTGTTTCCCTGACTACTATCAGTGACTTGTGGCTACACAGGTAAGCTTCCGGGCATGAAGTATTCATCCGTCTCTTTGAGTCTGGGTGAAGCTTTCCGCAAGATGTCATGGCGCTTCTCCATGCATCCCGGCCATCCACTGGTTACTCCAGGGATGCCCAATCAACCATCCTTCACCCAGTAGTGTGTATTGAAAACTTGTTCCTCGAGTCTCGAAGTCTTGAGGTCTTGAAGATGCAGGACTTGAAGATTCCTTCATGAAGTTGTCGTCTTGACGTAGAGTCCTCCTTCTCACACCACTCACGAACACTCATACCAGACCCCGTCTACTTTAGCATAGCATTAAAATAACTAACGTTCCCGGGGCTTTAGTAACAAGTGGTGGGTTCCTACCTCATGCATTGTACTCAACTACAAGAATTTTCAATAACACTACTAGAGGGATTTGTTGAATGATATCACTACATGCAATAAAACATAGGTACGAAATAGATGGTCAAAGTGAACTTGCATGTACTATTGACAAAGAATAATATCGCTCTCAGGAATAACTTAATAGACTATTCGTCACTCTTCGATGAAAATCTATATAATCAAACATTGCATTCATATAAGCAATCATACTAGCAATCAATACTAACAATCAAAAAGTAACACAAAACCAAAAGCAACAAGGTTGTGATGAAGGAAATACTTAAGACAAAAGTTAAAATCAACAAACTTCATCAACACAACCAAGGGTTGGTTTTTCTCTACAAATAATCCTCTTTTCAAAAGTAACAAAACAAAAACAAAGCAAATATAACAAAAGTATTTTAGTAAATATTTTACTTAGCAAAAAGAATTACTTTTGAAGAACAACTAAAAATTATGATAACAACACTCTAAACAACATAGGTTTTTGCCTAATAAACTTAACAATAAGTAAACAAATGGAATAAGTGAAAATCAAATTATAAAACAACTAAGTTAACAGAAAGTAAAACTTATAAAACAATTTATAAAAATATTTTCAAATAAGAAGTCAAACTAGCAATGAAATCAATTTGCAAGTTACTATCAAACTAGGATTGATTTCATGCTATCAAAATAAAATAATTAACCTAAAAATAAATTTGGTTGAAGTACTTTTGCTAAATAACATAAAAAAAAGTAAAAAAAATCCAATTAATATAAAAGAAAAATAAATTAAAACAATTTGAAACAAAAGAAATAGAAATAAACCTAAAAGAACTAAAACAGAATCTGTTTTGCATGAAACCCTAATTTGAACTATTCAAAAAGATTCTCAAATTATACCTACTATTAATTAAAGTCACTAGTGACAAGTAGCAAAAATAATCAACTAAAAATATATTTTTAAACTCAAGATATTCAGAAAATAAGATTTAAATCAAATCTATTTGAATTCAAATTTAAATTATTCAAATATGGTCAAACTTGATATCTATAGAAACTAGATGAAATTTGTGACATGATGCAATAAAGAATCAAATTAAAACAGTTAAAAATATCAAAGATACAAAGAAAACAAAAAACATAACTATTCTGTTTTAAAAACAGAAAACAGAAAAAAGAAAATATCTATCTAACGGTTAGGGGCTACGTGGCGGACCGTGATTGGCCGAAGCCATGTGCGTGCGGAGGTTAGTGGGCGGACGACCGAAGCGAAGTGGGTACCGGTTCGTGTTTTAAAATTTCTAATCTAGTCTGTTGACACTAAATCCGACGGCTACGGAGGGGGGATGGCTTACAAAGGAGGGGGGCGGGGTCTCCGGCGAAGTCGACGGCACCGAGGGTCGAAGATGGTCGGAGACGGCGTTGCGGTGGTCGAGGGCGGCGTCCGAGTACTCCAAATGGCGGCGGCGAGTCTCCGGCGTTCATAGGTGGCGTCGGAGGGGAGTGGGGGTGGAGGAGGCGACGGCCACGAGCTCTGGTGACTTCGGTTGGGAGCCGAGCTCCGACGAGGTGATGTGGTGGTGTTCTGGCGAGGGCAGGGGGTGTTCGGGGGTGGAATGGGGCGTGGAGGGAGCAGGGGCTCTTATAGGTGATGCAGACGCTCGGGGAACGGCAAGGGGAGTGAGATCCGGTGCGGGAGGGATCTCCGGCGAGGTGGGGAGCGCGGGGAGGAAGATGAGAGCGGTGATCCCGCGGTCGGTCGATGGGGTCTGCGTGTCAGTGAGAGAGAAAAGTGCGGGCATGCGTCGGTGGCCGATTCGGAGTAATTTCGGGGGGGGGGGGTCAAGGTAGGTGGGTCGGCCGGTTTTTATTAAAACATTAATTGCTTTCCTTTTCTAATTTCTAGTGAAAGGAAAACTCATTTATGGCATACAAACACTTCCAAAATTGAAGATCTTCATATTAAAATGACTAGGGGAATAAATGCAATTCAATGAACATTTTTCCACGGCCAAAATAAATACTTTTAAAAAATTTATTTTTCAGAAAATGCCTAAATTGGTTTTAATTCTTTTTGCAATAAACTTTCAAATAACCCCCTGGGTTTTATGGTTCAAATACTTCACAAAAATAACCCTGGTGTGGAGTGTCATACTACTCCTCTCAAGTTTTGTTAAGGGGTTTGAATTCTTTCAAATTTTAAAATGGGACCAAATATGAAAAGAACTTCATATCAGAAAATTTCAAATACTTTCAAATTCACTCTTCAAATCTTTTTATATTGAATAAGTCATGTCATCTTCTCTCACTGATTTGAAAATTATTAATTTGAAATCAAACACAAAGGGGAAAGTCAATTTATTCCCTCTCATTCAAAAGTTTTCAAAAAGTTTCAAATTTCACTCAATTTCAATCACTCAAGCAAACAATCACTCATTCTAATATTTATTATAACATTCCAAAATTTGGGATGTTACAATACGGGATTAATTGAATCCTGAACATAGTGGTTTGACCGATAAAGATCTTCATAGAATATGTAGGAACCAATTTGAGCATCCAGGTCCCGTTGTTGGTTACTCGACCGTAGAGGTGTCTCGATCATGTCTGCATAGTTCTCGAACCCGTAGAGGGTGCACACTTAACGTTCGATGACGATTCAGTATTGTTGAGTTATATATATTGGTGACCGGAGGTTGTTCGAAGTCTCGGATGAGATCCCGGACATCACGAGGAGTACTGAAATGGTCCGGAGGTAAAGATTTATATATAGGAAAGTGTTATTTGGATTCCGGAAGAGTTTCGGGTATTTTCGGCATTGTACCGGGAGTGCCGAAAAGGTTCCAGGGGTCCACCGGGAGGGGCCCACCCTTTCCGATGGGCACATGGGCTCAAGAGGTGGCGCACCAGCCCTTTGTGGGTTGGGCAGCCGACCCCTAAGGGGCCCATGTGCCCAAGGTAGTAGGTGGGAGGTGTCCTAGAGGATAGGGACTCCTCCCTAGGGTGCCCACCTTCCTTGTGGGAGGTGGACTCCTCCCCTTCGACCCGACAACCCTCCTTAGAGGAGGGACTAGGTTCGGCGCCCCACCTACCCCCTCTTCCTATATATAGAGAGGGAGAGGGGCGGCCATACCCTTAGCCATGGCGCAGCCCTTCCCCTCTCCCTAGTAGATCTTCTCCCTCGTTCTCATCACCACCACCCTCGCCGCCATGTCGTCGTGCTGCTGGGGAACTCATCTACTACTCCACCCTCACTTACTGGATCAAGGAGGTGGATACGTCATCGAGATGTACATGTTCTAAACGCGGAAGTGCCGTCCGTTTGACGCTAGATCGGGAGATATCGTGATTGGATCGCAGGATGCATCGTGATTGGATCGCAAAGACGTTCGACTACATCAACAGAGTTTCTTAAAGCCTCCCTCTTAGCAATCTACAAGGATGTATCAATCGACTCTCCCTCTCGTAGTTGTTGATCTCTATAGATAGATCTTGGGTGTTCGTACGAATTTTTTTGTTTCCCATGCAACGTTCCCCAACATTTCTCCCTATATCTACATGTTAAGATTCAGGGGAGAGGAAGACTTAAAGTTCCTACTCTAGGGAGAAAGTTCTAAATGTTCTTGGAGACATATCAATCGTAAGAAATATTATTTCCTATATGTCTTCCATATCTTGGAACATTTGAATTCTTTTGCATTGGGATGATAGGAATACTCTTGTGTTATATAACATTGTTTTCTCAAGTGTGTTTCTTTAGTTAAAATGCTCAAGAACTTCAAGTTAAGTATATGCATCATATCCTTGGTCAAGATGATCTCTTGTTTCTTGCACATATTGTTTGCAAGAGTAAATATTGAACATGAAGACACCTCATTCACACATGTTTGATGGATATAGCCAAGGTACACATGACTCGTCATGTCCTGTATACTATGTGTGTTCATGCATTCCAAAGCAATTATCCTTTAAAAAGGATTGCACACATTTAGGAGGAGCTTGTCTTAGTCACGTGTCTTTCAAAGCCTTCATATATTTTTGCATACCTTCATTTGAATCTTTTATTGCATCTTGTAATCAATAACAAAAAAGCGGGATACTTAAAGCACATATGCTTCCTTGGAGGTTTTAATAATTCATGGTAACATGCATTATCTCTTGGACTAATGGTTTACCTAGTGTTCCAGATTAAGTCCATAAGATGGATGGCTAGGAATGTGAGAAGAATACCCAAGGAAGGAGAAGAATATGATTTTCTATGCGTCAAGATTCAAGACTCTACACTTTGCATTTATGTTGGAAAACACACTTGAGTCCATAGGAAAGCCAATACTATTAAAAGGGTATGAGGTATCTATGATGATCTGGTTGTTCAAGTGCTTAGAGTTAGCCACCAAAAAACCTCATGAATCATCTCACGAATATATTCCGTCAAAATCCTAACAGTCAAATTCGGTGCCACCAACTATTCCAAATCGACCATACTGAGTTTTTCCTTAGACAGAATCTAGAGCCAAACCATAGCCTCTCGGTGACACCAAGTTCCATTTCGGTGCAGCCGAAATCCAGTGACCAACTCTTTGGTATTCATTTGCTAAAAATCAGAATTTCTGAGTTTTACAAATTGGTTCCATCGAGTGTGTGAAATTGCCTAGGCCAGCCAAAACCGAACTCACTGAGTTTTATATATCGGTCTCACTGAAACGCCGAAAGTTGCCACATCTTGCACTAGTTGGTGTAACCAAGTTTCTGCTTCAGTTCCACCGAGTTGGGCAATAATGTTGTAACAGTTGGATTTCTGGAGATGTCTATATATACCCATCCACCTCCCTCTCATTTGTAGTGAGAGCACTCAGAACAAGCCAACACTTGCCCCATCCATTTTCTGAGAGAGAACCACCTACTCATGTGTTGAGACCAAGATCTTCCACTCCAACCATATGAATCTTCATTTGTAGCCTCCCCAAGTTGCTTTCCACCCAATCAATCTCTTCTACCAAGCCAAATCTGTGAGAAAGTGATTGAGTGTTAATGAGACTATGTTTTTAAGCATAAGAGCAAGGAGTTCATTATCCATACCACATCTATTACCTTTTGGAGATTGGTGTCTCCTAGATTGATTAGGTGCCGCTTGGGAGCCTCCAATTAGTTGTGGAGTTAAACCAAGAAGTTTGTAAGGGAAAATAAATTGCCTACTTCGGGAAGATTTACCCCGAGTGAGGCTAGTCCTTCGTGGACGTAAGCCATGGTGGAACAGACAAGGTTGCTTCTTCTTGGACCCCTTGTGGGTGGAGTCCTGTGTGGACTCGCGCAGCCATTACCCTCAGTGGGTTGAAGTCTCCATCAATGTGGACGTACGATAGCACCACCTATCGGAACCACACCAAAAAACACTATGTCATCTTTGCGTTTGATCCTCTTATCTCTACTCCCTACTTCCATGTGCATATTTTTATTTTCCACTGCAATACTCATTGACATGCATGTGTAAGGTATGCTAGACTTGCTAAAACTTGCCAACCAATAAAATTGGGAAAATGTTAGGTTTTTAATTTGCCAACTTGTCTATTCACAGCCCCTCTAGACGCCCCTTCTTGATCCCACATCATCCCCGACTCCAGATCTTTGGCCGTGTACTTTGCTGAGTTTTGCTCAATGCACTGTCACATGTTTCAGTATTGGAATGGTATTTAGGTGAGGACAAGGGGATTTGTCAGGAATGATGGCATTGGTGGGTAAAAACTAGAAACCTCCAAGGCTAGTTTTGTTTGAGGCACCAAGACGGAGCATGTGGAGCATCACTTTCACGGCTCTGGTAATTTGTACGACGGGTCACCCCGCTCCGGAGTATGAAATCTGCAAAGTTAGTGCGTTTGGTGCCGCTCTGCCCGCTCCAGGAGCAAAGTTGAGGAGCGGAGGGCTCCCGACCAGGCTCGAAAGATACACAAAAAGAACTGTGAATTTCAATTCCCGGAGAAAGTTAACAACACGTCATCACGTAGATTGATAGTAGAATGGGAGATAAACGATATATCATCACATGGATTGGTAGTAGAATCAGCTCCATGGTTTCTACATCCCAACACATGTGAAAGGACCTGGATGTCACCTAGGGGGGTGAATAGGCACTTTAAAATAATTACGGTTTAGGCTTTAACAAATGCAGAATAAATCTATCATTTAATTAGTCAAGCACAAAACCTAAAACAACTAGGCTCACCTATGTGCACCAACAACTTATGCTAAGCAAGATAGACGACTAAGTCATAGCAAGAAATATGACAAGAAACAATATGGCTATCACAAAGTAAAGTGCATAAGTAAAGGGCTTGGGTAAGAGATAACCGAGGCATGCAGAGACGACGATGTATCCCGAAGTTCACACCCTTGCGGATGCTAATCTCCGTTCGGAGCGGTGTGGAGGCACAATGCTCCCCAAGATGCCACTAAGGCCACCATAATCTCCTCATGCCCTCGAACAATGCAAGATGTCATGATTCCACTAAGACACCCTTGAGGGCAGTCACCGAACCCGTACAAACAAGGTTGGTGCAAACTCCACAACTTAATTGGAGGCTCCCAACAACACCACGAAGCTTCACCAAAATGGACTATGGATTCCGCGGTGACCTTAAATGTTCGGGGTAATCTCCTGTAACATACCAAATTTTGGAATGTTATAATTATTAGAATGATTGATTGTTTGATTGAGTGATTAAAAATTTAGTGAAATTTGAAATGTTTTGAAACTTTTGAATGAGAAGGAATAAAATGACTCTCCCTTTGTGTTTGATTTCAAATCCATTCGATTCAGATCAATGAGAGAAGATGACATGACTTCTTCAAATAAAAGGATTTGAGAAGTGGATTTGAAAATTTCTGAAATATTCTTTTGGAATTCATTTCATTTTGGCTCTATTTTAAAAGTTTGAATGAATTCAAATTCCCCTGTCGAATATTAAATATATGAGAGGAGGAACATGACCATCCAAACCAGAGGCAATTTGAGAAATATTTGAACCCTAAAACTTAGGGGGGCTCATTCGAAAAAAATATTTGCAAAAGGAAACAAAATCAAATAAGGTAATTTCTGAAAATATTTTTCTCTGAAATGTCAAATAGCCGGTCCGCCTGTGTCACCCCTCTATTTCACCCTGACCTCCCCGACACCGTGCGAGTCCACCATTCCCTCCACCACCCTCGCCCACGCCTCCCCGTCCACTTCCCCGAGCTCCAAAGCCACAGGAGCCCCATCGCCAACCTTCACTCGAACGCCACCTCTGCCCCGAGCTCACTGTCGTCATCTCCGTCGTCCCCAAGCCGCGCCAAGGCCACCATCGTGTTCTCTGTCCTCGCCTTCATCGACTGGTTGTGATCACCGTCGTCGAAGATCCACTGGAGAGCTCGCCCGCATCAAACCGCCGCTGCCGCCGTCGTCTGAACATCGCCGGAGCCACCCACCGCCGATGTAAGCCCCCTCTCCTCTCTGTCATTGGATCCGATTTAGACACGTTAGATAGATCTAACTTACCTGTTCGTTTAGGTCCGGTTTAGTGCAAGTGAACCGGACGGTTTTCCTCTATTTTAGTTAGACCGAATCAATTTCTTTTATTTTGCGTCCGTTCGCTCCGTTGCATCTAGCGTGCACCCTTTTCGGCCAATCACACAGCGTCACGTGTACTTCTGTCCGTTAGTTAGATTTTCTCTTTTTCTGTTTTCTGTTTTAAAAATAGACTAGTTCTGTTTTTGTTTTCTTTATATCTTTTACATTTTAATTGTTTTAATTTGATTCTTTTTGCATGTTGTCACAAATTTTATCTAGTTTCTGTGGATATAAAGTTTGACTATGTTTGACTATTTCAAGCTTGAATTCAAACAGATTTATTTCAAACACCAATTTGCTTGTAACCTGAGTTTAAAAATAGGTTTTGAGTTGATTCTTTTTGCTACTAGTCACTAGTGACTTTATTTATCAGTGGGTAGAATTTGAGAATTTTGAGGATAATTTGAAATATGGTTTTAAGCAAAACAGAATCTGTTTTAGTTCTTTTAGTGTTTATTTCTATTTTCATTTGTTTTAATTGTTTTCAATTTGTTTCCTTTTATATTAATTGGCAAGTTTTATTTTCTTTTCTGTTATTTAGAAATAGTATTTCAACCAAGTTTATTTGTATGTCATTAATTATGTTCATAGCATGGAATCAATTCTAGTTTCATAATAACTTGCAAATTGATTTCATTGCTAGTTTTATTTCCTATTTGAAAATACTTTTATAAATTGTTTTATAAGTTTTACTTTCTGTTAACTTAGTATTTTTATATTTTGTTTTCTCTTATCTTATTATTCTGTTATTTTATTTGTTTTACTTGTTGTTAACTTTATTAACTAGAAAAGTCATGTTGTTAGTGTGTTGTTTTCATAGTCCTTAGTTGTTCTTCAAAAGTAATTATTTTGCTAGTAAAATATGTACCAAAATACTTTGTTGATTTTGCTTTGTCATTGTTTTGTTGCTTTTGAAAATAGGTTATTTGCAGGGAAAACTACACATGGTTGATTTGATGAATTTTTTTTATTTTAACATTTGTCTTAAGTATTTCCTTCATCACAACCCTTTTGTGTTTTGGTTTTGTGTTACTTTTTGATTGTTTGTATTGATTGCTAGTATGGTTGCTTATATGAATGCAATGTTTGATTATATAGATTTCATCGGAGAGTGACGAATAGTTCTATCTAGTTTTTCTGAGAGCGATATTTATCTTCATCAACCCTACCAGGCAAGTTCACTTTGACCATCTATTTCGTACCTATGTTTTATTGCATGTAGTGACATCATTCAACAAATCCCTCAAGTAGTGTTATTGAAATTCTTGTAGATGAGTAGAATGCATGAGGTAGGAACCCACCACTTGTTACTAAAGCCCCGGAAACGCTGGTTATTTTAGTGCTATGCTAAAGTAGTCGGGGTCTGGTATGAGTATTCGTGAGTGGTGTGAGAAGGAGGATTCCACGTCAAAAATGCCAACTTCGTGAAGACATCTTCAAGGCCTGCATATTCAAGGCCTCAACACATCGAAACTCGAGAACAAGTTTTCAATACACACTACTGGGTGAAGGATGGATTTGATGGGCACCCTGGAGTAACCAGTGGATGGCCGGGATGCATCGAGAAGCGCCATGACATCTTGCGGAAGGCTTCACCCAGACTCAAACAGACAGATGAATACTTCATGCCCAGAAGCTTATCTGTGTAGCCACAAGTCATTATGGTCTCTGGCTTGGTTGATCTTTGTTCTGACTCTGGCTAGGCAGTGCTACGAGACGTAGTCGACGTTAGGATTGGATGGGCACTAACAGTAGTTAGGGAAACACTCTGAAAGACCATGTTTCGTTCATCCTGTTCTCAAACACCCAGCAGTGCGAGGAGTTACAAGGAGGAAACAAATCTTGTGGGTAAAGTACACAACACTTTGCAGAGTTAAACCTAATCGATTAGTCGTGTCCCCGATTATGAACAATTTGAGGCTCTGGACTTGGATCTATCTCTGAACCCTCAACACTGTACTGATAATTAATTGTGGGCAACTTATAATACTTGTGGGCATTAAGACATCGGTTGGCAGAACCATGTCATGATAGATAACTCTTTAGTGAAAACTCCTATTCCTTTGTTGTAGGAAAAGAAAATAAAATCAGCTTTTATGCAAAAACTCAGACACAGAGCCACAAAGCCTTATTGCATATAGAATAGTCCTTATCTTCTGCTTTGCTATGGTGATATTGCCGGTACATTAAATGTACTGACCTACACGGCTGCAACGTCTTATGTTGCAGATAAGTTCTACGACGAGTAAGAGTACGATTCAGGGTTACGATCTGCACTCAACCTGTTGTTGGTGTTAGGACTCCACTCCCGTTGACTGTTTCCGCTGAGATTTCAAGGTTTATATCAGTTTTACGCTATTTACATGTGATTGCACTTTGATATATACATTTATGTACTGTGTGTGCCAGCATACTGATCCAGGAATGGCACAGAACACACACAGGCTTGACCGCTTGAGGTCGGGTCTCTACAGAAATGGTATCAGAGCGAGGTTTTGACTGTAGGACGTGACACTAGGAAATGACTTAGAAATAGGAAAACCTTATAGGAACAACTTTTGTTTTCACTACTCTCGTAACTTCTAAATTATTGTACCGAACCCTCCCTGTTTCAAACTATAGATGGAGAACTACACTCTCAACAAAAGAGAGGAATACGAGGATGTTCTCGGAGGCCCTTTCCTCATGGGGCTGGTACAGATGGTGAAGCTTCCAATACCTGAGATCAAGGTGACTAAGAGGAAGTCTGGATTTAGGGGTGTCCAAACTAAAATATTTGGACGTAAAGAAGAGCCCAAGACTACAGACATGAACTATGGCACACCGAACCATGAAAGCGAGATGGGCATGAACATTGCCATCCATGATGCTATCGCACGTTTGATCTATCGTCAACGTGTTGAGTTAAGTGCCCACTACTTTGGAAGGCTTGGATGGCAGAAGCCTGATGTAGCACACATCATCCTGACAGACGAACAAAAGATGAAGTTTTCACCCGTACTTGTGTACAATCAAGAACTAGAGCACTACATCAAGAACCTTCAAATGGACCTTCTCTTAGAGTTATTTGAGAACAAAGCACTTCGTGAGAACCTCAAGAACGAGAACCTCAAGGTAGCCAATCTGAAGAAACATGATCCCGAGATTCATAAGCTTCGTCAAGACTTGAAGAACAGTCAGGCCATGGCACATGCTGGAGATGTTGAAATTCAGAAGCTCAAGAGCCAACTCCTGGAACTACAGGGACGACATCGGAAACTTCGCGTCAACAGGGATAATCTGGCTGAAGAACTTGAGAAGATCAAGCATGACTAGAAGAAGCCCACTCAAGACGAAGACATGATATAGACTAGCTTAGTAGTAGGCCCACCATGAGAGTTGAAAGATAAACGTTTTTACGATTTGAGTGATCAACCATACCAACCTTATGTGGATGGAGATACTACAGTTTGATTGAACTTTATGAATGTGTGGACTTGAGTTTGATGTTTTGTGTCTTTGAGTTGTTTGTATCCCTTATCTCTCTCTCTCATGCATCTCATACTAAAACCTTGAACCCAATAGATGATGAATGAAGTTGGACTCGTGTATTCTGGATCGATGACTCGGTTAGAGACAGAAGAATGGATTCAGAACATGGAGGATCACCTAAGGAGTAACCATGTTGTAAGGAACGAGATGGTCCAGTATGCTCTTCGGTACTTTTCAGAAGGTGCTGCAAATTGGTGGAAGATGCACGAAACTATCCATGATAGTCAAGCATCAATCACTTGGGAAGAATTCAAGATGACTCTGCAAAAATCTCATGTTGTCACCAACACCCAGAAGCCTCGCTGCAAAGATGTGAAGAGGATTTGTGCATGCAAGATATGTGGAGAGATAGGACACACCCAGGAAGAATAGAACGAAGGATGCCCTCATTGTGAAGAAAATAACCCTGCTGAGGAATGCCCAACTGGGTAGGTGACATGTTTCTTGTGTTAAGGAACCACTCATTTTCCGGCACAATGTCAACTCTACCTCAAGGTACAAGAAGTCATGAAGCAGCAGAAGGAAGCAATGAAAGAAGCCCTTGGGGAAAAGTTAGAAGAACCCATGATGATGGGAGATATACCAGACCCAAACATAGATACCAAGTCATGTTATTCATGTGGAGAAGAAGGACACATCTCTCAGGATTGTCCGGACGAGTATCTAGGAGACTTCTCGCCAGAAGAAGTCCAATATGATCCGTAGGAGATAGAAGGAATGATCAACCTGGACAAGAAGAAAGGCCAAGTAAACGGAGGCATCAAATGTTTGCATTGTAGCTTGGAGAGGCCACACTGTTTTTGCAACAGGTATGAACCAAGCATCAAGAAAGGAACCCAACCCAAGAAGAAGAAAAGGACTCCATGTTTTTTTCTACACGGAAGGATCTAAGCCATATCACTTGTCATCGGTGCAACAAGATAGGACACTAGTCCTATACCTGCCCGGAGAACAAGGCTGAACATGAGTAGTTTGAGTTTTGGATTTTGGAAGCAATAAATGTAATAGGAAACACTCTTATTTTTCTTGAGGTTATGAAGTTGGATTTTGTAACAGAAATCTCAGAGATTGTAATAACTTCATGAATCAATAGAATTTATTGTGTCATGATTTCCTATGTTGAATTGTATGGGTTGTAACTCTATAAACAAGGACCTCTGTCCATTTTTGAGGATATGAGAAAATATGGTCTATGCAGGCATATGTACATTTCATTTTAAGTGTGGTAGTAACCGGTAAAACCACAAGATCTAAGGAATAAGAAAGTACTATATTTCCAAGGAGTCTGGATCAAATGAATACAGTTGAAGGTAATGTTGTACCATATCAAACTATGTGGATGACAACATTGGTAACAAGTACTTTTGAAGTTGGAATCTTGAGAAATGGAATGATTGTGATGAAACAATACCCATGGTTAAACATACCAATGGAAAGGAAAATGAATTCCATAGAATGGAATCCACAAAAGAATAAGTCTGTGATTTATTACCTCAGGGGTATGATGGAGTGAACGGAAGGTAATGCTGGAATGTGAAACGCTAGTAACCCCAATGGTGAGTTAAAGTTGTTCAAGTATTCAAGTGAGCCCACAACTCACAGACCCCGGGATTGTTAAGGACCAAGTACTACCTTTATGAAGGAAGAAAACTTGGAAAAAGCTACGAATGTTTAGCAAACGTTTTATTAGGAGGATACGAAAACCCGAGAGTTGCGAAGAAACGATAGATCGTTTGCTTAGCTTGCAGAATCAAAGGATTTATCAGAACTTCATTCGTTGACAAGAGAAATTTCTGCAACGCTTGTGAGGAAGCCCAAGTGTTAGAATACGAGATTCACTAAATCTTATACAAGGTAATGATTTCAGTGCAATATGGATTGATCACCATGACGACTTACACTTATCATTTGCTCTTCTTATTTGGAATGGTAAATGTGAGTGACTTACCCATAGTAAAGAGACGACGTTCTTTGAAGCTCCTGTTTAAGCCTTAGAATGGTATGATGAAGACCCCTCGTAATTGGCAGTTGTTGCCAAACATAGGAATTCTATGGTGAGGAATGAAGCCAAGACCCATTTCACTGTAGAATAACTACTGATGGTAGACCACCATGAGGTCATCGATAATTTATTTAGAATGATCACGAGGCTTGGCGGTTAAGAAGACCCAGTAACTAAAGAACTTGGAATTGACCAAGGAAACACTCGATTTTGAAGGAAACGTTATGACTATAATGGAAGGGCATCAGCAAAGGAATTATTGTCGAGAATGTGATGAGGCAAACATTGCCAAGGACCCCGAAGGATTGTCATGATATTGAGGGACCAGTAACTCTCATTTTAAGTGTGGTAGAACCCACACCTACAGGTCAATGGATTTGTTAGAAGACCCCCAAATCCTAACCTTTTCTTTCTAGCCTCTTCGAATCTTGAGGACGAGATTCATTTTAAATGTGATAGGTTTGTAACATCCCAAATTTTGGAATGTTATAATTATTAGAATGATTGATTGCTTGATTGAGTGATTGAAAATTTAGTGAAATTTGAAACTTTTTGAAACTTTTGAATGAGAGGGAATAAAATGACTTTCCCTTTGTGTTTGATTTCAAATCCATCCAATTCAGATCAATGAGAGAAGATGACATGACTTCTTCAAATAAAAGGATTTGAAAAGTGGATTTGAAAATTTATGAAATATTCTTTTGGAATTCATTTCATTTTGGCTCTATTTTAAAAGTTTGAATGAATTCAAATTCCCCTGTCAAATATTAAAAATATGTGAGGAGGAACATGACCTCCAAACCAAGGGCAGTTTGAGAAATATTTGAACCCTAAAACTTAGGGGGGTCATTTGAAAAAAATATTTGCAAAAGGAAACAAAATCAAATAAGGTAATTTCTGAAAATATTTTTCTCTGAAATGTTTATTTGGCCGTGGAAAAATGTTCATCTTATTGATAGTATGTTTCCGATATTTTTAGTATATAAAACTTCCATGTTTCGGTTTGATTTGATTTTCCAAATCAAGTTTTTATTTCCTGTTTTTAATAAAAAGGAAAAGATTTTCTTTTATTAGGAAACCCACGTGGCCCATAAGGAAGGACCCGGCCCAGGATCGACCTCGCCAGACCCGAAGAAGATTCGAATCGGACACCGATCGCCTTTGCCCCTCTCTCACTCGCCGACATGCGGGGCCCACCCTGGCCGACCGAATCAGCCCCGCGCTTGCCTTTGTCCTTGTGCCCCCTCCTTCCATACCTCGTCGGAGCCGGCCGGATCCGCCGCGGATCTCCTCGATCCCCTTCCCTCTGAGCGCCCCGAGCACCTGGCTATTTAAGCCACCACCCCCGCACCCCGTTCCGCCCCTAAACCCCTCCTCTGACGCCTTCCGCTCTCCGCCATTGCTCGCTGGAGCACGCCACAGCCGCCCCGTCTGTGTCGCCCCTCTGTTTCACCCTGAGCTCCCCGACACCGTGCGAGTCCACAATTCCCTCCACCACCCTCGCCCACACCTCCCCATACACTTCCCCGAGCTCCAGAGACACCGGAGCCCCGCCACCAACCTTCACTCGAATGCCACCTCCGCCCCGAGCTCGCTGTCGTCGTCTCCGTCGTCCTCGAGCCGCGCCAAGGCCACCATTGTGTTCGCTGTCCTCGCCTTCATCGACTGGTGTTGTCGTCGTCGTCGGAGATCCACCGGAGAGCTCGCCCACATCAAACCGCCGTTGCCGCCGTCGCCTGAACATCAACAGAGCTACCCACCACCGTTGTAAGCCCCCTCTCCTCTTTTGCCGTTGGATCTGATTTAGACGTGTTAGATTAGATCTAACTTACATGTTCGTTTAGGTCGGGTTCAGTGCGAGTGAACCGGACGGTTTTCCTCTGTTTTAGCTAGACCGAATCAATTTCTTTTATTTTGCGTCTGTTCGCTCTGTTGCATCTAGCGTGCACCATTTTCGGACAATCATAGAGCGCCACGTGTACCCCTGTCCGTTAGTTAGATTTTCTCTTTTTCTGTTTTCTGTTTTAAAAACAGAATAGTTCTGTTTTTGTTTTCTTTATATGTTTTACATTTTTAATTGTTTTGATTTGATTCTTTTTGCATTATGTCAAAAAAAAATCTAGTTTCTGTAGATATAAAGTTTGACCATGTTTGACTATTTCAAGTTTGAATTCAAACATATTTGTTTCAAACACCAATTTTCTTATAACTTGAGTTTAAAAATAGGTTTTCAGTTGATTCTTTTTGCTACTAATCACTAGTGACTTTATTTATCAGTGGGTAGAATTTGAGAATTTTTGAGGATAATTTGAAATATGGTTTTAAGCAAAACAGAATCTGTTTTAGTTCTTTTAGTGTTTATTTCTATTTTCATTTGTTTTAATTGTTTTCAATTTGTTTCCTTTTATATTAATTGACAAGTTTTATTTTTTTCTGTTAGTTAGAAGTAGTATTTCAACCAAGTTTATTTGTATGTAATTTATTATTTGTATAGCATGGAATTAATTCTAGTTTCATAATAACACTTGCAAATTGATTTCATTGCTAGTTTTATTTCCTATTTGAAAATATTTTTATAAATATTTTTATAAGTTTTACTTTCTGTTAACTTAGTTGTTTTATATTTTGTTTTCTCTTATCTTATTATTCTGTTTTTTTTACTTGTTGTTAAGTTTATTAACTAGAAAAATCATGTTGTTAGTGTGTTGTTTTCATAGTCCTTAGTTGTTCTTCAAAAGTAATTATTTTGCTAGTAAAATATTTACCAAAATACTTTTGTTAGATTTTGCTTTGTCATTGTTTTGTTGCTTTTGAAAACAGGTTATTTGTAGGGAAAACTACACATGGTTGATTTGATGAAGTTTTGTTATTTTAACGTTTGTCTTAAGTATTTCCTTCATCACAACCCTTTTGTGTTTTGGTTTTGTGTTACTTTTTGATTGTTTGTATTGATTGCTAGTATGGTTGCTTATATGAATGCAATGTTTGATTATATAGATTTGATCGGAGAGTGACGAATAGTTCTATCAAGTTTTTCTGAGAGCGATATTTATCTTCATCAACCCTACCAGGCAAGTTCACTTTGACCATCGGACTCTGAATTCAACGAAACCAAGTTTGTTGGAAAGCTAACGACATGGGCTTACACAATCTTGATAGAAATATCAATATGAAGCAAATTAGAAAAGTCCCATAAGAAAATGGTGAGAATCCTTCCTCGGATAAGATCGGTAAAACCTCCAACACCGAAAACGCAATAGAAGAAGCATATGAAATCCGTTTTCGATGTACTAGAGCTTGTAACGAAGATAACCACAATCTCTAAAACCTCAAAAGTAAAATACAAATAAGAATAAAGAAATGTGATGAAAGGATGCAATGGTTTGAGCTCTCGATGAATGATATGATCAAGCTACTAACTTGAGAGCCCCCCTTGATAGTACGGCTCTCGATCCTATAACCCAATCTCCAAACTATCACCATGAGACCGGTAAAATAGAAAACCTATCAAGGGAAAACCTTTGCCTTGCACGAAGTCCACTTGAGCTATATGATGGCGATCTTGACTCCCTTAAGTCGGACCACCTTTTGTGATTGCGTTGGCTCAATGAAGGCTAGTTGATTGCTCCCCCATACTCCACTATGGGTGAGTCACTCTCCGGCACACCTTCACAAGTACACTGTCACCACAATGGACGGCAAGCTACAAGCATGATTTCTTTGTGATGCTTCACTTGAACTTGCACACCGCCACTTTGATGATGATCACCACCTGATATCATCTGCCATGCGTTGTATGGGATCTTCCTCTCGATGCAATCCCATGGAAAAATACCTAACTGTACAAAGAACACTCACGTAGAACATGGGTTAGTACACAAAGTGTAACGGACAATGCTTACCATACCATGGGATCACTTGATACTTCTCGGTACATCTTGTACGCTTTGCGTGTTGATCAACTTGGTTCACTCTTTGACTTAGTCTTGATCAACCTTGTATCTTATCTTCTCTCTTCATAAATATGATGTATTGAAGTTAAACATGAATGGTCACACAGTCTTCTTCTTCAAGACATGCTTGCGGTAAGCTCAACTCTTACATGACCAATCTTTGGATAACACCTTGAATACCACCTTGGTCACCATATAAACTCCTTGAAACCAACAAATGGAGTTCAAGAAGTACCTACGGACAAGTCGTTCGAATATAACTCAAGGAAACCATTAGTCCATAGGGGTGTCATCAATTACCAAAACCACACATGGAGAAATGTGCTCTTACAATCTCCCCCATTTTGGTAATTGATGACAACCACTTTCAAGAGAGTTTATATAAGGAAAGAAGCACAACCAAGCACACACATGCAGAGCAATGCATGGGTGTGAGATGCAACTTCTTAAGCAATAAAAGCTAAACTCTCTGGCTTTCCAAACTAAACTCTCTAAACTTCTCCCCCATTGGCATCGATTGCTAAAATGGGCGAAAAGCTTATAAAGCCAATATAATAGGTGTTCCTACAAAATGTTTTTATTTCTCAAAATATGAGTGCAATGAAATACACATATGCAATGATAAGTAGTTGGAGGAAAACAAACTATACTGAGGATCGAAAGATTGCAAAAAGGATCGTATGGCAAAAAGACATACACCAGAGTGAAGCAAGCAATCAAAAGATACCAATTGTAACAATCAATCACATGGACCTATGAGCCACATGAATAAAAGATATTATGATATGGGCAAAAGAGTGTTTATAAAGAAACTAGAGGAGCTCCCCATGATTTGCACACAATTAAGATTTTTTTGTATTTGACTACAAGTGCACAAAATAGGATCATGACTCCCCCAAAATCAATACAAACACACAACAAGTGCAAGTAAGTAGATAAGACAATGAGCATAGTACTTGCACTAAACATATGGTTGAGTAACAGGTAAAAGAGGCAATTTAAGAATAGGCTAAACCAAAATGATGTGTGTGAGTCATGGCAAAGCACTTGAGAAGACTAATATAAGGATGATCATTAAGCATCAACATAGTCTTGACGAAATGAGACACAAAGTGCAAGACATATCCTTCCCACACAAAAACCACTAGCAAATGGGTTCACAAAGCTTACTAATAATAAAATTAAAAACCAAAGCTTGTGACAACCCCTGGTGAAGATAGGAAATAATAGCATTGTCAGGAGGAGGGATACCAATCGAAATGGCAAAACCCTCGTGAAGACAAGCATGAGGAAAATAATCTTCACCACCAAAGAATGCATTAAGATGCAAGGATATATGATCCACACTCAATACAGATTCTTTCACGAAACCACCAAGTAAATAAGAAGGAAATGCAACGGTGGACGTGAAAGAAAAGAGGATATCAACTAGAGATGTAACTTCTCTCATATGTATAAGATTCAAGGTAGAAGGAAATCATGACGATATATCCACAAAGAATGATGTACACACGAAATAGTTACAAGAAGGAACAAACAAGATATCCAAAAGGAAGTCATAAATATACCAATAAGATCTTTGCTTGAAAGCATAGCACAAAGCCTAATATTTTCTTATTGTACATAAATGAACTCCCAATCACGAACATCAAAGACATCACAACTAGCAATATGACATCATTGTTGAGAAGCTTTGAGAAAGGAAACAAATACCACAAGAATGACTCAAGAAATTCATGCCATGATGCAACCTATAAACGGTTGAATGCGAGAAATGTATGCATGAAGTAGATACGTGTTACCGAGATAGCATTGGATTGATGTAGTAGACAATGGTTCATCGATCATCCTAGCACGACTCAAATAAGCACATGGTGTCAACACCTTCCTTGTAAGTGAGACGAGTATCCAATGTATCTCCAATTGTTCCTAGAACAACACCACAAACAAAGTGGTACCCAAACTTATTGGGACCAAAAAGTTAGTGGACCAACAATACATAGGACAAAAATCCACATAAATATGTGCATATAGATATGAAATTGAATTTCATGCACACTTTAGCCAATTTATGTCATAGTGGAGTTTCCCCTATATATTGGGTCAAGGAAAGAGAACATGCCAACGAAAGTACATGTAGTAAATATGCATGCTCAAGGCTTTCAAGAATCAAATCAACACACAGTTGATAAGATACCAAAAGATAAGGTATCAAGTGAAAATAAGATACCAAATGAAAAAAATTATCACTTGACGGATACCAACTAAAACATACATCAAGGAATGAGATATCCATTGAAACATGCCAAATATAAGGAAACAAGATACCAATTGAAGGAAAACAAGAGGTATCAAGTTCCCAAAAGAGAGCTATGTTCAAAACAAACCAAACCCTTCACAAATTTTCATGATGTCACAAAGCACCATAGAGAAAAGGCTTGCCTCCCACCAACACACACTTGACGAAGATCAAAAGATTTTATGATAAACACACAAAGAGAGTGTTCTAAAGAAAATATGATAGCTCCCCCAAGAGATGTGCATTCTATAGAATTTGCATTTGAATACAAAATGCACACGATGGGATCATCAATTTCCCTATATCTATATAAACACTAGACATGCTCAAAAAGATCCACAAGAGGCAAGGAAGACAAACGATAAACAAAAACCTATGTAAAGATGGTTAGCAAATTCTACCACTTAAAAGGAATACCAATTGTCAAAGGACAAGGAGTATTTGGAAATAATTCCCATTGGTAGATTGCAAATAGATCCAACATCATCTTTACTCCTAAATCACAAGTAAATGACACTTGTAGAGCTAGCATGCCACCTAGGAACAAGATAAATTATAATATCAAATCTAAGTGGCAATATCTCAAATGTACACATTCTATGGGCTTGTAATATACACATTATATATTACTCCCCCATAATGTGGTAACCCAATGATAATAACAAGTGGCAAATGAAATCCAACAAGAGATGATTAATGGACCATTTAGAATTTGAATTTCTCATGAGAAGACATACCACATAGAAGCTAGATAGGTGTTATTCCTCATGTACACACATTTTTAGGATTGTGAAGTGCACAAAGCACATCACTCCCCCAAAATGGGATAATCCATTAATCTCTCAAGAGAACCAACTAAGATAAGACAAGATGCAAAAAGGCTCAACACAAACACACACGTACATGATGTGCAAACCAACATACCCATACTTGATTACTCAAGATAAGCAAGCCAGAGGCACACCATATACAAACACATGCAAGGTAAAAAACCACAACATGCAAAGGGACAAGTAACTATCAATGTAAACAATTTAAGTACAAGTTATCGTAAGGAGGCGCATTGGATATAAGATAGAAACTTGATAATCCAAATGACTTGGCTTGAGATAATATGAATGATGAAGATCCTTAATTATTCATGATGTATCCAAGTCACCAATGCCCTCCAACAACACCTATTGATCAAGTTTGAGCTTGTTGGTCCCAAACCAAGTTGGGTCCTAAGAGGTTAGTCACAATAGGCTTGGTTACCCAAATGGTTCTTTTCTTGACACCAATTTGAGTACCAACACATTTGGCAAACACATTGCCAAGCTTATCCTTCCCAAGAGAATAGATATCATCAATAATTATTGGGTTGGATAAGTTACCTTTCATGCAAGAAGAAGCAAAGTGACCCTTCTCACGACATAAGTAGCAACATCTACCCTTTTCTTTCTTCTCAATTGATTTCTCAACTTGAGGAGCGATGACTTGGGTCTTCTTGGGAAGTGGCCTTTCTTCAACCTGTGGTTGAGCATGCAATTGAACTTGTGGCTGCTTCCCTTGTTGCTTATTACTTTGAGGCTTCTTCTTTAATGGGCAAGATCTTACATGGTGCCCTTGTATTTTGCACTTGAAGCAAGTAATCTTGGACAAATTCTTGACTTGTTCTTGGCCCTTCTTCTTGTACTTCGTGGACATCTTCTTCTTCTTGGAGTTGAATCTGATTCCACCTTTGTCATTTGGCAATTTTTGCACACTCAAGATATTGTTGAGTGTGGACTTCCCTTCATGACTCTTTTCCAAGTCTTTCTTCAAAGAAGTGACTTGGGCCTTGAGCTCATTGATTTCCTCTACATGGTTAGAATCAACACAAGTGATAGAGGAAGTATAAGCCTCATCGTTAGAGCAACAAGGCAAGGAAAGTAATTCATCACAAGATGTACCAACATTATGAGTAGATGAACTATGAGGACTAGCACATGGAAATAAAGCATTTCTACTAGATTTAGTGCTAATTTCCACATGAGGCTCACTAGATGTTACCTTAGGGGTACTAGCCTCATGAGTTATCTTTAGCACATTATGCGAGACTAGAAGATCGCCATGAGAGCTAGAAAGCTTTTCATGACTTTCTTCCAATTTCCCATAATTGCTAGATAGCAACTCAAGTTGAGCCCTTAGCTCAACATTCTCCTTTAATATGGATGCTTCGCAAGAAATAGAGTTAGTAGCAGAAGCATCATCATTAACAACAAGAGGAGAATGCAACTTGGCAAGCTCTTTAGAATATGAAACTTTAAGTTAAGCATGAGACTCGGTGAGTTCAACGAGCGAACTCTTAATGACCCTTGAGCCATTTTCGAGGTGCTCAAAGTACTCAAGGAGTTTAGCATGTGCAACTTCAAGCTTATCATTTTTAGTTCTAAAATCATTAGCCACCTTGAGAGCTCTTTCATGGGATTCCTTTAATCTAGATAATTCTAGAGCAAAGGTATCCTCAAGATATTCCTTGGTGGTTTGTTCATTTTCAAGAGCTTGAGATAGCTCCGCGATCTCATTAGTGTAATCACGTTCATGACCTTCCATTTTGTCAATGGTGGTCTCATGCTCCTCGAGATGAGCTTCCAACTCCTCAATATATTTCTTGCCCTCGATGGCAATAGACATGATTTCCATGAAGTTGGAACGAGCAATTTTATTCTTATGAAGAGCGTTAAAAATCATTTCTCCCTTAATTTTTAAGGAAGCAATATTATCACTCTCTTCATCATTATCATCAACATCATCATCGTGAGATATATTGGGATTCAAAGTAGGAGATACCTTTGAAGCCTTATCCACAAGGAAAAAGTGAGAAACAATAGATGATGATGTAGGATCCCTTAAAGCACCATTCAAAACCACATATTGTTCCATGGAGTGTTAGGTTTCCTCTACATTGTTAGCACAACAACTCGAGGAAATAGATACAGTTTTATCATGGCAACAAGATATAGCAAGCATATCATCATGAGATTTAGTCAAGCAACTTGTACATGATATACAAGGACTATCAACACAAGCATGTGAAACATTTAAAGTGCTCGAGGTGTTAAAGTCCAAATATGAAGCATTGCAATAAGATAGTGAAGAAGAATTATCAACAATAAGCCCACTATCATCATTACAATGATCATCGCTACTCACCATATAATTATATTATGGCAAACCACATGTAGGTGAAGTAGATGAAGTTGAGAAGACAACACGACCGGAGGTGGAGGGAGAACAATCATCCCTACAAATCTTGGACTCACCAAACTTATCTTGAAGCTTTGTCCACAACTCATGAGCATCCCGGAACGGCATGATTCCAAATATAACTACATTGCTCAAAGCATCAAAAAGCACATTAGAAGCTTGAGCATTGAGAGAAGAGTTTTTGTCATCCTCCAAAGATAGGTGTTGAGAATCCTCTAGAGGAGAAAACCCCATATCTACAATTCGCTCTAAAGACGGGTCCATGATCCTAAAGAGATTAAGCATGCGAATTACCCAAACATCAAAATTTGTGCCATTGAAACTAAGAGTGTCAGAGAATCCTAATCCCTTAGTCGACATCCTTACTCTCTAGGTTGTTAAACCTAATAATGAGATACCTCGCTCTGATACCAATTGAAAGGACGTGGATGTCACCTAGAGGGGGGTGAATAGGCGCTTTAAAATAATTACGGTTTAGGCTTGAACAAATGCGGAATAAAACTATCATTTAATTAGTCAAGCACAAAACCTAAAACAACTAGGCCCACCTATGTGCACCAACAAATTATGCTAAGAAAGATAGACAACTAAGTGATAGCAAGATATATAACAAGAAACAATATGGCTATCACAAAGTAAAGTGCATAAGTAAATGGCTCGGGTAAGAGATAACCGAGGCATGCAGAGACGATGATGTATCCCGAAGTTCACACCCTTGCGGATGCTAATCTACGTTCGGAGCGGTGTGAAGGCACAATGCTCTCCAAGATGCCACTAAGGCCACCATAATCTCCTCACGCCCTCGCACAATGCAAGATGTCGTGATTCCACTAAGGGACCCTTGAGGACGGTCACCGAATCCGTACAAACAAGGTTGGGGCAAACTGCACAACTTAATTGGAGGCTCCCAACAACACCACGAAGCTTCACCACAATGGACTATGGCTTCCGCGGTGACCTCAAATGCTCGGGGTAATCTCCACAACTTAATTGGAGACCCCGACGCTTGCCCGGAGCTTTGCACCACAATGATTGAGCTCCAAGGCACCACCAACCGTCTAGGGTGCCAAAGCACCCAAGAGGAACAAGCTCTATGGTGCTCAAACGCCCAAGAGTAATATGCTTCTCAACTTCTCACTTCCATGTATCACCGTGGAGAACTCAAACCTATGCACCAAATTCAATGGTAAGGGCACACGGAGAGTCCAAGTCCTTCTCTCCCAAATCCCACCACAACAACTAATGTTATGGAGGAAAGTGAGAGGAAGAACGAAGAAGAACACGAAGAACTCCAAGATCTAGATCCAAGGGGTTCCCCTCGCATATAGGAGAAAGTGATTGGTGGAAATATGGATCTAGATCTCCTATCTCTTTTCCCTCAAGAACTAGCAAGAATCATTGGAGGGATTGAGAGTTAGCAAGCTCGAAGAAGGTCAACAATGGGGGAAGAACACGAGCTCAAAGAATAAGGTTCAATGGGGAAGAAGACCCCCTATTATAGGTGGGGAAATATCCAACCGTTATGCTCACAACCCGCACAGAGCGGTACTACCGCGATGGCAGGGGAAGCCCTTTGAAAAACAACAGAGAGGAGGCAAAAGGCCAGTAGAACTGCCAGAGCGGTACTACCGCTCGTCCTCACGGTACTACCGCTAGGGATAGCGGTACTACCGCTAAGGGTAGCGGTACTAGTGCTTGCGAGCGATACTAAAAAAATACATCCGTGCCTACCACTGTTGGACTTAACACGAGATTTTGGTACGGAGCCACAGTAGTACCGCTCTGGAGCGTTAGTAAAAGATTACATCCGCTCTAGCCGCAGTAGTACCGCTGCAACCTTTTAAGAACACCAAAACTGCCATAACTTCTGCAAACGGACTCCAAATTTAATGAAACCAAGTTTGTTGGAAAGCTAACGACATGGGCTAACACAATATTGGTAGAAATATCAATAATAAGCAAATGATAAAAGGCCCATAAAAAATGGTGAGAACCCTTCCTCGGATAAGACCGGTAAAACCTCCAACACCGAAAACACAATAGAAAAAGCATATGAAATCCGTTTTCGATGTACTAGAGCTTGTCACGAAGATAACCACAATCTCTAAAACCTCAAAAGGAGAAAATACAAATATGAATCAAGAAAGATGATGCAAGGATGCAATGGTTTGAGATCTCGATGAATGATACGATCAAGCTACTCATTTGAGAGCCCCCCTTGATAGTACGGCTATCGATCCTATAACCTGGTCTCCAAACTACCATCATGAGACCGGTAAAATAGAAAACCTATCAAGGGAAAACCTTTGCCTTGCACTAAGTCCACTTGAGCTAGATGATGACGATCTTGACTCCCTCAAGTTGGACCACCTTTCGTGATTGCGTTGGCTCGATGAAGGCTAGTTGATTGCTCCCCCATACTCCACTATGGGTGAGTCACTCTCCGGCACACCTTCATAAGTACATTGTCACCACAATGGACGACAAGCTACACGCATGATTTCTTCGTGATGCTTCACTTGACCTTGCACACCGCAACCTTGATGACAATCACCACCTGATGTCATCTTCCATGGGTTGTATGGGATCTTCCTTCTCGATGCAATCTCAAGGAAAAATATCTAACCCTACAAAGAACACTCATGTAGACCATGGGTTAGTACACAAAGCGTAATGGACAATGCTTACCATACCATGGGATCATTTGATCCTTCTCGGTACATCTTGTATGCTTTGTGTGTTGATCAACTTGCTTCACTCTTTGACTTAGTCTTGATCAACCTTGTACCATATCTTCTCTCTTCATAAAGATGATGTCTTGAAGGTAAACATGAATGCTCACACAGTCTTCTTCTTCAAGACATGCTTGCAGTAAGCTCAACTCTTACACGACCAATCTTTGGATAACACCTTGAATACCACCCTGGTCACCATATAAACTCCTTGAAACCAACAGATGGACTTCAAAAAGTACCTATAGACAAGTCCTTCGAATATAACTCAAGGCAACCATTAGTCCATAGGGGTGTCATCAATTACCAAAACCACACATGGAGAAATGTGCTCTTACAACATGTCTTGATGCAAGAACAAGTGCTCAGCTTTCAAAGCCCCATGACCGCAGGCGCATCATCCACATCGTATGTTTTCAGATTGTTTGTGTCTTTGCTTTATCAGTAATATCACACGCTAGTCAACGAGCTTATTGCTAAGCCTATAAATTTCATTGACCTATCAAATTTATTGCTAAGCCTATAAAATTTTGCCAAATGAAATCTTATGAAAAAATTAGGTAGGTAATCACGGGCATGATTTGATAAAGAAGTATTTACACAATCATACTAATATGGATTGTAAATCACAGGCTAACATACTGAAATATTTATATCCCTCCTACTTCTGCTTTTTTCACCGATTTTTGCTAGATAATTGTCTCGTATTCTTTTGACGTACCAAATAAAAATATGTCTTCTTGGTAAGCCAATAAATTTTTACCAAATGACATCTTAAATTTTAGTTCGGTAGGTAATCACATCGAGGCATTAATATGGATTGTAACTCGTTGTTCAATGTATTGAAATATTGCGAACCAACTTATTGTTGGATGATTTGGAAGACAGTGATATCTTGTGTCTACCGGAGTTTTAAGTCTCAAACTTGACATTGATACATGCATTTTACTAGATTTATTTTAGATCTTGTAACGACGTGCGTTCAGTGCGAGCCGAGTTTTGACATTGGTAAACTTTGTAGGCATCCATGGAGAATCATGTAAATTACTATTAATTCTTTTTTGGAACGTTTTGACATTTGAGAAGTTACTTCTTGCAATGGTAAAATTTCCCGGCATATACGATGATTCCGTCCATTTATCGTTTCACTGTTTTTTTTTTGAATGTTATTTATCGTTTCACTGTTGGGAAGGAATATACGGCTCGGAATATACACACGGCTACAGCTGTGTTGCAGCAGTAGCAGGAGCGTAGGCGTCCCATCGTGGCACGGACCAGACACGGGCTGACGCAGCGCAGGCCGCAGCTGTTGGATCAAGCACGCCAGCCGGGCGACACGGGACAGCGGACAGCCGAGGCCATGCAGAACCCTCCTGCAAGGCTGCAGCAACGTGGAAATGAGACGTGTTCACGTGCCGACCCCGGGGGAGCATCGTGTCGGGAACCAACCAGGCACCAGGCGCTGCGCTCCGCCCGTTTCATATTCGCCATTGCCAGGGAGGTCGACTCATGCCGCATCCATCTATCCATCTATCCCTTGGCTACGCTCCTCCATAAACAAAGAAGGAAGAAACGGTCCTCCGTCCACATGTGGCCGCTCGACGGTTTGATCATGTGGCCGCTCGACGGTTTGATCTGTACAACAGAGGGGAGATTAATGGCGAGCCTGGCAGCGTGGCTCGCTGGTCGAAGATGAGCTTAGAACGTGCGAGCTCGACCGATCGGTGCTCCGTGCGAAAGCGTGTCGAGCTGGGCGGTCCGTCCCGACGGGGTCCGACCACTCCCGTCGCCTCGCCAAGCTCTCGCCGTGCCGGAGCGCCGGCCACGGTTGACGCTTTGACTGACTGTTTCGCTCTGAAACCTTCACATCGTTTTACAATGCGTTAACATGAGGGGTCAACTTGCTGTTGTTCTTTATGCAGAAAGGAACCGGACGTGGTTCTGCCACCGAGATGATGAAAAATGCGCTAGCTGTGCCCTCATGTGTCGCCGGCCCCCGGGAAACTGAATATCTTTTCTGTTGCATCCAGTTTATCACATGACGCCTCACATGTCCCTCGCATGATCCCACACGTTTATCGCCAACGCCACATGATTTTGTCATTATTTTTTGCCGAAACCATCGCGTCAATGACGCCTCACATGATATTTTTGCCGTCACCGCTGCATCCAAGGGCACATGATGTACCCGTTTGAGTACCTACATCGTTCTTAGTCATTTTACATATTTATCTTGGTTAGTCTATTTAAGCTAATTTATGCGGAGAAAAAACATTTACATGTTGATTGGTTGTCTACATTTCTTTTAGATTGCATCGGCTCAAAGAAAAGGCACGTTGTCCGGTTGTTTGATTATATGCAAGACAATTGTCTGGTAACCTCTTCATTGATGTGGTGAGATTATCGGACACATATGCATAGGTCATAACAAAAACTGACCATACAGATCAAGAAGATGCATACATAGCATACTCCTTTCGTACTCGTGCATATTCAAAGAATTTCAAAACACTTAGACACGATGCATTAATTTTCACCTTGTTTTTTGTTTATTGATATGAATAGAGAAATCAACTATGTTTTTAATGACTTGAATCCGTCTAGCACAAAATAAGTGGTCAATTTATTGCATAAAATGGTATTAATTAGCAAATAAACATTAAGTTCTCTGATTTTCCCATCTACCTTGGTTACGGTGCAGAACGTAAGATGACTTATGCGCCAGTAGGGAGCGAGTAGTTTTAACCATCCATTAGAACAAGTTTAAGAGCATCTCCAACAGCCGCCCAACGCGTCGCGCGCTAAAAACTACTGTGTCGCGCGCGCTTCGCCTGGTTTGGCGCGCCCGGCAGCGCTCGCTCCAACAGCCGCGCTAAAATGCAGCGCGCAAAAATGCAGCGCGCACGACTCGCCATATATTGCATTTTGGACACAAAATGGATTTCAAACATTCAAAATGCAATCAACATGGCATATAAATTTCACACAAACAAATTGATGCATAAAAGTTCATCCAACCAAGTTCAAAATGCAAACCAAGTTCATGACACAAATGAAAGACACATCAAGCCTCGTCCTCGTCTTCGTCCTCATCATCCGAAGATGATTCTTCCTCCTCCGAAGATGATTTTTCCTCCTCATCATCATCATTGTCGCGCACCGCATCCCGTGAAGCTCGAACGGTGTTGGCAAGATCTTCAACGGCATCTTCATGGGAAAGTGTGTGAGGCACACCGGAAGACATTTCGCCCATGGTGGCCGGAGGTGCACCCATGCCTCCCATGAGAGACGCAAAACTCATGCCTTCCAGGGCGGCCATGGCGCCGGGGGATGCTCCAAAGCCACCCATGTCTCATGGTCTCCATGGTAGCTCCAAAACCACCCATGACACCTAAGCCTCCCATGGTAGCTCTAAAGCCACCCATGCTCCCATGGCGCCAAGGCCACCGCCACCCATGGCGTCAAGGCCACCGCCACCCATGGCGCCAAGGCCACCGCCACCCATTGCGCGAATCATGGCTCTTTTTTGGATCAAGACCTCTTCACGGGCAAGATTGACATACTCTTTTTGCGCCTCATTAAGGATAGATGTGTCCAAGAAGAACAAATGCTTCTCCCATTCCATCAATCTAGTTCGCTCCTCATTGCTCACCTTCCTCTCCTCCAAAGCCACCTTCCTCTCCTCGGCCGCCACCCTCCTCTCCTCGGCCACCAACCTCCTCTCCTCAGCCGCGGCATCTTGGCTCCTTGCATTTTCCTCACCTCGTTGGCTTCTTTTCTTGCCTTCACAATAGCTTCCATATCATTTTTAAGCTCATCATCTCCTTTCCTCTTCTTCTTTTCTTTTGCGTTTTTTTTGCATTCATCCGGTCGTTTTGGCTTCGAGTATGAAACCGAGTTGGGTGTGGGGCTTCTCTTGCCGTCATCACTTGATGCTTCCTCCTCCTCATCATCATCCAACTCAATTGTTTGCTTGCGTTTGTTGCTCAAATCCAAATCATCCAAATCATCACGCTTCTTCCATTTCTCATCATCCTTCAACACCCCATAGCAATGAGGCAAGGTAAATGGTCTTACTTTCTTGATCTTCCTCTTCTTGGTCCTCTTCTCCTCTCCTTTGAACAAGTTTTGTGCAATGTTGTACTACATGAAAACAAAACAAGTTAGCACATCAAACACCAACAACAAGTATGATGAACATGGATGAAATGTCACTTACTCTATCGTCCTCATTGGTGCCACTTGGGTTCAACTTGTCAACCGCCTTTTGTGTGGCCGCCCACTTTTGACAATCCTTGTTGATTGTCGACCACCGGGATCGATATCGGTCGAAGCGGTCAATTCCACTCACGTTGCGAGCATCAAAGTGTTCCTTCATCTGGTTTCAATAAGCATCTCTACTTTGATCACCTCCAACGGATGAATCCCTCGACATTACCAACCAAGTATTACATAGTAAGATGTCTTCGGCGTTGGTGTAATTGCCCGCTCTTCCTTTCGGTGCGTCGACAATGCCCTCACCATGCTCGTCCACCTTGAACTCATTGGTTTGAGACCAATGCGAATTGTTGGAGCCAACACCCATAGTTGATATGTATGCATCATCGTCGAGATTACAAAATATATAGAACAATGCAAATAAGTTATCTATATGTATGCATTCAAAAAATAACAAGAAAAAAAAGTAGGGGAAATTTTCTACCTTTGGGGCATATCGTCGAACACATTGTGCGCGTCGGCCGCCGGCTCAACGAGTGAGCTCACCGGCGCTTCGGTAGCCGCCGCGCCCGTCACACGCCCTGCAAGCTTCTTCCTCGATGCCTTCGAGGTCCCGGAGCCGTCCGCCGCCTTGTTCTTCTTCGCGGATGTCTTGCTCTTCTTCGGTCGCGCCGCATTTGGGAGCTTCAAGGGGAGGGCACGGGGCGGCGTCGGCGCGACGCCACCCGCCGCCGAGGTCATCCGCGACGGCATGAAGAGGCCGCGTGTGAGGCCGATGCTCGGAGGAGCTCCGCCGGAGGCGAGGCCAATTTCCCCGTTCTAGGATTTTGCGGCGGTGGCGGCGGCGGTGGAGGGGTCACGACTGTAGGATGGGGTGAGCGGGGTGCCGGCATGTGCGTCCATCGGGTCAAGTTTGCCGGCACTGGCGCGCGGGGGCGAAGGTGGCGCGAAGGAGAGAGTGCGTCGCGAGCGCTCATGTGTGCCGCACGCGGAAGCGGGCGTCCCAAATACACAGCGCGCGATGGCATTTCGGCCCGCACGCTGAACTAGATATGCCGCGCGTGCGTTTTTTGCGCCTCTACTGGAGCGCCCGGAGCGGTAGCGCGCGCAAAAACAACTGATTTTTTAGCTTGGCGCTTGTTTAGCACGGCTGTTGGAGATGCTCTAACATAGTAGGATAAGTTCTAAAGCAAACCGCACAGCATAATATAGTCTTAAAAGCAAATCAGACAACATGAGCTTTTTAGGCGATCACGATGAAGGCCTCGTCGTGTTTTTGTACATGGTGACCACCTCCACGCCGTCGTCGTTGAATACGATAACCTTCAAGGTCTTGAGAGTCACCAACTTGAAGGTCACCATGTACCCAATCATGATCTGGTAAACCACACGGCAAAGGGGACCCAACCCTGATCAAGAGTGCCGCTGTCGTGGACCACCTGGATCGTGACCCTCCATGCGCAACATGTGTTCGTCTTCAGCCTGAATTATATAGGAACGACTGGGAAGTGATTCGTAAAGTAGTTTTACCCCCGATCCCCACCAATGATGTAATAAAAAGGGACCGTTAGAGCCCTCAAATCCATCTTACTGAACTGATGGATTCGAGAAGTCATTGGCCGTGTGTTCAATCCCCCACACCTGATGTGTTCAATCCCCTTCCAAACGCTCCAATCATGTCTGCAAATCAAATCTGCCGCGACTATACAAAATTAAATCGATAGACAGGGTAAGGGTTTACCGTCATTACTGATGCGCTGGTCGATCCGGTGCTCGTCGCTCCCTAAAATCCTCTTGTAGTCAATCACTCTGGTGCTCGTCGTCGCCAACAAGTGGGGAAGAAAGGGGGAGAGCGGCGAGAGAAGGAATGTGAGGGTAATTTATGATGCTTTGGTAAACAACACGACTTTTCAAGACAATGTCCACACGTGTAACCATCCCCGCGCCATGTACCTTGGTTGCGCCGCTCGGACTTAGCTCTGAAAAAATGGTCGATTCGACCAATGCTCTGGATGCAGGTCCAAAGATGTTTTAAGTTTCATGCAGACCAACTGTTTAATGTGACACAAGCAAATAAACAGACCAAAACATACTACGAAGGTCTCGATTGACCTAAGGGTATCTACAGTCGGACTAGGCAAATCCGGCCCCCTATACGTTTGTGGACGTGCCCGGACACGTTCGCGAACGCATCCATACGATCCTTCATATTTCGCTCTCCGCATCGACACATCTCATATCTGGACCCTCAAATCCATGCAAAACCATGCATGACGATCACACAAACCAATGTCGCACGCAATACCAAATGTTGATATCTAACATAAATAGCATTTATATAAATTTATTTGAAGTACACAATCAATCATCTGCTTTTTAATTTTCACTGTGAGTCCACATATGCTTTACCGGATCATGGAGTAGTTGTACGTGCACGTGATAATCTTGGAGATTCTGATGCTTCCGCGAAAAGTTTATAAGCTGAACTGCATCTTGATCTTCCGAGATTTCAACTAGTTCTCCAGGTGGATCCGGCAGTTCTGCGATGGGATCAGACTGTCTGACATGACGAACGTGTCCGGACGTTTCATGTCCATCTTATATTTGGTCTAAATATATGAGAGATGTTGTTCAACTCGGACGAGTTTGAGACATCTGGTTAGATTGAAATTTTGTAACCAATCCGGGCATCCTGGCCAAACATTTGAAACGGATACAAAGAGTCCGGTACTAGGCTACCAAAACGAACGTCAGATATTTTTCGCCGGGTCTTTCTGAATGAGGGGCGGCTTGGCGGGGCAAGTGGAAAAGGCAGCGAAGAGGGCGTCTGCACCCCCACCGCACCGACTCATCATCGAATGCACTATGGGTGTGCAGTGCAGTACGGTGCGCACCGTGGATCGGAGCTGTCGTGGCCGGCGGTGCCCCCCGCCACCTGCACAGCACAGACGCCTGCCCAGCTCGACGCACCACTTGCCACCGGTTAAGTCAGGCTTGTCCCCTGCCGGCAGCGGGCAGAGTTGGCACGGCCTGGACCCGACAGCACGTGCCTTTCTCGTGCGAGTTCGCCAAATGCCTCTGAGTTGTGTGTGGTTCGGTTAAGCGGTTCGCCGTACTGCTGCTGACGTTACCGTCTGGCTTTTCACAGCTTGCAACCGCCGTCACGAAAATTCATAGCGTTTCAGGTACCGGACCGAAAGGGGATCGATCTTCTTGTGGTTCGGTTCACCTAGCTGGCGACTTTGGGGTCACACAATCTGTAACTTCTTTCTTGGCAACCCAGGCACGTTCTGTACACGATCACATAAGCCAAAAATTCCGCTCGATCTAGAAAGTTCTCCGGGCAACGCAAAGGACGTGAAATTTTCCTGAAAGAATGTGGGAGGGTTGCTGTCAAGAACACGGCCAAGAAATGCAGATTTCGCGATTCGTAACGCCAGGTAGGTTCCAAATTTGTGTCGATAGATGCAGGCGAACGCAAAGGCCGCGACCCGGGGGACAATATTATACCGCTAGTAGAAGTACTATATACAGATCCTCTTCAAACCACGAAAGCTGAAGCAAAACGTTTCCTAAATTTCGATTTCGAGCTGCTGCCTGCGGGATCAGAAGGTTGGGCTGAGGATGTTGAGCAGGGAGACTCTGGTGTTGATCAGCGCCCGGAACACCTTCTCGCCGCTGCTGTCGACGCTCGCGATGCACCGCTCCAGGTTGTCGTGGAGCTCGAATGCCGCCTTGCGCGCCCTCTCCTCCGGCTTCATTCGCGCCTCGGGCCGGAGCTGCACCGCGGAGGAACTGGACGCGTCGTCGTCGTTGGCCCTGCTCTGCTTCCCGGCCGACCGGCGCTTCGCGCGCGACATCCAGCGCACGAGGTCCGCCACCCACCATACGCGCTGGTGGCTGGTTCTTGGCGCGTCTGATGCGGATGCGGCGGAGAATCTTGAGGGCGCGGTGATCCAGCACGGCGTGGAGGCGACCTCGACGCGGGCGGCGGCGGCTGCGTTGGAGAGGGAGGAGACGCCGGAGAAGACGGCCGCGGAGGCGGACGCCACGGCGACGGTCGAGTCGGCTATCGCCGCGCCGAGGGCCGCGGTCTCGGGCTGCAGGTCCTCGGGGAGCGGCGTGGGGGCCTTGGCGGCCACGGCGCGTGCGGCGGCAGCGAGGCGCGGGAGGTCGCGCCCGGCGCGGCGCTGCGCGCGGGCCGCGGACGCCAGGCGCCCGGGGTCGCCGCGGCGCAGCGCGGCGCGCGTCTCCGCCTGGTGCGCCGCGAGGGCGACGAGCGCCTGGCGGAAGCTGCCGTGCGCGTCGGCGAGGCGGAGGAAGTCGTCGAGCAGGCGCTCGGCGAGCGGGGACATGCCGAGGCGGCGCAGCGGCTCCTGCGCCTGCGGGTGGTGGAGCAGCTCCGAGAGCGAGACGAGCACCCGGCCGATCAGCGAGGCCGCCGCGGAGACGGACGACGCCGAGCAGGACGACGGGGCCTGGCCGCCGAGCACGAGGCGCAGCGCGGCGACGTCGTCGTCGAGCTGCAGCACGAGCGGGTGGAAGCGGCAGGGGAGGCTGGCGGAGCGGACGCGGTAGGCCGCCGCGAGCTTGCCGTTGGCGGCCGCCGCCGCCTTCGGGGTCGGGAAGGAGATGGTGCGGCGGTAGTACCCGGCCATGGCGCTCGACTCTCGACTGCTCGTGCCTTTTGCCGTGGCGGGCGGCGAACCGGGGGACTCGCGGGTTCTTTAAAGGCCGGGGCTGGGGGAACGCGCGAGGAAGGCGTGCGTGCTGCGATGCGGTGGACCGGTAGTTTGCCAACGCCGCCGTGTGCTCGTGTCTTTTATACAGGTCGCCGAGGTCAGGCGAGGCGAGGTGGACTCTGGGGGAGTGCGGACTCGCGGCTCAGGGTGGGTCGTGCCGTGCGTTGGGCTTGGGCCACATTGACTGCCGCGTACGTTGCAGCGGCACGCAGTCACGGCGGGCACGTCGCCGTTACGTTTGGACGTCTTCTTTCTGGGGCAGGGGCTCGTCGGTGCGGGCTACGGTGGGTTTGGTTTCCGGCAAAACGCCCGGCGCGTTCCGTGAAGGGCGGAGCGGCAGGCATTTTGCCACAGAGGGTGTGTTGGGGTGTGGCCTGGCTCGTCCGTTTGTGGGCGGCATCGCTCGGCAGTCGGCAGGCAGCGGCACGGTCGATTCGGTGGGGGCGCGTCCATCGTCCATGTATGTGGTTGTGGTACTGTAGTGCCCTGGCCGGTGCATGGCGACGAGGAGAAGGTGAGGGTCACGAGAACGTGATGCGCCAGAATGTTTTTTTTTTCAAACGTGGAATGCTTTGTTTTCGTCATGGGGTACTAGTGATATCTGCTAGGCGCGTCGGTGTGCACCATTTTTGTGTGTGCACAATGCGAGTTAGTACATGCACTACTTTTGATTCTTTTCCTTTTCTTTCTTGCGATCCATCTCGTAGTATGTCTGCTCACTTTTGGAATTTTCGAACCAAGCATCACCAGATAGGATCCGAAATCATTCCTAATGCCTTTTTTTTAGTGAAATTCTTGTATTACTCAATCACATAGTCCTTAGAGCATCTACGGCCACACGGACAGTGATCAATCACGCCTCGTATAATACATTCTACAACCAGATACCTTAAATTAGAAATCTCAAATTCATACTATTACATGCAACGTGAAACAATTTTTAAGCAGAGATCGTCCGCCCTTGCCGTGCCCATGTCCGGCGGTCGGTTGCATTCCCCAAAGTGTTGGTCTGACCATCGACGAGGTAGAGTAGGATATGAGACACTAGCAAGGCTCACGAGAGTCGAGCTCCCGCCGTTTCGCATGCCCTACTCTTCCTCGTCGGAGGCCGCGACCCGAACGGTGTCGGTGGACGTGAGATCAATGGCGGATCTTTCCTGGGAGGAGATGACATCCACCACGACACGGTTGCGGCGCTCGCAATGGTTCACCATACCGGGCGCCTGAGAGTGTGATTCCACCTCGACAACATCCACTGCCATGAGGGCTTCCGCTGCCTCACACAGCGTGCACGCCGCGTCAAGTTTTCATCGGACGATGCCATGGTGCGTCCCGGTGCTCAGAGCGCCAATGGAGTGGTTGTGCGTCTGCCACCTTGTCCGGACGCCAGACAGACCGCATTGCGTCCCGTGAGGCAGCAATGGCACAACCAGCGCTGGATCCATGCGCCATCTGGACGGATTCCCGTTGGAATGAGTCCACGCGTTGTCGTGCACAGGCCTCCTCCCGGGAGCGGCGGAGTGCAAGCCGGACATCGATCTTCTCCTCGGGGCCGCGTGGGATGAACTCGAGGTCGACGGATCTGGAGGTGAAGGACTCGGATCCGCTTCCCTCCATGGTGGAGACGGTCAAAGATCGCCGGAGGTGAGCTTGGTTGGTGGAAGGGAGTGGAGGACACTAGAGTGAAGTGGCTAGGGTTTGGTCGGACGGGGAGGAATATATGTGGGATCGGGTGGGCCAACGTGGGCATATTCCTTATCCCCATCTCTGTTTTTCTCCTTGCGCTCTTCATGTCGTCGCTTGGTGGGGAGCACAAGCTGGTTGGTACCCGGTACATGTTTTTCTTCCCAATCTTCTTTGTTGGTTCCATCAAACCGTGGGGATGTTATTCTTGTTCTTTCATGTGTTGGGGTAAGGGTGGTCCTTCTTACTGGTTTCTCCTTTAGCCATTATTTTCCCTCTTCAACCTCCTTTGGAGGCCCGCCTCACGGTCTTTAGATGAGGTAGTCAAGTGGAGTGACTTCATGCTTCCTTCCTCATGGTAGCCGTTGTCCATTCTAGATGCAGTTTCTCTTTCTACATTGCAAGTGGTTATATAAGATATGTTGGGGAACGTTGCATGGGAAACAAAAAATTTCCTACGCACACGCAACATCTATCCATGGTGATGAGCATCTACGAGAGGGAGAGTGGATCTACATACCCTTGTAGATCGCTAAGCGGGTTGGTGTAGTCGACCGTCTTCGCGATCCAAATCGCCGAGCGTCCCGCGATCTCATCACGATCCGTCCCGTGAACTCATCACGATCCGTCCCGCGAACTCATCACGATCCGTTTCGTGATCTTGATCACAATCCGTCCCGCGAACTCATCACGATCCGTCCCGCGAACTCGTCACGAACCGTCTCGGGATCTTGATCACGGTCCTTCCGATCTAGCGCCGAACGAACGGCACCTCCGCGTTCAGCACACGTGCAGCTTGATGACGATCTCCACCGTCTTGATCCAGCAAGAGGAAGTGGAGAGGAAGAAGAGTTCACCTGCAGCGTGACGGCGCTCCGGCGATGGTGGTGGAGCAATTCCGGCAGGACTTCGCCTAAGCGCTGCAGAAAACCGATCTAGAGGAGAAACTATGCACTAGAGGAACGGGCAGCACGTGGCTGAAAATTCTGTGCCAAAACCCTAAAATCCTCTAGTATATATAGGAGGAGAGGAGGAGGAGTCTTGGCTGCCAAAAATCCAGCCCCTGGGTCGACCAAAGTGGGGAGGAGAGGAGGACTCCTCCTCCAATCCTAGTAGGACTAGGATTCCTCCTTTTTGGCCTTTTTCCACCTTTTTCCCTTTGGGCTTTTTCTCCTAGCCGCATGGGCCTTGTGTGGGACTTCCACCAGCCCACATAAGGCTGGTATTTACTCTCCCACAGCCCATGAAGCCTCTTGGGTCGAAATACCCCTCCCGGTGGTCTCCCGGTACACTCCCGGCACTCCCGGTACACTACCGATGAGCCCGAAACTTTCCCGGTGACCCAACTGGGACTTCCTATATATGAATCTTTACCTCCGGACCATTCTAGAGATCCTCGTGACGTCCGGGATCTCATATGGGACTTCGAAAAACCTTCGGTCACCACCATACATAACTCTATACTACCGAAACGTCACCAAACCTTGAGTGTGCAGACCCTGCGGGTTCGAGAACTATGTAGACATGACCGAGACACCTCTACGGTCAATAACCAATGGAGGGACCTGGATGTCCACATTGGTTCCTACATATTCTATGAAGATCTTTATCGGTCGAACCTCTATGTCAAGGATTCAGTTAATCCCGTATGATGTTCCCTTTGTTCTTCGGTATGTTACTTGCCCGAGATTCGATCGTCGGTATCTCCATACCTAGTTCAACCTCGTTACCGGCAAGTCTCTTTACTCGTTCCGTAATACAAGATCCCGTGACTAACACTTAGTCACATTGCTTGCAAGGCTTATTATGATGTTGCATTACCGAGTGGGCCCTGAGATACCTCTCCGTCACACGGAGTAACAAATCCCAGTCTTGATCCATGCCAACTCAACAGACACCCTCGGAGATACCTGTAGAGCACCTTTATAGTCACCCAGTTACGTTGCGACATTTGATACACACAAGGCACTCCTCCGATGTCCGTGAGTTGCATGATCTCATGGTCATAGGAACATATACTTGACATGCAGAAAACAGTAGCAATAAACTGACACGATCATATGCTACGTTTGTAGTTTGGGTCTTGTCCATCACATCATTCTCCTAATGATGTGATCCCGTTATCAAATGACATCTCATGTCTATGGCTAGGAAACCTTAACCATCTTTGATCAACGAGCTAGTCCATTAGAGGCATACTAGGGACATGGTTTTGTCTATGTATCCACACATGCATCTAAGTCTCCGATCAATACAATTTATAGCATGGATAATAAACGATTATCATGAACAAGGAAATATGATAATAACTAATTTATTATTGCCTCTAGGGCATATTTCCAACAGTCTCCCACTTGCACTAGAGTCAATAATCTAGTTCACATCACCATGTGATTTGCATTGTTATGAATCTAACACCCAATGAGTTCTGGGGCTCGATCATGCTTTGCATGTGAGAGAGGTCTTATAGTCAACGGGTCTGCGACATTCAAATCCGTGTGTACTTTGCAAATTTCTATGTCAAACCGTAAACACTGCTACCACACTCCACTTGGTACTATTCCAAATGGCTTCTCCGCTATACGTATCCAGATTGCTACTACGAGTCATCCGGATTGGTGTTAAAGCTTGCATCGACGTAACTCTTTACGACGAACTCTTTATCACCTCCATAATCGAGAAACATCTCCTTAGTCTTTTAGTTACTAAGGATAATCTTGACCATTGTCCAGTGCTCCATTCCAGGATCACTTTGAAACCTTCTGGCCATACTTATGGCAAGGCTGACATCAGGTCTTGTGCACAACATTGCATACATGATAGAGCCTATGGCTGAAGCATAGGGGGTGACACTCATCTTTTCTCTATCTTCTACAGTCACTGGGCATTGAGTCTTACTCAACTTTATACCTTACAAATCAGGCGAGAACTCTTTCTCTGACTGATCCATTTTGAACTCTTTCAAAATCTTGTCAAGGTATGTACTCATTGAAAGTCTTATCAAACATCTTGATCTATGTTTATAGATTTTGATGCTCAACAATTAGGTAGTTTTATCCAGGTCATCCTTTGAAAAAATCTTTTCAAACAACCTTTTATGCTTTCCAGAAAAATTCTACATCATTTCCGATCAACAATATGTCAACCACATATGCTTACCAGAAACTCTATAGTGATCCCACTCACTTTATTGTAAATACAAGGTTCTCATAAACTTTGTATAGACTCAAAAACTTTGATCACCTCATCAAAGTGTACATTCCAACTCCGAGATGCTTGCTTCAGTTCATAGAAGAATCATTAAAGCTCGCACATCTTTTAGCATCCTTAGGACTGACAAAACCTTCTGGTTGTATCTCATACAACCTTTCCTTAAGGAAGGAAACGATGTTTTGGCATCCATCTGCAGATTTCATAATTGAAAAATGCAGCAACTCCTAACATAATTCCAACAGACTTTATCATCGCTACGAGTGAGAAAGTCTCATCGCAGTCAACTCTTTGAACTTGTCGTAAACTACTTTGCAACAAGTCGAGCTTTACAAATGGTAACATTTACCATCAGCGTCTGTCTTCATTTTAAAGATCCATTTGTACTTTAACAACCTGCCGTCCAACGAGCAAGTCCACCAAAGTCTATACTTGGTTTTCATACATGGATCCTTTCTCGGATTTCATGGCCTCTAACCATTTGTTGGTTTCCGGGCCCATCATCGCTTCTCCATAGTTTGTAGGTTCATCGTTGTCCAACAACATGACTTCCAAGATAGGGTTTGTCGTACCGCTCAGGAGCAGTATACATCCTTGTCGCCCTACGAGGTTTGATAGTAACTTGATCCGAAGCTTCATGATCATCATCATTAACTTCCTCTTCAACTAACGTAGTCTTCACAGAAACAACTTCCTGCGCTGCGCTACTCTCTGGTTGAAGTAAAGGTTCAATAACCTCATCAAGCTCTAATTTCCTCGTAGGTCGATAGCAACTTGATCCGAAGCTTTCATGATCATCATCATTAACTTCCTCTTCAACTGACGTAGGATTCACAGAAACATCTTTCTATGTTGTGCTACTTTCTGGTTGAAGCAGAGGTTTCAACAACCTCATCAAGTTCTATCCTCCTCCCACTCAACTCTTTCAAGAGAAACCCTTTCTCGAGAAAGGACCCAGTTTTAGCAACAAACATTTTATGCTTAGATCTGAGATAGAATGTTCACCCAACTGTTCTTAGGGTATTCTATGAAGATGCGTTTGTCCGCTTTGGGTTCGAGCTCATTAGGTGAAAACTTTTTCCACACAAGCGTCACAGCCCCAAACATTAAGAAATGACAGCTTAGGTTTCTATCAAACCATAGTTCACATAGTGTCATCTCAACGGATTTAGATGGTGCCCTATTTAAACTGAATGTAGTTGTCTCTAATGCACAACCCCAAAATTATAGTAGCAAAATGATAAGAGACATCATAACATGCACCATATCCAATAGAGCATGACTATGACGTTCGGACATACCATCACACTATGGTGTTCCAGGTGGCGTGTGTTGTGAAACAACTTTCACATTGTCTAAAGTTGTATGCCAAACTCGTAACTCAGATATTCACCTCCACGATCATATTGCAGATACTTTTATCTTCTTGTCACGATGATCTTAAACTTCACTCTGAATTTGCTTGAACTTTTCAAATGATTCAGACTTGTGTTTCATTAAGTAAATATACACTATATCTACTTAAATCATCAGTGAAGGTAAGAAAATAATGATATCCACTACATGTTACAAGACTCACTGGATTGCATACATCAACATGTATCATTTCCAATGAATCACTTGCCCGCTCCATCCAACGGGTTTTTTTAGTCATCTTGCCCAAGAGGCATGGTTCGCATGTCTCAACCGATTCGAAATCGAATGAGTCCAAAGATCCATCAGCATGGAGTTTCTTCATGCACTTTATTCCAATATGACATTTAGCGGCAGTGCCACAAGTATGTGGTACTATCATTATTAAGTTTGTATCTTTTGCCATCAATGTTATGAACATGTGTATTACTACGATCAAGATTTCAACAAACCATTCTCACTGGGTGCATGACCATTGAAGGTATTATTCAGGTAAACAAAATAACCATTATTCTCTAACTTAAATGAATAACCTTATTGCAATAAACATGATCTAATCATGTTCATGCTCAACGCAAAACACCAAATAACATTTATTTAGGTTCATCACTAATCCTGAAGGTAGAAAGAGCGTGCGATGTTGATCTCATCAACCTTGGAACATTTCCAACACACATCGTCACCTCACCCTTAGCTTAGTGCTCCGTTTATTCCGTAGCTTTTATTTCGAGTTACTAACATTTAGCAACCGAACCGGTATCAAATACCCAGGTGCTACTTGGAGTACTAGCAAGGTACACATAAATAACACATATATCAAATATACTTCTGTCGACGTTGCCAGCCTTCTTATCTACCAAGTATTTAGGGTTGTTCCGCTTCAACGACCTTTCTCCTCATAATTTAAGCACATAGTCTCGGGTTTGGGTTCAACTTTGGGTTGCTTCACTGGAGCAGCAACTGACTTGCCATCCATGAAGTTTCCCTCCTTGCCCTTGCCCTTCTCGAAACTAGTGGTTATACTAACCATCAAAACTTGATGCTCCTTCTTGATTTCTACCTTCGCGGTGTCAAACATCGCGAACAGCTCAGGGATCATTAATTCTATCCCTGGCATTCAATAGTTCATCACCAAGTTCTAGTAGCTTAGTGAAAGTGACTTGGAGAACTATATCAATCACTATCTTATCTGGAAAATGAACTCCCACTCGATTCAAGCGATTGTAGCACCCAGACAATCTGAGCACATGCTCAACGATTGAGCTATTCTCGTTCATCTTGCAGGCAAAGAATCTTGTTGGAGATCTCATATCTCACAACACGGGCACGAGCCTGAGATCCTAATTTCAGCTCTTAGAACATCTCATATGTTCCGTGACGTTCAAAACGTTTCGAAGCCTCAATTCTAAGCCATAATGCATGGCGCACTAAACTATCAAGTAGTCATCAGCACGTACCTGTGAGATGTTCACAACATCTACAGACGACGCTAGAGGGGTTGGCGCACCGAGCGGTGCATTAAGGACATAAGCCTTCTATGCAGCAACGAGGACAATCCTCAGATCACGGGTCCAATCCGCAATATTGCTACCATCATCTTTCAACTCTATTTCTCTAGGAACATATAAAAATTCAAGGGAGCTACAACGCGAGCAAGTAATCTACAACATAATTTGCAAAGACACTACTGACTATGTTCATGATAATGAGTTCAATTAATCATATTACTTAAGAACTCCCACTCAAATTGACATCCCTCCGGTCATTCGAGTGATACATGATCCAAATTCACCAACTCAAGTCCGATCATCACGTGAGTTGAGGTGGTTACAATGGTGAACATCATTATGTTGATCATATCTACTATATGACTCATGTTCGACCTTTCGGTCTCTTGTGTTCCGAGGCCATTTCTGTACATGCTAGGCTTGTCAAGTTTAACCCGAGTGTTACGCATGTGCAACACTATCTTGCACCCATTGTATGTGAACGTAGAGTCTATCACACCCGATCATCACGTGGTGTCTCAACACGACGAACTTTTGCAACGGTACACACTCGGGGAGAACACAATTCATCTTGAAATTTAAGTGAGGGATCACCTTATAATGCTACCGTCATCCTAAGCAAAACAAGGTGCATAAAAGGATTAACATCACATGCAAATCATAAGTGACATGATATGGCCATGAACTTGTGCTTTTGATCTCCATCTTGAAAGCACCGACATGATCTCCATCGTCACCGGCACAACACCATGATCTCCATCATCTTGATCTCCATCAACGTGTCGCCATCGAGGTTGTCATGCCCTGCATGCTTCTACTACTATTTCTACCGTTTAGCGATAAAGTAAAGCATTACATAGCGCTTAATGATTGACACGCAGGTCATACAATAATTAAAGACAACCCTATGGCTCCTGCCGGTTACCGTACTCATCGACATGCAAGTCGTGAAATTCTATACATCACATGATCATCTCATACATCACATATATCACATCATGTAATTGGCCATATCATATCACAACATACCCTGCAAAAACAAGTTAGACGTTCTCTAATTGTTGTTGCATGTTTTACGTGGCTGCTACGGGTTTCTAGCAAGAACGATTCTCACCTACGCATAAACCACAACGGTGATACATAATTTGCTTTTCAACCTTCTCAAGGACCGCCTTTGTCGAATCCGATCCAACTAAAGTGAGAGAAACTGCCATCCGCAAGCCATCTAGGAAACAAGTTGTGTCGAGGGAACCGGTCTCTCGTAAGCGTACGAGTAATGTTGGTCCGGGCCGCTTCATCTCACAATACCGCTGAACCAAAATCCGACCAAGGGAGGAAGCAATCTAAGCATCAACACCCACAAACTCTTTGTGTTCTACTCGAGATCTCATCTACACATAGACCTAGCTCATGATGCCACTGTTGGGGAACATTTCATGGGAAACAAAAAAATTCCTATGCACACGCAAGATCTATCCATGGTGATGAGCATCTACGAGAGGGAGAGTGGATCTACATACCCTTGTAGATCGCTAAGCGGGAAGCGTTAAGAAACGCGGTTGGTGTAGTCGAACGTCTTCGCGATCCAAATTGCCGAGCATCCCGCGATCTCATCACGGTTCGTCCCGCGAACTCATCACGATCCATCCCGCGAACTCGTCACGAACCGTCTCGCGATCTTGATCACGGTCCTTCCGATCTAGCGCCGAACGGACGGCACCTCCGCGTTCAGCACACGTGCAGCTTGATGACGATATCCACCGTCTTGATCCAGTAAGAGGAAGTGGAGAGGAAGAAGATTTCACCGGCAGCGTGACGGCGCTCCGGTGATGGTGGTGGAGCAATTCCGGCAGGGCTTCGCCTAAGCGCTGCAGAAAACCGATCTAGAGGAGAAACTATGCACTAGAGGAACGGGTAGCACGTGGCTGAAAATTCTGTGCCAAAACTCTAAAATCCTCTAGTATATATAGGAGGAGAGGAGGAGGAGTCCTGGCTGCCAAAAATCCAGCCCTTGGGTCGACCAAGGTGGGGAGGAGAGGAGGACTCCTCCTCCAATCCTAGTAGGACTAGGATTCCTCCTTTTTTTGGCCTTTTTCCACCTTTTTCCCTTTGGGCTTTTTCTCCCAGCCGCATGGGCCTTGTGTGGGACTTCCACCAGCCCACAAAAGGCTGGTATTTACTCTCCCACAGCCCATGAAGCCTCTTGGGTCGAAATACCCCTCCCGGTGGTCTCCCGGTACACTCCCGGCACTCCCGGTACACTACCGATGAGCCCGAAACTTTTCCGGTGACCCAACTGGGACTTCCTATATATGAATCTTTACCTCCGGACCATTCTAGAGATCCTCGTGACGTCCAGGATCTCATCTGGGACTTCGAACAACCTTTGGTCACCACCATACATAACTCTATACTATCAAAACGTCACCAAACCTTGAGTGTGCAGACCCCGCGGGTTCGAGAACTATGTAGACATGACCGAGACACCTCTACGGTCAATAACCAATGGCGGGACCTGGATCCCTTAGAGGAGGCTTCGGACAGCCCACCAGGGGCTTGTTTACCTCCTCCCACAGCCGATGTAGCCTCTTGGGTCGAAATACCTCTCCCGATGGTCCCCCGATACACTCCCGGCACTCCCGGTACACTACCGATGAGCCCGAAACTTTTCTGGCGACCAAAACAGGAATTCCTATATATCAATCTTTACCTCCGGCCATTCCATAGCTCCTCGTGACGTCCGGGATCTCATCCGGGACTCCGAACAAGCTTCGGTCACCACCATGCATAACTCTATACTGCCGAAACGTCACCAAACCTTAAGTGTGCAGACCCTGTGGGTTCGAGAACTATGTAGACATGACCGAGACACCTCTACGGTCAATAACCAATGGCGGGACCTGGATGTCCACATTGGTTCCTACATATTCTATGAAGATCTTTATCGGTCGAACCTCTATGTCAAGGATTCAGTTAATCCCGTATGATGTTCCCTTTGTTCTTCGGTATGTTACTTGCCCGAGATTCGATCGTCGGTATCTCCATACCTAGTTCAACCTCGTTACCGTCAAGTCTCTTTACTCGTTCCGTAATACAAGATCCCGTGACTAACACTTAGTCACATTGCTTGCAAGGCTTATTGTGATGTTGCATTACCGAGTGGGCCCTGAGATACCTCTCTGTCACACGGAGTAACAAATCCCAGTCTTGATCCATGCCAACTCAACAGACACCCTCAGAGATACCTGTAGAGCACCTTTATAGTCACCCAGTTACGTTGCGACGTTTGATACACACAAGGCACTCCTCCGATGTCCGTGAGTTGCATGATCTCATGGTCATAGGAACATATACTTGACATGCAGAAAACAGTAGCAATAAACTGACACGATCATATGCTACGTTTGTAGTTTGGGTCTTGTCCATCACATCATTCTCCTAATGATGTGATCCCGTTATCAAATGACATCTCATGTCCATGGCTAGGAAACCTTAACCATCGTTGATCAACGAGCTAGTACATTAGAGGCATACCAGGGACATGGTTTTGTCTATGTATCCACACATGCATCTAAGTCTCCGATCAATACAATTTATAGCATGGATAATAAACGATTATCATGAACAAGGAAATATGATAATGACTAATTTATTATTGCCTCTAGGGCATATTTCCAACAAGATATTGGTTGATGGAGTCTTCAACCTTCAAATCCCTATTCTAGGGAGGAAATTGAAGGCTTTTGTTCCTCATGAAGTTGTTGCCTTCTAGTGGCGGTCGGTCAGTGACGATGGAATCAATGGAACGTGTGGCGACCTATACTAGTTGGGGCAACACGTGTGCGTTTCTGTTTTCAGTTTGGCATGTGTACCTTGTGTTTATAGTTGTAACTCTTATTCTTTTCTTGGTATGCTTATTCAGCGATGGTTGATCAATCGGTGGAGTCTTTTGCTCCACTGTAAGTAAATGCAACAAAAAAGTGAAAAGACGTGGATGTTGCCTAGAGGGGGGTGAATAGGCGCTTTAAAATAATTATAGTTTATGCTTGAACAAATGCAGAATAAAACTAGCGTTTAATTAGTCAAGCACAAAACCTAAAAAAACTAGGCTCACCTATGTGCATCAACAACTTATGCTAAGCACGATAAATAACTAAGTGATAGCTAGATATATAACATGAAACAATATGGCTATCTAGATCCAAGGGGTTCCCCTTATATAGAGAAGAAAGTGATTGGTGGAAATTTGGATCTAGATCTCCTCTCTCTTTTCCCTCAAGAACTAGCAAGAATCATTGAAGGGACTGAGAGTTAGCAAGCTAGGAGAAGGTCAACGATGGGGGAAGAACACGAGCTCAAGAGGATGGGGACCATTGGGGAAGAAGGCCCCCTTAAATAGCCCCCCCTGAATCCAACCGTTATGCCCACAAGTCGTGCTCAAGTTGTACTACCGCTCGGGGGAGCAGTACCGATGTCTACTATGCAACTTTATTCTTGTAGACTCATATTGGGCCTCCAAGCGCAGAGTTTTGTAGGACAGTAGAAATTTTCACTCAAGTGGATGACCTAAGGTTTATCAATTCGTGGGAGGTGTAGGATGAAGATGGTCTCTCTCAAACAACCCTGCAATCAAATACAAGAAATCTCTTGTGTCCCCAACACACCCAATACAATGGCAAATTGTATAGGTGCACTAGTTCGGTGAAGAGACGGTGATAAAAGTGTAATATGGATGATAGATATAGGTTTTTATAATCTGAAAATATAGAAACAGCAAGGCAACAAGTGGCAAACAACGAGCAAAATGTTGTATAAATGCTTGGAAATAAGACCTGCGGTCCATACTTTCGCTAGTGCAATCTCTCAACAATGCTAATATAATAGGACCACATAACCATCCCTCAATGTGCAACGAATAATCACTCCAAAGTTCTTATCTAGAGGAGAGAATAATAAGAAATTGTTTGTAGGGTACAGAACCACCTTAAATTTATCCTTTCTGATCGATCTATTCAAGAGTTCGTACTAAAATAACACCATATGATACACATCAACCAAATCTAATGTCACCTAGATACTCCAATGTCACCACAAGTATCCTTGAGTTAATTATATGACACGCATCAAACAATTTCAGATTCATAATACTCAATCCAACACAAAGAACCTCAAAGAGTGCCCCTAGATTTCTATAGGAGAACATGGTATGAAAACGTGCAAGCAACCCCTATGCATAGATCCCCAAGGTCACGAAATCCACAAGTTGGCGCAATAACATATATCAAGTGAATCACTTGAATACCCCAATGTCACTACGGGTATCCGCATGCAAGACACACATCAAGTGCTCTCAAATCCATAAAAGTGTTCAATCCAACATACCGAAATCTGAAAGGGAAAACTCAGCTCATCACAACAAGATAGAGAGGGGAAAACACCATGTGATCCAACTATACTAACAAAGCCCGTGATACATCAAGATTGTGTCATCTCAAGAACACGAGAGAGAGGGATTGAACACATAGCTACTGTTACAAACCGTCAGCTCTGACGGTGGACTACTCCCTCCTCATCATGGAGACCATAGGGATGATGAAGATGGCCTCGAGATGCTCTACCCTCTCTGGCAAGGTACTGGAACGCCTCCAAATTTGTTTTTTGTTGATACAGAGAGTTGCGGCGGTGGAAGGAGGAGTCTAGGGTTATCTCTGATGGTTTCTATATTTATAGGATTTTTGAGCGTCGGTTTCATGCCAAGATGGGCCATGAGGTGGTCATGCTCCACCAGGGCGCGGGTAGGGGGCCTGACAAGCCCCGGTAGAGGGCGGCCACCTCATGGCTCTTCTAGACCTCCCACGAAGTGTCTAGTGCCTATTTTGTTCAAAAAAATCGTCAAAAAGTTTCGGGCGATTCCGAGAACTTTCATTTTCTGCACACAAAAACAACACCACTGTAGTTGTGCTGAAAACAATGTCAGTCCGGGTTAGTTCTGAATAAATCATATAAAGTGCATCAAAACCATATAAAAGTGTTGTAAACATAGGTGAATATGGCATGAATACTTCATAAATTATCGATACGTTGGAGACGTATCAGGTACTACCGCTTAGCACAGTCAAAATAGCCAAGCAAGACAAAAAGCACAAGAAAGGTAGTACCGCTCGGGGGGACATGGAGTACCACTTGAGAAGTACTACCGCTCTCTACTACCACTCTAATACCGCTCGCAACACAGAGAGCTGAAAAATAAGTGGAAGTGTTGCGGTAGAAGGAAGGGGAAGTACCGCATAAGAGGTACTACCGCTCGGGGGAGAGGTAGTACCACTTGAGAGGTACTACCGCTCTCTACTATCGCCTGAAGTAGTACTTCAGCCCAAGCAAAACCGAAACCGCCATAACTTTCGCATACACACCCCGAAATGAGAAACTCAATCTTGTTGGATAGAGGATGACAAGTACTATCAAGCAATGGAGAATAAATGCCAATAGGATAAGGAAGCTGACCTTCCAAAGAATTATCCGGCAAAACGTCCAACACCGAAAACACAAATATGATACATACGAAAACCGTTTTTGATGAGCTTGAGCTTATCACCATGAAGACCATAAGCTCCAAAACTCCCAAAGTGAAAAGCCAAACAAGTAACAAGAAAGATGATGATGCCAATAATGCAATGGTTTGAGATCTCAACGAACGATACGATTAAGTTACTCACTTCAGAGCCCCCTCCTTGATAGTACGGTGATCGTTCCTATAACCCGGTCTCGCAACTAACACCCCAAGACCGGTAAAATAGAAAACCTATCAAGGACAAACATTTGCCTTGCGCATAGTCCACTTGAGCTAGATGATGACGATCTTGTCCTCCTCAAGATGGACCACCTTTCTTGATTGCGTTGGCTCGATGAAGACTAGTTGATTGCTCCCCCATACTCCACTATGGGTGATCCACTCTTCGGCATATCTTCACAAGTCCATTGTGACCATAATTAATGGACGACAAGCTTCAAGCATGATCTCTTCGTGATGCTTCACTTGAACTTTCACATCGCAACATTGATGACGATCACCACTTGATGTCATCCTCCATGGGTTGTATGAGATTTTCCTCTTGACGCAAGCCCATGGACACATACCTAACCCCACATAGAACTCTCATGTAGAACATGGGTTAGTACACAAAGCGTAATGGAAAATTCTTACCATACCATGGGATCACTTGATCCCTCTCGGTACATCATGCACGCTTTGTGTGTTGATCAACTTGATTCACTCTTTGACTTAGTATTGATCAACCTTGAGACTAAACTTATCTCTTCATAAACATGATGTCTTGAAGGTAAACATGAATGTTCCAAGAATCTTCTTCTTCAAGACATGCTTGCAATAAGCTCAACTCTCACAACGACCAATCTTTGGATAAAACCTTGAATACCACTTTGGTCACCATATAAACTCCTTGAAACCAACAGATGGACTTCAAGAAGCGCCTATGGAAAAATCCTTCGAATATAACTCAAGGCAACCACTAGTCCATAGGGATTGGCATTAATTACCAAAAACACATATGGAGAAATATGCTCTAACAAAAGTTTGCCAAAAAACATGCCGAATGCACACAATTTTCCCCAAATATATGACACCCCTTTCCTTTTGATTATTTCATCAGACCCGAGGGCATCTCCAATGCGGACCCCTCAAACCTCATAGTATAAAAATTAAACGTATTAAAAAATATTCATATTACTTGAGTGAACAACCATAGAAGCACTTGATCATGTGAGCATGTGAACTTATCTCGCTTGCATTTTCCAACATTGACACGCTCAAGCACAATCTTATATATACCTAAAATGTACTCTTCACCAGGTCAGTACGACATATGATACTAAATTTGCTACCATCGTTCATATACACTGAGGATTATTATTGTACTAAGTCAGATCCCCTGCATGCATATATAGTTATATAAAGTTTGTAGAAAAGGATATGTGTTTTAAGTCGTAAATATGTGAAACATTATTATGTCATTTTTTAATTCGCACCAACTTTGATTATTATGGTATATATACCGAAATCATACTGAAATAATTTGATACACACCGAAACTGAACCGTATTTCCATTTCATACCTATTTACACGAAGTGTCAATGTCGTACAAACCAAAAAAGTACGAAACTAAGCATATAAATCGAATGCACAAAGTTAAGTTTCAAGATAAGATGGGCCCGTTCTTCCTCCGAACGAGTGCCATCTCTCTCTCCCTCCCTCCCTCTTTGTCTATGTCTCTATCCCCCTCTCTCTCTTTGCAAAAATCACCCGATCCCCTCTCTCTACTGTCCATAGAGGCAACCATCCATGGGATCCATTAGAGAGGAAGCTCTCCCGGCGGCCTATACCCCGATCAATCCAGGCAGCAGAGGTGGGGGCGGGTGTGGAGGAGCTTCGGGGAAGAGGAGGTTGGGAGGGGATGCGGTGGCGGTTGCTGGGTGGTGCCACATAGGCGTAGGAGGTTGCTACCTCTTGAGCTTGCGTTGGTTTTCCCTTGAAGAGGAAAGGGTGATGCAGCGAAGTAGATAAGTATTTCCCTCAGTTTTTGAGAAACAAGGTATCAATCCAGTAGGAGGAACAAACAAGTCACCAATGGATGCACCTACACAGACAATCAAACTCTTGCACCCAACGCTATAAAGGGATTGCCAATCCCTTCATGGTTATTTGTAAGGATTATATCTGAAACAGATAGATATAAACGAGTGCAGAAAGTAAAAGGTAAATAAATTGCAGCAAGATATTTTTGGGTTTTTTGGTTTATAGATCTGAAAGTATATGATGGAAAATAGACCCCGGGGCCATAGGTTTCACTAGAGGCTTCTCTCTTGAAGGCAAATATCATGGTGGGTAAACAAATTACTGTCAAGCAATTGATAGGAAAGCGAATAATCATGTAGTTATCCAAGGCAATGATCATGCATATAGGCATCACGGCCGTGACAAGTAGACCAAAACGATTATGTATCTACTACTATTACTCCACACATCGACCGACTCTTGCCTGCATCTAGAGTATTAAGTTCATGAATAACAGAGTAACGCATTAAGAAAGATGACATGATGTAGAGGGATAAACTCAAGCAATATGATGAAAACCCCATCTTGTTACCCTTGATGGCAACAATACAATACGTGCCTCGCTACCCCTACTATGTCACTGGGTGAGGACACCGCAAGACTGAACCCAAAACCAAGCACTTCTCCCATTGCAAGAATTACCAATCTAGTTGGCCAAACCAAACCAATAACTCGAAGAGACTTGCAAGGATATGAAATCATGCAAATAAGAATTCAGAGGAGATTTAAATAAGATTCATGGATAATCTGAACATAAACTCACAATTCATCGGATCTTGACAAACACACCACAAAACAGGATTACATCGGATACATCTCCATGAAGATCATGAAGAACATGGTATTGAAGATCAAAGAGAGAGAAGAAGCCATCTAGCTACTAGCTATGGACCCGTAGGTCTATGCTGGACTACTCATGCATCATCGGAGGGGCAATGGAGTTGATGTAAATGCCCTCCGTGATCGAAACCCCCTCGGCAGATTATCGAAAAAGGCTCCAAGATTGGATCTCTCGGGAACGGAGGCTTACGGCGGTAGAAAATTATTTGTGTTGCTCTTTTTGATGTTGCGGGAATATTTGGGTATTTATAGGCCAAGAATTAGGGTTAGGAGACCTGCCACGGAGCGACAAGCCTGCTAGGCTGTAGGAGCGGAAGTATGTCTAGAGGGGGGTGATTAGACTACTTGACCAATTAAAAGTTTTGCCTATACCAAGTTTTAGGGTTGACAATTTTTAGCATTTCATGGCAAGTCAAGTACACCCTACACATGCAAGTCTAAGAGTATAGCAGCGGAAAGTAACAACAAGCATGTATAGAAGGGATAGGGTAGGAAGATCAAACGCAATTGTAGACACGATGATTTTTCCCGTGGTTCCGATAGGTGGCGCTATCATACATCCACGTTTATGGAGTCTTCAACCCACGAAGGGTAACGGTCGCAAGAGTCCACGAAGGGCTCCACCCAAAAGGGTCCACGAAGTAGCAACCTTGACTATTCCATAACGGCTTCCGTCCATGAAGGACTAGCCTCACTATGGGTAGATCTTCACGAAGTAGGCGATCACCTTGCCCTTACAAACTTCTTGGTTCACTCCACAACACGAAGTAGGAGGCTCCCAAGCGACACCTAACCAATCTAGGAGGCACCACCCTCCAAAAGGTAATAGGCTCGGTAATGACGATGAACTCCTTGCTTTTGTTCTTCAAGATGATAGACTCCTCAGCACCCAATCACTCTCTCATAGATTTGGCATGGTGGAAGAGATGGTATTGGTGGAAAGCTACTTGGGGAGGCTAGAGATCAAGATCTATATGATTGGAGTGGAAGATCTTGACCTCAACACAAGGGTAGGTGGTTCTCTCTCAGAAAATCTGATAGGATAGGTATGGAATATATCTGAGTGCTTCTCTTTCGAGTAGGTGGTGGTGAAGGGGTATATATAGGCATCCCCAAAAATCCAACCATTACACACAAAATGACCAACTTGGTGATACCGATGTGTTAATCTCGGTGGTACCGAAGTGACCAAAAGGTGGCAACTTTTGAATCTCGGTGAGACCGATATAGGAAACTCGGTTGCACCGATAAGGTAACCAACGGTCAGATTCCAATCTCGGTGACGCCGATCCAACATTCTCGGTGTGACTGAAAATGTGAATTTGCGTAACAGAAAGTTGGCAACCTAAACTCAGTGGCACCGGTATGGAATCGGTTGCACCAAAGTGACTAGGGTTTGGCAGAGTCTCTCTAGGTTCTAGAATCGATGGCACCGGTATGGGAAAGTTGGTTGCACCGATTTTGAGTGTTGGGTATAGGACAGACTTTGGTGGGAGAGTTTATGGATGTTTTTGGCGACTATCACTTGTGCACGTTTGAGCATATTATTCACCAACAAAACCTTACCCCCTTTTAATAGTATTGGCTTTTCTATGGACTCAAAGTGATTTCTCACAAATATAAAATGTAGGGTCCTCTTGCTTGAAGCTTGGCCAACCTATTTCCTTGCATCTTGGGGTATGTCCACAATCTCCTTTTGCCAATCCTCTCTATAGACTGTATCTGAAATACACTAGGTAAAAGTATCAGTCCAAGAGACAATGTATGTTGTCATGAATTATCAAAACCACCAAGGGAGCATGTTGTGATTTCATAGGCGCGACCAGGGGGGTGCCTAGCAGGCTTGTGGCGCCCTCACACCTTCCCTGACGTGTACTCCAAGCTTGATCGACTTGTTTCCTTCGAGAAAAATTCATTTTGAAGGTTTTATTCTGTTTGGACTCCGTTTAACATTCCATATCTGCAAAACTCAAAAACAAGGACAAAAGAGAAACTGACACTTGGCTCTAGGTTAATAGGTTAGTCCCAAAAATAATACAAAATAGCATATTAATGCATATAAAACATCCAAAATCGATAATATATGTGATGCCCCCAATTTCGATCGTACGGTAAACATACACGCAACACGTACGACCAAGATTAGGGACTCACTAATCAATATCACAACACAACTCTAGACACAAATTAAAGTCATACAACTTCATATTACAAGCCAGGGGCCTCGAGGGCTCGAATACAAAGCTAGACAAGCACGAGTCAGCGGAAGCAAATAATATCTGAGTACAGACATAAGTTAAACAAGTTTTGCCTTAAGAAGGCTAGCACAAACATAACACGGATCGAAAGAGGCGAGGCCTCCTGCCTGGGAACCTCCTATCCTACTGCTGGTCGAGGGCCTCCTCCATGTAGTAGTAGGCGCCTGCGATGGTGTAGTAGTCGTCTCTGGCGTACTCAATCTCTTAGGATCCATCGTCTGAAAGCAGAATCATATCGAGGGGGAAAGAGGAAGCAAAGCAGCGGTGAGTACTCATCCAAAGTACTCGCAAGACTGACATCAGAACTATGCTAAATATGCATCATTATTAAGGGGGGGGGTATATCTAGACTGACTGCAGAAAGCAAGAATAGGGAGAAGGCCTAGTCCTATCGAAGACTAGCATCTTCAGCATCTTGCAGCATTAGAAGAGAGTAGACTGGTAACTCATATAAAGTCATATTATTGTAGCAATTTTATTAAGTAACCATGCACAGAGGTTCTTCCTCGACTCCATGCGAGGAAGCAATCTCGGAGCCACATTCATTTCAAATTAAAGTCACAATTTTAGTTGTAGTAGGTCAAGGTACAACTCCAAGTCGTCCTGTTACCGTGGACACAACTATTCGAATAGATAAATTCATCCCTGCAGGGGTGCACCACATTTCCAACACGTTTGATCACCTCCGGTCGGACACACTTTCCTGGGTAATGCCCGGCCTCGGGATCCAAAACATCGCCGCCCCACCTAGGCTCATCGAAGAGGCCAGCCCGTCGGTCTAACTCCTAAGCGCGCAGGTTTGTGGGCCCACTTGCCCTTGCACTCCTACACGATGCGTACACGACTGGAAGCAGACCTGGTACACTCAGTCCGAGAGCTGTACCTTCCAGCCCAATCCGTCGCGTGCTGCTCCATTGCTGACGTCCGAAGAGCTTCGACTGTTACAACGACGCTGAGTACCCATAACTTCTCCCACGTGAAGGTTTGGTGCGTAAAAGGTCAAATGACCAACTCAGATCAAATACCCAACCCATTAGCATTTTCTTAATGCGGGGCAAGCGCGACCCAAAAAGTGCGGTCTCGTCGCCCCGTCTCGAGGATGTGTGGCAAGGGCCTCTCCTGCCCGTCCACGCCTCATCATCATCAAACCGTGGGTACCCCTCAGGGCCGACCCACCACCAACATGTTCTTGTAACCAGGTCATAGTAACTATGTGTATAAAACATAAAGGCGGGAACTAAGGAATCACCCTCGATGTTCCCCGCTCGATGTAACCGTCAAGGTGGACTTTAGAGGAATCACCCTCGAGGGTCCCACACTTGAGGGGTTGCACGACAGGGACATTGTCGGGAATGGTGAAGGAGGAATCACCCTCGATAACCACGACCGACTAGCTGCACTACAGGACTAGCATCATGAGTACTTCACGAGGTGTCACCCTCGGTACTCGATAGTAGCACTTCATAGTCATACAACTAAGGGGAGTGCGGTGATGTGAGGGGCCTGGCTTGTCGGTTGGTTGACCGAGTCTTCGAGTCGTCGAGTCGTCAATGAAGAAGCAGGGGCAACTTGGACTAAGGGGGTCACAAGGGATTCATTGATAAACCTATACTAAGCAGTTGATATGATTGCAGGTATAGTAGTAGTTTATCAAAAACAGGCTATGCATCCGAATATAAGCTAACTAATACAGTAGCCAAATCTAATGCAAGAATAAGAGGGAAAGGAATGGGCGATATCAAAATGTTCAAGGGGGATGCTTGCCTTGCTGCTCTACGGCAAAGGCCTAGTCGTCAACGATGTAGTCGTACCCGGCAGCACCATCAGTCTCGAGGTCTACTAGATAGAAGAGGGAGAAGAAACAATAAATATAAAGCACATATGCAATCACAATGCATGACATGGCAATATGTAGGGCTAGGCATGCACTAACGCAGTATTATATGTCGTAGACGGGTCGAAAGAATATCTGACGATATTTTCCAGGTCTCGGGCTACTACCGGACAGATGAAATTGATGGAAAAGTTCCATGTTTGCTATGCTAGGAGCACGCAGCGGACGAACGAATTGCGTATTCGGATTCGTCTCGTCGTTCTGAGCAACTTTCATGTATAAAGTATTTTCACTCGAGTTACGAATTATTTTATATTAATTTCTAAAGTTTTATTAATATTCTGGAATAAAACAGATTAAATTTAATTCGAAAATAACATTATGACATCAGCATGACATCATGTTGATGTCAACAGTCAACAGTGTTGTTGACCTCGTCAAACTGACTGATGGGTCCCACCTGTCAGTGTCACAGTTCTAATTAAGGTTTAATTAACTATTAATCAGGTTAATTAGTGGGATGAGACCCACGTGTCATTCACTGTTTAAATTAATTAATTAATAAACTTAATTAAACAAGTTAATTATTTAACAAAGTGGTTAACTAGTTTAAGTAAGTTAATTAACTAATCAATTAATTAAATTAATTATATATATATATTTATTTTTATTTCTTTTTTCTAAAACGTTCTGGGGTGGGGCCCCATTGTCATAGAGTGTGGGGGAGGGCCCCACATGGCAGTGGGCCAACCAACCTTTGGCTAGCCACAAGCGCACACGGGCGCGAGGCCACGGCGACCGCAGCCAGAGGCATGGGCAGGGGCAGCCGGCGGCCCGCCGACGGTCGTGCCCGGCGGTGGAGTGGCCAGGGGGCCAACTGGCGGCGAGCGGGGCCGGGAAGGGCAGCGATGGCCACCGGCGGTGGCGCGACACCGGGTGAGGTGGGGCGCGGGCTAGACCATAGCGGGGCGGACGGGAGGCGGGGCAAGGAGGGCGTGGTGCGGCATCGGCGAGCGAGGCGTTGCGGCGAGCAGTAGCAACGGAAGGGCAGCGACGCAGCGGCTGGGCATAGAGGCGAGGCACGACGACAGCCCGTGGGTGCGCGCGCGCACGTAGGTGGCGCAGGCGAGCGCGGGGTGAACAAGGGGGCGATGAGCGGGCCGGGCGCCGAGAGCGGCAGGGCTGCGGGCGAGCGCGACAGAGAGGAAGGGAGAGGAGGCGGCGGCGCTTACGTGCGAGGGGAGGAGGGGGGCGGCGAGGCTCGGTGGAGCTCGTCGGGGGAGAGGACGAGAAGGACGGCGGGGGAAGTTTCAGGGCGCCAACGGCTCATGGTCGCGCGGGCGACGCGGGGTGGCGACGAGGCGGAGGCGGGGCGGGGTCGGGCACGGCCTCTGCCCGATCCAAATCGGGGGCAGAAGGAGAGAGTGGGTGACGAGGGGCGAGCGGGGATCGGGGGACTAGGGTTTCGGCTGCTGGGGGGTTATGGCCTTGGGGTTGGGCCGGCCTAGGGGTTAGATGGGGTATGACCCACGAAAAAAAGGAGGGGCTATTTTCCCTTTTATTATTTTTTGTTAGCCTTTTCTTTTATTTAATTTTGTTCTATTTATTTTAGCAATCAAAAACACTTTGGTAAAATAAACCATCTGGCCAAACATAAGCATGGCCATATATGGCAGAGCCACAAAAAGTTTGGGGCCTTTTGAATTTTGTCTGAAATTTACATAAATGAAAAAGGCATTTATTAATCAACTTGGCCTTTGTTAAATTGCTTTAGAGACATCAAAACACTTTGCAAAATGTTGGTTATACTTTTATGAATACCAGGTGAATATTTTTAACCTAACCATGATTTTAGTTTTGATATTCGAAAGCTTTTATCGTTTGACTTTATTTTAAATTTGAATTTGAACAGGGTTTGACTTAAACGCGAGTTTAACAACAGTAATCGTGGTGATGTGGCATCCTTAGCATGGGATTACTGTAGCTTAATTGCAAAGATTACTGTAGCATGATTCCAAGGGTGTCACAATATAATAGCATGACATCATCAAAAATTATAGATACGTTGGAGACGTATTAGCATCCCCAAGCTTAACTCTTGCTCGTCCTCGAGTAGGTAAGTGATAAAAACAGAATTTTTGATGTGGAGTGCTACCTAACATATTTATCAATGTAATATTCTTTATTGTGGCATGAATATTCAGATCCGTAAGACTCAAAACAGAAGCTTAATATTGATATAGAAATAATAATATTTCAAGCATACTAGTAAAGCAATCATATCTCTTCAAAATATAATGGCAAAAGAAAATTATCCCTACAATATCATATGGTCTGGCTATGCTCCATCTTCCCCACACAAAGTATTTATATCATGTACAACCCCGATGAAAAGTCAAGCAATTGTTTTCACACCTTTATTTTCTCAAACTTTTTCAACTCGCATGCAATACATGAGCGTGAGCCATTGATATAGCACTATAGGTGGAATAGACTATGGTGGAGGTTGTCAAGGAAAGGGAAAATATAGTCTCACATCAACTAGGCGTATCAACGGGCTATGGAGATGCCCATCAATAGATATCAATGTGAGTGAGTAGGGATTTCCATGCAACGGATGCACTAGAGCTATAAGTGTATAAAAGCTAAAAAAGAAACTAAGTGGACGTGCATCGTGAAGAAAAATTTTCACTAGCTATATGAAAGTGACAAAATAGGAGACTCTCTATCATGAAGATCATGGTGCTACTTTTAAGTACAAGTGTGGAAAAGGTAGTAGCAATGTCCCTTCTCTCTGTTCTCTCATTTTTTTGTTTTTTTGGGGCATCTAAGGCCTCTTTTATTCATTTTTTATTTGGGCTTCGTTGGCCTCTATTTTTTTCATAAAGTATGTACTCTCATCCCTACTAGTAAGGGAATCATAGCTTCCATCATCCTTTCCTCACATGGGACATGCTCTATTAATGAAAATCATCAAACTTTTATTTACTTACAACTCAAAAGGAAAATTGCAACTCAATACCTATGACAAAATATGACTCTATATGCAATATGGAAGTGATGGTGCATGCCATAAAAGGAAACGATGGAAGTTGCATGGAAATATATCTCGGAATGGCTATGGAAATGCCATAATAGATAGGTATGGTGGCTGTTTTGAGGAAGGTATATGGTGGCTGTTTTGAGGAAGGTATATGGTGTACCGGCGAAAGTTTCGCAGTAATGGAGAGGCTAGCAAAAGTGGAAGAGTGAGAGTGTGTATAATCCATGGACTCAACATTAGTCATAAAGAACTCACATACTTATTGCAAAAGTCTATTAGTCATTGAAACAAAGCATTAAACGCATGCTCCTATAGGGGGAGGTTGATAGGAGTTAATCATCGCGCGCCCCCGACCCTCACACAAAGGCCGACAATCTATAAACAAGTCATGCCCCGACTTCCTTACATAACGGTTCACCATACGTGCATGCTACGGGAATCACAAACCTTTACACAAGTATTTTTACCAAATCACAATTTGCTTCCTAACATGTCTCTTAACATTACCATCTTTATATCTCAAAACTTTATGTAAGGAATCAAACTTCTCAGAAATACTCAATGTACTTAATATGGAAGTTTTTATTATATCCCTCTTGGATCCCTATCATATTAGGACTAAATTCATAACCCAAACCAATTACGATTCTGTTTTACAGACTCTCAAAATAATATAAGTGAGGTACGAGAGTTCAAGTATTTCTATAAAATGCAAACACCACCATGCTCTAAAAGATATAAGTGAAGCACATAGAGCAAAATTGCCCAACTCAAAGGATATAAGCGAAGCATATAGAGCATTCTAATAAATTCACGATTCAGTGTCTCTCTCTCAAAATATGTGTGCAGCAAGGATGATTGTGTCAAACTAACAATCAAAGACTCATATCATACAAGACGCTCCAAGCAAAACACATATCATGTGGTGAATAAAAATATAGCCTCAAGTAAATTTACCGATGGGTTGAAGACGAATGAAGGGATGCCTTCTGGGGCATCCCCAAGCTTAAGCTTTTTGGAATCCTTGAATATGACTTGGGTGCCTTGGGCATCCCCAAGATTAGGCTCTTGCCACTCCTTATTCCATAGTCCATCAAATCTTTACCCAAAACTTGAAAACTTCACCACACAAAACTTAACAGAAAAAACTCATGAGATCCGTTAGTATAAGAAAATAAATCACCACTTTAGGTACTGTTGTGAACTCATTCTTTATTTATATTGGTGTTATACCTACTTTAATCTAACTTCTCCATGGCTCATACCACATGATACAACCCATAGATTCATCAAAATAGGCAAACAACTCAAAGAAAACAGAATCTGTCAAAAACAGAATAGTCTATAGCAATCTGGAAACTTCGTAAACTTCTGTAACTCCAAAAATTCTAAAAAATTAGGAAAACCTGGGAAATTTATATATAAATCTTTGTAGAAATGTCAGATCAATTAGACTCTCTGAAAAAATCTAGAAAATTCCTGGACTAAGCGCAAAAGTTTCTGTTTTTCAGCAAGATCAAATCAACAACTACCATAGATCACCCCAAAGGTTTTACTTGGCTCGAACACTAATTGAAACACCAAAACAAAATTATTACAGAAGTAATAATGTGGGAAACACTCAAAAATAGAAGCAAAAACAGAACACATAAATAAAATTGGGTTGCCTCCCAACAAGCGCTGTTGTTTAACGCCCCTGGCTAGGCATAATGATTTCAATGATGCTCACATAAAAAGTTGTATTTGAAACATGCAAGAGAGCATCATGAATCTCATGCCAAGCGCATTTAAGTCTAACCCACTTCCTATGCATAGGGATTTTGTGATCAAACAATTTATGGGAGCAAGAATCAACTAGATAGGAAGGAAAAATAAGCATAACTTCAAAACTTTCACACATAGAGAGGAAACTTGATATTATTGCAATTCCTACAACTATATGTTCCTCCCTCATATTAATTTTCAGTAGCATCATGAAGGAATTTCACGATATAACTATCAAAGAAAGCATTATTTCCATCATCAATTATAGCATACGTGTCATCATCAAAACTTGGGGAACAAAGAATATCATATTCATCAAGCATAGCATCCCCAAGCTTGTAGTTTTGCATATCATTAGCATCATGGATATTAAGAGAATTCATACTAATAACATGGCAATCATGCTTTTCATTCAAGGAACTACCATGAATCTCCTTACAAATTTCTTCTTTCAACACTTCATCAAAATTTTCAGATTCATTATTTTCAAACAAAACTTCATAGAGATAATCAAGTGCACTCAACTCACTAGAAATTGGTTCATCATAATTTGGTCTTTTGAAAAGATTAGCAAGTGTACGAGGATCCATATCAATAGATTTTTAGCAAGCGAAGATGCAAGCAAATAGAAGGCACATGGCAACACAAGCAAACATAGCAAACAAGAGATCCGACGAGAAAAAGGCAAACGAAAAAGAGAGGGCGAATACAATTGCAAATTTGTGAAGTGGGGAAGAGGAAAATGAGAGGCAAAAGGCAAATAATGTAAATGCAAGAGGTGAGTTTGTGATGGGTACTTGGTAGGCTTGATCTGGATCTCCCAGAAACACTACCAGAATTGGCAAGTTGACGGGAGAGTTCTTATCTTGACTTGCTATGTATCCTCCCCGGCAACGGTGCCAGAAATCCTTCTTGCTACCTCTTGAGCTTGCGTTGGTTTTCCCTTGAAGAGGAAAGGGTGATGCAGCAAAGTAGATAAGTATTTCCCTCAGTTTTGAGAACCAAGGTATCAATCCAATAGGAGGAACAAGCAAGTCACCAATGGATGCACCTACACAAACAATCAAACTCTTGCACCCAACGCTATAAAGGGGTTGTCAATCCCTTCACGGTTATTTGTAAGGATTATATTTGAAAGAGATAGATTTAAACGAGTGCGGAAAGTAAAAGGTAAATAAACTGCAGCAAGATATTTTTGGGTTTTTTGGTTTATAGATCTGAAAGTATATGATGGAAAATAGACCCCGGGGCCATAGGTTTCACTAGAGGCTTCTCTCTTGAAGGCAAATATCATGGTGGGTAAACAAATTACTGTCAAGCAATTGATAGAAAATCGAATAATCATGTAGTTATCCAAGGCAATGATCATGCATATAGGCATCACATCCGTGAAAAGTAGTCCGAAACAATTCTGCATCTACTACTATTACTCCGCACATCGACCGACTCCTGCCTGCATCTAGAGTATTAAGTTCATGAAGAACAGAGTAATGCATTAAGAAAGAGGACATGATGTAGAGGGATAAACTCAAGCAATATGATGAAAACCCCATCTTGTTATCCATGATGGCAACAATACAATACGTGCCTCGTTACCCCTACTATGTCATTGGGTGAGGACACCGCAAGATTGAACCCAAAACCAAGCACTTCTCCCATTGCAAGAATTACCAATCTAATTGGCCAAACCAAACCAATAACTCGAAGAGACTTGCAAGGATATGAAATCATGCAAATAAGAATTCAGAGGAGATTCAAATAAAATTCATAGATAATCTGAACATAAACTCACAATTCATCGGATCTTTACAAACACACCACGAAAGAGGATTACATCGGATAGATCTCCATGAAGATCATGAAGAACATGGTATTGAAGATCAATGAGAGAGAAGAATCCATATAGCTACTAGCTATGGACCCGTAGGTCTGTGGTGGACTACTCATGCATCATCGGAGGGGCAATGGATGATGTAGATGCCCTCCGTGATCGAAACCCCCTCTGGCAGATTACCGAAAAAGGCTCCAAGATTGGATCTCTCGGAAACGGAGGTTTCCGACGGCGGAAAAGTATTTGTGTTGCTCTTTTTCATGTTGCCAGAATATTTGGGTATTTATAGGCCAATAATTAGAGTTAGGAGACCTGCCATGGAGCGACAAGCCTGTTAGGCGCGGCCAGGGGGGCCCGCGTCTAGCAGGCTTGTGGCGTCCTGGCACCTCCCTAACACGCACTCCAAGCTTGATCGACTTGTTTCCTTTTAGAAAAATTCTTTCCGAAGGTTTTATTCCGTTTTGACTCCGTTTAATATTCCATATCTGCAAAACTCAAAAACAAAAAAAAACAGAAATTAGCACCTGGCTCTAGATTAATAGGTTTGTCCCCAAAATAATATAAAATAGCATATTAATGCATATAAAACATCCAAAACAGATAATATAATAGCATGACTTCATAAAAAATTATAAATACGTTGGAAACGTATCAGAGGTCGTGAGTTGCACAATAGTGGATGGGCTCGGTGTGGTCTTCGGTTGGATGTGCATAGAGCTCTGGCAAGCCCCAACGTAGTTGTGGCAACAGCTCGAAGCCGGTGACGCACACATCGAGGGTATAACCACATCTCTCCCAAATTAAAATCTAATTATTGTTTAGTCTTCCCTATTAGTAGTCAGCGCTTAGTTAGTGTAGATGGATGGCATTGGATAGGTTTAGTATACATTACAAGTGATTAAGGTTACCTTAATGTTGATATATGTTCAGATGCATAGATGCAGTAATTGGAACAGTGCGGTGGTGGTAATATCCCCTAGTGTTTCGTTAGATTCATTTACATGAAAAATTATAAGTGTTAGGAGCGACTATTTGTTCGGTGCGTTAGATGGCAATGCAAATTTGTGTGGCAGGTGGCATGCCTGAATCCGTGAATTTTAGTGTTTGCTATGGGCCAATAGATGAATTTGTATCATAGGAGTGAGATGGGTGGGAAGAAAAAGCACGAGAAAAGTAATGGCGGGAAGGGAAAGGGCTTGAGAGGGATGGCAGAAGGAAAAGGGCGGGAGATGGATTGCATGAAGGGAAAGTGCATGAGATGGGATGATGAAGGACAATCAGAAAAAGAAATAAACTTTCCGCCCACGGCGGGAAGGGAGAGCAATTCTCGGTCCGCAACTCCACACTAAAACGACATGCAACTTTGTTTGGTTGTTTACGCAAAGAGTTGGGCCCAGAAGCCTTCTTTGACGTGACAGGGATCGAAGAGATGATTTTTGGCCGGAGCTGAAATGAAGATCCCATCTTCGACATGGCTACGAACGAAGAGTGCCTCTTTGGCCGACATGCGACCAACAGTTCATTGAAATGCAATTTCTAAAACCAAAACTATAGCTTTGAGATTTCGTAAAAAAATAATTTAAAAATAAACCAAAATTTGAAGCCCTCCAGTATCAAGTCCAGCATCTGAGCAAGCCTTGGCGGACCGCAGTTCCTCTGTGACGTTTCCTCGAACCACAAAAAACCGACGCCATCTCTACCACGCAGCAGGCGGAGAATGAAGGCGGGCCGAGGCAAGATTTGATGTTTTGACCCTGTTGCAAAAATTTAGCCGGATATGACCCTTGTTCGAAAATATTTCGGGACCTATCATTGGGGTATGACAACCTACCGCCAAAACACATGACGGTAGGGGTGCACGTCCTACCACAATAGGGGTGCGTTGCGCTGACGAGGATAAGTTGCCTATCGTCAAGATCTTTGATAGTTGACAGCTACATCCTACCGTCATCGACTCCGATGATAGAAAAATGATCGAGGATTGACAGAGATTGGGGAGGATTTTGACTTGTAGGTGATTTAATCCCTCTCAATCCTTTTCAAATTCCTTCAAATCCCATGAAATCGAATGAGACACACGGATCATGATTAAGCCTCACCTAAGGGACTGAAAACACCCTTCTATCCCCTCGGCTAAGAAACCACGTGGCCTCGCGTAGGAGGACTGATCTTTATTTGAATCTGGCAATATAGTATGTACTTCGAAATTAAGTTTAAAAAATTATTTTTTGAGAGATTCCGAAATGTTTTCGAACATGGATGGCTAAACTTTTGCAAAGTGTCGAAATACGAAGATCGGCCGCGAGCGGAGTGTACTGCTCTCGCAGGCGCGGCCGGCCGGGTCCTGCTCCTGCTCGGTCTCTCCAGGTCCGCATTCGCAATCCGCATCTCTGTCCTACCAAACGCAGAGTACGACGCGATGCCATTGCTATCGTCGCCGTCCCCAAACGTGGTGATCAACTGACCTGACCGAGGGCCAGTAAACATCTCGCCGTTCAGCGCACGCTCGCCGATCGCCGCGGCGTACAGCGACACACCATTGGGCATTGGCTACTGCTACACGTGAAGCATTCACTTCAATTAGGGTTCGTGTCTCGCGGATCATGTGGCTGGCTTGATTAATCCGGCACGAGGGCTTCCGAAAGAAAGGCGAGACGGCGACGCCTGTAGCTGTAGTGACCGCTGGCCTCTAAAGGTCGTCGTGTGTGCGCCCCTTGAACCACCGATCGGCTACACCATGCGTGCGTGCGTGCGACTTGATTGTGTTTTGAGCTAGCTAGCTGTATGTATGTATGTATGTATGTATGGCCAGAAGTGGGAGCCAAGAACCCACCTAAAAGTGACTTGGAGTTGGAGGGCTGCTCATCCGGTGCTGTTCCTCGTGACGGCAACAATGCTCTCTTAATTGCCGTCTCCTACCGACACTTGCAGCTCATACTGGCCTGATCACATTGATGCAACTTGCGGTAACACGCTCAGATAGTCCTACTGCAGATCAGATCAAGGTGAGCTTTTCAAACTTACAGCTAGTTATCGCGAACTAGTATTAGCCACCGCCAAACAAACAGCCTTGAAATCACACGAGAGTATAACGAAAATTGTAAGCCGAAAGGCAGGATGTAACTAAGCTTGGAGATTGTTGTACTGACGATTAGCTGTACTGACAAGTTAAGTTAGTACAGCAATGACTAGCCAAGTAGTTGGTGCATCAATTCACGACCCAAAACGTGTAGTACTCCTACCACGTACTACCAAAACGAGGCATTGGGATGCACAGTACGTACAGCGTCGCCGTCGCCCAATTGTCTTGACTAAACAGGCGCACATTCTATACGCCGAGACGCAAACGATCTTCTTGGAGTGCTTGTTTCATCTTTTGTTGCGAGACGAGTAGCTAAGCGGCACAAGAAAGGTATCCTAATATGGGATTAGATCACGACATGCAAGCGAAGGAGAATTGTGCTCCATGTGTCAGACGTACGTATATTAGATAGAGTTGCCAAACTTAAAGCAATGCAATGCTAAACATTTTGCCCGCCAACTGCGGCCAATACATATCTGATAGATTGATTCTGGTTTTGCGTGTGCAGATGGTTCAACGCGAATGCGTCCAAGGACAGGTCAACTTGGGGCTTTTGCTGAGACCGGAGAGCCGAGACCATGGATTCGTTGACCTGTCTGTCTCTTTGCAAGCCTCTCCGCGGGCCGCAGCCAGACACACAAAAAATCCTGAGTGGATATGCTTGTCCAGCATAGTAAACAAAAAGTGTTCAGCCTTGATGCACACGTGCATTTGAGGATTTGAACATATCATTGTTCAGTGTTGCGTGTCGCCATGCATGGTTAGAGTAGTTTATTTCCCCTTGCAATAGCATGACTAATTTAGTTTTCACAGAGATGTGATGAAGCAGTTTAAAAGGTGTAATGTAATGACCAAAGAGCTTTTCTTTCTGCTCCGATGTTATCCATCAACCGAGTTACAAAGTCACGAGACAAACGGAAAACCATATAAATGAGCCGTGATGTCAGCGGTAGGCGCGTCGTCCCTGTTTACATAACTTTTTCGCATGCATAATAACAACTCGAGTGTGACATTAGCCGATGGACGTTTGTTAAACAGCCGCAGGACTGAAAGCACGATGCAGCATGCCTCAGTATCAACCTATATTTTGACTAATGCATGAGCCCAAAAGGATCGCCGTTTGGTAGGAGGCCGAAAGGCTGAAAGCAATGCGCCAGCGCCGTGAACCATGCTTGAAAGTGATCCGTTTGACAGCAACTTCAGGCGCCTGCCGTCTCTTCTCTGAAGCTCGGAAGCAAACAAGGTCATGTAGAAACCTACGCTGACGACTTTGTCTTTTCTCTGCTACTCAGCCGCCTGCCGTCTCTCAGAGATCGGAAGAAAACAAGGTCATGTACGTATATGTCTTTTCTCTGCTACGTAGTACGACAGCATTTTTGTGTGGCATGGACTGACGCGGTTGCGGGTTACTCGTCGATGTAACGCGATGGCCCTATAGCAAACACAGGAACAGACCCAAATGTGAATGCAGTAGCAACGGGGCATTGTTCCTGGCCAGCTATGCTCTTGTTTTCAGCAAGAAGCATATCCATTTGTTACCGGAAGATGCAACGCGAGGGGCTCGAGGACGAGAGAAAAGACATGGGAGGTGGTCTGGACGGACGCAGCTTCAGTGACTAATTGTACCTGTTTTTAAGTGTATGACAGATGGGCCCTATAGTTGGCTGGTTCACGTGTCATACATTTAAAGGCAGGTGCACGAAGTCATTGAAACTGCATCTACAATCGAGTTTTTTAAACCCGTCTCAAATGACCGGATAGACCGTCCGGTCAGTGATCGATCATGAAAATGCGATCCAACCGGACCTCCCGAACTAGCCTCAAACGCCCAGGCTAACTGACACTTTTTATATCCAGTCTAAATATGGGACGGATATGGGAGAGCCTGGGCACACCCGAACACGCACGTCACGTCGTCCTGACGATGGGCGCCACGCGGACTTGCCTAGAAACCCGAAGGTCCGACGGGTGCCTCGACCGTCGCGCGGTGCGAACGTCGTGTGGCGTCGCTCCAACTCGCCACCCGAGCTCATAGCCAGCTATTTAAGCCGGTCGGCGCCCCCCAGCCCTATCACATCCACCTCCTCCCTCCATCCGTCGCCATCCGATCCCGTCAGCCATGCCCCACGCCATTGCCACTACACGATCCAGCATCGTCTCTGGCTCCTTGAGCAGGTCCGGACCCGGAGGACCGCGGGGCTAGCTCTGGATCTAAAGGAGGATTTCGAGGAGGAGGAGGAGGTGGAAGAGGAGGAGGAAGTGGTGGACGAGGAAGAGGAGGAGGAGTAGGAGCCGGCGAAGCAGGCGTCGCCGCTGGGTGTGGGAAAGGACGGGAAGGAGCCGACGGAGGAGGCGCGACTGCTGAATGAAGGGGAGGAGGAGGCACCGACGATGGTGGAGGGCATGGATCTTCTTGCGAAGCAGCATGCCATCCTGAACTCAATCCGCTCAGAGTCACGGTAAAGGCCAGGCGTCTTCATCGGCAGCAGATGGAGGCGACGCACGCGGCTCAGGCCATCTCCGACGACGACAAAGAGTAATATAATACGTAGTACGTAGGCTATATATTTTATATGAGTTTGTATGAATCTAGGAGATGAAATATGAGAGAGTTAAAACATGGCCGAGGCGGTAAAATCCGGGTCCCTGTGCGAAATTATAAAGTGAGGCTTATCTTATTAGAAAAATAGACAACATGCAGCACATGGACATGGATTTACCACTAGACGTCTAAAACGATTGATGCACATGTAGAGAAAATAGGTCGAAAAGAACCAAATTAAAGAAAAACACATCAAAGAAGAACCGCGGAAGATGAGATTACTAAACTTTGTTCGGGCTCCGGCACGCGAGCTGTAGCAATTTACCACCATCTGCTCCTTGTGCGGCACTTCCACCGCGTGCTCTATTTTTTTTCGAGGAACCAATAGGAGCTCTGCCTTTTCATATAGAAAAAGAAGAATTGACCAGTTAATAAAGAAAACTAACCGAAAACCGATACAACAACGACGCACACACCGATCTCGAGGCCGCGCATTCGATGAGCCGCCTACTCCGCTGCCCGAGCAACCGAAATCGACACCCTACAACCCTTTTTCAGAGCCGCCGCTCCGACTTACAACCAAAAATAACACACGCCGACCCCAAGGCTGCGCTCCAGGCAAGCCGCCCGCTCCGTCACCGGAGCAACCAAAGCCGACACCCTACAATCATCTTCGGAGCCGCTGCTCCGACATCCACGCTGGCCCCGAGTCCACGATCCAGGCGAGTCGATGACTTTGCTGCTGTGACGCCCCAATTTCGACCGTACGCTAAACATACACGCAATGCATACGATCAAGATTAGGGACTCACTAATCAATATCACAAACACAACTCTAGACACAAATTAAAGTCATACAACTTCATATTACAAGCCAGGGGCCTCGAGGGCTCGAATACAAAGCTCGACAAGCACGAGTCAGCGGAAGTAAAAAATATCCGAGTACAGACATAAGTTAAACAAGTTTGCCTTAAGAAGACTAGCACAAACATAACACGGATCGAAAGAGGCGAGGCCTCCTGCCTGGGAACCTCCTATCCTACTACTGGTCGGGGGCCGCCTTCACGTAGTAGAAGGCTCCTGCGGTGGTGTAGTAGTCGTCTCCGCCGTACTTCATCTCCTGGGCTCCATCATCTGAACGCAGAATCGTATCGAGGGGGAAAGAGAAGGCAAAGTAGCGGTGAGTACTCATCCAAAGTACTCGCAAGAGTGACATCAGAACTATGCTAATTATGCATCATTATCAAGGCGTGGGGTTATATTTGGGTTGACTGCAGAAAGCAAGAATAGGGGGAAGGCCTAGTCCTATCGAAGACTAGCATCTTCAACATCTTGCAACATTAGAAGAGAGGAGACAGGTATCTCACATATGGTCATATTATTGTAGCAATTTTATTAAGTAACCATGCCCAGAGATTCTTTCTCGACTCCCTGCAAGGAAGCAATTCCGGAGCCACAATTCATTTCAATTCAAATCACATTTATAGTTGTATAAGGTCAAGGTACAACTCCAAGTCGTCCTGTTACCGTGGACACGACTATTTGAATAGATGAATTCATCCCTGCAGGGGTGCACCTCATTTCCAACACGCTTGATCACCTCCGGCCGGACACACTTTCCGAGGTAATGCCCGGCCTCGGGATCCAAAACGTCGTCGCCCCACCTAGACTCAACGAAGAGGCCAGCCCGCCGATCTAAATCCTAAGTATGCAGGTTCGTGGGCCCACTTTCCCTTGCACTCCTGCACGATGCACGCGGCCGGAAGCAGTCCTAGCACCCCTTGGTAACAAGCGCGATGCGTTCCAGACCAATCCGGCGCGCGCCACTCCATTGCTGACGTCAGAAGAGCTTCGGATGATACAACGACGCTGTGTACCCATAACTTCTCCCACATGAAGGTTTGGTGTGTAAAAGGTCAAACGACCAACTCAGATCAAATACCCAACCCGTTAGCATTTTATTAGTGCGAGGCAAGCGCGAACCATAAAAGTCAGTCCGTTGCCCCGCCAATAACCCTCGGGTGCCTTACCGGCGCACCCCACCACATCTAACGAATGCCTTACGGAGCATCCCACCAAATCTTTCTCTCGCGGGCACCCTTAGGGCCGACCCGTCTTTCATTTGTATTTCAGTAACAAGACATAGCGGCTGTGTGTCGGTGCCCGAAGTGAACATCCGAGGAATCACTCTCGAGATATCACGCACGGGGTATGTGTGGTGATGTGTCGGTAACGGCTTGTCAGTCATGAGGACTGAGTCTTCTCTCTTCCAGTCCTCGGTGTCGAGATGATGAAAGCAGGGGAAACGACAATAGTAAACTGGGAGTCACAGGGGGATACTACCCATACCTATACTACAACAGTATATGATAGCAGTACTCAAAAACAGGCTATGCACCAGAATAGGTAGTTGATTAAATATAGTAGAAAAATCTAATGCAAGCATGAGGGAGAAAGAATAGGTGATATCGGAATGCTCAAGGGGGGGTTGCTTGCCTTGCTGATCTGCGGCAAAAGGCTGATCGTCAGGGGCATAGTCGTACCCGGCAGCACCGTCAGTCTCGGGGTCTACCGGTAAGAAGAGGGGGAAGAAAACAATAAATATAAAGCAAACATATGCACCACGATGCATGACATTGCAATATGCAGAGCTAGGTATGCACTAACGCAATACTACACGTCGCAGACGGAGCGGGAGAATATCTGACGATATTTCCCGGGTCCGTGGATTTATCGGACAAACGATCCGGAGGGAAAAGTTTCATCTGCAACATGCTAGGAGCATGTGACAGATGAATGAATGCCATATTCAAATTCGTGAGATTTTTCTGATCAACTTTCATGTATAAAGTTTTTCCATCTCAGCTACATATTATTTTCTAAAGTTTTTTATTAATTTTTGGAATTTAATAGATTATTATTAATTCAAAAAACTTTATGACGTCAGCATGACATCATCACTGCGTCAACAGTCAACAGTGGGGCTGACCAGGTCAAACCCGATCAGTGGGCCCCACCTGTCATATGCAGAGGTCTATTTCAGTTTATTAATTAAACTAACAGAGATTAAATTAGCAGTGGGGTCCACATGTCAGTGACGGATTAGGGTTAAACTAATTATTTTAATTAATCCAATTAGTTAATTAGGCAGCTGATAGGGGGACCCACCTATCATACACATAGGGGCATGGGGTCCCACTAGTGAGTGACTGGCCAGGCCCAGTCAGCACGTTGACCTGGTCAACTGGTCAACGACGCCCGCGGGGCCCAACTACCAGAGACACTGGCAGTGGCCCCGAGTCGGCCACGTGGGCGGCGGCGCCGGCCGGCCACCGGAGGAGCTCCGATGACCTCCTGAAACGGTGGCGGGGCTCGGGTTTCGCGCATAAGGCACCAAATCGGTCACCGTTTCTTGCGTTCGCGAGCAGAGGTCGCCGCCGATCCATCCCAGCCATCAGGGTGAGAAATGGTGGACGGTAGCGAGCGCTACGTCGACGGCGGCGGAGTAGAGTTTCTGGCGCCGATGGCAAGTGGCAAACCAACACGATTTCGAGCTAACTATGGGTACTACGCGTGCCTACGCAGTGCGTGGAGTCGAACGGTAGCGACGACAGGACCAAATGGTCATCGTATGGTCGCCGGCATCGAGCTCAGGCGGAGGGGCGTTCGGGCTCCGGTGAAATCGGTGGCTAGAGCACGAAACCGAGCTAGCTAGGAGGGGAAAAAGGTCCAATGACTCACATCGGTCCCGTAGTTGTGCTTAGCGGGCCCGGGGGAGGCCTGTAGTAGCCGGAACGGTCGCCGGAGCATGGCGGCGATCCGAGGAAGAAGAAGCTCGGGGGCGAGGATGCAGCGGCGTTGAGCTCGAATGGCAGGGCGTGGTCGACGCACGGGCTCGCGGTGGTTCTTCCTGGCGCGGTGGCGTCGTGTGGAAGGCTAGAAGGGCGCGTCTAGCCGACGGTCATGGCGACGACGGTGCTCGGGTGCGGGTGCGGGAGGAGAGCGGCGACATGAGAAGAGCAATGGGGGATTTGGGGCTAGGGTTTGCAATGGGGGGCGCGGGGGCGGCCTTATCCCCTCCAGGGGTGGCTGTAGTGATGCGGGCGGCGAGCTGGCCCGACGGGGACGATGCCGTGCTCGGTCGCCCTTTGCCAGGTGGAGGAGAGAGGTAGGGGACGAGGGGGAAGAAGGCTGGGCCGACCTGGGCCTACCACTGTGGCCTAAGGCCCATGGCAGAGGGAGGACTTTTTTTTTCTTTTAAAACCTTTTTTACTTTGTGTTTTAAAACTTTCTTTTATAAATTTTATTTTGGGGCTATAACACTTTAGTAAAATAAGGAACTTGGCCTACTAATTGCATTGCAATATTAGGTACTGCTACAAAATTTTGGGGGACCCTTCGTCTACGTTGATATTTAAAAAAAATGCAAAAGTCATTTAAATAATTGTTTTGGACTGAGTTCATTTGTTTTGAGGCACTAATACATTATATAAAAATATTTCTAGTAATTTTATAAATACCAGGGAATTAATTGCAACCCCATCATGATTTTTTTTTGTTTTCAGTTTTGTAAAGCTATTTTATCCACTTTTCAAATGAATTTGAATTGCAAAGGAAATTTGAATTGAGCTTTGATTCAAAAGTGATCACACATGGATTAGCAAAAGCATTAGCATAATCCTGACCATCAATGCAACTTAATTGCAATGATCACTGTAATATAAATCCAGGGTGCCACAGCCGCCCAAGTGACCAAAGGCAACACCAAACACAAAGGAGATCTTCGGAGCCACCGCTCCGACTTCCACACCGGCCCCGAGGCCGCGTAGACACCTGACCGACGACAAAACTTCAAAACCACCAGAACTGACGAAGGACCCAACCTCCAAAGACATCGCACCCAAGGAGGAAGCGACCGAACGCGTCGATGCCCACTGCGGCCAAGGCCGGAGCTAAGGTTTTGACATGAAATTCGACTGAGACGACAAGGAAGGTGAAGGGGCTCCACACGACGATGCCTCCAAGGAGGAAAACGATGTCCAAAGACGCCGTCACCGTCGGCATTGACCGTGGTCAAGCTAGGCTTTCCCGCGGAGCTCACCAAACCCATTGCCACCGCAGCCTGCCGACGTCCTCGCAAGAATCCACGATGCACCAGAGAGACTGCCGCCGCCAACCACCAATCACACACGGCCAGCAAAACCACCACAACACCTCATGCCGTCGTAGCTGCCCCGCTCCAGCCACCACCTGCAGCGCTACCGCGCTGCCATCCTCCACACCTCCGCACGAGACCACACCGGCCAGATCTGTGCAACCACCCACCTCCGCTCAGCCGACGCCCGCCTCAGGCTGAGCCCAAAACCAGACGGAAGGGAAGGCCTCATGGACCCGCAGCCTCCGCCTGAATCACTGCCGGTGACGCTCCACACCTGAGCCGCCCCGAGCCCGTAGCCGCGTCCCACTAGAAACCGCGGCCGCAGTGCCGCACCAGCACACCAGCGCGCCACCAGCTGCTCGCGGCCGCCGCCGCGCAGCACTACCGTCCCGCGCACGAATCCAGGCGCGAGAGCCCAGTTCAGCGATCCCGCGCCACCCTAGTGGCCGAAGCCGTTGCTGCCGCCGAGCACGGACCACCCTTGCTCTACTTTTTGAACAAAAGGAATTTTCACCGGCCACCAAATAAATCACAATTCAATCACAATTATTGATTCATTTGGGGAGAAAGAGTTACAGAAGCCCCAAGTCAAAAGTTCAGAACGAGGAGGGGTGCGGCCAGGTCGAACTCCCGGACGAAGGCAAGGGCATCCCCATATACGAACTACCAATTAGCTAACGGGCGAAGAGATGCAGGCGGTCTAGGCATCCGGCGATCGAGAAGCTCTAGCGGTCCATGCACCAAGGTGGGATTACGGGGTGTGTCTTGTTGTCTGATGGGCTCCCCCGGAGGGGATGTTGTTGTATACTCATGTAAACTAGGGTTGTTGTCTTTTTTTTTCTCCTGTAAAAGATCAATACCAAGACATACACATGCAGCGTTTCGGGGCCGTGTGACCTAGGGGACCTGTGTCTTATGCGTAGTTTGCACATCCTAGGCCCGGGCCTGAGTTGGATGTGAACGAGCAGATTTGAGACGTGATTGATTGCGGATGCGTCCGTGGGCGTTTGACGGGTCGGATCTGCATGTTGCGAATGTAGATGCTCTAAGGACGTGTTTGATTGCCTTAGGTGATTAGTATCTGCATTTCATACATATCCCGTTAGGGCTTGGTTGAGAAAAACCAAGCAACAAATCAATATCTGCATGTTGTTCGGTTGTCTTTATTGCATCAATGGCCACTTTAGGGTCTGTTGTTTGGTTGCCCGCATCCGTCTCCTACGCTCCCCGAGGCATGTAACAAGGAGCCACGCGTGGGCGCGCGCAACCTGACTGTGGAGAAACTGCCGATTCGATAGTATCTCGCGGGCCTGGTCCTGAATTGCTTTAAGTTCCGTGCGTGCCGAGATGTGGGCGAAGCACGGACAACCAAACAACACATTTTCATCCCGCGGAGTCTTGGTTGGCCAAAATACGAGCGATCAAATGCATCCGAAGCTAACCTTACGCGGGCAGAGATTTGCTCCTTGCTTTGGTGTGAGAGAAGAATATCCAACGTTGTCAGACCATGTTTGTTCCGCGCTTTTCTGTTCCGAAAGGGGGGACAAATATTTCCCTTGTCACATAAATAAATTATCTTGTTAATTAATCTAAAAGTAGAGGAAAACGGGTACAAATTAATCACATGTGGATTACTTACAACCCACAAGCGCACGATCAAACCGATAATAATACCACCATGCAACGATCGCCACCCCCTCTCCCACCCACCCACACTACTACATCACAAAGAAACCACCAACGAGAAGGCGTGTTATGTCTGTCTACCGGTACCCAGGTTTACAATTTTCCATTCACAACGCCTTTTCATGGGGGCGGCTAAATGGCGTTTACTGCGAAGTACACTATTGTGCCGTCTCCAGCACGCGATGGAGGTCCGGTCCAGTAAGATGTGGCAGTAATGCTTAACTCATGAGATTTGCTTATTTTATTTTTATGTTAAATCGAATGCATATGTTTCAACATTTTAAATACATAAGAATAATTGAAACACGATTTTGAAAAAATGTTAACATAGTACTACCTCTGTAAAAGATGTTTTAGATCACTAAACTAGTGAGCAAAAGGTCTTATATTCGCTTACAGCGGGACTATAAAATATTTGTCAGTGCAATTTGAAAAATATTGATAACTGTAAAAAACTAATGTTCTTCACAACAACAAAAAATGTTCCCCCTTTCTAAAAAATATATGCAGTATTTACAAAAATGAGTATACAATCTAAAATGATTTTTTTGCAATGTGAAAAATATATTTCATACCATTAGAAAATGTACATGAGATTTTATGAAAATATTCCATCATTTCAAATAACTGTTCTTGACATTTAGGAAAATAACTATACTATGTAAAAAAGTGTTTCTGTAAGTTAAAACAACGTCTAGTTTTGTTAAGATATGTACGTGACCTTTTAAAAAAATCACGTGTTCACATAGTTTCTTTTGTAGCCATTAAGAAATGTACAACCAATATTTGGAAACTTTTACATTGCATCAAAAAAGTTGTCAAAACCTGTATTTACACCATGTATTTGAAAAATGTCCAAATGTATCTTATGAATGTTTCACTTGTGCTAAATGTACATTGTGTACCGAGAAAAAAAATCGAACATTTGTTGAAAAATAGATAAAATCCAAAAGAGAATAAACCCAAAGAAAATCAAGAAGAAAACAAGGAAAGCAAGAAAACCCGAAAATACCAATGAGAAAATATGGAAAAACGAAGGAAAATGAAGAAAACAAGAAATGAAAGAAGGAAACCGGTGAAAACAAGTAAAAGCAAAGAAAAAAACAAAGAAAACCGGACCTTAACAAACAAACATGGGGCAGTGAACAAAAACATGCTATTGGGCCGGACAGTTAGACGTCGATAGGCGATTCCTATTAGGAATCAATACAGCGACATACAGCCCTCACACTTTTTCACGTCAAGAAGTAGCAAATAAATCCAATGGGCATTTTCTTCTCCTTGGTGAAGGAAGATGGGGGTAAGAGGATAGAAAGGAAGAACCTGAAATCACTAGTTTAGTTAAGGGTTACTATTGAAGATATACCTAGTGGCAATCGTGTATGATGATATTTTTCCATGTGTTTATAAAAGACTGTTGTAAATGGACCCTAGTCGACTCTCAACCCACTACTAGCATATGTCATGGTGAATGGTCTGGTATTTGACTATGTGACACTAGATAATAGCCAGATAATATGTACTCGGAAAGATCTGATCCGATCCGACGCGGAGACCTAACTATGAGACACAAAGATGTGGTTATCTGTAAGTCTCTAGCACAACATATAATTTATGTCCTAAGACGTGACCTGACGCATGTTTTTGGGGTGGTGACCGACCTGCTTTGGACCGACCAAATGCTACTCCGTAACTAAGTAGTTAGAAAGGCATGTTTCAGATTTGTCCAGACCCATGTTGCGAGACATGGTCGAGTAAGATGAGATTTGCCCTTCCGATCAAGAGATATACACTGGACCCCTCGTGTGATTCGGCCAGGATAAGCATCGCGACAAGTATTATGAGATAATCCAGTTTGTGGTCGGCATCACTAGAATGAGAAAGAGGTTGAGCTACAACAATGATGACCGATTCACATTGAGCACGACAACATATATCGTGAGGCAAAGGGAACAGAAGGGTGAAACTTTGTACAGATTCGTCAAACCAGCTTCATCGGACACTTGGTGTCGACACGCTTTGTTAGAGGACGCTACTGACTAGCCAAGCTGGATGTGATCCGACTGACAACCAAGCGGACGAGAATCTAAGGGGTCGCGTGCCACGAAAGGAACCTATGAGGTCGGATCTGAGGGCACTGGTCAGATGTGATTCGAGCTGGATTTGAATCATGACCGAGTAGACTTGTGGGCTCTAGGATCCATGCGAGGCACATGTATTGAGCCCGCGAAGGATGTCTATATACAGTGGAGGTGCGCCACATGGTTTCAGTTGATTGCTTCTATGCTCACTAGGGCTTTCCATGTGTTGTAACTAGTACCACCACTCGCCCTGGCTGTGTGATTGGACCTAGCAATCTGTTGAACGATGTTTCTCCTGCACGTGTAGATACCATTCAAGCCGGTGCACTTGCATCACTTTGGCAAACCTGTTCATGGGATCCAATTGATCGGCTACGTGGGAGATCGACGAGGAGGAGAAGACTCCGGTGACGTGCTGCCATGACTCTTCCTCTGTAGCACGTCACTGTGCGTCTAGTGGTAATGAGATGTGATGCATCTTACTAGCATGTTCCTAGTTGTACTGTGTGTAGGATAATTTTTATATTGCAGCCGATCTCATGCTCAAATTCTCACGTGCTAACAAGTGGCACACAACATATGCGCCTTCTCGCAACCTATAAGCTTTCCCTTTTCTTCGTAGATACATTTATTCAAAATATTTTATCTCTTGAACGGTTCTTTCTAATCTCGAATCGTTTACACCATTGAATTTCTCACGCCGGGTTGTTCAAAACTGGATCTAATGTTAATAGGTTTCGGTGAATTTTATTTTCATGGAAAATCCCATAAAAAAATTGAAAAACAATAAAAATGAAAGCCACAAAGATAAGAATGACAAAAAAAAGAAAGAAAAACCCAGAGCTGAAAGCACTAAATTTTCACCTTTTCCCTTTGTTGAGAAGCATAGAAGAAAAAACAGAGTCGGAAGCTCTTTCATTTTTCCCTTTATAGGAAACACTACCCGCAAAAGCAAATCAGTGATGCTTCTCATGAAACAATTTTTTTTTCATTTTCGAGGAACAAAATTGTGTTTCTCGTGCCTCCATCAAGAAGTAAATTTGTGCTTCTTGTGGAAGCATAATATTGGATTCCAAAAAACGTAGTTGTGTGTCTCGCAGAAATAAATCTGTGCCTCCATAAAAAACAAATATGTCCATTTTTGAAAGCACATATTTTGTTTTCCTTTTTCTTGAAGCACAATGTGTAGAAGCAAATCTGTGTCGCCGTGAGAAGCAAATTTGTGCTTCTCATCGAAGCACACAAATCTATGTCTCCACAAGAATCAAATTTGTGCTTCTTGTGAAGGTACATACTTTTATCATACAGAGAAACATGAATTTCACCCTCCAAAACCTAGGGGAACCGGGTGAAAAGCGAAAATCCACCCCCTCTCAAACGCATCTAAACCTGAAAACGCGTATAAAATGATAAGAAATAAAGTCCAGAGGAAGTGTTTAGCATGCATACGTGGGGGCGGCTGCACACACCATCTGACGTGTTTGTATGGAGCCAAATGTGACCCCTGAAGGTCCCGACGAGGGTTAACTTTCAATTAGATGTTTTCGGAAGGAAATGTTTGCCGCTCTGTGCGGCAGATGGTTGGCCAAGCGCACAGGCCATCCAAAATTGAACCGACCCATTAGATGCAAACTACAAGAACGATCTACGAGTTTCTTTCAGTTTGTTGGTTTTCTAATTGTTTACCTGTTTAATTGTCTTTCATTGGTTTTTTTATTATGCTCCTCTATAATTTATTTTTTATTTTTTCAGAAATGAAAATTAGTTGAAAATTTTAAAAATTTCTAAAATGTTACAATTTTTGAAATTATTATTATTATTTAAAATAAATAAAAGGAATTTCGAAAGTACAGGATCAGTTTTAATATAAACATTTGTAAAAACTTACGAGCATGTTTAAAAAAATGCAAACATCTTTAGTCGCATGATATTTTTTTTATTTTTTTGAAATTTCAACCGGACTTGGAAATATGTGAATTTTTATGTTTTAATGAAAGAAAGGAAAATGAAATAGAAGAACCAAATAAAGGATAAATAAAAACCAAAAAACAGGGCAGGAACTTCCCGAAAACTCACTCGTGATCCTGTGGAGCTTACATTTTTTAGTTGGACCGGCCCATCTGTGCTCGCATGGGTCGCACTTTGTGCAATTTTCCAACTATGTGCCTCTCAGAGCGAGAAATAGGAAATGCCAATCTCTATCACACCAAGCCTGCTTGAAAGCAGACCCAACACAGTTAGCACCTTCTGTTCGTGACTTGGCGTCTGATCCAGCTCATGCTATAATCCAATTTATAAAATTTCTTCTAAAAAAAACTAATTTGTAAAACTAGACGTATGTTAGAGCTGAAATATACATTTTTTGTTAAGTTGAAAGAGGCACGATCTTTATTTCGCATTGAAATTGCTGTATTTTACGTAGTCATTCAAATCCAGAGGAACATGCAACCATGTCTTACATAACTTATTTTCATAAACCACTACCTTGGATATGTGCCATTCTATTGGCGGAGCGTTGCAGCCGATGCACATTATGCTGTTCCTTGGAGGCAAGCAAGTCCTTGATCTCCTTGGCCAGCAGCCCATGAATTGGGCGATCCAACTCTGCGTTCTGAATCTACCACTTCATTGATATGAGAGATGACTTTAGTACTCAAAATCCACTACTCATGATGGCCATACCGTAGGCAAGATTTTTTCTTTTCTTTTCTTAGTATAACTTCTTGGATTTTGGAACTTTGAAATATGACATTGGTTGTTAACGTTTGAATATATGTGGATGTATTACCAACAACGATGTAAATTTGAGAAGAATGTAAATATTTGCTTTCTGATAAATCATGTGTTGTTCCGTGATAGATCATTAGTTGTATCATTTGCAAAGAATTTTGATTGCACGGTTGGCCATAAAAAATGAAAATAATTTAGACCTCAAATAATTATGCCAAAAGGTTATGACGTACAAGCGGTGGACATTTTTCATGCGGTTATCCAACCACCTTCAAAAATATAAGTATTAGCATGAGGGTGCTATACTAAAAACACCTCTAAAACCCTGTGTAGACTTTACAATAAGGCACTAGTGGGATGATTATATGAAATAGATAGTTCATCGGCTTAGTTGCTCGACACCCTAAGCAAATAAATTTGTACATTAAAACCGGTCACAAGAAACAAGAGACCAGAAAACACTAACTTCCATCTTGCAGAAAACAAGATCACACATGCGAGTACTTCCGCCTGAGACTTTCAGCCCGAAGTCGTCCATGCCTTGTGCGGAAAACCCATTCCGAGAGGCCTCCACAGAAACAATCATGTTTCCCTCTGGATAATCTACAGAAACAACACGCCTTGCAAGCTCAACAACACCATCGTCTGGATTCGTAGGCAGTTTTCCATCTTGAAAATCAAGCAGCACCACTCTCCCTTCTTTTGCACTGCCGGTACTACAAACAACCTTCCCCGGACACTGATCGGGCCATGACCCAGCAACAAGACGGACGCCCACGGTGGCCTCGACTGACATAGGCAGCATTTCTAGGGCAAACTCAAGCGTGCAACACTTGCGGGGGATGCTTATACGGATCCCATCTTCCAAATGAGACCTTTCTTGAACATAGAAACATGTGAAAGCCAACACTTGATCTTCAGATTCATATTTCCCTTTTACTTTTAGCTGAACTTCGATGGCAATTGGGTCGATTAACAGAACCGCGCGAGACGGGCCTGTTAGACGCAAGAATGGGTCCTGCAATGCAGGTATCACAATAATAATCAATTAATTAACTGTCAGGCTATTAAAAAATTGAAGGAGACACAATCTAGTTGTACTGGCAAGCATCAAGAGAACGAAGGTCGAAGGGTTAGAATGTAGGTAGTCTTTTTTCTACGAGTGAGAATGTAGGTAGTTGCACTCAGCCACTCACTCACCTTTCGAGTGAGGGTTTGGCAGCTATCCCTAGTGCACCTGAAGATATAGTTGCGTTTACGATCAACCGAATCCCTGGCAGCAACAAAGCCATAAACTTGCAGTGACCAGCTGTGACCACGCATTAGACTGGTGACTTTGATGGAGAAGATCTGGATGGAACTCTCCGGTAGAGCATCTTCTGGGATGGTTCCGGTTGAGCAGTACATGGGACCAAGAGAAGCTGCATGGAAGAAGCACAGTTAAGAACATATATTGCATTTTATAAAGGTTAGTTAAATTAAGTGATACATAGTGCAGAGGGTGGCAATACTAGCATGTTACCAGGAAACAATTTTAATGCGCTAGTGGAAAAAACCCTTTTGTCCCGGTTCCAGAGGCCCATTTATCCCGGTTTTGGATCCGGAACTAAAGGGTCGGGACTAAAGCCCATGACCTTTTGTTCCGGTTCGCTTACGAACCAGGACAGATGGGGCTACACGTGGCCACTCCGCCGAGCCCAGGCAGGAGGGCCTTTGGTCCCGGCTGGTAACATCAACCGGGACTAAAGAGCGTCCACACGTCAGCAGCTGAGGAGCTGTTTTTTTAAAGAGAGGGGGTTTCGAGGGTTTTGGAGGGTTAATTTAGGGGTTTCATATATTTTGTTAGCTAGCTAATAGAGAGAAGTGACTTCTCTTATCTCCGTACTTGGTCGCGACGCTACATACTATACGTATAGAGAGAGAACATATAACACTATTTAATCATCATTTTCATCAATGAGACATCATATAACAAGTTGGTCACTAGTCATAATCACAACCCCTCCTCCTCCTCATCATCATCATCAACTCTAACACATTGTAGCACATAATAACACATTATACCTAGGACCTAATCCTCTCTCATAGGACCTATTCTACCCTCTCTTAGGTACAATATCATAAAACAAGATAGGCCCTGACTCTCCATTATGGAGAACGTAGATCATCCTGTCTCTCATTCTTGGCCTACGCACAATGTTGTTTCCAAGTAGCTCTCTACGATTGACCATACATTTTTTCCAATCTTTGATTGTCATGTCTTCATCGGTTTTAAAAATCCGGTATGGATAGGAGTGATGCGTAGGCTAACCTGTCCGTGATGGCCCTAAGCTCATAACAACAACGCGACCTCTCGAAAACATCAGATGAGGCACACAATCCTTCGGGATTTTCTGTTGAAAAACATAGTAATAACTTTGTAGTTAGCAATGTAGTTTAGTTTTAGAAGAATTTATGCAAAAGATGCACGGATATTGTAATAGTAAAAAATCTTACCATGCATCTCCATGGATGTTACCGTAGTTCACCACGTGCACTAGTGGCACGTATTGACCATAATGTGGAGGAGTTTGATAATAGCTATTGTAATTTTCAAGATGACTAAGAAATACGGTAAGATGATCTTTCTCCTTATAAGTTAATTCTGCTTCATTACTGTAGTAGTAGGTTCTGTCTACCATCTTCCATACATTTTTTGAAGAATGAAAATAAGCTGTCAATGCAAATAAGCTGTCAACTATTTTTAAATAAACAATATAAATTACTTAACAAATATGGTTGAGAAACTCACATAATGGTAGAATTGGAGGCGTTTGCACATCGACCCAGATGTCGATATTACCTTCAATTTCATCTTCCGGACGAATATCAAAGGTGATAAGCATATTAGGCTCAAATGCATAAGCCTTGCATAATGCTCTCCAAGTTTTGCATTCAAAATAGCATTAGGTGTCTGCATTGTATAATTTTACCGCAAAAATAAAACCATGCTCGGTCCTCAAGTGAACTATCTTTACCTCCATAGTTTTTTTAGTATTGAAACCAATCGTATCCAAGACAACAATTCTTGCATGGCAGGGGATACACTAGTAGAGTAGTAAAAAATTAAAATTATAAATTGAAGCAAAAGAAGCAGAAGTCATGCTTTATTACGAAAAAAGACTTGTCATTGTGGCTTACTGTATCCACTTCGAAGGTCTCATCTAGCATGATGCTGAAGCGCCTACCATCAACTAGGAAAGACTTTTCACACAGGACGCGCTCGTCTTCACAGTATTTGCACATAGCGAATTCCCTTTCGTCGTCAGACATTTTCTATGTTCATAGTTGAAACATTTAAAATCGATCGAAGGAAACTACGAGAAAACTGATCAACACACATATCACTATTACTCAATATGCAACGGGTTGACTTTATGTCTGTCGAGTCTTTCCTTCCTAAACTCTCATCTCACGTATATGGTGGGCACTCCCTCTGATATTACGACCGTCGGTAATGGTGGCTCCTCCATTCGTCCCAGAGTGCATTATACCAAAATGTCTAGCATACTGGTGGACACTCTCCCTCACTGAAAGACACACAAGGAGCTGAAACAGACCTAAAGTCAACCCGTTTCATATATCGAGCAATGACATGGAAAAAATTCCCTATGTTTTACCGGATTGACTTGCACATCAAAAATACATTTATAATGAACTCGAATATAATATCACTAATACATCATCCTGAATAATCCAGTTCAAGAATTACGGCACGCTTTGGATCCTAATGCGTGTGTGACTTTCGGTCCGTCGAGGCTTTCCTTAAGTAACTCTCATATCTCATGGTGTGTTGGCGCTCTCTCTCTCACACCGATATGATGGTGTATATATGTTAGTGGAGACTCTCTCACAATAATAGTTCGACCGCTGGTGATGGACGCCCCCCTCTTCTCTTCTTGCGTAATATATCGACGAGTATATCACAAAGAAGAGAAAAAAGAGGAGGCGCCCCCCCACGACAACAGTCGGGATTCCTCCATCAAGAACACACATGAAAGTCACATAAGGAGCAACGACAGACCGAAAGTCACACACGCATTATACCGATAAAATATCACAAATACATTAATATTTATAATGAACTCAAATATAATATTACTAATACATCCCGAATAATCCAGTTAATGCATCATCAAATATTAACTAATACATCTCGAATATTATCATATAAGATCACTAATACAGATCGAATATCCTAGAATCCAAAGTGGAGGACGGTGAACTCGGTTCACTAGCGGTCTCTGAGTCACCGGCGGTGGACACCCAAAGATAAGGAACCATCACGGGATCATAACTCAGGTGAGATCCCTGAAGGATCTGCCAGGTATTGTCGAACCGGGCGTCCAACGCCGTCATGTAGCGACGACGTGCTCGTCCTCCTCCCTGACACGGCGACGTACCACCTCCGCGGGTGCCCGCTCCCTCCGCACCGAAAGTGGCCCGCGTGACCGCCACCACAGAAGGTACGGGTCGATGACGAGACCTGGATTCCTCACCAACCTCCAAGCCCGGGAAGGTAGCACCTCCCAGTGCCAGCCCGGCGAAGCCCAGTCCCGGACATGACGTCTATCAAGCAAGCTCTCGCGGACTACTCAACGACGAGGATGTAGGCCGGGCATCATCGACAAATTCCTATGAGAACGTTTTCTTATCGTTTAATCACTAATTTTTCATAAAACCAAAAAAAAAATTGTAATCTAACATACACATACTAATTTTTCCTAAAAGTCCTAATAATTAAATAAAACATAAAACAACTAAAACATAAAAATTCATCATATAAACATAAACCCTAAGGCTCACACATACTAATTTTTCCTAGGGCTCACAACGGGGGCGGGGGCGGCGGGGCGGCGACGGGGCGGCGACATGGAGGCGACGGGGCGGTGATGGGGCCGCGACGGCGACGGGGCGGTAGGGGAGGCGATGGGAGAGGGGCGGCGGGGGCAGCGACGGGGGCGATGGGAGACGGTAGCCGGCAGTGGCGACGGCGATGGAGAGCGCGCGAGATTCGGGCAGCCTAATGTCGTGGGTGGGGATCTGGCCTTGAAGGGAGAGAATGGGTCGAAAATTGCTAAGTGTTTGCTTATATACAGGGAGCATTGGTCCCGGTTCGTGGCACTAACCGGGACCAATGCCCACCTTTGGTCCCTGTTGGTTCCACCAACCGGGACCAAAGCCTTGTTTTCAGCAGCCCAAAGGGCGGGAAACAGGGACCTTTGGTCCCGGTTGGTGCCACCAATCGAGACCAAAGGTTGGTGCTGCCCAGGGACAAATGTTTAGTCCCACCTCGCTAGCCGAGAGGGTTCGAAAGTGGTTTATAAGTGCTGCTGCGCCAGCCCTCCCGAGCTCCTCTCAACTGCAGGCTTACGGGCCTAATTGCACTCTCCTCTGCCTGTGGGCCTACTGGTCCTTCCGCGGGCCTGAATCCTGGCCCAACTAGCTGTTGGGTTTTCTAGTCGTATTCAGGCCATGGTGGCCCAGTAGGCGGCATTTTTAAAAAAAATCGTGTTTTTTGTTTTGCTTTTTGCTTTATTCATTTTCTTTAGTTTCTACTTATAGATTTTCAATGATTCTTTTTGCTTTTAGGTCACAAAAATTATAAACTTTCTGTTAGTGTCATTAGTTTTCAAATTTGAATAGTTTAAATTTGAATTCTTTAAAATTTGTGTGAATCACTAGTTTATGAATAACTTTAATATAAAAATAGATTTTGAGTGATTCTTTTTTCCTGCTATTTAATATTACTTTGTTTTAATATTATATTCAATTTGATAATTTTTTAGATTATTTTAAATGGTTGTTTAAATCAAAAACAGATTTTTTGAGCTAAATTACCCTGAAATTAAAAAGCACTACAAATAAACTCTGAAAAGGTTGAAAGTTGGCATGGTATCATTATTTCACCCACATAGCATGTGCTAAAAAGTTGAGAGGGTTACGGCAAAAGCTGGATGGACTTCATGTACAAAACGGACAGTCTCTTTCGAAATATTAGGGTTTCGGACGGAAACTCATCTGTTACAAAAGGCATTTCATTTTCTTGAATTTATTTGAACTCCAGACTTTTTGTGTGTTCAAAATGCATCATTCAAAACCACATCATCAATTTTCAACTCTTTCCGACTTCATTTGTTATTTTTCATGCAGTTATTGATTTTTTTGAGTTAAATGACACTGAAATTGAAAAGCACTACAAATGAAATCTGAAAAGGTTGAAAGTTGGCATGTTATCATCATTTCACTCACATAGCATGTGCTAAAAAGTTGAGAGGATTACAGCAAAAGCTGGATGCACTTCGTGTACAAAAACGGACAGTCTCTTTCGAAGTATCAGGGTTTCGGACGGAAACTCATCTGTTACAAAAGACATTTCATTTCTTCACATGTAAAAGGATTAATGTCATTCACGCTTAAACCAAACCATACGTTCCTTGCATCACCTGCAAACTCCTTCCAGTACTTTCTCTTGATTTTTCTCCACTGCGACCCGTCAGCGGGTGCTCTCAACTTCCCGTCTTTCTTACGGTCCTCTCTGTGCCATCGCATATTCTTGGCATGCTCTTTGTTTCTGAACAAACGTTTCAACCGTGGTATTATAGGAGCATACCACATCACCTTGGCAGCAACCCTCTTCCTGGGGCGCTCGCCATCAACATCACCAGGGTCATCGGTTTGATCTTATAGCGCAATGCACCGCATACCGGGCATGCGTTCAGTTCCTCGTACTCACCGCAGCACCTGATGCAATCATTAGGGCATGCATGTATCTTCTGCACCTCCAATCCTAAAGGGCATACAACCTTCTTTGCTGCGTACGTACTCTCGGGCAATTTGTTATCCTTTGGAAGCTTCTTCTTTAATATTTTCAGTAGCTTCTCAAATCCTTTGTCAGGTACACCATTCTCTGCCTTCCACTGCAGCAATTCCAGTGTGGTACCGAGCTTTTTGTTGCCTTCTTCACAGTTGGGGTACAACCCTTTTTTGTGATCCTCTAACATGCGATCGAACTTCAGCTTCTCCTTTTCACTTTCGCACTGTCTCTTTGCATCAACAATGACCCGACGAAGATCATCATCGGGCACATCGTCTGGTTCCTCTTGATCTTCAGCTTCCCCGGTTGCAGCATCACTGTATTCAGGGGGCACATACTTGTCATCATGCTCTTCTTCTTTGCCGTCTTCCATCATAACCCCTATTTCTCCGTGCTTGGTCCAAACATTATAGTGTGGCATGAAACCCTTCACAAACAAGTGGCTGTGAAGGATTTTTTTTGGTCAGAGTAAGACTTCAAATTCCCACATGTAGGGCATGGACAACACATAAAACCATTATGCTTGTTTGCCTCGGCCACTTCGAGAAAATGATGCATCCCCTTAATGTACTTATCGGTGCGTCTGTTATCGTACATCCATTGCTGGTTCATCTGCGTGCATTACATATAATTAAGTGTGTCAAAAAACATTACAGAACAATACAGAAGTGACCAAATTAATAGAAATTCATCATCACATTAAAACTGAACCATGGCACTATATAATAACAAACAATAATTAAAGTAAGAAATTATACGAGTAAGTATATTTTCTTTTAGAAAGAAGATAAGATCAAAAGGCTCACCACGCGCGGGCGATCGACGGCGGTTTCAGGACGGGGACGGGGCAGGACGGACCGCCAAACCTAGACAAATCTTGACGAAAATGGAGTTTGGACAAGGAGCTTCGAGAGGAGAAAGCTTAAGTGTGGCTCGGGCATTTCATCGAACACCTCATGTGCATAGGAGGTGAGCTAGAGCACCACAAAGCTGTAACACTGATGTCCTGGAAAAACAGAGCACTCCACGGCTCTGCCAGCGGCGGGCGAGGGTTTATATAGACAGATCATTGGTCCCGATTCGTGGCTGGAACCGGGACAATAGGTCTCCCTTTTGTTCCGGTTCCAGCCACGAACCGGGTCCAATGATCGTGGGCCAGGAGTGAGACGCATTGGTCCCGGTTCGTACCTGGAACCAAGACCAAAGGGGCCAGACGAACCGAGACCACTGGCCCACGTGGCCCGGCCGGCCCCCTGGGCTCACGAACCGGGACTGTTGCCACCTTTGGTCCCGGTTCGTGAACGAAACGGGATTAATGAGATTAGGAGGCCCGAACCAATGCCCTGTTTTCTATTAGTGACGTACTCTCATCCAGGATCATAATTAAGATATGATATTGATGCATTCAGGGTTATTAATCTGAATGCTAAGGTATCCCGTTCCTAGTTCGATATGCAAAGGAAAGGAAGATTCTCTACTCTCTAACATAACGTTATGGACTGGATTTATTGTCATTCTTCTAGGGGAATGGGTTCTGAAATACACTCTTAAAAAAATATAAGAGCGTTTAGAACATACAATACTAGCTTGTAGCCTTGTACTACTGGACAGCAAAATACTCACATCCATAAATCTGCTAATCTGCTCTAATGCCGGGTTGTGAAATAAATCTTGTACTTCTCAGACATAAACCTACTGCTGCTAGTAAAACACACAGTACAATCTTGGTCTTTTTCTTGTGTTCCAGCATCGATCTCAGTAAATCACAAAGCCAAGCCACGCAGGGGAGTTGTCTATCGGAGCTAAGCTTTGTTCTTAGATTCATGCATTGGTAGATAAAATCAAGCGAAGAGTTTCTTACTTTCCGCGTCGAAGGAACCGAACCTGACGCCGAAGCACCTCTCCCAGAATTTGCGGTAACCGTCAATCTCCTGCTCCTCCTCTGTTCTTTTTTCTTTGGCCTTGATCTCGTAGGCTCTACGGAGCTGCTGCTCCTTCCTCTCCATAATCTCAATGTACTCTGCGTAGCTCTGCACCCCCGCAAGCTCGCTCTCGCTGAGCTCCATCTGATGCTCCTCTCGCTGAGCAGCAGCCTTCTCCTCTTCCGCCTCGGACTCGTGCTGAGGCGGTGGCTGTGGGTCATGAAGAAGTTGCTCCCGCCTGCTCCGGACCCTCTCCTGGAACTCTCTGATGCGCCTCAGACTAGTTGACTGCGCCTTTCTGATGCTCTTCATGTTCGTCTTCATCCTCGGCTCCGTATCGGACTCGCCCATGGAGATCTCCATCCCCGCCAGCCCGCTCTCGATCAGCTCCATCTCCCGCGTGCAGTCAAACAGTCAGGTTTTGGGTTTCCTCTCCGCTGCTATTGCGATACTTTCCCTTCTCTTTGAGAGCATCTCCAACGGTCGCGTAACCACGTCGCGCTAAAAATTACTTTGCAGCACGTGCTTTGCCTGGTTTGGTGCGGTCGATAGCGTGGGTTCCAACAACCGCGTTAAAAGGCAGCGCGCGCGTGTCGCTCTAGCAGCACGCGCGACTCGCCATATATTGCATTTTAGACGTAAAATGGATTTTAAATATTCAAAATGCAATGAACATGACATATAAATTTCACACAAACAAGTTGATGAATAAAAGTTCATGCCCACAAGTTTAAAATCATGCCCACAAGTTCATCCAACCAAGTTTAAAATGCAATTCATGACACAAACGAAAGACACATCAAGCCTCGTCCTCGTCTTCGTCCTCATCTTTCGAAGACGATTCTTCCTCCTCCAAAGATGATTCTTCCTCCTTCTCATCATCATTGTCGCGCACCGCATCATCACGTGAAGCTCGGACGGTGTTGGCAAGATCTTTAACGGCATCTTCATGGGAAGGTGTGTGAGGCACACCGAAAGACATTCCGCCCATGGCGGCCGGAGGTGCATCCATGCCTCCCATGAGAGACGCAAAACTCATGCCTCTCATGGCGGCCATGGCACCGGAGGGTGATCCAAAGTCACCCATGCCTCCCATGGTCTCCATGGTAGCTACAAAACCACCCATGACACCTAAGCCGCCCATGGTAGCTCTGAAGCCACCCATGCCTCCCATGGCGCCAAGGCCACCGCCACCCATTGCGCGAATCATGGCTCTTTTTTGGATCAAGACTTTTTTCACGGGCAAGATTGACATACTCCGTTTGCGTCTCATTAAGGATAGATGTGTCCAAGAAGAACAAGTGCTTCTCCCATTCCATCAATCTAGTTCGCTCCTCGTTGCTCACCTTTCTCTCCTCGGACGCCACCCTCCTCTCCTCGGCCGCGGCATCTTGGTTCCTTGCCATTTTCCTCACCTCGTTGGCTTTTTTGTTGCCTTCACAATAGCTTCCATAGCATTTTCAGCTCATCATTTCCTTTCCTCTTCTTCTTTTCTTTTGCGTCTTTCTTGCACCCATCCGGTCGTTTTGGCTTCGAGTATGAAACCGAGTTGGATGTGGGGCTTCTCTTGCCGTCATCACTTGATCCGGTTTCAATAAGCATCTCTACTTTGATCACCTCCAACGGATGAATCCCTCGACACTTCCAACCAAGTATTACATAGTAAGATGTCTTCAGCGTTGGTGTAATTGCCCGCTCTTCCTTTCGGTGCGTCGACAATGCCCTCACCATGCTCGTCCACCTCGAACTCATTGGTTTGAGACCAATGCGAATTGTTGGAGCCAACACCCATAGTTGATATGTATGCATCATGTCGAGACTATAAAATATATAGAACAATGCAAATAAGCTATCTATATGTATGCATTCAAAAAATAACAAGAAAAAAATTGGGGAATTTTTCTACCTTTTGGGCATATCGTAGAACACATTGTGTGCGTCGGCCGCCGGCTCAACGAGTGAGCTCGTCGGCGCTTCGGTAGCCGTCGCGGCCGTCACACGCCCTGCAAGCTTCTTCCTTGACGCCTTCGAGGTACCGAAGCCGTCCGCCGCCTTGTTCTTCTTCGTGGATGTCTTGCCCTTCTTTGACCGCGCCGTATTTGGGAGCTTCGAGGGGGGGGGGCACGGGACGGCGCCGGCGCGACGCCACCCGCCGCCGAGGTCATCCACGGCGGCATGAAGAGGCCGCGCGCAAGGCCGATGCTCGGAGGAGCTCCGGCGAAGGCGGGGCCAACGCTCCCCGCGCTAGGGTTTGCGGCGGCGGCGGCGAAGGCGGCGATGGAGGGGTCGCGGCTGTAGGATGGGGTGAGCGGGGTGCCGGCGCGTGCGTCCATCGGGTCCAGTTCGCCGGTGCCGACGCGCGCGGGGCGAAGGTGGCGCGGAGGAGAGACCGCGGCGCGAGCACTCGTGTGTGCCGCGCGCAGAAGCGGGCGTCCCAAATACACAGTGCACGATGGCGTTTCGACCCACGCGCTGAACTAGACATGTCGGGTGCGCGATTTTTGCGCCTCCGCTGGAGCGGCCGGAACGGTTGCGCGCGCGCAAAAACTAATAATTTTTCAACACGGCGCTTGTTTAGCGCGGCTGTTGGAGATGCTTTGAGGGGCATCGTTTCCCTTTGATTTCAAGAGTTTCCGTCCGACTCCGACTGTGCTGATGGGCCAAGGGCCGGCCTATTTAGCTTTGTCATCGGGCTGCTGCTTGAGCTCCCCAAAAACCGGCCCTTCTCCTCTTACTACACGCGAATTCGTACGTGTGATATTGTACTCCTCTCGCTCAGGAAAAAATCTATTTTACATCTCGGGTGAGGAGGTCATCCGCATTATTTTTTTATGTGACTATTATGGTGATGTCAGAGGCAGGTGACAGACGTTGGTGTCAAGCTCAGCGATGTTGTGCTATCTTTTTAGTTTTGTCATATCGTTTTTTAAGTGACTTGTAATTTAATCTTTATGATATAAATGAGACACGCATTAATTTTAAGAAAGACCTTGAACTCATAAATGTTCGGTGGTTTGAACCCTGAATTCGAAATCCCTACCGTTTGCATCCTGAATTTTAGAATCCCGATCTAAATCAAACCCTGATTGGTGCACCGGAAATGCGATGATCCAGGCCTATGTATGAAAAGTTCGCACGTTTGCTGCTGCGTACGAACGGTGCGATGAATTTCCGACCACATACAACTTATATTATTACTTTTTGGTGAAAAAACATATATTCTGTTTGTGACATTTAAAAAATGTCCGTACGTTAAAAAGTACACGACCTTTTTGAAATGTTTAGACATTGTAAAAAAAGTGTAATAAAAAAAAAATACTTTGCATTTTTAAAAAATTCATGCATTTCAAAAAAGTTTGATGCACCGGGAATGCGACAATCCAGGACAACGAACGGTTCGTACGTTGGCTGGTGCGTACGAACGAAGCGATGAATTTCTGACCATCTACAATTTAAATTCTACTAGCAGATGAGCATGTACGTTGCAACGAAAATAAAATAACATTTAGCATCAACCATATTTACTTTTTGCCATCCTTTATCGGGACACTATTGCCGTGTCTTTTATTTCTTTTATGACACACATCTCATCTTTTATCGGATCTCTTTTGTGTCACGCGTCCTCATTTTTATTTATTTATAGAGCCCAATTCATATCTTTATCTGGTCATCTCAGATTTTCTTACCATGCCATTCCACACCAAACATTTGATACGTGTTTGTGATCATAAAACATTATTTTTTTGAAAAATCAAATCGGGTTTTTGTAAACATGATATTTTTGGTAATCCTGAACATTTTTTCCAAAGAATTGAAGAATTTCTGAAGTTTTCAACTGTTCTGAAAAATACAAACAATTTTCAAATACATGAACACTGTTTGAATTTGTGAACAACTTTCATGAGAATAGTATTTGGAATTTCAAAGAAAATTTCCAAAAACACATTTTTTATATCGTGATAAATTTTATAAAATTTCAAATAATTTATGAAAGTTTCTTCACATTCGTTAGAAAGGAACTTTTAAAAAATAAAAAGAAGGACAAAGGAAAAAAGGAAAAGCTAAAAGAAAAATTGTTGGATCTGCTCTGTCGTCGATTCTTATAAAACTTGCGTTGCTATGCACAATATGCATGAGGGCTGCTGAAAATTCTTAAGTAACAAATTCATGAAGGTTCCCCTCTTTCTCTCCAATAAATTTAAGAACCTTACATTCTGAGTTTTAAATAACTGCTTTTTTTGGGAGAGTTTAGTTAACTGCTTGCAATCCATATGCGAATGGAATGTACGAGATATTTTCAATTTTCATAAGTTTGTCTTCTTCTATCTTCTTTTTTTTAGCTCCAGTTCAGCATTCCCTTTGAGACCAAACAAATTTAGCATGTGCACTTGAGATCAATGAAAGGGATTATGTTGGACAAAAGACCGTTGGTCTTAAATGGTTAGATCAAGTCATAGAAGCTATGTGCGTACGTGTAAACAAGCCTCAAACAAGCACACATGCTAGTACCTTGATTGATGAACAATAAGCTAGCTAGCACTACGTGCACGTCTAGTAGTACGTGAGTTTGAAGAGCTATTGATGGAATCGATCAATCGTCTTCGACGCCTCGTGGGAACGTCTCGAGGTAAACTCCATGAAGATGCAAATCGATGGATTGATACCCGCAGGGGCGTGTTGCTCCTCGATTTTTTCACTTTATTGCTTTTTTCTCACAGTATAAAGATTACAGGCGTGTACCAATATATTATCAGCTAACCAACACAAGCTAGCCTAGTCGACATCTAATTCTAGTCCAACACGGACACACACGCCTGTTGAATTTGAAACCGTGTTTAATTCTGACAGACACGTTCCAGATCCCCGTTTAATGACTTTGCGCATATGAATTAGTATCACCTTGCGAATATATATTTTATAAATACATAATAAAATTATCTACACGAGATAAAATCAAGAATACCATCTTACTTTATTAATAGGTAGGTATAGATAATAGATAATAAAAGTGGACGACATGATGATGTGGAAGACGTGATATATCGGGACGCAACGTATAATCGAAACATTTTTTTTTTCAAAAAAGCGAACGATGAATGTTGTTTTTATTTACGTCTCTGTGTCGAGTTGTTAAATACATATGGTTAGTTAGATGGGCTGGTTTATGCGCCTTTGCTCCATCTTTCCGGGCAGGGTTTGAGTCCTGCGTAATGCAGTTTATTTTTTTCGAGACTGAAATAAAAGGGTCGCAATTTTAAACACGAAGGACGGACAAAAAACAATTAGGACGACGTACCGAACGGACCAGATAACAAAAAAAGAGTGAAGAAACACTCGTCTCTTTAATATTAGGTAAAGATAGGTAAAGATTTGTTAGTGGAAAACAACTTATATTCTGGTGTTTGTGACTTTTTAAAATGTCCATGCATTACTCAAAAGGTATATGGAAATTTTAAAAATAATTAAACCTTGTAAAAAATATTTGTGTAATTTTAAAAACATAGGTTGCATTTTAACAACATTCACGCATTTACAAAAATGTTCATGCCATTTTAAAGAAATGATTATACAATATACAAAATGTTCGCATAGTTAGAAAAAAGCTATGTAACATAAAAAATACCATAAAGGGAGGAACATGGTATTAGAGCATCTACAATCGGACCCCCTATACCCGCCTCAAACGTCCGAGTAGGCTGCCCGGTCACTGTCCGGTCATTTTTTTTGACCCAGACGGGCCTCTCAAACGTCCCTCAAACACCCGGGCTGAGCGGCACCCTTCATATCCAGCCCAAATATGAGACGAGTATGGGGGTGCCCAGACGCGCCCGGGCACGCCCGCCACGTCGGACTGACGGTGTGGCCCCACACGAACTTGCCGGGAAACCCAACGGTTCGACGGGCGCTTCGACCGTCGGCGCGGTGTGAACGCCGTGTGGCGCCGCGTGGCGCCGCTCAGCCTCCCCGCCCGAGCTTGGGGCCGGCTATTTAAGCCGGTCGGCGCCCCCCAGTCCTAACACATCGCCTCCTCCCTCTCTCCACCGCCAGCCGAGCCCTTCCGCATCCTCTCGCTGTTCCCTCTCCGCCAGGATGGTCTGCCGGCTCATCACCACCTACGCGCAGCTGACGCGCAAATCTAGGAGGAGTACCACGCTCGTCGTGCCGCCCGCATCGTTGCGGGTCTCCCTCCGGACTCGCCGGAGACGGAGGAGAAGGTGGAGGAGGAGGAGCTGCCGGAGGAGGAGGAGCCGGAGCAGGAGGCTCCCGGCTTGACCATGGCGGAGGCAGACGTGGAGTTCGTCATCGTCCAATTGGACGAGATGGCGGAGCAGCAGGTCATCCTGGATTCCATCCGGGATGAGGCCGAGGTGAAGGCCCCGTCAGCTCATCCGGCAGAGGCGGACGAAGCCGACGCCCTCTTCGACGAGCTGGATGCCGAGATTGAGGCCGAGGAAGTCGCAACAGAGGGGGCAGCAGTGCCGCCGCCAGTGGGAGCGGACTTGCGACGAGCGCACATATATCCGTCGAAGGGGACGGAGATCGTCCACATCTCTAACGAAGAGTAGATAGCTTTACACATAGTACGTAGCTTTTATTTAGTTGCATGCTTTTATATGAATTTGAGAAAAAAATATGAAATGCCCAGATGCAACGAGCTTTATTTAAAACGTGACCGATCAGTGTTTACGGACGTACCCGGACACATTCACGGACGTCCGTAAATGTTTAAGAGACCGAATTTACGAGGTAGATACCTTTACCCTACAGTCCGTTCTCCCAACCTCCGTTTCGCTGCCATGTTTTTCTTCCCTTTTGCCGCCCAACAAGCACGCGACCAGCAGCACTAGCAGTAGCTACTCCATCCACCAGCTGACAAACTTTTGACTAGTCCACACCTGGATTGCTTGGCCACCACACCACACGTAGTCTGTCAATCGAGTGAGTCCCATTTTCGTTTCCGTTATGTTTTTCTAACAGAGTCCTCTTACGGTTGGTGTGCTTCTGTTTTCGTCAAACACTTCAATAACTAACACACCACCGCGAGACACGTGCCTGCCAACCCCAGGTTAGTGCCTCGCCGGCGGCCACCTACCCTTTTGACCCACGGCAGCTGCACAGCCAAAATTTCCCGTCAAGCACTCATGCATGCGATGCGACCAGAAAAAAGACGTGAACATTATTCAAAAAAGAAGAGAAAACAAAGACACGAACATCATTCCCGCCATTTTATATTGGCGGGGGAAACATCCTTTTTGGCGCCTCCCTCTGGACGAATCTTGATATACCTTCTCTAAAGAAACACCACTTTGCTCAGCTTCCATCATTCGATCCCTCCCCTTGCAGTGACGAGGTTGACATATTCAGGCGAAGAATAGTCTTCCTGAGATAGTGCTCGAATATTTGTAGCCATCTTTTGTGACATGCGTCACGTTCATGATTCCACAGTTCCCTACGGCCGATGAAGATTTGATAACGACTCGAGCGAAGGGGAGGGGAAACTTGACCGATCGACTGGACGTCACCATTTCGCTTCGGTACGATTGCTATGACTTGCGTCAACTTGCGCGTATGGTAGAATGGGAATGCGCATCAACTTACCATCACATAAACGAGCGATAATCCCAGCTAAACGACCCGAAAAAGACGTGAACATTTCCAAAGAGAAAGAAAAAGAAAGCCGTGAACATCATCTCTATCATTTTATTTTGGGTTTTTATCATTTATATCACTAGTTGTGTCTCATTACTCAGTTTTGTCATTAAGAATTTCAACTGCTTAAAAATAACATCGCTTTATTAGACGCATTCTTATAAATTTTACTGGACACTCTTACTTTATAGAACAACATGTCAGGGACGTGAATATTCGGGACATGGTGCCACGCGCGGCTGAAATCCAGCCCGTTCGCTCGCGCTTCGCGATTGCTACTTATTATAGCGTCTTCGAAAATACGGGGCGATAAAAGTGCGTAATAGGTGAATACGCCACGGTATACAAAGCATTTACGACCGTAGTAATACAAGAGACAGTGCCCGCACAGTAAATGCTGGTGGGTGTTAATTGAGAAGGGAGGGTGGGGTGGGGTGGGAGAGTCCTGTTCGCTTCGAGCATCTCCTTCCTCTCTGCCTCCGCACATCTCGTCATTCCCCTCAGGAGGAAGAGGGCGAGGCGTCTGAGATGGGTTCTGCGCAGATTCTTAGATTTGTTAGACTCGGTTGATGAGGGTCGAAGAACGGATTTCAGTGATTCAGACAAAACGAAGTTTCATAGGGTGGAGAACAGATATGTAGCAATGGATGACAAAGTTGGCTAGGTTAGGAGGTACCTTCTTGAAGCCGTTCTCTGGAACATGATATAAACTCTGTAGGAGGTACCTTCTTGCCTTGATTATGCATTTAATCGCTTGCTGGGTGCATTTACGGCTTGGTGAAACAAATGGGTGAACTGAATTCGCCTGGCGCGTCATTACTTGCTGCGCTGCGTGTGGGCTGCCCGCAGGCTGAATTATTGCCGTGGGTTTGGGTGAGGTGCACCCGTAGAGCGTGAGCTCAATGCTCTACGGCGACTGGTCCTGCTACGAGTAAAATTACCGTCGACGAGCGCGATTATTCGGTCTTAATTATCAACGGTAGGAAAAGATATACTAGTATTACAGATGGGTTGTCCGGCTAGCGTACGACGGCCAGACACTTACATTACATGCGAAATAAAAACAAATGGGAAACAAACTGAAATCGGAGCTACTACTGGAGCCTCGACGAAGTACAACGAGAAGTTCGCTGGCGATGGGAGTGTTCTAAAGCTTTTGCACGTAAAGCATGGCCATTAGCACCATGTTGGCCACGCCAAGCATGAAGATGTTCTTCGGCCATGCTTGATTCTGCTCAAGCAAGGTCACATGCCGATGCATCGATGCATGCGAGATCAAATGTCCCCAGCGGGCGCTGAAGAACTGTATGTATTTGTTCTCCCACTTCCAGATTCTGCAACCACCGAACTAAGAAAGACGAAGCGGGAGAGTTGAGAAAGACGAAGTGTGGTTTCAACGATGCACGATGGGCGTTTAAAAAGACCGAGAGGAGCGTCCTGGAAAGAGTCGTTGGACTAGCAGCCGTGTGTTCAGACCACGCATTCAATGCAAACCCTCTGGCCCACGAGCCAAACGTTGGGAATACGCATATATACGGCATGGTATACGGCGAGGCGGGGGGTCATTATACGCCAGTAATGTATTCAGCTAGCACGAATCGCGGGGGAGCATGCGGGCTGGATTTCGGCTGTGCATGGCACCATGTGCACTCGCGATTATTCGAACATGTTAGCCTTTTCTTTATCTCACTACAATAAAATGTGGGTTCACTTGATCCCAACAACTTTTTTATTTTCCTCTAAAATTAGTCATTTGCTTACTCCTGACAATCGGAGTCCACACTTATCATTATGAGATAGAGTTGACATGTGGCTATATGTGTATTTTCATCATATAACATGGTTAACTAGTTTGACCTGATAATAACGATGTCTAATGACATTTTGAGCAAACATCTAATGAAACAATGATATTTTTGAGATATCTAATGGCATTTTTAAGCAGTTGTAACTTCTAATAGGGAAACTGAGTAGTGGGACACAACTAGTGGTGATAAAAGCCCTTTTATTTAAGCGGGTAAAGTCCTTTTTATTAGCACACCCCTCCTTCCATTCAAACGAATTTTCATCTATCCCCACACAAAAGAATCTTCATATCTTCTCAAAAGAAAACACTGGTATGGTTAAATTCCATCAAAGCAATGTTTCTTTCTAGAAGAAAAGTTTTCGTGAACTAGTTACAACACCTAGGTGCCCTATACATCTGCGGGAGTGTCCACTGCCAATGTCCGAACAATAGCCAATTTACCCTATCCACAACTACAAACACAACTTATCAATGAACATAATCTTTTTGGAATGAATAGTTTATCGTTATGGGTGCTAGTGCATCTAGTGTCCCTTAGTGATTTTGGTGTATTGAAGACTTATATGTTAAGGTTCTAATGTGTTTGTGAGTATACACATGCTCTATAAGTCGATGAGGAGTTTGATATATTCAGAGATTATCGACCCCTAAAAATGTATGTCTTCAACTAAAGACTTTGGTGAAGACTTTGTTGAAGACTTTGGTATTCTCTGAAGACTTTGAAAATGAAGAAGTTGGTGTGACCTTGAAGATATGAATGAGGACTATGAAGCGTGAAGACTTTTGTTTTCGTAGTTTCATTTCCTTTATTTGAGTCATAGGAAACACCGTACTGTTAAAGGGGGTCGAGGAAATACTAAGGAAAATTCCAACTGATGCTCAACTCCAAAATCCTCAACCTATCCAATCCTTCGAGTGAAGCCTTTGGAAATCTCATACAGTTCAGTCAAGTTCTTCAGTGACAGAGATGATGTTCTTCTGGTCTCTAAGGAAATTGATCTGACTGAGGAGTTAGGATTTCATCAGTGCGAATTGCCTACAAGTGAGGAACATGATATGTCTGAGGACTTTCATAGTTCGAAAATCCGACCGTTGCTATGCTTAGCGCCAGCTGTCCCCAATCACAAATATCCACATAACGGTCATATCATTGGGGGCATTTATGTCATATCATGTCAGGTTGCACCCTGGCTATAAATAGCCACCCCCACAACCACTAGTTGGTTGGCTGCTCCGAGAGAACTGACACTTGTCATTTGAGAGCAACCCATCCTCTGAGGACTTTGAGAGAAAATCATCAGTGAGGAAAAACCCATAACCAAACCACCAAACCCATAGTGATTGAGCATCACTGGAAAAAAATTCCTGTGTGGATTCGACGCTTGTTACCTTTGAGGACTGTGCATCCTCCAGACGGTTAGGCGTCATGGTCTAGTGCTCTTGCAGTCAATTAGGGATCACGAAGTGACCTTGGTCTAGAGCATCCAGCAGTGATTTGTGGATCGCCGGGTGACCAGTTTGTGAGGGTTTTGGAAGTCTGCCCTGAAGACTTACCATGAGTGTTGGGCGAGGACTGTGTGACCTTAGCTCAAGGAGAATACAGTAAGGACTGTGTGTCCTGGGACTATGTGTCCTCTGGTTTAAATACCAGGCTGCTCCAAACCAGACGTACGACTGTCACAACAGTTGGAACTGGGTCATCAAACCATTGTCTTCATCGAGCTATCTCGTTCTATTTACTCAACCCCTCTATTCTCATACACCTGTTGATGAAATTGATTGTTACTGTTTGAAGAATTTGACTGAAGACTTACACAAATTCCTCACCTCAAATTCTTCAAGTTACCTTGTTCATCACTGCTTATCCCGTGTCATGCTACTTACTATTTGTGCATGTTTCATTTCATCATGAACACTATGTTGTTACTATGTTCCTCATGCACTTGAGTAATTATTCCGCTGCTAGTTATTCATCACATTTCAAATTCCTCAAAGTTGAAATTCCTCAAGTGATGAATTTGTAAAAATCGCCTATTCACCCCCTCTAGTCGATATAACGCACTTTCAATTGGTATCAGAGCAGGTACTCCCTCGCTCTGTGTGATTTTGGTTTAACCACCTGAAATTCTAGTTATGTCGACTGCAGGTATGATCAAGGTTTTCGCGGGCTGTCCTACCTTCGATGGGACGGACTACCCCTACTGGAAGAACAAGATGCGTATGCACCTTGAAGCTATTGACAACGATCTCTGGTACGTTGTGGAAAATGGTGTACCCTCTGTCACTCCCACTGTTACTGCTGCTGATGGGAAGAGATTCAAGCAACTCGACTCTCAAGCAAATAATATCATCTGTGGCCATCTGATCAAAGGTCAGTATGGCAGAGTGAGTGCTTTGGAGACTGCTAAGCTTATATGGGATAGGTTGTCCAAAGTCAACGAAGGTGTTTCCACTCAACGTGACTCTCATGTTGATGTTCTTCAAAATCTCTTCAACCACTTCAAGAGACTTGACAATGAAAATGTTCAGCAAACTTTTGATCGTATTACTGATATCTCCAATGAGCTTCAAGCACTGGGTGCCACCGATATTACTGACCATGAAGTGGTGAAGAAACTACTAAGATCTCTTGACTCCTCATTCGATACTCTGGCTTTGATGATTCAAGAATGTGGAGACTACAAGTCACTTGATCCTGCTCATATTCTTGAGAGACTCAATACTCATGAATTCCAACAAGCTGAGAAGAGAGACCTCTACAGGCCAAGCTCTGGAAGATCTCGTGCTCTGAAGGAAAAAGCAATTTCCTCATACCAAGAAGAAGATTCTGACAGCAGCCTTGGTGATCCTGAAGAACTAAGTCAGGAGCTAGCAATGCTCGTGAGGAAATTCCAAAAGTTCTCAAGGAGAGGTGGATTTGGAAAGTCATCAAAAAGTGGCTTGAGGAAATCAGATTCCTTAGAAGACTACAAGAAAAGAACCTGTCATCGTTGCAAGAAGCCTGGTCACTTTATCTCTGACTGTCCTCTCTGGGAAAAAGATTCAAAGAAGAAGAAGAAATACAAGGATGATAGTTCTGATGACTCTAAGAAAAAGAAGAAATCTTCAAAGTCCTCATCTACAAAATCCTCATCTTCAAAGTCCTCAAAGCACCAGAAGAATAGTTCCAGAAAGGCTCGAGCATTCACCGGCAAGGAAATGGATTCCGAGGAAGAATCTAAAGAATATGAAGAAGAGGAAGAATCCGAGGAGGAATCAGAATCTGGTGTCGCTAGCCTTGCTCTCGCTACTGCCTTCGTTAGCAAGTCCATCTTCAACGATGAAGAATATGACTACTCCAATGACTCTGACGTCAGCAATGATGATTATGCTCCCAACTATTGCTTCATGACAAAAGGCTCAAAGGTACACAAACATCATTCCTCTTCTGAATCAAGTGAAGGTGAATCTGATGAATTTGTGAAACCTAGCTATGCTAAACTTGTTAAACTTTCCACTAAGCAACAAAGTGCACTTGAAAAGCTTTAGAAAATGCTAGACAAAAGCGATGGTCTGTTGAACGATGAAGTGGATCGGACTCAAACTCTGTCTGACGATCTCAAAAGTCTTCAGACAAAGTATGATAACCTTTAGAGTCATCATAACGACCTCTTAGCCGATCATGAGAAGCTTTCTTATGAATTTCTTCAAAGAAAACAAGATCTTGAGAAACTGAGGGTGTCACATGAGGATCTCCAAAGGGAAAATGATTCCTTACTGGCTCAACAGATTAGTACCGCTCACGAAGAATTTGTTCCACCTTGTTTGAAATGCATCGAATGTGAAACTGCTAATTCTTCACCTGAATGTTCAAATGCTTCTATTGCTGCAAATTCTTCAACTATTCTGGTGGTCTCAAATTCCTCATCTGAGGATACCACAAGTATCACTGACGAAAATGCAGGGTTGAAGGAATTGTATGTGACAGGCATGTACAAAAGTCTCAAAGGACATCAAACCCTTTGTATGTCCTCAAAAAGCAGATTCTGAACAGGAACCCTAGGAAAGAGGGTATTGCCTTTGTGAGGAAACTCAACGCTGATGGATCCTATTGGACACCTGAACAATACCCCAAAACCTCACGGGTTGCTGCGAAAGGACCTCCTGTAGATCCATCCACTTTATCTGGCTTTACTTGTGAAACTTCATATTCCTCTGATGAGTCACTTGACTCCAACTACAAATTCTTTAAAAATCAGAAAGGTGGAGTATTTGCTATATTTGTTGGAACTAACTGCAGGAACGGTTCTCCTATGAAGAAAATCTGGGTTCCCAGGAGCTACCTACAAAATCTTCAAGTGAATGTCCTCACGACACCACTCATGAATAATAGGAACCCCAGATCAAATTCCTCATATGAACCAAAGTCTTCACTTGGACCAAATTCCTCAAATGGTTAAAAATATCATTCTCGTGCTAATGCATCTGTTTCGCAGGGAAAATCTAAGAGTTCTGAATATGTGCATTATTCTTCAAATCATTATGTTCATAAGTCCTTGAAGAATTTCTCTGCTTATTCATTTGAGTACTCTAACCCTCGCCCTGTGAAACGAAGCGCACTTGCTTCAATGCCTCCCTTCTCATATGGTGCTCGCAGAATGATGAACTCTTTGCCACCCCTCCAGATGTGGGTGGTGAAGAAATTGAACTAATCTCTTATGCAGGGTCAGGTCTCCAAATGAATTTGAACATGTGATGAATTTGCTGGAGACCCGAGGAAATGCTTGAAAGGTAACCTTGTAGAAGTGAATTCTTCATTTCTCAAGTCCTCACACTACTTGCTTACTATCTTGTGTGATGAAATCCTGTCTGGTGAAATTGATGTCATATTCTTCACTCTAAATCATATGAGTTCGTAAGTTGTACTAATTCATCTGCAGGATGATACTCCAAAAGCTACCGAGTGGGTCCTCGAAAGTGGATGCACAAACCACATGACTGGTGACAAGAATCTACTAATGAATTTGCCACTTGCTCCATCTCCTCTGAAGCATATCACCTACGCAGACAAAGGAAAAAAGTAAGGTATTGGGACTTGGTAAGGTTGCAATCTCAAAGGACTGAACCATGGATAAGGTGATGCTTGTCGAATCCCTTGGGTTCAACCTTATGTCTGTCTCAATACTTTGTGATCTTGATATGATGGCCATATTTGGAAAATTTTGTTGTGTTGTCATCATGGAATCTGACAATTCCAAAGTCTTCAAAGGCTTTAGGAGAGGAGACTTGTATATTGTTAATTTCTCTACAGGTCCTCAGCCTGCCATATGCTTACTTGCAAAGTCCTTAGAAGGGTGGTTGTGGCATCGAAGACTTGGACATGCCGGTATGAGGAACTTGCACACGCTCGTGAAGAAAAAGCACGTCATTGGCATCGAAGGTGTCAAATTCCTCATGGATCACCTCTGTGGTGCATGTGAGTCTGGAAAGATGACCAAATCCAAGCATCCCTCAAAGACAATCATGACCACAACACGACCTTTTGAATTGCTTCACATGGATCTCTTTGGCCCCACTCATTACTCCACACTAACAAATTCTTCAAGTTCTATGGCTTTGTCATTGTTGATGATTACTCTCGATACACTTGGGTGCATATTATTTTGTACAAGACTGAAGTGCATGATGTCTTCAAACGATTTGCTTCAAGGGCCTCCACCAACTTCGGCGTCAAGATCAAGCATATTAGGAGTGATGATGGGACTGAGTTCAAGAACACTAATCTTTGATGAACTTGGTATTACTCATGAGTTATCTGCCCCTTATACTCCTCAGCAGAATGGCATCATGGAGCGCAAGAGCAGGACTCTTGTTGAGATGGCTCACACCATGCTTGATGAATACAAGACTTCTCGTCGCTTCTGGCCTGAGGCAATCAATACTGCATGCCACATCATCAACATGGTATATCTTCACAAATTCTTCAAGAAGACTTTGTATGAACTTATGACTGGCAAGAAACCCAATGTAAGTTATCTCAAAGTCTTCGGTGCAAAATGCTGGATAAGAGATCCTCACCACAGTTCTAAATTTGCACCGAAAGCACATGAAGGTTTTATGCTTGGTTATGGAAAGGACACACAGACCTACAGAGTCTTCAACACCTACCACCACAAGGTTGTTGAAACTGTAGATGTGTGGTTCGATGAAACTGATGGCTCGCAAAGAGAGCACCTACCTTCTGTGCTAGATGAATAGTCTCCCGAGGAATCCATTAAGCTGAAGGCTACTGAAGACGGCATACCCACTGAGGAAGTCATTCCAACAAATGAAGACATTCATGCTGATACACCTAAAGAAAATGGTGCTGATGAAAATCATCTACCATGTCAACCTGCTCATTCAAGAGTTGCAAATGAAGTGCAGATTGACAAAATCATCGATGACATCAATGCACCAAGTCCCCTCACTCGCTCAAGAGTTCACGTTTAACTAACTTTTGTGGGCACTTTGTCTTTGTCTCTATCATAGATCCCACCAAAGTTGATGAAGCATTCAAGGAGCCTGGGTGGATTCAAGCTATGCAAGAGGAATTGCATCAATTCAAGCTCAACAACGTGTGGGAACATGTCAAGTGGCTAGATCCTCGCAAGCACAACATCATAGGTACCAAGTGGATCTACTGCAACAATCAAGATGAAAATGGCCTTGTGGTGAGGAATAAGGCTCGTCTTGTAGCTCAAGGATACTCATAGGTTGAAGGAATTGACTTTGATGAAACATTTGCACATGTTGCTAGACTTGAAGCTATTTGCATATTGCTTGCTTATGCTAACCATCATAATATCATCTTATATCAAATGGATGTGAAAAGTGCATTCCTCAATGGTAAGCTTGAGGAAGAAGTATATGTTGCTCAAACCCTAGGTTTTGAAGACCCTAAGCATCCTGACAAAGTCTTTAGACTCAACAAGGCCCTCTATGGCCTCAAGCAGGCCCCTTGGGCATGGTATGACACTCTGAACGAATTCCTCATGAAGAAAGGCTTCAAACCCAGTTCACTCGACCCTACTCTTTTCACAAAATCCTATGACAATGAATTGTTCATATGCCAAATATATGTCGATGATATTATCTTTGGCTGTACCAACAAACGTTATAGTGATGAATTTGCCTATATGATGAGTGAAGAATATCAAATGTCTATGATGGGAGAGTTGAAATTCTTCTTCTTCAAATTCGTCAGCAAAACAACGACATCTTCATCTCTCAACAGAAATACCTCACGGATGTTCTGAGGAAATTCGACATGCAAGATTGCAAAGGCATCAAAACTCCAATGCCTTCAAAAGGCCACCTCTGCACTGATGAAAATGGTAAAGATTTCGATCAGAAGGTATACTGCTTCATGATTGGCTCATTATTGTATCTATGTGCACCTAGGCCTGATATTGTGCTAAGTGTTTGCATGTGTGCCCGATTACAAGCAACACCGAAGGAATCACTCCATAAGGCTGTGAAACATATTCTTCAATACTTAGCTCACACACCAACACTTGGATTATGGTATCCCAAGGGCTCAAATCTTCACCTCGCCGGATACTCTGATGCTGACTATGCTGGAGATCGTGTGGATCGCAAGTCAACCTCAGGCACATGTCATTTTCTCGGACGATCCTTAGTCTGTTAATCCTCTAAGAAGCAGAACTGCGTCTCACTGTCTACTATTGAAGCTGAGTACATTGCTGCTGGTTCATGTTGCGCTCAGCTGCTGTGGATGAAGCAAACCATCAAGGACTATGGCATCAAGTTGAAGAATGTACCTCTCTACTGTGACAATGAGAGTGCCATCAAGATTGCTTACAACCCAGTTCAGCATTCCAAGACCAAGCACATCCAGATTCATCATCACTTTCTTCGAGATCATGTACTCAAGGGCGACATCTCCATCGACCACATTCCCACTGAAGAACAACTGGCTGATATCTTCACAAAGCCCTTGGATGAAAAGAGATTTTACAAGTTGTGGTGTGAGCTAAATATCTTAGAATCTTTGAATGTTCTTTGAAAAAGGACACATATCCTAACACTTTTGCAAAATTGATGACTTAGATGTGCAACACATGAAGTAACGTTTTTCTTCAATCAATGAAGAATAACCCTCTAAGTGTGAAGAAATTAATGAAGAATTTAATTCTCAGAACCCTATGACAATTGTACGCGGTGTTTGAAATCATCATTCTTATACGGTGGGTCACGCCACCAACCAAAGTTGAAATTCTTCAAAATTGAGTTTTTCGTCATTTTGCAAATTCTTCAAATTTTCAAATTCCTCAAGTTTGCAAATTCCTCAAGTTTTAAAATTCCTCAACTATTCAAATTCTTCAAACTTTGAAACTCATGTTCTTCATTGACTATATATATATATATATATATGAGTTTTCAATGTCCTCAACAGCATTCACTTATTGCTAATTCTTCAAGTTGATTTTCATTTAAGTGAATGTGATCGGACCCCTTCCCCCTCTATGCTAAACTCAACCCAGTCTGTTCACAAATTCTTCATATGCGTTCTACTTTGAAACTTGTTCAAAGTCTTCATTGTGTCCTTGACAGCTGAAGAATTTGCGAACAGAAACTTTGAAATTTTCACTATCTAAATTTTCAGCGGTTCCCGCTCAAACGGTTCCGATTACCGCAACTGGATAACCCACGATCCCCCACAATTTCCACCACTCAGAACGTGGGTGACACATGTCACATGGAGAGCAAGGGTCAGGGGCAATCTTGTCCAAAATCTTCGGACAGATTGCTTTTTACTCCGACTATAAATACCCCTTCCCTTTCAATGTGCTCGGTTACTCCCTTCCTCTCTCGCCCGAGCTCCAACCCAGCGCCGCCGCTGAAATCATTGCCGCCGGTGTGGAAGAGCTTCACTGCCTCGACCTCGCCGTCGTCGTACTCGCATCGGCCGCGGAAGTCCTCAACCTGCCGCCGCTGTAGCTGTCTCCCTCTACCGAGTTAGGGCGTGGGAGATCTAAACTAACGAACTTCCCAATCTCATCTCTCAGTTCGTCGTGTTCTTCACCAGGGTAAATAAAATTTATTTTTACTGCCCTTGTTTGATCTTCATGTGTTCTTCATATTCCTCAAAAGGTGTTTATTCTTCATGAATCTCATTCTAAAGCATCTTACATCTTCATACTTGATGATTTTCCCTAAGTAATGATTTTCTTCAAGATTCCTCAATTGTGTGAATCCTCAAAATTTATAGAACTCCAAAACCTAAGGCAAATAATGTTGGAAATATGACCTAGAGGCAATAAATAAAGTGTTTATTATTATATTTCCTTGTTCATGATAATCGTTTATTATCCATGCTATAATTGTATTGATTGGAAACACATTACAAGTGTGGGTAAATAGACAACACTTTGTCCCTAGTATGCCTGTAGTGAACTAGCTCGTTGATCAAAGATGGTCAAGGTTTCCTAGCCATTGACATGTGATGTCATTTGATAACGGGATTAGATCATTAGGAGAATGATGGGATGGAAAAGACCCAAACTACAAACGTAGCATATGATCGTGTCAGTTTATTACTACTGTTTTCTGCATGTCAAGTATATGTTCCTATGACCATGAGATCATGCAACTCACAAACATCGGAGGAGTGCCTTGTGTGTATCAAATGTCGCAACGTAATTGGGTGACTATAAAGGTGCTCTATAGGTATCTCCGAGGGTGTCTATTGAGTTGGCATGGATCAAGACTGGGATTTGTTACTCTGTGTGACGGAGAGGTATCTCAGGGCCCACTCGGTAATACAACATCACAATAAGCCTTGCAAGCAATGTGACTAAGTGTTAGTCACGGGATCTTGTATTACAGAACGATTAAAGAGACTTGCCGGTAACGAGGTTGAACTAGGTATGGAGATACCGACGATCGAATCTCGCGCAAGTAACATACCAAAGAACAAAGGGAACATCATACGAGATTAACTGAATCCTTGACATAGAGGTTCGACCGATAAATATCTTCGTAGAATATGTAGGAACCAATATGGGCATCCAGGTCCCGCTATTGGTTATTTACCGTAGAGGTGTCTCGGTCATGTCTACATAGTTCTCGAACCCATAGGGTCTGCACACTTAAGGTTCGGTGCCGTTTCAGTAGTATAGAGTTATGTATGGTGGTGACCGAAGGTTGTTCGGAGTCCCGGATGAGATCTCGGACGTCACGAGGAGCTCCAAAATGGTCCGTAGGTAAAGATTGATATATAGGAAGTCCTGTTTTGGTCGCCAGAAAAGTTTCGGGCTAATCGGTAATGTACCGGGAGTGCCGGTAGTGTACCGGGAGACCACCGGGAGGGGTATTTCGACCCAAGAGGCTTCATGGGCTGTGGGATAATAATTACCAGCCTTTTGTGGGCTGGTGGAAGTCCCACACAAATCCCATGCGGCTAGGGAAAGAAAGCCCAAAGAGAAAAGGTGGAAAAAGGCAAAAATAGGATGAATCCTAGTCCTACTAGGATTGGAGGTGGATTCCACCTCTCCCACCTGATTCGGCCTCCTCCTTGGAGGCTTTGACCTTGGTCCAATACTCCTCCTCTCTTCCTCCTATATATACTGGTGGTTTAGGGTTTTTGCATAGAAGTTTAGCCACGTGCTGCCCGTTCCTCCAGTGCATAGTTTCTCCTCTAGATCGGATTTCTGCAGTGCTTAGGCGAAGCCCTACCGGAATAGCTCCACCACCATCACCGGAGCGCCGTCACGCTACCAGAGAACTCTTCTACCTCTCCGCTCCCTCTTGCTGGATCAAGAAGGCGGAGATCGTCATCGAGCTATACGTGTGCTGAACGCGGAGGTGCCGTCCGTTCGGCGCTAGATCGGAAGGACCGTGATCAAGTTCGCGGGACGGATCGTGACCAAGTTCGCAGGACGGATCGTGATTGGATCACGAGACGGATCATGATTGGATCGCGGGATGTTCGGCGATTTGGATCGTGAAGACGTTCGACTACACCAACCGTGTTTCTTAACGCTTCCCGCTTAGCAATCTACAAGGGTACGTAGATCGACTCTCCCTCTCGTAGATGCTCATCACCATGAATAGATATGCGTGCGCGTAGGAAAATTTTTGTTTCCCATGCAACGTTCCCTAATAGTGGCATCATGAGCAAGGATCTGTGTGTAGATGAGATCTCGAGTAGAACACAAAGAGTTTGTGGGCGTTGATGCTTAGATTGCTTCCTCCCTTGGTCGTGTTTTGGTTCAGCGTTATTGTGAGATGAAGCGGCCCAGACCAACATTACTCATACGCTTACGAGAGACCGATTCCCTTAACTGCAACTTGTTGCATAGATGGCTTCCGGGTGCAAGTTTCTCTCGCTTTAGTTGGATCGGATTCGACAAAGGCGGTCCTTGAGAAGGTTGAAAAGAAACTAGTCTATCACCGTTGTGGTTTTTGCGTAGATGAGAATTGTTCTTGCTAGATACCCATAGCAGCCACGTAAAACATGCAACAACAATTAGAGGACATCTAACTTGTTTTTGCAAGGTATGTTGTGATGTGATATGGCCAATTACATGATGTGATATATGTGATGTATGAGATGATCATGTGATGTATAGATTATCACGACTTGCATGTCGATGAGTACGGCAACCGGCAGGAGCCATAAGGTTGTCTTTAATTATTGTATGACCCACGTGTCAATCATTAAGCGCTATGTAATGCTTTACTTTATCGCTAAACGGTAGCAATAGTAGTAGAAGCATGTTGGGCGCGACAACTCCGATGGCGACACATTGATGGAGATCAAGATGATGGAGATCATGGTGTGTTGCCGATGACGATGGAGATCATGCCGGTGCTTTCTAGATGGACATCAAAAGCACAAGTTCATGGCCATATCATGTCACTTATGATTTGCATGTGATATTAATCCCTTTTATACACCTTGTTTTGCTTAGGACGACGGTAGCATTATAAGGTGATCCCTCACTTAATTTCAAGATAAATTATGTTCTCCCTGAGTGTGCACCGTTGCGAAAGTTTGTCGTGTTGAGACACCACGCAATGATCGGGTGTGATAGACTCTACGTTCACATACAACGGGTGCAAGCCAGTGTTGCACGTGCAGAACACTTGGGTTAAACTTGACGAGCCTAGCATGTATAGAGATGGCCTCAGAACACAAGAGACCGAAAGGTCGAACATGAGTCATATAGTAGATATGATCAACATAATGATGTTCACCATTGAAGCCACCTCAACTCACGTGATGATCGGACTTGAGTTGGTGAATTTGGATCATGTGACACTCAGATGACCCTAGGGATGTCAATTTGAGTGGGAGCTTTTGTAATTTGATTAACTAAACTCATTATCTTGAACAATAGTCTAAGTAAAATTGCATATTTATGTAGTAGATCAATGGCTCGCGCAGTAGCACCCCTGAATTTCAATACGTTCCTAGAGAAAGCTAAGTTGAAAGATGATGGAAGTAACTTTGTTGACTGGGCCCGTAATCTGAGGATTATCCTCACGGCTTCCTAGAAACCATATGTCCTTGATGCACCGCTTGGTGACCAACCAGAAGACATGACCTCCAAAGACGTTAAGAACGCTTGGGAGGCACGTACTGGAGATTACTCAATAGTTCAGTGTGCAATATTGTATGGCTTAGAACCGGGACTTCAAAGACGCTTTGAACGTCATGGAGCATATGAGATGTTCCAGGAGTTGAAGTTGATCTTTAAGAAGAATGCCCGGATCGAGAGGTATGAGACCTCCGATAAGTTCTATGCTTGCAAGATGAAGGAGAACGGGTCTATCAGTGAACATATACTCAGAATGTCTAGGTATTCGACTCGTCTAGCAGAGTTGGGAATTGCCCTTCCGCCAGAGGCGATCACTGACAGAGTTCTTCAATCACTGCCACCTAGTTACAAGAGCTTTGTGATGAACTATAACATGCACGGGATGAACAAGTCAGTCGCCGAGCTGTTTGCGATGCTAAAAGTCACTGAGTCTGAAATCCAGAAAGAACATCAAGTGTTGATGGTCAATAAAACCACTAGTTTCAAGAAAAATGGCAAGGTCAAGGGCAAGGGCAAGAAGGGTAAAACCAAGAAGGATGGCAAAGCAGTTGCTACTCCTGTAAAGAAGCCCAAGCATGGACCCAAGCCAGAAACTGAGTGCTTTCATTGCAAGGGAACTGGTCACTGGAAGCGGAACTGCCCCAAGTACCTGGCTGACAAGAAGGCGGCCAATGACAAAGAAGGTATATATGATATACATGTTATTGATGTGTACCTCACTAGCTCTCGTAGTAGTGCCTGGGTATTTGATACCGGTTCGGTTGCTCACATTTGCAACTCAAAACAAGAACTACGGAGTAGACGAAGGCTGGCAAAGGATGAAGTGACGATACGCGTGGGAAATGGTTCCAAGGTTGATGTGATCGCCGTCGGCATGCTCTCTCTTTGATTACCATCGGGATTAGTGATGAACCTGAATAATTGTTATTTAGTGCCTGCGTTAAGCATGAACATTATATCTGGATCTTGTTTATTGCGAGATGGTTACTCATTTAAATCAGAGAATAAAGGTTGTTCTATTTATATGAGTAATATCTTTTATGGTCATGCACCCAATGTGAGGGGTTTATTCATATTGAATCTTGATAGTGATGACACACATGTTCATAACATTGATGCCAAAAGATGTAGAGTTGATAATGATAGTACCACTTTCTTGTGGTACTGCCGTTTAGATCATATTGGTGTAAAACGCATGAGGAAGCTCCATGCTGATGGACTTTTGGAGTCACTTGATTTTGAATCACTTGACACATGTGAACCATGCCTCATGGGCAAGATGACTAAAACGCCGTTCTCTAGAACAATGGAACGAGCGAGTGACTTATTGGAAACCATACATACTGATGCGTGCGGTCCAATGAATGTTACAGCGCGTGGTGGATATCGTTATTTTCTCACCTTCACTGATGACTTAAGTAGATATGGGTATATTTACTTAATGAAACACAAGTCTGAAACGTTTGAAAAGTTCAAGCAATTTCAGAGTGAAGTTGAGAATCATCGTAACAAGAAGATTAAATTCATGCGATCTGATCGAGGAGGTGAATATCTGAGTTATGAGTTTGGCAGTCACTAAAGACAGTGTGGAATTGTTTCACAGTTGACACCGCCCAGAACACCACAGCGTAATGGTGTGACCGAACGTCGTAATCGAACCTTATTAGATATGGTGTGTTCTATGATGTCTCTTGCTGATTTGCCACTATCGTTTTGGGGTTATGCATTAGAGACAGCTGCATTCACTTTAAATAGGGCACCATCGAAATCCGTTGAGACGATGCCATATGAACTGTGGTTTGGCAAGAGGCCAAAGTTACCGTTTCTTAAAGTTTGGGGATGTGATGCTTATGTCAAAAAGCTTCAGCTTGAAAAGCTGGAACCCAAAGCGGAGAAATGCGTCTTCATAGGATACCCGAAAGAGACAGTCGGGTATACCTTCTATCTCAGATCCGAAGGCAAAGTGTTTGTCACTAAGAACGAAACATTTCTTGAGAAAGAGTTTCTCTCGAATTGAGTGGGAGGAAAATAGAACTTGATGAGGTTATTGAACCTTTACTTCAACCAGAAAGTAGCACAGCGCAGAAAGATGTTTCTGTGGAACCTACGACGGTAGAAGAGGAATTTAATGATGATGATCATGAAGCTTCGGATCAAGCTACTATTGAACCTCGTAGGTCGACAAGGCCGCGTACTAATCCTAAGTGGTACGGCAACCCTGTCCTGGAGGTCATGTTGTTGGACAACAATGAACCTACGAGCTATGGAGGAGCAGTGATGGGCCCGGATTCCGAGAAATGGTTAGAGGCCATGAAATCCGAGATGGGATCCATGTATGAAAACAAAGTATGGACTTTGGAAGTATTACCTAAAGGGCGAAAGTCCATTCAGAACAAATGGATCTTTAAGAAGAAGACAGACGCGGACGGTAATGTCACCGTCTATAAAGCTCGACTTGTGGCAAAGGGTTTTTCACAAGTTCAAGGAGTTGACTACGATGAGACCTTCTCACCCGTAGCGATGCTTAAGTCCGTCAGAATCATGTTGGCAATAGCTGCTTATTTCGACTATGAAATTTGGCAGATGGATGTCAAAACAACGTTCCTCAACGGTTTCCTTGAGGAAGAGTTGTATATGATGCAACCAGAAGGTTTTGTCGATCCAGAGAATGCTGACAATGTTTGCAAACTCCAGCGATCCATTTATGGGCTGGTGCAAGCATCTCGGAGTTGGAATAAGCGCTTTGATGAGGTGATCAAAGCGTTTGAGTTTATACAAGTTTATGGAGAAACTTGTATTTACAAGAAAGTGAGTGGGAGCTCTATAGCGTTTCTAGTATTATATGTGGATGACATATTGCTGATTGGAAACGATATAGAAATGCTGGAAAGCGTGAAGGAATATTTGAACAAGTGTTTTTCAATGAAGGACCTAGGAGAAGCTGCTTTCATATTAGGCATTAAGATCTATAGAGATAGATCGAGACGCTTAATAGCACTTTCACAGAGCACATACCTTGATAAAGTTTTGAAGAAGTTCAAAATGGATCAGTCCAAGAAGGGGGTCTTGCCTGTGTTACAAGGTGTGAAGTTGAGTAAGACTCAATGCCCAGTGACTGCAGAAGATACAGAAAAGATGAGTGTCATCCCCTATGCTTCAGCCATAGGCTCTATCATGTATGCAATGCTGTGCACAAGACTTGATGTCAGCCTTGCCATAAGTATGGCCGAAAGGTTTCAAAGTGATCCTGGAATGGAACACTGGGCAGCGGTCAAGAATATCCTTAAGTACCTGAAAAGGACTAAGGAAATGTTTCTTGTTTATGGAGGTGATGAAGAGCTCGTCGTAAAGGGTTACGTCGATGCAAGCTTTGACACTGATCCGGATGACTCTAAGTCACAAACCGGATACATATTTATTCTCAACGGGGGAGCGGTAAGCTGGTGCAGTTCCAAGAAAAGCATGGTAGCCGATTCGACATGCGAAGCGGAGTACGTCGCAGCCTCGGAGGCAGCGAAGGAAGGTGTCTGGATGAAGCAGTTCATGATAGATCTTGGAGTAGTGCCCAGTGCACTGAATCCAATGAACCTGTTCTGTGACAACACTGGCGCCATTGCTCTGGCCAAGGAACCAAGGTTTCACAAAAGGACCAAACACATAAAGCGACGCTTCAACTCCATCCGCGATTACATCGAGGAAAGGGACATAAATATTTGCAAAGTGCACACGGATCTGAATCTTGCAGACCCGTTGACTAAACCTCTTCCAAGGGCTAAACATGATCAACACCAGACTGCATGGGTGTTCGATTCATTACAATGTAAATCACATAGTGATGTGAGCTAGATTATTGACTCTAGTGCAAGTGGGAGACTGTTGGAAATATGCCCTAGAGGCAATAAACAAAGTTTTTATTATTATATTTCCTTGTTCATTATAATCGTTTATTATCCATGCTATAATTGTATTGATTGGAAACACATTACATGTGTGGGTAAATAGACAACACTTTGTCCCTAGTATGCCTCTAGTGAACTAGCTCGTTGATCAAATATGGTCAAGGTTTCCTAGCCATTGACATGTGATGTCATTTGATAATGGGATTACATCATTAGGAGAATGATGTGATGGACAAGGCCCAAACTACAAAGGTAGCATATGATCGTGTCAGTTTATTACTACTATTTTTTGCATGTCAAGTATATGTTCCTATGACCATGAGATCATGCAACTCACAGACATCGGAGGAGTGCCTTGTGTGTATCAAACGTCGCAACGTAACTGGGTGACTATAAAGGTGCTCTACAGGTATATCCGAGGGTGTATATTGAGTTGGCATGGATCAAGACTGGGATTTGTTACTCCGTGTGACGGAGAGGTATCTCAGGGCCCACTCGGTAATACAACGTCACAATAAACCTTGCAAGCAATGTGGCTAAGTGTTAGTCACGGGATCCTGTATTACGGAACGAGTAAAGAGACTTGTCGGTAACGAGGTTGAACTAGGTATGGAGATACCGACGATCGAATCTCAGGCAAGTAACATACCGAAGAAAAAAGGGAACATCATACGGGATTAACTGAATCCTTGACATAGAGGTTCGACCGATAAATATCTTCGTAGAATATGTTGGAACCAATATGGGCATCCAAGTCCCTCTATTGGTTATTGATCGTTGAGGTGTCTCGGTCATGTCTACATAGTTCTCGAACCCACAGGGTCTGCACACTTAAGGTTCGGTGACGTTTCAGTAGTATAGAGTTATGTATGGTGGTGACCGAAGGTTGTTCGGAGTCCCAGATGAGATCCCGAACGTCACAAGGAGCTCAGTAATGGTCCGGAGGTAAATATTGATATATAGAAAGTCCTATTTTGGTCGCTGGAAAAGTTTCGGGCTAATCGGTAATGTACCGAGAGTGCCGGTAGTGTACCGGGAGACCACCGGGAGGGGTATTTCGACCCAAGAGGCTTCATGGGCTGTGGGAGAATAATTACCAGCCTTTTGTGGGCTGGTGTAAGTCCCACACAAATCCCATGCGGCTAGGGAAAGAAAGCCCAAAGAGAAAAAGTGGAAAAAGGCAAAAATAGGATGAATCCTAGTCCTACTAGGATTGGAGGTGGATTCCACGTCTCCCACCTGATTCGGCCTCCTCCTTGGAGGCTTGGGCCAAGCCTCCTCCTTTCTTCCTCCTATATATACTGGTGGTTTTAGGGTTTTTGCATAGAATTTTAGCCACATGCTGCCCGTTCCTCCAATGCATAGTTTCTCCTCTAGATCGGATTTCTGCAGTGCTTAGGCGAAGCCCTACCGGAATAGCTCCACCACCATCACCGGAGCGCCGTCATGCTGCCGGAGAACTCTTCTACCTCTCCGCTCCCTCTTGCTGGATCAAGAAGGCGGAGATCGTCATCGAGCTGTACGTGTGCTGAACGTGGAGGTGCCGTCCGTTCGGCGCTAGATCGGAAGGACCATGATCAAGTTCGCGGGAGGGATCGTGACGAAGTTCGCGGGACAGATCGTGATTGGATCGCGGGATGGATCATGATTGGATCACGGGACGTTCGGCGATTTGGATCGCGAAGACGTTCGACTACACCAACCGTGTTTCTTAACGCTTCCCGCTTAGCGATCTACAAGGGTACGTAGATCCACTCCCCCTCTCGTAGATGCTCATCACCATGGATAGATCTACGTGTGCATAGATTTTTTTTGTTTCACATGCAACGTTCCCTAACAAATAACACTTAGTGAAATTCCTCAAGACAGTCATGGTCAAATTCCTCACTCTTAAATTTATTGAAAACTTTTGAGAACGCATATGACCTCTTCAAATTCCTCGCACCTATACTCTGTTCACAGGTACAACATGTCCGCTGATGAATCACTAGGTTCTCATCAACTTAACTCATTTGCAGCATTCCTTGAGGAAAAACTTTGTACTTCTTCAGAGTCCTTAAGAGTTCAAATTCCTCAGGTGAAGAAAATGGCTGACGAAAACAAACCTCAGAAAGGTGGAAAGAAGCCAGATGTGCACACTGCTTTTGAGATTCCAGATGACTTGTATGAGGAATACTGCACACCCGATGAAGAAACTCATGGCAAAGAGACAACTAAGCAGAGAAAGATTTGTCTGCAGAAAATTGAGAGGAGATGGGAAAAGGAATGGAGAAGCAGCAAGCCAAGCTAGTGAGGAAAGCCAAAGAGGTAGTGAAGAAATTCAATGAAGACTCTGCTGCCGCTGTCACTGCCGGAGCCTCATCTTGTGCTCCGAAGAAATCAATGATGAAGAAATCTGCTGTGAAGACAAGTTCTTCAACCTCAAAACCATCACAGCAGATTCCTCAAGTCCAAAGGCCTCAATTTGCAAAGGCCTCAGATGATGGTACTGTTGCTGCTCAGTCCTCAGCTGCAGCTGCAAAGTCCTCAACCCCTATGCATCTAGCATCGTGTAAGAGGATTGAGGGATTGTCAAAAGTTCCAAAGATCTCAGCAAGCCCCTCGACTACGGCAAAGTCCTCAACTAGTCCTACAGTGTTGAAGCTGAAGAAAATGGCTGGACGAGGTCAAAGACCAAGTCCTCACACAAGCAAAGTTGTGGTAACAATACCCTCAGGATCTGAGGATGATGATGATGAAGCTGATGATGAAGAATTTGAACAAATCATCAGAGAGAGCCAGCAAAAAGCTGTAATAGCCAAAGGCAGCTCTGTTCCTCTCATGCTGGATCCCAAGATGATCCTCAACTTCATTGATATATGGCATGAAGATCCAAACACCCCACTTTCTTCTCTGAACCTGCCTCTTGGTGTGCACCATGTTCTCACCCACTTCATTTCTGAAGAAAAATGGAAAAGAGAACAAGCTCAGAGAGCTAAGAGGAACAGGGCTCGGAAAGAAAAGTTTCTGAGAGACAATGTGATGAACTTGACCCCAAATCAACTCGTCACAGTTCAGTCTGAAATTCGCACACTCTCTAAGGATTAAGAAAGATATGATGCTGAATGGAAAGGCACCAAGATGAGATTCGTCAGGGCTGCTCAAGTTGCTGTGGAGGATCACAACACAAGGGTTGCAGCTCGATCGCAACCACAAAATCCTCAGGCTGCTGATGAAACTGCTCAGCCTGATGAAACTGCTCAGTCCAATGTGACTACTGATGAGAATGCTTCTGCACCAGAAGCAACAACAAGTGCTGCTGAGGAAACACAGACCACTGATGACCATGCCAGGACAACCACCACTGTTGTGCCTTAAGAAACTGAAAGGACAGCTGAAGCTTTTTCTACGCCTGAAGAACCTAAACCCACCAGGGCGACTGCATCAGTCGTGCCTGAAGAAGCTAAAACTGCAGAGGAAAAGACTCTTAAGAGAAAAGCATCAGATTCAGAATCCTCAACTATGAAGAAGTTGAAGACTATGCCAAGTTCTTCAACTGGACCCATTGATGCTACACCACTCTCCTCTACACTGGCTTATGCACTTGTACAATTTGGGATTGACTATGTCATCCCAGATGAAGAACATGAGGATCATTCTGCTGCTTCCACAGAGCAGATTGATAAAGAAATTGAAGTTGAAGACATTGCTTCAACTCCAAAGGTATCATCGCCCCAGCCTCAATTCACTGCTGAAGAGGCTGGTGTTGAAGAAATTGATGAGGATGTAGACATTGGCAATACAACTCCTGTCATCAACGATGAATATTGGGAATCAGCACACCCAAATTGACCAATGACTACTCCTCTGACATAGATTCCTCAGTCCCCTGCCTAGACTGAAGAAATTCATGAAGAATCTGCTGACCTGACCGCACAAGTCACTAAAGAAATCCCAACTGCAACAGTTGATGACATTTCTGCTCAAGCTCACCCTGAGGAAACAGTTCTACAAATTCTTCAGTCTAAAGAAATTCCTCCTATGCCAAAGGAAATCAAAGGCCGCTTCAAGCCAAATCTTCAACCTAAGCTCAGAATGCCATTCAAAGGCTCAGCACGCCCCAAATTCCTCAAGAGCAATTTCTTCAATGAGCACATGTTCTTCACAGGTCCAAATCCATATGACTCAGCGAGGGTCGGTCGTAGCAGATTCTGGACGGCAACTCAGCTCAACTACTCTGCATTAGTCTTGTTCGAGAAGAAGAAAGTCTTCGAGCACCACCAAATTCCTCATGTTGATATGGAAACACTTCCATCGTTCACACCAGTGCTCCAAGTTCTTCACGATGCAGGCATTCTTCCTTTCTGTGTTGACATTTGTGACTGGAATGAAGAACTCATCCTTCAGTTCTATGCCACACTGCATATCACTGGAAATGCTTCAGACATCAACTCCCGGGTTTTGGACTGGATGACAGGATCAACTCACTTCACTGCTCAAGCTTCTGAATTGCTTCAATGTGTACCAGTTCCAATTCCCTCAGATGAATCTCGTAGACTATTTGATGAACCTGCACTTCCGAATCAGCTGATGCAAGTGCTGATGAAGACATTGCCTCCTGGAAAGCCTCAACGGAAAACCTTCCTTGTGAAGGATTTGCTATATGTGCCCAGGACGGTTTACCGCATACTCACAAATACTCTATGTCCTCAGGAGGGCCACAATTCTGAAGAAGAATAAGTGGAGGGAGTCATGAAGAATATGCTCTTCAACATCATTCATGGGATTCCCATCAACTTCCACGATTTCTTCATGAGGACATTGGCCAATGCTGCGTTAGCTCCATTTGAACAGAAGCCTTATGCGCCTTGGATCATGAAATTAATTAGGGAAAAGTCCTTAGTTCCCTTCAAGGCTGATTTCCAGAACCACTTTGGTTTCCTGCCTCCTATCGAAGTCATCAAGAGCACAATTGACTCAGTCGAAGGAAAAGGCAAGGCTGTCATTGATGAGGGCACTCGTCCATTGGATGGATAGTTTCGCAAAGCTGCTTCCTTCTCCACCAATGATGACACTGCAACTCAGGACTCAGAAGCAAAAGCCCCAGCTCAAAAACCTCAAGAGTCTGCCCCTCGTGTGATGACTCATTGCGAGCTTCTAATAAGCCTTCATCAGAAGGTCGATTGCAATCACAAGTGGGTGAAGCGTCAACTTGGTTACATTGTGCAAAACATGACTATGACACAGAACACCGTGAAAAGGAATCACTACTATGCGCATGAAAACCTCAACCGCACTTGGGCCATATTGTCTCACCTCAAGTCTCCTCCAGAACTGAATGAGCTGGATCTTGAGGAAAATCCTGACTGGGCTCATCAACCAAATAAGAAATTCAAGAAAGTCCAAGTTCCTCTCATGGTCACAAGTTCATATTCTTCATCACGTGAGAGATGAGGATGAAGACATTGACGACATTGCGGTAGACCCTGCATCGACAAACGACCCCGACAACGTTGGTGCTCCTTCCTCACCAACACGATGAAATTCTTCAAAGGGGCGCTAGTCCTCACTTTTTTGTCCCTTTTGGTCTTCGATGACAAAGGGGGAGAAAATTTGAGTTAGTCTTCAAGCGGGTCTCTATATATATGGGCTATTTTTGTTAAGTTACAACTCTCGCTCTTCTGAAGCTTTTGTTGATTGAGTTGTAAACTTAAGTCCCATGGTGGTCTAACACTTTTCAACTATTTCCTCGCATGTTTATTTCCTCACGTACCTTAATGCATACATGCTGAATTTCGTCAGACACAATTTTCCTTACGCATTTCAAATTCTTCATATCACATGTTCAAATGCGTGTATGAATTACAAGATATAGGGGGAGTTCTCCATGTTTTAACCTGCCATGTGCATTTGCAGTCCAAAGCAAATTCCTCAAATATGCACATCTTCAGGGGGAGTTCTTCTATATCTTGCAATCAAATTCCTCAAACTCGGTACCTTCACATCATATGTTTATCCCCGTTGAAAACTTAACCTATTTGTCATCAATCACCAAAAAGGGGGAGATTGTTAGTGCATCTAGTGCCCCTTAGTGATTTTGGTGTATTGAAGACTTATAGGTTAAGGTTCTAATATGTTTGTGAGTATACACAGGCTCTATAAGTCGATGAGGAGTTTGATATATTCGGAAATTATCGACCCCTAAAAATGTATGTCTTCAACTGAAGACTTTGGTGAAGACTTTGGTATTCCCTGAAGACTTTGAAAATGAAGAAGTTGGTGTGACCTTGAAGATATGAATGAGGACTATGAAGTGTGAAGACTTTTGTTTTCGTAGTTTCATTTCCTTTATTTGAGTCATAGGAAACACCGTACTGTTAAAGGGGGGCGAGGAAATACTAAGGAAAATTCCAACTGATGCTCAACTCCAAAATCCTCAACCTATCCAATCCTTCGAGTGAAGCCTTTGGAAATCTCATACAGTTCAGTCAAGTTCTTCAGTGACAGAGACGATGTTCTTCTGGTCTCTAAGGAAATTGATCTGACTGAGGAGTTAGGATTTCGCTAGTGCGAATTGCCTACAAGTGAGGAACATGATATGTCTAAGGACTTTTATAGTTCGAAAATCTGACTGTTGCTGTGCTTAGAGCATCTCTAGCCGTTGCCCCCCTAGGGGGCTGAAATAGCGCCGCGTGGGGCCGAGTCGGCGATAAAATCGGCCTAGAGGGGCTTGTTTTCCCAGTCAAACCCTCGGGGTCGCCCCACAACCGCCGCTTTCGGCCCATTATCGGCGTAGAATCGGCCCAAATTCGGCCCCGTTTTGGCACTATTTCGGCTTTGAAATCAACAAAATTGGCGCTCTTTCGGCATAAATTCAATAAAAAACTGAATGTTTTGTACCAAAGTTCATCATAGAAATTAATACAAAATCAAATAGTTCAATGAAGCAAGTTCCAACATAAATTAAAACAAATCGAGCTAGGCGTTGCCCTTAAGCCTCCATAGGTGCTCCACCAGATCGTCTTGTAGTTCTTGATGCACTTGTGGGTCTCGGATCTCCTGGCGCATATTGAGGTAGGCAGTCCATGTTGCTGGTACATGGTGATCAACAACTGCAAGAGGTCCCATCCTGTGATATGGTTCAGGATCAAACACTGACTCTTCCTGCTCGCTCTCAATGACCATGTTGTGCAAGCAGACACAAAAATTCATGATCTCCCACATATGCCTTTTGGACCAGGTCATAGCGGGGTACCTGACAACAGCAAATCGCGATTGGAGCACACCAAATGCTCGCTCGACATCTTTCCTGCAAGCCTCTTGACACTTAGAAAAGTGTGCCTTCTTTGGCGCCATAGGTTTGGAGATAGTCTTCACAAATGTGGACCATCTCGAATAGATACCATCTGCTAGATAGTATCCCTTGTTGTATTGGCGTCCATTGACCTCAAAGTTCACCGGAGGAGCATGACCTTCAACAAGCTTGGTGAAGACATTCGAGCACTGCAAGACGTTGATATCATTGTGAGTTCCTGGCATACCAAAGAAGGAGTGCCAAATCCATAGGTCATGTGTGGCTACTGCCTCAAGTACCACACTGCAACCACCTTTGGCGCCTTTGTACATCCCCTGCCAAGCAAATGGGCAGTTTTTCCATGACCAATGTTGTAACGCCCCGGACACACCCGCCGGTAATCGTTACTCCTGACGGGATCTAGACTGGCCTCACAGATCAATACTAGTATTTTCTACGCACTTTGTCCTCACTCATGCACATCCGGGACCAACTTCCCGGTCGGTTACCCATCCTAGAACTACTCCAAGCCAAGCACGCTTAACCTAGGAGGCTTCGGGAAAAGAAGGAATTCCTTATTGATATGAGTAGTCTATCATCCCTAATATGCCAGGCTATCGCAAATGCATGCAGTCGATGCTTCCAAGCATCCCTGGAAATCCTCTTGCTGTATTCTGTGCCAGGATTCGAGTAGTGTCTTCGACATTGGGTGATCGCAAATATTGTGGTCCAAACACTGCCACCACTGCTCTGCAGAACTTGTACAAACACTCAATGGTGGTGGACTCGGCCATTCGCCCATAGTCTTCTTGTATATCCGCGGGAGCTCCGTATGCAAGCATCCTCATAGCTTGGGTGCATTTCTGAAGTGAGGAGAATCCAACTGTGCTTGTGCAATCCTTCTTGCAAACGAAATAGCTGTCGAACTCCCGGGCGGAATTAACAATCCTGAGGAAGAGCTTCCATCTCATCCGGTAGCGACGCCGAAATACTTTCTCACCGTGCAATGGAGAGTCGGCGAAGTAGTCGGCGTAGAGCATGCAATACCCCTCCATTCGATGCCTCGGCTTGCTCTTGCGCCGCCCCGGCGTCGAGCCACCTCGCGTGGGGCTTGTCATTGTTAACGAACAGGCCGGCCAGCGAGGACAGTATCATGAGGTGCTCCTCGTCGGCGGTGTCGGCCTCGGCTTCTTCCTCCAACAGGGCCGCGAACGCCTCCTTGTCGTCTGAGTCCATGGCCGAGCAGGCAAAACGTCGAACACCTTGTTGGCATGACGGGCGAGCAGGCGAGCAGACGCCGACGCCCCGGCCGGCGTGGCTTGGCGAGGGATGGGCAAGGGTCGGGGAAGCGAAATCCGGCGACAGAGGGTGAAGTGGGGTCTTCTAGCGGCGGCGCAGGGGCCGTGAACAGGCGAGGATCGTCGGGGTCGATAGTGGGGGAGTGGCTCGGCGCTAGGAAAAAGGGACGAGATTCGCCTGAAAGTGGTGTCCCACACGCCGATTTGTTACCGCCGGAGCCCCCAACAGGCCCCCGGCGCCCTGGGTTCGTCCTGGGTTCGCCAGCCCAAAAAAGGGCTCTAACCGGCGAAAAACGGGGTCCTGGGGGCGCGACTGGGCCGATTTTTCGGCGCCGACGACGAAAAAGTGCCCTGGGGGGTCCTTTGGGGCCGTGGCTGGAGATGCTCTTAGCGCCAGCTGTCCCCAATCACAAATATCCACATAACCGTCATATCATTGGGGGCATCTATGTCATATCATGTCAGGTTCCACCCTGGCTATAAATAGCCACCCCCACAACCACTAGTTGGTTGGTTGCTCCGAGAGAGAACTAACACTTGTCATTTGAGAGCAACCCATCCTACGAGGACTTTGAGAGAAAATCATCAGTGAGGAAAAACCCACAACCAAAACACCAAACCCATAGTGATTGAGTATCACTGAAGAAATTCATGTGTGGATCCAACGCTTGTTACCTTTGAGGACTGTGCATCCTCCAGATTGTTAGGCGTCATGGTCTAGTGCTCCTGCAGTCAATTAGGGATCACGAAGTGACCTTGGTCTAGAGCATCCAGCAGTAAATTGTGGATCACCGGGTGACCAGTTTGTGAGGGTTTTGGAAGTCTGCCCTAAAGACTTACCACGAGTGTTGGGCGAGGACTGTGTGACCTTAGCTCAAGGAGAATACGGCAAGGGCTGTTGTCCTGGGACTGTGTGTCCTCTGGTTTAAATACCAGTCCGCTCCAAACCAGACGTACGACTTTCACAGCAGTTGGAACTGGGTCATCAAACCATTGTCTTCATCGAGCTATCTAGTTCTATTTCCTCAACCCCTCTATTCCTCATACACCTGTTGATGAAATTGATTGTTACTGTTTGAAGAATTTGACTGAAGACTTCCACAAATTCCTCACCTCAAATTCTTCAAGTTACCTTGTTCATCACTTCTTATCCTGTGTCATGCTACTTACTATTTGTGCATGTTTCATTTCATCATGAAGACTATGTTGTTACTATGTTCCTCATGCACTTGAGTACTTATTACGCTGCTAGTTATTCATCACATTTCAAATTCCTCAAAGTTGAAATTCCTCAAGTGATGAATTTGTAAAAATCGCCTATTCACCTCCTCTAGTCGATATAACGCACTTTCAATGGGCTTGTTAAAGGATTAATAGGCGACTAACATTTTTTTACCAAATTACGCTTAACGAGTAAATAGGTTGTCTAGAGATGCAACTAGATGAACAACATATATGATGAGAACAACAACAATACAATTGCAAGCACGCAATAGAAACACAATATAAGCTTGCACAAAGTAAAGGTAAGATGTAACCGCAAGTGAAGTCGATGCAGATGAGGATTTGAAGTTCCCTCCTTTTGAGTAGGTGCGTCTCCATTGGAGTGGTGGGAAGGCACAATGCTCCCCCAAAAGACACTAAGACCATTGTATTCTCCTGACGCTCTCACACAATGCAAAATGTTGTGATTCCACTAGCGGTGCACTTGAAGGCAGCAACCGGAGATTAACAAACAAGGTTGGGGCTCTCTCCACAACTTAATTGGAGGCTCTCAATACAACTTTGAAGCTTCACCACAATGTAATGTCATTTCGAGGTGACCTCTTCCGTTTATGATGCCCAAACACCTAAGAGTAATAATATTCGTAAGTGATTAGTGGGGAAAATCAATTTTTTCTTGGTGGAAGTGTAGATCGAGCCCTTCTCCTCCAAACCCTAGAGAATCAACAAGTTTTTATGGCTAGGAAATGAGATTGGAAAAGTTTGAGCTTTGTGCAGCAATGGATCAATGTGGGAAAAGAGTAATTTTTCTTTGAGTAGAAGACTCCCTATTTATAGTGGGGGGACAAAACCAACCGTTATGTGCACTCGTCGTACTCAATGGCACTACCGATCGGGGAGCGGTAATACCGCTTAGCACTAGCAAGTATTGAACTAGCTAGTACTAGGACGGCAGTGCCACCGGAGCGGTACTACTGGCTACGACTAGCGGTACTACAACTAATTATTGCATGGCTACATCGGAACCAACAGTAGCCAACACAACAACAGAGCCTATGTACCACGTGAAGTGGTACTACCGCGATTTTGCAGATGGATTTAACAGAATGCAAAACTCAAGCGGTAGAGATTACAGTACTATACAACGGTACTACCGCGATCTATGGAGTTTAACAGAATGCAAAATCCCAAGCAGAACCGACTGCGGTGTAAACCAATGGAAGCACCACATAAGCGGTACTACCGTGGGTACCAGTGGTACTACCGTTTTGCCTCTTAAAATATCAATGCAATGATAGATGGGGCTCCAAAGGAGTGGGAAGGATATGTGGGTGGATATGGTTTGTGTACATGTTTTATTCCACCCATACCTTCCAATGTGGACCCACTCTTAATAGTTCATTTTTCTACGACTCGAAATAAATAAAAAATTGAGAAACCCGTCTCTGCTCTTTCTTCCTCTAAGGACATAATAATCGTCTTGTGTCATATGTATATAATAATATCTGAAATGCTCAACACACGTGGTTAGTTCGCAAAACACATTGTCATCAACACTAAAACAACTCGAGAGAGATATGCCCTAACAACTTGAATGTTCTTATTTGGACACTTTGTTTGGTCTACTGGGTTTATTTTCTGAATTTCTCGGCGGGGCTATTGATAGGAATTAATTGTGACTAAAGTACGAGCATATAAAGCCGTGCCATCTACATGGATAATAGAGATAGCATAAAACTTAAGAAATTCGTACATTGGACATGCAATTTTTTCATCCAAAATGACCGACATGGTTCAAATTCATTCTAAAACGACAATAAAACAAGTAAAATATGGCTAGGCGGGGGGACGGAGTTCATCGCTTGGCTCGTCCCTTGCCCTTGCGGTCGGCGACGCAGCGGTCTATCTCCTTTGTGTACGCATCTAAGATGTGAGGGTCATCATCGTCCGTGGTGGTGCCACTCTTTGATCTGGACGAAATGCAGCTGCAGAGGCTGAAACGTTGTTGCTTCTTCGCATGGTAGGTTGTGGTCTTCTCCAGCATGAGGCGCTCGGACGCCTCAATCCCAAGGCAGAGCGCCTTCATGTTCTTGCGTCGGAGGCACCGCACGCCGGTTTCTGCCGTGGTCAGCGACCACCACATCACCTCGCAGAGGAGCGCCTCCTATGGGTCGATGGGGATAGAGCACGCCCGCTAACGGGAAGAGTCAGGCTCTACCGTGGCCGCCGCACACTGTCGCTCGCTCCAGGCCACCTTCGCCTCCGACCCCTGCATGCACACCCGCATAGAAACCGTGAGCACGAACAACCGCCGTTGTCCGGGCGGTGCTAGCGCCGGAGGGGAAGGGGTAACACTCACACTCCAGATTTGGAGCGGGACGGGCGACTGCAAGACGCATTCCACTAGTGAGAGGTGGAAGAGCTTGCGGTGGACACGTTGGAGCTCGAGCTCTCGTCGGTGTCCATGCGCGAGCTCCTCCTCGTCTCACGCGCTGCTAGATCCATCATCCTCGTACTTCACGAGACCATACTAGTCCATGGGATCGGGCTCGCTGCTGGAGCCTAACTAGAGTTGACCATGGCGCAGAGGAGGGGAAGGGTATAGGAGGAAGCGGAGGAGAAGACGAGTGTGGACTGAAGGTGTGCAGGTTTTTAGGGTTCGTCTAATGGGGTGGGTTATTTATGAGGGCATTGGTGGGGCGGCGCATGCCCTAGCGGGCCAATCCACTACGACACACATGTCTGGGTGCAGCCGAGCATCTCCATATCTGCTCCAAATATGAGTTGGGTATGGGGATTGTCGACAGACCGATCTTGGGTTGGATATGACGAGGCCAGATGGATGACGACTTTTCGTTCGGAAAATCACCAGGTAGCTTACCCAGGCATTTGCCTTGGATATGAAGGGTCTGATCGAGATGCTCTTAGGGCATCTCCAACGTTGACCCACAAATATGGCCCAACATCCGTCCACGAATATGGGGAGACTAGTCCATGCATACTTATGCTGGAGGCCGCCATCCAACGCTGTCGCATACATTTCAAAACACTTTTTTCAACAAACCGGATGAAATTCATCCAAATACGACGGAATGCATTCATGTTTGGTTAATTTACATAAAAAGTCGATATTTTGACCGTTTAACAAAAAACTAGAAAATACTAAACCCTATACCGGACGACCACCTCGTACGCTTGGCCTCGCTGCCATGCGGTAGCGCTCCATCGTTGTGGTCCCTCCAGAGGTGAAACGATGTCAGAGGGCTGATTGCCGCTCGTGGAGGATCCTCTCCGCCTCTTGCCATGCGATGCAGAGGGCCACCATGGCCACTGCCAACGTAGCCTTGGGAGCTCTGGCATCAGCCTTGCCATGAACGGCATTGGCGGAGCAGTCGCTAAGCGACCACTCCTCGCCGATCTTGGCAACCTCGTTGTCAAGGCGGTAGCAGCACCTGGCAGCCGTCTCCGCGGTGGTCGACCCCACGCGGCGGCATGGTCAGGGTCGCTACAGACCCATTTTGACGCAACGTTGTTCTTGGGGAACACAGAGTGGAGATCGATATTCTTCCGGTCATACCTCGCCTTCTGCCTTGCCGCTCGCTCCACCTCGGATACAACGACCCTCAAGCCCAGGGCACCGCCATAACCGCCTCCTCCAAGGTAGCGGATAACGCAGTCCTGCGCCTTCGTGATCGCGGGCGGCAACTCCTCATTGACTACACGACAGTGGACGCGTGGCGGCAATGAGGGCTCGTTCATGCGGGTGTGCCGGCTGTGCCGTGGGACGTCGGCTCATGCTTAACCCGTCATCTGATCTAGACGCTCCAGTCATGTACGGGCAAGGTCGGATCGTCCTTGACGTGGCATTCGATTTGCACGCTAAATTTGTGTCGGGGTGAGGTCGGCTAGTCCTTGACAGCCCGGAGTGGGGATGCTGGCTCACGCGTGATGCGTCAAGGTCGATGGCTCCTCTCTGATGCACATCATCAATGGAGGCATCAGACGCATTTGGTGGAGGAAACGTTCGGTCAATAGCTTGATCTGACGGACGAATTCTTCGTCTGTTGTAGCGGCCTCCGAGAGGAGGAGGGGGCTTCACCATGACCCCTGCTCCAGTTGTTGCGGCGGCTGGTCCTCCTCGTCGCTGAAGGAGTTGTCGATGTCCTCCTTGCTCGAGGATCCGCTCATCATTGATGTCATTGGTCCCGAAGTGTGAGGGCGGCAGCACCAAGAACCACTAGACGAAGAACTGTCATCGCCTCCACCTGCCGGCATGGAGAACCATGACTTCGACATCGTCTCTAGGCTTGGATAAGAGGACGGGCTCAAGGACGATGGCGTGGAGTGGTAGGGGATGGTGCTCGGGGAGGGGGAGTCCAGCTCTGTGCTTCATCGGTGCGCGATCTAAATAGCCGCGACCAATATAGGTCACATGGCGGTCTGCCCGTTTCAATGAGGCGCAATGGCCAGAGTTGGTTCCTTGGGACGCGGTATCCGCACTGAAACAATGACCCCCGGGAGGTTATGTCCATCGGCACCGCCCTCTCGTCTCGCCAAATTGCGAGCATTAATGTCAACTGTTGCATGCTCTAGACCTGCTTGAAAACACCAAGGAGCCAACAGCGAGCATGGCAAGGTCAGGACGAATTCAAAGCCCTCCACGTGTGTCTCTGGTTTGCGAAAGAAAGTGCATCCGGACCGCTCGCGGAGCGATACATGCCCGCGTTGGATGGCACAACACATCCTGCCCGTGCGGTCCAGTTTGAGGGCGTTGGAGATGCCCTTAGTGTGAGGGAAGGCTATAAGGGCATCTCCAAAGCTGACCAACAAATAACCCTAGTATATGCCCGTGCGGTCCAAACGTGGTTCGCGAACATGAAGCCAGAGGCAGTCATTCAAAGTTATTCATAAATCAATTCTTATTTGTCCGGTTGGAAGGGGAGTGAATGTGAAGAGAAAAAAGAGATAAGGACCACTTGATAGATTTTTGTTGGCCGAATGGATATCCGAACACCAATGTTTGTCTCGATTTTACGAAAAACGGATGATCGAAACCACTTCGCAGGCTGATGGTGTCCATTAAATGACAACAATTATCACAAACGATCCCAACACTATGACCCAAACGTATATCGAAGTTTTGAGGTTCTCCTAACATGCGTGCCATGCATGATTCCTAGTTCCTGGTTTGCCGATTTGATAACGACTCAAAAGCAAAGGGAAACATGACCACTCGATTAGACATCATCATTTTATGTCGGTACAATTGTTATCTGCATCAACTTTTTTTTGCGAGGAATCTGCATCAACTTGCGCATATAATAGATTGGGAATGCACACATACTTGCCATCACAAAAACGAGCGACAAACCAACCTCAAACCCCGGTGCCGAAAATGGCTCCTGTGAACCCACGCCTACGGCCGGCGCCGCCGCCTTGATCTCCTCCCTCCGGCCACCATTCCAGCCGCGGAGATCAGATCTAGGCTGCTCTCTACGCCCTATTTCGACCGCAGTTTTTCTCCTCTCCTAGTTTTCACTATGCTGGTTATGGCTGCATCCGCACCGTCAGCTGCGGCTTCGTCGCCCATCATGGTTGCTGCCGCCGCCAAGATCGTCGCAGCTGTTCTTGCCTCCCACAAGGCCGCCTGACCGCTCATGGCCATCTTTCTGGAGCTAGACGCCCCCAAGGCCCACTGTGGCAGCCTCTCCGGTGGCGCATGCGGGAATGTGCTCACTGGCGGCCTCCCGGCCTCCCCTAACGACAGACGTCGTGGCCTCTGCCTCTCCGACGGCCACCACCTCGGCCTCCGTCAAGTGTGGGTCACTCCTTCAGCGGTTGTCGCCCGTTGTCCAAGTGCTCGTCGAGGTGCTCGGACGCGATGTAGCCTTCCGTGCCGACAAGGTGGATGGGGATGGCATTGCGGCCGATCTTGGCGGGCCAAAGTTGCCCATCTTGGTCTGCATGCATGCGTCGAGGACGACGTTGCTTCTCTCGATGTAACTCTGCTAGATGTCCTTGTGCACGACGTGGCAGGTGTGCTCGTGGATGGGCTGGAGGCTGCCGTCGCTGCTTGTGTGGCCTCTGACCAGGACCTTGGGACACTGCTGCCTTCACCGTCGAGCGAGGTTCCTGTTGCCCCTCCCAGGTCCCTGTGGGTTGGGATCTCTGTCGATGCCTCCGACTATGACGACATCAATGAGGAGTTGGCACCGTAGACACCGCAGGCAGATTCAGTGACATGCATTGCTTCAGCTCCGCATGCCACTGTAGCGGGCGATGGGCTCCTCGGAGAGACGCCTCCGGTGCGTCCGGGCTGGGGAGATTGGCGAGGAGGTTTCGACCGGGAGGCAACATCGATAGTTCCTATGTGTCATGCTCCATGCAGCAATGGGTTGGGGGGCTGGCAGCTCATCTCGAGAGGGCGTGACCCGACTCCCACTGCTTTCCGCCCCCTATCGTCAATGTGCGGCACCCGCCTCCGGTGTGGCTGAGAGACATGTGTTTCCAATGTCTTTGTCGAGGTCATCGCGCACACTACTGTAAGGATCCTATCCGATGCATGGTCTGCCTTCGATCCGGTCACATTGCTCGCTTTTGTCGTGCATAGAAGCATGTTCACAAAAATCCGCCATCATCGCCTCCACCCACCAGTGAAGTAACCACATCAGAGGTGAAGTTCCAGTCTGCCTTGACTGTGCAAGCTGGGTTATCGGAGGAGACCGAGTTGCTTCACACTAAGCTTCGTGACTGCCTTGCACGAGTTGGGAGTGTTTTGGGGAGAGCGGAGGCTACCCTTGCCAAACTAGAGGTTGTGCCAGTTATGTCTTTGCTACCTGATCTTCATCACGGGTCTTCAGTTGGGGAGGAATCAAGCCTCTATGGACATTTCTCCCCTCGTGCTGCATCATGTCCGTCATCGAGGCATGCGTTGTCGACTGCCTTTGGGAGTGTAGTCATCGACGAGGTCGTGACTCCAGTGCTGCAAATTATGCCTGAGCTACATGAGCGTTGTAACGAGCCCACTTCACCTCTTTCAATGATGCTTCCGAAGGATATGGAGTACATGATGTCTGTGGATGATGAGACTGGTGAGATATGTGCTTTGGTGTTGGAAATATGCCCTAGAGGCAATAATAAATTAGTTATTATCATATTTCCTTGTTCATGATAATCGTTTATTATCCATGCTATAATTGTATTGATCGGAGACTTAAATGCATGTGTGGATACATAGACAAAACCATGTCCCTAGTATGCCTCTAATAGACTAGCTCGTTAATCAAAAGATGGTTAAGGTTTCCTAGCCATGGACATGATATGTCATTTGATAACGGGATCACATCATTAGGAGAATGATGTGATGGACAAGACCCAAACTACAAACGTAGCATATGATCGTGTCAGTTTATTGCTACTGTTTTCTGCATGTCAAGTATGTGTTCCTATGACCACGAGATCATGCAACTCACGGATATCGGAGGAGTGCCTTGTGTGTATTTAACGTCGCAACGTAACTAGGTGACTATAAAGGTGCTCTACAGGTATGTTCGAGGGTGTCTGTTGAGTTGGCATGGATCAAGACTGTGATTTGTTACTTCGTGTGACGGAGAGGTATCTCAGGGCCCACTCGGTAATACAACATCACAACAAGCCTTGCAAGCAATGTGACTAAGTGTTAGTTACGGGATCTTGTATTACAGAACGAGTAAAGAGACTTGCCGGTAACGAGATTGAACTAGGTATGGAGATACCGACGATCGAATCTCGGGCAAGTAACATACCGAAGAACAAAGGGAACATCGTACAAGATTAACTGAATCCTTGACATAGAGGTTCGACCGATAAAGATCTTCATAGAATATGTAGGAACCAATGTGGATGTCCAGGTCCCGCCATTGTTTATTGACCGTAGAGGTGTCTCGGTCATGTCTACATAGTTCTCGAACCCGCAGGGTCTGCACACTTAAGGTTTGGTGACGTTTCGGTAGTGTAGAGTTATGTATGGTGGTGACCGAAGGTTGTTTGGAGTCCCGTATGAGATCCCGGACGTCACGAGGAGCTCCGGAATGGTCCGGAGGTAAAGATTCATATATAGGAAGTCCCAGTTTGGTCGCCGGAAAAGTTTCGGGCTCATCGGTAGTATACCGGGAGTGCCGGTAGTGTACCGGGAGACCTCCGGGAGGGGTATTTCGACCCCAGAAGGTCCATGGGCTGTGGGAGAATAATAACCAGCCCTTAGTGGTCTGGTGGAACAGCCACAAAAGGCCCATGGTGCAGGAGAAGAAAAGGCTAAAAGAAAAGGTGGAAAATCAGCCAATAGGGAGCAATCCTAGTCCAACTAGGATTGGAGGAGAAGTAGGATTCCTCTCCTCCTTGGCGCACAAGGCTGGTTGGCTGCCTTGTGCGCCAGCCCCTCTTCCTCTCCTCTCCTCCTATATATACTAGTGGAATAGAGGGGTTTTGCATAGATTTTACGGCCACGTGCTACCCGTTTCACTTGTGCTCCTCTAGATCGGATTTCTGCAGCGCTTAGGCGAAGCCCTGCCGGAATTGCTCCAGCACCACCATCATCGGAGCGCCGTCACGCTGCCGGTGAACTCTCTCTCCTCTCCACCTCCTCTTGCTGGATCAAGGCGGCGGAGATCGTCATCAAGCTGCACGTGTGTTGAACGCGGAGGTGCCGTCCGTTCGGCGCTAGAGCGGAAGGACCGTGATCGAGATCGCGAGACGGTTCGTGATGAGATTGCGGAACAGATCGTGATGAGTTCGCGGGACAGATCGTGATCAAGATCGTGAGACGGATCGTGATGAGATCGCGGGACGGATCGTGATGAGTTCACGGGACGGATCGTGATTGGATCGCGGGACGGATCGTGATGAGATCGCGGGACGCTCGGCGATTTGGATCGCGAAGATGTTCGACTACACCAACCGCGTTTCTTAACGCTTCCCGCTTAGCGATCTACAAGGGTACGTAGATCCACTCTCCCTCTCGTAGATGCTCATCACCATGGATAGGTTTGCGTGTGCGTAGGAATTTTTTTGTTTCCCATGCGACGTTCCCCATCATTTGGCACCTAATTTAGAGGTGCAACTACAGGGTTCACCTTTGCCATGTGAGCAACTGGAGGCATCAGAGTCCATCGTGTCGGTGGTACCTGTGGCGGATGATGTTCTTGTGGTGGTGTTTGTCAAGGACAAGATGGCGTCTGTGGGTGCCGAGGTTGATGACGTCGGTGCTTTGGCACCTAATTCTAGGGCGTTGAAGTCCACCCGGTCATCCGTCTTTGACCGTGAAGATCTGTTGGCACGTATTGACGAGGCGGTCTTCAAGAAAAAACTTTGTTGCTTGCTCGCCTCCTTGGAGGCAGCTAGCCCTGAGTCTGGCAAGGTGAGTGCTTGCCTCCTACTGGAGGAGGTTTCAACGGGCAAAATCAAGAATGTGAAGAAGGCTCTCAAGAGCATAGGCAAAAAAAATGGTGCCTTTTGTAAGACGTTCGTGGCTGCTTAATGGTTATTGCTCAGTCTCTTCAACCACCATCTCTGATTGACTCATCTTCGTAGATTTGATGGTGTTCGTTGTCTTCAACCTTGATTTTGTTGGGGGTTATGTGCAAGTGAATGTGGTTGTTGTGTGTTACGTGTGTTTGTCGGGTTGACCGTGTGGTCATGGGTTTCTTTCTTATATGTACCAGTTTTTGTTCGGTTTTCCGTAATTAACTAGGCAATTCTTTTCTTCTTAATTAACCGACGAGGCAATTCTTTTGCCTTCGTTTCGAAAAAAACGAGCGACAAGCCGCTTGCAGTGCTCGATCCCCATGGACCATGGACTAGCGAAAGTATAACTTTTCTGTTTCGAAGATAATTAGATGATGTGGACATATATCTTCCTGACCCAAGGGTCATGTCTATCCTCTGATCCCCTCGGGTGTGTTTGGTAGCATTCTCGACCTAGCATGGTTGTTCTCCTATGATACATGCTGAGTACATGCATTTGATGTCGTTTGGTAGTGGTGTATGTGTTGAGACATGTTAAGCGAAGACTCTGTTTGGTAGCTTACATCTGTTTAGACATGTCGATCGATACTGTAGCAACCGATGTTTTCTAATAAATGAACAATTTTTTGAAACATGGAAAAATAATGTTTTTGAATTTCCAAAGTATTTTTTAATTTAAACAAAATTTGGAAGTTTGATATTTTTTAAACAAAATTTAGACATGTTAAGCGAAGACTCTGTTTGGTAGCTTACATCTGTTTTGTACATTTTTTTGAAAATTTTAACAAATTTTGAAAATCTGACATTATTTGAATTTTTTTAACAAATTTTAAAAACCGGGACGTTTTTGAAAATTTGAACAATTTTTGAAAGTCTAAACAATTTTTGGTATGCTGAACATTTTCTGAAAATTAAATTAGTTTTGAGAATTTGAGCATGTTTTGAAACACATCGTTGCTCGTTTTGCTCATGCATGCTGACCAGTGAACATGTGTTGGGTGTTCTCTTTTCGTGCATGCTAAGAGGGTATTTGGGTTGAGCTCGTACATGTTGAGGAGGCCCCATACAAGCTATCAAACAACCAAAAATTGGTAAAAAAAGAATTATTAAGCTCATGCATTCTTCATACACTCTACCAAACATATCCAAAATTATGTCGGAGTAAGCGCACGTCGTTTCCAAAATTACGTACCGAAACCGATTCCCTCCTCCCTGCTGAGACGGGAGCGCTAATTAAAGTGGTGTGAAGCTTTCCGTGGCTCGTCGTTGATTCTTGCACGACATTTTAGTCAACGTCGTTGGAAAATCGCTGCACCTACATGCTGAACTTTGGGCTCCCGCAATTAATTGTGGATCGCCAGTGCGGGGGAGCTGATATGTTGACGCATCGGCCGGCGCATGGACATCCTCCAACCATTTGGGCGTGGATATGGACAGTGGTTGGACGAGACGGTCACCTGCCATCAGGGCTGCGTGGTGCACCAAATTATTTGCCATGTCGCGGGCGACAGCAGTTGATTTTTGCACCCTTTGCAGTGATTGAGTAGGCAACGGCAGTGTGATAGTACTCTACCACGAAGCTCGCAATGCCGACCGTCGCTTTTGTTTCCGGTGCCCTCCAGTAGGATGACTCACTGGCGCTTGGTGCTTGGCGCTGGATGTTTTATACTCCCTTCATTTTTTTTTACTCAGCATATTAGTCAAATTTTATAAAGTTTGATCAAATTTAACAAATAATCAAACTTTTATTATAATATAAATACATATGGTACGCCAATATATTGAATAATGATTCTAATGGTTGCTTTGGTACTGTGGATGTTAGTGATTTCTTTTTATATAAACTCATTTAAAGTTTATAAAGTTTGACCCGAGATAAAGCTAATATGCGAGTAAATAAAAACAATGGGAGTAATTCTTTCAATGTTCCATGGAAGACACGTAATATTAGTGCTATATGATGGGAAAATTCGTTTCTGAGCCCAGGCTTATCTGCACCTGCCGACGAAAAAAATAAAAAAAATACTTGAAAAATTCAAAAAAATTCATTTTTTTTGTGTGGTACATATTTTGATGCGTGAGGTCCGTTCCAAATTTCAACTTATTTGGACATCCGAGCAGCTCTCAACAAAAAAGACAAATCGGGTCAAAAAAATTGGTGAACACTAAACCTTTTTTTCAGACCCCGATTTGTCTTTTTTTCTGAGAGCTCCTCAAATGTCCAAATAAGTTAAAATTTGGAGCGAACCTCACGCATCAAAATATGTACCACACAAAAAATTTGGAATTTTTTAAATTTTTTTAGTATTTGTTTTGATTTTTTTTTCGTGAGCGCGGGTGCAAATACACCCGAGAGCCGAAACGCCGCGTCCCTATATGATGCTCATACGTCCAAATTATCATCGTTCTTGCACACAGTATATGGTTAAGAATACCTGCAAAAAAGACATGGGTGACTATGCATGCTAACCGCAAAAAAGAGTATGTATGGTAACTGTCTGAAACTTTTTCACAGCAAAAATCATGAAAGATCCATATACATGTTGATGTTTTCGAAATTGGAATCTAACGTGCTGAAATTTCAATGATCAATCGAATGTTATATTTTAATTCTGAAATGGAGGCGTAAGCTTTGCTTCATCTATTGATTATATGAAGAGAATATGGTTTGTGTTCCAAGACACCCTTACAAAAAAGGTGTTACTTTCCAAAAAATAGTATCCCTAGCTTCTTGACACCCTCTCGTTCCAAATCGTCCAACTCACAAGCATGGTAAGAAAGGTCATGGCTTTCCTATGCGAAATGTTGGCACCCGATGAATTGATCCACCACTCCTTAATGGAATGCTACAAATGCCACGAGGAGGTAACAATGCTCCCGGGGGTGGAACCATTCATTGACAAGGTTCCAAAGGCAGGCGTGAAACGACATTTGTAAAAGAGATGCGGTCTGAATTCTTGCTCTCCTTTAAAAAGCGGGTTTAGACAACCTGGCTTAGCTAAGCGGTTGACGGTCCCAACCTTATCTTGGATAGCCAACCACACAAGAAACTTGCCCCTTTGCGGGGGAGCCTTCCACACCACATGCTCCATCGGGGAGAGGATGGTCCCAAAAATTGTGCCTTGTATACGGATGCTGCCGAGTAGTGACCATTAGATGTGTGCGTTCAAGTGATATCATCCTCAATGAGGTCATCTAATTGGAAATCATGGATGCGGTTCGAAAAGGCAGCAAACCCGTGGATGTGGTTCTAGTGAAGTCAATGGAGAGTTTGATTTCCCCCGCAATAAAAACATGGAGAGCTTGATTTTAGAGATCCATGCATTGTTTTTAGGGCCTCCCAAACCTTTCAAATTTTCCTATGGATGCCTCATAAATTAGAGGGGCAATCTCATTTGGCTTCCTCTCATACAACCAGGGGGGTCTAGAAAGGGATCTTTGTGCTGTCACCAACGATGATGGTAGGGGAGGGAGAGGAAAGGTTGAGGTCCTCATAATCGCAGGAGTTTCCCATGACCCAAAGTTTGGTTGGCTAGCTCGTCCTGTTCGTACAAAGGCCATCTCAATCTAAGAGTCGCCGCAAATTTGTTGGTGTTGAGCAACTCCGTCTCGGGCCAAAGGAAGGGCCTTTCAAGCTTATTAGTATTGTTGGTCGTGCTTGGGGGGAGGGGACGTATTTATACCGCTTGGGAGGTAAACACTGATTTGAAAAGGTTAGTGTTGCCAATGATGGTGATGTTGTGCCGCTCCCAAGCTATAAGCTTCATGTCACCCTTGTCCCCCAAAATTGAAGGCCGCTTTTCTGAGTTTCCAAACCGAAGGCACGCGACCCAAGTGACGCATCCCGAAGGTTGCCTTGGTGATCGGCAAGCTTTCAAGCATGGGGTTGAAGTTGACGTGGTTGCAGCGAAGAGCTAGTCTTCACCGACTGGGTGTCACACCAAGACAAGTATTAGCGCGAGCCGCTCGCCCCGAACCCGATGTCAAATTGGACTCAAGACGAGCGGCCAAATCCTTCATCACACCCGACCTTAAATCGGAGGCTGATGGCACGCCTGATGGTCCGAATGTTAGATAAGGCCTTGATGGAGCGTGAGAAGCCGAGATCCATGTTGGATGGAGCAGCTTCCGATGGTCCTGGTATCAGATCGGGCCCAAGAAGAACGTGAGAAACTTCTTCTGAACATGATTCCTGGCAGCCCGGTTTAATGTAATAGGATCTGGGAGCCCCCAGAAAAGTTAATTTTTCGACCCTTCCATCACCCACCACCCACCTTATTGAAGTTCTCGAAAGCGCCTCCGACGAAGTCGAAGACATGGAAGATGAGATTCGCGGGTCCTTGGATAACCACCGCGACCTCGGGAAAGTGGACGAAAACCTCGACCTATGCCATCTATATGATAGACTTGACGGAAGGACCCAAAAGACTTGTCATATATTCCAAGAAGATGGATTGGTAGAAGACTCTGTTTCTTCGTAGGTAGCCGAATTGGACATTGTGACCCTAGCTATGACCCCCCCTCTTCGTGTATCGTTTGTACACCGCAATAAACACAAGCAAGAGATAGGATATTATCTACTCGGAGATCCCCAGCCTGGATAAATGTCGTGTCACGGTTACCATTGTACCTGGACGCTTAGCATGGGATCTCATACCTCGAGATTTGTCGGGTTTAACTCCGTCACCTAGAAGATGTTGGATATGCATGTCAGGCTGATGTTTTTTCATCCTTGAGGAAAATCAGGTATTATCTCAATGAGTTCTTTTCTCGGAACTATCCTATGATTGCACATGAATTATTTAATCTCTGACATTTTAGCCTTAGAGTTACGATTATGAGGATATTTGGTGCTTTGAAGAATAGATTTAACATCTTGAATCAGAAGACATTCCATCATTTCCCCATCCAAGTTAGGTTTGTTCTTGGATCAAAACTATCCTATATTTGGTACTGTACATGTAATGTATTGTGTGATAAGATCATTACTAGTGAGAAGTGATGATCAAAACATTATGCCGTGCACAATCAAACAGCATCTTTTGCACCTTCACAACCATAATCCATAATTGTTGTCAATCAAACGTTTGTTGTGCATGAAATAACCTGGTGATGCAACGCAGACAACTAGACTATGTATAGAACATTATTTTTCCCTGTATTCACTCAGCCATGCTGGACTCGGCCACATATGCAAATAGCCAACAATAATACAGAAAACGCCCGGCCGACGATGCGGTACGGTACTTATGCATAATATAAACGTCCATGTATCTGACCTTGCACAAACAAAGCAAAGGCCAGACCATCCCGGCAGGCCAGACCCAGACGATCCCACCGAAAGACCGACCGGTGATGACACAGCGCTGCCATGCGCTCCGTTCCATGTGTTCCCTAGTGCCAACATTAATTATGACCAGCATGCACTCGAGCAGTCAAGATGGTATGATCGTGTCGTGTCGGTCGCCGCTGCATGTATGGCTGCGATCGGCCTCGGCCTCACCAGCCACACTATCGGTCGAGGCCGCCCCGGTTTCACGGTGTCCACACCGGAAAGCCGCACGGCTCAACGAACTCGACCTTCACCAACCGCGCTGGCGTGACAAAACCCCACCTATATATCTCCCGTGCCGCCGAGCCATGCCGGAATCAGCAACCAACCGAGAGCTCCATTTGCCACCTCCTCCCACAAGGTCTGGGCACGGCCGGGCACCTACGCCGGTACAGCTATAGCTAGCTAGCACGTAGTACTACACCGGCCGGAGGGAGCGAGCGGGCATGACGAGCGAGGTGCAGTCGGCGCCGCCGACGCCGCGGCCGGTGTCGGCCCCGCCGTCGCAGATACCCTCTCCGGCGCCGAGCAGGTCGCCGCTGCGCGCGATGGCGTCGCCGCTGGCCAGCCCCGTGAAGAAGGCGGTGGCGAGCGTGAGGGGGTACCTGGAGGAGGTCGGCCACATCACAAAGCTGGCCGACCCGCGCGACGCCTGGCTCCCCATCACCGCGTCCAGGAGCGGCAACGCCTACTACGCCGCCTTCCACAACCTCAGCTCCGGCGTCGGGTTCCAGGCGCTCGTGCTCCCCGCCGCCTTCGCCTCCCTCGGATGGTAGTACCTTCTAGCTACTACACTTATTCGATCGAAAAATGAACATAGTATAGTAGTACAAGTTACTCCCTCGGTAAGGAAATATAAGACGTTTTAGATAACTAAACTAGTGAGCTAAAACGTCTTATATTTCCTTACAGAGGAAGTACTTAATTTGTCCGGCCCGTGAACTCGGTTGTTGCAGGACGTGGGCGATCGCCTGCCTGACCATGGCATTCGTGTGGCAGCTCTACACGCTACGGCTGCTGGTGAACCTCCACGAGCCCGTCGCCGGCGGCACGCGCTACAGCCGGTACATGCACCTCGCCACCACCGTTTTCGGTACGTCCCTAGCTATACACCCTCTCCCTCAGTTCACGGCAACATCATGTGGCAAACGACGACGTCTCTTTCGCTCTCTTCCACGCCGCTCACCATGCATGCCATGCCTCCAAACAGGCGAGAGGTGGGGGAAGATCCTGGCCCTGCTCCCGACGATGTACCTGTCGGCGGGGACCTGCACGGCGCTCATCATCGTGGGCGGCGGCAGCATGAAGATCCTCTTCAGCATCGCCTGCGGGCCCGCGTGCCTGGCGCGGCCGCCGACCATGGTGGAGTGGTACGTCGTCTTCGTCTGCGTGGCCGTGGTGCTGTCGCAGCTGCCCAACCTCAACTCCATCGCCGGCGTGTCCCTGGTCGGTGCGACGGCGGCCGTCGGCTACTGCACCATGATCTGGGTCATTTCCGTCGCCAAGGGCCGGGTGGCCGGCGTGTCCTACGACCCGGTCAAGGCCAGCAGCGACGTGGACAGGACGATCGCCATCCTCAATGGCCTGGGCATCATCGCGTTCGCTTTCAGGGGGCACAATCTTGTGCTCGAGATTCAGGTATGTGTCAGTCCTGAAAACAGATTCTTCTCTCAACTAGTGGATGTTAGTCTCGTTATCCGTTGCTCATGTCCTCGTGCCGCACTGAGAATGACGATCGACGAAGAAAAGTCTCTGAGAATTGAGTGTGTTGTCTTTGCAGGGCACAATGCCGTCGACGCTGAAGCACCCTTCACACGTGCCCATGTGGAAGGGCGTCAAGTTCGCCTACGTCGTGGTGGCTCTCTGCCTGTACCCGGTGGCCATCGGCGGCTTCTGGGCCTACGGCAACCAGATACCGCCCAACGGGATGCTGAGCGCGCTGTACAAGTTCCACAGCCGCGACGTGTCCCGGCTGGTGATAGGGCTCGCAACCCTGCTGGTGGTCGTGAACTGCCTGACCACGTTCCAGATCTACGCCATGCCGGTGTTCGACAACATGGAGGCCGGGTACGTGCACAAGAAGAACCGGCCGTGCCCGTGGTGGCTGCGCGCGGGCTTCCGCGCCTTGTTCGGCGCCGTCAACCTGCTCATCGCCGTCGCGCTGCCCTTCCTGTCGGAGCTCGCCGGGCTCCTCGGCGGGATCTCGCTGCCGGTCACCCTGGCCTACCCGTGCTTCATGTGGCTGGCCATCATGAAGCCCGGGAGGGGCACGCCCATGTGGTGCGTCAACTGGGCGCTGGGCAGCCTCGGCATGGGGCTCAGCTTCGTCCTCATCGTCGGGAACCTGTGGGGGCTCGTCGCCACCGGCCTGCACGTGCAGTTCTTCAAGCCCGCCGAGTTCCAGTGAGATCAAAGATGGAGGCAAGCTTGGTTGTGTCTACCAACGTAAGGCAATTTTAATGTGATGTGATGTTTTCCCTTTTGCTTCTGAGAAAATACACAGTGTGGTGTACTGAAACCTGAAACGTTTTTGGAAGCAAAGCTGAATCTACGTTTCAACATACACACTACAGATCAGCTGTTATATATGATTGTGGCTTCGTTGTTTTCAGTGTCTGAATACCTTCAGATCACCTGATGTCTACTCATACTCATGTGACTACTACTTTCAAGCATGACAACCTAGGATGAAATATATATATAGGAACAAAAGGAACAAACAATCATCAGATACAGAACAAACGGGTTTTCATTTGTGCATTTCAACATAGCGCTGCATCGCCCAGATACAACGTTCTACAGGGAATGTGCGATGAAGTTCAAAATATAATTTTATGAAACTATACAAGGAATAAACTGAAAAATCTACATGCATACTCAGGTCAATCTAATGGCACCGTTTAATCCGGATGCGTTCTATAGGAGACAAAAAGGTGCCTATATATGCTGTACATCATCAAAGAGCCACAAGTATCTCTATCATGTTATTATATGCATTAGACTAAACTAATGATTTTCACATAGAGTGCGTACTAACAGCACCGGCAGCAGATCACGTCTCGGCAGGTGTAGGGTCTAGCCCGGGCTTCTAGCTCCTCCAATGGGGGTACTGCTTCCAGAACATATCCCTTCTGCCTAGAGAGGCAGAGGTCATAGAGGTTTCTGCAGATACCTTTGCTGAAAGGATGCACCTTTCTAGGAACTCCCCTGTAAGTGGCATTTGATCGATTCATTATTGTGGACTAGAGACAAGCAAATATAACAATAAAAATGCTAGTCTTCAGCCATTTAATACCTAAGGTAAGATATTCGCTTCCGTCTGGCGATCTCATATGTCGTTTGGTTCGTAAGAGCAAGGTAACTGCAATTATACACAAGCTTGTGAATAGAATAATTACCAGCGAAGAGGTCACTGTTAATTTGTGACTCCACAACATGTAAGATATTCAGCCCTACAACTGTTTTGGTGTAACTTTTAGAGTGGTAGTTCTATCAATCTCATGTTGGCAAATGTATATTTGCCTTACATCTATTTATCCAAAAAAAAGGCTGAAGATAACCTGATGTCAATAGCTATCTTTATCTTTTTCTTTGTATTCTGCATCTAGCAGATTGCGAATTCTGAAACAAGTCAGACTACTGCGAATATAGACGTAAAAAAACTTACGTATGCAATATGAGTAAGATCAGCAAAACTATGAGGATTAATATCAACGGCAGCAACAGTGTCAAGCCAGTCAAACCCTTCAACCTGTCGATTAAAAAACAAATACAATGTCTGGTGAACAAAATTGAAAACCAAAGAACATACCATGAGTAGCGAAACTAGACCTAAGAAGGTAAAAGTACATACCAGGACCCGTTCATATCCACATGTAAGAACCGGATGTAGAGAGCAACAGTCCAAAGAGCTAAAATTGCTTGTCCGAATATGTACCACCTAGAGAATATCAATTAGGCAATGACATAAGCTGAATAAAATTTTGATGAGTCATAAAATAGAACATAAGATCACATGTGTATATTCCAACATATCATCAGAAGCATGTAAGAGCAATACTGTTAAAATTGAATGCATACTAAGAGGACATAGCTGTTAACGGAAATGAAGGAGTGGAGGAGAGCTGCAATTCTACTTACATCGGGGAGATTTTGTAAGTCCAATAATCACTGGTCTTCTTCTCATTATTTTTTCTATGAGATCAGCAATTCTATTTATATCGGAGAGACTTCATAAGTCCAATAATCATTAGTTTTTCTTTGATATTAAAAGAAGTGCAGGAGACACAGAAGCACTACTATGCCAACAAGGCACTCTGTAAGCCTACCAGTGTGCTTTAAGTTAGGCGTTAAGAATTAGCATGACCCCAGATATGTCCAAAGCACATTCACAAGATACACGACATCATGTTAAGCACTGGTATCTGGATTTTGGTAGATATGACTATCTGCGTAAAGCTTGATGGATTGTAGAGCAAAAAGAAGTAAAAGACTGCCAATTCCACTAGATCGATACTAAGGGAAAGGGTGGGAATGGTCATCAGTACACAGTTCCAAATGAAACCAAGCAACTCCTTGTTAACAGTTTTTTTAATAGAACTCCTTGTTAACAGTTGATATAGAGAAAGTAGAAACTTGAGAAAGTATGAGGGCATGGCCTCATTATTAGGTAAAAGACTAGTCCTCCATTCCAACATAACTCTGTACAGGTGGCCTTTGGATTAATTGTTAAACGATAGGGACCGCGGAGTACAAAAACTGGATAAGGTAAGGATACTGTGGAATTTGCACATAATAACATACATTAAACTACAAAGCATAATATATATCACGCATTCAAGATTTTAATGTGTTCGAAAGATAAGCTGCAAAATATGTAAATATAAATCTCACCAGAAACGGCAATGATTCCTTATGCCAATGCATGTTCCAAGCCATGTACAGTGATGATCAAATTGGAGAACACACTTATCACAATCATGACAATGCTTGGTGCGTGGTGGCTGTGAAAGGTAGTCAACACCAAAAGATGAGCTTTGGCGACCAGCATAACAGAGAAGTATGCTAGTTAAAAATATTTCATGGATATTGCAAGTTAATGCGACATAGATATTTGAGAATAACACAAACACACATATTACAATCTCAATATTATGCTGAGCAGAAGTCAATAGGGCTGCACTACTTCTTTATGCAATTTAAAAACAATTACTATTTTGGCAAATAGATTGTCAGATTGGTAAATGGTACCGAAGCAGAAAATGATAGAAACTCTTCTTGTGGTTTGTAATATGTGACTCAAGGGGTACAGTGAGAAAGGAGAGTAACATCATTGACACATTAGTGCCCTCTAGGCCATAACCGGTGCTGTCATACATTAAGGTTGTGTTTGGTTTGAACCAAGCTTGCCCTACCCAAAAATTGGCAAGCAATTTTTTTGGTAACTGTCCCTGTTGGCACGAAAAATGAACTAGAATGCGGCAAAGGAACATTGGCATGCCAAAAAAATTGGCAACCATTCAAACAATGACCAATTTTTCTGTCACGCCAATAATAATGGTATGGTACATATTGGTGATGAACAACATACCATAATCCCTCTAGGGTACAGCTTCATAGGTATGCAAACAAGAACAGTAAGCATATGACAAAATAATCTGGTAATCAAACATATTGGACATGACACAATACCTGCTTAGTTGTTTTCTACTGATCTTTTAAATCAAGTTTACCTAAGACAAAATACAGATAGTCCATGCTTGAAATGATACATATACAAATGCCAGTAAGTCAACTGATCTTTCATTTATATATATTTTTTCCAGAGAATTTTATTTGCTTTGCCATATAAGCACTAACATCAAGATTCCAAGACGGTTATACTGTTAGCTGGTTACGACCAGTTATTTTATCATTGCCTTGACTATAGAGAACATTACAATAGACTGCAACTTTAGAATAATAAAGATTACCTGAATGAGATGACAGTAAGAGCAGGTCAAATCCCTAAACAAAATGGAAGCATACAACCATGTCACAGAAGGAAAATAGATGGAAATATATATTAAAAACTACACCTGGGAAGAGGGGGAAAAAACTTAATTCCAAATCCACACAAGTGCACCTGCTGGACGATCCAGGAGGATACAGATCCATCATTTGCAAAAGCGACGAAGGTGTAGCAGATTGTGGGTTGTGTTGCTCTATTTTGCTGCGGCTCATGAAATAATTTAAGCTTCCATATTTTGAACAGACCTGTCTTTTCTTAATCATAAAAAAACATTTTTAATTTAGCACAAAGTAAGTCTGCGCAACTGGCAGGCTCCAGCCCTTCAAATATACACATATCTAACCAAGGCAAAACAAAAGAACTTACGACATTACTTTGAGATTGTGGCTGTATTAATAAAGGTTGCGTGCATCGCTGATCCAGCTTTCAACATCTCAGACACATATCTAACAGCAGAAGGACAAAATGAGGTGCAATGTAAAAGGCATCACTGTTCCTAAGCACACTCCATCGTCTAGGGCTCAATGACATCGAGAAGCATGAATTACCCTGGTGATGAACTAGATGTATACAGGTATTGCGCCAACGTAAACAACACCAACGCTCCATATGTGCTCATATACCTGGCATCAAAAGTTGACAGTAGGAAGACTAAAGACAGATGACCAGTACCATATCTTCTCCTAGATAACAAGATGCTAATTAAAAACAGAGAACAGATATATGATAACATAATGAATTTCAGTATCCGTAAATCCTGAATAAGCTGTCTAACATTAGAACCACTCAGTACCAATATTTCTTCAAAGATATGAGGCACTTATGCACATACACTTCCAATTCTTTGCAGAGGCACACCAAAAACTTTAGAATAATAAAGAAGCATAAGTGCCTCACAAAGTCAAAGCAGGCCACGAGATGACACGAATAAATTGTAGGTGGGAAAAGCAATAGTTGCCGGCACGAGCTGGGAGAAAATTGACTCCAAACATCGGATATCTCGTAACATACTGTATAATCTAAGGAAACGGAAACATTTCACAGGCAAGGAGGAAAAGGAAAGGGGAGAGGGGGCCGGTTATACCACTGATCCTGGCGGATTTGGCTCCGGAGGGCCGGATCGAGCAGGAAGACGGCGCCGATGAAGAGCGCGTGCAGCAGCATCACGATTAACCTGACACACCTCCATGGCTTCCTCCCTGCGCTCAAATCCCCAGCCCCCGGTCAGGCATTCGGACCCCGGCCTGAACCCCCACCGCAACCTAATAATCGAACAAATGAACGAACCATGCGAGCCGTGGCGCTGGGGCTGGGAAAGGACCCTGATGGTCTCATGTGGAGGGTCGCTTTCCCCGCAGCACGGCATCCTCGTCGCCGCGCCGACGTGAGGAGGAGGAGGATGAGGGAGGCGGTGGGCGGTGGCGATGGTTACCGGTGGCCGCTTCTTCCGCGGGAGGAGGGCGGAGGAGCCGGAGCCGGATTCCGGTTACGGTGGGCCTGGTGGGCAGGCCCACCTGGCAGTGGACAGACTCTCGCTTCTTTTTTTTAGCCAGGACTCTGGCTTCTTCGGTGTGTGTGTGTCACACGTGACACCTCCACAGGCCCAGAGCAGGCCCAGATGCGCCGAGTTGGCCTGTCAGGCCAGTTTGGCATGGCCGCAGGGCTCGCGCCTCCAAAAAAATATATATATATATAACAAACCTGCACACCGTAACAGATTAAAAAATATTTTGAGATATGATCCCAACAGATTTCCATGTATACGGCGCGGGAGGGGCCGCCGTCTATAAATGCCCACGCGGCCATCTCAATCTCTACTCCCGCGGAGCCTCCATCTCTTCTCTGCGCCATCCCATCTCGTCTCGTCTCCTGCCCCTCGGAGGCCCGAGATGGCGGCGGCGGTAGTGGTTGCCCTCGCCTGCGTCGTCCTCTCCGCGCACGCGGAGGCTCCCTACAGGTTCTTCGACTGGGAGGTCACCTATGGCGACGTCAATCCGCTCGGAGGAGTCCCGCAGCAGGTACATCCAGTGTAGGACGAAGCTATCTGTGCTGTTTCAGTCTGCGCTGCATCTGATCTGATGTTGAACTGCGACGTGTGCTTGCCTTTCGATCTCTGCTAGGGCATTCTGATCAACGGGCAGTTCCCGGGGCCGGAGATCGACTGCCAGACGAACGACAACCTCGTCATCAACGTGCGCAACCGGCTGCCGGAGCCGTTCCTGCTTTCATGGCAAGTTCTTTTTAATTAGCTTATACTCAAAACATTCCTAGCATTGCATGCACCAGTTGAATCTGCATTAGTTACTTCCTTCTGGCTTTGATGATCAGTTTCAGCTTACTCTAACGTCGTTGGACAACTTTAATCTGCATTAGTTTAGTTTTTTATTTAAAATCTGCATTAGTAGTTTATATATGGTGTCGTCCAGATCAAAGAAAGCGATCGTAAAAGGGGTGGTTTGCTTGCGTGTAGTAGCACTCAAGTCGTCTGGTTTAAGCTTCGCAACGCATCTGATCTTGAAACGGCGATCAGCAAGCCACTGCAACGAAAATAGATGCAAGCCAGATATATGTTATATCACCTTTCCGGATATCTCGGCTACTACAAATGAGTTACCCGCAGCATTAATCTAGTGAAGCACTTTTTATCCATGATTTGTGCAAATGCAACAGTAACTTAACGTAACGCCGGTACGCATGAACAGGAACGGGATCCAGCAAAGGAAGAACTCGTGGCAGGACGGCGTGTCCGGCACCAACTGCCCGATCCCTCCCGGCCAGAACTACACGTACCACATGCAGGCCAAGGACCAGATCGGCAGCTTCTTCTACTTCCCGTCGCTCGCCTTCCACAAGGCTGCCGGCGGCTTCGGCGCCATCCGCGTCAACAGCCGCCCGCGGATCCCCGTCCCGTTCTCCCCGCCGGCCGACGAGTTCACCGTGCTCATCGGCGACTGGTACAACGCCACCCACAAGGTAACATGGAGTATATCAGCAAGCAAGGCATTGGCTTGTACTGAATGCACTCATGTGTCGGTTCATTTCTGTCTCGGTGTGTGTAGCTGATCGTCTTGGTTTTGCTTGTCAGGCTCTCCAAGCCATGCTGGACGACGGAAAGCAGCTGCCTTCGCCTGACGCCATCCTGATCAACGGCAAGGGCCCGAGCCGCGCCAACTTCACGGTGGAGCAGGGGAAGACGTACAGGCTGCGCATCTCCAACGTCGGCCTGCGGAGCACGCTCAACTTCATGATCCAGGACCACAATGTGACGCTCGTGGAGGTGGAGGGCACCCACACGGTGCAGAACACCTATACCTCCCTCGACGTCCACGCCGGCCAGTCGCTCTCCGTGCTCTTCACTGCCGACCGCCCGGCCGGGGGCTACCACATCGCCGTCTCGTCGCGGTTCACCAACCACACCCTCAACTCCACCAGCGTGCTGCGCTACGCCGGCTCGACCGGCTCCGTCTCCGGGCCGCCGCCCCCGCCACGTGCCGTGAACCAGAGTGACGTTGACTTTTCGTTGAACCAGGCTCGCTCCATCAGGTACGGGTCGCGTCGTTTCGACCGTCCGTTCCACAGATGAATGGCTGTTGATCAGCGTGTTTGGGTCTGAGCTTGCTGTGGTGACCACGTGCAGGACGAACCTGACGGCGAGCGGGCCACGGCCGAACCCGCAGGGCTCCTACCACTACGGCTCGATCAACGTCAGCCGCACCATCAGGCTGGCGAACTCGGCGGGGGAGGTCGCCGGCAAGCTGAGGTATGGCGTGAACGGAGTGTCCTTTGTGGACGCCGACACGCCCCTCAAGCTGGCTGACTACTACAACATCAGCGGCGTGTTCAGGATGGGCGGCATCCCGGACGCCCCCGCGCAAACCCACGGCAGCGCGGCGCAGAACGGGACCGGCTCCGACGCGGCGCTAAAGAAGGCGACGGCCGTCATGGACTCCGACCACCGCTCCTTCGTGGAGGTCGTGTTCGAGAACAGCGAGGACGGCGTCCAGAGCTGGCACCTCGACGGCTACAGCGTCTTCGTCGTCGGGTTCGTGCACATCAATTCTTCGTGAGACTGATGCATATGTACATACTCTGCTCAATGATCATTCTGCTGTAGGATGGACAAGGGAGCGTGGAGCGAGGAGAGCAGGAAAGGCTACAATCTCGTGGATGCAGTCGCGAGGTGCACGGTGCAGGTAAGATTTTCTTTCTTTTACTGCTTACTGTACTAATCATCAAATACTATCAATCTGTTTTAATTAGCTCACCTCTTTTGTTGTTGCTTTGCGAAGGTGTACCCGAGATCGTGGACGGCGATCTTCATCGCGTTGGACAACGTGGGAATGTGGAACTTGAGGTCGGAGAACTGGGTGCGCAGGTACCTGGGCCAGCAGTTCTACCTCCGGGTGTACACGCCGACGCACTCCGTCCGCGACGAGCTCCCCGTGCCGCCCAACGCCCTCCTCTGCGGCCGCGCTACCAACAGCAGCCGTCTGCCATTCTCGCAGTACTAAGCAGCCGCTGGCAGGGAATGATTCAATTGTATCAGAGTATTAGCGGTGGTATAGTGTTCAAGTTAAACTGTCGAAGACTAGTTTGGCTGGTTAGGGCTTAGTCTGCTTAGAAATTTACCATCGAGTCAGGCCTAAGTGGCCTCGGTATAAACAAGAAAGACATGTGATATCTCTTATCCGGGCTATTTCTGGGTTTTGGCATGGATCACTTCGATGGATACTTGTTTTTCTAAAAACATCGAGTTTCTGTCATGCTTTATAAGTTTTTGGATCAATCATCTTTTTTAAACGATAGCAGATGTTCATCTACACCCACATATTCATCCATGTGAATGCACGCACACCCCCTATCACACGCAAGCCGTTTTAGAGAGAATTTCAACAATCCTAGACTGTATCTCAGTAATTCCTCTAATAATTATGGTAATTTCTATACAAATTCATATAATAATAATAGTATACCTATTGAACTAGAGAATAATGTTAGATAATTTTTTAGTTCACAAAAGACTTAAAATGCCATGCCGGAGGAAAAAATAAGCAAAGTTGATGATATGGCTAAAACATGGATATGCTTGTTCATGATGTGGATACTCTGAATATTAAAAAATTCCATCTAAAAGGCATATGTATTAATCTTTAAAATCTATCAAGTCACCATAAATGAAAGTAATAGAAAAGGCGTTCTCCCGGTTTTCATGATAATAATGATGAAGATATTAAAATACCTGATTGGTGTGACACCTATAGAATATTTATTTAGTAACATAAAACTTGATGAGAAAGGGACTAGAAATGAGTTAACTTTAACTAACAGGCATCCCCATTCTTTAGAGGGTGATGATCTTGATGATAAAAACAACAAAAGTAGGTTTGAAGAGGTCAAACCTTTAGATAGTGATGTGCCCACTACTTTGGATCAATGTTGAAGATATCGCTTATCGTTAGCGTCTCGGTCAGCTAGGGGTTAGAGATTAATCGGAAATCGGTCGATTCATCGATTTTATTGGTGACTATTAACCGGGCATTTTTTTTGCAAATCCTAGGTTCCCAACAATAAAGTATGCTATATTCAACACCAAAACAATATTGGACAGAAGTGTTACCTTGATTCGTAGTCTTTGAATTCTCGTATAATGATAAACAAAATAGGACAAAGTACATATAGTGTAACAAGGTCCACCAAGCACAAATAAACATAGTTTTTACAAACATAGTGCTATGAATAGGAGTGAAGCGTTTTGGTGCCAGGCTCATCTGCATCCGTTTAGTAAAAAAATCAAAACAAATACTAAACATTCCAAATTATTTTTGGGTGTAAGATAATTTCATGCATAAGGTTCGCTCCATTTTCTGTATCATTTGAACATCTGAGCAGCTCTCAGCAAAAAAAAAACAAATCGGGTCAAAACAGTGCATGAACAGTAAACTTTTTTAGAGACCCCGAATTTGTCTTTTTTGCCGACAGCTGCTCAGATGTTCAAATGATACAAAAATTGGAGTGAACCTCACGCATGAAATTATGTACCACCCAAATTTTCTTTGATTTTTTTGAATTTTATTAGTATTTTCTTTGATTTTTTTTACTCAACGGGGATGCAGCTGAGCCCGGGCTCAGAAATGGATTTTCGTACGAATAGGAGTGAAGCGTTTTGGTGCCCATGCTCATGTGCACCCATTTAGTAAAAAAATCAAAACAAATACTAAACAAATTCAAAACATTTCAAATGTTTTTTGGGTGTAAGATAATTTAATGCGTGAGGTTCACTCCAATTTTTGTATCATTTGAACATCTGAGCAGCTCTCGGAAAAAAACAAATCGGGTCAAAACAGTGCATGAACAGTAAACTTTTTTTGAGACCCCGAATTTGTCTTTTTTGCCGAGAGCTGCTCAGATATTCAAATGATACAGAAATTGGAGTGAACCTCAAGCATGAAATTATGTACCACCTAAAGAATTGGAATTTTTTGAATTTTTTTAGTATTTGTTTTGAATTTTTTACTCAGCGGGGGTGCAACTGAGCTCGGGCTCAGAAATGGATTTTCGTATGAATAGGAGTGAGGCGTTTTTGTGCCCAGGCTCATCTGCACCCGTTCAGTAAAAAATCAAAACAAATACTAAACAAATTCAAAACATTCCAAAAAAAATTGGGTGTAAAATAATTTCATGTGTGAGGTTTGCTTCACTTTTTGTATCATTTGAACATCTGAGTAGCTCTCAGCAGAAAAAAAATCAAGTCGAAACAGTGCATGAACAATAAACTTTTTTAGAGACCCCGATTTTGTCTTTTTTACCGAGAGCTGCTCGGATGTTCAAATGATACAAAAATTGGAGAGAACCTCAGGCATGAAATTATGTACCACCCCCCAAAAATTGGAATTGTTTAAAAAAATTAGTATTTTTTTTGATTTTTTACTCAGCGGGGGTGCAGCTGAGCCCGGGCTCAGAAATGGATTTTCATGTGAATAGGAGTGAGGTGTTTTGGTGCCCAGGCTCATCTGCACCCGTTCAGTAAAAAAATCAAAACAAATACTAAACAAATGTTTTGGTGCCCTATTTATCGGTAGATTCCCGATAAATCACTTTTTTATAGTAGTAAATCGGTTAAAGCGATAAACGGTGAAGATAAGACATAATCTTATCAGTCACTCCAAAAGTAGCGATAAATCGGACGATAAATCGCTGAATTGAAATAATTTTTGAACAATGCTTTGGATCCCAAGGACTTTAATTTTTTACATTTGCTATTTAATTGAATGCATTTCCTTGTTACAATCCATGATCAGTTCACCTAATGCTTACGAACAAAACAAAGCTTTTACCAGACACATCATAGAAGCTCTTATTAAAGCTCATGAAAAAAACTTGAACTAATGTGTCAATACCAAGGAAGTTACATGATGAATGGGAAACTACAATTAAAATCAAGAATAAAGATTATGAATGTAGTGCTTTGTGTGATCTAGGACCTAATGTCTCTACTATACAAAAATCTTTATGTGATGTTCTAGGTCTCACCGCTATGGATGAATGTTCCCTCAAGTTGCATCTAGCATATTCCACAATTAAGAAACCATTAGGTAGGATTAATTATGTCTCATACTTTCTAATAGAAATTATTTACCTTGGATTTCATTGTTCTAGATATTGAATATAATGTGTCTTGTCCTATAATACTTGGTAGACCGTTCTTGGAAACCATAGGTGCTATTATTGATAGGAAAGACGAAAGAAATATAGGATTCCAATTCCCACTAAAGAAAGAGATGGAACACTTCTCAAGAAATAGAATTAAAACTTCATGTGAATCTATTATGAGATCCAGCTATGGTATTACTTTGAAGGATGATAATACTTGAAACTATGCAGTATGGCTAGCTAGGGACATTAAACAATAACGCTTGTTTGGTGTTAACCCAATATTTATATTTTTGCTTATTTTATTTACTTAAGTCAAAATGATAATTTCTACTATAACTATTGTGTTTGTATCTTTTCTTTTGAATTTTGTGCCAAGTAAACACCTTAGGATGATATGGATGATAGTTCAATTGATACCGTGCAGAAACAAAAACTTTTACACCCAATATTTGAATTTTCATTTTTTACTGGAACATGGTAAATTGCTGAAAAATGTACATAGTAGTGAGATACAAATTTCTATGTTTTCCTATTTTCCAGGATTTTATAAGATAGAGAATCATGGTTTTAGTCCAGATCATTACGTATTGCTCTTTTTTAGAAGGATTCTATTTTCATTGCATAGTGTGCTTATTTTGATTGTTATATATGGATTATATGTAGGGGTATAAGTCATGGAGAAGTTAGAATACATTAGGCATTGTACAAGGAAAATTATGAATCTATTTATAATAATACCTAAGGTGAATGATGCTTTTGATTGTACTAACGAATCTCACAAAGTTTCTGTTATGCTTTGTATGCCCAAGTTTCAAGTTTTGGGTGAGAACAAACGATGGAGGATGGAATAAGGAGTGGCAAGACCCTAAGCTTGGGGATGTCCAAGGAACCCCAAGGTAATAATCAAGGAAGACCCAAACATCTAAGCTTGGGGATGCCTCGGAAAGCATCCCCTCTTTCGTCTACTATCCATAAGTAAGTTTACTTGGAGATATATTTTTATTCATCACATGATATATGTTTTGCTTGGAGCATCGTGTGCTATAGTATTTTTTGCTTCTTAGTTTGCCACAATCATTGTTTTTTGGACACACCCATTATGAGAGACACACGTTCATTGAGATTTATTAGAATGCTCTTTATGCTTCACTTATACCTTTTGAGTCAAGGCAATTTTGCTCATGTGCTTCAATTATATTTGTCGTCGTTTTCTCACGACAGATGCCATAGGGTGGCTTATCGTAGGCGGTTGGGGCCGAAGGACGCTGACGGGCTCCGGGTGCGAGATTGGGCACAAGCGGTGATGACACACGATATACCTAGGTTCAGGGCCCTCCTGGGGAGGTAATACCCCTAGTCCTGCTTTGTTTAGTTGGATGGATGGGTATAGATACAATGGTGCTCCTGGAGCTGTGTCTAGAGGAGGAAGAAGGGGTAGCCGATTCCTCTTCCTCCACTGCTAGAAGGGGTTGAGTGTGTGTGCGAGAGTGATCGTCCGTCCTCTTTGCATGGGGGGCTCGGGGGTTTTTATAGGCCAACCCCCGGCTCTTATAACATGTTCTAAGTACAAAGGTGGGGGACCCGGCTGGCAGTCTCTCCGGCTGACCAGAGGGTCCCGCCATTCGTGTCGTCTCGTCGTTGGTGGGGTCCGCCGGCCGAGCGGTCCCATCTCCTGTTAGGGCCCGCCAGCCGGCTCTGCGATTGGCCCTCGCCCACCTGCCGCGGCCCGGGTGCCCGGGGGGCGTCGTCTAGCGCCAGCCGGCCAAAGTCTTCAGTACGGTCGACCGCGTTGTAGCCACGCCGGGGTAGTAATCGAGTGGCGAGGGCGTGCCGGCACTGTTCCCATGCCCGGTCGCGTTCGCTGAGGTCAGCGACCGGGACTGTTGGACTGTAGCCATGCGCTGTAGTGCGTCAGCGGCCACTGTAGCCACAGGGCTGCCTGTTCGTGCCGGTCACGTCGTGTCCTCGTACCCGTGCACAGAGGGACAGGACGTCGCATGTCCAAACCAAGGTCAACGGAAGAGCCGTCTCGGAGGCAGCCGGCCACGCCCAGCCGGCCGAGGGTCCAGCCGGCTCCTCGACCAACCGTCCGGGGCGCCAGCCCGCACCGGCTTGTGCCGAATGTCCTCCAACCGGCCACGGCCAGCCGGCCGCGTAGTTATTCTTCCAAGCGAAAGGAGGAAGACCCCATTTCTTTGGCCTACCTAGGGGTAATAACCCCATCAGTAGTCCCCGAAGCCAGCGGGGGCCCACGTCTGGTAGACGGTGGGGAGCCAATGGCTTCCCCTCAGCGATACCCGCCTCCGGCTTGAAGGCGAAGGGGCAGCCGGGTCGGTCGTCGGACCCGACGCCTCGGGTACCGGCGCACCGCCCCGGGACCCACGCCGCCACGCGGCACGCCACGCGGAGAGTAATGATACGATGGGTCCCGCGCACGCAAGGAGACGGGACGTTGCCTGGGCCTAGCCTGCTAGGACCCAGACAAGGCCCAGTAGGCCTCGGGGGCGCATGCTAGGATCCTCTGCGCCCCGAAGCAGCCGTTACGGCCTGGGGCCACCCATGCGCGCGCGGAGTTTTTGTGGGGAGTGGGCGCAATCAATCCCACGTCCCCCGGTCATGGCCTTCCCTAGAAAAGGGGAGGAAGGGCAGGAGGCGGAGGTACCCACGCCTCACTTGCCCCTTTGACGCCCGTCGTCGTTGCCTCCCTGCCTTCCTCGCACGCCACCGCACCCGAGTACGGAACTGTGCCCGCATTGCCATACCGCTGCCGCGATGGCCGATGGACGCGATGGAAGCTGGGCTGGCTCCTTTGTGGTCAAGGCGGACATCGCCGAGCTTCGCCGCGCACGCATGCTGCCGCCGGAGGAGCGGGTGGTCGCATGCGCGTCAGGCAATGAGATAGCACCGACGCCACAGCCAGGGGAACACGTCGTGTTCCTCTGGAACTTCTCCCGGGGCTTTGGGCTCCCGGTTAGTATCTTCTTTTGCCTCCTCCTTGATACCTTCGACCTCCAGCCCCATAACCTCGGCCCAAACTCGATTCTATACCTCTTTGCCTTTGTGACGTTGTGCGACGGGTACCTTGGCATTCTTCCCTTCATCGAACTCTTCAATGCTCTTTTCTACCTCAAACCTTTGAAAAGCGACGGGTGCGGGGGCACGGTGGTGTGCTGCCGTGGCGTCGCTCGCTTTCCCCCTCTCTCTTATTGACTCTGTCAAGGGGTGGCACCGAACGTTCTTCTACGTGAAGAACGCCGACCCGAGGATGGATTACATCCGGCTGCCGCCATTTGAAGACAGGCAGTCAACCCAGTTGAACTGGCTGGGGACTGCCTCGCGCGGCGTGGCCCTGGAGGAGCTCGGCCGGCTCACGCAGCTGAAGAGCTCCGAGGGGCTGGTCACCACCGACCTGGTGGTGGCCTTTATCTCGCCTCGGGTGTCGCCCCTCCAGCTGAGGCCACACTGGATCTGCGACATGTCCGGCCGGCGCAACCCCTGCCGGCTGTCCATCGTCGAGCTGACGCTGGCTCAGTTGGCGAAGCGGGTGAACGCCCTTACGACGTTCAAGCTAAAGCCCACCTCGTGGTCCTTCGGCATGAAGCCGTATGACCGCATCAACCGGTCTTCCCTGGTAAGTTTTTCGTTGAGGCGATTTCTTCTTTGTTTGATACTTCCAAGCCGGCAGCTGACCGGAGTGCTTACTTTGATGTGCTGACCGCAGCTGCTGGTACGACAGAATACGCCGGACGGCCCGCATCCTCAGATCTTTGAGGTGGAGCATAAAAACTCTGACTCCAAAGACTACCAGACGGGAGCCCCCCCCATAGGAGGGGGTGGACTCCTCGGGAGGAGTCGATGAGCCGGCAGACCCGCGAACCGGCGCTCCCAACGGAGCCGGAGGGTCCGGCGCGGCCGGGGAGCTTAGCGGAGCGGGTGAGTTCCCTTTTGCCCCCACGATCAGGGACTGGACGAACAACGATGATGATGATGAATTAATGATTCTGAACGAGCCTCCTCCCTCAGCGTGCCAGGGTCGGAGGAGCAAGGAGCGGCCGGCTCAAGCCCCGGCGGCTGGAGCGGCCGGCCGGGGGAAGAGGCCGGCTTAGGAGGTGCCGGTGGCCCCACCGCCCGGCTCGAAGCAGGTGAAAGTGGCCGCGCGGAAGCCGTCACCACGTGCCAAACGGGCCTTGCCCCTTGTCATCGGGTAAGGTTTTCTCTTTATGTGAGTTTTCTTCCGGGTCGCCAGCTGGTGAGTAACCAACCCTTGGGCGCCACAGTGACCCCATCGAGCTCCACGAGGAGGAGCTAGAGGGGGAGCCGACGGATGTCGCCAGTCGGCTGGCCCGCGAGCACGATGCCACCCAGCGGGAGGAGAAGAGGAGGGTCGCAGAGCTGCGAGCCTCCAAGTCCGGTCCACAAGGAGGGGCCTCGCACTCCTGAACCTCGAGCAGCCGGAGGAAGAGGAGGTTGGTGGATCCTCCGCGGGCGTCGGACTCGGCAGCGGAGTCAACCCGCATGTCGAGGCCTCCGTCGAGCGAGCCATGAGGGGCGACTATGGACTCGCCAGCACCTCTACTCGCACAGGAGATGGCCCAGGCGAGGGCGGCGATGACAGAGCCGGCTCCCGAGGCGGCTGGCCTGAGGTGCCGGAGGTGACTCTGCCTGCGGCCGAGATGGCCCGGGTCGAGGTGCTTGAGGCCCCGGTGGCCCGAGAGGCGACGCCAGAGGTGGCGGCGATGGAGGTGGAGGTGCCCTCCGTCGCGACCGACGCGCCGAAGCGGCAGAAAGAGGCGGCGACGACGGTGCTGGGCGGGGAGCCGGCGGGAAGCGACTCCCAGCCCCTTGCTGTCATCAACCCGCCCCCGGCGGCTAGAGCCACGGCAAGCCCGGGTGGTAGTGGCGGCCGGGCCTAGAGGACCCTGCGGTCGATGCAGGAGGTGCTTCGAGACTGGGAGGCATTGGTGCATGCGCCAGCCCTGCTGGCTCCCCAGGCGGGCGGCCCGGTCCCCTCATTCAGGGACTTGGGGAGCGTCTTGGACCAGTGCCGGGAGGAGCTGGGCCGATTCGCGGAGGCGTCAGACGCCGCACTGCAGCATGCGGAGGTAAGCCTGATAGCTTTTGTCTTAGAGTTTTCAATGGGGGCGCACGAGCGCACCCACTGGGTGTAGCCCCCAAGATGCGGGCCGGCTGACCGGCTGGTGGGGAGTCGGGCCAGATCTCTTCTAAGCGTGTCTTGACTTTTGCCCCCTTGCGACAGGAGGGAACCTCCCTGCGGCAGAAGCTATTCACGGAGGCGGTCGCCATCCACGACCGCGACAAATACGGCTTCTACCGCCTGGAGGAGGAGCTGGCGTGTGTGCAAGGTTGGTTCCACTTCGCAGGAGGGCCACATAGCCCCCGAGAGCCGGCTGACGCCTGTTATGTCTTGCGGGTGAGCTAGCCACCCTTCGGGAGGAGAGAACCGGGTTTGTCTTCAAGTGGGACCGGCTGGCGCAAGGCGTCCAGGCGGCCACGCAGGAGAAGGACCGGCTGGCCGCATTGCTGGCCGACGAGGAGGCGGTCCAGGACCGGCTCAAGGCCGAGGCGGCGAAGGAGGTGGCGGCCCGAGAGACGACCATCAAGGAGGCAGCTGATGCCGCCCTGAGGACTGCCGCCCTCCAAGGCGAGGTGACCCGGCTCGAGAGGACGCTTGAGGAGGTCAGGGGTTCCCTCGCCGCGTCGGAGGCGGATCGGGGGTCGGAGCGCAAGGCGGCGCTCAACTTCGCCCTTGGAGTGGACGACGCGATTGAAGGTAGGTGCCGGTTTTTCTCTTCCCTAGCCGGTTGCTTCTCCCTTTGTCGTTTCTTGTGTTTAAACTTGCCTTTCTTTCCTTCTCTTCTGCTTTCTTCCAGGGCGCTTCCCAGAAACTCAGCGCCGCGCTGCGCGTGCCGTTGAGGAGCATCAGGAGTACCTTCGGGAGTGCGGTCGTTCCATCAAGGAGGATGCTGCGTGGGATGTGGACGAGATTGGGCTTGCCATCAAGATGTGGATGACCCATCTTGAGAGGAGCGTGGAGCGGCTCAAGACCACCGGCAAAGAGGTCATCGTTGCACTGTGGCCGGGCCACGGGGGAGCTCCGACGCACTGCATGGCTCAGTGGCTAGAGCACGCTGTCCCCCAGCTCGAAGCCTGGAAGGCATCGGCTGCCCGAGCCGGGGCACAGATGGCGCTCCGATTCGTCACGTCGTGGTACCGCGGCGTGGATCTGGGCCGGCTAGCAACCATGCGGGTCGTGCCGGACGTAGAGCAGGAGGCCCGTGAGCCAGCCCTTGTCCACCGGGCCAACGAGCTCGTGTCGTATGTCGATGCGGATGAGTTCCTATCAGCCCTTGGCGAGGATGGCGAGCCGCTACCCGAGGACTCCTTCGGCATCCCCTAAGGCCCGAAGGATGATGAAGTTGCCGACGAGAGCACCGACTCAAGAGGCAAGACGACCAAGACCGAAGAGCCCACCTCGAAGGCCAAGGAGGCTGACCCAAAGGCCGTGACCACCTCCGAGGCGAGAGCCGAGCCGCCTAGCAACGCGCCGGCTGGGGGCACGCCGGCTGGCGACGCGCCGATGGCCTAAGCCCCTGGGCGTTTTTTACCTTTCTCTTTTTTCTCCCTGCATGTTAAGCTTGAATCCATCCACTTGGGGTGTTTGTGTAATGAACTAATGCTGGCCGTGGGCTGCTTTTTCCTTAACATGTATGCCATGAATAGTTTGCCTTGTTACTCATGCCACCTCATCCTTATCCTTTTTTGCCCGCTCGACTCTTTTTGGTTCTTCTCCTTTTTCCCTTTGGTTTCGGCCCCGCAAGCCCAACAGCCGGGAACCGGTCTGTAGCTGGGTCGGGGCATCCGCCTCAAGGGATCCGGTTCAAAACTTAGGAATTGCGAGGGCTTTTCGGGATAAGTAGAGTGGTAGAGACGCGGCGACGGTCCGGCTGGGCCTAGAAGGGGTCTCCCTTCATTTTGACCTTTTGTGTGAGCCAAACTTTGCCGCCCCGACGCCCCGTCAGCTGGACAGCTGGGAACCGGTTCTGTAGCTAGTAGGGGTGGGGAGGTTTGGCCGGCTCACATTACTTAGCCAACTTCTGGGAGAAGCGCCCTAGGTCCAGCCGGCTAGCCCCCGAGTCCGGGAGCCGGGTCGGGGAACCGGTGAGTGAGGAACACTTTTGAGGGAAACGAAACAGGGCGCGCCCCAAGAGTCAGCTTGGGGCGCCCATTGCATTCATAAGCCCAAAAGGGTGGGGATACATACATACACTGGTTTCTTCAGCAGTAAAACGGGCGCAGGAGGGCCGCGTTCCATGGGCGCCCCGTCTCCTCTCCGGAGGCATCTCTCTTGCGCTTCTGCGGCTTCTGGGCATCTATTAGATAGTATGAGTTGTTGTGCAGTGCCTTGCTGATGATGAATGGGCCCTCCCATGGGGAGGACAGCTTGTGTTGTCCGGCTGTTCACTGGATCCGCCTGAGGACCAGGTCCCCCTCACGGAATGAGAGTGGCTGGATTCGCTTGCTGTGGTAGTACCGAAGCTTCTGGTGGTAGATTGTCGTTCGGCTTAAGGCCAGTTCGTGAGCTTCCTCGAGTAGGTCGACACCGTCTTCTCTTGCCTCCTTTGCATCCTTCTCCATGTATAGGGTGACCCGAGGTGAATCGAACTCGATGTTGGTGGGGATGATCGCCTCGGACCCGTACACAAGGAAGAAGGGAGTGTAGCCGGTTGAACAGTTTGGGGTGGTCCTAAGGCTCCAAAGGACGGACGGCAGCTTGTCGATCCAGCAGCCGACCGACCTCACCAATGGCGTCATGAGCCGGGGCTTGATGCCGGACAGGATAAGGCCGTTTGCCCTCTCGACCTGGCTATTTGATTGCAGATGAGCGACGGAGGCCAGATTGAGCCGAATTCCCTGCTTGGAGCAGAAGCGTGCGAGTGCACCCTTGGCGAAGTTCGTGCCGTTGTCGGTGATGATACTGTGGGGAACGCCGTAGTGCACCGTGATGTCGTCGATGAACCGGACGGCCGTGGGGCCGTCCAGCTTCTTGATTGGTCGCGCCTTGATCCACTTGGTGAATTTGTCGACAACCACCAGTAAGTGCGTCATGCTGCCTCGAGCGGTTTTGAATGGACCCACCATGTCCAACCCCCAAACGGCGAAGGGCCACGAGAGGGGGATGGTTTGGAGGGCCATTGCCGGCAGGTGGCTTTGCGTGCTGGAGCGTTGGCAGCCCTCACACTCGTCGGCCAACTTCTTGGCCGCCTCGAGAGCCATCGGCCAGAAGAATCCATGGCGGAAAGCCTTGTCCACTAGGGTCCAGGAGGCAGCATGATGCCCGCACTCCCCCGGGTGAATGTCGAGGAGGATCTCCAAACCCTTTTCCGGCTCGGCGCATCGCTGGAAGATGCCGGTCGTGCTACGGTGGACGAGCTCGTTGTTGATGATGCGGTAGGCCGTGGCCCGACGTTGGATTTGCCTTGCCAAAGCCTCATCTAGGGGCATCTCGCCCCGTAGAAGAAACGCCAGGATGGGTTGGGCCCACGAGGGGGCCGAGACAGGTGCCGGCCCGGGAGCCCCCGGAACTGGCTGATCAGCCCCCGGGACTGGCTTGCGAGTCCCCGAGACCGTCTCGGGAGCCCCCGGGATTAGTTGATCAGCCCCCGGGCATGACTTGCCTGCCCCCAGGACCGGCTCGGGAGCCCTCAGGACTGGTTGATCAGCCCCGGGCCCGACTCGCCCGCCCTAGGGCCGGCTGGTCGATGATCGTCATGACGGCCGCGCCGCCGGGGCCGGCCGCCCCGGACGCCGCTGGCTCGATCGGAGCCGGCTAGGCGGCCAACGGTTCGGGAGCCGGTGGTGAAGGTGCTGGAGAGGTGGCCGGGGTCGTCGATGGGCTGGCGACGCCCGCCGGCATGAAGATTGACTCCGACTCTGTGGAAGGCTTGATCAACGACTTGAGCAGCCGTTCAAGGGAGATGCTGGCAGGGATGGCCTGCCGGATGGAGCCGATCTTTGCCAGTGCGTCCGCCTCCTCGTTGTCCGATCTGTTGGGGAACGTCACATGGGAAACAAAATTTTTCCTACGCACACGCAAACCTATCCATGGTGATGAGCATCTATGAGAGGGAGAGTGGATCTACGTACCCTTGTAGATCGCTAAGCGGGAAGCGTTAAGAAACGCGGTTGGTGTAGTCGAACTTCTTCGCGATCCAAATCGCCGAGCATCCCGCGATCTAATCACGAACCATCCCGCGAACCAATCACGAACCGTCCCGCGATCTCGTCACGATCCGTCTCGCGATCCGATCACGAACGTCCCATGGCCTTGATCACGATCCTTCCGATCTAGTACCGAACGGACGACACCTCCGCGTTCAGCACACGTGCAGCTTGATGACGATCTCCACCGTCTTGATCCAGCAAGAGGAGGCAGAGAGGAGGAAGAGTTCTCCGGCAGCGTGACGGCGCTCAGGGGATGGTGGTGGAGCTATTCCGACAGGGCTTCGCCTAAGCACTGCAGAAAACCGATCTAGAGGAGAAGCTATGCACTAGAGGAACGGGTGGCACGTGGCTGAAAATCTTGTGCCAAAACCCTAAAATCCTCTAGTATATATAGGAGGAGAGGAGGAGGAGGCTTGGCTGCCAAAAAGGCAGCGCTTGGGTCGGCCAAACCAAGGAGGGAGGAGTCCTCCTCCACTCCTAGTAGGATTAGGACTCCTTCCTTATTTGGCCCTTTTTTGCCTTTTTCCACCTTTTTCCTTTTGGTATTTTCTTCCCAGCCTCATGGGCTTTGTGTAGGACTTCCACCAGCCCACTAAGGGCTGGTATTAATCCTCTTACAGCCCATAAAGCCTCTTGGGTCGAAATACCCCTCCCGGTGGTCTCCCGGTACACTCCCGGCACTCCCGGTACACTACCAATGAGCCCGGAACTTTTCCGGCGACCAAACTGGGACTTCCTATATATGAATCTTTACCTCCGGACCATTCCGGAGCTCCTCGTGACGTCCGGGATCTCATCCGGGACTCCGAACAACCTTCGGTCACCACCATACATAACTCTACACTACCGAAACGTCACCGAACCTTAAGTGTGCAGACCCTGCGGGTTCAAGAACTATGTAGACATGACCGAGACACCTCTACGGCCAATAACCAATGGCGGGACCTGGACGTCCACATTGGTTCCTACATATTCTACGGAGATCTTCATCGGTCGAACCTCTATGTCAAGGATTCAATCAATCCCGTATAACGTTCCCTTTGTTCTTCGGTATGTTACTTGCCCGAGATTCGATCGTCGGTATCTCCATACCTAGTTCAACCTCGTTACCGGCAAGTCTCTTTACTCGTTCCATAATGCAAGATCCCGTGGCTAACATATTAGTCACATTGCTTGCAAGGCATGTTGTGATGTTGCATTACCGAGTGGGCCCTGAGATACCTCTCCGTCACACGGAGTAACAAATCCCAGTCTTGATCCATGCCAACTCAACAGACACCTTCGGAGATACCTGTAGTGCACCTTTATAGTCACCCAGTTACGTTGTGATGTTTGATACAGACAAAGTATCCCTCCGGTGTCAGTGAGTTGCATGATCTCATGGTCATAGGAACATATACTTGACATGCGGAAAACAGCAGCAATAAACTGACACGATCATATGCTACGCTTGTAATTTGAGTCTTGTCGATCACATCATTCTCCCAATGATGTGATCCCGTTATCAAATGACATCTCATGTCCATGGATAGGAAACCTTAACCATCCTTTGATCAACGAGCTAGTCTATTAGAGGCATACTAGAGACATGGTTTTGTCTATGTATCCACACATGCATTTAAGTCTCCGATCAATACAATTATAGCATGGATAATAAACGATTATCATGAACAAGGAAATATGATAATAACTAATTTATTATTGCCTCTAGGGCATATTTCCAACAGTCTCCCACTTGCACTAGAGTCAATAATCTAGTTCACATCACCATGTGATTCGCATTGTTATGAATCTAACACCCAATGAGTTCTGGAGTTCGATCATGCTTTGCATGTGAGAGAGGTCTTATAGTCAACGGGTCTGTAACATTCAGATCCGCGTGTACATTGCAAATCTATGTCAAACCGTAAAAACTGCTACCACACTCCACTTGGTACTTTACCAAATGGCTGCTCCACTATACGTATCCAGATTGCTACTACGAGCCATCCGGATTGGTGTTTAAAGCTTGCATCGACGTAACTCTTTACGACGAACTCTCTATTACCTCCATAATCGAGAAACATCTCCTTAGTCCTCTGGTTACTAAGAATAATTTCGACCGCTGTCTAGTGATCCACTCCTGGACCACTCTAGTACCCCTTGACAGACTCATGGCAAGGCACACACAGGTGCGGTACACAGCATGGCATACTACACAGAGCCTATGGCTAAGGCATAGGGGACGACGTTCGTCTTTTCTCTTTCCTCTGCCGTTGTCGAGCTTTGAGTCTTACTCAACTTCACACCTTTGTAAATCAGGCGAGAACTCTTTCTCTGACTGATCCATTTTGAACTCTTTCAAAATCTTGTCAAGGTATGTATTTATTGAAAGTCTCATCAAGCATCTTGATATATCTTTATAGATTTTGATGCTCAACAATTAGGTAGCTTTATCCAGGTCTTCCTTTTAAAATCACTTTTCAAACAACCATTTATGCTTTCCAGAAATCCTACATTATTTCCGATCAACAATATGTCATCCACATATACTTATCAGAAATTCTATAGTGCTCCCACTCACTTTATTGTAAATACAAGTTTCTCATAAACTTTGCATAGACTCAAAACTTTGATCACCTCATCAAAGTGCATATTCCAACTCCGAGATGCTTGCTTCAGTCCATAGAAGGATCACTGAAGCTTGTACACCTTTTAGCATCCTTAGGACTGACAAAACCTTCTGGTTGTATCACATACAACCTTTCCTCAAGTAAAACCGTTAAGGAAACGATGTTTTGACATCCATCTGCCAGATTTCATAATTGAAAAATGTAGCAACTGCTAACATATTTCCAACAGACTTTAGCATCGCTACGAGTGAGAAAGTCTCATCGCAGTCAAGTCCTTGAACTTGTCACAAACAACTTTGCAACAAGTCGAGCTTTACAAATGGTGATAATTACCATTAGCGTCTGTCTTCATTTTAAAGATCCATTTGTACTCAATGACCTGCCGTCCAACGAGCAAGTCTACCAAAGCCTATACTTGGTTTTCATACATGGATTCTATCTCGGATTTCATGGCCTCCAACCATTTGTCGGAATCCGGGCCCATCATCGCTTCTCCATAGCTCGTAGGTTCATTGTTGTGCAACAACATGACCTCCAAGACAGGGTTGTCGTACCGCTTAGGAGCAGTACACATCCTTGTCGACCTACGAAGTTCGATAGTAACTTGATCCTGAAGCTTCATGATCATCATCATTAACTTCCTCTTCAACTAACGTAGGCTTCACAGAAACAACATTGTGCGCTGCGCTACTCTCTGGTTGAACAAAGGTTTAACAACCTCATCAAGTTCTATCTTCCTCCCACTCAATTCTTTTGAGAGAAACTTTTCCTCGAGAAAGGATCCGTTTTAGTAACAAACACTTTGCACTTGGATCTGAGATAGAAGGTTCACCCAACTGATCTTAGGGTATTCTATGAAGATGCATTTGTTCGCCTTGGGTTCGACCTCATTAGGTGAAAACATTTTCCACACAAGTGTCGCAGCCCCAAATATTAAGAAATGACAGCTTAGGTTTCTATCAAACCATAATTCACACGGTGTCATCTCAATGGATTTAGATGGTGCCCTATTTAAAGTGAATGTAGTTGTCTCTAATGCATAACCCCAAAATTATAGTAGTAAAACGATAAGAGACATCATAGCACGCACCATGTCCAATAGAGCATAACTATGATGTTCGGACACACCATCACACTATGGTGTTCCAGGTGGCGTTTAGTTGTGAAACAACTTTCACATTGTCTTAAGTTGTATGCCAAACTCGTGACTCAGATATTCACCTCCACGATCATATTGCATTCATTTTTATCTTCTTGTCACGATGATCTTAAACTTCACTCTGAATTTGCTTGAACCTTTCAAACGATTCAGACTTGTGTTTCATTAAGTAAATATACACTATATCTACTCAAATCATCAGTGAAGGTAAGAAAATAACAATATCCACTGCATGCTACAAGACTCACTAGATTGCATACATCAACATGTATCATTTCCAATGAATCACTTGCCCGCTCCATCCAACGGGGTCCTTTAGTCATCTTGCCCAAGAGGCATGGTTCGCATGTCTCAACCGATTCGAAATCGAATGAGTCCAAGTATCCATCAACATGGAGTTTCTTCATGCGCTTTATACCAATATGACATTTTGCGGCAGTGTCACAAGTATGTGGTACTATCATTATTTAACTTTGTATCTTTTGACATCAATGTTATGAACATGTGTATTACTACAATCAAGATTTCAACAAACCATTCTCACTGGGTGCATGACCATTGAAGGTATTATTCATGTAAACAGAATAACCATTATTCTCTGACTTAAATGAATAACCGTATTGCAACAAACATGATCTAATCATGTTCATGCTCAACGCAAAACACCAAATAACATTTATTTAGGTTCGTCACTAATCCTGAAGGTAGAGAGAGCGTGCGATGTTGATCACATCAACCTTGGAAACATTTCCAACACACATCGTCACCTCACCCTTAGCTAGTTCTCCGTTTATTCTGTAGCTTTTATTTCGAGTTACTAACATTTAGCAACCGAACCGGTATCCAATACCCAGGTGCTACTAGGAGTACTAGAAAGGTACACATCAATAACTCGTATATCAAATATACTTCTGTCGATGTTGCCAGCCTTCTTATCTACCAAGTATCTAGGGTTGTTCCGCTTCAGCGACCTCTCACCTCATAATAGAAGCACTTAGTCTCGGGTTTGAGTTCAACTTTGGGTTGCTTCACTGGAGCAGCAACTGACTTGCTATCCATGAAGTTTCCCTCCTTGATCTTGCCCTTTTCGAAACTAGTGGTTTGATTAACCATCAACACTTGATGCTCCTTCTTGATTTCTACCTTTGCTGTGTCAAACATCGCGAACAGCTCAGGGATCAATACTTCTATCCCTGGTGTTTTATAGTTCATCACTAAGTTCTAGTAGCTTTAGTGACAGTGACTTGGAGAACTATATCAATCACTATCTTATCTGGAAGATCAACTCCCACTTGATTCAAGCGATTGTAGTACCCAGACAATCTGAGTACATGCTCAACGATTGAGCTATTCTCCTTCATCTTACAGGCAAAGAATCTTGTTGGAGATCTCATATCTCGCAACACAGGCACAAGCCTGAGATCACAATCTCTGCTCCTAGAACATCTCATATGTTCCGTGACGTTCAAAATGTTTCGGAGCCTCAATTCTAAGCCGTAATGCATGAAGCACTAAACTATCAAGTAGTCATCGAAACGTGCCTGTCAGATGTTCACAACATCTACAGACGACGCTAGAGGGGGTGGCACACCGAGCGGTGCATTAAGGACATAAGCTTTCTATGTAGCAATGAGGACAATCCTTAGATCACGGACCCAGTCCGCAATATTGCTACCAACATCTTTCAACTCTATTTCTCTAGGAACATATAAAAATTTAAGGGAGCTACAGCGCGAGCTAGTAATCTACAACATAATTTGTAAAGACACTATTGACTATGTTCATGATAATGAGTTCAATTAATCATATTACTTAAGAACTCCCACTCAAATTGACATCCCTCCGATCATTCGAGTGATACATGATCAAAATTCACCAACTCAAGTCCAATCATCACGTGATTTGAGGTGGCTGCAATGGTGAACATCATTATGTTGATCATATCTACTATATGACTCATGTTCGACCTTTCGGTCTCTTGTGTTCCGAGGCCATGACTGTACATGCTAGGCTCGTCAAGTTTAACCCGAGTGTTCTGCACGTGCAAATCTGGCTTGCACCCGTTGTATGTGAACGTAGAGTCTATCACACCCGATCATCACGTGGTGTCTCAACACGACGAACTTTTGCAACGGTGCACACTCGGGGAGAACACAATTTATCTTGAAATTAAGCGAGGGATCACCTTATAATGCTACCGTCGTCCTAAGCAAAACAAGGTGCATAAAAAGGATTAACATCACATGCAAATCATAAGTGACATGATATGGCCATGAACTTGTGTTTAAGATCTCCATCTTCAAAACACCGGCATGATCTCCATCGTCACCGGCACAACACCATGATCTCCATCATCTTGATCTCCATCATCTTGATCTCCATCTACCATTGGGGTTGTGGCGCCAGCCCTGGTTCTACTTCTATTGCTACCGCTTAGCGATAAAGTAAAGCATTACATAGCGCTTAATGATTGACACGCAGGTCATACAATAATTAAAGACAACCCTATGGCTCCTGCCGGTTGCCATACTCATCGACGTGCAAGTCATGAAATTCTATACATCACATGATCATCTCATACATCACATATATCACATCATGTAATTGGCCATATCACATCACAACATACCCTGCAAAAACAAGTTAGACGTCCTCTAATTGTTGTTGCATGTTTTATGTGGCTGCTACGGGTATCTAGCAAGAACGATTCTCACCTACGCATAGACCACAACGGTGATACACTAGTTTGCTTTTCAACCTTCTCAAGGACCGCCTTTGTCGAATCCGATCCAACTAAAGTAGGAGAAACTGACACCCGCTAGCCATCTGTTGCAACAAGTGCAGTTGAGGGAACCGGTCTCTCGTAAGCGTACGAGTAAGGTTGGTCCGGGCCGCTTCATCCCACAATACCGCTGAACCAAAACATGACCAAGGGTGGAAGCAATCTAAGCATCAACGCCCACAAACCTTTTGTGTTCTACTAGAGATCTCATCGAACCATCAACCTAGCTCATGATGCCACTGTTGGGGAACGTCGCATGGGAAACAAAAATTTTCCTACGCACACGCAAACCTATCCATGGTGATGAGCATCTACGAGAGGGAGAGTGGATCTACGTACCCTTGTAGATCGCTAAGCGGGAAGCGTTAAGAAACGCGGTTGGTGTAGTCGAACTTCTTCGCGATCCAAATCGCCGAGCATCCCGAGATCTAATCACGAACCATCCCGCGAACCAATCACGAACCGTCCCGCGATCTCGTCACGATCCGTCTCGCGATCCGATCACGAACGTCCCATGGCCTTGATCACGATCCTTCCGATCTAGTACCGAACGGACGACACCTCCGCGTTCAGCACACGTGCAGCTTGATGACGATCTCCACCGTATTGATCCAGCAAGAGGAGGCGGACAGGAGGAAGAGTTCTCCGGCAGCGTGACGGCGCTCCGGCGATGGTGGTGGAGCTATTCCGACAGGGCTTCGCCTAAGCACTGCAGAAAACCGATCTAGAGGAGAAGCTATGCACTAGAGGAACGGGTGGCACGTGGCTCAAAATCTTGTGCCAAAACCCTAAAATCCTCTAGTATATATAGGAGGAGAGGAGGAGGAGACTTGGCTGCCAAAAAGGCAGCGCTTGGGTCGGCCAAACCAAGGAGGGAGGAGTCCTCCTCCACTCCTAGTAGAATTAGGACTCCTTCCTTATTTGGCCCTTTTTTGCCTTTTTCCACCTTTTTCCTTTTGGTATTTTCTTCCCAGCCTCATGGGCTTTGTGTAGGACTTCCACCAGCCCACTAAGGGCTGGTATTAATCCTCTTACAGCCCATAAAGCCTCTTGGGTCGAAATACCCCTCCCGGTGGTCTCCCGGTACACTACCGGCACTCCCGGTACACTATCAATGAGCCCGGAACTTTTCCGGCGACCAAACTGGGACTTCCTATATATGAATCTTTACCTCCGGACCATTCCGGAGCTCCTCGTGACGTCCGGGATCTCATCCGGGACTCCGAACAACCTTCGGTCACCACCATCCATAACTCTACACTACCGAAACGTCACCGAACCTTAAGTGTGCAGACCCTGCGGGTTCGAGAACTATGTAGACATGACCAAGACACCTCTACGGACAATAACCAATGGCGGGACCTGGACGTCCACATTGGTTCCTACATATTCTACGGAGATCTTCATCGGTCGAACCTCTATGTCAAGGATTCAATCAATCCCATATAACGTTCCCTTTGTTCTTCGGTATGTTACTTGCCCGAGATTCGATCGTCGGTATCTCCATACCTAGTTCAACCTCGTTACCGGCAAGTCTCTTTACTCGTTCCATAATGCAAGATCCCGTGGCTAACATATTAGTCACATTGCTTGCAAGGCATGTTGTGATGTTGCATTACCGAGTGGGCCCTGAGATACCTCTCCGTCACACGGAGTAACAAATCCCAGTCTTGATCCATGCCAACTCAACAGACACCTTCGGAGATACCTGTAGTGCACCTTTATAGTCACCCAGTTACGTTGTGATGTTTGATACAGACAAAGTATCCCTCCGGTGTCAGTGAGTTGCATGATCTCATGGTCATAGGAACATATACTTGACATGCGGAAAACAGCAGCAATAAACTGACACGATCATATGCTACGCTTGTAATTTGAGTCTTGTCCATCACATCATTCTCCCAATGATGTGATCCCGTTATCAAATGACATCTCATGTCCATGGATAGGAAACCTTAACCATCCTTTGATCAACGAGCTAGTCTATTAGAGGCATACTAGGGACATGGTTTTGTCTATGTATCCACACATGCATTTAAGTCTCCGATCAATACAATTATAGCATGGATAATAAACGATTATCATGAACAAGGAAATATGATAATAACTAATTTATTATTGCCTCTAGGGCATATTTCCAACACGATCGTGGGACGTGATGAAACTCACAGCCCTCGAAGGAGCCGGTGAGCTGTTGTACGAGGAAGCGGTAGTTGGCCATGTTGGCATCCCTGGCGTCCCATTCGCCGGAGACTTGCTGCACCACGAGGTCGGAGTCACCGAAGCAGAGGATGCGCTTGATGCCAATCTCCTTGGTGAGCCAGAGGCCATGGACGATGGCCTCGTACTCAGCCACATTGTTGGAGGCGGCGAAGTGGATCTGGAGGGCGTACTTGAGATGATCACCTTTCGGGGAGGAGAGGACTATGCCGGCACCCAGGCCAGTCCTTATTTTCGAGCCATTGAAGTGCATGCGCCAATGCGTGGAGTGTGGGGGAGGCGGGACGAACTCCGTCTCCACCAAGTCGACGAGGAAGTCAGCCAACGGCTGCAACTTGATGGCGGTTCTTGGCTCGTATCGGATCTCATGATCGGCGAGGGCGATGACCCATTTGGTGATCCAACCGGTGGAGTCCCAATCGCTCATGATCTCGCCGAGCAGGGCTGTGCTCACCATGGTAATGGTATGCTCCTGGAAGTACTGCTTGACCTTCTTGGCGGTGAAGTATATGTCGTAACACATCTTTTGGTAGCGGGGGTAGTTTTGCTTGGACGTAGAGAGGACCTCGCTGAGGTAGTAGACGGGCCATTGAACCGTCACGGACTTGTCCTCCTCCGGCCGCTCGACCACCAGGACGACGCTGATGACGCGGGTGGTCGCCGAGATGTAGGCGAGCAGTGGTTCCTTCTCAGCCGGCGCGGCCAGGATGGGCGCGCGGGTGAGCGCCTTCTTGAGGTCGCGGAAGGCTTTGTCCGCCTCGTCGGGCCAGTCGAAGATGCCCGGCCTCTTGGTTTGACCCGGCTTGATTAGAGCCGTCTTGCGAAGGAGCCCATAGAGGGGCAAGGCCTTTTCCCCAGCCGGCTGATGAACCGACTGAGCGAGGCAAGGTAGCCGGTGAACTTCTGGACGTCGCAAAGCCGGGTCAGCTTGGGCATGTGCTCGATCGCGCTGATCTTCTCCAGGTTAGCTTCGATACCACGGGCGGACACGAAGAAACCCAAGAGTTGACCGGCCGGGACGCCGAAGACACACTTCTCCGGGTTGAGCTTGATCTTGTACTCGCGCAAGTTCGCAAAGGTCTCCCGTAGGTCATCGAGGAGGCTGAAATGCTTCTTGGTTTTGACAACGATGTCATCGATGTAGACGTGGATGTTCCTGCCTATCTGAGGCAGGAGGCATTTCTGCATGCACCATTGGAAGGTGGCACCTGCGTTCTTCAGGCCGAAGGACATGGTGATGTAGCGGTAGGCCCCGAAGGGCGTGATGAAGGAGGTCTTGAGACGGTCATCCGGGACCACCTTGATCTGGTGGTAGCCTGAGTAGGCGTCCAGGAAGGACAGCAAGTCGCAGCCGGCCATGGAGTCGATGACCTGATCGATCCGCGACAGGGCGAAGGGGTCCTTGGGACATGCCTTGTTCAGGCTTGTGTAATCGATGCACATGCGCCAGGTCTTGTCTTTGTTCAGCACCAGGACTGGGTTGGCCAGCCAGTCCGGGTGGAACACTTCCATGATGAACCCGGTTGTGAGCAGCCGGGCGATCTCTTCGCCTATGGTATGTTGCTTCTCCTCGGAGAAACGACATAGGGGTTGCTTGACCGGCTTGACGTCCGGCCGGATGTGTAGTTTGTGCTCAGCAAACTTCCTCGGAACACCCGACATGTCCTTGGGGGACCATGTAAAGATGTCCCAATTCTCACGGAGGAAGTCGACGAGCTCGCCTTCCTATTTGCTGTTGAGGCGGGAGCGGATGGTGACACACTAACCCGGGTTGTCCTTGTCGAGCGGGATTTGCTTGATGTCTTTGGACGGTTGGAAGGAGGCCTCACCGACAGATTGCGAGGGAGGAGCCGACACGGTCGGCTGGCTGGCAGCAAGGGCCACGAGATAGTCGAGCTGCCGTTTCTCCTTGGCGATTTCCAGGGCCTCAACCAGCTGGCTACCATCTCGAGAGCACCTGAGCGACATTTTGTAGTCACCCGTGATGGTGATGATTCCCTTGCGGACCGGCATCTTGAGCTTGAGGTAGGCGTAATGGGGGACCGCCATGAAGTTGATGAGGTCCGGCCGGCCTAACATCGCGTGGTAGGGGCTCGCAAGGTCCACGACCTCAAACAGCACCGGCTCGCGGCGGAAGTGGCCGGGTCCATTGAAGAGGACGTCAAGTGTGATCTTGCCGACAGGGGAGCAAGACTTTCCAGGTACGATGCCATGGAAAATCGTCCGGCTCGCTATGGAGATGTTGGATGTGAATGATGCGGTTTGCGCCAAATACTTTATCATGATGCTGGAAGGTCCGGCTCGCACATGGTTGAAGGGTTTGCCACCCAATACCATCAACTCATGGGCTGAGCTAAAGGCAAGGTTCATCAAAAAATTTCAAGGAACTTGCAAGAAGCCTATGACGATTGTGGATTTGGATCACTGTGTTCAACAAGAGAATGAGTCGACTCATCATTGGGTCTGGCGGGTGTCGACCATCATCCACTCGTCTGAACAGATCATGGAGGCTCAAGCGGTGTTGATCCTGGAAAAGAACTGTCACTTTGTCCCTCTAAAGCAGAAGCTCAGCCGGCTCAAACGCAAGTGTCAAGACATGGGGGAACTCATGGTGGCTCTCACGAAGTATGCCGATTCTGATAACACAAAGGATCCGGGTTCTGATGAAGAGAAGCCTGGTTAGAATAAAAAGAATAACCATGGCAAGAGTGTGGCAGGCAATGGTAACCAAGGCAAGAGGAAGAATCCGGACAGTGGGTCAGAATTGGTAGCCAACGCCAGCACAGGCAACAACCATGCCAAGGGCAACGGGAAGTTCAGACCACCTTTTAATAAAAACAAGACTCCTTTCAATTTGGAAGAGATGCTCAATAAGCCTTGTTTAGAGCACAGCCGGCCCGATAGGCCGGAGGGTCACACATGGGGTAATTGCCATGTTATGCAAAAGTTCAAAGACTACAGCTTACGGTAGCACCACAACGATGGTGGCCTGCCTGGCGGCTCAGGACCAGGCGGGTCAGGAGCTGAGTTTGGGTCCGGCGGCTCAGGATCCGGCCATCATGGCTAGGGCAACCACGGAGGACATCATCAACACTTTGGTGGTAATAATCAACAACAGAATAACCAGTCCGGGTATCAGAGTAATCCGAAGCACCTCATCTCGGGCCATGCTCATGTTTTCACGACCAGCCTGGACAGGCGAGATCAGAAATTGCGCAAACGGGGGGTTAACACGGTTACGCCGGCTCTACCACAATACTTGAAGTGGTCTGAATATGACAATAATCTGGAGCCGGGAAGATCACCCGCCGCGCATTGATGAGCCAGGGCGGCTGGCTCTAGTGGTTTCGCCGCAAGCGGGAGGATATGTGTTCACTAAGGTGCTTATGGATGGTGGCAGTAGTATCAACATACTGTATTACGACACTTTCCGATGAATGAAGTTGCTTGATAAGGATCTTAAGCCTTCCTCGATAGTCTTTCATGGTGTAGAGCCTGGCAAGTCGGCTTACCCGGTGGGTAAGATCTCTCTGGAAGTCGCCTTTGGTGATGAATACAACTACATGGTAGAAACCTTGTGCTTTGAGGTGGTAAAAATCAAGAGCCCCTATCACGCTCTGTTCGGGCGGCCGTCTTATGCCAAGTTCATGACTAGGCCCTGCTATGTCTACTTGCAGCTCAAGATGCCCGGATTGAACGGGATGATTATGGTTCATGGTGATCGGAAGACGGCTATTGAGTGCGAGGAAGGAGACGCGGCTTATGGAGAGTCCAGTTGTGCTGAGGCGGAGCTCAAATTTTACAAGGAAAATGTTGACCCGGAGGACATGACTACGTTAAAAAAGCCCACCACAGAGGTGGAGCCGCCCCTCAAATTTTTGGCGGACGATACCAAATTGGTGGATTTCAATCCGGCTGACTCATCTCAGTAGTTCACTATTGGGGCCAATATGGATCCCAAATAGGAAAGCGCGCTCATTGAATTCATCCGTGAGAATCGGGACATCTTTGCATGGAAACCTTCTGACATGCCGGGTGTTCCGAGAGAGTTCATTGAGCACCACCTTAATGTGGATCCTAAGTTTAAACCAGTCAAGCAGTTTCTACGACGGTTCAACGAGGAGAGACGCAAGGCCATTGGGGAAGAGATAGCCCGGCTCTTGGCGGCGGGTTTCATCGTCGAGGTCTTTCACCCAGAGTGGCTTGCTAACCCGATGCTGGTACTTAAGAAGAACGGCACATGGCGCATGTGTGTGGACTACACGGATCTTAACAAGGCCTGTCCGGTTGACCTGTTTGCTCTCCCTCGCATTGGCCAGATCATTGATGCGATAGCGGGTTGTGAGAGTTTATGCTTCCTGGATGCTTATTCTGGTTATCATCAGATCAACATGGCAGTCAAGGACCAAGAGAAGACGGCTTTCATCACACCTTTTGGTGCCTTCTGCTACGTATCTATGCCTTTTGGGCTCAGGAGTGCCCAGGCGACTTATTAGCGTTGTGTCCAGAACTGTCTTCACAGTCAGATTGGGCGTAACGTTCATGCATATGTGGATGATATTGTGATCAAGTCAAGGAAGAAAGAGACTCTGCTAGATGACCTAAAGGAGACTTTTGATAACTTACAAGTCTACAAGATGATGCTTAACCCAGCTAAGTGTGTCTTTGGCGTTCCGGCTGGCAAGCTCTTGGGATTTCTAGTCTCTGAGCATGGCATTGAAGCTAACCCGGATAAGATCAAAGCTATCACCTCCCTGTCTGAGCTGGCATGCATCAACGATGTTTAGCGCTTGGCAGGTCGAATTGCTGCGTTAAGCCGGTTTATAAGCCGCCTTGGTGAGCAGGCCATCCCTTTATACCAGATGATGAAAAAGACGGACAATTTTGTCTGGAGTAAGGAGACGGGTGAAGCGTTTGAGGCGCTCAAGAGACAACTCACTGAGCCGCCGGTTTTAGCCGCTCCGGTTGAAAAGGAACCCTTGCTCTTATACGTGGCGGCTAATAACAGGGTTGTCAACACTGCAATCGTCATCGAGCTTAAGGAGGCGGGGAAGGAATATCCGGTTCAAAGGCTGGTTTACTATGTTAGTGAGGTCCTGACAGAGTCCAAGCAAAGATATCCACATTGGCAGAAGCTGGTGTATGGGGTGTTCATGGCCAATCACAAGCTAAAGCATTATTTCCTGGGCCACCAGATCATAGTGGTTAGCTCTGCCCTTTTGGGGGACATAATTCAAAACAAAGAAGCCACTGGCAAGATCGCCAAGTGGGCACTAGAGCTTGGACCTCTCAATTTGAAATACGTACCTCGCACGGCGGTCAAGTCTCAATCCTTAGTGGATTTCATAAATGACTGGACTGAGAGTGAGGCGCCCTAGGAAAAGCCGGACAACACATACTGGACGATTCACTTTGATGGATCTAGGCAACTGGAAGGATCAGGGGCAGGAGTTGTCTTAACATCTCCCAAAGGTGATAAGTTTTGTTATGTACTAAGGTTGATGTTTCCTTGTACTAACAATGCAGCTGAGTATGAAGCCCGGCTTGATGGCCTCCGGTTGGCTAAAGAGATGAATCTGAGCCGAGTTAGGTGCTTTGGCGACTCAGATTTGGTGGCTTAGCAGGTATCAGGAATGTGGGACTCCAAAGACCCGCGGATGGCGGCTTACCGCCAGACGTTTGATGTCATTGCTGGTCACTTCAAGGGTTACCAGGTAGATCATATCAATCGTCGCAAGAACGAGGCGGCTGGTGCTCTGTCAAGGCTGGGTTCTCAACGAAAGCCGGTGCCGCCTAATGTTTTCTTGGATGTGCTACATCACCCGTCGGTTAAGTTGCCTTCAGAGGAGGACTTGGCTATTCCTGACCTAGAGGGACAGCTGGTGGCGGCTCTACATGCTATTCCTGACTGGACCGTGCCTTATTTGGCGTACTTGACTCACGGCGAGTTACCTAATGATTAAAATCTGGCCAGACAGATCACCAGGCGGTCAAAGTCTATGACGATAGTAAATGGCGAGTTACATAAGTGCAGCGTCACAGACATGTTTCAATGTTGTGTCTCACCCGAAGAGGGCAAGGAAATCCTGAATGAAATTCATGCTGGCGATTGTGGTCATCATGCCGGCTCAAAATCTCTGGTGGCCAAGGCCTTTAGACATGGTTTCTTCTGGCTGACGGCTCATAAGGATGCAGAAGATCTGGTCCACAAGTGTGATGGTTGTCAAAAGTTTGGCCGGCATGCTCATGTTCCGGCTCAAGAATTGTGCATGATTCCAATTACTTGGTCGTTCGTAGTGTGGGGGCTCGATATGGTCGGGCCTTTCAAGAGATCCAAAGACAAAAAGACCCACCTCTTGGTGGCGGTTGACAAGTTTACCAAGTGGATAGAAGCTGAGCCGGTCAGCAAGTGTGACGCGGCTATGGCGGTTCAGTTTATTAAGAAGCTGATCTACCATTTTGGTTACCCTCACAGTATCAGCACGGATAATGGTACGAACCTATCCAAGGGGGCTATGAAAACGTTCTGCGACAATGAGCACATCCAGCTTGATGTTTCTATGGTTGCTCATCCACAGTCCAACGGTCAGGCGGAGCATGCTAACCAAGAAATCCTGAGAGGTATTAAGCCCCGGCTTATGGTTCCTTTACAGAGAACGCCGTGTTGCTGGGTGGAGGAATTGCCATCCGTCTTATGGAGCATCAGAACCACTCCCAACAGATCAACGGGTTATACACCTTTCTTCATGGTTTACGGTGCAGAGGCCGTGTTACCAAGTGACATCCGTCATGACTCGCCACGAGTGGCGGCTTACATTGAGGCGGACAATGAAACGGCTCGTCAAGACGCCTTGGATGCCCTGGAGGAGGAACGTGATCTGGCGGCGGCTCGTTCGGCGATTTATCAGCAAGACTTGTGCCGCTATCATAGCCGCAGGGTCAAGACCCGGACGTTTCAAGAAGGCGACTTAGTGCTCCGGTTGATTCAAGATCAGACAGATGCGCACAAGTTATCCCCTCCATGGGAAGGACCTTTTGTGGTTAGCAGAAATCTCAATAACTGGTCATATTACCTCATTGACATCCGAGACGACTCATATACCCCAGGGCAGGAGACCCACCGGCCGTGGAACATAGCACATCTACGGCCTTACTATACTTAAGTTGTCAAGACTTGACATTGTACACCATCATTTTACATATCATATATTTATATGAGTAAAGTAGGCATCCCTACAAGCTGAGGCCTCTGCTGTTTCACACATCTCAATATGTGCAAAAAGTGAAAATATGATCGTCCAGGGGGCTTCCCACCCACCGGGTGTAGCTTATCACACCCTATCGGTCGGGTTTCAAGCCAAAAATAGTTGACTTCGTCGACATGATTGTCCAGGGGGCTTCCCACCCACCGGGTGTAGCTTATCACACCCTATCGGTCGGCTTTCAAGCCAAGATAGTTTACTCTATCGACATGATCGTCCAGGGGGCTTACCACCCATAGGGTGTAGCTTATCACACCCTATCGATCAGCTTTTAAGCCAAACAGTTGACTCCGTCAACAAAGGTCACTTGGGGGCTTCCAACCCACCGGGTTTAGCTTACACACCCTCTTGATCGGAACTCAAGGCAAACAGGGTTAAACCTGCCCGTGAGACTGATGCTGCTCCGCTAGGTGACCCGTCGAACTCTTACCAGTTAATCTCGCCTGGAGACCCTAAGCCGGTTCAAAGAACTTAACGGCCAATCTCGATAGAGACCCTGTACTGGTTAAGATTAAAATGGTAGCTATTGTCACGTGAGGGTCGGCTTATGGAAAGGAAGGATAAACTCTCCCATCTACTGTCGACTCTTCGCTATGTGGCCCGTTTGTACTCTTAGACAGTTAATCCTTGAGGACCCTGTACTATTTAAGGTTACAATGACGTATTTATGTCACGTGAGAGGCAGTTTTTGGGCTATCAGGGTACTCATGCCCTGCCGTGTCTCTTCTGGGACGTCACACTTTCTTTTAGTTAATCTCGCTTAGAGACCCTGAGCCGGTTCAAAGAACTTAACGGCCAATCTCGATAGAGACCCTGTACTGCTAAGGAGTTTTAAGTGGCGAGTTAGCCCAGCAGAACCGGCACATGAGTTATTATGAAGAAGCAAGTTAGGAAGATACAACATCTTTGGGTTACGCTATTGTAAGCCGCCCTCCTAACAATGTGAAGATACATCTATTCTTGCAGGACGGTTAAAACCACCAAGAGTCGGGAAAACATCCAATATAAGTCGACAGCACAAGGCAGATGTCATATGTTAAGCCGAACAGTTTAATATGTGCACGATGGCACAGTACATGCAAAGATTAGGTTTACTATAAGCCCATTACAGACACTCTCTATAGAGCTTAAAAGTGGTGATTCAAAGTTTTTTACACCGCTCTATGGCAGGTCACAAGTCCGGCTTATCCACGGCGTTATCAAAGTTGTCAGTTCGACGACGGGTTACCTTCCGGCGGGTCTTCAACCCCCATGATCTGGAGATTGTCCATGTCCCAGTTGTAGTTGGTTGAAGCTACAAAGTTTCCCTCTTCAAAGAAGGGGGACGGGTCAAGATCAGAAGCAAAGAGGTGCTTACTGCGTGCAGGGATCAAGTCTTTGGCTTCAAAGGTTGGGCCGCGTATTCTCTTCTGCTCAGCATTATAAGCCGCCTGGTATGTTGACAAGTTCACTTCCTCTGCTAACACAAAAGCAAGGACTTTGGAAGCTTTCACACACCATGCATAGTCAACCTCCATAAACTCTGAGCCGTCATCCTTCTTGGAGGAAAACCCGTCCATCATGTCTTCGAGAGTCAACTCTAGAGCAAATGCCAATGCCCGGCTTATGGCTGCGATGGCTCCCTGTCGAGCGGCTGATTTCTTAAGCTCTTGGATCTGTTTCGGCAGGGTGGACAGCAGTTCTACGACCCCCTTCATAGTTGGAGGGATGTTATCCTTATAAAGTACCGCCTTGATCGTGCAGACAGCTCTGCAGTATAGCTGCTCTGTCAAAGTATAGATAGCTTTCAGAGGCAGCAAACTTTCAGAAGCAAGTTGACGGCTCCTTGGACCTGCATAAGCCGGATTTTTGGTCATAAGTCGCCAGTATAAGTATTCATACAAAGCTTTTGGCTAAGTATTTAAATGCTTACCAAATATGGCGGCTGACATCTTCCTGATATGGCGCTTCAAGGATTGCAGCTCATCTGACACAATCACGAGCCGCTGGTCAGCATCGTCTGCTCGTTGAGTCAGGGTGGCTTGTTCTGTTTCAGCAGACTCTTTGAAAGCAGCAAAGTCTGCCTTAATCTTGGTAAGTTCCTCGGCAAGGAGCCGCCACTTTTCATCGGCCTCGCTTCGGGCGGCTTGCTGGGTGGCCAGATTTCTCTTTAAACAGGTCAATTCTGACCCGGCTTCGTTTAAAGCTTCCTGTCACATATCAAAATGTAGAATAAGTCCCCAGGATGGAATTCTATCAGATGATAAAGATTAAGATAATATTATGCAAGTTTCAAGAAGATTGCAAGCAATATGTTTGACACTTGGGGGCTAATGACTATTTGATCTCCCAAGATTTACAAGGAAGCTTCGACTCAACTTTATCAAAACTGAGCCGGCACTTGGGGGCTACAATTGGGTCTTCAAACTATCTACAATGAAATCTCCGACTCAACTTTATCAAAATTGAGCCGGCCCTTGGGGGCTACGGATGATGCTTTGAGAAACCAAATCTAAATTAATAGTTGAGGCATACTTGCTAAAGTATTTCGACTTCTAGCAAGATTTGAAGACCTAGCTTACCATTAGCTAATACTAACCTGGCTCTTGGGGGCTATGTAAGGGTATAAGGAAAGGAGAGTGAGAGTACCTCATATTTCTTCTTCATCGGGTTGACAAGCTTGAGCTCCAGGTCCCGGCTTGTATACAGGCGGTTCAGATAACCAGCATGAAGCTCATCGCCTGTTAGCTTTTCTAGTGCAGGGAGTTCAAATTCCAACTTCTTGGAGGTTTCAGTCGCCTCAGTGTGCTTTGTTAATACACAAGGTTGAGGAGAGTGAAAGCCGGTGCCGGTAATTTGGACGTCTAGAGTATTTGAATTGTCAACAGTCTTGGAAGGGCTTGGTGGCTTGGAATTGGCCCTCGGAGGACTCTCAGAAATCATATCGTCGGCCGCTGGCTCAACAGAATGACGAGTTTCTTCCGGTGCCTCTTTGGAAGACGCCGAGGGATCAACATGTGGCACGGGAGAATCCGGCTTGGCAGGCTCCGACTCTCAAGCCTTGTGGCCAGGGGTAGACCTGCTGGTCTTCCTTCATTTTGCTTAGGCCCTGGAAACCACATGAGGTCATGGTTCGAGCTTTATATGTAACACAAGTTTGAACACAAGCATAAATACACAGACTCTGGGTTAATCTTCAGAGGTGGAGAGTAGTTCCGGTAGAGTCGCCGGACGAAGGGGTGGATTCCTGAAAGCATTTAAGTCAACATAAGAAAGTGTCAAATTACAAAGACAAGGTTGATAAACAAAGTCAGGTTGAACAGATACCTCAGCCGGTCGTTTCCATTGAGTCGGAGATAATCCGGCCATGAGATCGTTAGAGCCGGTGCTCCAGGTCTGGCGTCGGGAGATTTGCTGTTGCTTTTTCAAAAGAAAGTGGGGGTCTAAGTAAGCAAGAGGATGAGAAAGTGGGACTTTTCGGATGACCCGCCATATCTTCTATGGTACAAGATGTTCCGAGTCGGATGAAACGTAGGTTACCTCAGGAATGTTGGCGTAGCTCGTCTCTGTTTCATCTTGTGTAATTATTGTCATAAGGTGCATGAAGAGACGACCAAAAGAATCAAGCTCTACCTTTGAGTCGTTAGTTTCTGGCTGTTCTTCGGGCTGTTCTTGGGGTGCAATTTTCTTCTTCCGGGTGTCAGTTTTCTTCTTTGACTTCTTCGGAGGAGGAACGTACTTCTTTTTCCAGAAGCCGGAATTTGCCTGAAAATATAAGCCGACAAAAGGTTGAGAGATTACAAAGTATAAGCTAATACAGAGATAAGGACATCGAGAGTCACCCTTACATCTGGGGCCGGGTTTGCGGCACAGAAAGGTGCTAGCCCAATGGCACTGTAAGCTCCTAAAGACTCATGGACAAGCCTCCTGATGGCAGCCATAATGTCATCCTCTGATAATGTTGTCTGGTTAAAGCAGAGGGGGTCATCAGACTGTCCTGTATATTCGCACATGAGGCACCAACCATGACACATAAGCATCGCATCCCCAAATTTTCAGAAACGACATCTTAGGTTTCTTTCCTAACCATAATTCATACGGTGTCGTCTCAACGGACTTAGACGGTGCCCTATTTAAAGTGAATGCGGCAGTCTCTAATGCATATACCCAAAATGATAGCGGTAAGTCGGTAAGAGACATCATAGATCGCACCATATCCAATAGAGTGCAATTACGATGTTCAGACACACCATATCGCTGAGGTGTGCCAGGCGGCGTGAGTTGTGAAACAATTCCACATTTCCTTAGGTGCGTGCTAAACTCGTGACTCAAATATTCTCTGCCACAATTACATCGTAGGCAGTTTATTTTCCTGTCATGTTGATTCTCTACCTCACTCTGAAATTCCTTGAACTTTTCAAAGGTTTGAGACTTGTGTTTCATTAAGTAGACATACCCATATCTGCTTAAATCATCAGTGAAGGTGAGAACATAACGGTAACCACCGCTCAACGCTCATTGGACTGCATACATCCATATGTATTATTTCCAACAAGTCAGTTGCTCGCTCCATTGTTCCGGAGAACGGAGTCTTGGTCATCTTGCCCATGAGGCATGGTTCGCACGTGTCAAGTGATTCAAAATCAAGACTCCAAAATTCCATCAGCATGGAGTTTCTTCATGTGTTTGACACCAATATGACCAAGGCGGCAGTGTCACATGTAAGTGGGACCATCGTTATCAACCTTACATCTTTTGGTACTCACACTATGAACATGTGTAACATCACGTTCCAGATTCATCAAAAATAAACCATTGACCAGCGGGGCATGACCATAAAACATTTCTCTCATATAAATAGAACAACCATTATTCTCAGATTTAAATGAGTAGCCATCTCACATCAAGTGAGATCCAGATACAATTTTCATGCTCAAAGCTGGCACTAAATAACAATTATTAAGGTTTAAAACTAATCCCGAAGGTAGATGTAGAGGTAGCATGCCGACGGCGATCACATCGACCTTGGAACCATTCCCGACGCGCATCGCCACCTCGTCCTTTGCTAGTCTCTGCTTATTTCGCAGCTCCTGCTTGGAGTTACAAATGTGAGTAACTGCATCAGTATCAAATACCCAGGAGCTACTACGAGCACTAGTAAGGTACACATCAATAACAAGTATATCACATATACCTTTAACGTTGCCGGCCTTCTTATCCGCTAAGTACTTGGGGCAGTTCCGCTTCCAGTGACCGGTACCCTTGTAATAAAAGCACTCAGTCTCAGGCTTGGGTCCATTCTTGTTCTTCTTCCCGGCAACTTGCTTACCGGGCGCGGCAACTACTTTGCCGTCCTTCTTGAAGTTCTTCTTACCCTTGGCTTTCTTGAAACTAGTGGTCTCATTCACCATCAACACTTGATGTTCCTTTTTGATTTCCACCCTCGCTGATTTCAGCATCGAATACAACTCAGGAATGGACTTCTCCATCCCTTGCATATTGTAGTTCATCACAAAGCTCTTGTAGCTTGGTGGAAGGACTGGAGGATTCTGTCAATAACCGAGTCATCTCGAAGATTAACTCCCAGCTGAGACAAGTGGTTGTGCAACCCAGACATTTTGAGTATGTGCTCGCTAACAGAACTATTTTCCTCCATCTTACAACTGAAGAACTTGTCGGAGACATCATATCTCTCGACCCGGGCATGAGCTTGGAAAACCATTCTCTGCTCTTGGAACATCTCATATGCTCTGTGTTGCTCAAAAAACTTTTGGAGCCCCGGTTCTAAGCTGTAAAGCTATTGGGGAACGTTGCATGGGAAACAAAAAATTTCCTACGCACACGCAAGATCTATCCATGGTGATGAGCATCTACGAGAGGGAGAGTGGATCTACATACCCTTGTAGATTGCTAAGCGGGAAGCGTTAAGAAACGCGGTTGGTGTAGTCGAACGTCTTCGCGATCCAAATCGCCGAGCATCCCGTGATCTCATCACGATCCGTCCTGCGATCCAATCACGATCCATCCCGCGAACTCATCACGATCCGTCTTGTGATCTTGATCACGGTCCTTCCGATCTAGCACCGAACGGACGACACCTCCGCGTTCAACACACGTACAGCTCGATGACGATCTCCGCCTTGTTGATCCAGTAAGAGGGAGCGGAGAGGTAGATGAGTTCACCGGTAGTGCAACGGTGTTGCGGCGATGGTGGTGGAGCTATTCCAGCAAGGCTTTGCCTAAGCACCGCTGAAAACCAATCTAGAGGAGAAACTGCGATCTAGAAGAGAGGTAGCACGTGGCTATTAGGGTTATCTTTTTCCACTAAATCCTCTAGTATATATAGGAGGGAGGGAGGGGAGGAGGCAGCCTCAAACCCTCAAGGTTTGGTCGAAATTGGAGGTGGGGGAGTCCTACTCCAATCCTATTAGGAGTAGGATTCCTCCTTTCCACTTGGAAACTCTTTCCTCCTCTCCACCTTTGGATTTTTCCTTCTCAAACCACTCCAGCCGCATGGGCCCTTATAGGAGGCTTATTCCATCCCACCAAGGGCTGCTTTACCTCCTCCCACAGCCCATGTAGCCTCTTGGGTCGAAATACCTCTCTCGATGGTCCCCCGGTACACTACCGACACTCCCGGTACACTACCGATGAGCCCGAAACTTTTCCGACGACCAAAACAAGACTTCCTATATATCAATGTTTACCTCCGGACCATTACGAAGCTCCTCGTGACGTCCAGGATCTCATCTGGGACTTCGAACAACCTTCGGTCACCACCATACATAACTCTATACTACCGAAACGTCACCGAACCTTAAGTGTGCAGACCCTGCGGGTTCGAGAACTATGTAGACATGACCGAGACACCTCTACGGTCAATAACCAATAGTGGGACCTGGATGCCCATATTGGTTCCTACATATTCTACGAAGATCTTTATCGGTCGAACCTCTATGTCAAGGATTCAGTTAATCCCGTATGATGTTTACTTTGTTCTTCGGTATGTTACTTGCCCGAGATTCGATCGCCGGTATCTCCATACCTAGTTCAACCTCGTTACCGGCAAGTCTCTTTACTCGTTCCGTAATACAAGATCCCATGACTAACACTTAGTCAAATTGCTTGCAAGGCTTATTGTGATGTTGTATTACCGAGTGGGCCCTAAGATACCTCTCCGTCACACAGAGTAACAAATCCCAGTCTTGATCCATGCCAACCCAACAGACACCCTCGGAGATACCTATAGAGCACCTTTATAGTCACCCAGTTACGTTGCGACATTTGATACACACAAGGTACTCCTCCAGTGTCAATGAGTTGCATGATCTCATGGTCATAGGAACATATACTTGACATGCAGAAAACAGTAGCAATAAACTGACACGATCATATGCTACGTTTGTAGTTTGGGTCTTGTCCATCACATCATTCTCCTAATGACGTGATCCCGTTATCAAATGACATCTCATGTCCATGACTAGGAAATCATAGCCATCTTTGATCAACGAGCTAGTCTATTAGAGGCATACTAGGGACATGGTGTTGTCTATGTATCCACACATGTATCTGAGTTTCCGATCAACACAATTATAGCATGGATAATAAACGATTATCATGAACAAGGAAATATGATAATAAGCAATTTATTATTGCCTCTAGGGAATATTTCCAACAAAAGCATGCCGCACTGAACCTGGGAGTAATCATCACTACGCGACTGCCAGGCGTTCATAACGTCTTGAGTTGCTGGGAAAACGGGTGCGTCACCTAGCGGTGCATCAAGGACATATAATTTCTTGGAAGCTATGAGGATGATCCTCAAGCTACGAACCCATTCCGTATAGTTGCTTCCATCGTTTTTCAGCTTGGTTTTCTCTAGGAACGCGTTGAAGTTGAGGGCAACATTAGCGTGGGCCATTGGATCTACAATATGGATTGTAAATACAATTTTAGACTAAGTTCATGATAATTAAGTTCACATAATCAAATTACTTAATGAACTCTCACTTATACAGACATCTCTCTAGTCATCCAAGTGACACATGATCCATGTCAACTAGCCCGTGTCCGATCATCACGTGAGACGGACTCGTCATCAATGGTGAACATCTCCATGTTGATCGTATCTTCTATACGACTCATGTTTTACCTTTAGGTCTCCCGTGTTCCGAGGCCATGTCTGTGCATGCTAGGCTCGTCAAGTCAACCTAAGTGTATTGTGTGTGTAAATCTGGCTTACACCCGTTGTATGCGAATGTTAGAACCTATCACACCCAATCATCACGTGGTGCTTCGGAACAACGAACCTTAGCAATGGTGCATAGTTAGGGGGAACACATTTCTTGAAATTTTAGTGAGAGATCATCTTATTTAAGCTATTGTCGTTCTAAGCAAATAAGATGTAAAACATGATAAACATCACATGCAATCATATAGTGACATGATATGGTCAATATCATCTTGCTCCTTTGATTTCCATCTTCGGGGCACCATGGTCATCATTGTCACCGGGACGACACCATGATCTCCATCATCATCATCTCCATCATCGTGTCTTCATGAAGTTGTCTCACCAACTATTACTTCTACTACTATGGCTAATGGTTAGCAATAAAGTAAAGTAATTACATGGCGTTTTTGATTGACATGCAGGTCATACAATAAATTAAGACAACTCCTATGGCTCTTGCCGGTTGTCATACTCATCGACATGCAGGTCGTGAATCCTATTACAAGAACATGGTCAATCTCATACATCACATATATCACATCACATCCTTTGGCCATATCACATCACACGGCATATGCTGCAAAAACAAGTTAGACGTCCTCTAATTTGTTGTTGCAAGTTTTTTATGTGGCTGCTATAGGTTTCTAGCAAGAACGTTTCTTACCTACGCAAAAACCACAACATGATATGCCAATTTCTATTTACCCTTCATAAGGACCCTTTTCATCAAATCCGATCCGACTAGAGTGGGAGAGACAAACACCCACTAGCCACCTTATACAACAAGTGCATGTCAGGCGATGGAACCAGTCTCACGTAAGCGTACGTGTAAAGTCGGTCCGGGCCGCTTCATCCCACAATGCTACCGAATCAAGATAAGACTAGTAACGGAAAGCAAATTAAAAAAATCGACACCCACAACAACTTGTGTTCTACTCGTGCATAGATTCTACGCATAGACCTAGCTCATGATGCCATTGTTGGGGAATGTAGTAGTAAATCAAAAAAATTCCTACGTGTCACCAAGATCAATCTATGGAGAAACCAGCAACGAGCAAGGGGGAGTGCATCTTCATACCTTTGAAGATCGCAAATCGGAAGCATTACTAGAACACAGTTGGTGGAGTCATACTTGCAGCGATTCAGATCGTTATGGATTCCGATCTAAGCGCCGAACAACGGCGGCTCCGCCTTCAACACACGTGCAGCCCGATGACGTCTCCTATGCCTTGATCCAGCAAGGAGGAAGGAGAGGTTGAGGGAGAGCTCTGGCAGCATGACGGCGTGGTGAAGGTGGAGCTGCGTGGTACTCTGGCAGGCTTCGCCAAGCACTACGGAGGACAAGGAGAAGGAGGAGTAGGGCTGCACCGAGAGAGAGAGAGATCTGTTGTGTAGGTAGCCCCAAAACCCTCCACTATTTATAGGAGGAGAGGAAGGAGGGTGCGCACCCTCTAGGGTTCCCACCCTAGTGGGTGCGGCAGCCCTAGATTGTCTAGGAGAGCCGGCGGCCGAGGTGGTGAGGAGGGGCGGCGCCCTAGGGTGGGCCTAGGGCCCCTCCACGCCTAGGGTTTGCCCCCCTCCACCCTTTGCTGCACCTTGGGCTGGGGTGGGAGGCGCACCAGCCCACCTAGGGGCTCATTCCCTCCCACTCTTGGCCCATGTAGCCTTCCGGGGCTGGTGGACCCCCGAAACCCTTCCGGTGGTCCCGGTACATTACCAGTGATGTCCGAAACACTTCTGGTGACCAAATCCTCACTTCCTATATATGAATCTTTACCTCCGGACCATTCTGGATCTCCTAGTGACGTTCAGGATCTCATCCGGGACTCTGAACAACCTTTGGTAACCACGTACACAATTTCCCTATAACCCTAGCGTCATCGAACCTTAAGTGTGTAGAACCTACGGGTTCAGGAGGCATGTAGACATGACCGAGACACCTCTCCGATCAATAACCAATAGCGTGATCTGGATACCCATATTGGCTCCCACATGCTACACGATGATCTCATTGGATGAACCACGATGCTGGGGATTCAATCAATCCCGTATACAATTCCCTTTGTCCATCTGTATGTTACTTGACCGAGATTCGATCGTCGGTATCCCTATACCTTGTTCAATCTCGTTACCGTCAAGTCTCTTTACTCGTTCCATAACACATCATCCCGTGGCTGACTCCTTAGTCACATTGAGCTCATTATGATGATGTCTTATCGAGTGGGCCCAAAGATACCTCTCCGTCACACGGAGTGTCAAATCCCAGTCTCGATTCGTGCCAACCCAACAGACACTTTCGGGGATACCCGTAGTGTACCTTCATAGCCACCCGGTTACGTTGTGATGTTTGGCACACCCAAAGTATTCCTACGGTATCCGGGAGTTGCACAATCTCATGGTTTAAGGAAACGATACTTGACATTAGAAAAGCCTTAGCAGACGAACTACATGATCTTTTGCTATGCTTGGGATTGGGTCTTGTCCATCACATCATTCTCCTAATGATGTGATCCCGTTATCAATGACATCCAATGTCCATGGTCATGAAACCGTGACCATCTATTGATCAACGAGCTAGCCAACTAGAGGCTCACTAGGGACATGTTGTGGTCTATGTATTCACACATGTATTACGGTTTCCGGTTAATACAATTATAGCATGAACAATAGACAATTATCATGAACAAGGAAATATAATAATAATCACTTTATTATTGCCTGTAGGGCATATTTCTAACACCAGGGCCCCAAGTGGCATGGGGCTGACCCACACCAAGTGGCCACGTGCACCCCATGTGCACCGTCTTCCGTCCATTCTTTCACCTATAAATTCCATATTCCGCGAAACCCTTCATACCATTTTTCTCCACTTTTTTTCGCCGCCGAAAGTTTGTGTTACAAGGAGATCCAATCCGGAGGCTTATTCCGCGACCTTGTCGGAGGGGAAATCCATCAGGGGGGGCTTCTTCATCAACCATACTGCATCCATGACCATGTGAGTAGTTCATCTATGACCTTAGGGCTCATAGAAACAACTAGATGGCATCCTCTCTCTCTTGTGATTCAATACAGAGTTCTCGTGAGCTGACACATGATTGGGATCCATATGATGTAATTGGTGGTGTGTTTGGTGGGATATTATGAATTCTCACTTTATGATCAGATTTTTCATTGAAATCAATTGAATCATTTGAAGTTTCTTTGTTATATAATTGAATAGCTTTGTATGCTCTCTAGTTTATTTATCTTCTTTGACCAGGTTTTATGGGTATTTCTTCAGACGGAGTTGTGCATTGTAGTGGGTTCAATCTTACGATGATATATATACCAGTAAAATAAAGGGGCATCACAAGTATTGTATTATACTGTTTCTACTAAGGATAAAGCGATAATGTCTTTATCACACTTGGATGATGGTTAATTGTATATATTATGTCATCTTTCTTATTGCAATGCTCTATTTGTTATGAACTTAATACTTCGAGATGCATGCTGGATAGTGGTCTTGGGGTGAAGCATTAGTTGTAGATGCAATTGGATAATGAACTACTACATATCATGGACGTAATGCCTATATGAGATTACATCATGAATTATCATAGCCATAAATATAAATATTGCAGTTTAACTGCCGTCCAACTATAATGTTTTCACTACGCCAACTTGGAGAGATGACACTAGTGAATCTACGACCCCGGGGGTTTATTTACCTATATTGAAAACTTCACCAAAAATATTAGTTCTTTCTCTTACCGTGCATTTAATTTTACATATTTATCAATTCTACCATACAATGTAATTTAATTTTGTAACTAGCAAGATAAGAAGCTTGACAACGTTCTTGATGTGTTGGGGACAAATTTGTTTTTTGTTTTGTGTGCAGGTACCAATGACTTGTTTGCTGGAAGAAATCATCTGGTTCGATAAACCATGTTTCTCTACTAAGAGAAATACTTATTTCTAGGTTATTTCGCCCTTACACTTGGGGATACCCAACCATCCTTATGAGAGGGCAAGCAACCCCTATGCTGAAGCAATAAAACACAAGAATGAAGTGGGATTTTACCTCCACTATGAGGGCCTGAACCTAGATCCATTGGGTCAAAGGAGAGATGCTACATCAACGGAGAAGGCTACGGGAGAGCTCTTATACATACACCATCAATCCTAGCCGTCGCCGTCGTCTTCATCAAGATTCATCATCTCATCTCCACGTCTAGCCACCATCATCAAGAACACCCAACATAGTTGAAACCTTGAAGGAGACCGGAAGGGAGCCGCTGCCGGAGGATCGCCGCTTGTGGGGCACGGTCATGGGCCGCAGCCGTCGCGCGGACATCATCCAGGCTGCCATCACCACCATCATCATCCCTCCATCCTCCTCCATCACGATCTCCATGATGGGTTGTAACAACTGTTGAACCCCTTTTACCATGATGTTATTTGAGTAATTGTGGGCTATGGGTCGATCGATTAGTAAATGGTCATTTGATATGTGTTTTTCAATAATGCGTGTTACTTCGTGTTGCTTATTTACCTCTATTAATTTAGTGATTGGAGATGTCCTTTGTATCAATGTAGTTGGAGACATCCAACTCCCCAGGACACAAATCAAATAGATAGATGGTTGTGCAAACCTATAGACCTATATCGTGACAGGTGTAGATATCTTGAGGGGAACACACACTACTCTAGGAGTCACGGTTGTCCATAGAACTTATTGCCTTCGCCCGGTCATAAGTTAGCCGTCACGGGTCTGGGACAAGAAGTTGGACGTTTGTGTTATATCAACATAGCGTGTCTTGAGAGATAATATTATGTGAGGGACCGCCCATCAGACATAGACCACCATACCTATAATACTTAGTCACAACGTGTTAAAGTCATAGAGTTTAACTCCATTCCATACTGGACCCGAACGAGGCTGTACCTAAATGCCATCAGCCTTATCTAAAACATCACAAACTTCTCACAGTTTATTTCCTATATTTATTTTAGTATTTGTCTTCTTATCTCTCTGGTTTATCCTCCTTTTTTCCGTTCCCCAGCAACCTACTTAAGTGAACTATTTTCAAAATCCGGTTTGGGTGTGAGTGTAGTTGTGTCAAGTAATAATGCAACTCCATGGATTGTGCTGCCATCTTATTTGCTCCCTGTGGGATCGACAAACCTTACTTATCACGAAATTACTACATAGCCATGTGCACTTGCAGGTCATCAGCGGTCCAGAAGTCCGCAAATCTCCTCTCCCCTAATTTATCTCCGGTTTGCAGAAAAATTGCGTCCAAACCGCCGAGCAAACCGACACATGACTGACAAAACACATCCGGACCGGTACGGTTGTCGATGGTTTGAAGGTCAACGTTGAAGATGTCCTTATCTTGAGACCTGGAGCATCTTGTAGAAAACATTGAGAAATAACTAAAGGAGTCCCGAAGATCAAGATGGTGCCGAGAAGTTTTTGCAAAAATACGTTACTGGAATCCTAGCTATGGAGGAGGATTTGCTAATGCTTGGCTCTTTCCTTATCTGCTCATTGATTCCGCTGAGTGTTCTGGAGCGTGTGAGTTTTATATAACCTTTAAGTTTTAGAAATGATAAATCCTGAATATTCGTATTATAAGAATGGCAACTCGATGTTTTTTATGGCAACCTTTGGTTTACACGAAGTTGGCAAACATTGCAATTTCCTGAACACAAAAATGAACTAAGACAAAATTATCATGTGTTAACAACTAAAATTGTCATCTCGCGTCAACTAAAGTTGTCATGAAAGACGTTTAGATGACATGCTTAAAATTCGAACGTTTGGAATTTATGGGATTCCTTAAGTTTTGCTTGCCTGTTGTGTTACATGGTATTTCCTAGTTTGGTGTGTATACACTTTTTTAAAAGTTTCTTGTAATAATTGTCTAGCCCTTTTTTTACAGTAATTCTATTGTAACGGAATAAATCTCCCTTTACCCCCGCAAAAAAAAGCTTCCTGGCTTTTTTTTAATAAAAATCGATGAGGAGGCTGGTTGTTTCAAAAAAAAAAAAAAGATACACGGCCCAATTGTACACTGCTGCCTGCTACCACGAACGAACTGATTTTTTATTTTTAGAATCACGCACGAACTGTTAAACTATATATACGGGTGCAAGATTCACATCTTGTTGTTTATGCGCGAGAAATGCCCATTGGACCTCCCTGACGAATGCAGTCACGTAACTGAGTATTACCTCAATATTCTACACGCAGATACGCTAGGAGTAAACAACAAAGTGTTTGCCCCCGACGACGTAGCGAGCGCCGCCGGCCACGTCCCATTCGGCGCTGATACGTCCCATCCGCTCCTTGGCCATCTTTTGGGGGACGTCGCGTCTCGGTCTCGATCCACTTTGTACGTATACACGCGGTCGTCTTCCGAAGCAGAACAGGCCACCGGCTTGCAACCGCGCGCGGACTGAAAATCCAAGCCTCCGAATTTCTTTTCTCCTCTAGCAGCCGATGCAAGGTTCTTCACCAGTCACCACCATGAACGCCCTGGCATATGAAGCACTGCTACACTTTAGATCAATTTCGCTTGCTCGCGGCCAATGCCGGCCTGCCACCGCAAAGCTCCACTTGTTTCGTGTAGGCACGACCGAGAAGCACACGCAGGCATGGTTAGCAGCTTCCGCGCTACGCAACAAAATGCATATCCCCTCGGATCGCTTACCGCGGCGAAGGGTTCGAAGATACTGCCGGCCGGTAGCCAATTGTTGCAGCTCATTTGCTTATAATAGTGGTGTCATTCCTCGCGCCGTCTTGGCCGCGCGCACGAGTGTATATATAGGCATGCTATAATGCCACGTTCTAATGACCGCCCATACCATAGACCGACCACCACCGAGAGGAAGCAGGGAGGCCGTGCGGCAGAGCGCGAGGTAAGCGGAGCTCCATCGTCCCAATGCCCGGCCACGGCGGGCCGTTGGCGCTCGTCGCGCTGTGCGTGCTCCAGCTCGCGCTACGAGGCGCCGGCACCGGCGCCACCCCCGCCCGCGCCCCTGGTCCCGGCCCCGGCCCCGCCGCGGCTCCCGGCCCGGCTCCGGAGCGGCTCGTGCCGGCCATGTTCGTGTTCGGGGACTCGACGGTGGACGTCGGCAACAACAACCTCCTGCCGGAATGCACGCCCGCATGCAGGGCCAACTACCCGAAATACGGCGTTGACTACCCCTCCCACGAGCCCACCGGCCGTTTCAGCAATGGCGTCAACCTCGCTGACCAGCTAGGTGCCGTCAAAACTTCCTTCTCCCTTCAGTTTTAGCATCTTACCTACGTAGGAGTACTTGTTAGAGGAGTTCAATGCAAAGGAAACTGAATGGGCTACTGATGAACACGTGAAAAATCTATGTTATCGCGCCAGTAACGATCCAACGAAACTGAAAGGGTGCTATCCTTTGAGTCACGGGGTGACGATCTTGGCACTAGGCGCCAAACACCTTTAGTTAACTTTTTTCCTTCCGGTTTGGAAAAGGCCTTTGAATCATCTGAAGCAGACTATAGACAGAATAGTGGAACCTCGTACGTACGATTTGACGCCGTCGTGAGTTCGTCTTATTATATTTTTTATATATATAAAAGGAAAGTCATAATGTCTATTTTTTTAATAGATAAAGCCATAATGCAGACGCACGAACCTTGAAATCGGCTCCTCCAATGCATCTCGATCAACATTCTTAGTCAATAATTTTGTAGCGACCTGACCTGAAAGGTCGAATCTCCTGTGTTTCCGTACCATCCCAAGATCATGCTGGTACACACACGGTACATCAATGTATATATCAAAGGGAAATCACACAGCATTTATTAATCGTAAATCTCATATCGAGTCCTTTATTACAATAAAAATTATAATAAAGTGGCTGAAGGCCAACTCATGAGAATATCTAAATCTTGCGGAAGCTTCAAAGGTAGTGAAGTCCATCTGACTTCAAGGGCATCTCACCGAGCGTAGAGCGTATCCTCACTCCTGGTCGGAAAAGTACTCTGCAACATGATACGTTGCAGCCGTGTAGGTCAGCATATGAAATATGCCGACAAAGTCACAAGAGAGGGGTGAAAAGATAATCATCTAATCTACATGCATATATGGCAGGTGGGGTAGTAAGTTTTTGCGTAAAGCCAATTTTCCTACATCAAGAGAGGGCTAAGCAAAGTTATTACTAAGTTGGTTGATTAATGAGATGGTTCCACCAACCAATTCTCATACCCAAGTTATTAATACCCACATCATCATATTAATTGTGTTGAGGGTTCCGGAAGTTTCAGTTCCTTTGGCTCAATTCGTCCATGACCGTGGACACGGCTAATCGATTAGGTTTGAGTATTTTATAGAGTTTTGCACACGTTCCCCACAAGTTTTGCACTCGAGGGACTGTAGGTAACAAGCCTCGCACTCCGGATGATCTAACGAATCAAACAAGAACACTCAATAAGCATACAACAAAATATTGTAACTCACAAAAATCAGGAATGAACTAGTAATCACTCAAGACAAAACAAGGCACAATCAAAAGAAAAGACGATCAACACATAGTTTGGGTTTTCTAAAGTTGGTGGGTAAACTACTACTAACAACATAGAATTATTGGTATTAACAAAACAATAGTTGAAAGAAAAGAACAATAGAAATATTCTATTAATAAACAGAATTAAATCCATTTAAAATTTTGTTAAGAAAAATCTTAGTAGGGTTTTAAAAGTTTTGATAAACACTACTACATGAAGTGGGCTAGAGTTTATTAACAATAGAGTGAAATAAACTATAATTTTATTAATAAAACAATTCTCCTAACAGAAAAGAATTTACTAAAACTTTTCTTAGAAAACAGAATTTAATTATCTAAAACTTTGTTAAAGGAAACTATTACTAACTAGTTTGTTTTAATCAAATTAAACCTAGTTGAAAAAGAGTAAAGATTCCTATAACAATATAGAAATAAACTAAGCAAATTACATTTTTATTAACAACAAGTCAATCACCTAAAGTTGAAACAACAGAACCTACTAAAACAAAATATGACTAACTCAGATTTAAACTAACTAAAAACTAAATTATTTAAACTATACTAACCACTAGGCAGATTCTGTTTATAGCTAAAACACTAAACAAATTTATCTTAGAAATCTTCAAACTAAGCATGATGACAGTCCTAACTAATACCAAGCAGTAGCAAAAAGATTCATACAAAAATCTATTTTTAAACTCTAGTTATTCAGATTTGAGTAGTTTGAGCAAATTTGATTAAATTCAAATTGAAAGTTCAAATTTAAAATCTAAGACTACAGGGTGAAACTACATGAAATATGTGACCTAATGCAAAAAGAATTAACTAAAAACACTAAATAGTTTAAAAGATATAATCAAAACAAAATCAGAAAGCAATCTGTTTTCTAAAAACACAACAGAAAAATAAAACAAAACTAATGGACGGTCGAGGCTACGTGGCAACTTCCTATTGGCTGCTAGCGTGAGTGCTGGGTGTCTAACGAGCGGTGGCCGATCCATAGAGAAAAACGGTTCACGTTTAAATTAGATCTAATTTGGGTCGTTCTCTATAGATCCGACGGTCCAGAGAGGATCCGGCGACATACAGGGGGGGGGAGGAGATCTCCGACGAGGATGGCGATGGCCGGTGGTCGAAGCTGGTCGGGGAGGTTGCTTCGGTGGTCGAGGAGGTCGTTGGAGAGCTTCAAACGACAGCGGCTCTGGTGGCGTTGGACGGGCGAGGGGACAAGGGAGGCGTCGGACGGGTGCTTGGAGAGGTGCGACCGTTAACCGAAGTCCGGCGAGGTGGTGAGGGCATTCTAGCGAGGGAGAGAGAGGGGTTTGGGGGGAATGGAGCGCGGAGGGTGGCCGGCTTTATATAGGGCCGCGGGTGGGGCAAGGGGAAGGAAGGGGAGGGAGATCCGACGAGGAGGGATCGCCGGCGAGGGTTACGGGCACGGGGAAGACGGTGACCGCTGAGTTTTCGGGATCGGGCGGTGGGGCCTGCTTGCCAGAGAGAGGGAGGGCGGCGTCTGCGCGTCGGTCGGCCGGTGAAAAGGAAAGTCGGGAGGGGTTAAATGCAGATTGGGCCGACCGGGTCGTTAAGGCTTTAAATGATTTCCTTTTTTCAAATATCAGTGCAGTAAAAACCTTTTAATGGCTTCGATTTAATTACAAATATAGGAAAGGTATATATAGAAATTAACAGAATAATAAATGCCATTTATTGAACATTTTTATTCTGTCATTTGAATAATTTGAAAAAAAATTATTTTCAGAAATTGCCTATTTGGTTTTAAAAGCTTTTGCAAATATTTTTTCAAAATAGCCCCTGGTTTTTATTGTTCAAATAAATCACCAAGAAGTCCCTGGTGTGGAGTGTCATGTTCCTCCCTCTTATTTTGAAGTTTTTTCCAAGGTTTTCAAATAGGTGAAAGCAACATATTGAAAATTGAAAGGGACTTTCAGAAAGTCAGAAAAAGCATTTCAACAAATTCATATATTCAAGCAATGATGATGATGATGCATAGCTATATTTCATAACATTCCAAAATGAAATTTTGGGATGTTACAAACCTACCCACCTTAAGATGAATCTCGCCCTCGAGATTCGGGTTGGCTAGAAAATAGGTGCGGGTGGTCTCTACGAAGATCTTCTTCGCGTTCCCAGGTGGCTTCTTCCTCGGTGTGGTGACTCCACAAAACCTTACAGAACTTGATGATCCTCCTGCGGGTAACTCTGTTGGCAGTCTCGAGGATCCTGACAGGCTTCTCCTCGTAAGTCAGATCACTGTCAAGCTGGATGGCCTCTAGGGGCACGGTGTCTCTCAAAGGAATATCAGCCATCTCAGCATGGCATTTCTTCAGCTGGGAAACATGGAAAACATCATGAACTCCGGACAATCCTTCCGGTAATTCCAGCTTGTATGCAACTTCGCCTCTACATTCAAGAATTTTGTAGGGGCCTATGAATCTGGGTGCTAACTTTCCTTTAACACCAAACCTCTTGATTCCTCATAGTGGGGACACACGAAGATAGGCTCGGTCTCCCACTTCATACGTCACTTCCTTGCGTTTGTTATCAACATAACTCTTCTGTCGAGATTGAGCTATCTTGAGTCTGTCACGAATCAGCTTGACTTTATCTTCGGAGTCTCTGATAAGATCGGGACCAAAAAGTTGTCGGTCTCCAACACCATCCCACGTCAATGGTGTTCTGCACCTTCTTCCATATAAAGCTTTGAAAGGGGCCATCTTCAGACTGGTCTGATAACTGTTGTTGTACGAAAATTCTGCGTAAGGTAAGTTGTCATCCCAACTAGATCCATAATCTCGCGCACAAGCTTAGCACTGGTATAGGTGGTCTTCACTGGAATGAAATGAGCCACCTTGGTCAAGCGATCTACCACTACCCAGATGGAATCATAACCTGGACGGGTCCTGGGTAATCCTGTGATGAAGTCCATACCAAGCTTTTCCCATTTCCACTCGGTATCGGCAAAGGTTGGAGTAACCCTACTGGTTTCTGATGTTCCGCCTTTACTCGCTGACAAACATCACATATTGCAACATGTTCTGCAATATCCTTCTTCATACCCGTCCACCAGTAACTTTCCTTCAAGTCCAGATACATCTTGGTGTTGCCTGGGTGTATCGAGTAAGGTGAATCGTGGGCTTCCTGAAGTATCAACTTCCTGAGCTCTGGGTCATTGGGCACATAGATTCAGTTCTCAAACCACAGAGTTCCTTGTTCATCCTCACGAAAACCTTTAGCTTTACCATCTTTCATTCTTTACTTAATCTCAGCTATCTCCTTGTCCGTCTTCTGGGCTTCACGAATTCTTTTGGTCAAGGTGGACTGGATCTCGAGTGTGGCAACATATCCTCTTGGAACTATCTCTAGCCAGAGCTCTCTGAGATCATCGGCTAACTCCTGGGATGATCCTCCCGCGGTGAGTGTGTTTACATAAGTTTTCCGACTCAAGGCATCTGCTACCACATTTGCCTTACCTGGATGATAATGCAATCTCATGTCATAGTCCTTGATTAACTCTAACCATCTCCTCTATCTGAGGTTCAACTCCTTCTGCGTGAAGATATATTTCAGGCTCTTATGGTCGGTGTAAACATCACAACTATTTTCGACAAGGAAATGTCTCCAGGTCTTGAGTGCGTGCACTACGGCTGCTAGTTCCAAATCATGGGTGGCATAATTCAACTCATGAGGTCGTAGTTGTCTGGATGCATAAGCTACAACCTTTCCATCTTGCATGAGTACTCCTCCAAGTCCTTGACGTGAAGCATCACAGTAAACCTGGAAGTCCTTCCGAATATTTGGCAAAATCAACACTGGGGCTGTGACCAAACGTTTCTTCAACTTCTGGAAACTAGCTTCACATTCCTCAGTCCAAATATACTTAGACTCTTTCTTCAACAACTCCGTCATGGGCTTGGCAATCTTTGAGAAATTCTCAATGAACCTCCGGTAATATCCGGCAAGTCCGAGGAAACTGCGGATCTCCTTAACTAAGGTGGGTGACTTCCACTCGGTGATGGCTTCAACCTTAGCAGGGTCCACTTCTATTCCATCTCCGGAAATAACGTGTCCAAGGAATCCGACTTCCGTCAGCCAGAATTCACATTTACTGAACTTGGCATACAACTGATGCTCTCTAAGCTTCTCCAGAACTAAATGCAAGTGTTCCTTGTGTTCTTCCTTGCTCTTGAAGAATATCAATATGTCATCGATGAACACCATGACAAACTTGTCCAGGTATTCCATGAATACTTTGTTCATCAAACTCATGAAGTAAGCAGGAGCATTTGTCAGACCAAAAGACATGACGGTATACTCATACAAGCCATACCTTGTGGTGAAAGCTGTTTTGGGTATATCCTATTCACGAATTTTCAATTGGTGATACCCTGATCGAAGATCGATCTTGGAGAATACTTTGGCTCCTACGAGCTGATCAAACAAGTCATTAATCATCGGCAGAGGGTACTTGTTCCTGATAGTCACCTCGTTCAAGGCACGATAATCGACTACCATTCTCAAGGTTTTATCTTTCTTCTCCACCAAAAGAACTGGGGCTCCCCAAGGTGAAGAACTTGGATGAATATACTCTTTGTCCAATAACTCCTTAATTTGCTTCTTGATTTCTAATAGATCATTTGCGGGCATCCAATAGGGTCTCTTGGAAATTGGGGCTGTCCCCGGTAGTAGCTCTATCAGAAACTCAATCTCCCTATCTGGTGGCATGCTTGGTAATTCCTCCGGGAATACATCTGGAAAGTCTCGTACAATCGACACTTCCTCCTGAACGACTCCTGTGAGAGAATTTAACCGAGCACTCATACGTGTGCGTCGGGATACATACTTAATCCTCTTGTTCTCCGGGGTGGTGAGCAAGATAGACTTGCTGGGACAGTCAAGATTTCCTTCATACTTGGTCATCCAATCCATGCCTAGGATTACATCCAATCCCTGCGACTCTAAGACAATGAGGTCGGTGGGAAAAACATGGTTTCCTATATTGAGCTTCAAGGCATGGCATCCTATCCCTGCCATCATCATGCTTCCTGGGGAACTGACCTTAAATGGCTGACTAAGGGTTTTGGTGGGCAAACCATACTTTTCCACAACTACCCTTGATATGAATGAATGAGTTGCACCAGAATCAAAAAGTATTGTAACTAGACGTGAATGCAATAAAAACTTACCAAACACAGTCTCGGGCTGATCATAGACTTCCTCCACATCAATGCGGTTCACCTGAGCACGGGGAAAAGGGTTGGGCTTCTTAGCTGCTGAGTTGCCGTTGTTGTTGCCGTTTCCATTTCCCTGCTTGCTCTGGGGACACTCAATAGCATAGTGCCCTGTCTTCTGGCACTTGAAACAAGTGATGTGGCTCAGATCCTTCTAAGTAGGAGCGTGACGGTGCTGGTTGTTGTTCCCATTCCCATTGTCAGTCTTGAAGTTGCCATGGTTGGGACGGGCATTCCCATTTCCTCCATGGTTGTGGCCTCCATGGTTGTGCATGGCATGAGTGTGCCTTCCAAACTTACCGGTCCCTGATCCGGTATTCCCTGAGTACGGGGAGTAGCAGGGCTTTTGATGAGCTCCAGAGTTGAACTTCCCCTGAGTATACTTCCTCTTGCGGTTCTCAATTTGTTGCTTTTTTCCCTCCAAGATGAGGGCCTTGTCCACCAGCTCTTGGTAGTTGTTGAAGGTAGCCACTACCAGCTGCATGCTCAACTCATCGTTGAGTCCTTCCAGAAACTTCTCCTGCTTGGCCGCATCATTGGCCACATCTCTTGGTGCATAACGGGCCAACATGCTGAATTCGTCCACATATTGGGCCACGGAGCGATTACCCTGGCACAGGTTGCGAAACTCGCGCTTCTTCAGACTCATGGCTCCAGCTGAGACATGAGCGGTGCGGAAAGCAAGCTTGAATTGTTCCCAAGTCACACCAGCAATAGGATATGTGGTGGTGTAGTTATCCCACCATGAAGCTGCTGGGCCCTCCAGTTGATGGGCGGCAAAACGCACTTTTTCAGCCTCAGTGCATCCTACGGTGGTGAGTTCCCTCTCCATCTTACGGAGCCAATCATCTGCCACAATGGGCTCTGTGCTGCTGGAGAAGGTTGGGGGATTCAGTCTCAGAAAACGGGTGAGGTTTTCGCCATGTGGTGGATGGTGGTTGTTGTTGTTCTGGTTGTTGGTCTGATTCTGGATCAATAGCTGCATCAGTGCATTCTGCTGCTGAAGGAGTTGCGTGAGTTTCGGCGGGAAAGTGAAATCGGACTCACATCGTGGAGGCATCTTGCTGTTTTCAGAGGGATGAGAATTAGAATAGAACAAGGGCCTAGAAAGAAAATCACTACCCATATGCAATGCACAAACATGTCACATCAAGCACTCATTCATTAATTCAACTCAAAGTCACACATCGAGATACAAATCTCCATCAAACCAAGCATCGACCTACGCTTTAACGTTGAAAATAAAAGAAAGATACATGGGGGCATAACTAAAGTTTTCCTCAAAAGTACATGGTGACGGAGCCTCCTCCAGTGGTGCTCTCCTCATAGTCATCATCGTTGCTGATCAAAGGAGCCATGTCTCCCTCGGTATGAAGATTTTCACCCATGTCCATCTGTTCCTCCAGAGTTGCGGTGCGAGTGTTCAGCTTGTCGATCCTCTCTAAGAAATCCTTCACGTCATACTCATGCTCGTACTCGGCTTCCCGTAAGTCAGCTTCGAGGTCAATCTCATGGTTCATCAGCCTCTTGATCGTCTTCGTGTCGGCACGTACCCGAAGCTCCAAGGTCTTGACGTGCGTCTCCAAGGTCTGGATATAGGAAATGGTGGTGTCTTCAGTGGGAGTGGTTATGATGTTTCCATGGGCATCCCTGCGACAAACCACGCTGAGTCCTGGTGAAATGGTTCCACCTCTGTATTTCCTCCTGAATACGTCCAAGGGCACGATGAATGGCCATGTCCCTCCCAAGTATCCAGCTGGGTGCCACAAACTTGAAGTCGATGGGTTCCTTTTCGATTCCCAAAGGTCTTCCCTGGAATGTGCACCTCGATCCTATAGCGTCCGTCTTATGGAAAATACATGATAGGAGTCCCGGTGATGCTCGGCAGAGCAATCCTCACGTCCCTGATGATCCTCATCAGCGCCTTGCCAAAGGGCATCGTTGCGTCAGGCTGGCAAAACTCCGTGATCAACACTGGGATGAAGGTGGCCATCTATAAATTTTGAAATAATCGGAGGGAAGTCAGAAACGAGTAGATGAGAGTATAAGAATTTTAAAGACAAAAGGGAAATAAGTCCTAAGGCTTTCCAATCCTAGATGTTACGTCCTACGGTCAGTGTGTGCTCTGATACCATTTCTGTAGCGACCCGACCTGAAAGGTCGAATCTCCGGTGTTTCCGTACCATCCCAAGATCATGCTGGTACACACACGGTACATCAATGTATATATCAAAGGGAAATCACACAGCATTTATTTAATCGTAAATCTCATATCGAGTCCTTTATTACAATAAAGATTACAATAAAGTGGCTGAAGGCCAACTCATGAGAATATCTAAATCTTGCGGAAGCTTCAAAGGTAGTGAAGTCCATCTGACTCCAAGGGCATCTCACCGAGCGTAGAGCGTATCCTCACTCCTGGTCGGAAAAGTACTCTGCAACATGATACGTTGCAGCCGTGTAGGTCAGCATATGAAATATGCCGGCAAAGTCACAAGAGAGGGGTGAAAAGATAATCATCTAATCTACATGCATATATGGCAGGTGGGGTAGTAAGTTTTTGCGTAAAGCCAATTTTCCTACATCAAGAGAGGGCTAAGCAAAGTTATTACTAAGTTGGTTGATTAATGAGATGGTTCCACCAACCAATTCTCATACCCAAGTTATTAATACCCACATCATCATATTAATTGTGTTGAGGGTTCCGGAAGTTTCAGTTCCTTTGGCTCAATTCGTCCATGACCGTGGACACGGCTAATCGATTAGGTTTAAGTACTCTGCAGAGTTTTGCACACGTTCCCCACAAGATTTGGTCGCCTCCGTTTGATTTCTCGCACTTCAGGGTGTTTGAGAAATGGATGACCAAAACATGGTCTTCCAAAGGGTTTCCCTGCGACTCTGTCGGTGCCCATCCTTTCCTACCGTTCTTCTACATCTCGTAGCACCGCCTGTCCAGGGTCACCACGATATCCAACCAAGCCAGAGCCCATAATGACTTGTGGCTGTGCAGGTAAGCCTTGGGTCTTGAAGTATCCATCCATCTCTTTGTGCCTGGGTGGACCTTTCCGCGTGAATACTGGCACATCTCCAACATCACCTAGGCTAACCACAAGTTTCTCCTGGGCGCCGTTCAACCATCATCCACCCAGAGGTATATTGAAAACTTGGAAATCTTGAAGTCTTGATCATCATAGTAGGTCTTGAAATTATGACCTCACAACTCTCATGAATCACACAACCAACCCCGTCTACTAAAAGCATAGCATGACTAATTTAACGATTCCTGGGGCCATGTGTCAAAGGTTGAGGGGGTACCTACCACATGATAGTACATCAAGTAACCAATTTCCAATTTACCTACTTTGCATGCAATTGGGGAGATGGAAGAACTAATGCAGCAAAACATGGATAAAACATGATCAAAGTGACTTGCCTGATTGACGATCTTCATACTCGAGGGACTCTAGGTAACAAGCCTCGCACTCCGGATGATCTAATGAATCAAACAAGAGCACTCAATAAGCATACAACGAAATATTGTAACTCACAAAAATCAGGAATGAACTAGTAATCACTCAAGACAAAACAAGGCACAATCAAAAGAAAAGAAGATCAACACATAGCTTGGGTTTTCTAAAGTTGATAGGTAAACTACTACTAACAACATAGAATTATTGGTATTAACAAAACAATAGTTGACAGAAAAGAACAATAGAAATATTTTATTAATAAACAGAATGAAAGCCATTTAAAGTTTTGTTAAGAAAAATCTTAGTAGGGTTTTAAAAGTTTTGATAAACACTACTAGTGAAGTGGGCTAGTGTTTATTAACAATAGAGTGAAATAAACTATAATTTTATTAATAAAACAATTCTCCTAACAGAAAAGAATTTACTAAAACTTTTCTTAGAAAACAGAATTTAATTATCTAAAACTTTGTTAAAGGAAACTATTACTAACTAGTTTGTTTTAATCAAATTAAACCTAGTTGAAAAAGAGTAAAGATTCCTATAACGATATAGAAATAAACTAAGCAAATTACATTTTTATTAACAGCAAGTCAATAACCTAAAGTTGAAACAACAGAACCTACTAAAACAAAATATGACTAACTCAGATTTAAACTAACTAAAAACTAAATTATTTAAACTATACTAACCACTAGGCAGATTCTGTTTATATCTAAAACACTAAACAAATTTATCTTAAAAATCTTCTAACTAAGCATGATTATAGTCCTAACTAATACCAAGCAGTAGCAAAAAGATTCATACAAAAATCTATTTTTAAACTCTAGTTATTCAGATTTGAGTAGTTTGAGAAAATTTGATTAAATTCAAATTTAGAGTCCAAATTTAAAATCTAAGACTACAGGGTGACACTACATGAAATATGTGACCTAATGCAAAAGGAATTAACTAATAAAACTAAATAGTTTAAAAGATATAATCAAAACAAAATCAGAAAGCAATCTGTTTTCTAAAAACAGAACAGAAAAATAAAATAAAACTAACGGACGCTCGAGGCTACGTGGCAACTTCCTATTCGCTGCTAGCATGAGCGCCGGGTGTCTAACGAGCGGTGGCCAATCCATAGAGAAAAACGGTTCACGTTTAAATTAGATCTAAATTGGGTCGTTCACTATAGATCCGACGGTCCAAAGAGGATCCGGCGACTTACACGGGGGGAGGAGATCTCCAGCGAGGATGGCGGTGACCGGTGGTCGAAGCTGGTCGGGGAAGTTGCTCCGGTGGTCGAGGAGGTTGTCGGAGAGCTTCAAACGACAGCGGCGGGTCTCCGGCGTGCTCTCGTGGCGTCGGACGGGCGAGGGGACAAGGGAGGCGTCGAACGGGTGCTTGGAGAGGTATGGCCGTTGACCGAAGTATGGCGAGGTGGTGAGGGCATTCTGGCGAGGGAGAGAGAGGGGTTTGGGGGGGGGGGAATGGAGCGCGGAGGGTGGCTGACTTTATATAGGGCCGCGGGTGGGGCAAGGGGAAGGAAGGGGAGGGAGATCCGGCGAGGAGGGATCGTCGGCGTGGAAGTGTCATGTTCCCCTGGTTTTTATTGTTCAAATAAATCACCAAGAAGTCCCTGGTGTGGAGTGTCATGTTCCTCCCTCTTATTTTGAACTTTTTCCAAGGTTTTCAAATAGGTGAAAGCAACATATTGAAAATTGAAAGGGACTTTCAGAAAGTCAGAAGAAGCATTTCAACAAATTCATATATTCAAGCAATGATGATGATGATGCATAGCTATATTTCATAACATTCCAAAATGAAATTTTGGGATGTTACAAATTTCCACTGCTGCAAGAAGACAAACATTTTGAACAAGTAGTCAGCCTATCGTTAGGAAAAATTCATTCAATTGTTAATTTTCTAACAGTCCACAACGGCCAACATAACATTGAGAACCCCACCTAGAAAATCTGACTATTTTTCCTCAACAGACCGGAAGCCAGAGGTCGAAGCTCAACATAAGAGACCGGAGCCCAAGACACCCCCATCCATTCGCGAATACAAGACCACGGCCGGCCTAGCCAGAACACAGCCAAAGAAAATATGGTTCGAGCTCTCTAGATTGTTACACAGGGCAGAACGGTCGGATCTAGGACCTTTATGTTTACGTATCTGGTCAGTCGTTGGCAACCGTCCTATGATGGATTGCCACGTAAATATTTTGATCTTAGGCAGCACCCTAGCAAGCCAAACAGATTTGAACTTAGTCATGGGGGCCTAGAGATCATACGTAAGTAAAGCTACTTGACGGAGAACATGCACGAAGAGGCATGAGGCCAAACCAAGGAATCATCCTCCTCCGAGAGAATAGGGAAATGTGTGGTCTTCAGGAGGGAGGGTTCTCCTGAAACCCAAATCCCAACCCAGGTGAGAGAGCTCAGTGTTTGACATCTCCGGAGACGAACAATACAAAAACAAAGACGAGAAGGCTACAAGTAAAGTCGAATCACCACACCACCAGTCAAGCCAAAATCAGGTGGAAGAACCATTCCCCACCGCAAGCTTGACATGAGCCCTAAACAAGATCACACCAGACTTGAGAGCCATCCGAGGCTAAGACAAACAAAGGGTTGCAATTAGGAATGTATTTGCCTTAACAGAGAATATCACAAAGAGCCCAAACCCGAAGTAAGAATCTTCCACCATCACTTGCTGATAAGACAATTATTCATGATAGAAGTATTCAAAATGCAAAACCCACCATTGGAATTAGGGCAACGGATATGTTGTCATTTAACCAGACGATATTTATGATGATTATCAGCAGAGTTCCGGTAGAAAGCACCCCTATGCTTGTGGAAACACGCATGTGTCCCCTCAGTCAAGCGATAAAAGCCCATAGTAAACATGGGTAGAGATTTAAGGCTGGCATTGGTGATGCAAACTTTGCCAGCATTAGTGTTATACATGACATGTGAGGGCATGCCCCTATTACTAACCTTGGCAGCCAGAGGCACTAACTCTTTGGCGCAAAGTTTAAACAGAGCAATAGGAAGCCCTAGATACTTGAAAGGGAAGGACCCCAACTAGCAATTGGGCAAATGTGCAACTCTCAAAGCCTCAGCCTCGGTCACCCCAGTGACCAAAACCTCAATCTTAGAGAAATTGATTTTCAGTCCTGAGAGAGCTTCAAAATAAAGCAAAATAAACTTGAAATTAGCTATGCAAATATCGTTAAGCTCAACCATGATGATGGTATCATCAACATATTGCACGTGAGTAACTCCTTTTGGGATAAGGTGCGAAAGCACTTGAAAAATGTCACCGAACCAACGGATCGAGACAAAATACACGAGAGCGCATTAGAAAGAAAGTTAAAAAGGAGTGGGGAGATGGGATCCCCTACCGCAGGCCTCTACCATTGACAAAATAGTTACTAACCATACCATTTACGGCCACAACGTGTGACCACCAGTCACAAATTGCATAAGATGATGCACATAACCCCATCAAAACCCTCTGCCAACAAAACCTTGCATAAAAAATCCCAGCTAACAGAGCCATATGCCTTTTCAAAATCAAGTTGAAGGAACAAATCTTTCATATTCCTTACCCTGATATCATGCACGATTTCATGAAGACTAAGAATCCCAACAAGAATAAACCTCCCCTTCAAAAAAGCAAACTGCGAGGGACTAAGAACTTTATGTGCAACTGGAGATTGGTGAACCGCGAAACCTTTGGCCGAAAACTTGGCTAGGTTATTAATGATGGCAAGCAGATGAAACTACGAAATAGAGTCAGCCTATTTGATCTTGGGAATCAAAGAAAGGAAAGCATAATTAAGACGAGAAAGGTCAATTGTCCCCAAACAGAAGCCTTGAATGATTGCACATACCGACATACGAAGCAAAAACCATAACATAACTTTTTAAAGAATGAAATAGAGACCCATCGGGGCCAGGGGCAGAGTTAGAATTAGAAGAGGAGACAACTGCTTCGACCTCTTCAGTGGACATGGGAACAGATAGGTAAGCATTATCAACATAAGAGACCCGCTCTAGGCCCTCCCAAAGCTGATTGGAAATAGAAAATCCAGAAGGAGGCCTAGCAGAAAGAAGAGATTGGAAAAAAGCATGCACATGTTGCAATATCGCGGTTGGCTCCAACATCCTTACACCATTCTGAAGCATATTCTCAATGAGGCATCACCGCCTCCTCCCGTTAGCTATAGGAAAAATAAATAAGGCGCGAGACAATCCACTTTGAGCATGCAACTAATGGTGTTGTGTTGCCGCTAGCATGTTTGTGCCTACGGATGCAACTGCATCAGAAGGCCCTCTAGTTGATAGCGCGACTACCACCCAACCTGCGAGAGACCAAGCAGGTCCGCCTCTGCATGTAAGGCCTGAATTCTACCTTGCAACTCATCATTCTGTTTTCGCTCGTCAACCACCCTATTCCAGCCCCAACCTTTATGGAATTTCCTTAGATGATAATAACAAAAATTTCAAACATCGATGGTCCCAAAAGAACGAGGAACTGAAGTAAGAAGGTTGGAGATCTTATTAGCGAGCATAACTAGAAACCCATCGATCAAAAGCAAAGATGCATCAAAGTGAAACCTCTTGGACATTGCTATGGCCCCAGTTCCATCATCAAGAAGAAGGGAAGATCCAATATGAGCTTGAGCAAATAGCGAGGGACGCGGAAAGGTCGAGTCCTAAGCAACATTAACAAACACACGATCAAGCACAGAGCACACATGGTTGTTCTGATGATCAGACCAGGTGAAACAAGCTCCAACTCTAGGTATCACGTAAAGCACACACAAAGATAAAGTCACTAAATGTGTCAGCAAGTGGCCAGGAGAAATTATTGTTATTTTTATCAACAGGGGTACGCCGTACATTGAAATCACCACCAATAAGAAGAGGGAGGGTGCAAGAATCAATCTTTCTGCGATCTCATCTAGGAAAAGAGGTGAGAGGGAATGGTCATCAGCGCCATAAACCACCATGACTTGCCAAAGTAAATTCAGTCGGACCACCATAGCGACCCAAAAAATTCCCTAATCAAAGGCCACAAAATAAAAAACTTCTAGTTTAGCCCCGATGAGGATGCTACCAGAATGACGAGAGGCAGGCAACCACTGCCAAGCAGAGCGATGGACCTCAGCGATCGCAAAGCTCATTATTAAAAAAGAGTCCTTGAAAGTGTCAATCAAACCAACGAAATAAATATTATCATCCCTGATACACTCCCTAACTTGGTCCTGGCACCCCTGGCACCAAAGCCCCGAATGTTCCAAAATTAAGCTTTCATTTGTAAGACACGTTCTTAATATGGAGACTCAACCTGCACGGAGCGACACAAGTTTTAGCATGTTTAGGGCTGCTGCATTTTATTACCCCTGATGCTGGTTGGCCACTACCAAACCTCAGCATCCCCAACGTGTTCACCCAACAACACTAACCGTAGCCTCTTTGGCTTCGGTAGATGTTGCTACCTCCTCGGCTTTAGCTATGGTAGCCTAGGCGACGTTGTTCGCACGATTAACGGAGAGGAGGGAAGAAGGAGAGCCAATGTTCAGATCAAAAGCAATCCCCAAATCGGACAAGATGTTGACTAAATGACTATCACACAGAGAAGGGAGAACCAGACGGACATGAGAGGGGACAATCATGGTACCTAGCAAAGTGGAGTCCTTTGTCGCCACCCGACGAGCAGCCTTTTCTCAGACACACGGAGTCTATCGTCCTTGGAGAGCCGGCCCCTGTGAGTCATGGACATCGGGGAGCGGACATGGACAAAGCGTGCCGACGATGGTGTGGTTGCCCCAACCGAGGCCCCATCTGCACCACCACAAAGACACGTATCCAGACGTCTGCACAGCCCACCCACAAAGTGCTTGGAGCCCGAAGTGTCCCTGCTTTTTGCCTAGAATTTCTTGACGTCTGACTTCTTCTTGGACACTGGACTGAGACCTTCGGAACCTATGGCAGAGGAACAATAATGTTCCCGGACAGCGACGACGGCTAGGACACGCAGACTTGTTGGACCACACAGCCGAGAAAGGTGTCCCCTGACAACCAGCACTAGGGCCCGACTGCATCACCGGATTGGCCTTGGAGCCCAAGACATCAGCCGCCATAGGCACAAGATCAACATAAGCATCCCCCTTTGTGGAGGACCAACCAGATGGGGAACCGGATTTAAACAAGGCACACACTTCCAAGCCCAGCCCCTCCCACTCCAAGGGAGGGAATTTGGCCTCATACTCCTCCAACTCATTGCTATCATCATGAAAATTGTTAGCACACGGGGCAGGCAACAACAGGGATGGAGGAGGAATGACCTGAACCATGAGGCCCTAGACGTGGACCCGGATAGGGAATGAACTTGACGTGTGTAGGATCGAAAGTAGGTCTAGAGGGGGTGATTAGACTAATTGACCAAATAAAAGTTTTGCTTTTCCCCAATTTTAATTCTTGGCAAGTTTTAGCATTCATAGCATGTCAAGTAACACCCTACACATGCATGTCTAAGAGTGTGGTAGCGGAAAATAAAGACATTGCACATGTAAGAAAAGAGAGGGTTAGGAAAGCAAACACAAGTGATGAAACGATGGTTTTTCCCGTGGTTCCGATAGGTGGTGCTATCGTACGTCCACGTTCATGGAGTCTTCAACCCATGGAGGGTAACAGTCGCGAGAGTCCACGGAGGGCTCTACCCATGGAGGGTTCCACGAAGAAGCAACCTTGACTATTCCATCCGACTTCCGTCCACGAAGGACTAACCTCACTATGGGTAGATCTCCACAAAGTAGGCGATCTCCTTGCCCTTAAAAACTTCTTGGTTCACTCCACAACACGAAGTAGGAGGCTACCAAGCGACACCTAACCAATCTAGGAGGCATCACCCTCCAAAATTTAATAGGCTCGGTAATGACGATGAACTCCTTGCTCTTGTGCTTCAAGATGATAGAATCCTCAACACACAATCACTCTCTCACTGATTTGGCTCGGTAGAAGAGATGGGATTGGTGGAAAGCAACTTGGGGAGGCTAGAAATCAAGATCCATATGGTTGGAGTGGAAGATCTTGACCTCAGCACAAGGGTAGGTGGTTCTCTCTCAGAAAACAGAGTAGGATAGGTATGGAATAATTCTGAGTGCTTCTCTTTTGAGTGGGTCGTGGTGAAGGGGTATATATAGGCATCCCCAAAAATCCAGTCGTTACACACAATAAGTTAGACTCTGTGACACCGATGTGTAAATCTCGATGGTACCGAAGTGACCAAAAGTGGCAACTTTTGAATCTCAGAGGGACCAATATACAATTCTCGGTTGCGCCGACAAGGTGACCAACGGTTAGATTGACTAATCTCGGTGACGTCGATTCACCATTTTCGGTCAGGCTGAAAATGAGAACTTGCATAACAGAATCTTGGCAACCCAACTCGGTGGCACCGAGTGTAGTGTCGGCTGCACCGAAGTGTTAGGGTTTGGATGAGTCTGTCTAGGGTTTGGAATCTATGACACTGGGATAGGAATGTTGGTTGCACCGATTTTGCATATTTGGCTTAGGATAGACTTTGGTGGTAGAGTTTGTGGATGTTTTGGTGACTGTCACTTGTGCACGTTTGAGCATATTGTTCATCATCAAAACTTCACCCCCTTTTAATAGTATTGGCTTTCCTATGGACTCAAAGTGATTTCTTACAAATGTAAAATATAGAGTCCTCTTGCTTGAAGCTTGGCCAACCTATTTCCTTGCATCTTGGGGTAATTCCACAATCCTTTGGCCATCCCTATCATTGAACTTGTCCTAAAATATACTTAGAGGAAACATTAGTTCAATGACTTATATGTTGTTATTAATTACCAAAACCACCAAGGGAGCAAATGTGCTTTCAATCTCCCCCTTTTTGGTAATTGATAACAACAAATAGATCAAAGCTTCAACAAAGATATAATCATGGAATATAATCGTCGCTTTAAGAAGTATGTGATAAGTAAGTGCTCCCCCTAAATTTGTGCATTATTTTTAAATTTACGTTTTAATGCAAATGCACAATCGATTAGGTACATGGGTTACTTCTTACATGTCACATACCACGTGGTGGTGTGCGAGAGTAATTGGAATGAATAGCATAGCACAACACAGTCAACCAAAGATGAATGATCATCACATAAGCATTAAGATGATAGGAAATTGTAGCATCACAAATTAAAGCGTATGATCAAACATCATCAAGCGTGTATCACAAGCAAAACAAAGGAGTATCACAGTAACCAAAAGAAATTGTTTTGAAAAAGCAAATAAACACCAAACGCTCTCTCACTCGAAGCCTAATGATATATATACACTTCTCCCCCGTTGGCAACAAGTTATGAAAAAGTTCAAAGGCATATATCTAATCGTTCTTGGGATGGTCTCCTCCGGTTGTCAATGAAGGAGTCGAGATAACAACATCGGCGAAGATCTCTACAGATGTCATGGATGGAACTGGAGTGGTCACGGGAGAAACTGGAGCTGATGGAGCAGGAGTTGTGCTGACAGTAGCAGGAGCTCATGAAGAGGGCCTCAAGTCTGGTGCATGCACTGTAGCTGATCTAGCCTGAGTGGTGAACTGGGTGCCTGGCCCGAGAGGTGATTCATCCTCCTCCTCCTCATCATCACCACCATCATCATATGAAGAAGTAGAAGAGACCCGAGGGATGTGCAGGGAGTCAACTTCCTTCTGAAGCTCTATAACTATCTTCGACAACTTGTTCACCTTAACACCAAGAACCTTGATTCTTGTCTCAAAGATCCTCACTAGACTGTTCTGGTTGTCCAGAATCCCCTTGATATCCTTCTGCATGCCCTGGACGACTGAGATCAGAAGATCCAATTGCTCGTTTCTGGATCTGGAGGCTTGAGCACTAGCGGCTCGAACTGCTTATGGCTTTTCCTATGCTGTAATAGATGTGGGATGATCTGGGTCCATCACCACAACGTTATCCTCGAGATCTGGCTGTAGGGCAGATGTGGACGATCTAGAGCAAAAATGTGCTTCTCCAACTGAGAGTTGATAAGCAATTGGATGTAGGGTGCATAACAACAAGAGCGCTTTTAATCAGCAGCAATCCTCTTGATTGTCTCAACAATCAAATCCATGACTCTAATCCTGGTGTTCCTGTCAAGGTGGATCAGCATGTTGATGGAGTAGCCTCGGATCATCTTGTCATCTCCTGACTTGGGCATCAAGGTATGCCTCAGAATAGTGTTCATTTTACGGAGACCTGCTTGCAGATAGTAGATGGATCCTAGCTTGTGTGGTTGCACCTTGTCTGCAGGGATAGGAGTATACATATCTTTCATGGCATTGTGACTTGCATTGGGTTCTGAGTATACTCCAAATCACCTTCCTGAGCTTCTGGAACTTCTAGAAGTGCAGCCCACTCCTCAACAGTGGATTCATACCTTGCACCTTCAGTCATCCATACAATTCTACCATCTCCGTAGAAATGAGCGGTGGAGTAGAATTGCATGATCATCTCGTCATTCCATGTAGTAAGCTCTCTGCCAATGAACTTATCCAGACCAATGCAATGGAAATTATCTTGGACACTTCGGAAGTAGTCCACATTATCCTTAATAAATTTCCAATCGACATATCTCATATCGCTCATAGCTGGGCTCTTGTCAAGCAACATTGTCTCATAAAAATCATGTTGCTCTCTGGTGTAGAAGATGTAGTCAACATCAGTTTTCATTCTCTGAGCATAAGGATCTATGGCTCTCCAGGCTCTCAATCCTGAGTCTTTCCTCTTCTTCATGTCTTCAGCAACTAAGTGGTTGGCATCATGTACTAGAATATGTGGTCTGAGATTCATCAACGTAGTCAAGTCATCATCATATTCAAGTCTGGAGGCAGTCCTCTTGTTTTTCTCAGAAGATGGAATGTCTCTGGTAGTCCTCTTGGACTTCTGTGCAGCAGCCTTCATGGAAGTAGGCTGGTTCTCTTAGAAGTGCCAGTCTTTGGCATAGCATCAGCCATAAGATTCTTGGCTTTATTCTTGGGAGGGGCTTTCTCAACATGTTCTTCCTCCTCTTTCTCAGCAGCAGCACCAGCAGCCTCCTCTGGATCTTCAAACATAGAGGTAGGCCTGCCAATCACATGGATAATCCTTTTCCTGGACTTCTTGTCCCCTGCCTTCTTAGGCAAAGACTTCCTTGGGGATCCATAGTCATAGTGGCCCTAGCACTCTCAGGTGCTCTCATAGCTGCAGAAGGTGCATATACTTTGCTAACAACTCTTCTGGAAGAAGTAGCTTCAGTTGCTAACTTCTTAGCAACCTTTTCTTGCTTCTTGGCAAGAATCTTCTCCGGAATGAAATCTGAATCTTTTTCATCAGAGTTTAGCTTCTTCCTGGTCCTGGTAGCAGCCTTGGGCAACCCATGAGAGCTGGGGGTGCCTAGATCTGAAAAAGAGCTAGCCTCAGGACTCGTGCCTAAACTCATGTCAACTCCCTGCTCTGCCAAATTCTGACTGTCCTCTGCGTGTGACATACTGACCCTATGAATAGAGTATAGGAGAGCAGAAGTAGATGATTCATCACAAAATGAGGCTGGTTTTTGAAATTTGAACAATTAATTTTCAAGATTTTTGCATTCTGTCAAATAAATGTTGGTACAATCGAAAACGATTTTTTGGTGGGGCCAAGACTGACTGACTCTCTTAATTGAACCTTGGCACCCTCTTCGATCGGACCAAAAAGAGGAACTCGGTTACACCGAGTCAGTTCTCAGCAACACGGAATTTCACATCGGTGAGACCGATATGTCTGTTTTGGTTACACGGAGATTTATTGGGCAGACGGCAAAACCCTAGAAAATCATTATTCGCTAGACTTTGGAGATTTGAGTGGATAGGAATACGTGCAAAGGGCGTATCAAAGATAATCTTGAATCTAATGCACAAGAATCGGACGAGCAGTGGAATAGATATCGAATATGCACCCTGGTTTGGTGCGGATCCTCTACGGCGAAGACGATGGAGAGGATTTCGTCGACGACGACGATTCCCAGCGGTGGAGGAGCGCATGGAGACAAGGGCGACGACCAGGGATCTCGTAGGCGGTAGCTTAGGATTCTGAGGCGCGACGAATGAGATTGAATTTCAAAGCGTCAGGGTCCACAGCTTATATACCCACCGTTGTTGGTGACACCGATTCTAACTTTTCAGTGTCACCGAGTTCCTTAACTGACAGTTGACAGGGAAACCCGGTGTAATCGAGAAAATGGAATCGGTGGTACCAAGATTGAAAACCAGATCAACCCTAGGCATTCGGTGGGACCGATATTTTCTGGTTGGTTCCACCGAGATGCACTTGGGAGGTTTTAATGGTCAGTCCTTGTCGATACAGAACTCCAAGTGCTCCACACATAGAGGGATCGAAAAGCACTTGTTTAAATTTTGAGATGCAGCATGAATAGTGTATGAGGTGAGAAATCATAGATAGCTAAAGAAGTTGTCCTAGGCATTCTTGTATATCCAATTGGCAAAAGATAAGTTAAAAACCAAATAGCAACAATTGGATATCCTCGAATGAGAAAATAAATGCAGACCAACATGCTCACACAATAAGATGTCAAATGAAATCATGGCAAACATGCACAAACACTCTAGCATCTAACAAGCACTTGGGCGATGACGAAGTCATCTATATATGAGTATTTGACTTAGGAGCCAAGTAAGAGTACTTGATCATAGGTCATACTCATCGTTTACGCACAAGTGGGGTTACCACTTTTACATAAATCATTTAATTTTGTCACATACTAAGAGATGCTTTGACTCAAGTCTTAGAGTAAAGCTCCCCCTTGATGTGACATACCGCCATAAGAGGGATAAACTAACCTTGGGTTTTGTCGATCAAGACTTCATGTTGGTGAGGTAGTGGTGTATGCTCAAGGTTGATGAATATCACCAAGAGCTGGGAGCATCCTTGTTGTTTCCTTACTCTTCTCACCTACATGTGTTAGTCCCAACGCACAAGAGACAAATACAAGTATATCTATGGACATGGAGTGCAAAGCATGTGTAATGATGTCCATTGATTTATCGATTACCATGTCCCTTTCTTACCTTTGAGGGAATGTGTGACTCCTTGATCTATTGCATAGGGTTGATGTTGATTGCAAATAGATCTTGCCAATAATGAATGTGAGTGAATTTCATTGGCCGAGTCACCCCTCAAGAACTCTCTAGTTCTTCTTCTTGGGAATCCACATCAAGTTGATGGGGATCCTTGGTGTTGAAGTAGCACTTGTAGAAGTTGAGCTTGTAGTAGCCTTGGGAACCCACTTCACCAAAGCTTGGGGTTCATCTTCATAAGAGTCAAAGTCCTCTTGGATCTTGTTCTTGCCCTTGAGCTTGGTGTTTTGTGGTGGAAGGTCATCTTGAGTGTTTGTCCCATTGGGAAGAGTATTTTCATACTTCTCCTTTTGAGGAACAAACTTGGGATTGGGGTATTGGCCTTCTTCCCATTCAACTCCATTAGCGTTGAAGTAGCCAACATCGCGATTCTTCCGATATCCTCCATGCTTGCGTACAATCTCATCAAATTGTTTGTACCCTTCAAGACTCTTGTAGATACCTTTCTCTATAATTCCTTTCAATAAAGCATTTTCTTGCTCAAATGTAACTTGGCTAAAAGAATCATCATTAGTGGAATCAATAGAACTACTAGGAGAAACATCATTGGGTTTAGCATTTTATTGTTGCTACTAGATGAAGAACCTTTCTTTCCTTTGTTACTAGTTTGCTTAGATTTGAATTGTGGCATGAATGTAGACAAGAGTAGTCGTTTGGCATATAAGATGAAGTCTTCTTTCGGAAATCATCATTGATAGCTTTAAGAAATTCATGTTCTTGCTCCAAATTGAGCTTCTCGAAGTGTAGCTTCTCATGAGTTCTTACAAGCTCTCTATGATCTTCAAGACTAGATTCATGAGCTAACTTAAGAGTGTTGAGTTCTTTAGTTAGTTCTTCTCTTTTCATCTTATCATCATCAATTGACTTATCTTGACTAGTATGAGAAATATCAAGTTCATTATGATTAACATCACTAGTTTTATCACATAGCAAGTCATCATCGTAAAGAAAATCATCTTCATCACTATCGAAATCAAGATATTCGGGGTGTGATACCTTGGGGCCTTTAGCCATGAAGCAACTTCCACCTCCTTCATTTGGTGAATCAAATAGATCATAGGAGTTGGTTGTCACTAGTGCAATTCTAGCAACACCATCATCTTGACTATAGTTGGAGTTGGAGTGATAGCTTCTGTCGGAGTGGTTGTCGGAGTCAGAGACGGAAACCCATTCACCAACATGAGCTTGATGCTTTCTTCTTGAGTAGCTCTTGGTGTGCTTGTCCTTCTTCTCCGAGTCCCTACTTCTCCTTGAGGGTCTTCGTTCATAACGATCATCTTTACTCCTTCTCTCTCTACGAGGTGATTCGTCTCTTGAGCGTCGTCTTCTTGGTGACTCTTCTCTTCGTTTGTAGGGAGTCAAGCACTCATTGGAGTAGTGACCGGGCTTCCCACAATTGTAGAAGTTTTGGTCATGACTTGACGAATGCTTCTCTTCATATCTTGAGTTGGAGCTGCGATCTTTGCTTCTATTCTTGTAGAACTTGTTGAATTTCTTGACCATGAGGCTTATCTCTTCATTTGTGACAAGGTTGTCGCTTGAGGTAGCGGGAGAATCACTTGTGACTTTGTAAGCATCGCTAGACTTGTGATGAAGGTCTTCCTTGTCCTTGATTGTCATCTCATGAGCAATGATTCTACCAATCATTTCCGTTGGTTTGAGATCTTTGTAGTTGGGCATCATTTGGATCAATGTGCACATAGTGTCATATCTCTCATGCAAAGCTCGAAGTATCTTCTTGATGATGAACTTGTCAGTCATTTCTCTGCTTCCTAAGCCGACAATCTCATTTGTGATGAGAGCTAGCCTAGAGTACATTTCAGCGACTCCTTCACCATCCTTCATATTGAACTTGTCAAGTTGACCTTGAAGAACATCTAAATTGGATTCTCTCACGGACTCAGTTCCTTCGTGCATATCAACCAAAGTATCCCAAATCTCTTTTGCATGTTCCAAGCGGCTGATTTTGTTGAATTCTTCAGGGCATAGGCAGGTGAAGATAATGTCACATGCTTGAGGATTGAGTTGCAACATCTTCAATTCATTCGTAGACGCTTCACGATCCGGTTTCTTTCCAACCGCAAAGAATTCACCTTGCAAGACAACATGAACAACAACCCAAATGGCAGGATTATGACCAAGTAAATGCATTTTCATTTTATGCTTCCAACTAGCAAAATTAGTTCCAACAAAGTACGGACCTCTACGGTGATAATTTACCTCACTAGATGCCATACTTCTCCTAGGTTGTGAAACCAATGCAATGGAGACCAATGCTCTGATACCACTTATAGGATCAAAAGTAGGTTTAGAGGGGCGGTGATTAGGCTACTTGACCAAAAAAAAGTTTTGCCTTTTCCCAATTTTAATTCTTGGCAAGTTTTAGCATTCATAGCATATCAAGTAACACCCTACACATGCATGTCTAAGAGGGTGGCAGCGGAAAATAAAGACATTGCACATGTAAGAAAAGAGAGGGTTAGGAAAGCAAACACAAGTGATGACACGATGATTTTTCCCGTGGTTCCGATAGGTGGTGCTATCGTACGTCCACATTCATGGAGTCTACAACCCATGGAGGGTAACGGCCGCGAGAGTCCATGGAGGGCTCTACCCACCGAGGGTTCCACGAAGAAACAACCTTGGCTATTCCATGCGGCTTCCATCCACGAAGGACTAGCCTCACTATGGGTAGATCTTCATGAAGTAGGCGATCTCCTTGCCCTTACAAACTTCTTGGTTCACTCCACAACATGAAGTAGGAGGCTCCCAAGAGACACCTAACCAATCTAGGAGGCACCACCCTCCAAAAGTTAATAGGCTGGGCAATGATGATGAACTCCTTGCTCTTGTGCTTCAAGATGATAGACTCCTCAACACGCAATCAGTCTCTCACTGATTTGGCTTGGTAGAAGAGATGGAATTGGTGGAAAGCAACTTGGGGAGGCTAGAAATCAATATCCATATGGTTGGAGTGGAAGATCTTGACCTCAACACAAGGGTAGGTGGTTCTCTCTCAAAAAACTGAGTAGGATAGGTATGGAATAGTTTGGAGTGCTTCTCTTTCGAGTGGGTGGTGGTGAATGGGTATATATAGGCATCCCCAAAAATCCAACCGTTACACACAATAAGTCAGACTCGATGACACCGATGTGTAAATCTTGGTGGTACCGAAGTGACCAAAAGTGGCAACTTTTGAATCTCGGAGGGACCGATATACAATTCTCGGTTGCACCGACCAAGTGACCAACGGTCAGATTTACCAATCTCAATGACGCCGATTCACCATTTTCGGTCGGGCCGAAAATGAGAACTTGCGTAACAGAATCTTGGCAACCTAGCTCGGTGGCACCGAGTGCAGTGTCTGCTGCACTGAAGTGTTAGGGTTTGGCTGAGTCTGTCTAGGGTTTGGAATCGGTGGCACCGGGATAGGAATGTTGGTTGCACCGATTTTGCGTATTTGGCTTAGGACAGACTTTGGTGGGAGAGTTTGTGGATGTTTTGGTGACTGTCACTTGTGCACGTTTGAGCATATTGTTCACCATCAAAACTTTACCCCCTTTTAATAGTATTGGATTTCCTATGGACTCAAAGTGATTTCTCAGAAATGTAAAATGTAGAGTCCTCTTGCTTGAAGCTCGGCCAACCTATTTACTTGCATCTTGGGGTAATTCCACAATCCTTTGGCCATCCCTATCATTGAACTTGTCCTGAAATATACTTAGTGGAATCATTAGTTCAATGACTTATATGTTGTTATTAATTACCAAAACCATCAAGGGAGAAAATGTGCTTTCAACGTGTGAAAGACATCGACAACACCCAAAACATGCGTAGGCTCAAGACACCAGATACGCATGCACACAGGACCAAGAAGATCATGCGAGGACTCATCCACATCGATGGGTTTCCCACACAGAGCCTCTATGGAACGAGCATCACCATCTGCATCCTTCACAAAAATCACCACTTGATTGATAGCTAAGATAAAACTGGTGCAAGCTACCAGCATCTGCAGGCTATCCTTGGAAGGGAAGACCAGAACAAATTCAGGGCTCGAGAGCTGCTGGACCTTTCATTCACAACAATCGATCAGCCAGTCCTTCACCTCCTCCAAGAGAACACTAGAGGATATCTCGTGGGAGACGACAGAACTAACCATAGCATTGGAGAACAAGGGAGCCACAACAACCAGATTCACATCAACATCGAGAGCAAAGAAGGAACAACCTGGCAGACCCCCCATAATGCTTGAAAGAGGGAAGTTTGGAGTGATCCTTACAATCTATAGTCAGATGACCTTCAGCATGACATATAAGGCAGAAAGGTGGGAACTCACACTTGGACTAAAAATGGCCAGGACGGTGGCAGGCGAAACAAGTGAGACTAGAGGATGAGCCCGAGGTAGGAGGAACAGATCCAAGTGAATGCAGAGGAGGATAAGGAAGGATGCCATCCCCGACTGAACGAGAGGATGAGCCAGGGTTATAGGAGCCAAACTTGCTAGCTTTGTTGGGGTAAGGGTAGGACGACCCTCACAAGGAGCGTTGGAACTGGTAGCCATTGAACCCCACTGCACCACCACCATCGCCGCCACCTTAACTCCCACCAAAGCCTTCACTGTGGGAGGTAGCCGAGCCGCAAGACGGGGCATAGATCCATGCCCAACACCAACAGGAGGCCCACCTAAACGAGTGACCGAGCCCGACGCCACCCGCTCCCATGGTGACACCGAAGCACGACAACCAGAGGACTGGTTGGTCACAAACGCCACAATAGAAGAGCCCGCATCCACATCCGCCGCCACTGCTGCCTCATGTACGCGCTCCTCCCACTAGAGCCACGACGGACCATCCTCCCAAGCCTCACGCTTTCGTGCTGGCTGGTCATGAGAGTCAAAGTTTGCCTCAAGCTTTGCATGGAGCGCATACTCATAATTCAAATGTGAGGCTCCCTCTGTCGAACCCTCACGGTGGCGCTTTCCACCCGACGTAGCCTCATTGGACGAGCCTCTGAATTTGTCCATGGTGGTTGCCTCCACAAAAGAGAGCGAAATAGGAGGAGTGGATCTAACCAGATGCAGAATGGGGAATGGATAACGACGCACATCTCGACTGTTAGTCGGAAATCCTAGTAGGAGGCTACGGCGCCCCTCGGTCACCCATATATAACCAAAACGTAGGGGGCCAATAGGATGGGAAGTAGACATAGCCTGCACAAGCCCAGACGACGCCAAAGACCCTAGGGCCAGCCGCAATACATGTGAGAGGGGAAAATTCAGCCCATGAGGATTTCCGACTCCAGGCCTAACACTTCGCCTGAGCCACCACCACACGACTAGGTTTGCGAACCCAACCACCACCACTGCTGCCGTCGACGGTGCACCACCTGTCCACGTCGAGCCTAGGGAAGGGACATGGGAGTCGAAGAACATGACGATGCCACGATGCCACACAAATGACCCGGGTCTACCCCCATCACAACAGAGACCGGAGAAGGAGACAAAAACTTACCAGGTCTGTGGCCACACTGCCGCACATAGGAACCCTCATGGCCGCTGACACCACCGAACATCCACGCCTGCCTAGCACAAACTTTTGGATCTTCCCCACCGCAGGCCCGAGGCACAGTCGGTCGGGCCCCGGCCGCGGGCCATCCACGACCTCATCCTTCGACCCGGAGCTGCCAACATTGAGATCCCAGTAGTTGTTGGTGGGGAGCACCGAAGGCTAGAGGAGCGGCAAGGCAGCAGATGGAGGGGAGGGATGAACGCCGAACGAGGGGACCGTAGGGAGGAAGGCGAGGAGAGCTCGTTGCTGGCCGCCACCATGGAGAGCGAGTGGGGGGGGGGAAGGGGGAGAGAGGAGAGGGTCCATCCCTCTCAAGTTGTCTCATGAGTACCTCTCATTAGCCCCCTACTGTCCAGTGCCATATTTTGATCATGATTTTAACTATCAAAATATAAGTTATACGCAAGGAAAATAATATCATCGAAAAGTACGTTCAAATACTAATCCAAAAATATTTCTTTGTGACAGACATTGATATATTGCTAGTCAAATCTATGGTCAAAATTTAACACAAAATACAAAAAGGACCAATAAACCATAACGGGCGTAGTAATAAAGAAATAAACAAGTCCAGACAACCAATGCAACCAGAGTGGGATAATAAGTGTGAGCATACCAACTAGGCTAAGTTTACTTTGTGTTCATTTATTGAAGTACTCCACATATTTTGGAAAAAAACGCCAAATAGGGAGTACCTCTTATAAAGGTTACTCCCAAAATACTTTGGTGGTGACATGTGGAGCAATGTATGTGTTAAATTCACCAACTAGTAAATAATCCATTGAGTGGATTAGATTTTCAAACTATGGCCTCAACTTGTTTCACAACATAAGTCATCACATCGTCCCCAACAAAAGAAAAATTGTTAAAAACACTAGCTCTAACATGTGAGATCACTTCGCTCGTACACTTTCCACTATCATTGTACCCTTAGAATCCCTTGCGGCGGTAACAACAACCCCATCATGCCTCGTGGTAAGGACAACTTTTATCCCTAGCCTTCCTTCCACCCTTCCACCTCATACCCTAGTTACAAGCCTTGTGGCGGTGGTCGAGGACCGAAAGCAAATCAATACATGATTATAGTCAAAACATACTGGAGATAATGTTCAATTTTATTCATACTCCAAGTGACATTTTTTTGGAACAATGAGGAGGCCTAGCTGGCATTAATATAACAAAATTATTACAACACAACCTTAAGGACCTAAAAGAAACAGATAAATACAAGCAAGTCCTTCTAATTTGCACAAAAGACCTCCATATAAACACATAAAAAGCATCAAGTCTCTAAGATCTATTAACAATCTCCTTCTATTTACTTTGGAACACAAAACCATTGATAGGTACAAAAACCAAGTATATATTGCAACAACTCCACCAAATTTAGCAACTAAGAAAAATCTCAAATTGTCTGAACCTAATCCCAAATCCACATACTCCTAGCTCGGCTTAGTTTGCAGTTGACGAAATGTGTTGTGTTGTGCTTGTTTATAATCGGTTGTAAAAATGACTATATAAGTAGGCAAAAGTACGTCAAATGAACACTAAAATAGAAAACAAATGTGGGTGGATGGTTTTACGAGAATCGACAATAGGCATGTTTGGTTTGCGGGTTTAAAGATGTAGCGACCCGACTCAACAAGTCAAGCCTCTGTGTGTTCTGTGCCATCCCTGGATCAGTATGCTGGCACACATAGTATATCAATGTATATATCAAAGTGCAATCACATGTAATTAACGTAAAACTGATATATACCTTAAAATCTCAGCGGAAACAGTCAACGGGAGTGGAGTCCCAATAACACCAATGACAGGTTGAGTGCAGACCGTAACCCTGAATCGTACTCTTACCCGTCGTAGAGCTTATCTACAACATAAGACGTTGCACCCATGTAGGTCAGTAGATTGAATGTACCGGCAAGATCACCATAGCAGAAATAGAAGATAAATACTATTCTATATGCAAAGGCTTTGTGGCTCTCTATCTGAGTTTTTGCATAAAAGCTAATTTTATTTTCTTTTCGTACAACAAAGGAATATTAGGAGTTTTCACTATAGAGTTACCTAACATGACATGGTTCCGCCAACCGATGTCTAAATGCCCACAAGTATCATAAGTTTCCCACAATTAATTATCAGTCTAGTGTTGAGAGTTCAAAGATAGATCCAAGTCTAGAAGCTCAAATTGTCCGTAACCGGGGACATGGCTAATCGATTAGGTTTACTTCTGCAAAGTGTTGTGTACTTTACCCACAAGATTCTTTCCCTCCTGGTAAGTCCTCGCACTGCCGGATGTTTGAGAACAGGACGAACGAAACATGGTCTTTCAGAGTGTTTCCCTGACTACTGTCAGTGCCCATCCATTCCTAATGTCGACTACATCTCGTAGCACTGCCCAGCCAGGGTCACATCAAAGATCAACCAAGCCAGAGCCCATAATGACTTGTGGCTACACAGGTAAGCTTCTGGGCATGAAGTATTCATCCGTCTCTTTGAGTCTGGGTGAAGCTTTCCGCAAGATGTCATGGCGCTTCTCCATGCATCCCGGCCATCCACTGGTTACTCCAGGGATGCCCAATCAACCATCCTTCACCCAGTAGTGTGTATTGAAAAACTTGTTTCTCGAGTCTCAAAGTCTTGAGGTCTTGAAGATGCAGGACTTGAAGATGCCTTCATGAAGTTGTCGTATTGACGTGGAGTCCTCCTTCTCACACCACTCACGAGCACTCATACCAGACCCCGTCTACTTTAGCATAGCATAAAAATAACTAACGTTCCCGGGGCGTTAGTAACAAGTGGTGGGTTCCTACCTCATGCATTCTACTCAACTACAAGAATTTTCAATAACACTACTGGAGGGATTTGTTGGAAGATATCACTACATGTAATAAAACATAGGTATGAACAAAATGGTCAAAGTGAACTTGCCTGTACTGTTGATGAAGAATAATATCGCTCTCAGAAATAACTTGATAAACTATTCGTCACTCTCCGATGAAAATCTATACAATCAAACATTGCATTCGAAGCAAACACTTCTAGCAATCAATACTAACAATCAATAGACAATACAAAACTAAAAGCAACAAGGTTGTGATGAAGGAAATACTTGAGACAAAACTCAAATCAACAAAATTTCATCAACACAACCAAGGGTTGGTTTTCTAAATAAATCCTATTTTCAAAAGTAACAAACAAAAACAAAGTAAAATATAACAAAAGTATTTTTGTAAATATTTTACTAGCAAGAAGAATTACTTTTGAAGAACAACTAAGAATTATGAAAAACAACACTCTAAACAACATAGGTTTTAGCCTAATAAACTTAACAACAATAAAAACAAATATAACAATTAAAATATTAAAATAAAAGAAAACAAAATAGTTCCAAATAAGAAATCAACTAGCAATACTAGAGCAATACAACAAACAAAACAAAGTAATGGGTTCTAAATTTTGGTGGCTAAACTACTACTAATATAAAACAAGACAAAACTATTTTTAGTAACAAAACAATCCTTAACAGAAAATAATACTAAAATAATTTTTATTTAGAAAAACAGAATTAAATCCTCTAAAACATTCGTGAAAAGAATTACTACTAAAACTAAATTGTTTTATAAAACATTTCCTAATGAAGAAGAATATAGTTTCCTGTATCATTATGATATAAAACAAGGCAAAACTATTTTTATTAACAGAAAATAAGTCACCTAATATTGGACAACAGAACTAAAGAAAACTAAAAAAAAAGTTAAACTAATTCACATTTCAAAATAAACTAAAGAAAAATTAAACTAACTAAATCCTATTAGGTACTAAACAGATTCTGTTTTAATTAAAAACCCTAATCTAAATTATCCTAAAAATTCTCAAACAGTGTTGGATGATAAAGCTAACTAATACAGAACAGTGGCAAAAAGAATCACTCAAAAATAAATTTTTAAACTCAAGTTATTCAGAAAACAAGATTTGAATCAAATCTGTTTGAATTTAATTTTAAACTTTTCAAATATGGTCAAACTTGGTATCTACAGAAGCGACATGAAATTTGTGACCTAATGCAAAAAAGAATCAATTAAAAACACTAATTATTTTTAAAGATATAACAAAAACAAAATTAGAAATCATTCTGTTTTCTAAAACAGAATCAGAAAAGGGGCAAATGGACCTTATCGGACAGGGGCTACGTGGCGGGTTGTGGTTGGCCGAGGCCGTGTATGTGCGGGCGTTTGCAGGCGGGTGACCGAAGCCTAGCGCGTACCGGTTCGCTTTATAACACTTCTAATGTGATACGTTGACTACAGATCCGACGACTACGGGAGGGGATGGGGCTTACAAAGGAGGGGGTCGGGGTTCCGGCGAGGTCGACGGCGGCCGAAAGTCGGAGACGCTCGGAGACGGAGCTGCGGTGGTCGGGGGCGGCGTCCGAGGGCTTCAAACGGCGACAGAGACTCTCCGACGTGCTTTGGTGGCGTCGAAGGGGGTGGGGGTGAGTGGAGCGACGGACATGTGCTTTGGAAGCTTCGGTGTGGATGCAGAACTCCGGCGAGCTCATGCGGGGTGGTTTTGGCGAGGGCAGGGGCGTTCGGGGGTGAAATGGAGCGCGGAGGGAGGCCGGGGTATTTATAGGGCCGCGGGTGGTCAAGAAAAGGCAGGTGGAGGCGAAACCGTTGCGGGAGGGATCTCCGGCGAGGTCAGGGGTGCGGTGGAGGGGACGACCGCGGGGATGGCTTGCTCGGTCGGTGGTCCCACGCGTCAGAGAGAGAGAGAGAGGGGGGTGCGGTCATCGGTGGACGGTTCGGAGGGATTTCGGGAGGAGTTATGGGCAGTGGGCCGGTGGGCTTTAATACACGTTAACTCTTTTCCTTTTATTAATTGCCAGAGCATTGAAATCTCTTTTATGGCCATCAAAACATTTCAAAAAAATAAAGTATTATATACCAAAATGATGAGGGAAATAAATTCCATTTAATGAACATTTTCCACAGCCAAATTAATTACTTTAAAAAAATTATTTTCAGAAAATGCCTAAATAGATTTTAATTCTTTTGCAATAAATTTTCAAATAACCCCCTGGGTTTTATGGTTCAAATGCTTCACAAAATAACCCCTGGTGTGGAGTGTCATATTACTCCTCTCAAATTTTGTCAACGGGTTTGAATACTTTGAAAATTTAAATTGGAACCAACTATGAAATGGATCCCAAAAGGAATAAGTTAGAGATTTTCAAATTCACTTTAATATCCTTCTTTTAAACTTCCAACTCATATTTCATATAATTTGAAGAAGTCCTTTTATCTTCTCTCATGAAAATCATTGAGTTGCATAAAGTTTTCTGAATTTGAAATATTTTCAAATGAAATTCAAACCATTTTCAAATCCCTTTTCATTTCTTTAAATGGAAGAAGTCATATCATATTCACTCTGGAATTTTGTGATGAAATGAATTTGAATTCCTGCAGAGTGAAAGTTTTGGGAAAGTTATTTCATTCCCTCTCATTAAACTTTCAAAAGTTTCAAATTTCACTCACTTTCAATCACTCAATCAAACAAACACTCATTCTAATATTTATTATAACATTCCAAAATTTGGGATGTTACAAGAGATAGGGATTGGGAATTTACGAGGTACGAGACATATAATTCATAACTTGGTTGAGGGACTAAGGAGTTGAGGTGGGAAGGAGAAGGGGGATTAAGGAGGCCAATTCCTACACATCTCTTCGCTATCCTGAACCTGTTAATTTTACTAGAATGTTACTTCCTCTTAAATTCCCTTCACTAATTTTCACTATACGCCAAACATGGAATTGAGACTAAAAATCATTTTCCCATGTCTAATCCCCTACTAATGCTATCACATATAAATTCACCTTCCCTTTGTATATTTATAGCCAAACAAACTCAAGCAATTTTAACATGCTCCCTTTTACCTCTTTTGTCACATGAAAGGTTAGAATGTAAGAATTAATCAAATCCACTACTTAATGTAATCAATGACTTGGATCTATTTTTATACTCTTACCTCTTACGTGAAAAAGGAAGGTAAGAAGAAGCATGTGAAAAAACCTTAACAAACTCTTAGCCTTTTATACGGGACTAGTGGAGATCTGGTGCCAAGGCTTATGAAGCCGGTTCAAGCTCATGAGTCTGGGTAAAACCTGGACATGTCATAAAAAATTGCTTAAAACAGACGATTTAAATGAGATCAAAAACGATCTCCGAGACGGTGAAAATTCTTTGATGTAATGCATGATAACTTTCTGTTGCTGACATCTATGTCACAAAGTTAACATCCAACATGTCAAAAATCCAGACCACTCCCTGAAAAGCTAAGTGCATCCACAACTAGATATAGCAAATCTGGCATTCTAAACGAGTCGAGGACGTGCCCAGACCCGTTAGTGGATGGTGACAGGTAACCTCTTAAATGTCCGCGTCCACAAGTGAGTAACTTATTGCTGAATCGTCATATCCATACAATATCATGCAACGTACAATTAAACACACGTACTACATCTTGTCCCCGCACATAAACATACGACTACTTGCTCATACATGCCATTGGATTACCAAGAATTGGCATGATCTTGCTGCATCATACATATCATCGGACTATCAAAATTGGCATATCTAAATACTAGAGCTACGGAGAAAATTCATCTGTGGTTTCCGATGCCCTTGTCGTCTTTGTTATGGAAGCAGCGGTCGAAGAAGCAAAATGGATCGAGCCAGATCTACTCACTGTCTCAACTGTTTGATCCGTTGGCTTCCACCTTCTTTTCGGTATAGTCCGGCCATGGCACGGACCTCCCAACTTTGCTTCCTTGCAGGGACGCACGCCGTCCTCCTTTGCCAAGGCGGCATGCGACTCTGCCTCCACAGCCTTGGCCTCTAGGGCTACTGCGGCTTGCCACCTTGTTCCTTACACGGTGTGCACGACGGTCCTCCATAGCGGGTTGGCTATTATGCATTCTGACATTGACCTTCGACTTCGAGCCCAACGCCAAGGGGATGAGGTGCCACCCTGAGGTCACCGCGTCTAACGAGGCCGTGGTCACGTTGCTCGAGCTACTGGTGCCGCTGGATCCGAACACCATTTGCGCGAATGCGATGGATTCGCATCGAAGCGAATCCAACTTCAGAGCTGGGATTTCCTCCGTATACCCATGGAGAGCTATCCGGGCAGCCAGCTCCTCCTCTTCCCTACATGGGATGGGGTCACGGTTGAGAGATCGGGAGATCTGTGAGTCGGGTCCACTGCATGCCATGTCGAAGAAGACCGAAGATCGCTGGATAGAAGGTTGAGGAGGAGGGGGATGAAGTGGCTAGTGTTTAATCTGGGATGTGAATAGGGATGAATATACAGGAGGTTGGCATGATTAGGTTGGGTCGTCATTTCTAGACCGGTCACTGACCCGTCCATCTGCAGAGACATATGATAGGTGTTTGAGGGGTCCGGCCGTAGATGCTTTGGGGTCACATTTATAAATTATTATATGCTGAAACAAAAGGCGAATCTCAAGTCTAATTATCTATAAGAAATTTCTTTCACCTCGCCAATTTTGGCGGTTCTTGTATTGTTTTTTCACTGATCGCAAAGTAATACTATTGAGGTGACCAACTTGTTGTATTGTGTATACATGTTTCGACGACCAGCTCAGTTTCTTGGATTTGACGAGAGCCCACCTGCTTACCAATCCCTCCCGGCGAAAGGCATCGTTCCACAGATGAAAAACGGCATCAACTTCGCATCGGGAGGTTCAGGCCTACAAAATAAAACTGGCCAAAAACTTGTACGCATAGCGAGTGACTTGACTCTGTTTCGAGCCAAATTGTTCGATACAAGTATATAACGAAGCCACCGGCTCCGCTTTCTTTCCGCAGTGCGGGCAATTGCTCTCCATGGCCGACCAAGTCGAGAAGTTCACGTCGGCCGCGGAGAAGATGGGGAAGGACTCCGGCGACCTCATCTCCAGATCCCTCTTCTTCATCAGCGTCGGCAGCAACGACCTGTTCGAGTACGCCAACCCCGACAGCCCGCCCGCTGACCGCAACGACACCGCCTTCCTGGAAAGCCTGGTCGCAAACTACAGGGGCTACCTGCAGGACTTGCACGCAGCCGGGGCGAGGAAGTTCAGCATCGTCAGCCCGTCCCTGGTGGGGTGCTGCCCGTCGCAGAGGGCGATCGCGAAGAAGCACGATGACACCGACGAGTTCGGCTGCTTCGGCGCGGCGAACAACCTCTCCAGGCAGCTCTATCCCATGCTAGCCTCGATGCTTAAGGACCTCAGCCGTGATCGGGCCGGCATGAACTACTCCGTCTGCGACTCGGCAACGATGGCCGAAATGATCTTCAAGCCCGGCGGCGGAGCTGGCTTTGGTATGTCAGCTACACCCTCACATATTAGTCCTTCACACAGTAACGTCTCGGCATGATGCTAATATCGCGCGTATCGTTGATTTTCGGCAGACCTGACGGTGGTGGACACGGCGTGCTGCGGCGGCGCCGGCAAGTGCAACTCCTCCGCCAAGCTCTGCCACAACCACGACAACTATATGTTCTGGGACAGCTACCATCCGACGAAAGCCGCGTCGGCTCTGGCCGCGATGGCGCTCTTCAGCGACCCCGGAATGTACGTCCACCCCATCAACGTGGAGGCGCTCGCGGAGTTGTAGCGTGGAAGACCGCGAGCCATCTGGCAGTGTATTGCTTAGGGCAGTTCTTATCGAACCCAAAACTTAATTTACAAATAGCCACCTCAAAGCATAATTAAGATCCAAAAAAAATCCTGAGTTTTTCTGCATTCTACTTGATCCCCAGTACTTAATTTCCTAAAAGTTTGCTTTTGCTATTTCCCTCGTCCCCTTGCATATGTAAATCTCATTTCGACTTTGTTTCAATAACTAGTAAAACCTTAATGTTTTGAAAGCATACATATAAAAACATTTCAAATGTCAATGCACAAAATCAATTTCAAATCACACATGTTCTTGAATTGTACCGCAAGCAACAACACAGTTTTTCTTTTCTTTGAAAACAGCAACAACACAGTTCATCCAAGAAATGCTTGGATGTACTGTAGGTCGCATGCTCATTCAGTGGCACACCATTTGGTAGCATTTTGTCTACTTGCTCAACACAACCTATTCACCAGTTGCATTTTACTTGACTTGCGGCCCAATGGTGCAAGAGTAAAATATTTGTGAGGTTGGCCCCGCCCTTCACCATGCCACGATAGTGCTCCTCAATTCATCTCCGAAGCATCTATTTGCTTTGACCTAGGCCCACCAGCACGTTAAGATACAGTCCATGAATAGCACAATGTCAAGTCCTTCTCCATGTTATAGCTGCTCATTCTTTCCATCTTCTACGTTGTTTGGCTTAGGATCTTCAAGTTGAGGTTCTCAATGATAACGCAATCATCCGTCGCCAAATCATGCAAACTTAACAAGAACTCATCCACGGTCGAGTAATGTTGAACACCATGTGCAAGTGCATAAATTATGTAGACCTCAACATTACTAAAGTTTGAACGGGAGATGTTGAAGAAGAAAAAATACTTTTGAAGATTTTTCTTAAACAGTTCACTGATTCGGAAAACGCTAGTGGCGATGTGCCAAAAACCAGGTTGGTGGTGCTACTGATAAAATGTATTGATGATGTGTGTATTCATATGTCACTAGTCACATAGATACTTGTGGCGTGCCAAATGTCAGAACGCCAACAACATATTTCCTAAACTTGTAGTGTTGCGATATTAGGCACCCCACCAATGTATTTTCCAACAAAAAAATGTGCGGCGTCGTGGCAGCGTTTCTTGAATGACAACAACACATATCAAAGATAAAGCTGAGCAACAATCAGTTTATCACATGGCCAAACATATATAAAATGATCAGCAATCTCACAACTCCGTTCATCATCTGGAAACAACTCTACGCATGTTTAAACAAATTAGCTAGTTAGTTCATCATCAACACAAACAAATTGTGCAGTTTAAGAAACAAGTATCACACAGGGGCCCAGCCACCTGTCTTATTGACCTCGATCACATCGGTGCAGCCTACTAGATGATGTCAATGATGATTATCATTCTAAAATTGTTGTGCCCGGTGTCCGTCATAGTGAGTAGCGTAGCCTGTTGAACCTGGAGATTCTTCCCCGTGAATAAATCCTTCCACCCCTCCTTGCTGAAGACAATGCGATCGTTTGTGTCTGGCTCGTGAGTTGAGGTGCGTGGACTCCCCATACTCCAAGGTGTAGTCCAGCATGGCATGCTTCATCACCCATTATGCCACTGCTCAACGCTACCTTTTTTCAAAATTTCTGAAAAATCAAATGAGCAACGATGTCAGACTGGCACACGTGCTGGACATGAAAAGAGGAGAAAAGGTACTCCCTCCGATCCATATTAGTTGTCTCTCAAACGGGTGTACTAGCATTGGAATACGTATAGATACATCCATTTCAACAATAATTAATATGGATTGGAGGGAGTAAATGACTTCAAAGAACATGTCATCACATGTTTGCTAAGATTGGTCCTTGTCAAACGGGTCACAAATGGAACCGGACGTAGACATACGTGGCGGTAGGATGTGCAAGAGGGGTCAGTTTCATCTTCATTGAGCTTGATTCTTTGGACGAAGACAGTAGAATTAACTGGGTCGCCCTCACCATCATTAGCAAAGAGAATAGACTGCATGGCACTTATCCTCTTAAGGACAATCGGATCATTTCTCCCCTAGTGAGACCATTCTATGTGATGAACGGGTCCCATCCTTCGCCTCCCTGCGGGTGATTGTCGGTCCTTTCTCCAAATCAATGTTGTATGTGCCCCCAAGACCCTTAAAGAGCACACCCTCACATGTAAGTTAGTTCAGCTACAACCTTACATTGCATGGGAAAATCTATGCAAAAAAACATTACATCAATGTTAAAAAGCACTAAAGGGAAAACAGAAGTTCTTACAAATGTATGAAAAAGAATAGTTCATTACACTGAATGTAGGAACCCCTCTACAAGACAGATACTGAACAACGAGCCATAGAAAGGGTGCTTACTCACTTTGACTTGCATAGTTGGCACCGCACCATATCATGTAGAGAAGAAGTGCAATCTAAAAGAAATATGCCCTAGAGGTAATAATAAATGTTATTATTTATTTTTGTGTTTTTAATTAATGTTTAATTTTTGAATATGACGACATCGGTTCTTGAACATAATATTCAGATGAAAACTCAATTGCGTGTGAGGAAATGTAAACAACAACTAGTTCCCTAGTATCACCTCTTGGACTAGCTCATGTGTTACATGTTGATCCTGTTTTTCTAATCATAGGGCATTGTTAAAGTAACAAGGATGCTTGAAACAATGTGTGCACATTGTTAACACAACAGTGGTGTTGGATACACCCAACCAAATGATATGCTACGAGAACATCATATTAGTATAATCATATAAGCGTTAACGTATATTCACTTCCTTGGATCATGAGAGTGATGAGTACCTTCATGCCATATGATATACTTTCGGATTTGTCAACTTTCACGTACATCGAAGAAGTATGTCGAGCGGCTTGATAGCTAAATATTGGGATTGGCTCCTCTGAGCTAGAAATATATACTCTCGGCCCTCTTAGTATTTTGGTATACAACATCGTCTGGCCAGACACGACATGATATGATTGTGAGGATGCAAGAATATGGTGCAGGAGAAAAAAACTAAACCACTAACAAGGATAACTGTGTATTGTGATCAAGTTGTTGCTTCACACTGATACCGAAAGTCTCGCCTAAGATCGTGTTAAGTATTGTGAACCAAAGTGAAATATGTACATCAACAAAAGGTTCGCTCAATAAACAAACCATGATGGAGTTAATAAGGATGCCCAGATCCCGCTATCGATTATTGAATGGGAAGTGTTCCGGGTCATTTATGCATATTAATGAGCATGCATGGTCACACACTTAATTTTTAGTGATTTGTTAGAGAACTAGTAGATGAAGGATAATATGAGAAATGGTTACACACGTGTTCCATGTGGCTCTAGAAGTGTTTCGAGAATTCCCAAGAGGTCCCTGAAATGTCTGATAGTGACTTGGCAGTGCCGAAAAGGCCCTACAAGCTTCTGAAAAGGTCTGTAAGGTTCTACGAGGTTCCTGGTGGGCCAAGGGCATGACACCTTGGTGTCAAGGCACACCTAATAGCCTTAGGTCTGCTGGACCTATAGTCCATAAGGGGCAAGGCACCCTAGGGAGGAGGCCTCCAAGATGGAGATTGCTAGGGTGGGTTACCTGAGGAGGACTCTTCCACTAGGCTGGCGAAACCCTTGGGCCCTCCACCTACATGTAGGTGGGGGTACTCCAAAGATACAACAAGCCCTCAAATGCCCCTTTCCTCTTTACATTGCGCTCCATTTTCTCCTCCAGTCAAGATCAGTTCGAGATCAAACTACTCCTCCTCTAGTTTTCTCAGCAAGTTTCCATTCTATATGACGAACTATGCTAAACCACTACTTATGCACGTGTGGATATCATAGAGACATTTTTCTTTTCGTGCTAGATTGGAGAATTACTTAGAGAGATACAGTTCTCGCGGTTGGGAGGTTTAATCCTAGTGGGGGGATCGTTACCAACTTCTTCTCTCGGTTGTGTTCTAGTTGTTAAAGATAGGACCTAATCTATATGCATCTTCGTAGTGATCCTGGGATTATTCATAGGAGGAAGGAATGTTTTTTTGTTTGCTACTATGTTTCCCAACTGTGGCGCCATGAGCAATCTATGAGTATAGGTAGGTTTCGATTTAGAGAACATGGAAATGTGCGGGTATTGCATATTTGTTTGTGTGGGTAGTAGATGTGATCTATTACTTGAAGTTCCTTTTGCATCCCTTGAGTTTGAAATTTATCTTCATGGAATGGCAACTGTTTAGTTTTTTCGTTGTATTGTGCTTAGAGTTTTGAAGTTTTGAACGAAATTTTAAAATCTCCCTTTCACCCACCCCTCCGCCGGGTCGATATACTCCGATCCATGGTTAAATGGCATTTGTATCAGTCAACTTCACGCGTCCATGTGTGTCACAGCAAGTCTCCTATGCTGAATGTTGGAGATATGCCCTAGAGCCAATCATGTATGATGATATTTCCTATGTGTTTATGAATAGAGATAGTCCTTGGACATTATTAGTGATGTGTATTAACAAGTACTGACTTGTTTGTGAGACTATGCATTGTATGATAACTGTCCTAAATGGTCCCTAGTCAAAAGGGTTGTGTGGACGCACAACTAATCAGACTAGCATATGACACGGTGGATGGTTCGGTCTCACTGACCATGTAGCATTGGATGCTAGCCGGATAATATGGACTCAGAAAGATCTGGCCGGATTCGACATAGTCAGATCCGAGTCGAGATAAGGTCTGAGTTGGATAGACCCAACTATCAGACGCAGCGATAGGTCATCTGTGAGTCTCTAGTACAACATACGTTCTATGTACTAAGACCTGAGCCGGCGCATGTACTCGGGATGGTGACAGACTTGCTTTGGGCTGACTAAACGCTACTCCGTGACAGGGTAGTTACAAAGGTAGGTTTCGGGCTTGTCCAGACCCATGCTGCGAGAATGGTCGAGCAAGATAGGATTTGCCCCTCCTACCAGGAGAGATATACTCTGGGCCCCCTCGGGTGATCCGACCTGGATAAGCATGGCCATATGATGAGGATTATGAGATAATCCAAAATGTTGGTCGGATTCACCAAAACGAGAAAGAGGTCATGCTGCAACAAGGATGACCATATCGCCTTGTGCACGACAACATATATCGTGTGGCAATGGGAATAGAAATGTCAAGTACAGGTTCGCCTAACCAGCTTCATCAGACACTTGGAGTCGGCACGCCTTGCTAGAGGCTTCTACCGACTGGTCGAGCCGGATGTGATCTGACTCGCGACCAAGTGAACGAGAACCTAAGGGGTCACGCGCTTAAGGGAAGGAACATGTGGGCTTTAGGATCCGTGCGAGGCCCAAGAGTTGAGCCCGCGCCAGATGCCTATATATAGTGGAGGTGCGGCACACCCATCCGGTTGATCGCTTCGACGCCTTCATTAGGGCTTTGCATGTGTTGCAACTAGCCACCTCCACTCGCCGCCGCCGACGACATGATAGGACCTAGCAGTCCGCTGCATGGTGTTCCTCCTGCACGTGCGGATACCATTAGAGGCGGTGCACCTGCATCGCTCCGACGGACCTGTACATGGGATCTTGCGACCGGTGGTTCGAGGGAGATCGGATCGACTGTTCGTGGGAAATCGAATGAGGCGGAGACGGACCACACGAACGCGCTGCCCCAACTCTACCTCCGTTGCACGACACTGCGTTTCTATTGGTAACTGAAAGGGCGTGGATGTCGCCTAGAGGGGGGTGAATAGGTGCTTTAAAATAATTACAGTTTAGGATTGAACAAATGTGGAATAAAACTATCGTTTAATTAGTCAAGCACAAAACCTAAAACAACTACGCTCACCTATGTGCACCAAGAACTTATGCTAAGCAAGATATACAACTAAGTGATAGCAAGATATATAACAAGAAACAATATGGATATCACAAAGTAAAGTGCATAAGTAAAGGGGCTCGGGTAAGAGATAACCGTGGAACACGGAGACGACGATGTATCCTGAAGTTCACACCCTTGCAGATGCTAATCTCCGTTCAGAGCGGTGTGGAGGCACAATGCTCCCCAAGAAGCCACTACGGCCACCGTAATCTCCTCACGCCCTCGCATAATGCAAGATGTCGTGATTCCACTAAGGGACCCTTGAGGGTGGTCACCGAACCCGTACAAACAAGGTTGAGGCAATCTCCACAACTTGATTGGAGGCTCCCAACGACACCATGAAGCTTCACCACAATGGATTGTGGCTTCGAGGTTACCTCAAATGCTCGGGGCAATCTCCACAACCTAATTGGAGACCCTGAAGCTTGCCCGGAGCTTTGCACCACAATGATTGAGCTCCGAGGCACCATCAACCGTCTAGGGCGCCAAAGCACCCAAGAGGAACAAGCTCTAGGGTGCTCAAACACCCAAGAGTAATAGCTTCTCAACTTCTCACTTCCATGTATCACCGTGGAGAACTCAAACCTATGCACCAAATGCAATGGGAAGGGAACACGGAGTGCCCAAGTCCTTCTCTCCCAACTCCCACCAAAGCAACTAATTTTAGGGAGGAAATGAGAGGAAGAACGAAGAAGAACACGAAGAACTCCAAGATCTGGATCCAAGGGGTTCCCCTCACTTAGAGGAGAAAGTGATTGGTGGAAATGTGGATCTAGATCTCCTCTCTCTTTTCCCTCAAGAACTAGCAAGAATCGTTGGAGGGATTGAGAGTTAGCAAGCTCGAAGAAGGTCAACAATGGGGGAACAACACGAGCTCAAGAGATAAGGTTCAATGGGGAAGAAGACCCCCTTTTATAGGTGGGGAAAATCCAAACGTTATGCTCACAGCACGCACAAAGCGGTACTACCGCTCCAAGGAGCGGTAGTACCCCTTTGAAAAACAACACCAAGGAGGAAAAAGGCCAGTAGAACTGCTGGAGCGGTACTACCGCTCGTCCTCACGGTACTACGTCTATGGATAGCGGTACTACCGCTACTGGTAGCGGTACTACTGCTTCCGAGCGGTACTAAAAAATTACATCCATGCCTACCACGGCTGGACTTAACACGAGATTTTGGTACGGAGCGGTAGTACTGCTCCGGAGCGGTAGTAAAAAATTACATCCGCTCTAGCCGCGGTAGTACCGCCGCAGCCTTTTAAGAACACCAAAACTGCCATAACTTTTGCAAACGGACACCGAATTCAACGAAACAAAGTTTGTTGGAAAGCTAACGACATGGGATAACACAATCTTGATTTAAATATCAATAAGAAGCAAATGATAAAAGGCCCATAAGAAAATGGTGAGAACCCTTCCTCGAATAAGACCGATAAAACTTCCAACACCGAAAACGCAATGGACGAAGCATATGAAATCCGTTTTTGATGTACTAGAGCTTGTCATGAAGATAACCCCAAGCTCAAGAACCCACATAGAGAAAATCCAACCAAGAACCAAGAAATATGATGATGCTAAGAATGCAATGGTTTGAGCTCTCAACGAACGATACGATCAAGCTACTCACTTGAGAGCCCCCCTTGATAGTACGACAATCGATCCTATAACCCGGTCTCTCAACTACCACCATGAGACCAGTAAAATATAAAACCCTATCAAGGTCAAACCTGAGCCTTGCGCATAGTCCACTTGATCAAGATGATGACGATCTTGACTTCCTCAAGATGGACCACCTTTCTTGATTGCGTTGGCTTGACGAAGACTAGATGATTTCTCCCCCATACTACACTATGGGTGAGCTAATATTCGGCACATCTTCACAAGTCCAGTGACACCACAATGGATGGCAAGCTTCAAGCCTGATCTCTCTGTGATGCTTCACTTGAACTTGCACAACTCAGCCTTGATAACGATCACCACTTGATGTCATCTTCCATGGGTTGTATGGGATCTTCCTCTTGATGCAATCGCATGGAAATATGCCTAACCCCACAAACTCTCACAAGGAACATGGGTTAGTACACAAAGCGTAATGGACAATGCTTACCATACCATGGGGTCACTTGATCCCTCTCGGTACATCTTGTACGCTTTGTGTGTTGATCACTTGATTCACTCTTTGACTTAGTCTTGATCAACCTTGTATCTTATCTTGTCTCTTCATAAAGATGATGTCTTGAAGGTAATCATGAATGCTCACACAATCTCCTTCTTCAAGACATGCTTGCAATAATCTCAACTCTCACATGACCAATATTTGGATAAACCTTGAATACCACCTTGGTCATCGTATAAACTCCTTGAAACCCAACAGATGGACTTCAAGAAGTGCCTATGGACAAATCCTTCGAATATAACTCAAGGCAACTATTAGTCCATAGGGATTGTCATCAATTACCCAAAACCAAACATGGAGAAGTGTGCTCTTACAATCTCCCCCATTTTGGTAATTGATGACAACCACTTTCAAGAGAGTTTATATAAGTAAATAAGCACAACCAAGCACACACAAATGCATGCACGGATGTGAGATGCAAATGCTTAAGAAACAAAAGCAAAACTCTCAAAGCATTACAAACTAAACTCTCTAAACTTCTCCCCCATTGACATCGATTGCCAAAATGGACAAAAAGTTTAGAAAGCCAATATAATAGGTGTTCCTCCAAAAGGTTTGTATATCTCAAAATACGTGTGCAAAGAAATACACATATCCAATGATAAGTAGTTGGAGGAAGACAAACTATATTGAGAACCCAAAGATTGCACAAAGACATACACCGAAGTGAAGCAAGCAATCAAAAGATACTAATTGGAACAATCAATCACGTGGACCAACGAGCCACATGAATAAAATATATTATGATATGGGTAAAAGAGTGTTTATAAAGAAACTAGAGGAGCTCCCCATGATTTGTGCACAAATAATAATTTTTGTATTTGAATACAAGTGCACAAAATAGGATCATGACTCCCCCACAATCAATATAAACACACCACAAGTGCAGGCAAGTAGATAAGACAAAGACCATAGTACTTGAACTAAACATATGGTTGAGCAACATGTAAAAGAGGCAATCTTAAGAATAGGCTCAACCAAAATGATGTGTGTGAGTCATGGAAAAGCACTTGAGAAGACTAGTATAAGGATGAGCATAAAGCATCGACATAGTCTTGATGAAATGAGACACAAAGTGCAAACCATATCCTTCCCACACACAAACCACTAGCAAAAGGGTTCACAAGCTTACTAATAGGAAAATTAAAAACCAAAGCTTGTGACAAGCCCTAGTGAAGATAGGAAAATGATAGCCTTTTCAAGAGGAGGGATACCAATCGAAATGGCAAAATCCTCGTGAAGACAAGCATGAGGAGAATAATTTTCTCCACCAAAGAGTGCATGAAGATGCTAGGATATAAGATCTGCACTCAAGACAAATTCTTTCACGAAACCACCAAGTAAATAAAAAGGAAATGCAACGATGGACGTGAAAGAAAAGAGGATATCAACTAGAGATGTAACTTCTGTCATGTGTATAAGATTCTAGGTAGAGGGCAATCATGATGATATATCCACAAAGAATAATGTACACACGAAATAGTTACAAGAAGGAACAAACAAGATATCCACAGGGAAGTCATAACTATACCAATAAGATCTTTGCTTGAAAGCATAGCACATAGCCTAATATTTTCTTATTGTACATAACTAACCTCCCAATACACGAACATGAAAGACATCACCAATTAGCAATATGACATCATCGTTGAGACTCTTTGAGAAAGGAAACAAGTACCACAAGAATGACTCAAGAAATTCCTGCAATGATGCAACCAATAAACACTTGAATGCGAGAAATGTATGCATGAAGTGGATACTTGTTACCGAGATAGCATTGGATTTATGTAGTAGACAATGGTTCTTTGATCATCCTAGCAAGGCTCGAATAAGCTCGTGGTGTCAACACCTTCCTTGTATGTGAGTCGAGTATCCAATGTATCTCCAATTGTTCCTAGAACAACACCACAAACAAAGTGGTACCCAAACTTATTGGGACCAAAAAGTTAGTGTACCAACAATATATAGGACAAAACTCCACATAAATATGTGCATATAGATATGAACTTGAATTTCATGCATACTTTAGCCAATTTATTTCATAGTGGAGTTTCCCCTATATATTGGGTCAAGGAAAGAGAACATGCCAACGAAAGTACATGTAGTAAATATGCATGCTCAAGGCTTTCGAGAATCAAATCAACACACAGTTGATAAGATACCGAGAGAAAAGGAATCAAGTGAAAATAAGATACCAAACAAAAAATATCACTTGGCGGATACCAACTAAATTATATATCAAGGAATGAGATATCCATTGACACATGCCAAATAGAAGGAAACAGGATACCAATTGACGAAAAACAAGAGGTATCAAGTTCCGAAAAGAGAGTTAGGTTCCACAAACCACACCCTCCACAAATTTTCATGCTAGCACAATGTACCATAGAGAAAAGGCTTGCCTCCCTCCAACACACACTTGATGAGGATCAAAAGATTTTTTGATAAACACATAAAGAGAGTGTTCTAAAGAAAATAGGAGGCTCCCCCAAGAGATGTGCATTATATAGAATTTGCATTTGGATACAACATGCACATGATGGGATCATCACTTTCCCTATATCTATAAAAACGCTAGACATGCTCAAAAAGATCCACAAGAGACAAGGAAGACAAACGATAAACAAAATACAATGTAAAGATGATTAGCAATTTCTACCATCAAAGGATACCAAATGTCGAAGGACAAGAAGTAATTCGAAATATTTCCTATTGGTAGATTGCGAAGAAATCCAACATCATCTTTACACGTAAGTCATAAGCAAATGACACTTGTAGAGCTAACATGCCACCTAGGAACAAGATAAATTATAATATCAAATCTAAGTGGCAATATCTCAAATGTACACATTCTCTGGGATTGTAATATGCACATAGCAGATTACTCCCCCATAATGTGGTAACCCAACGATAATAACATGTGGCAAATGAAGTACAACAAGAGATGATTAATGGACCTTTTAGAATTTGAATTTCTCATCAGACGACATACCACATAGAAGTTAGATAATCTTGTAATATCAATACTAAGTGGTATTCCTCATGTACACACATTTTTAGGATTGTGAAGTTCACAAAGCACATCACTCCCCCAAAATGGGATAATCCATTAATCTCTAAAGAGAGCCAACTAAGATAAGACAAGATGCAAAAAAGGCTCAACACAAGACTCACACATACATGATGTGCAACCCATCATACATACTTGATTTCTCAAGATAAACAAATAAGAAACACAACATATACAAACGCATTCAAGGTACAAAACCTCAACATGCAAAGGGGAAAGTAACTAACAATGTATTAAATTTAAGTACATGTTACCGCAAGGAGGAACATTGGATATAAGTGAGAAACTTGATAATCCACATGACTTGGCTTGAGATAATATGAATGATAAATATCCCTTAATTCTTCATGATGTATCCAAGTCACCAGTGCCCTCCATCAATGCCTATTGATCAAGTTTGAGCTTGTTGATACCCAACCAAGTTGGTCCTAAGAGGTTAGTCACAATAGGCTTGGCTACCCAAATGGTTCTTTTCTTGACACCACTTTGAGTACCAACACATTTGGCAAACACATTGCCAAGCTTATACTTCCCAAGAGAATAGATACCATCAATAACGATTGGGTTGGATAAGTTACCTCTTGTGCAGTTAGAAGCGAAGTGACCCTTCTCACGACATAAGTAGCAACATTTACCCTTTGCTTTCTTCTCAATTGATTTCTCAACTTGAAGAGCGGTGACTTGGGTCTTCTTGGGAAGAGACCTTTCTTCAATTTGTGGTTGAGCATGAGATTGAAATTGTGGCCGCTTCCCTTGTTGCTTGTTACTTTGGGGCTTCTTCTTTAATGGGCAAGATCTAACATGGTGGCCTTCAATTTTGTACTTGAAGCAAATAATCTTGGCCGAATTCTTGACTTGTTATTGACCCTTCTTCTTGTTGTTCGTGGACATCTTCTTCTTCTTCTTGGAGTTGAATCCAAGTCCACCTTTGTCATTTGGGAGTTGTTGCACACTCAAGATATTGTTGAGTGTGGACTTCCATTCATGACTATTTTCCAAGTCTTTCTGCAAAGAAGTAAATTGGGCCTTGAGCTCATTGATTTCCTCTACATGGTTACAATTAACACAAGTGCTAGAGGAAGTATAAGCTTTATCGTTAGAGTAACAAGGCAAGGAAAGTAATTCATCGCACGATGTACCAACATTATGAGTAGATGAACTACGAGGACTAGCACATGGCAACAAAGCATTTCTACTAGATGTAGTGCTAATTTTCACCTGAGGCTCACTACATGCTACCTTAGTAGTAGTAGCCTCATGAGCTATCTTTAGCACATTATAAGATACTAGAAGATCGCCATGAGAGCTATAAAGCTTTTCAGTACTTTCTTCCAATTTCCCATAATTGCTAGATAGAAACTCAAGTTGAGCCCTTAGCTCAACATTCTCCTTTAATATGGATGCTTCACAAGAAATAGAGTTAGTAGCACAAGCATCATCATTAACAACAAGAGGAGAAGGCAACTGGGCAAGCTCTTTAGCATATGAAAGTTTAAGTTAAGCATGAGACTCGATGAGTTCAATGAGCGAACTCTTAATGACCCTTGAGCCATTTTCGAGGTGCTCAGAGTCCTCAAGGAGTTTAGCATGTGCAACTTAAAGCTGATCATTTTTAGTTCTAAAATCATTAGCCACCTTGAGAGCTCTTTCATGGGATTCCTTTAATCTAGATAATTCTAGAGCAAAGCTCTCCTCAAGAGATTCCTTGCTGGTTTGTTCATTTTCAAGAGCTTGAGATAGCTCCGCAATCTCATTAGCGTAATCACGTTCATGACCTTCCATTTTCTCAATGGTGGCCTTATGTTCCTCGATATGAGCTTCCAAATCCTCAATATATTTCTTGCCCTCAATGGCAATAGACATGATTTCCATGAAGTTGGAACGAGCAATATTATTCTTATGAAAAGCTTTAAAAACCATTTCTCCCTTATGTTTTAAGGAAGCAATATTATCACTCTCTTCATCATTATCATCAACATCATCATCGTGAGATATATTGAGATTCAAAGTAGGAGATACCTTTGAAGCCTTAGCCATAAGGCAAAAGTGGGAAACAATAGATGATGATGTAGGATCCCTTGAAGCACCATTCAAGACCACATCTTGTTCCATGGAGTGTTGGGTTTCCTCTACATTGTTAGCACAACAACTCGAGGAAATAGAAACACTTTTATCACGGCAACAAGATATAGCAAGCATATCATCATGAGATTTAGTCAAGCAATTTGTACATGATATGCAAGGACTATCAACACAAGCATGTGAAATATTTACAGTGCTCGAGGTGTTAAAGTCCAAAGATGAAGCATTGCAATAAGATAGTGAAGAAGAATTATCAACAATAAGCCACTATCATCATTACAATGATCATCACTACTCACCATATAATTACCTTGTGCAAATCCACATGTAGGTGAAGTACATGAAGTTGAGAAGACAACACGACCGGAGGTGGAGGGATAACAATCATCCCTACACATCTTGGACTCACCAAATTTATCTTGAAGCTTTGTCCACAACTCATGAGCATCCCGGAATGGCATGAGTTAAAATATAACTACATTGCTCAAAGCATCAAAAAGCACATTAGAAGCTTGAGCATTGAGATAAGAGTTTTTCTCATCCTATAAAGATATGTGTTGAGAATCCTTTGGAGGAGAAAAATCCATATCTACAATTTGATCTAAATTTGGGTCCATGACCCTAAAGATTTAAGCACGCGAATTACCCAAACATCAAAATTTGTGCCATTGAAACTAAGAGTGTTAGAGAATCCTAATCCCTTAGTCGACATCCTTACTCTCTAGGTTGTTAAACCTAATAATGAGAGACCTAGCTCTGATACCAATTGAAAGGACGTGGATGTTGCCTAGAGGGGGGTGAATAGGCGCTTTAAAATAATTATGGTTTAGGCTTGAACAAATGTGGAATAAAACTATCGTTTAATTAGTCAAGCACAAAACCTAAAACAACTAGGCTCACCTATGTGCACCAACAACTTATGCTAAGAAAGATATACAACTAAGTGATAGCAAGATATATAACAAGAAACAATATGGCTATCACAAAGTAAAGTGCATAAGTAAAGGGGCTCGGGTAAGAGATAACTGAGGCACGCGGAGACGACGATGTATCTCGAAGTTCACACCCTTGCGGATGCTAATCTCCGTTCGGAGCGGTGTGGAGGCACAATGCTCCCCAACAAGCCACTAGGGCCACCGTAATCTCCTCACGCCCTCGCACAATGCAAGATGTCGTGATTCCACTAAGGGACCCTTGAGGGTGGTCACCGAACCCGTACAAACAAGGTTGGGGCAATCTCCACAACTTGATTGGAGGCTCCCAACAACACCACAAAGCTTCACCACAATGGATTGTGGCTCCGAGCTGACCTCAAATGCTCAGGGCAATCTCCACAACCTAATTGGAGACCCCGAAGCTCGCCCGGAGCTTTGCACCACAATGATTGAGCTCTGAGGCTACACCAACCGTCTACGGCGCCAAAGCACCCAGGAGGTACAAGCTCTAGGGTGCTCAAACACCCAAGAGTAATAGCTTCTCAACTTCTCACTTCCACATATCACCGTGGAGAACTCAAACCTATGCACCAAATGCAATGGCGAGGGCACACAGAGTGCCCAAGTCCTTCTCTCCCAACTCCCACCAAAGAAACTAATGCGAGGGAGGAAATGAGAGGAAGAACAAAGAAGAACACAAAGAACTCCAAGATCCAGATCCAAGGGGTTCCCCTCACTTAGAGGAGAAAGTGATTGGTGGAAATGTGGACCTAGATCTCCTCTGTCTTTTCCCTCAATAACTAGCAAGAATAATTGGTGGGATTGAGAGTTAGCAAGCTCGAAAAAGGTCAACAATGGGGGAAGAACATGAGCTCAAGAGATAAGGTTCAATGGGGAAGAAGACCCCCTTTTATAGGTGGGGGAAAATCCAACCGTTATGCTCACAGGCCACACAGAGTGGTACTACCGCTCCAAGGAGCGGTACTACCGCTAGGGCGGTAGTACCCCTTTGAAAAACAACACCAAGGAGGAAAAAGGCCATTAGAACCACCGGAGCGGTACTACCGCTCGTCTTCATGGTACTACCGCTATGTATAGAGGTACTACCGCTACGGTAGAAGTACTACTACTTGCGAGCGGTACTAAAAAATTACATCTGTGCCTACCACGGTTGGACTTAACACGAGATTTTTGTCCAGAACGGTAGTACCATACTTGGAGCCGCGGTAGTACCGCTCCGGAGCGGTAGTAAAAAATTACATCCGCTCTAGTCACGGTAGTACCGCCGCAGCCTTGTAAGAACACCAAAACTGCCCCAACTTTTGCAAATGGACTCCGAATTCAACGAAACAAAGTTTGTTGGAAATCTAACGACATGGGCTAACATAATATTGATTTAAATATCAATAAGAAGCAAATGATAAAAGGCCCATAATAAAATGGTGACAACCCTTCCTCGAATAAGACCGATAAAACATCCAACACCGAAAACGCAATAGACGAAGCATATGAAATCTGTTTTCGATGTACTAGAGCTTGTCATGAAGATAACCACAAGCTAAAGAACCCACATAGAAAAAATAAAACCAAGAACCAAGAAATATGATGATGCCAAGAATGCAATGGTTTGAGCTCTCAACGAACAATACGGTCAAGTTACTCACTTGAGAGCCCCCCTTGATAGTACGGCCAGATCCTATAACCCGGTCTCTGAACTACCACCATGAGACCGGTAAAATATAAAACCCTATCAAGGTCAAACCTTAGCCTTGCGCATAGTCCACTTGAGCTAGATGATGACGATCTTGACTTCCTCAAGATGGACCACCTTTCTTGATTGTGTTGGCTTGATGAAGACTAGATGATTGCTCCCCCATACTCCACTATGGGTGAGCTACTCTTCGGCACATCTTCACAAGTCCATTGACACCACAATGGACGGCAATCTTCAAGCCTGATCTCTCCGTGATGTTTCACTTGAACTTGCACACCTCAACCTTGATAACGATCACCACTTGATGTCATCTTCCATGGGTTGTATGGGATCTTCCTCTTGATGCAATCGCATGGAAATATGCCTAACCCCACAAAGAACTTTAACAAGGAACATGGGTTAGTACACAAAGCATAATGGACAATGCTTACCATACCATGGGATCACTTGATCCCTCTCGGTACATCTTGTACGCTTTGTGTGTTGATTACTTGATTCACTCTTTGACTTAGTCTTGATCAACCTTGTATCTTATCTTGTCTCTTCATAAAGATGATGTCTTGAAGGTAATCATGAATGCTCACACAATCTACTTTTTCAAGACATGCTTGCAATAATCTCAACTCTCACATGACCAATATTTGGATAAACCTTGAATACCACCTTGGTCATCATATAAACTCCTTGAAACCCAACTGATGGACTTCAAGAAGTGCCTATGGACAAATCCTTCGAATATAACTCAAGGCAACTATTAGTCCATAGGGATTGTCATCAATTACCCAAAACCAAACATGGAGAAATGTGCTCTTACAATCTCCCCCATTTTGGTAATTGATGACAACCACTTTCAAGAGAGTTTATATAAGGAAATAAGCACAACCAAGCACACACAAATGCATGCACGGATGTGAGATGCAAATGCTTAAGAAACAAAAGCAAAACTCTCAAAGCATTACAAACTAAACTCTCTAAACTTCTCCCCCATTGACATCGATTGCCAAAATGGAAAAAAAGTTTAGAAAGCCAATATAATAGGTGTTCCTCCAAAAGGTTTGTATATCTCAAAATACGTGTGCAAAGAAATACACATATCCAATGATAAGTAGTTGGAGGAAGACAAACTATATTGAGAACCCAAAGATTGCACAAAGACATACACCGAAGTGAAGCAAGCAATCAAAAGATACTAATTGGAACAATCAATCACGTGGACCAACGAGCCACATGAATAAAAGATATTATGATATGGGTAAAAGAGTGTTTATAAAGAAACTAGAGGAGCTCCCCATGATTTGTGCACAAATAATAATTTTTGTATTTGAATACAAGTGCACAAAATAGGATCATGACTCCCCCACAATCAATATAAACACACCACAAGTGCAGGCAAGTAGATAAGACAAAGACCATAGTACTTGAACTAAACATATGGTTGAGCAACATGTAAAAGAGGCAATCTTAAGAATAGGCTCAACCAAAATGATGTGTGTGAGTCATGGAAAAGCACTTGAGAAGACTAGTATAAGGATGAGCATAAAGCATCGACATAGTCTTGATGAAATGAGACACAAAGTGCAAACCATATCCTTCCCACACACAAACCACTAGCAAAAGGGTTCCCATATGTGATCCATCTTCGTCGCATGTTCTTGGATGTTTTGCGTCTAGGAATATTTTAATTTGCATGCAATGCACCTACGGTAGAACCCTACACTAAAAAAACTCGTTCAAAAGTTTATTGTGAGATAAGGAAATAACAACGGTTGTAGCAATGAGATAAACAACTAATGTCAATACATTTCACGGAACATAATTTTTGAATACGCTAGTCGATGTCCACTACACAACTTGTTATTGTAGACTTGTGTTGGGACTCCAAGTGCAGAGTTTTGTAGGACAGTCGAAAATCTCCCTCAAGTGGATGAACTAAGGTTTATCAATCTATGGGAGGTGTGGGATGAAGATGGTCTCTCTAAAATAACCCTGCTACTAAATAATAAAAAGTCTCTTGTGTCCCCAACACACCAAATACAATGGTAAATTGTATAGGTGCACTAGTTCGTCTAAGAGATGGTGATACAAGTGTAGTAATGACATTAGATATTGTTTTTTGTAATAATAACAATATAAACCCCCAGCAAGGTAGCTTGTAACAAAAGTGAGAACAACGATATTGCAATGCTTCAACACAAGGCCTAGGGTTCGTACTTTCGCTAGTGCAATCTCTCAACAATGCTTATATAATTGGATCACATGACCATCCCTCAACGTGCAATGAAGAATCACTGCAACGTTCGTATCTAGCGGAGAACATAAGAAGAAAATTTTTGTAGGGTACGGAACCACCTTAAAGTTATCTTTTCCGATCGATCTATCCAAGAGTTTGTACTAAAATAACACGCAGTTATCCTTTCGGATCGATCTATCTAAGAGTTCGTACTAGAATAACACCATATGATACGCATCAACCAACTCTAATGTTACCACAAGTATCCATGAGTTAATTATACGATATGCATCAAACAATTTCAGATTTATAATACTAAATCCAACACAAAGAACCTCAAATAGTGCCCCAAGATTTCTATCATAGAACAAGGTATGAAAACGTGCAATCAACCCCTATGCATAGATCCCCAAGGTCACCGGAATCCGCAAGTTGACACCATAACATATATGAAGTGAATCACTTGAATACCCCAATGTCACTACAGGTATCCGCATGCAAGACATACATCAAGTGCTCTCAAATCCATAAAAGTATTTAGTCCGATAATAACAAAATCTCAGAGGGAAAACTCAATTCATGACAACAATATAGAGAGTTGAAAACACCGTATGATCCAACTATATTAACAAAGCCCGTGATACATCAAGATCGTGCCATCTCAAGAACACGAGAGAGAGAGAGATTGAACAAATAGCTACTGGTATAAACCTTCAGCTCCGAGGGTGGATTACTCCCTCCTCATCATGGCCTCCATCGGGATGATGAAGATGGCCACCGGAGATGATCTACCCTCTCCGGGAGTGTACTGGAATGCCTCTAGATTGGTTTTTCGTCAATACAGAGAGTTGCGGGGACGGGAAGAGGAGTCTGGGGTTATTTCTGATGGTTTCTTATTTATAGGTTTTTTGAGCACCAGTTTCACGCGAAGATGGGCCACGAAGAGAGCATAACCCACCAGGGCGCGCCGGAGGGGCCTGGCGCGTGGTGGTGGTTTGTGCCCACCTCGTGGCTCTTCTAGCCCTCCCATGAAGCTTCTAGTGCCTCTTTTGTTCCAAAAAAATCGTCAAAATGTTTTGTTTCATTTGGAGAACTATTATTTCTGCACAAAAAAACAACAACACGGTAGTTTTGCTAAAAACAGTGTTAGTCCAGGTTAGTTATAAATAAATCATATAAAGTACATCGAAACCATATAAAAGTATTGTTAACATAGGTGAATATGGCATGAATACTTCATAAATTATCGATATGTTGGAGACCTAACAGCATCCCCAAGCTTAATTCCCACTCGTCCTCGAGTAGGTAAATGATAAAAGAAATAATTTATGAAGTGTGAATGCTAGCATAGTGCATAAGTTTGATCAATGGTAATTGCAACCACTTAGCCTAGCATCATAACAACAACTCTTTCTCATAAAACTCATCATGATAAAGTAGCAACCAATTCACATATTATGGTTCAAACAATGAATTCTCTTGAAACTTAACAACCTATGTTTTTAGTCACCAAAGAATTGCAATTCAACTTATTCTCAACAAAGTCTAAGTAAGAGCTCCACATACTCAATCATCATTTAGTCTTCTATGATTGCTAGTAATCAAAGCATATTTTTAGAACAAATGGCATCCATCGAACACAGAGAAAGATAGGGGCTTAATGTTTAGTCCCCCAACATACTTATTATAAATATAATTGTCAACAATAATAAGTCATGATCAAATATATTGGACTGGACATATGTGCCTAGATCTTTCCTCACCACATGATGCTTGCCAACTAGTATATTGAGGTTGGAATAAGAAGTTGACTCAACATGAAAGTAAATAGATTGTCCCTTCGTAGAGGGGAGCAAGGATTTGCATATGTTCCAGAGATCATTGTTTAAAACTGAGATAAATATAATTCTGCGAGGTGCACCCTTCATGTCAACGTTACGACCAAGAGTTATCAATATCTTCCATGTTAAACACATCAGTGGCGGTTCCCAAGCGGTAAAGTAAAGGTTTACCCCACCACCACCAACAACAACAAACACACTCCACAGCTAGCCGAATCCACAGGTACCGTCCATACCAACAACATTCCCAAGGGATTATTGTTTAATTATTTGCATTTTTTATTTCGGGACTAGGAATCCCTATTTTCATCCCTCTCGTGCAAGGACGAGTGAATAAACACTCATCATGAGAATAACCCGCTTAACATGGAAGATACAGACTGCCCCTCGTCGCTCCATGAGTGGTCCAGGCACACAAAACAGATGCTCATCTGAAATTGTAGAGGTGACACATGCAAATTTACTTGGTACGGCAAGGTAATACCGCATATAGGTAGATATAGTGGACTCTCATGGCAAGAACTGGGTTTAAGGGTTTTTGGATGCACAAGTAGTATCTCTACTTAGTACGAATTTTTGGCTAGCAAAAGATCGTAAGAAAACACCAGATGTTGGAGGATCCATAATAATATAACTTCTATGAAAATATACACAACCATAACTCATTACGTTGTCTTCGTTGTCCAACTTAAATTATTTTTCTCAAGTTTGAAAATAACTAATGGGTATTCACAATCATATAAGATTTCCAAGATAATATATTTGATGTGAAAGTTCTCTTTCTTATACTAATCATTCACGAATTGCTTGTATGACCAATATTGTGATTCTCATCCTTCAATAGATTTTACTTTCTAAACCAGTTGTGAAGCTACTAATAAGCATAAATCACATTGATAATTTCATATTCATGATATTTCATTGATTCACAATTTACTCATAGGATATAAGTGAAGCTCAAGAGTAAACATCAAACTACTCTTCAAAAGATATTAGTGAAGATCAATGAGTAGGTAAACAATCAAGTAGATATGTGAGGGCTTTCTCTATCTATATCAATAAATACTTTGAGATCTGAGTATTTTATTAAATAGCAAGCAAAGTAAAAAACAGGACTCCAAGGATAGCACATATCATGTGAACATGTAAACATTTACGCTCAACATAGGCTAACCGATAGTTGACGAAGAGAGGTGGGATGCGTAGCATCCCCAAGCTTAGATTCTTGAGACTTCTTGAAATATTTACTTGGGGTCCCTTGGGCATCCCCAATCTTGAGCTTTTGTATCTCTTTCAATCCTCTCATATCACGGTTTCACGTATTCTCAAAAACATCATCCACAAAAAGTCAAAAAGAACTCGTGAGATAGGTTAGTACACATAAGAATAAATCCACACCTCATGTACTGCCAATAAAAGTTGCACAATAATTTTCAAACATCGTCTACTGTTTACTACCAATTCCACAATTTATATCTACCAATATAGGCTATGGAAACTATAGCATAAGTAGATAATAAAACTATGAAAACAATCTGTCGAAACGGAACAGTCTGTAGCAATCTATTAAAACAGTGTACTTATGTAACTCAAAACATTATGGAAATTTAGGAAGTGATAAAGAATTTATATGAAAACACTGTGTCAAAAATTAAGAAACTTTCCATGTTCCAGTAAAATATGAAAATTGAAACACTACAGAAAAGTTTCTGTTTTGACACAGCACACATCGAAACATGAAATGGAGGCATCCTAAAGAAATTCTTGGAACTTTTTATTGAAAAACTATATTATGAATAACATCTAACAGAGAAGAACAAATTATAATGACGCTCCAAGAAAAACACATATCATGTGATGAATAAAAATATAGCTCCAAGTAAGATGTACCGATAATGTTGGAGACGAAAGCGCGGGTGCCTTCCGGGGCATCCCCAAGCTTAGACGCTTGAGTCTTGATTGGATATTATCTTTGGGTTTCCTTGGAAATCCCCTATCTTGGATACTTGCTACTCCTTATTCACCTCATATCGGTATGGCACCCAAAACTTGAAAACTTCAATCACACAAAACTTAACGGAACTTCGTGAGATGGGTTAGTGTACTAAAGACAGATCATTCACTTAGGTACTATCAAGACAAGATTCATAATTGTTCTCACATAATACCTACTATATTCCATCATTCCCACAATTTATATCACCAAATACGTATAAGCTATGGAAACACTTGAAACAAGCAAATTATGCATGCAAAATAGAATCTGTCAAAAACAGAACAGTCTGTGAAGATCTGAATGATCTCCATACTTACCTGACTCTAAAATTCAGAAAAAATCATAGAATTTGCATACAAATTTTGTGTAAAATATTCGGAATTTTTTGATGCTCCAGTAAAATCATATAATTCATATACTGGACACAAAACTTTGTGTTTTTGCAGAGAATCAAACAAACAAGTATCCACACCATCCCAAAGGTTTTACTTGGCGCTTTATTGAAATAAAAGATACAAAACATGATTACTACAGTAGCTTAATCATGTTAACAAATAAAAATAGAAAGTAAAAGTGTTGGGTTGTCTCCTAACAAGCGCTTTTCTTTAATGCCTTTTAGCTAGGCATGATGATTTCAATGATGCTTGCATAGAAGTAAAGAATTGAAACACAATGGGAGCATGATGAAGCATATGACAAGCACATTTAAGTCTAACCCACTTCCTATGCATAGGTATTTTTTGAACAAACAATTTATGGGATCAAGTATCAACTAGCATAGGAAGGCAAGACAAGCATATCTTTAAAAATTTGAACACATAGAGAGGAAACTTGATATTATTACAATTCCTACAAGCATAAGTTCCTCCCTCATAATAGTTTTCAGTAGAATCATAAAGTAATTAAACACTATGACTATCACATACAACATTATTTTCATGATCTACAAGAATAGAAAAATTATCACTCTCCACATAAGCAAACTTCTTCTCATTCATAATAGTGGGAGCAAACTCAACAAAATAATGATCATGAGGTACTTGATTGACATAACCACTTTGAATGTTAAAATCATGATGACAAGTTTCATGGTTACTATCACTCTTTATAGCATGCATGTCATCACAATAATCATCATATATTAGAGGCTGCTACCTCTTGAGCTTGCGTTGGTTTTCCCTTGAAGAGGAAAGGGTGATGGAGCGAAGTAGATAAGTATTTCTCATAGTTGATGAGAACCAAGGTATCAATCTAGTAGGAGGAACAAGAAATTCACCAATGGATGCACCTACACAAATAATCAAACTCTTGCATCCAACGTTATAAAGGGTTTGTCAATTCCTTCATGGTTATTTGCAAGGATTAGAGCCGATAAAGATAGATGTAAACGATAATGGAAAGTAAAATATAAATGAATTGCATCAAACTATTTTTGGTATTTTTGGTTTATAGATGTGAAAATATATTATGGAAAGTAGACCTGGGGGCCACAGGTTTCACTAGAGGCTTCTCTCTTGAAGGAAAATATCATGATGGGTAAACAAATTACTATCAAGCAGTTGATAGAAAAGCGAATAATCATGTAGTTATCCAAGGCAATGATCATGCATATAGGCATCACATCCGTGTCAAGTAAACCAAAACAATTCTGCATCTACTACTATTACTCCACACATCGATCGACTCCTGCCTGCATCTAGAGTATTAAGTTCATGAAGAATAGAGTAATGCATTAAGTAAGATGACATGATGTAGAGGGATAAACTCAAGAAATATGATGACAAACCCATCTTGTTACCCTTGATGGAAACAACACAATACGTGCCTCGCTACCCCTACTATGTCACCGGGTGAGGACACCGCAAGATTGAACCCAAAACCAAGCACTTCTCCCATTGCCAGAATTACCAATCTAGTTTGACCAAACCAAACCAATAACTCGAAGAGACTTGCAAGGATATGAAATCATGCATATAATAATTCAGAGAAGATTCAAATAAGATTCATGACAATATGAACATAAACTCACAATTCATCGGATCTTGACAAACACACCACAAAATAGTATTACATCGGATAGATCTCCATGAAGATCATGAAGAACATGGTATTGAAGATCAAGGAGGGAGAAGAAACCATCTAGCTACTAGCTATGGCCCCATAGGTCTGTGGTGGACTACTCACGCATCATCGGAGGGGCAATGGAGTTGATGTAGATGCCCTCCGTGATCGAAACCCCCTGTGGCAGATTACCAAAAAAAGGCTCCCAGATTGGATCTCTCGGGAACGAAGATTTCTAACGGAGGAAAAGTATTTGTGTGGCTCCCTCTGGTGTTGGCGGGATATTTGGGTATTTATAGGATGAAGAATAGGGTTAGGAGACCTACCAGGAGAGGCAAGCCTGCCAGGCACGACCAGGGGGGTGGCCATGCCTACCAGGCTTGTGATCTTCTGGTAGATCCCCTGGCGTGCACTCAAAGCCTGGTGGATTTGTTTCCTTCCCGGAAAAAGCATACGAAGATTTTGTTCCGTTTGGACTCTGTTTAATATTCCATATCTGCAAAACTCAGAAACAAGGAAAAAAAAGAAACTGGCACTAGGCTCTAGATTAATAGTTTAGTCCCAAAAATAATATAAAATAGCATATTAATGCATATAAAACATCGAAAACATATAATATAAAAGCATGACATCATCAAAAATTATAGATACGTTGGAGATATATCAGAGGCATGCCATCATCATAATAAAATTGCTCATCAAAACATAGGGGACAAACAAATTCATCTTCATCAAACATGGCATCCCCAAGCTCATGGCTTCGCATATCATTAGCATCATGAATATTCAGAGAACTCATACTAACAATATTTCTATCATGATCATCATTGAAGGAATTCTCATTAAGTATTTTCATAAATTCCTCCTCTACCAATTGAGCGCAATTTTCTGAACCATCATTTTCATGAAAGACATTAAAGAGACGAAACAATTGATGCAACCTAAACTCCATTTTTTGTAGTATTCTTTTATAAAACCAAACTAGTGAAAAACAAGAAAGTAAAAGATTTACTTGCAAGATCTAAAGATATACCTTCAAGCACTCTCCTCCCCGGCAACGACGCCAGAAAATAGCTTGATGTCTACTACACAACTTGTTCTTGTAGACTTGTGTTGGACCTCCAAGCGCATAGTTTTGTAGGACAATAGTAAATTTCCCTCAAGTGGATGACCTATGGTTTATCAATCTGTGGGAGGCATACGATGAAGATGATCTCTCTCAAACAACCGTGCAACCAAATAATAAAAAGTCTCTTGTGTCCTTAACACACCAAATACAATAGTAAATTGTATAGTTGCAGTAGTTAGGCGAAGAGATGGTGATACAAGCGTAGTAATGATAGTGGATATTGATTTTTGTAATAGTAACAATAAAAAAACAGAAAGGAATCAACTAACAAAAGTGAGCACAAACGGTATTGCAATGCTTGAATACAAGGCCTAGGGTGCTTACTTTTGCTAGTGCAATCTCTCAACAATGCTAATATAATTGGATCACATGACCATCCCTTAACGTGCAACGAATAAACACTCCAAAGTTCTTATCTAGCGGAGAACAAAATAAGAAATTGTTTGTAGGGTACGAAACCACCTTAAAGTTATTCTTTCCGATCGATCTATCCAAGAGTTCATACTAAATTAACACCAAGTTATCCTTTCTGATCGATCTATCTAAGAGTTCGTACTAGAAATAACACCATATGAAACGCATCAACCAACTCTAATGTCACCTTGATACTCCAATGTCACCACAAGTATCCATGAGTTAATTATATGATACACATCAAACAATTTCAGATTCATAATACTCAATCCAACACAAAGAACCTGAAAGAGTTCCCAAAGATTTCTATCGGAGAACAGGGTATGAAAACATGCAATCAACCCTTATGCATAGATCCCCAAGGTCACCAAAATTTGCAAGTTGACGCCATAACATGTATCAAGTGAATCACTTGTATACCCCAATGTCACTACGGGTATACACATGCAAGACATACATTAAGTGCTCTCAAACCATAAAAGTATTCAACCCAATAATATAAAAATCTGGAAGGCAAAACTCAATTCATCACAACAAGATAGAGAGGGGATAACACCATATGATCCAACTATATTAACAAAGCTCGTGATACATCAAGATCGTGCCATCTCAAGAACACGAGAGAGAGAGAGAGACCAAACACATAGCTACTGGTACAAACTGCCAGCCCCGAGGGTGGACTACTCCCTCCTCATCATGGCCTTCACCGGGATGATGAAGATGGCCACTGGAGATGATCTACCCTCTCAGGCAGGGTACTGGAATGCCTCCAAATTGGTTTTTCGTTGATACAGAGTGTTGCAGCGGCGGAACGAGGAGTCTGGGGTTATTTCTGATGTTTTCTGTATTTATAGAATTTTTGAACGTCAGTTTCATGCGAAGATGGGCCACGAGGAGAGCACAAGCCACCAGGGCACGCCGGAGGGGCCTGGCGTGTGGTGGTGGGTTGTGCCCACCTCGTGCCTCTTCTAGACCTCCCACAAAGCTTCTAGTGCCTCTTTTGTTCCAAAAAAATCGTCAAAATGTTTTGTTGCATTTGGAGAACTTTTATTTCTGCACAAAAAACAACACCACGGTAGTTCTTCTGAAAACAACGTCAGTCCGAGTTAGTACTAAGTAAACCATATTAAGTGCATAAAAACCATATAAAAGTATTGTAAACATAGGTGAATATGGCATGAATACTTCATAAATTATCATCAAGTTGGAGACATATCAGTCATCAATGTGACAGCTTAAAAGACACATGTCTTTCTCTGTAATGCTAGTTGTTTTGAGCTTTTATTGTATGAGCCAACATCGGCATCGATCTTCATTGGATGGAATCAATAACTAGATGGAGTTCAATAGTGAAGTCAGGCTAATTAGCTAAATTATTTAGACAATAGATCATTACACGTGATTCCTAGGAGAAACATGAAATAATTCAGTTTATTAGGTTGACATAGAATGAAAGAATCCAGTTAGAAACAAATCTACGTGAGCTCAAGGACATGACCAACAATTTGAGAGAGCTCCCATGTTTTGATTTTATTGGTCTTAAGATCTTCCAGAAGCGATGTAACTAATTTTGGATCAGACTTATCTCCAAAATTTGCACATATATGAGCATTTCATCAACTTTGAGCATGAATGCATCAAGATAAACCTTACCGTCCTAATCTTTTGCTACGCGAGGATGGCCTACAGTCGTACCGAAAACGCCACATGTAGCTTGGCAGCCGATTGATTCAACACCTTTCTTGTTGTACACGCTTCTCACAAGTGCAACAATTCTCAGGGTTGATGTCTAATAACAACTTATCCTTGTAGGCTCGTGTTGGGCCTCCAAGCGTAGAATTTTGTAGGACAGTAGCAATTTTCCCTCAATTGGATGACCTAAGGTTTATCAATCTGTGGGAGGTGTAGGATGAAGATGGTCTCTCTCAAACAACGCTGCAATCAAATAACGGAAAACTCTTGTGCCCCCAACACACCCAATACAATGGAAAACAGTATAGTTGCACTAGTTCGGCGAACTGATGGTGATACAGTGCAATATGGATGATAGAAATAGGTTTTTGTAATATGAAAATATAAAAATAGCAAGGTAACAAGTGGTAACCAGCTACTAAAACGTTTTATAAATTCTTGGAAATAATTCCTAGGGTTCACACTTTCACTAGTGCAATCTCCCAACGATGCTAACATAGTTTAATCATATGATCATCCCACAACTTGCAATAAAGAATCACTCCAAAGTTCCTATCTAACGGACACCATAAGATGAAATTTGTGTAGGTAGTAGAACACTTCAAAGTTATTCTTTCCGGTCAATGTTTTGAACTATTCCTATAAATGTCACAAACAACCCTAGAGTTCGTACTAAAATAGCACCAATGGTACATATCAATCAACCCTAATGTCACCTAGATACTCCAATGTAACCTCAAGTGTCCGTGGGTAAATTATGCATCATGCATTAAACAATTGCAGATCTATCGTATTCAATCCAACACAAAGAACTTCAAGGAGTACCCAAAGATTTCTATCGGAGAACACATTATGAAAACATGCAATCAACCCCTACGCATAGATCCCCAAGGTCACCGGAATCCGCAAGTTGATGCCACAACATATATCAAGTAAATCAATAGAATACCTCATTGTCACTACGGGTATCCACATGCAAAACATACATCAAGTGTTCTCAAACCAAAATATTCAATCCAGCATAATAAGATCTCAAAGGGAAAGATTCAATTCATCACAACAAGATAGCAAGGGAAGAACACCATATGACCCACTATATTAACAAAGCCCATGATACATCAAGATCGTGCCATCTCAAGAACATGAGAGAGAGAGAGAGATTTAACACATAGCTACGGGTACCTACCCTTAGCTCTGAGGGTGGACTACTCCCTCCTCATCATGGCCTTCGCCAGATGATGAAGATGGCTTGCGGAGATTATTTTCCCTCTCTAACAGGGTACTGGAAAGGCTCCAGATGGTTTTTCATCGATACAGAGAGTTGCGATGGTGGAGCGGAGGGTCTCTGTTTGTTTTTAGGGTTTATATATATATATGGGATTTTTTGGCGTTAGAATCACGCCAAACGGAGCCACATGGGCCCCACAAGCCATCATGGAGTGGCCTGGGGGCCCCTTGTTGGCTTGTGGCCCATAGGTGGATCCCCTCTGGTGGTTCTTCGCTCCAATATTGTCTATTTCCTCTAGAAAAATTTATAAAAAAGTTTCGGGCGATTTCGAGAACTTTCTTTTTCTGCAAAAAAACAACGCCATGGTAATTCTTTTCAAAACAGCGTCAGTCCGAGTTAGTTCTAAATAAATCATATAAATTGCATCAAAACCATATAAAATTATTGTAAAAATAGGCAAACATTGCATGAGTACTTCATAAAATTAAGGATATGTTGAAGACGTATCAACATCCCAATGCTTAATTCCTACTCGTCCTCGAGTAGGTAAATGATAAAAGAAATAATTTATGAATTGTGAATGCTAGCATAGTATATAAGTTTGATCTATGATAATTCCAATCACTTTTTCTAGCATCATAACCAGAAACATTTTCATAAAAATAATCATGGTTGAGTAGCAATCAATTCACATGTCATGGTTCAAACAATGCATTCTCTTGAAACTCAATAACCCATGTTCTTAGTCACCAAACAACTTCAATGCATCATCAAGTCTAAGTAAGAGCTCGACATACTCAATTATCATATACTCTTCTATGATTCCCTATACTCAAATCATTTTCAGAATGAATAACATCCATTGAACACAGAGAAAGATATGGGCTTAATGTTTCGCCTCCCAACATACTTATCATATGGACAATTGTCAACAATAATGAATCATGATCAAATATATTTGACTAGATATATGTGTTTGGATCTTCTCCACCACACGGTTCTTACCAACTAATCGATTGAGGTTGTAATAAGAAGTTTACTCATCATGAAAGTAAGTAATCATGAAAGTAAATAGATTGCCCATTCATAGAGGGAAGAAGGGATTTGTAGAGGTGCCCGAGCTCATTGTTAAAACAGAGATGGATATGTAATTTTGGGTGGTGTTCCTTTACTGTCAACGTCATCACATAGTTTTCAATATCTTCCATGCTAATCACATTATTGGCGGTTCCCAAACAGAATTGAAATTTTACTCCCCCTCCACCATTCAAACACATTCCATGGCTAGCCGTATCCACGGGTACCATCCAAACAATCAACTTTCTAGGAGGAGTTCTTGTTTATTTATTTTTTTGTTATGCAAGATTGGGCATCCTTTTTACCAGCCTCTCTTATGCAATGACAAGTGAATAAACACTCATCTTGAGAATAACTTGCTTAGCATATAAGATAATGACCGCCTTGTCACTCCATGAGCAGTACGAGCACACAAAACGGATGTTTATTTGAATGTTGTTAGAGGTGGCACATGTAAATTTACTTGGAATGACAGTGAAATACCATATATAGGTAGGTATGGTGGACTCTCATGGAAGAAACTTGGCTCAAGGATTGGGATGCACAAGTAGTATCTCTACTTAGTACGTAGTTTCGGCTAGCAAAAGGTTATAAACAAGCACCACATGTTGGAAGATCCATAACAATATAACTTCTATACAAATATACCCAAACATAAACATTACGCTGTCTTCCTTGTCCAAATTCAACTATTTGATCAAGTTTGAAAATAATTAATGGATATTCACAATCATAAAAGATGTCAAGATAATATATTTGTATGTGAATGCTTTCTTTCTAATACTAATCATTCATGAATTGCGTGTATGACCAATATTATGACTCTCAAATTTAAATAGTTTTTACTTTCTAAAAAAGATGTGAAAGCACTACAAAGCATAAAGCACATTGATAATTTTCATATTTATGACATTTCATTCATTCACAATTTACTCTTAGGATATAACTGAAGCACAAGATTAAACAATCAAACTACTCTGAACAGATATAAGTAAAGATTAATGAGTATCCAAACAATTAATTAGCTATGGGAGGACTCCCTCTCAATAAATATTTTCAGATCTGAGAATTTTATTTTAAACAGCAAACGAAATAAAAATAACATTGCAAGAATATCACCTATCATGTGGACAAATAGAAACATAGACTAACCGATATTTGTCGATGAAAAGAGGTGGAATGCATAGCATCCCCAAGCTTAGATGCTTGAAAATTATTGTAATATTCACTTGGGGTGCCTTGGGCATCCCCAATCTTGAGATTTTGTATCTTGTTTAATCCTCTGATATCCCGGTTTCACCTAAATCTCAAAAACTTCATCCACAAAAAACTTGAAAAAGAACTCGTGAGATAGGTTAGTGCACATAAGACTAAATCAATACTTCATATATTGTCAAGGCAAGTTGCATAATAATTTAAAAACATTATGTACTATATACAAAATTTCCACAATTTATATCTACTAATATAAGCCATGAAAACTCTAGGATAAGTAGATAATAAATATGGCAGCAATCTGTCCAAACAGAACAATTTCTAGCAATCTATTAAAATAGTGTACTTATATAACTCCAAAAAATATGAAAATTTAGGACATGATAAATATATTTTTAAGTACCATGTAAAAGTTTCACAAACATTGCATGTCCCATTAAAATCTGATAATTCAAATACTACAAAAAAAAGTTTATGTTTTTGTACAGCACACATCACACATGCAATTCAAGCATTCTAAGGCCAATTCTTGTAAATTTTTATTAAAAAACAAGATTATAAATCAAATTTAATAGAGAACAACAAAATAAAATGACGCTCCAAGAAAAACACATATCATGTGACGAATAAAAATATAGCTCCACGTAAGATATACCGATAATGTCGGAGACGAAAGAGGGGGTGCCTTCTGGGGCATCCCCAAGCTTAGACTCTTGAGTCTTCCTTGAATATTACCTTGGGGTGCCTTGGTATCCCCAAGCTTAGGTTATTTCTGCTCCTTATTCTCCTCATATCGATATCTTATCCAAAACTTGCAGACTTCAATCGAACTTGATGGAACTTCATGAGGAGGGTTAGTGTAATAAAGATAAATCATTCACTTAGGTACTATCAATACAAGCCATGTTCTATCATTCCCATAATTAATATCACTAAGTATAAGCAATGGAAACACTAAAACAAGCAAACTATGCATGCAAAATAGAATCTGTCAAAAACAGAACAGTTGTGAAGATCTGCAATATAATTGTATTTCCCTTTCTCTAAAAATTCTTAAAATTAGGAAATTTTGAATACCGAAATTGTGTAAAAATTTCAGAATTTTTGACTCTCTAGTAAAGTCGTAAAATTTTTGCATTTCACGTAAAAGTTTGTGTTTTTGCAGAGAATCAAGCCAACAAGTATCCACACTATCCCAAAGGCTTTACTTGGCACTTTATTGGAATAAAAGACATAAAACATGATTACTACAGTAGCTTAACCATGTTAACACATAAAAACAGAAATTATAAGTGTTGGGTTGTCTCTCAGCAAGCGCTTTTCTTTAAAACCTTTTAGCTAGGCATGATGATTGCAATGATGCTCATATAAAAACTAGTAATTGAAACATGCAAGAGAGTATCATGAATCTCATGGAAGGCACATTTAAGTGTAACACATTTCCTATGCATAGGGATTTTGTGAGCAAGCAATGGATGGGATCAAGAATCAACTAGCATAGGAAGGCAAAACAAGCATAAATTCGAAACTTTGAACACATAGAGAGGAAACTTGATATTGTTGCAATTCCTACAAGCATAGGTTCCTCCCTCATAATAAGTTTTATTAGAATCATGAAGGAATCTCAAAATATAACTATCACAGAAATCATTCTTTTCATGATCTACAACCATAGAAAATTTATTACTCTCCACATAAAGAAAGACCTTTTCATTCATGGTAGTGGGAGAAAATTCAACAAAATAGCTATCTTGGGACACTTGATTGACATAATGCAAATGAAAATTAAAATCATGATAACATGTTCCATGGTTATCATTACTCTTCATAGCATACGTGTCATGATAATAATCATCATACATAGGAGGCATGTTATAACCATAGTAAATATCATCGTCACAAGTAGGGGGACTAAAAAGATCATCTTCATCAAAGATAGCATCCCCAAGCTTATGGCTTTGCATATCATTAGCATCATCGATATTCAGAGAATTCATACTAACAGTATTACTATCATGCTCATCATTCAAATAATTCACGTTAAGCTTTGTCATATATTCTTCCTCTAACAATTGAGCACAATTTTCCGAACCATCATTTTCACGAAAGACATTATAAAGACGAAGAAAATGAGGCAACCTAAACTCCATTTTTTAGTTTTCTTTTATAAAACCAAACAAGTGAAAAACAAGAAACTAAAATATTTAATTGCAAGATCTAAATACATACCTTCAAGCACACACCTCCCCGGCAATGGCGCCAAAAAATAGTTTGATGTCTACTACAAACTTAATCTTATAGACTCGTGTTGGGCCTCCAAGCACAGAGTTTTGTAGGACAGTAGCAATTTTCCCTCAAGTGGATGACCTAAGGTTTATCAATCCGTGGGAGGTGTAGGATGAAGATGGTCTATCTCAAACAACGCTGCAATCAAATACAAGAAAACTCTTGTGTCCCCAACACACCAAATACAATGGAAAATTGTATAGGTGCACTAGTTCGACGAAGAGAAGGTGATACAAGTGCAATATGGATGATAGAAATAGGTTTTTGTAATCTGAAAATATAAAAACAGCAAGTTAACAAGTGGTAACCATCGAGCAAAACATTGTATAAATGCTTGGAAATAAGGCCTAGGGTGCATACATTCTCTAGTGCAATCTCCCAACGATGCTAACATAGTTGAATCATATGATCATCCCTTAACATGCAATAAAGAATCACTCAAAAGTTCCTATATCGGAGAACATAAGATGAAAATTGGTGTAGGTAATAGAACCACCTCAAAGTTATTCTTTCCGGTCAATCTTTTGAACTATTCCTATAAATGTCACAAACAGACCTAGAGTTCATACTAAAATAACACCAATGATACATATCAATCAACACTAATGTCACCTAGATACTCCAATGTCACGTCAAGTATCTATGGGTAAATTATGCTACATGCATAAAACAATTTTAGATCTATCATATTCAATCCAACACAAAGAACTTCAAGGAGTACCCCAAGATTTCTATAGGAGAACGTGGTATGAAAACATGCAATCAGCCCATATTCATAGATCCCCAAGGTCATTGGAATTCGTAAGTTGATGCCATAACATATATCAAGTGAATCAATAGAATACCCCATTATCACTATGAGTATCGACATGCAAGACATACATCAAGTGTTATCAAACCAAAATATTCAATCCAACATAACAACATATCAAAGGGAAAGATTCAATTCATCACAACAACATAGCAGGGGAAGAACACCATATGATCCAACTATATTAACAAAGACCGTGATACATCAAGATCGTGTCATCTCAACAACACGAGGGAGAGAGATTGAACACATAGCTACTGATACATACCCTCAGCCCCGAGGTTGAACTACTCCCTCCTCGTCATGGCTCCGCCTATATGATGAAGATGGCCACCGGAGATGATTTCCCCTCTCCGGCAGGGTACTGGAAAGGCTCCATATGGGTTTTTGTCAATACAAAGAGTTGTTGCGGCGGAGTGGAGAGTCTCTGTTTATTTTTTAGGGTTTTCCTATATATATAGGATTTTTTGGCGTTGGAATCACGCCAAACGGAGCCATGTGGGCCCCATAAGCCATCGTGGCCCGACCTGGGGGCATGTTGACTTGTGTCTCATAGGTGGCTCCCCTCCGGTGGTTCTTTGCCACAATATTGCTTATTTCCTCCAGAAAAAATTATAAAAAAGTTCCAGGTGATTCTGAGAACTTCCATTTTCTACACGAAAACAACACCATGGTAATTCTGCTGAAAATAGCATCATTCTGGGTTAGTTCTAAATAAATCATATAAATTGCATCAAAACCATATAAAAGTATTGTAAACAAAGGAAAACATGGCATGAATACTTCATAAATTATAGATAAGTTGGAGACGTGTCAAGGGGCCGTTTGGATTGGTACCCAAACATGGCAAGCCAATTTATTGGCGTTGACCAGTACCGTGGGCAAGTGCTTGGATGGAACCTAGTTATTTGGTGAGCCCCAATCTACCCAACCCCTAGTGCAGCTTCATGTTGAATTTTATGCCAACGATTGGCGAGCTGGTGGCGGGTGAATGCTTCGCCAATTTATTGGCACGCCAATGCATTGGTAGGGTCAGTGCAGGTAGAAACCAAACAACCCCTAAATACCTGTTCTAGGACCGTGTTTGTTTGTCTGTGTGCAGTTAGGAGATCAATAGCATCACGAGGCACATAGCCTAGCGTCGGAACAAGACATTCTAGAAAATAAAGTAATGCACCTGATGGAATCTAGGGTCAAGATTCGTGAAGAAACAACATATAAGCAAAGGATGCCAAACTCAATGGTATTCTTCATGCATATAACAGTCCAAATGGTTGCATACAGGCTATGCCAACGGCATACTCACATCCGTTGATGAGGCTTTGTACATTGTGTGCACCATGATCACGCATGTCGCTCTGCATCTGTCGCGAGTACCAACCACTAACCCCACCGCGAGCAGATGAGACAATGGATTTTTGCACAAGTGTTGCGTATAGATGTGCAGTTCATCTAGTAAATTAACCATATAATACAAATTATCACTAAGCAACATATGATTAAAAAACCTTAGCTCAGTGAAGATCTGGATTGAACCAAATAGTTGCTGCATTTCCATTACAAATTAACGAAGCAGAGTTGACCTTTCATGAACTGAAATTTTGAATTTCGAAACTATCCAGCCACTACACCCACGGCTGACTGCATTGGCGTCGGCCTCTGAGAGTGTGCCAGACCGGTGTGTGTGCCACATACTCAGCAAGTGACTTGGTTGGGGTCTCAGGTCATAGATGTTAGGCATGGCTACGAGGCCTGTTTGGTATTAGGTCTGGACTATCAGCATCCCCTCATCAACTACATAGGAGTAGCAACAGATGTTTCCTAGACGATGACTTCAGACTTACTGTCGTATTTCTTTTTAAGGTATTTTGTGAATAATTAATAAAGTGGTTGTATGCATCGCCTAGATGCAGAGGCCGAGGGTCTTCCACCTTTTCTAGAAAAACACCCATGGCTAACTCATCTTATAAATCATTACTATTATTTGAATCATATATCCAAACAATGTAGTGTGCGGTTGTTCATAGTGGTCTGGGTTGACCGCATAAGAAAATACGCTAATTTTTCTCAAGCTAGGTGATACGTATATAGTTAGCACCTTTCTCTCGCCGATGAAAGCGGTTTGAGTGACGGAAGCAGGCGTCAAGGTCTTCAGTGCATCCACCTCTCTCGTTCTGCGTCTCTATCAAGTTCAGAGGGGGTGTGGTGGCCGGGGACCCATCACAGGCCTTTAGGTTTGTCACCTTTCACATCAGCTATGGTGGACAACCTCGAACCATGATGCAACTTCTTCAATTGCGGGATGTATGATGTCGCGCTCTCCCTCAGAACATCGTGACGTCCGCCATTGACCTTGCCTTTCCTGTCGGTATGATCGCCATCTCCTGCATCATTTCACATCTAGCCGCGATCACTAATTGCTTCCCATGTGACCCGCTCCACAACTACGCGGTGGCCGAAACCATACATCCACTATCATCATGCCATAGGCTTGACCGCTCGATTTTGACCATGCCCATGGAGTGTGGTCGACCGACCGCCCATCGACAAACCATAATTGTAGGGCATCAGTTGTAGTCTTTTCGATAAGTAAGAGTGTCGAACCCAACGAGGATATAAAGGTAAAATTAATATTCTCTCAAGTTCTATAAACCACTAATACAAATCTATGCACACGAAACGTTTGCTTTACCAAGAACAAAAAAATAAAACTATTTTGCGAGTACAAAAAGATAGCTTTGCAAGATCATAAAGAACTTGGAGATAAAATTTAGGTGTCATTTAAATAAAAGAACAATATATTAAATATAGTATGTGCCAAAAATTGATGGTAGGATGCGTGGAATTGTCCCTATGTAATTGATAACTAGGAAGAAAATCTTCGTTACGATTTTATATATGTGTGGGACAAGCCTATGCTAGCATGCCAATCCTTATTTGGAATTTTATGAACTTTTGATTGGAACTATTAGCAATCATCCACAACTACTAACAAGTTCAATAAGGTAAAACCCAACCATAGCATTAAGATAACCCCCCCATCATCCCTACTCTCAGGCACAACAAAATTTGTTGCTCTGGCTCGCCTATGCATGGTTCTTTTGAACATACAATTAACCCTAAAGTGAGATCCATATATGTGTACACTCATATTATGGATGCCAAAGGACAACAACCAAATAAAACATGCAACTCAAACCAATCACGATGACCAATTAACCCTAACGACAAAAGTAATCTACTGAGACGTAATATCGATGAGATAAATCATTGGTTAATAACTTATAGCATAAAAATCATGTTCAATTAGGGGATTATAGTGGGTTGCGGGAGACTGTACTGTTGAATAGAGAGGGAGAAAGGTGATAAAGGTGTTGATGAAGATGATGAAATTGATGGAGATAATCGTCGTGACAATGGTTCCCCCGGTGACGCTCTGATGCCATCGAGAGAGAGGAGGAGAGGGCCCCTTGCCCCCTCTTTATTCTTTTTGCTTGGCCTCCCCACTAGATGGGAGAATATTCCCGATACATCTCCAACGTATCTATAATTTATGAAGTATTCATGCGATGTTTACAATAATTCTATATGATTTTGGTATGATTTTATTAGAACTAACCCGGGCTGACATTGTTTTCAGCAGAACTACCATGGTGTCGTTTTTTGTGCAGAAATAAAAGTTCTCGGAATGGGCTGGAAATTTATGGAGAATATTTTTGGAAAATATAAAAAATACCAGAGCAAAAATATACCTGAGAGGATTCCCAAGGAGGCCACAAGCCACCAGGCCACCCCCTTAGGGAGCGCCCCCTGGCTTGTGGGCCCCTCGGGAGTCCCCTTGACGTGATTCCAACGCCAAGTACTCCTATAAATCAGAAACCTCCAGAAAGAAACCTAGATGAGAAGTTGCGCAGCCGCAAGTCTCTATAGGCACAAAAAAAATCAATCTTGGCCCTCTCCGGCACCCTACCGGAGGGGGACACCATCACCGGAGGCCATATTCATCATCCCGGAGGGACCATCATCACCATGGCGGCCAAGGACCAGAGGGAGAACCTCTCCCCACCTAGGGGGAGGCCATGGAGGAGGAAGCACAAGTGGGAGACCCTCTCCCCCTATCTCTCTCGGTGGCGCCAGAGTGCCATCGGGGGAACCATCACCGCGGTGATCGTCTTCATCAACATCACCTTCTTCATCACCATCCTCATATCTTTTCTGCGTGGTCCACTCTCCCGCATCCCACTGTAATCCCCTAGTTGAGCATGGTGCTTTATGCCACATATTATGATCCAATGATGTGTTGCCATCCTATGATATTTTGAGTAGATTTCTTTTGTCTGATGGGTTGATTGCTGATCTAGATTGGTTTGAGTTGTATGTTTATTTTGGTGTTGTCCTATGGCGCCTTCCATGCCGCGCACATGTGAAGGATTCGCACTATAGGGTGTTGCAATATGTTCATGATTTGCTTATAGTGGGTTGCTAGAGTGAGAAAAACTTAAACCCGAGTAAGGGGATTGTTGCGTATGGGATAAAGGGGACGTGATGCTTTAATGCTATGGTTCGGTTTTACCTTGATGATCTTTAGTAGTTGTGGATGCTTGCTAGAGTTCCAATCATAAGTGCATATGATCCAAGTAGAGAAATTATGTAAGCTTATGCCTCTCCCTCATATAAATTTGCAATAATGATTTCCGATCTTGTTAACAATTGGCTAGGACAATTCCGCACACCGGCCCATCATTATTCCACACTCGCTATTTGAATATATAGTAATATATTCTAACTTTATGTTAAAATCACCTATTTTTATATTTTAGTTCTCCTATATCATGCAAATCTATACTCTTCATACCCACAACATAGTTTTATTTCTCGTTGGAAGCAAACGTTCGGTGTACGTAGAGTCATATCAGTGGCAGATAGGACTTGAGAGAATATTGATCTTACCTTTAGCTCTTGTTGGTTCGACACTCCATACATAACACTTCCACCTTTGGAAATTGCTATGATTATTCCTTTCACTTGGGGATTATCAAGCTCTTTTCTGGCGCCGTTGTCGGGGAGCAATAGTGTGTGGTTAATATTTTCATGTATGCTTGCTTGCTTCTATCACTAAGTTGATTTTGTTTTACTTTTGTTTCTGTTTTCTTGTTTTATTTATTTAGTTGTGGGTGAAACAAACAAAAACATTTGAAAAACTAAAAACACAAAAAATATTTACTTGTCTTTTATAAGAGAGGCGATTAGAAACTTATGCATTGGAGAAGTGAGGGTCGACCTTGAACACTTTTGTTCATGCTCATGGAAATAATGTAGAATTTTTCATGGAAGTTTCTCAAAAATAATTATAACCTTGTAAATATCCATTGTATTATAAAAAAATATTGTTCCAAGATTTGTCTTTAGGATGATTAGATTGCTTCTTTGCTATGTGCGGTGCAAAAACAGAAACTTTGGTTGTAGTGTGTAAATTTACATTTTTTACTGGAACATAAAAAGTTTCTAAAATTTTCACATAGTACTTATATATAATTTTTTTAATTTTTCCTAAATTGTCAGAATTTTGTGAGTTACATAAGTATACAAAGTTTCCATATTGCTACAGATTGTCCTGTTTTTGACAGATTTTGTTTTCTATGCATTGTTCTCTTATTTTGATGAATTATGGGTTGTATCAGGGGGTATGAACCATAGTGAAGTTGGAATACAGTAGATATAATGCTAATATTAATATGGAATGAGTTCACAACAGTACTTAAAGTAGTATTTTGCTTTATTATACTAATGGATCTCACGATGGTTTTGTTAAGTTTTGTGTGAATGAAGTGTTCGAAGATCGAGGAGGTATCGATATAGGAAGAATACAGAAAGACAAGAGTTCAAGCTTGGGGATGCCCAAGGCGCACAAAGTAAATATTTCAAGGAGACTCAAGCATCTAAGCTTGGGGATTCCCAGGAAGGCATCCCATCTTTATTCTTTAACGATTATCGATATACCTTAGTTTTTGTTTTGTTCACATGATATGTGTCTTTAGTGTTTTTTTCCTTTATGCACCCTTCTAGTATGATATAGTCCTTCATTTATTTTTATAATACTTCATGATCTTAACTTAAATCTTTTGAGTATGGCTTTGTAGAATGCTCCTTGTGCTTCACTTAAATCTTTTGAGTATGGCTTTATAGAATGTTTCGTGTGCTTCACTTATATATTTTGAGCTTGGTTATTGTTTAATCTATATTAATTTTATAGTTTGAATAAAATTATCATCGGAATTAGGCTTGGAAGAGTATCATTAAAATGTCGTGCCTAGCTAAAAAGGCATTAAAGAAAAGCGCTTGTTGGGAGAAAACCCAATATTTACCCCTACTTACTTTGTGTGTTATCATGATTATGATACTTTAGTAACTATGGTTTATATGTTTTATTTCAATAAAGTGCCAAGTAATGCCTTAGGGATGATGTGGTTGATAGTTGACTAGATTTTGTGCAAAAGCAGAAACTTTGGTGCCCAGTCTAGAATTTTTATAAATTCACGAGTGAGTCAAAATCTTCTGAATTTTTTACAAATTATGTATATACAAATTTCCTAGGTTATCCAATTTTTTCAGAATTTCTAGGGCTGCAAAAGTATGGTCATAGTTCAGATCATTACAGACTGTTCTATTTTTGACAGAATCTGCCTTGTTTGGATAGTTTGCTTGCTTTAGCATTTCCATGGCTTATATTAAGTGATATAAATTGTGGATATGATAATTTACAGTTGAAATTATGCTAGAACAATTATGAATCTTGTATTGACAGTACCTAAGTGAATTATTTATCTTTATTACACTAACCCTTCTCACGAAGTTCCTTTAAGTTTTATGTGATTGAAGTTTTCAAGTTTTGGGTAAGACATTGATATGAGGAGAACAAGGAGTGAAAAGAACCTAACCTTGGGGATGCCCAAGGCACCCCCAAGGTAATATCCATGGAATACTCAAGCGCCTAAGCTTGGGGATGCCCCGGAAGGCATCCCCTCTTTCATCTTCAACATTATCGGTATATCTTACTTAGAGCTATAATTTTATTCATCACATAATATGTGCTTTGCTTGGATCATCATTATATTTTTTCATTTTCTGTTACGTGTTATTCATAATCTTGTTTTGCAATAAAAATTTCCAAGAATTGTCTTAGGATGCTTGCATTGCAAGTTTTGATGTGTGTTGTGTAAAAACAGAAACATTTTCTATAGTGTTTGAATTTTCCTATTTTACTAGAACGTGGAACGTTTTTGAAATTTGTACACAGTGTTTTAATAGAAATTATTTAGCATGACCTACATATTCATAGTTTGTTGAGTTACGTAAGTACACTGTTTTCATAAATTGCTACAGACTATTCTCTTTGAACAGATTGCTGTCATACTTTTGTTATCTGCTTATCCTATAGTTTCCATAGCCTATATTGGTAGTTATAAATTGTGGAAAAGATAGTAAAATATTAGATGATGTTGAAAATTATTATGCAACTTGTCTTGTAATTATATGAAGAGTTGATTTATCATTATGTGTACTAACCTATCTCACGAGTTATTTTCGAGTTTTGTGTGGATGAAGTTTTTGAGAATAGGTGAAACCATGATATGAGATGATTGAACGAGATACAAAAGCTCAAGCTTGGGGATGCCTAAGGCACCCCAAGTAAATATTTCAAGAAGTCTCAAGCATCTAAGCTTGGGGATGCTATGCATCCCACCTCTCTTCATCAACAATTGTCGGTTAGTATCGGTTGAACCTAAGTTTTTGGTTCTTCACATGATATGTGCTATCCTTCGAATATCATTTTATTTTGTTTTGATGTTTGAATAAAAGCATTGGATATGAAATTTTTAATAAGAGAGAGTCCTCACATAGCTATTTAAACTAATTGACTACACATTGATCTTCACTTATATCTTTCGGGAATAGTTTGTCATTCACTCTCGTGCTTCACTTACACCCTATGAGTAAATGGTTGAATGAATTGAATATCATAAATCTAAAATTAAATAATCTTCATATACTTATCCCATGGGGAGTGATGACTTCACAAATAATAAGTATATGTGGTAAAATTTATTAAAAGTTAGCAAACATCACATTGGTCACTTGAACAATTCATGAAAGAATATTGAAGGAAGAGAGATTCCACATAATACACTATCTTGGAAATCTTATGTGATTGTGAGCTCATTAATTATTTCCAAACTTGGGCAAATTAGCTGAAATTGGACAAGGAAGACAACTTAATGAGTTATGTTTAGGTATATTTGTATAGAAGTTATATTGTTATGGATCCTCCAACATGTGGTGCTTGCTTCCACCTCATACTAGCCAAAACTCCCGCACCAAGTAGAAATACTACTTGTGCATCCAAACACCCTTAAACCAGTTTTTCCATGAGAGTCCACTACACCTACCTATGGATTGAGTAAGATCCTTCAAGTAAGTTGTCATCGGTGCAAAAAGAAATAAAAATTGCTCCTAAATATGTATGATCTTTTATTGTAAAGGAAAATAAGCGTTGTACGAACTTATGATGGTAAAGAAATAAAAGCGATGGACTGCATAATAAAGGTTGCTATCACAAAGGGCAATACAACGTGATGTTCCTTTGCATTACGGGTTTGCACATCAAAAAAGAGAGCATGAGAACCTCTGCTTCCCTCTGCGAAGGGCCTATCTTTTACTCCCTCTGTCCGATAAAACTTGTCCCCGCCGACATTTTACAAAAAAAAACTCCCCTTTCCTCCGACAAGCCATGCAACCCATCGCGCCTGCTCCGTCGACCGTCGCCTTGCCACGTGCTGGCTGCCTGCTCTATCGCCTCGCTACCTACTCCATTGCCTCGACGCCTGCTCCGTCGGCTCGCCACGCGCCGGCCGCTTTCTCCGCCTCGTCTTGCCTTCTCTTCGCCCTCCCGCACGAGGAGATCAAGAGGGAAGAGATCCCCTTTTCTGCAAAGCCCGTGACTTGCCGGCTCCGGAGGCGGCGCTCATGTCCTGAAGGGGGTTGGGGCTCGATCCGAAGGCATGGCAGGTCCTCAAGCTCCTCGTTCTCGAGCTCGTCACCCACCAGCTCCTCTTCCAGACCACGGCATGCTGCTGTAGCGGAAGTCAACGACGCGAGGAAGACGAAGACTTGCTCCAGCCACATGCCACTACCCCGTGCTCGTCTTGCCGCTACGATTCCCCTCCTCGAGCTGGCGGACTCGCCCTCTTCGCTCCACCGGCTCCGCGGCTGCCGTTGTCGCTTCTGCTTCAGCTGCTCTCTTCTCCTAGGTCCTCTGCTTCACTAGTTGCGTTGATTTCAGTCTCTTGGTAAGCAGGCGAGCTAATTTTGTTCTTGTCCTCTTGGTTTGTGTAGTGCATGTCCACTTGGTTTGTGCAGTAGCTATTGATTTTAGTCTGGTGCAGAGGAATGGATGTTGCTTGCGTTTATCTCAGGTAATCTTAAAACTATTGTTAGCCATAAAACGAATTAATTCGAACAATTTTCTTCCTGTATTTAAGGGAATTTAGTTGGACTGAAAATTAATTCCTGTATTCAGGGGGATTCATGTATTTATTCCTTTCGTTTGATGCCTCATTAGTTTCTGTATTTAGGGGGATTCATGTATTTATTCCTTTTGTTTGATGCCTCATTAGTTCCTGTATTTAGGGGAATTCATGTATTTATTCCTAGGCAGCTGAGCTCAACTGCTGCTATATCTAACTGTTGTTACTATACTGTGACCGGGGGTGTAAACAAATCATTGCGTGAATTTGGCATACTGCCGTGTTGACAGCTAAAAGATCTGAATTTGTTCTAAAACAAGGATGTCATTTTATTTGAATTGATTGATAAGCAAAAGGGTTCATTTGTCACAAAACCAAACTGTTGTAATCCTAGTAAACAATTCAAATATTGTAGACCTCCACTTCCTGATTTACTAGTATGTGAACAAAGTTTAAAGGATTTCTTATTCATTAGAACTTCCATTTGTGAGAAATGGATTTAAAGTAGAGCTAGATCCATGGTTGTGAGAAATTAATGGAGTGTTATAGGAACTTTGTACCCTGTTGTCTGTTTCCAAAATTGGAGCTGGACCAGTAGTTCTACATCCAGGATTGGAGAATGGTGTTACAATGGTGTCCCCTATTAACTGAACCAAAAAACATTCCTTTTTATTGTTGTGATGACAGGGCGATGAGGCGCGCGGAGTCGTCCCAGGAGCTCACGCTCATCAATCAGTGCAAGAGGGTGGTGTGGCTGGCGTTGAAGATGCATGAGGTTGAAGGCATCAATAATGTATCCTGATGCTTTATAAAAGCAAAGAAGATGCTTGATTATTTTGGTAAAGCTACTGGAGTTGCTAACTTTAGCTCCGATGTTCTGAATTTTTTAGTTTGTAAAACTAAGATCTGCTTGTATTGTCATACAGTATTTTTCAGCTTAACTGAGCTCTGAAGTAATTAAGCTCTCTCGTTAATTAACTTGCTGGCAATCGTTGCAGGTCGTCGTGCTGAAGGTGTCCATAAAAGCGACACAACTACACCCTTGCTCTGGCCCAGCTTGCTAGTCAAGGTCATCCCTTGCCCATCTTCTCCTCGTTTATTTGCTTGTCGTCCCTCCCCTGCTGCATTCCTCCATGCAGGCAGGTGCAGCGATCACCTTCAACATTTGATTTTTTTTTCTTCGATTCCATCTTGGTCACGCAAGCGTGCAAGGAGCATCCTAGGCCAATACATCTGCATCCACTGCATCTGCATCCAAGGCTAGTTTGACATTTGAATAAGAATGAAATGCGAGGTTCTGTAAGCATAATTGTTTACAATAAGCAAATGATATGGGCATGCATGATTAGTTAGCCTTGCTCCCCTGTGTCTCAAAGCAAAGATTTAGCCTTGCACTTTGTATTGACAAAATTCAGTTGGTGGAAATTTTAGTTAGCAATATAAATTCTGATGTTAAACTGAAGATTAGACTATGAACAGAATTTATTTTCAGAATGTTAAAACAGACAACTGTTTTATACTGCTAACACTCCTTGGAGAACAAATTCCTTAGTGCAAGTTGTTGACTGGATGTACACTCATCAGCATAATTGTTTAGAAACATTGACTGTATTTTCATGACTGAATTTACAACATTAATTCACTGTTAACTTGGAGTGTGGAATGGTTTGAGCGTACATTGAACAATAGTCGGACTAAAGGATCTGTGCACATATCTGCACGCACAAGTGCAAGATTTATTCCTGGAGTGTGGAATGGTTTGAGCGTGGCAGTCAAGGTAAAAAACCGTGTCTTGTTTTCTTTACTTTTCCTCACTTGAACACTAATTGGATCAGTAGAACTGTGTCTTGTTTTACTGAGATCTGCAAAAATTGGGAACACGAAGGCGGGGGATCAGCAGCATCACAAGCTCCACCAACGAGTGTGCACGCGCCTGGCCGTTGGCTACACTTGGGTGGCGACGCCGCTGGTTTTTGGTCACCGGAGGAACTACATGATGAGCTCCAGCGGTGGCGAGCGACAGACCACCACGGTCAGGCGAACCAGCAACCAATCGAGAGGGAATAATTAGCCTGGAGGACCAGAAGATCACTCTGAAACTGTTAAAAGGCTCATGGAAGACAGAGGAGGCGCAACGGCGTCAAGCTCGTGTAGGGAAGCTGCGGCCGGAGTAGGAGGAGACATGGTCGATTCCGTCCATCCAAGCCTTCCTAGCAAGCGTGGCTCGAGGAGGACGTAGTTCTAGGCGAGGCGGACCTCCTGGTCTGCTCGGGGAGGACTAGGGAGGCATGACGTCGAGCTCGTGCCCGGAAGCGGCGGTGCAATGGGAAGAGACGACCTCAATTTTGGAGCGGGACGAGATCCTGTGCGGAAGCAGCGGCGCAATGGGAGGAGACGACCTCAATTTTGGAGCGGGACAAGATCCTGTGTGGAAGCGGCGGCCGGCGGCAGGGGAGAAGCTGTAGGAGCCCTTCAAGCCAGCGGGAGGAGCTCCACCAGCCTGGAGCCTGGACGGAGGCCTAAAGACCAAGATCTTCGCGGACGACGGGGAGGGAAAGGAAAGAGACGGGTCACTTTGCAACGAGTTTTAAAACGTAAGGGTCTTTTTGCAAAAATTAAAATGAACTAAGTCCTGGACATCCTTTTCCGGATGGAGGGAGTACTTTCTAGTACTTACCTTTATGCAAGAGTCATGGTGATCTTCACCACTTCCTATATTTTGCCTTTTTCTCTTGGCACGCATCATGTGTTGGGGAATGATATAGACATACATATACACACAAATATATTTGATCATGAATTATTATTTTTTACAATTATCTATATGATAAATAAGTTGGGGGCGAAACATTAAGCCCTTATCTTTCTCTATGTTTGATGTATGATATTTGTTCTAAAAATATGCTTTGAGTGTCAATAATCATGGAAGACTATATGATAGTTGAGTGTGTGGAATTTGCTAAATCAAAGCTCTTACATAGAACCTTCCTGAAAATAAGATGAATTGCAATTGTTCGATTACTAAGAATATGGTTTGTTAGTTTTCAAGAAACTTTCTGGTCTATACTTTAACATGTGAATAGCTTGCTACTTCATCATGAGAAGTTTTATGAGATGAGCTACTATTTATGATATATAATGATGCTACAAAACATGTTTGGAACTATCATTGTTCAAATTTATGCACTATGCTAGCATTCACACTTCATAAATTATTTCTTTTACCATTTACCTACTCGAGGAGGAGCAAGAATTAAGCTTGGGGATTCTGATAGGTCTCCAACGTATCTACAATTTATGAAGTATTCATGCCATGTTTACAATAATTTTGTATGATTTTCTTAGAACTAACCCGGCCTGACGCTATTTTCAGCAGAACTAACATGGTTTTTTGCGCAGAAATAAAAGTTCTCGGAATGGGCTGAAAATTTACGGGGAATATTTTTGGAAAATATAAAAAATACTGGAGCAAAAATATACCGGGGAGGAGTCCTAGGAGGCCACAAGCCACCAGGGCGCCCCCCCCCCCCCCCCCGAGGGCGTGCACCCTGGCTTGTGGGCCCCTCGGGAGTCCCCTTGACGTGATTCCAATGCCAAGTACTCATATAAATCCAGAAACCTAGATCAGAAGTTCCGCCGCCGTAAGTCTCTATAGCCACAAAAAATCAATCTTGGCCCTCTCCGGCACCCTTCCGGAGGGGGTCACCATCACCGGAGGCCATCTTCATCATCCCGGAGGGTCCATCATCACCATGGAGGCCAAGGACCAGAGGGAGAACCTCTCCCCACCTAGGGGGAGGCCATGGAGGAGGAAGGATAAGGGGGAGACCCTCTCCCCCTCTCTCTCGGTGGCGCCGGAGTGCCATCGGGGGAACCATCACCGTGGTGATCGTCTTCATCAACATCACCGTCCTCATATCTTTTCAGCGTGGTCCACTCTTCCGCATCCCACTGTAATCCCCTACTTGAACATGGTGCTTTATGCCACATATTATGATCCAACGATGTGTTGCCATCCTATGATGTTTTAAGTAGATTTCTTTTGTCTTGTGGGTTGTTTGATGATCTAGATTGGTTTGAGTTATATTTTTATTTTGGTGTTGTCCTATGGTGCCTTCCGTGCCGCGCACATGTGAAGGATTCCCATTCTAGGTTGTTGCAATACATTCATGATTCGCTTATAGTGGGTTGCTAGAGTGACAGAAGCTTAAACCCGAGTAAGGGGGTTGTTGCGTATGGGATAAAGGGGACTTGATGCTTTCATGCTATGGTTGGGTTTTACCTTGATGATCTTTAGTAGTTGTGGATGCTTGCTAGAGTTCCAATCATAAGTGCATATGATCCAAGTAGATAAAGTATGTTAGCTTATGCCTCTCCCTCATATAAAATTGCAATAATAATTTCCGATCTTGTTAATAATTGCCTAGGACAATTCCGCACACCGACCCATCATTATTCCACACTCGATATTTGTAATATATAGTAATATATTCTAACTATATGTCAACAGCACCCATTTTTATATTTTAGTTCTCCGATAGCATGCAAAGCTATACTCTTCGTACCCACAACGTAGTTTTATTTCTCGTTGGAAGCAAATGTTTGGTGTACATAGAGTCGTATCAGTGGCAGATAGGACTTGAGAGAATATTGATCTTACCTTTAGCTCCTTGTGGGTTCAACACTCCATACTTATCACTTCCACCTTTGGAAATTGCTATGATGATTCCTTGCACTTAGGGATTATCAATTCCCACTCTGGTCCTTAGTCTCCATGGCTCCCGGAGGGTGAGATCCCCTCCGAGATTGGATCTCCTCTTTCTTATTCTCTATGTTTGCCTCTATGTTTTGGTACTGTTTGTGCGACCAATCACCTTTTATTTTATAACCAGAGATCAGTAACTCCAATCAGGATGATTTTTAACATGATTATTTTCCATAAATTAGATTTCCTTCGCTCGAAGTAGATCTGAAGCCGACTTATGATCTCTCCACATGGCCGACTAACATGACCATGGCCCTAGGCGCGCAACATGGGCATGTGGTGGCACCGGGAACCCCCTTATGTTATTTCCTTCGCACAAAATTCTGATATATTCCAGAAAAAACTCAAAAAAATCAGCATGTTCCGGTTCCATGAATGCTTTACCTATATTTCTAAAAAATGTACAGAATAGGAACTGGCATTTGACACTGAGTTTATAGGTTGGTCCAAATAAAAAAATGTAAATCAATGTCAAAATTATGTAAAAGTGGTATGATAATAGCTCGAAACAACTAAAATTATAGATACATTGGAGACGTATCACCCATCGACACTTGAATGGGAGGAGACCCATTATGGAGGGTGGAGCTGGTGCTAGATGCAGAATAGGGTAGGCCAGGTGGTGTCGGTCCAGAGCTGGTGGTGGCATGGGCAAGAGTGAGGCGACTCATATGAGGATGCAGCGTGCATGGGGTCCCAGTATGGGGATAAAAGAATGGAAGGTATCAATTGAAGGTCATACCTACGTAGTTTCCACCATTGGTGTTTAATTTTTTCTTTCTCACATGGGTGGGATCGAGCAAGAGATTGGAATTTTTCCTTTTATCAATCGATGGTGTTATGAAGGGAAGCGAAATGAACACCATGAACGTACTTCTAGAGAATAGTGGGTGTAATAAAGAATTTATAATAGAGGCATCCACCACACTTTAGATTTTGGCAAGATTTTATTTGATTTTTTCATGGATAGGAGATGTCAAACAAAGTTTTGATTTAGTTGAGGTTTGGTAAGATTTGATTTGATTTGGGTATTTATAGTGTAAGGCAACGAAAGTTTGGATTTAGTTGGGATTTTGGGAAGATTGATTTGATTGAGTTAGCACGTGACGTGATTTAAGGAAACTACCGATCCGGTTTAGATTATTCCAAGTTATTTTATTTTCTTTGGTTTTCTTTTTCTGTGCCATCATTTGAGATTACTGAAAACTCAACAGAAAACCAAAGAAGGAAGGAGTTGTGGGGAGGGAAAAAACCCGAGGGAGGCGATTGATACGTCTCAAATGTAAATATACATTTCATCGTTTCATGCTATTATAATATCACTTTTAAATAATTTTTATAGCAATTTTCTTATATTTTCTGGACTAACTATTAAGAAAGTGTCCACTACCAGTTGTTGTTTTCTTCATGTTTTTGACTTTTAAGAACATTAATACCTATCGAGCTCAAGATACCATGGAGATTTCGAGTGATTTTTTCCAAATTCTGAAGATTCTAGAAAGTACCCCTGGTCCACATGCAGTGTCACGCCCAAGATGCGGTCCTATCCTTATTTCGGCACGAGGGCCTCGACAGGGATAGAAGCGCATCTCGTCATGTTGCAATAATGGATATCATTACAAGTACATGTATAGAAGAGATGAGTATATGGAATTGGCTTACACTCGCCACAAGCTACATCAAAGTCACATCAATACAACAACATATTCAAACATCATACAGAAGAGCAGGGTCCGACTACGGACGAAAACAAATGACAAAATGACATCCATCCTTGTTATCCCAGGCTGCCGCCTGGAACCCATCCTATATCGATGAAGAAGAATAAGAACTCCAACAAACAAGAAACGCTCTCACGTTCAAGCATCACATTACCTGTACCTGCAACTGTTGTTGTAGTAATCTGTGAGCCACAGGGACTTAGCAATCTCATTTCCAAGGGTATCAAGACTATTAAAGCTTAATGGGTGAGGTATGGTTAAGTGGTGAGGCTGCAGCAAGCGACTAGGCATTAATTTGAGTGGCTAACTTCCGAATACAGAAAGTAAAGTATGGTGGTCTACGCGTAACAGACATGAACTAGAAATGATCACTAAGTGATCCTGAACACCTACTTACGTCAATCACAACCCCACCATGTTCTCTCTCGGATAAGGACTCACGAGAAGAGACAGTCAAGGTTACGCACACAGTTGGTGTATTTTATTAGAGTTTACTTCAAGTTTTCTATGATCGGGTGTTAAAAAAAGTATCCAAGTTTCCCACATAACCACGGGCACGGCTTCTCGAAAAGATTTAACCCTGCAGGGGTGCTCCAACTCATCCATCACAAATTAACCACACGCCACGGGAATAACCTCAACCACGGATCTCGTGATCATCCTAGAAAATTCCAAAGGAATTCCGACACCTCGAGATAGCCCGAAGAAGATCAGAGTTCCTCACGCAAGACATTCGAGAAAGGTAAAACAAATCTAGCAAGGCCGCACGACATGTCAAAAACCTTGATAAGAGCCGCGTATCTCGTTCTCAGGACACGACAGATGGGTCTAGCTACAGGGAAAAACCAAACCCCGAGTTTCCTCGAGGTGGCCCCACAGGCAGCCCGTTTTGGACAAACACTCTTGAGGAGCATTGGCCCGGGTTGTTGATTATTTATCCTCAGGGTGATCATGCCCTATGCAAATTTTAGTTGTTATTAAGCAAATAGTACCAATGTTGGGCCTTGCCAGACAAGCTTTATCCTAAAACGAAGATCAAGGGGGTCCCCATAACAACCCCAAGCATGTTAGGAGCGCTCAATTATGGAACATAACACCGGTTCGCAAGTAACTAGGGGCGGCAAGAGTGGAACAAAACACTGAGCAAAAGGCCAAGCCTTCCACCCTTTACCAAGTGTATACATGCATTAAATTAAATAGCAATAATATTGTGATAACAAAAGAATGTCCATGTTGCCACATGGAAGCAATTGCACCTGCAGCTAGAAACGCTATAAGAAGGGTTGAGCAAGCGGTAACATAGCCAAACAACGGTTTGCTGGGAAGGTGGAGGGTTAGAGGTTTTCATGGCAATGTTGGGAGGCTTGACAAATAAGTGGTAGGTAGTGAGACATAACATAAAAACGGGACAACTAGCATGGCAATGATAGTAGTGGTATCCAGGGAAATGTGTCATCTTTCCTAAGATCCCCCTCGGAAGAAGAACAAGTCCATGAAGAAGACGAACCAACGTAGTCGAACGAATCCTCACACTCCAAACGCTTTCCAAACTCTATCGAGAAGAAGCAATCTGAAACAAACAATCAACACAAGATACATCACAACATATGCATGACATGATGCACAATCAAATATGATACATGTCCGGTTTAATATGCAAGGCATGGCATGGCATGGCAAGAACAACAAACAACACTACACATTAAGTGAAGTTCAATATGCAACGAGTTGCATATCGATGAAACTCCATGATCCGAATTATTTAGTTCTCTCTCGTTTACGTACTCATCAATATTAAATGTTGTTTAACATGGCAAACGGTGGAGCACAACCAACTACAACATCTAGGCATTTTCCGAAACAATCCCATATGCATATTATGAAATTGGTCTAGATCTATCCTAACCCAATTTTAGAGTTGTTAAACAGCCAAATAAATTTCACCGTGAGATTCTACACGATTTTCTAGTCAAGTTACATACGTTGAACTTTTTTATCGGAGCTACGGTTTAAAAGTTATTAAATAAATCATTTTAACATGGCATATGTGCAAATTAATGCAAACATCAAGTTTAAACATTTTTATCACATGTGAAAGTAGGATATTGTGAATAAAATTCTAGTCAAGTTTCGTATATAAAGGTTTTTAAACTGATGCACGGTTATGGAGTTATTAAATGCATGATCTAGGGGGGCTTTTCTGCAAATCTGTAATTCCTGGGAAAATACTAAATTCGCAAAATCGGAAAAAAACCTACACGGGCCAAAACTGGTGGGCGCAACTTAATATAGTATGCACGCATGCGCTAGATAGGCGACTCGGGGGGCTCACCTAAGGCCTCTTGGGCCGGTCGGAGGCGAGGTGGGCCGCGGGTGACTGGGCGGCGACCCACGCGGGCGACGTAGGAGGTGGGCGAGCAGCTCCTCTGCTTGTCCCAGATCAGAGCCATGGCGGTGGGGTCAACGGCATGCCGGCCGGTGGGGAGACATGATCCGACAAGGGGGAGGCCGGGAACGGGCGGATCGGGTCGCGAGCGACTGGATCCGGCCATCTCCGGCCCGAATCTGGCCGGTGGCGGTGCCCTTGATGCTACGACGATGACAACAGCTCCTGCATCGGGAGGCTCGGGCGCGGTCTGGCCTACACGTGGTCGAAGTCGCCGACGATGGAGGTGGCTGGCGACGAGGGGTGGGCGGGGTCGGTCTCCAGCGAGGTGGGGTCGACGACCTCCGGGAGCGGGGCGAGGCACGGCTCGAGCGCAGTGGCTCGGGCTGGGATGGGCTCGGGCGGGCCTGCGTGATGGGAGGCTGGCTGGGGCTGCGTGGCAGGTGCTGGTTGGAGGAGGGCGGCTTGGGTGGCGACGTGGCAGCCTCGGATTGGTCACAGGGACGTGGCGACGGTGCCAAGTGGAGGCGGTGGGTTTGGCCAGCATGGAAAACGATGGGAGCGGCGGCTGGCTGCATGGGAGGAGGTTAGGGTAGGTTTAGGGCTAGGTTTTGCTTAGGGATGTCCAAAAATGGACTAGAGGGGGTCCATATATAGCAAGGGGGCTAGGGTTAGGGGGTTTTAGGGCCGATTTCGGTCGTGCGATCGCAATCGGACGGCTGGATCGGGGCAAGGTTGGTGGGCTGTGTGTGGAGTGGGCTAAGTCTAAGAAGAGAGAGAGAATGGTGGCCCGTGACACGAGTTTTAAACAGCGAAAAACGTCCGATGAATAACCGATGACTGCACTGCTACGGATGACCGTTCGGGTATCAAACGAACTCGGAATGCGATGAAATTTGGCAGGCGGTCTACCTACACTATAATAAGACCGCACGCCAACTTTCCACCCAATCTGGGAATATTTTTCGCGCGCTTTAAAAACGGTTTTTTTAAAACGATGTCGCGGGCGCGTGCAAGTGTTGTTGGTCTCGAAATGGGCAACGGAGAGAACCGGCGACTACGAACGGATGCAAGTTTTCGAAAACGAGTGACGATGCTATACAGATGATGCGAATGATGCGATGATGAATGCAACAACCAAACGAAACAGAGACGAGAATGGAAATAAAAGGGGAATCTTCTGGAGCGTCGGTCCCGGGTTGTTACACGCAGTCAAGCCACATGGCTAGGGGCCTACCCGTATGAGGTGGTTGTGTGGGGTCCCTGGCACCACCCATAAATCCCATATTTTCTGAAAAGCTCTGTACCATTTTTCGTGACTTTTTGTCCCGCCGCAAGCTCTTATTCCAGGGAGATCTAACCTGGAGGCATGTCTCGCACCCTACCTGAGGGGGAATCGATCACTGGAGCCATCTTCATCAACCTTGATGCCCCAATGAACATGTCTTAGTAGTCGACTTGGGACCTTAGCGTCCACAACAGTAGCTAGATGGTATACTCTCTCTCTCTCTCTTGTGATGAAATACAAAATTCATGTGAGCCTCCTCACATGATCGGGATTAATATGATGTAATCGGTGGTTATGTTTATTGGGATATGATGAATTGTCACTTTATGATTAGATTATTTATTTCATTATATTGAATTTCTTGAAGTTTATTTGCTGCATAATTAAGTAACCATGTTTGCTTTCTGATCTATTTATCGTCTCTGGCCAAGATTGATAGGTAGTTCTTCACTAGTGCAGAATCGGCCTATAGTGCCAGTTCGTAAGGGTGTTTAGTGTCGGTTCTCCAACTGGCACTAAAGGGTGGGGACTAAAGCCCCCCTAGTCCCGGTTCAACATGGCCCGGCACTAAAGGCCCACCACCTGGCACCTACCCACGCCGTGGGCTGGGGGACCTTTAGACTCGGTTGGTAACACCAACCGGGACTAAAAGTATTTAATTCTTTTAATTTTGTTTTATTTTTCCTTTTAATCCTTTAGGGGTTTATGAATTAATTATGGTTTATTTTTCCTTTTAATTTTGTGTTTTCCATTTAATTATTTTTCATTCCAAACATATATTACGCTACTACATACTGTACACGTTGTGCATATATATATAGAATTTCTTGTAGAACCGATCATCTATATATATATAGAGAGAGAGAGAGAGAGAAATCCATCTATTTCCTCTTGAATTGCTCGTACGCGAGCCGTTGGTAGGAGTTGGCCCCGCATCTCCGTCAGCTATAAGAAGGAGATCAAGATGAATACATTAGTTGTGTGTATATATATTAGCTAGATCATGATAAAAAATTATGGATAGTATTCTGGCAAACGTACCCAAACATTTCTTTCATCTCTTCTCCTTTCAGACGTGATCATGTGAATGGTTTCGCAAACATAGTATGTGCATAAACTAGTCCCCTACTCCTGCCTCATGCACTTTACGAGAATAAAATTCAATCAGGTAATAATTAATCAAGCATGATAATGGTATTGAAACTAGAATTAAAGAGATGCACGGACGTAGCTATCTAGTACCACTTAATTACCTTGGGTCGCACCCATGTCAGCTTTTGTGCCCAGTCGCCTGGGACCAGTTTGATGAACTTGGCCCAAGCCCTGCCCGCGGCAAAGAAAATGAATAAAGGAGTTATTAACTAGTTGATATCAGGAAATGAAGTAAAGAGGCCTACATAGTGCGATAATGATTGAAATTACATGTCGACCATCCCCCTCACGGTTGTGTATTTGTATGGATTCTTATATAGTGAGTCCAGTACTTCAACTTTTCCCTTTTCAACTTCAATGATTAACAAGATCCAGTGGTAACTGCAGCGCACACATTTTGTATAATTAAGTGGGCATGTACATAACTCATCAACTACACTTATTAACATCTAATAAGAAAAAAAATGAATTTGTAGTATATGGTAACACTCACCCGAAGTTGTAAGGAACTACTATTTCTGATTGTGTATTTAGTTGCTTCAAACACTCTAGCAGGAATCCCTCTGTGTCTTTTCTCGCCCATTCTTTTTTCTATGTATGTTCATTAATCGTATTTGGGTCAATGAACCCAATGCCATAGCATCCAGCTTTTTTCATTTCATACATCTTCATTCTGCATAATACCACAGCAAAGAATATAGTGAGGATAATTACAGGTAATGAATGAGAGCATGACTAGCTAGAGACTTAAATTACAGAAATAAATCACTTACAGACAGTAACAACCGACTATAGATTTGTCGAGTGCGTCTTGATTGAATAACTGAAACAAATCTGCATAATGAATCCACAAATCTTTTTTATGGAAGTAATGCTTTTTCTTGACTTTCACCATGAGGGACTCTTGATTGGTATTTGTTGTTTCTTGCATGTACCACGTATGCAAATAGTACATTCTCGTTGGTAGAAGCTTGACATCATCAGGCTTGACCAGAGGTTTGCCGCGGACATATTGCCATATTACTTCCTCCTCTTTAAGCACGGGGATTTCCTCAAGGCCTAGTAGTTGTTCACCAGTGACACCGACCTCTTTAGCTTGTCTTTTATGATCTTCGGTTATTACCAGGCAATCGGCGGTACTCACAAGTGTTTGTACAATGAGCGGGGGGATTGATTGCACTGCCTATTCTCCCAGCTGTGGAGCAGTTTTCCTGCTTTTTTGCCAATTGATTGGCTCGAGCTTGAGCTTGGCTCCTTTTGTTGTGAAACATATGACTTCTTGATACACCGCACATAGTCGCAGTCCTTGATAGCCGGTCGAGCCATATCAATAAAGTGTTGTGAGACATGCTCGGGTACTTTCTCCTTTGGCAGCGAGGGCTGTTTCGGTCCAAAATGGGCCTTCATTTTGGCATCCACTACGGTGTTGAGTTCCTCCTCAGTTGTGGATGCCAAATTGGTAAGGCAACTTCGAAAGAGGCTTGAGGCTTGGACCATATTTGAATTTCTTGCATGTTGTACCGCTAGCCGTTATAGATGTGGCCTCTCTCTTCCGCTATTGCTTAGGAGACAGAGCACGCTGAGTCGGCGAAGATGGCAGACGCGGTATCGTACTTGGAGGAAGAGGAGTCGGCTGACACTGTGTCGGACTTGGAGGAGGAGTCGGCTGACACTGTGCCGGACTTGGAGGAGGAGTCGGCTGACGCGGTGCCGAACTTGGAGGAGGAGGAGTTGGCTGACGCTATGCCGGACTTGGAGGAGGAGTTGGCTGACACGACGACGGACTTGGAGGAGGAGGAGTTCACTGACGCGGTGCCGGACCTGGAGGAGGAGGAGTCGACTGACGCGGCAGCAGACTTGGAGGAGGAGGAGTCGATGGCCCTGGAAATATGATGCAATCCTTTTTCCATAGAATGATACTATGTATGGCCTCTCCCAGTGTTCTCTCCTCATCACCTCCAAGAATGTCAAGTTGTAGCTCATGATATCCTGACATCACTTCATCAACCCCGACACGAGCATAGCCAGCTGGAATGGGATTGCAATGGAAGGTTGCTTCAGGGGGATTTGCTAAAGCATAGCCATATGCTACCTTCATGGATAATTTCTTCACTTTCATGTGTAGCTCATAGTTAGTCATGTCTTTGATATCATCCACAGGGTAGCTAGCTAGCAATGCATCATCGATATCGGCCGGGGCGGAACCCATGCTGCTTCTCGGCATAGATGGGACGGTGCTATCCAATGTTGGGTCGATCTGCTCATGTTGCCGCTGAGATGCCTGGTTGAGTGAGTCGATCTGCTCCTCTTGCCGCCTGAAAGCACGTTCCAACTCCAGGTGCTTTGATTCTAGGCCTTCAAGGTGGAGTCCTTCCTCCTTCTTCTTCTGCTCCTCTTGCTTCTTCTTTCTCGCATGGCTTCTGTAGTCGTCCTTCCAATCCACAAACCCCTCAAACCACGGAACAACGCCTTTGCCTCATATTCTTCCCGGGTGTTCAGGATTCTTCAGGGCGCGCCTAAGCTCATCGTTCTCTCTGTTGGGCGTGAACACCCCCATTCGAGCTTCTTCTATTGCAATAAGTATTTCGTCTATCGCTTCTTTAAGACTTTCCTTCACCTTAATCAACCCTGTCTCTCGGTCCAACTTCCCCCCATGCACATAAAACCATGTCTTGCACCTAGGGGGCCAGTTCAATGTAATTGGAGTGACTCCTACACTAATCATCTCTTGCTCGGATTGATCCCACTTAGGCAGGGCCACCTGGTAGCCACCTGGCCCCAGAGTATGGTGCCACTTCTTTTTCACAGCATTAATCTTGATTTTTCTCGACGGTTACTTAGTGTGTTCCGATTCCTTGAACTTCACAAAAGCATCCCAGTGATCTTTTGCCTTCACCAATGCTCCCTCGAATTTTGGAGTCTTCTTTTTTGCTTTGACGTACGCAATCCATATATTTTTCTTGAATGCGATCGCCATATTTTTAAGAGCATAGTTTCTGACTTTCTTCAGATCTGCATCTATCAAATTATCTGGTAGGGTGAAATGTGACATGAGCGATTCTCACAGCAGATCTTTTGCTCTTTCATCAACAAAAGTAACTCCTGCTCGATCTCCCTTTGCTGGCTTTTTCCATTCTTGAACGGATATCGGGATTTGGTCCCTGACAATAACTCCTCATTGATTCTTGAACTTGGTCGCATTTTTCCTAGGTTCAAGCGGTTCACCATTTGATGTTTTGATGGAATCGATGTTGAACTTTATGCCAGACTCAAACTTTTTGGCCGGGCCTCGAACTGCCTTGTCATTGTAGAAGATTTGCTCGATCCGGAGGCCTAAAAGAAGAAAGATCGATTCGTTAATACATACAACTCAATTAAGACATGTAATAATCACCAGATGGCTTATATAATAAATATACCTCGCTGGTCTTTGTTATTTGAAGAAAATTTTCTTTGTCAACATCGTTGTTGCCTTTATCTATTCGTTCGTCTTCATCAAATATCATACAACCCTCACCGGAATTGTTCAGTTATTGCGAGTCGTCATCTTCAAATTCATGCTCTGGGCTCAGGGAGCATACGATGTCGAACATAGCCTCTTCTCCTTCTTTGTCGGTATTGTCCATAGCTTTTATTTAACTAATCCAGAAGAAAGATATAACAACTTAGTATTCAAATTAGAATGCATGCAATAAATAAGGAAAAACTGAATCATAGTACATAGTATGCATCTCGAATAATTCATATAATATGCATCATCGAATATAATATCGAATAAATTCTCTCGAATATTATTGAATATAATCGCGAATACATCTCGAGTATTATCACTAATACATCTCAAATATTATCATATATATAACATCACTAACTAATACAGATCGAATATTATCAAAGAATCTAGTTCAATCGCGGTTCTTGAGGCACGGGCGGTGGACACCCAAAGAGAAGGAACCATCACAGGATCATAGCTCGGGTGAGATCGAAGAACCTTCCATGTATTGGAGAACCTGACGTCCAACGCATCCATGTAGCAATGGACGAGCTCGTCCTCCTCCCTGACACGGTGACGTACCACCTCCAACGGGGTCGGCTGCCTCCGCACCAAAAGTGGCCCATGCGAACGCCACCAAAGAAGCTCCGGGTCGACAACGGGACCCGGGGCCGGGTTCCTCACCAAGCTGCGCGCCCTAAAGGTAGCACCTCCCACTACCAGCCCCGCGGTGCCTAGTCCTGAACATTGCCCCTCTCAAGCAGGACTTCGTCGTGAACGAGTCGACGACGAGGATGCGGGTCGGACATCGTTGACTCCGAGAAGAAATTCTATGCAAATTTAACAATTTTTAAATGCTTGATTGTGATTTCTTATATACGAGGAACCTTCAGAATCATAATGGATTCTCTTAACCTTTCAGGAATTTAACAAAATGGCGCCATTGTGGATGTGCAGAAAATGGTCCAAAAATTTGATCAACTTGTGCACGTCCATAATGGTGGTATTCCTGATAAATCCCTTAAAGGACTAAGAGAATCTATTGTATACATACATATACTAATTGCAAATCTAACATTCATCTAACGTTTCTACATCTTTTTTATATCTAAAATTTATCTAGCTATAACTAAAAGTATAAAAAACTAAAAAAACATTTCTATATCTTTTTTATATCTAACATTTATCTAGCTATAACTAAAAGTATACAAAACTAAAAAACATTCATCTAACATTTATATATCTAACATTTCATCTAACATTTATATATCTAACATTTCATCTAACATTTATATAACTTAAAGTATAAAAAAACTAGAAAACAGGAAAATAGAAAATAAAAATGTGTGTGTGTGTGTTCATGCATGTGTGTGTGGAGGGGCTCGATGGGAGGGGTCGTAGGGGCTCACAGCGGGGCGACATCTAGCGAGGTGAGGCGAGTCATCGGCGACTGCGACGGTGACTGCGATAGCGCACGAGGTCGCAAGGAGGGGGCGGCGTCGGGGAGGACGCGCAGGCGGCCGGCGCGTGGAGGAGGTGCGGGCGGCCGGCGTCGGGGGCGGCGACGATCTCCAGCGTCGGGGGAGGCGACGGTGTTGCGCAGCAGCCTTGCGGTGTCCTTGCTCGTTCGGCGTCGTCGAGAGAGAATGGAGAACCGATCGAATTTTTGCGCTTATATAGAACGACCTTTAGACACGGTTGGTGGCTCGAACCGTGACTACAGGTAGCCTTTAGTCGCGGTTGTAGCCACCAACCGCGACTAAAGGTCTTCCCCTGGCGAAAAATAACCTTTAGTCACGGTTGGTGGCTGCAACCATGACTAAAGGCTACCTGTATTTGTACTTGGAGTCACCAACCGCGACTAAAGGTCTCGTGCTGCCATAGCCGCGGTGCAGAAAGTTTAGTCCCATCTCGCCCAGCGAAGGGCAGCCGCACTTGTTTGCCGCTACGGTTACTCCCTAGAGCTCCTCTCTAAGCAGGCCTTTGTGGGGCTATTGAACCTATGCTACCCTACTGGTCCTACTGGGCCTTGTGGGCCTATCGTGGGGGCCAGTAGGCGGGCTTTTTTTACTTTTCAGTTTTTTAAATTTCAGTTTTATTTATTTCCTTTTTTTGAGTTTTTTTTTTTGCTTTATTTAGAGTTAATGAGCGAATCTTTTTGTGTTAGGTCAAGAAAATTATAAAATTTCTGTTAGTGACAGTAGTTTTCAAATTTGAATAGTTTAAATTATAATTATTTGAAATTTGTGTGAATCACTAGTTTGTGAATAACTTTACCTTAAAAATAGATTTTGTAGTGATTCTTCGTTCTGCTATTTAATATTAGCGTGTTTTATCATTATATTCAATTTGGTAATTCTTAGGTTATTTAAAAAATGAAATGCCCTTGTAACAGACGAGTTTTCGTCTGAAACCCTGATACTTCGAAAGAGATTGTCCATTTTGTACACGAAGTGCATCCAGTTTTTGTCGTAACCCTCTCAACTTTTTAGCACATGTTATGTGGGTGAAATGATGATACCATGCCAACTTTCAACCTTTTCAGAGTTCATTTGTAGTGCTTTTCAATTTCAGGGTCATTTAGCTCAAAAAATCAGTAAATGCATGAAAAATAGCAAATGAAGTCAAAAAGGGTTGAAAATTGATGGCATGGCTTCGAATGGTGTATACTAAACACACAAAAATTCTGGAGTTGAAATAAGTTTTAAAAAATGAAATGCCTTTGTAACAGAAGAGTTTTCGTCTGAAACCCCGATACTTCGAAAGAGATTGTCCATTTTGTACACGAAGTGCATCCAGTTTTTGTCGTAACCCTCTCAACTTTTGAGCACATGCTATGTGGGTGAAATTAAGATTCCATGCCAAGTTTCAACCTTTTCACAGTTTATTTGTAGAGCTTTTCAATTTCAGGGTCATTTAGTTCAAGAAATTAGTAAATGCATGAAAAATAGCAAATGAAGTCAGAAAGGGTTGAAAATTGATGAAGTGGCTTTGAATGGTGCATACTGAACACACAAAAAGTCTGGAGTTGAAATAAGTTTAAAAAATGAAATGCCTTTGTAACAGACGAGTTTTCGTCTAAAACCCTGATACTTCGAAAGAGATTGTCCATTTTGTACACGAGGTGTATCCAGTTTTTGCCGTAAACCTCTCAACTTTTTAGCACATGCTATGTGGGTGAAATGATGATTCCATGCCAACTTTCAACCTTTTCAGAGTTCATTTGTAGTGCTTTTCAATTTTAGGGTCATTTAGCTCAAAAAATTAGTAAATGCACGAAAAATAGCAAATAAAGTCAGAAAGGGTTAAAAACTGATGACGTGGCTTTGAATGGTGCATACTGAACACACAAAAAGTCTAGAGTTGAAATAAGTTTTAAAAAATGAAATGCCTTTGTAACAGACGAGTTTTTGTCTAAAACTGTGATACTTCGAAAGAGATTGTCCATTTTGTACATGAAGTGCATCCAGTATTTGTTGTAACCCTCTCAACTTTTTAGCACATGCTATGTTGGTGAAATGATGATACCGTGCCAACTTTCAACCTTTTCACAATTCATTTGTAGCGCTTTTCAATTTTAGGGTCATTTAGCTCAAAAGATTAGTAAATGCATGAAAAATAGCAAATAAAGTCAGAAAGGGTTGAAAATTGATGACGTGGGTTTGGACATAATATTTCTTCACGTTTCAAATGCCAAAACACATAAGTACACTACTATTACAAAGAGTCCCTCCGGTTTGTCCGAAGTGGGACTTTCTAGATATATAAGTCCGGAAACTAACTAGAGAAGCCGGTCACATCCTAGAGTGGGATCTTTGGGTATAAAACTTTTTCTTCGCGTGTGTCCCTTTGTGTCGTAACCATGGACAATCTTCATCGTTTAACTTGATGCTCGGGTCAAATTTCACTGTGAAGGGAGCAATTTCATGAAACTTTTCATAATCTTCTGACATGTCTGTCTTGTCCTCCACTCCCATGATGTTTCTTTTCCCTGAAAGAACTATGTTGCAGTTTGGCTCATCGTATGATGTATTTGCTTCCTTATCTTTTCTTTTCCTCGGCTTGGTAGACATGTCCTTCACATAGAAAACCTGCGCCACATCATTGGCTAGGATTGTTGAGATCCATTATCTGCGTACCAAGATTATTCAGATCCACTATTGGCATTCCGTACTGCGGGTCTTCCTTTACCCCGCCTCCTGTCAGATTGACCCATTTGCATCGAAACAAAGGGACCTTCAAACCAAGTCCATAGTCAAGTTCCCATATATCCTCTATGTAACCATAATATGTGTCCTTTGGCCTATTGGTGTTTGCTGCATCAAAGCGTACACCACTCTTTTGGTTGGCACTCTTTTTATCTTGGGCGATCATGTAAAATATATTTCCATTTATCTCGTACCCTTTGAAAGTCAATATAGTCGAAGATGGCAACTTGGACAGCAAGTACAGGTCATCTGCAAGAGTGTTGTCATACATGAGACGTGTCTGCAACCAACCGGCAAAAGTCACCGTTTGTTCATCTGTAATACACTCGTCAGACTGCTCCGGGTGTTTGGAGCATAGAATATTCTTGTGTTGCTCGATATACAGAGCCACTAAGGCGGAACTTTGTAGAACTATGTAGTGTGCTTGTGCCAAAGAATGCCCGTCCTGGCATATTAATGAATTCTTTCCTAGCGTGCCTTTTCCACCTAGTCTGCCCTCATGCCGCGATTCAAGAACACCAATCGGCTTAATGTCAGGAATAAAGTCAACACAAAACTCAATGACCTCCTCTGTTTCATGGCCCTTGGAGATGCTTCCTTCTGGCCTAGCACGATTATGAACATATTTCTTTAAGACTCCCATGAACCTCTCAAAGGGGAACATATAGTGTAGAAATACAGGACCCAGAATGGCAATGTCCTCGACTAGGTGAACTAGGACGTGTGTCGTGATATTTAAGAAGGATGGTGGGAACACCAACTCAAAATTGACAAGACATTGCACCAAATCATTCTCTAACCTTGGTAGGATTTCTGGATCGATTACCTTATGAGAGATTGCATTGAGGAATGCACATAGCTTCACAATGGCTAATCGAACATTTTCTGGTAGAAGCCCCCTCAATGCAACCGGAAGCAGTTGCGTCATAATCATGTGGCAGTCATGAGACTTTAGGTTCTGGAACTTTTTCTCTGCCATATTTATTATCCCCTTTATATTTGACGAGAAGCTAGATGGGACCTTCATACTGAGCAGGCATTCGAAGAAGATTTCCTTCTCTTCTTTGGTAAGAGCATAGCTGGCATGACCCTGACACTGCTTTGGATCCATGCCGTCTTCTCCATGCATACATTGCTAGTCCTCACGTGCCTCTGGTGTATCTTTTGTATTCCCATACACGCCCAAGAATCCTAGCAGGTTCACGCAAAGATTCTTCGTCACGTGCATCTTAAAGCACAACATGCTACCTTGGTGGTTTTGATAATTCATGACAACATACATTGTCTCTTGGACGAATACTTTTATCTAGTGTATTTCAGATAATAGTCCATGGAGAGTTGGGTTGCCAAAAGGATTGTAGAGATTGTGGAATACCCCACGATGCAAGAAAATAGGTTGGGCAAGCTTCAAGCAAGAGGACTCTATATTTTATATTTGTGAGAAATCACTTTGTATCCATAGGAAAGCCAATACTATTAAAAGGGGGTAAGGTTTTGTTGGTGAACAAAATGCTCATACGTGCACAAGTGATGGTCACCAAAAACACCCACAAACTCTCCCACCAAAGTCTGTCCAAAGCCAAATACTCAAAATCGGTACAACCAACATTCTACACTCAATGCCACCGATTCCAAACCCTAGACAGACTCGGCCAAACCCTAGCTTTCGGTGCAACCGATACTGCGTTCGGTGCCACCAAGTTGGGCTGCCAACTTTCTGTTACACAAGTTCACAGTTTCGGTCCCTCCGAGATTGTCGAATCGACATCACCGAGATTGGGCATTCTGACTGTTGGTCACCTTATCAGTGCAACCGAGATTCCTATATCGGTCCCACCAAAATTCAAAAGTTGGTAACATTAAGTCACTTCGGTACAGTCAAGATTCCGACATCGGTTCCATCGAGTCTGACTTATTGTGTGTAACGGTTGGATTTTTCAAGATGCCTATATATACCCCTCCACCGCCACCTACTCGAAAGAAAAGCACTCAGAACTATTACATACTTACACCATCCAATTTTCTGAGAGAGAACCACCTACCCTTGTGTTGAGGTCAAGATCTTCCACTCCAACCATATAGATCTTGATTTCTAGCCTCCCCAAGTTGCTTTCCACCCAATCAATCTCTTCTACCAAGCCATATATATGAGAGAGTGATTGTGTGTTGAGGAGTCTATCATCTTGAAGCACAAGAGCAAGGAGTTCATCATCATTACCGAGCCTATTACCTTTTGGAGGGTGGTACCTCCTAGATTGGTTAGGTGTCGCTTAGGAGCCTCCTACTTCGTGTTGTGGAGTTGAACCAAGAAGTTTGTATGGGCAAGGAGATCGCCTACTTCGTGAAGATCTACCCATAGTGAGGCTATTCCTTCGTGGACGGAAGCCGTTATGGAATAGTCAAGGTTGCTACTTCGTGCACCCTTATGGGTGGAGCTCTCAGTGGACTCTCGCGACCGTTACCCTCTATGGGTTGAAGACCCCATAAATGTGGACGTACGATAGCACCACCTATCGGAACCACGAGAAAAATCTTTGTGTCTCCAATTGCGTTTGATCTCCATATCTCAACTCTTTACTTCTTGTGCAATGTCTTTACTTTCTGCTGCCATATTTGTTGACATGCATGTGTTGGGTATATAGACTTGCTAGTCTTGCTAAAACTATTAAAATTTTCCAACCAATTAACTTGGGAAAAGGTTAGGTTTTAATTTCCTGCTAGTAGTCTATTCAACCCCCCCCCTCTAGACACTCTTCTAGTGATCCCTCAATTGGTATCAGAGCTTTGGTCTCCATTGCTTCGGTTTAATCACCGAGGCGGAAGATGGATGTGTCTAGTGTAGGGAGTTTGAGTTGTAGAGTGCCTATTCTTGACGGAGAGGACTATAGTCAATGGAAAACTTTGATGCTTGAGCTGTTTAATGAATTTCAATTGAGCAAATATGTTATGTGCCCCTATGAGCCTCCTATTGATCCCTTGCATCCCACACACGAAGAGGAAATTGATATGCTATGCAATCTTAGAACTGTTAATCTTATTGTTAGAGCTTTGCCTAGAAATGTGCTCAACCAAATGAAGAATTTTGCATGTTCTTATACTTTGTGGAATGATTTGGACAAACGATATCCAAATTATTCATTGAATAATCTTGATGAAATTCTTCATAAAACTATTGCCTTTCACAAAATGACTCCTAGTGATCCTAAGTTTGATGATTGTCTATTTGAGCTTAGATACCTCATGCGTGCTAAAGGATATGTCACAATTATCAACAATATCATTATAGAGGCCCTTCGCATTCATAAACTTGAACATTGTCATGATCACCATCCTAACGAATCTCTTGTTCTTTATGACGAGGATTTCCCACTTGATGATGACAATGTGGAACATGGCTACTATGATGAAGATGAAATGTTTGACATCGAGTATGAGAAGATCATGAAGAATCTAAGTCTCATGGCAAACTTCAAGGATTACATGTCTGGAGGAAAAGAGTGGATTCTCAATAGTGGATGTACCGATCATATGCCCGGAGATAGAGAAATGTTTGAAGAGATCACACCAAACCATGGACCGCGAAGGTATGTAACATTTGGAGATAACTCCAAGGGTAAGGTACTTGGTCTTGGTAAGGTGGCCATATCCCATGATAGCTCTATTCAAAATGTTATGCTCGTTGAATCTCTTGGCTACAATCTTCTTTCCATATCTAGACTTGCCGATTTCGGTTTCAATGTGTTATTCACGAAAGTAGATTGCCAAGTGTTTCGTCATGATAATCATAAAATGGTCTTTACCGGTATCCGTAGAGGTGATCTATACATTGTTTATTTCACTAAGGGGTACAAGCCTCGCACTTGTTTAATTGCTAAATCTTCTAAAGGTTGGCTTTGGCATAGAAGATTAGGACATGTTGGCTTGCGTAATTTAGACAAGCTTATCAAAGGTGATCATATACTTGGTGTTAAAGATGTTATCTTTGACAAATATAGACTTTGTAGTGCTTGTCAAGCTGGAAAGCAAGTAGGTGGAAGTCATCCTGTTAAGAATATCATGACTACTAGGAGACCACTCGAGTTACTTCACATGGATCTTTTCGGTCCCAATGCTTACAAGAGTCTCGCTGGAAATTCCTATGGTCTAGTTATAGTTGATGATTTTTCCAGATTTACGTGGGTATTCTTCCTTGATGATAAGTCGCAGGTTCAAAAGATCTTCAAGAGCTTCATTCGCACAGCGCAAAATCATTTTGAAGTGAAGATCAAGAAAGTTCGGAGCGATAACGGATCAGAGTTCAAGAACACCCATGTGGATACCTTTCTTGACAAAGAAGGTGTCTCACATGAATTCTTGTCTACGTACATGCCTCAACAAAATGGAGTTGTTGAGAGGAAGAATCGGACGCTTATTGAGATGGCTAGAACGATGCTTGACGAATACAAGACACCAAGACACTTTTGGGCAGAAGCCGTGGAAACAGCATGTCATGCCACACAGCGACTTTACTTGCACAAGCTTCTCGGTAAAATGGCATACGAGATACTCACCGGTAACAAACCCCAAGTTGGATACTTTCGAGTATTCGGCTCCAAGTGCTACATTCTTTACAAGCATCGTCGTACTAAATTTGCTCCTAAATCTCATGAAGGATTCCTACTTGGTTACAGATCGAATTCTCACACTTACCGTGTCTACAACAACTTCACTCAAAAAGTTGAAGAGACTGTACATGTGAAGTTTGATGAATCTAATGGTTTGCAAGTCGAACAATTGCCAAATGATGTAGGTGATACGGACCCTTCGGAAGCTATCCTAGATTTACCCATCGGCAAGATTCGTCCCATCGAGGTGAAGGAAAGTACTTCATCAACTCAAGTGGAAGCCCCTACTTCACGACAAGGTGAACCACAACATGACATGGAGACATCCACAAGCAGTACATGGCAACATAATCAAGAGGAGGAAGTACATCATGAAGATCCACCACGACCTCCTTCACCACCACCTCAAGGGAACGACACCGTCAACAACAATGAAGATGAAGGAGATGATGATGAAGAAGAAGAAGCCCCACCGTCTAACAAGCCCAAGCTACCCCGAGTTCGAGCACAAGTGACCAAGAACCATCCCCTAAACCAAATCTTTTGTGGCATCCAAACCGGGAGAATCACTCGCTCTAAAACTCGTCTAGCTAACTTTTGTGAGCATTATTCTTTCATCTCTAGCATTGATCCCTTGAAGGTAGAACAAGCTCTTGAAGATGCGGATTGGGTGAACGCCATGCATGAAGAGCTTCATAACTTCGAAAGGAACGAAGTATGGACACTCGTGGAGAAGCCCGAGGATGATCACAACATCATCGGAACCAAATGGGTGTTTCGGAACAAGCAAGACGAAAATGGTCAAGTCATACGCAACAAGGCACGTCTCGTGGCCCAAGGATATACACAAGTCGAAGGTATGGGCTATGGTGAGACTTATGCCCCCGTCACTAGACTTGAAGGTATTCGCATTCTTCTTGCCTATGCTAATCACCATGATATCACACTTTATCAAATGGACATTAAAAGCGCCTTTTTAAACAGTGAAATTGAAGAAGAGGTTTATGTTAAGCAACCACCTAGTTTTGTGAATCCTAAGAAACCTAATCATGCTTACAAGCTTCTTAAATCCCTTTATGGTCTTAAGCAAGCCCCATGTGCTTGGTACAAATGCTTAACAAAGTTTCTTATTTAAAAAGGTTTTGAAATTGGTAAAATTCATGCAACCTTGTTCACTAAGAGAGTTAATGGTGAATTATATGTGTGCCAAATCTATGTGGATGATATTATCTTTGGTTCCAGTAACCCTCAATTTAGTGAAAGATTTGGAAGGTTGATGTCCGAGAAGTATGAGATGACCATAATGTGTGAGCTGAAATTATTTCTTGGATTGCAAATCAAGCAATCAAAATAAGGAACTTTCATCTCTCAAACTAAGTATACCAAGGACTTGATCAAGAAGTTCAACATGCAGGAGTCCAAAGGTATGAAAACTCCCATGCCAACTAGTGGACATGTTGATCTTACCAAGGAGGATGAACTGGTAGATCAAAAGGTTTATCGATCTATGATTGGTTCATTGCTATATCTATGTGCATCTCGTCCCGATATTATTCTTAGTGTTTGCATCTATGCTAGATATCAAGCTGCACCTAAGGAGTGTCATCTTTTGGCCGTGAAACGTATTATGAGATACTTGATACAAACACCAAACTTTGGCATTTGGTATCCCAAGGGATCTTCTTTTAACCTTGTTGGCTATTCCGATTCGGTCTGTGTCAGTGACAAGGTTGACAGAAAATCCACCTTGGGTACTTGTCAATTTTTGGGTAGATCTCTTGTGTCTTGGTCCTCCAAGAAACAAAAGTCGGTATCTCTATCTACTGCCGAAGCTGAGTATATTGCTGCTGGATCTTGTTGTGCACAATTACTTTGGATGACACAAACGCTTAAGGATTATGGAATCCATGTTAAAAATGTTCCATTACTTTGTTACAATTAAAGTGATATTAAGATTGGTCATAATCCTGTGCAACATTCTCGAACTAAGCATATTCAAGTTTGACATCATTTCATTCGTGATCATGTTGCTAAAGGAGATATTAATCTTAAGCATGTTTGCACTAACAAGCAATTGGTCGATATCTTTACTAAGCCACTTGATGAGAAAACTTTTTTTCACTTGAGTAGTGAGTTGAACGTCATTGATGCTTCAAACTTGAGCTAGACTCACTCGGATGCTTGCAAGGGCATGAGCCTTCTTGATACTTCCATCATATTCCTAACATGTTATCTTATGTCATGGAATTCTATGCTCCCTTGTATTGCATCTAACCGTTTGTAGGTACTTGGAAGAACTTCATTCCACGAGATTGCAACCAACTCCAATCATAAGCAATCTTGTCTTGACCAAGTATCCACAACCCCTCTTGATGATGGAAGGAAGAAGACAACAAAAACATATCCTTGACATATACTTGATCATTATTGCAAAATCTCAATTGGTATCATGTCAAATGGATATACCTATTTTTCTTCCTTGCATGACTAACCTTTGTAGGTAACAAGTGTACTACAACGAGAAGGATTGCTTCCAACTCAAGATGTTCTTCATCAACCTCGAGCATCCTCAACAACTTCACCTACGAGCAACGTCATCAACATCACTCCAAGGTATGCACCCATATACTTGAAAAGGCTTTACTCCAAGTCATGAACTAAAGCAACTCAAGTGATATGAAGACATTAAAATGCTTAGTCGAAAAATGGTAACCCCATTTTGAGCTTAACGTAGAGTATGACCTAAGATCAAGTATTCTTGCTTGGTTCCTAAGTCAATATACTCTAATATAGGTGACCTAGTCACCGCACATCATCTAGTTAAGAATCTTGTGTGGTTTGTTCTCTATTTGCATGATCTCTCGTAACCACTTAGATCTTCTCTAGATGATGTCCTTCTCTTTCCCTTTGAAAATATCTTCTTTTGACCCTTTGAAAATATTTTCTTTTGACTCTTTGAAAACAGAAACTTGGTCCCTTATTCCTTTCTTTCTATTTTAGCCTCGGAGCCGCCGACTCAGATATGTCAGTTCTACCAAAATTCCAGACAAGCTGCACTACAAAATCTCGGTACCACCGATCTATCTGTCTCGAAGTCACCGATTTGTTTTTCTCTTATCTGTTCTTCTTCTGTTACTTTGATTATCCCTTCTAAAAAACTTAGGGGAGAATAACAAGCAAAACTTAGGGGCGGAAATTCCTTATTCAAGGATCCCTAGCTCATAGGAGGAGAAGACCTAACAAGACCTCACTACTATTTGCCACAGGGAGAGAAGTTACCTTCAATGATTCCCTCAGTTCTTTTCTATGAACCCTACTTTTAATGACCCTTGTTCTCGAGGATCCCTTCCTTGTCAATGATCCCTGTACCTACTCCTAAATTTGACATTTTTGGAAATTAACGGCAAAGGGGGAGAATAACAAAGCTTCATGCTAAAGCGAGAGTTACATGCTTATGCAAAGGGGGAGATATGATTAAGGGGTAGAGCAGATATCAAGCTTTTACTTATATAAACAAAGCGGGGGAGAAAAACATGTTTGGTGAACAAAGTGCTCATACGTGCACAAGTGATAGTCACCAAAAACACCCACAAATTCTCCCACCAAAGTTTGTCCAAAGCCAAATACTCAAAATCGGTGCAACCAACATTCTACACTCGGTGCCACCGATTCCAAACCCTAGACAGACTCAGTCAAACCCTAGCTTTTCGGTGCAACCGATACTACGTTCGGTGCCACCGAGTTGGGCTGCCAACTTTCTGTTACGCAAGTTCGCAGTTTCGGTCCCTCCAAGATTGTCGAATCGGCGTTACCGAGATTGGGCATTTAGGCCATTGGTCACCTTATCGGTGCAACCGAGATTCCTATATCGATCTCACCGAGATTCAAAAGTTGCTAACATTAAGTCACTTTGGTATAGCCGAGATTCACACATCGGTTCCACCGAGTCTGACTTATTGTGTGTAATGGTTGGATTTTTGGAGATGCCTATATATACCCCTCCACCACCACCTACTGGAAAGAGAAGCACTCAGATCTATTCCATACTTGCCCCATCCAATTTTCTGAGAGAGAACCACCTACCCTTGTCTTGAGGTCAATATCTTCCATTCCAACCACATGGATCTTGATTTCTAGCCTCCCCAAGTTGCTTTCCACCCAATCAATCTCTTCTACCAAGCCATATCTGTGAGAGAGTGATTGTGTGTTGAGGAGTCTATCATCTTGAAGAACAAGAGCAAGGAGTTCATCGTCATTGCCGAGCCTATTACCTTTTGGAGGGTGGTGCCTCCTAGATTGGTTAGATGTTGCTTGGGAGCCTCCTACTTTGTGTTGTGGAGTTGAACCACGAAGTTTGTACGGGCAAGGAGATCGCCTACTTCGTGAAGATCTACCCATAGTGAGGCTAGTCCTTCATGGACGGAAGCCGTTATGGAATAGTCAAGGTTGCTACTTCATGGACCCTTATGGGTGGAGCCCTCTGTGGTCTCTCGTGACCATTACCCTTTGTGGTTTGAAGACTCCATAAATGTGGATGAACTATAGCACCACCTATCGGAACCACGGGAAAAATCTTTGCATCTCCAATTGCGTTTGATCTACATAACTCAACCCTTTACTTCTTGTGCAATGTCTTTACTTTCCGCTGCCATATTTATTGACATGCATGTGTTGGGTATGTAGACTTGCTAGTCTTGCTAAAACTGTTAAAATCTACCAACCAATTAACTTGGGAAAATGTTAGGCTTTAATTTCCTGCTAGTAGTCTATTCACCCCCCCCCCCCTCTAGACACTCTTCTAGTGATCCCTCAGCATCACGTCGCCTGTAGAGCGGACCTCTAGGTCTTTCCAATAGGGTAGGTCCCGAAATATAGATTTCTTCTTCCACATGGATGCGCGTTTTTTAGCATCATTCGGAACAGATTGTCAGCGAGGACCCTTTCCAAAGATTACTTTTAAATCCTTGACCATATCAAGTATATCATCACCAGTACGGTGGGGAGGATTCTTCCGATGATCTGCCTCACCTTTGAAATGCTTGCCTTTCTTTCTTATGGGATGCCTGCTCTGAAGAAATCGACGATGCCCCAGGTAAACATTCTTCTTACATTTATCCAAATATATACTATCGGTATCATCTAAACAGTGCATGCATGTGTGGTGTCCCTTGTTCGTCTGTCCTGAAAGGTTACTGAGAGCAGGCCAATCATTGATGGTTACAAACAGCAACGCTCGTAGGTCAAATTACTGTTGTTTGTGTGCATCCCACACACGTACACCTTCTCTCCACATCTCTAAAAGTTCTTCAACTAATGGCCTTAGGTACACATCAATGTAGTTGCCGGGTTGCTTGGGACCTTGGATAAGCACTGGCATCATAATGAACTTTCGCTTCATGCACAACCAAGGAGGAAGGCTATAGATACATAGAGTCATAGGACGTGTGCTATGATTGTTGTTCTGCTCCCCAAAAGGATTAATGCCATCTGCACTTAAACCAAACCATACGTTCCTTGCGTCCTTTGCAAAGTCCTTCCACTTTCTCTCGATTTTTCTCCATTGCAATCCATCAGCGGGTACTCGCAACTTCCCGTCTTTCTTATGGTCTTTTTTGTGCCATCGCATCAACTTGGCATGCTCTTTGTTTTGGAACAAACGTTTCAACCATGGTATTATAGGAGCATACCACATCACCTTGGCAGGAATCTTCTTCCTGGGGCGCTCTCCCTCAACATTACCAGGGTCATCATGGCCAATCTTATAGCACAATGCACAACATATCGGGCATGCATTCAAATCCTCGTACTCACCACGGTATAGGATGCAGTCATTAGGGCATGCATGTATCTTCTGCACCTCTAATCCTAGAGGGAAGACAGCCTTCTTTGCTTCGTACGTACTGTCGGGCAATTCGTTGTCCTTTGGTAGCTTCTTCTTTAACATTATCAGCAACTTTTCAAATGCCTTGTCAGATACACCATTCTCTACCTTTCATTCAGCAATTCCAGTGTGGTACCCAGCTTTTTCTTGTTATCTTCATAGTTTGGGTACAACAATTTCTTGTGATACTCTAACATGTGTTGCAACTTCAGCTTCTCCTTTTCACTTGCGCGGTTTCTCTATGCATCGGCAATGGCCTGACCAAGATCATCAGCGGGCTCATCTAATGTCTCTTCTTCAGCTCCTTCCCGCATTGCCGGCTCAGCTTCTTCCCCCATTGTTGTACCATCGTATTCATGGAACCCATGGCCAGGATAGCTGTAGTCATCCTCTTCTTCTTCATTCTCTTCCATTAGGACCCCTCTTTCTCCGTGCTTGGTCCAACAGTTATAGCCGGACATGAAACCGGACTCAAACAGGTGGACGTGAATGGTTCTTGAGTTAGAGTAATTTCGATCATTCTTATAGCCAGCACATGGACAATACATAAAACCATCATGCCCGCTTGTTTGCCTCAGCCGCAACCAGAAAAGTATGCACTCCATTAATGAACTAGGGAGAGCATCGGTCATCGTAGATCCATTGCCGGCTCATCTTCATTACACAACATCGAAAAGACCAAATTAATACAAGTCCATACATAAAGTTCATACACACTTGTTCTCATAAAACAGCATACAAACTCTCTAGCTAAAGCATTTAAATGCAACAACAAATGCGATCAAGATCGCAACTAAGGTAACAATTGATCCAACAGCATAGTGATACCAAGCCTCACTATCAATGGCATATTTTCTAAATTTTCTAATCTTCAAGCGCATTGCATCCATCTTGATCTTGTGATCATCGACGACATCGACAACATACAACTCCAGATTCATCTTCTCTTCTTCAACTCTTTTCAATTTTTCTTTCAAATACTTGTTTTCTTTTTCAACTAAATTTAACTTCTTGACAAGAATATCTATGTCGGTTGGAATTTCCAGTTCACATACCTCCTAGATAAAAATATCTATGTCAACTTGATGGGCATAATTTTCATAAACATGAAATGCAACAAATAGTTATAAAAGAGAGTATATACCACATCTGAATCATAAACCAGACAAGGGCCAATGGGGACGGATATCAAAACCATGCCACTATGTATAACAAACAACCATATAGGTAAGAAAACTATACAAGTAACTATCTAAATCTTACAAACATGATTTTTTTATAAAAAGGATAAGAACGAGAGGTTCACCAAGGTGGTGCTGGTGACGAGACGGTGCAGGCGATTGACGGTGGTTAGGACGGGGACGGGAGAGCACTAAGTAAACCACACCTACACATGCAAAGTAAGAAGTTAATTTGAGCTCAAATTGCATATAAATCAAATAAACTACCACATATAAATACTCCCAAACTAAAACCCACAAATCACTATACTTATAGAGCATTCCAAGAGCTAATCTAGCAATGAGAGATGAAAGGACAAAGTTGCTAAACTTTGTGAACACTTGGATGGATGGGGTGCCTCCAAATCTTGACATTTTTTGTCAAAAATGGAGGTGAGCTCGAGCAAGGGGAAGAACAAAGAAGAGGAAGAAGGGGAAAACAGGGAGGAGTGTGCTCGGGCTGGCTGAAGGGTTCATATAGGGGATCTTTAGTCCCGGTTCCTGACACAAACCGGGACTAAAGGTGAGCCTATAGTCCCGGTTCGTGCCACGGATCGGGAATAAAGGTGATCATGGGGCCCCAGGCTGACACCAGCCTGCCACCACCCCTTTAGTCTTGGTTTGTGTTACGAACCGGGACTAGAGATCGGAACGAACCAGGACTAATGATGCCCATACCGAACCAGGACTAATGGTCACATTAGTGCTGGCTCGAAACCAGACCGAGACTAATGCTTTGGACAAAAGGTATGTTTTCTACTAGTGCTTCAAGGGGGGTTGTGCATGGAATTGGGTTCAATCTTATGGTGAATTTGATCCCAATGAAAATAAATAATTAGAAAAGTATTGTATTATTGCAACTAAGTATAAAATTATGGTTTCATTATCACACTTATATGATAGTATTATTGTCTACATTATGTCATTATGCTTATTCAATGTTTGTTTATTATAAACTTAACAGTTTGAGATGCATGGTGGGTAGCGGTTATGGGGTGGAGTATTAATTGTGGTTGCAGTTGGATAACGGTCCACATATCATGGAAGTAATTCCTATTCACGATTATTCCATGAATAATCATAATCATAAATATGAATACTACAATTTAATCATTCACTAACTATAATTTGTGTAGTACACCACACTTATGTGCATGGAGAGATGCCACTGGTGAACCTATGGACCCAGGTGTCTATTTTCCTTGATTGAAAATATCTACAAAAAATATTATTCCTTATTGTACCATTTTATTTATTTTATCTACATATCAATTTATACCATACCATGTAATTTACCCTTGTAATAGTAGAACAAGAAGCTTGACAAACTTATTGAAACGTTGGTGCCAAGAGCGTTTTGTGTTTTATGTTTTGCGAACAGTTACGTGTGACTTTCTTTGCAGGAACAATTTCTTTTCATTCAATAAACATTGGTTCTTAATGGAGGGTAATACTTGTTCCTAGGTTACTTCACTTTACACTTTGTGGTTAGCCAACCACTCTTACTAGAGAGCAAGCAGTGACACGACCAACTCCCATTTAATACTAGAGATATTTAAAGAAAAATAGAGTGGGCGAAAACAAAAACAATGGGTTCTTTATGAAAATGATTATATATATTATAAATGTTCAACGGAACATCAATGGATCTCAAACATACAAAAATACATCGAGATTCAGAAACAACCGAACAACCATTATTGTGGCTAGAACGAGTCATTGGCGTGTTGCTGATGCCGCTCTCTGCCTAAGTCAACTTGAAATTGTCGATGATAGTCGGGAGGTTTTCATGTGCGTACCCCTGGAGTCGTAGTTGTCATCATTGAACCCTTGAATAGGTCTCAAATACCAAACACTAAATCTCTCCACATTACCCGTCGTCCCAAGGAGATGACATGAATCTATGTCGGAGCACTAATACGTCTCCAACATATTAATAATTTTTTATTGTTTCATACTATTATATTATCAATCTTGTATGTTTTATATGCGATTTTATATATTTTTGGGACTAACCTATTAACATAGTGCCCGTTGTCATTTTTGTGTTTTTGTCTGTTTCTTTGTTTCGCACAAAAACCATACAAAACGAAGTCCAAACAAAATAAAAAAAATCATTTTTTTCCTGGACTATGAGAGACCTTAGAAGATTCAGGGGGCACCATACAATGCCCGAGGAGGCACAAGATCAGGTGGCCCATCCCTAGGGGTAGGGCGCACCATGTGAGCTTGTGGGGCCCTTGAGGCTTTGGCTGACCTTATTCCAACGCTATATATTAACAGATATTAGGAAACCCGCAAAGCGATACCGAAACAATTTATCACCGCCGCAAGCCTCTGTTCTTCCGTGATCCAATCTGGAGGCCTTTTTATGTCCCATGGGAGGGGGAATCCATCACAGAGGTCATCTTCATCAACCTTGTTGCCTCTGTGATGATGAGTGAGTAGTTCCTATAGAACCTACGGATCCATAGCGGTAGCTAGATCTCTCTCTCTCTCTCTCTCATGATCTTCAATACAATGATCTCTTTGGAGACCTATTTCATGTAATTCTCACGATGTGTTTGTTGGGATCCGATGAATTGTGAGTTTATGATGAGATTATTCATTGAAATTAATTTAGTCTTTTCAGATATATTATCCGTGATTTTATAGCTATGTATGATTTACGGTCTATGAGTTTTGTTTGACCAAGTTAATGAGTAGATCATTAGAGCTAGTGGTGCATAGTAGTAGGTTCAATCTTGTAGTGTCCTTACTATGCGGCAGGAGGGGTTGCAAGGCACGTATTGTATTATTTCTACTAAGGGTAAAACAATGGGGTTTAAACATATTGTTTGATCTTACATTGTCTATATTACGTCATCTTGTTTAAAGCATTACTTTGTTTGTTGTGAACTTAATACTTTAAGATGCATGCCGCATTGTGGTCTTGGGGTGGAGTAACATTAGTAAGCGTTAGTAAGTTTAGCAGTCTAATTGTCACTGACATAATGCCTATATATGAATCATGTCATGAAGAACACAATCATAACTATGCATTATTATATCAATTACCCAATAGTAATTTGTTTACCCACCATTGCTATGCTCATTTGAATGCTATGGCCCCTAGGTCCATTCTCCATGAATACAAAAATGTTATATTTGCTTGTTGTTTTATTTACCTTTTATTTTATTTTATTTATCTATCTACAACTATCTGGTTTAATCCTTGCAATTGACGAGAACAAGGGGATTGACAACCCTCTTGCCTTCATTGGGTACAAGCAGTTGCTTTATGGGTGTGCAGGTATTGTTAACGTTGCGTGTGTGACATCTCCTTCTGGTTCGATATACCTTGGTGCTTAACTGAGGGAAATGCTATCTGCTACTATACTACATCACCCTTCCTCTTCGGAGAATCCCAACACCTATCACAAGTAGCACGCACCATCAACTACGTTCAGACAAATAAACTCAAGGAGGATCGAAGGCCAAAATACAAACTCGGAGAACTGCTGCCATCCGCTTCGTGTCTGCAGAAACAAAAAAAACCTAACCTAAACTATGAGTTGGAGAGAAGGTGTCGGGGTTTCCATCACCTTCACCGGCCGTCAGAATGGCTGGCAGAGGGGAGGTGAATCAACTGGCTCGCTGGTGAAGTCTAGAGGGAAAAGTATTCCCTAACCTCCCAGGGTTAGGAAGATAATGCAACTTAACTCCCCACTTCCATTACTGTCCATGCAAGTGGGAAGATGCAATCTTTAGGTCAACCCCAAAAATGTGTTGGATCTACAAACTATTTTTATATGTGTGCTACCATGATATTGGCTCACGTAATTTTAGAAAAATGAGTAAGGGCAAGTACCATCGCATACCCCAAAAGTGAAATCCATTCTACACCATGCAACAAAATAGTTTTGTACTACTACATAGATAAAATTACCCTCTACTACTCATTGTCAGAGATGTCGTTGACCTTTGTGTTGAAATATGGAGTGGGATTTATGTCCATCAAACAATTTTAAAAAACTCTAGATTACATGTAGGTATCATGACAAGGAATGTGGTGGAACTTTAGTACCATCCTAGATTTGTAGAAAGAGTTGGATCTCCTTATAAGGAATTCTCTTCCACACAATATTGGAGCTCAAGAAGAGAAGTGGTTCATGTGTGATCCTACTCCGCCACAAGCCTCGACACGCCTTGCCACGCACGCTATTTCATGAATGAGCCGAGCCAAACTCAAACCTATGTCATCCATGTGTTTGCACTTAATTTTTATTGTTCAAGAACAGAAATTTCTCAACAAACGAGTCACGGTCTGAGACATCAGATCATGGATTTTTTCCAACTCAGACCTGGGTCCATCCCATGTCTCTCCAACCAACCATGCCTATATATTGGAGGCGTCGACTGACCCTAGCCACCATGAAGAACATGTCACATCTTGTTTGCCTCTATGTTGACTGTCCAGTGTCGTTCTAATTGTTGATGATGCCATCGAGATCTCATCCCGTCCATCGTGTGCATGGTTGTACGAGAAAGCTGGCCTCAGGAACCCTGACCCTTGAAATTTTATGCAGGAGAGGGGCTATTAGGTTTTTGGGAAGTGTCTCCGACTGCTCATTGTCGTTCGTGTACGATCAGTACATCGTCCATATCTGTGTCTCCTTTGTCATCACCATGTCGATTGCCACCAAAGTTAATTGACTCGCCGATGTTGCCGTTGCTTCATATTTATGCTATGTATAGCTACTTGTGTACATTTTTATGTGTTCGCGGTACTAGCTACTTTTACACATTTTTATCCCACCTCTGCTTTTATGTGTTTGTAGTACTAGCTACTTGTGTACATTTTTATGCTATGTATATAGTACATGTGTATGTGATCAAATATCGGTATATATTTAATATTGTCATTGGCATGTGCATGATTTATTCCTAGATTAAATTAATTAGAAAAATACTAGTATACTCAACACTCGGTGTTTGCAGTGCCAGACAGACCGGCCTCTTAGTCGTTGGCCACGGCGCGGAGCTCGGGCTCCATGTCGAAGTCCAGCTCCGTGAAGACTTCCTCTAGTTCCGCATCCACCTAGCGGCGATAGCCATTGCCGCGACCTCAAACTCTGATTGGATGGAGTCGATGATGGCCTACTACTCCGCAACCTCCTCTGCTTGGGCCACCTGGAACTCGGCCAGCGCGTCGGCCATGCCCAATCTCCTCCTCCTCTGTCTTCGTGTTCTTCATGTCCGTATTCGGTGCCTCCCGCTTAGCCTCTTCCTCCTATGGTGCCTCTTGCCCATGAGAGTCCAGAGGCAAGCCAGGTGCGATCCAAGTGGCGCACCATGTATGGGTCTCTGCTAGGAGCTCCGACCGGTGTTGCGGAGTGAGCATGCTATAGGTGGTGACCAGCTAGAGGGTCATGGCTACCGACAGACGGCGAACTCCGAGCCCTTCGGAGTGGTGATGGAAACGGGGGCAAGATGGTGAAAATGGGACTTGCTAGGGTTGAGGCTCGTTGTTCGGCTTCAACAGCCAGATTTGACCCCTCATGCAACACACCAGAGTGGCGACATTTCGTCCTCACCGGACCGATGGGTTACGACGTGTGTCTGTGTAGGTCCATCCCATTAGTCCAACATGGTGGACATGTTTAAACATGGCCGTGCCTCGTCGTATCCACCCTAGAAATAGGCTAAATCTAGAGGGTGTCAGTTAGTCGGACGTATAGGATCAATTTGAAGAGTTATGTTGGATCGTAATTTTTTGTCGATCACTAACTATATAGTCTGTTCGAATATACACAGGCTATTTGAGAAGCCGGGTGTATAGGTGTTGGAAGAGCATCTCCAGGCCCCCTCCCCAACAGGACCCCTAGGTCCCATTTTTATCGCCGACGCCAAAAAATTTGCCCAGTCGCGCCCCTAGGACCTTGTTTTTCGCCGGTTTGGGCCAAAATTGGCGCCGGTGGACCCAGGACGAACCCTGCGCGACAGGGGGTGCCTAGGGGCACCGGCCGAAGCGAAACGGGGCGTGAGGCCGCACTGTCAGCGACACCGGTTGATGTTCCCAATGTTTTTGTCTTTTCCCTCCCTTTCCCTCCCCCATCCACATCTCCCTCCGCCGTTGTTGCCATTCTCTCCATCATCTCCCCCACCATGCCGCCAAAGAAGTATGCCGCCCCTCGCTAAGCCACCGAACCTGCAGCACCAAAGGCGAGGAAGCCAAGGGCGCTGATGCCAAGGCCCCCGGGCTTGACAAGCGCGTAGTGAAAGGTCGACATTGGTCGCTGGGTAGGGGTGCCCATCGATCGGTGGAACATGCTCATCGTGAAGAATGCCAGGGATGCAGCAACGTAGCAAGACGCATCATCTCGCTCGGCCATGGCGAATGAGTGACTGATCTTTCTGCCTCAAATGGCGGGCCTGTTCTCACAAGGCATGTGGGGTAGCCAGCAGAGTGTCACGTCACCGGCCAACTTCTCGTCACCGGTGTGGGGATACACGCACTCGCCGGAATATGTCGACGGTGATGCTCTCGGCGGTTTCAACCCCAACATCACCTTCCCCGCATGACGGGGATATGTACCTAGGGTAGGGTCCTAGGTCAGACCTACATACCCTATCTAAGGGCACTATATTGGAGGACTTAAAGATTACAAGAGATATTTCGATTGGATTCTTCATGATGTTCAAGTCACTCGACAATTAATCCACTCGGCATCTTCTCCCTCCACTCGACAGTCACTTGTCAGTCGAAAGACCTCGCTTTTAGTCGACGCCAGAAGACCAGAAGCCGCTCTTGGGAGGCCAACGGGAAGCCGTTAAGCCAGTCGTCATTAGTAGCAATTATGATGTACGTTACCAGTAACGCTCGTCTTTACACCCACGATCGGACCCTTGGATGCCTCGCACTTATGAGGGGCAGCATACTCTATATAAGCCGCCCCTCCCCTCTCGCACAAGGGTTCGCAACCTCTGTATTCATACTCTCCACACAACAAAAGCTCCCGAGCACTGAGACGTAGGGTTGTTACATCCACGAAAGGGCCCTGAACTCATACATCCGTGTGTACATCCTCGCCGTAGCTAGGACTCTCCCCTCTCCTTTCGTACCCCTATCTTCTACTGTCAGACTCATTCCCACGACAATTGGCACCACCTTGGGGCAGGCATCTAAGCGACTTCCGACGAGGTTGCATTTGTCCCACTTTGTCATGTCTTCCGGTGGTGTTTTCTCCTTGGGCCACAAGATCCGTTTCAGAGCGCTCACCTTCATCACCGGCGATTTGACATGGCTCCAGGAAGCGCCGACATTGAGGCGCTCCCAGTCTGCGGGGCCGCGCACTTTTGCACGAGCTCCTGCGGTGTACTTCTTCGCCAGTCGTCGACCCTGTACTCTTCGGCTCTCCCCGCTGTTCGCCATCACAAGCGATCCAGTCGCTCACGGCTCCAGCGCTGGGTGAGGCATGCGGCGACCCGCCAAGTTTCATCCCCGCAGATAGCGGCGATCGAACCCGCTGAGTCACTTCATGACGTGTTCGAGTCAAACTGCGATCAGTCTGACGTTCCCTCTGAGTGTGAGAGTTGCGGTCTTGCAGCGGAGGTTCTTATGGATGGTTCTCACTAGAGCCCGCCGCCAGGCTTCGGCCACGGCAGGCATGAGGCTCGTGGACCGTTGAATGAGTAGTCGCACCGAGATGAGGAGGTCCTCCATACTCCCATTATCGAAGCGACCGCTGAGGCTCAGGCCTTGGAGGTCGTGCGCATTCGTCTCGAAGAGCTCTAGAGAGAGCTCGACGAGCGCGCTCGCCAACATCCACTAGCTCCCAGTTGACGGCAACGACAGCTGTTTCCGAGTGGTTCATACAACAATGTTGAGGTATATCGTACTACAGTCTTAAATGTTGCAACAACAGCTAGGATAGCAGATTCCATTCAGCCGTCGTGATCAGAGGCTGGCAGAGGTTTGTTGCATATTAGAGCATTGCTTGATGCAGCACAACTCAGAATTCAGTTGTTTCACAATCGCGCAATAGGATTCATAATAATTCACAAAGAGCAGAGACTATTCAGTCGGCACACAGTCCTGGATCGCCTTTGTGTCACAGGGGTGGAGGTTTCTATGAGGATCAGTACAGAGATCAGTTTCACCGTGATGACCACCGTCGAGTGCCCACTTCTCCGCGGGGTGGTCCACACGTGCCCCGACACCAAGACGAAAGGCGCTCGTTTGGTGATGAGCGAAACGCAGGGTTTGATGCTCGAGATCTCCTCACTCAGAGGCAAATCGACAGAGGCAGAGCCCACAGGGATGGGTCTGATAGAGATTTCACGAGTGGCACACTTCTGTTATTTCTGGTCTTGAGTGCTTTAGAAGGGCCATTCGTTCTGCAGAGATTTCCCCCAACTTTAGGTTGGCGGCTGGGATACGCAAGTTTTCTGGCCAGTCAAAGCCAGAGACATGGTTGGATGATTACCGAGTGGCTATTCAGATTGGTGGTGGTAATGACAACATTGCAATGAAACACTTGTCCTTGATGTTAGATGGTTCGGCTCGTGCATGGCTGAATCGCTTGGCTCCTTCTAGCATCCACTACTGGGAGGATCTTGCTCGAGTGTTCATCAAAATGTTCGAGGGCACTTGCAAGCGTCCTGCCGGTTTGATTGATTTGCAGCATTGTGTTCAGAAGCCCAATGAGTCCTTGAGAGATTACATTCAATGCTGGTCCACTTTGCATCATACGGTGCATAATGTTTCCGAGCATCAGGTTGTTTGTGCTTTCAAGGCTGGAGTGAAGTACAGAGAGCTTTACTTGAAGTTTGGGCGAACAGGTGATATTTCTCTGAGTAAGATGATGGAAATTGCCACTCGGTATGCCAATGGCGAAGAAGAAGACTGCCTCCGCAGCGACAAAGGAAAAGTAGTCGACAACGATGTTGGCGGTAATTCTAGTCGGAAGCAGAAGCAGAAGACTGAAGGCCCTGTTCAGGCAGAGGCGGACGCTCTGGCGGCCCAAGGAAAAAACAAGGGGAAGTCCAAGGGACAGTTAAACCCCAAGAAAGGGGGAAATCGGCCAGGAACTGATGTTATGGATTTACCGTGTGCGATCCACACGAGGAAAGATGAAGAAGGCAATCTGATATTGCCCAAGCATACCACTCAACAGTGCCTTATATTGATCCAGCAGTTCAAGAAGGCCCCGTCGAGTGAGAAAATCCCTGAAAAGGATGATGATGAAGACAAAGAAACTTTTCCCGATGTCAACGCTATGCTGATGATTTTTGCTGATGTTGAAAGCAAGAGTCGATTAAAGGTTATAAACAGAAAAGTTAACATGGTCGTGCCTACAACTCCCACCTACCTCAAGTGGTCTCAGACTGCCATCACATTTGATCTATCGGATCATCATGCTCATGTGGCCACTCCCGGTCGGCAGGCTTTGGTGGTTGATCCCGTTGTGGGAGGCACTCGACTCCGCAAGGTCCTCATGGATGGTGGGAGTGGTTTGAACATTCTGTATGCGGATACCCTTAAAGGGATGGGCATTCTAATGTCCTGACTTAGTGAGAGCAACATGTAGTTCCACGGAGTCATGCCAGGGAAGAAGGCCAAGTCACTCGGCCAAAATGCATTGGATGTGACATTCGGGACGGATAAAAAATCGCAAGGAGAAATTGACGTTTGAAGTCGTGGACTTCCAAAGCACGTACCATGCCATTCTTGGTCGTCCAGCTTATGCTCGTTTCATGGACCGTCCATGTTACGTGTATCTCAAACTAAAGATGCTTGGGCCCAAGGGTGTGATCACAGTCACTGGCAATCGACAGAGGGCGGAGGAGTGCCTCCAGCAGGGCTCCAAAATCACCGATCATCAGATGGCCATGGTCGAGCTAGAAGAGTACAAGAAGAGCGCTGACCCTCCTAATTTGTTGCGTGCTAAGAAGCCTGCTTTCTGAGTCAGCTTTTCAGTCGGCAGGGGAAGTGAAAAAGGTGCACATCCACCCGACAGATTTGACTGCTGCCCGACCAACATATCATCAACACTCGATAGCAAATAGGAAGCTGAGCTCTTCCGGTTCCTCCGTGAGAACTGGGACATCTTTGCATGGAAGCCTGCTAACATGCCGGGGGTTCCCAGGGAGCTGGCTGAGTACAGACCGAGATTTGATCCAAATGCCAAGCCGGTTAAAGAACATTTGTCTCGGTCTGCGACACAGAAGCGTAAAGCAATCGGCAAAGAGGTGGCTCGTCTCTTACAGGCCAAGTTCATTCGGGAGATTTACCACTCCGAGTGGCTCTCAAATGTTGTCATGGTTCCCAAGAAGGACAAGTCGCTCCGTATTTGTATTGACTTCAAGCATATCAATCAGGTCTTCTCGAAAGATCATTTCCCGCTCCCTCGCATTGATCAGATTGTTGACTCGACTGCAGGGTGCGAGCATTTATCGTTTTTAGATGCATACTCCGGTTACCATCAGATCCGTCTATTTGGTCTGGATGAAATAAAAACAGCCTTTATCACCCCATTCGGGTGTTTTTGCTATATCACCAGGCCATTTAGTTTGAAACGCCGGTGCTACTTTCATGCATATGATTCAAAAGTGCTTACTCGACCATATTCCTCGGAATATTGAAGCGTACATGGATGATATTGTTGTCAAGTCCCGCAAAGGTTCTGACCTGCTCGCTGACTTGGCTGAGACATTTGCCAATTTGAGGAGGTATGATATCAAGCTGAATCCGGCTAAGTGTACTTTCGGTGTCCCTGGCAGCAAGTTTCTCGGTTTTCTCGTTTCCGAACGAGGGATCGACGTTAACCCTGAGAAAATCAGATCCGTTACCCGAATGAATAGTCCCGTGCGAGTGCACGATGTTCAGAAGCTCACAGGTTGCTTGGCAGCATTGAGTCGATTCATTTCTCGTCTCGGGGAGAAGGCATTGCCTTTATATCAACTGATGAAGAAGTCTGACATGTTCGAGTGGACTCCAGAAGCTGAAGCAGCGTTTGTCGAGCTCAAAGACCTGCTTTCCACCCGGCCGGTGTTTGCTGCTCCGCGCAGCAAAGAGCCTTTGCTCCTGTACATCGCGGCCACTAATCAGGTCGTTAGTACAATTTTGACTGTCGAGTGGGAAGAGGAAGGCAAGTCCTACAAAGTCCAACGCCCAGTCTACTACATTTCTGAAGTGTTAACTCCTTCGAAGCAAAGGTACCCGCATTACCAGAAGCTTGTCTATGGCATCTATTTGTCAGCAAAGAAGGTAGCACATTATTTTCAAGACCACTCGATTTTAGTCGTCAGTGATGCTCCATTATCTGAGATCCTCAACAATCGAGACGCGACTGGTTGAGTGGCTAAATGGGAAAATTAACTCCTATACTTTGACATCAAGTTCGAAGCCAAGAAAGCGATCAAGTCTCACGCACTTGCTGATTTTATGGCCGAGTGGATTGAACAGCAGCAGCCAATCCAGATCCACTCGGCACACTGGACCATGTTCTCTAAAATGTTGAATGGGTCTGGTGCCGATGTTGTTTTGGTGTCCCCAAAAGGCGACAAACTCGGTTATGTCCTGCAGATTCACTTCGATTCCTCCAACAATGAATCAGAATATGAAGCACTTTTGTACGGGGTTGCGCATGGGTATCACACTCGGCGTCAAGCGCTTGATGGTCTATGGCGACTCAGATTTGGTGGTCAATCAAGTGATGAAAGAGTGGGATGTTCGGAACCCCGCTATGACTGGATACTGCAATGCTGTTAGAAAGCTTGAGAAGAAGTTTGAAGGTCTGGAAGTTCATCATGTTCCCCGAGTGAAGAATCAAGCGGCTGATGAGCTGGCAAAGATTGGATCCACTCGACGACTTGTCCCCAGCAATGTATTCTTGGAGCGTCTTCATACTCCTTCGGTGCAGGAGGATCCCTTCACCGAAGAGCCCCCGCAAGCTATGAGCCCCTCTGATCCGATTGAAGTTGATGTCCCTCTAGTTATTGATTTGGTCATGGAGGATTTGCTCATCATTCCCAACTAGACAGTGCCCCATATTGCGTATATTTTGAGGCAAGAACTCCCTAAACATGAGACTAAAGCCCGACACATCGTGTGCAAATCCAAAGCTTTTATTGTCATGGATGATCACTGTACAGAGAAAGCGTAACTGGTGTGACGCAGCGATCCATTTCCCCCGAAGAACGTTGAATGATCCTTGAAGAAATTCACTCGGGAACTTGCAGTAATCATGCGTCCTCCCGAACAATTGTCGCTAAAGCATATCAAGCTGGTTTCTTCTGGCCGTGTGCCAATGAGATGGCCAAGGACATTGTTGATCATTGTGAAGGATGCCAGTTCTATGCAAACTTGTCTCACAAACCTGCATCTGCTCCGAAGACCATTCCCCTCACTTGGTCGTTCGCTGTCTGGGATCTAGATATGGTTGGTCCCTTTCGGACTAGACAGAGTGGATTTACCCATTTGCTTGTTGTAGTCGACAAGTTTACGAAGTGGATCGAGGCCAAGCCAATAAACAAATTGAACTCTCGTACTGTAGTCAAATTCATGAGAGAGATAATTTACCGGTATGTGGAGTTCCCCACAGCATCATCACAGATAATGGCTCAAACTTCGACTCGGAAGAGTTCAGACACTTTTGCTTCTCCCAAGGCACTCAGGTGGATTATGCCTCTATCGCACACCCCCAAACCAATGGTCAAGCTGAGCGAGCTAATGGTCTCATCTTGCAAGGTCTGAAGCCTTGTCTCATGCGAGATTTAGAACATGCTGCCGGAGCTTGGGTGTCCAAGTTGCCATCTGTTTTATGGGGCTTGAGAACTACTCCTAATCGGTCGACTGGACGAACTCCTTTTTTCTTGGTCTACGGAGCCGAAGCCGTCCTACCGAGTGACTTGTTTCATAATTCTCCCAGAGTGGATCTTTATACTGAAGCTGAAGCTGAATAGGTGAGACAGGATGGCGTAGATCTCCTAGAAGAGGAACGAGAGATGGCTTTGATTTGGACAACTACCTACCAGCAAGATCCGCGACGCTTCCATGCAAAACACGTCAAGAGTCGGTCATTTCATGAGGGTGATTTGGTGCTCCGAGTGGATCAACAGCGACCCCACAAGCTCGCTCTAGCGTGGGAAGGTCCTTTTGTCGTCACCAAGGTGTTAAACAACGGAGCCTATCACCTCTACAACCTCAAGAAGAAGATTGACGAGCCACGAGCCTGGAATGTGGATCTGCTCCAGTGTTTCTATACCTAAAGACAGAATTGTGTTAATGTAATAAGCGTATTGCAAACAGTGTCATTTATACAGGTATGACTTCCGCAGTCTTTTGTCGATTCCGATCACGCAATTTCATGTTTGGGAACACTCTGAGTGTCGAGCAACCCTCACACTCGGGGGCTTAGCTTCAAACATGCTTTTGCCTAAGTTAAAAACCCTGTCGAGTGGATAGCGGTCCTTTCACTCGGTGACTTAGTTGCAAACCAGCTTCGTCTAAGTTCGAAACTTCTCCGAGTGTTGAGAAATCCTCACACTCGGGGGCTTAGCTTCAAACATGCTTTCGCCTAAATTAAAAACCCTGTCGAGTGGATAGCAATCCGTTCACTCGGTGACTTAGCTGTGAATCAGTCTTCGTCTAAGTTCGAAACTTCTCCAAGTGTCGAGCAACCCTCACACTCGGGGGCTTAGCTACGAACATGCTTTCGCCTAAGTTAAAAAAAACTGCCGAGTGGATAGCAGTCCACTCCTTGGTGACTTAGCTGCGAACCAGTCTTCGTCTAAGTACGAAACTTCTTCGAGTGTTGAGCAATCCTCAAACTCAGGGGCTTAGCTGCGAACATGCTTTCGCCTAAATTAAAAACCATGCCGAGTGGATAGCACTCCATTAACTCAGTGACTTAGCTATGAATCAGTCTTCATCTAAGTTCGAAACTTCTCCGAGTGTCGAGCAACCCTCACACTCGGGGGCTTAGCTGTGAACATGCTTTCGCCTAAGTTAAAACCCCTATCGAGTGGATAGCAGTCCACTCACTTGGTGACTTAGCTGCGAACCAGTCTTCGTCTAAGTCCGAAACTTCTCCGAGTGTTGAGGAATCCTCACACTCGGGGGCTTAGCTGCGAATATGCTTTCGCCTAAGTTAAAAAACCTGCCGAGCGGATAGCAGTCCATTCACTCGGTGACTTAGCTGCGAACCGGTCTTCGTCTAAGTTCAAAACTTCTCTGAGTGTTGAGCAATCCTCACATTCGGGGGCTTAGCTGTGAACATGCTTTCGCCTAAGTTACAACCCATTCCGAGCGTTGAATGATCCTCACACTTGGAGGGCTTAGCTGCGAACTAGCTTTCACTTAAGTCAAAAATAAATTCTGAGTGACCTATGATTTATTCACTCAGAAACTTAGCTATGAACCAATATTCGTCTAAGTTGAAAACTTTTCCGAGTGTTGAGCAATCCTCACACTCGGGGGCTTAGCTATGAACCAGCTTTCGCCTAAGTTAAAAAACAAATTCAGTCGATCAAGTGATTGAAAACAAGATACGGATAAATTCAAAGGTTTCAGCGCGGATAAGGGTTTCGCGCACAAGCAAAGTTGCTCAGGCTTAAGGCCCGAATGAAGTTTTACGACCAATGCAAGCACTCGGCAGCGGTCTTGGGGACTACACCCAAGTGGGTGCACTCAGCGTGCCCCCACTGGACATTCTACCACTCGATCTGTCGAGTGGCTACCAAAACAATTCTAAGACCCCTGCCGATGTCTCACCATTCGACAGTGGTCTCGGGGACTACACCCAATGGGTGCACTCAGCGTGCCCCCACTGGACCGAAACCTACTCGACTAAGACCTTATCTATTCGAGTGGAGAACTTACAAGTATTCTACAACAGGAAAACACCCAGTGGGTGTACAATCAAGAAAGGCAAGAATTCAATTGGAAATGCACTTACAATCGCAGTTACTCGGACGTTGGTACAAAGTGCTGCGTTGGCATCATAAGCCAGCTTACTGGCCTCGTACGCCTGCTTGGTGCGCAACATTATTTGCTCCACCTGGATCATGGCTTCCTTCGCAGCTCCGGTCTGATCTTCCGGGACGTGGTGCAGAGGAAAGGCAGTCATTGGCTGAGTTGATGCCGCGGCTGGAGTAGTTGAGGTAGTCTGGGGTGGTCCGATTGGAGTCGGCGCCATGATGGTTGAAGCAGCTGGTGGAGCACTCGACAACGGAACCACGGGCTCGGTTCGGGATCGGGACGAGTCACCTATCCCCAGGGATGATGCAGCAGTCGACCGTTGAGGCGTGTGTGCCGATGGTGTTCTTCGGGCACGTACGCGAGGTGTCTAAGGCTACACATTCACCCCCGTACCCCGAGGAAGTTCTTCATCATCCTCGAGTTGAATGATCTCTGCAAACATCAATAGACAACATTAGCTTATACAATCAGCAAATCATTTTTCAAGAATCAGAGCTGAACGAAGATTTGTTTACCTCGTTGGGAAGTTGTTGCGTCGGCGGTATCCATAGCCATTCGATCGTCTTCGTCCCGTGGAGGCAACGTCACTAAGGTAGCGGCACTGGTAGACCAAGTTCCACTCGGTTAGCAAGAATTTGAAGTCACATTCGACAGCGGAACAAGAAAGCAAACACTTACGTCGAGACGACGGGCACAGAGATCTTCATGCGGGGCAAAGCTTTATGAGGTTTTGGCGCATTGGGCTTGGGCTGCTTTGCGACCCGTTCACTCGACTCAATGGTCGAGGTTTGGTCTTGCTTCAGGGTATTTTCACTCTATGTCGAGGCCTTGATTGGGGCAGTCACAGGGTCTTGACGCAGCTTAGACAGATGCTCTGTGCGTGGGGGAGACTCGACTTCCTCCTCGTCCTCGTCAGAGTATTCATAGTCATCTTCGCTATCGTCGGCGTTGTTGGCATCCATGTTGCCGCCCTCGCTCTCCTTGTCGTCTTCAGGTTAGTTACCGTTGGGCACGGGCGAGTGCATGTGCATCCACTCCTGCAAGATTCAAACAATGAAGTCAGTCGACGTACGAACCAATCACTTGACAAAATAATATGACAATCGACAAGATAAAATTTACCAGATTCTTCGGCAGATTCTCAGCAGAGTAAGGCTAGATCCTCTTGGCTCCCCGGGGGTTGTCGTAAGCTCCGGTAATGCTTCGAAGCCATTGCACAACAGTTTTCTCTGAAACCTCTTCCGAGTGCATCCGGGTCGAGTCCTCAGGGCCTCCGTAATGCCACATAGTGTGGTCCCTTGCTTGGAGCGGTTGGATCCGTCAACTGAGGAATGTCTCTAGGAGATCCATACCAGTCACTCCACCACAGACAAGGTTCACTATGGTGTCCACCAGGATCCCCACTTGGACTTTCTCCCCCTCCGACACTTTCAAGGATATGGGAATGCCAAGACAATCTAATGTGAAGGGGGAAAGACCAGACGGCATATTGGGCAAAGCTATATCCTTGCAGTAAAACCATGTCGACTGCCAACCCCTAACAGATTCTGGGAAGGTCATAGAAGGAAAAGAACTCCTAGCTCTCTTCTGGATTCCCAAGCCGCCACACAGTTGGACGACATTGGTTTTACCATCCTCAGGATTGGCCTTTTTGACCAACTGAGATCTGATGGTAAAAATATGTTTGATCAGACCCTAGTGGGGAGAACAACCCAGGAAGCACTCACACAGAGTGATGAAAGCAGAAATATAGGAAATAGCATTCAGAGGAAAGTGGTGGAGCTGGGCTCCAAAGAAGTTCGGAAACCCTCGAAAGAATGGATGGGGGGCATGGAGAAACCTCTCTCGACGTGGGTGAGGAGGAGGAGACGCTCCCCCTCGCGCGGCTCTGGCTCGAGCTCCCCCTCCAATAGCCTTCATGAACCTTCCGCCACGAGCCCGTCGATGACGAGATTCTCGACGTCCGTGGTGGTGACCATCGACATAAGAAAATCCCCCTGGATCCACCCCGGCGGTGCGGTGAACTGCGCGGTCGACGGCTTCTTGGACTTGCCCTTTGCAGCACCCTTCTTGGCATGCTCCAACTTCTCTGTCTTCCCCTTCGTCATCGTGGCGGCGGTGTTCATCGGGGCGGAGCAGAGCGGTGCGCTGGAAGCAGGGGAGGCGGACGAAGAGAGGAGATTTGGGGAAAAGTACTATTCAGACCGCGACGCAACGGGATTTATACCCTGTCGAGTGTCTCGCTGACTCGTGGGCCGCGGGATCCTCGCATATCTTGATCGCAGACGCCACACACTACGTGGCGAAATGAGCAACGCATGAATTGAGGTGTCGTGCCCCCACTTGCCCCAGTCATGGCGTCATCATCACAGACGCGCGCGCTTCCCAAATTTTCGAATCCCACAAAATCTGGGCCTGGTCGAGTGACCTGTCACGTCTAAGGATCCCTTTAGGTCACTCGGAACATAATTGACATTGAGAATTCCCTCGTGCACTTTCAAGACAGAATCGATCCGGGCGAATGACAAAGATTTCAATCGACACAAATTTCGTTGAAGCCCCGAAGTTCATTCGGAAGTTTGGTGCATCTTTCAGAACCGGCATCGATCCCCTTTTATCACTCGAACCCTGATCCATTCAGGGGGCTAATGATGAGTATATGTACCTAGGGTAGGTTCCTAGGCCAGACCTACATACCCTACCTAAGGGCACTATATTGGAGGACTTAAAGATTACAAGAGAGATTCCGATTGGATTCTTCATGATGTTCAAGTCACTCGACAATTAATCCACTCGGCATCTTCTCCCTCCACTCGACATTTACTTGTCACTCGGAAGACCTCGCTTTCAGTCGACGCCAGAACACCAGAAGCTGCTCTTGGGAGGCCAACGGGCAGGCATTAAGCCAGTCGTCATTAGTAGCAATTATGATGTACGTTACTAGTAACACTCGTCTTTATACCCACGATCGGATCCTTGGATGCCAAGCACTTATGAGGGGCAGCATACTCTATATAAGCCGTGCCTCCCCTCTGGCACAAGGGTTCGCAACCTCTATAATTCATACTCTCCACATGACAAAAGCTCCCGAGCACTGAGACGTAGGGTTGTTACCTCCACGAGAGGGGCCTGAACTCATACATCCGTGTGTACATCCTCGCCATAACTAGGACTCTGCCCTCTCCTTTCGTACCCCTATCTTCTACTTTCAGACTCATTCCCACGACACCGCACACCTTCCGCGTTCACCGTCGTCCACAACACCCAGTACGGCTACTCACCAAGGTACTCAGGTTCGTCTATGACGGCTCTACGTCGTGGCCCCCTGCCTTTCGTGTCGGGTTCGGCGCCACAATTCAGCAACACCGACGCCGAGATGGAGGAGATCATCAACAACGGCTCAGCCGTCACCGCTTCGTGTCCTGGGTTCGACGCGCAAGAGGAAACGCTAGACATTGGCGACGGCATGGACGACATTGAACCCAACGATGTCAAGGAGGGGGTGGAGGAGGAAGAACCGGCGGAGCCGGAGCCAGCGAGGCAAAGGGAGAAAGAAGAAATGAGAGGCCAGCGGCAAGCCGGCCGAGCCCCGCGTCAAGTGGACGACGAAGCAAGACGAGTGCCTCGCCAAAGCATGGAAAACTATTAGCATCGACCTGATCACGGGCGCGAATTAGAACACTGACACATATTAGAGAAGGGTCAAGACGACATTCGATGAGCGCAAGTTGGTAGACCCTGAGTTCTTCGGCATCCACATGCAGCATGGCGACAAGGCCATGTCCAACCATCGGGCAAGCATCCAACTAGCATGCAACAAGTGGCATTGGATTCAGGAGGAGGTCATGGCTCGCCCAGAGAGCGGCACCAACGTCGAACGGCATGCATGTCCATGGCTCGTCGGCCCAGCTTTTCATTGTGTTCTTCATCGAGACTTGTTCTTCATGTATGCAGATGGTCCGAATGTTTGAGATGTATCGCCAGGACAACAGCACACACGCCGATGTTGGTGTCAAATCCGGTGGATCTCGGGTAGGTGGTCTCGATGTGTGGGTGTTGGATCGATGGGTAACAGGAGACAAAGGAGAAGGTATTTACCCAGGTTCGGGCCCTCTTGATGGAGGTAAAACCCTACGTCCTGCTTTGTTTGTATTGATGATGGTGTATCGAGTACAGAGTTGATCTACCTCGAGATCATATGTAGTGGTCTAAACCCTAAGAGCTATGCTCGTATGATGATCTAATCGTCCCTAATGACTAGCCTGGCCTCGGCTTATATAACACACCAGAGGCCTAGGATAACAAGAGTCCTAGTCGGCTACATCGATGGAGAGGAGTCCTTGTCTTGATCACCAAGTCTTGTGGAATCTTCCGTGTATGCATCATGGGCTTCCCGAAGTGGCCCATTAGTGAATCCTCATGGGGGTCCTCGGCCCGACCCACTGGTCGGGAAACGACATGGTGAGTACCCCCTAGTCCAGGACACCATTAGTAGCCCCATGAACTGGTCTTCAAGTTAAGGACGCTCCTCGGTTCTTCCGAATAATTCTTCATCTTCGATCGTCGGTCTTGAAAACTGGTTCAACAAATATTCCCATGTTCGATCTTGAGGATGCCCGAGCTGAATCCGAAGAGTTTACATGTTGAGCATTCGAGGAGCCCCTTTAAGTTATCGGCCTTTATCAATGCCTTGTAATTTTTTATGCCACACCTGGGGTTTGAAGTGTTTCCCGTGCGGCGGCATCCTTTTGCGTCCGAGCTCCAACGCCGAACTACATCCGAGGCATCTTTTCACAGCCGAGCTCCAACACTATTCGACATTCATGGTATCCTCTAGCGTCCAAGCTCTAACACCGGACTGCATCCGAGGTGTCTTTTTGCAGCCGAGCTCCAACGCTGGTAGGCATCCAAGGTGTCAAAGATTACCTTGGTCTCTGAAAATTTGAAGGGGTCCATCTGAGCTTAAATGCCGGAATAGTCTTTTATGGAGCCAGCCATTCGGATCTGAGCTTTATGCTGGGCTACTTCCAAGGTGTTTTGCGCAGCCAAGCTCCAACACTGGTCGGCATCCCAAGTGTCATATATTACTTCGGGCTTTGAAAAGGTTGAACGAGTTCAACCGAGCTTAATGTTGCCAATGCCCTCTATTGAGCCAACCACCAACATCCGAGCATTACACTGGACTGCTTCAGAAATAGCGCACCACCTTAGTAGCGGGCTGATTTTTTGTGGAAATTATTTCTGATCGCTGCAATTTATTCTCTGCCAAGATATATCGCCAGTAGCCCTCAAGGTGTGTGTCGGTCTATAACCCAATGCACCTGAAGGAAAAAGTAATAATCAAAATAAAACCACTAATCCCATTAGCCCCTGAGACTTAGGTCGATTTGTAAAATCGGCCTGAGGATCAAGTTCTTGCTTGGCGGCATACGTTAGGGATGGAAACGTGGTACGCAATAGTTTCCGAGACTCGGGTTGGGTGCGGCCGACCAACCTGAGGATCGAATCTCCTCAGAAACCGTATTACGATTTGACTTTGCTGCATTGAATAGGCAATGCAGTAGCCCCCGAGCCTTAATTTGGGCATGGGTGGTCGTGTTAAGGATCGATATGTGTTTGACACAAACTTTTTTACGTTTGACATGATTTATGTGTAATGATTCTATGCATCCAAGTACTTTACATCATCAATGCTCGGATCCGCAATGTACAAGATGTTGTTGACCGACCATCGGCTTCAACCTCCTCGGCTAGTAGCCGAGGAGTGATTGTCATACTTTATAAAGCCTTTAGAATGACAAAGATTTACGACAAACAAGGCAATCCGGTCATACAGTTTCATAAACAAAGGTACGCGAAGAGATATGTTGTATTACTATTAACATAAGAAATGTCTTGTGGGAAAAATAGTTCCTCTGTAAGTCCTTTTCCCAGGATGTCATGTTGACCATGATCGTGAAACCTCAACTCCGATCAATGCGGGAGGAAAAATATTGAGGATTTAGTTTGGCGAGTGTTCTCGAACTTTGTGGTCTTTAATGAACCAAAAATTTTGCTTCTGTCATTGACGACCAATTATATTCTTAAGATGGCTAGCTTTTGGCTTCACCCAGTCTGAGGTACTAACTCGGATGACCTAGAAGTAACAATCACAGAGGTGCTCCCTTTACCCCCTAGCCGAACAACCGGGAATGTAGGGGATAAACACATGAGCGAGGCAACCCAGCTTGGCCAAAATCTTAAATCATATTGATGCATATTTATGGCTTTATAACGAGGATTACGAAAGGCAGCACTCACATGTTGAATACAAATGCTTTTATGCTATATGCTATTTTGACTCATATGTGACTGTTTATCATTTGAGAGTGGTCCATCGTCGGCTTCTACCCTTTTGTAGATGCTACGCTGGGTGTTTCCACAATAACAAGACAACCCTTAGTCGACGTCTCGGTGCCCGGAGGCGATTGTGTTAGCGGAAACAAGGCAATCAGATATCTAGGCTTTATAACTTTCACTTAGTCATGGGAGCTTAAAGTTTGGGATGCCGGTTACTAGCCCCCAGTTAGTGCTCGGCATCAGTCAAGGTCAAGCCGTTAACACTTCGGCCAAATTTATGAAAGGCCCATGGGATAACCTCTGTCAGTCTATGGTCTGACAGAGTCATCGGATCGCTGACCAGTTTGCGCTCATTGTGACAGACAGTTTTCGGCTTTCTCCACTGAGGTACTTAACCAGTTAAATCAGAAGTACAATCACAATGGTTCTCCCTTTGCACACCTTTGCCGAACAATACAGAACGTAAGGGGCAATCATAGGAGCAGGGCAACCCAACTATTGACCGAAGACACAATTCGAAACTGATGCATATAGAGAAATATCCGAGACGCCGAGGTGGAGGTCGACAGGGAAGGTGCCAAACAACGGGTCAAAAAAGATTTCCCGAGCTGAATTATTACGTAGGGCACCTCGGTTAAGATGATGTCCATCCGCCTAAAAATATACAAATAGCTTAAAAGTTCCATAAGCTCAAAAGGCCAAAAAAATTACGTAAAAACTTTGACGTTCGAACTAAATCAAGAGTTTTGGTGCCAATCCGAAAATTGGTCTCGAAATTAACATGTGCTTCGGTCGTGCTTTAACATGATACATCCGATCTCTCAGACTTCAAGTGGGTCAGCCTTTGGCTTCAACCTCCATATCCCGAGGACGGAGTGTTTCTCCGAGGCCTGTTTAGCAAACTAAACTCAAGTGGCTTTAGAAAGAAATCAGGCTATCCAGCTATTGACCACACGCTAGTGTCGGAAAAAAGGAGTAGTAGAAAAAGACTTTGCAACGACTAAGAAGAAAACACAGTTATTATAAAACAGCTCATACAAATTTAAGAGCCCCCAAGTGACTTGGGTAAAACAATTTTATGTACAACGATTGTATGTGACGAAGAACTTATATCATATATATGTGTGCGCCCGAACTTTAAACACGTCTTAACCGACCATCGGCTTCTCCCTCTTCGGCCAAGGGCCGAAAAGTGTTATCGACTGTGCCATCCGAGGATATCAGAGGTGTTTCGAATAACCAGGCAATCAGGCCATTAGGCTATAACAGACAAAGCGCGCCCAAGAAACTTATGCTATATTACTACTTAACGTAAGAAGCATCTTTAAAGAAAATAGTTCCGCCATCGGTTCCTTTATTTGGGTTCTCATGATTACCATGATGGGTGTGCAATAGATTTATGTATGCTTGTCTTCCGTCTTGGCCGACCATAGTTGAAAACAGTAAGAGCGCTAGTTTTCGTCTTCACCCGTCTGAGGTACGAGTTCGGATGACCCGATCGTAACAATCGCAGAGGTGCTCCCTTTACTCCCTAGCCGAACAATCAGGAACGTAGGGGTAAGCACATGAGCAAAGCAACCCAGCTTTGCGGAACACTTAAGTCGACATGGTGCATATATTGGCGTAAACACGAACAAGGAAGGGTGTGATACATTAATAATCATATGCAAGAGGAAAAGCTTCATAAAGGAAGTCCCCAAGTAAATGGGGTATTTGAATTTGTTTGTAACAAAGAAAGTTTTGACAAACAACTTTTTGTCAAAAAAGTATAATGCTTGGTCGAAACGAACAAAATTTAAAACTGAAAGTTTTTGTGCATGGAAGCGACTTAGCTGGTTAATGTGCTCGGTATGGTTTGGGGTTGTGGCGGGACGAAGACGTAGTCCTTGGCCAGGTTGTGGTCAGCCTCCCAAGCCCGAGGTAATTGAGCGAAGAGCTCAGGTCGAGAAGTGGTAACGCAACACAGTTGTCGCGGCAAGGCAGAGCCCTCGGTCTAGCCGAGGAGAGTAGTTTGGCAGGATCACGGCGAAGCCCCCAATTATCATGCAAAAAGAAAGTGTTTTTAACAAACAAACTTTTTTATTTAACATAAATATAATGCTTGGCCGAATCGAACAAAAGTTAAAAATTGAAAAAAATTGAGCATGAAATTGACTTAACTAGATAATGTGCTTGTGACGTGTGTAGAGCTTGTAGTGGATCAAGGTCCTAGCCCCCAAGCCGGTCATGAGGTAGACGAAGAATAGCTTGGTTTGATGAAGTGACAACACAACACTTCTGAAGGCCGAGGAGAAACCCCTGGTCCAGTCGAGCAGACGGAGTAGTTCGGCGGCATGACGGCGAAGCCCTCACGTCCGTCGGCCATGTCGACGACATAATTTGGTTGATGGAGGCGGGACAATGATGTACGCATGACACAGTCGAAGTCGATTACCTGTGCACACAATATAGTGCAAGCCAAGAGTAATAACAAATAAAGGTAATAATCTATTTAAAAAAAAATCTTCTACTTAGTTAATTTAAGTGAAGCAAATAAGTAAAGGAATATGACCTGGGCGCCGAGGTGCCTGAACAAAGTGTTTGGCTTGACGAAGTGGCGACGCTGCACGGTCGATGTGGCGAGATGAAGCCCTCGGTCCAGTTAACATGGTGAAGTTGCGATCGGCGGATGCCGAAGTCTCATGCAGGTCGGCTGGTGACGCCGAAGTCTCATGCCAGCCGAGGTGTTGAAGCAGGTCGGCTGGTGATGTCGAAGTCCCCGGAGCAGGTTGATGAAGGGATGCCAAAGCCCCGATCTAGCCAAGGTGACAGAGCAGGTTGGCTGGTGACGCCAAAGTCTCAGGCTAGCAGAGGTCTCGAAGCAGGTTGACTGGTGACGCCGAAGTCTCATGCCAACAGAGGTGTCAAAGCTAGTCGGCTGGTGACGCCGAAGTCTCATGCCAGCCGAGGTGTCGGAGCTGGTCGGCTGGTGACGCCGAATTCTCATGCCAGCCGAGGTGTCGAAGCTGGTCGGCTGGTGACGCCGAAGTCTCCGGAGCGGGTTGATGAGGAGATGACGAAGCCCCTAGTCTAGCCGAGGTGACGGAGTGGATCGGTAAGGTGACGCTAGAGCCCCATGCTAGCCGACGTGTCAAAGCAGGTCGGCGTGGTGGACGTCGGCTTGAAAAAGTAACGGCGTGGCGATGCCGACGCAGGTCAGAATTTGTGACGAGGTTGATGTTGGCTTGATGAAGCAACGGAGCGCCCGACCCGTACAAGCCGCGGATGACAAGGTTCGCTTGATAAATTATTCGGACCTCGCGATGCCAAACTCTTGGTCGGATGACCGAGATGATGAGAAAAATTCCTTCAAAAAGGACGTCCCATAACCCGCTCATGAAAAAGATGAACTCGGGTCAGATTCGTTTTCGTGCAGAAAATAGATCCAAAATTCATTGTACTAATCGGATGTTTCCTGGAGTTTGGACAGTCGGATCGAGCTAAAATTTTGAGTGATGATTGGTATAGGAATTTCGCAGACGATGAACGATGGGATTTTCCAACAGACGTCCGAGCTAGATGCTGGACTCCTCGCCCTCAACTCGTCTAGATTCTCGTCCAGATTCGACGGGGCTTCGATAGATCGGAGATTGCCGGAGATTCCTCCATCGGAACACGACGAAATTTCGCAGGGTTGTTGTCGATACAATTTCGCACAATTCCATCGAAGCAACCGTCAAAACGACGCTCGAGGAAACGGGGACGACGAACGCAAATTCGCTGTCCAGAAAAACTGCAATCTGCAAACGAGCCATCGATCCTTCTAGCGATCCCACAACGGAACTCTCAATGAAAGCACCAATGTTAGTGTCAAATGGTGGATCTCGGGTAGGGGTTTCCGATCTATGGGTCTTGGATCGATGGGTAACAGGAGACAAAGGAGACGGTATTTACCCAGATTCAGGCCCTCTTGATGGAGGTAAAACCCTACGTCCTGCTTTGTTTGTATTAATAATGGTGTGTCAAGTACAGAGTTGATCTACCTCGAGATCGTATGTAGTGGTCTAAACCCTAAGAGCTATGCTCGTATGATGATATGATCTATGATGATCTGGTCGTCCCTAATGACTAGCCGGGCCTCGGCTTATATAACACACCAGAGGCTTAGGATAACAAGAGTCCTAGTCGGCTACGTCGGTAGAGAGGAGTCCTTGTCTTGATCACCAAGTCTTGTAGAATCTTCCTTGTATGCGCCATGGGCTGTCCGAAGTGGCCCATTAGTGAATCATCATGGGGGGCCTCGGGCCGACCCACTGGTCGGGAGACGACGTGGTGAGTACCCCCCCCCCCTAATCCAGGACACCGTCAGCCGACTTCAAGTTCCTTCACGTCTTCACCAGGATCGAGTCGTGCGAGAAATGAGCGGAGGTCCGGCTCGCTCTCGCCAAGGCAAAGGACGGCGTGTACAACCCGGGCACGCCTGTCTCGGGGGCGGCAGAAGGGCGGCCTGATGGCAACAAGAAGGCAGAGAAGGTGAGGGACTCGACGCCCGCTGCCGAATGGTTGCAGCCGTCGATCGAACAATGCATCGCCAAAGCCAAGAGTCACTCCGTCATGAGGAAGGAGAAGTCCGAGGTGAGGTGGTCAGCGTTGATGACGAAGCAGGATGCCAAGCTCGACCTTATCAGGACCAACGTCACCATGAAGAAGCGAAACACCAACCTGGCGTTCCTGATGGGAGGTGACATGACGACGATGGACCCACGGGTGAAGGCGTGGTACTTGGCGGAGCGCAAGCTCATCTTGAACCTCATGTCGGGACCGACGGCGACCACGACGACGACGAGTGCGGCCACATCAGCAACGTCGACGGCGCCCACGCCAACACCGAGCACTGCGACACCAATGTCTACGCCGACCTCTCCCGCCCCTGCAGGAAATGAGGAGCTTGACATTTGAGTTCTATGTGTATAGCTCCCGCCTTTTTGATCGCCAGACTATTGACATGATGATGGTCGACCTGTTATGATCGCCGACCTATGGCTTGATGATCGCCGACCTATGACATGATCGCCGAACATGCGTCATTTTTTTATAGCGGAAAAGAAAACTTTAAATTTTATGTGCGTCTGGATGGAAACTCGGGCGGCGCGACTGGGAAGCCCAGCCGAAAAAACCGCCGGTTCGAACGCCACGGCTAGAGATGCTCACTGAGCGCAATTTTACACCGCCGGCGGCTTCCACGCACGAACTGCTAAAAACCTATGCGGGTGCAAGATTCACACCTTATTGTTTATTTGTGCGCAAGAAAGAGTTGCCTGTGCGACCCCCCTGACGCATGCAGTCACGTACCTGAGTAGTGCCTCAGTATTTTACACGCAGATGCGCTAGTGAAAAACAATGTATCTGCCCACGACGCAGTGGCCGACCACGTACGTCCCGCTCGGCGCTGATACATTCCATGCACCTCTTCACAGTGCCAGCTCGCCATCCTCGTTGGGACGTCGCGTCTCGGCCTCGATCCAATTTGTACGTACGCAGGCGCTCGTCTTCCCAACCACAACAGGCCACCGGCTCGCAACCGCGCCCGGGCTGAAGATCCAAGCCCGGATTACTTTTTTGCACTAGCTGGCGACGCAAAGCTCTTCACTAGTCACTACCATGGATGCCCTGGCATATAGTAAGAACTAACAAGTTAGTACTAGAGTATACTATAGCTCAAGGTCGCTCGCGGCCAATGGCAGGTCGCCACCGCAAAGCTCCATTAACAATAGTTGGCACGACTGAGAAACGCATGCGGGCAGATGAACCGCTTCTGCGCTACGGGACAAGCAGCATATCCCCTCGGATCGCTGACTGCGGCGATGGATTCCAAGATACTGCCGCAGGTAGCCAATTGCTGCAGCTCCTTTTGCTTATAATAGTCGTGTAATTCTTCGCGCGCGGGTGTATATATATATAGGCATGCCGATGATACCACGTTCCAGTGACCGCTCGTATCATAGACTCGTCGACGACCACCGCCGAGAGGAAGCGGAGAGGCCGTAAGTGCGGCAGAGGCGCGAGGTAAGGGTAGCTCCATCGGTCCAATGGCCGGCCACGGCGGGGCGTTCGCGCTCGTCGCGCTGTGCGTGCTCGAGCTTTTGCTGCAAGTCGCCGGCGCCATCCCCGCCCCCGCCCCAGCACCGGAGCAGCTCGTGCCGGCCATGTTCGTGTTCGGGGACTCGACGGTGGACGTCGGCAACAACAACCAGCTGCCGGGCTGCAGGCCCGAGTGCAGGGCCAACTACCCGCGGTACGGCGTCGACTACCCCTCCCGCGCGCCCACCGGCCGCTTCAGCAATGGCCAAAACCTCGCTGACCACATAGGTACCGTGAAAACTTTTCTCCTCCCTTCAAAAAAAAAACTGAAATACGCACAAGCATGCGTATCATATATTGATAAAGAGAAGATGGATAGAGAGCCCCAGTATACGGGAGTATTGCAACACAACCCTAGTTCACTATATTACAAAACCGACTACTCACGTCACATCTACCATGACAACCGGTCAAAAAACTACTAGGGTCACATCTTAGAAGACCAACCTTAGCCCAAGCACATCCCTCGTCCAAGATGCTACACCCAACGTGGTGAAGGGAAGGGGGATCCCCATCAAAAACAATCCCGTTTCTATGTTTCCATAGCTCCCAAAGCACCAAAATCAAAGTGTCCGCAGGTCATTCAGCGTGCCAACACTCGAGCTCCTACCTTGACACCAATCCTTTAGCACATCCGAGGTGGTTGGAGCCCAGTCCGGCCTGCCGAGCGCAGTACAAACCTCATACCATACGGACCGTGCAAAAACACACTCCAGTAGGATGTGACTGATGGTCTCATCGCATTGATTGCAAAAGGGGCAGGAGTCCTGATGCGGTAGGCCCCTTCTTGCCAGCCTATCCGATGTCCAGCATCTATCCATGAGAGCTAGCCAAGTGAAGAATCGACAACGGAGTGGGGCCCTCGATCTCCAAGTGAAATCCGCCGAGGAGCTAACCACCCTACCCACAAACTTGGCCGCATAGGCAGAACACACGGAGAAGTCATCATTCGCCTCCCAAGCCCAACGAAGTCTGTCCTGTGTTCCTGTATGCAACTGGACCACTGCAACCCGGTGCCAAAGATCCACGTATTCGGCCAGCTCGTCCGCATCAAGATTTGGCCCGATGTCTCTCGGCCACGTCCCATGTTGAATAGCCATGGCCACCGTCATAGCAAGTCGCTTTCTTTGTGGCACCTTGCCGTACACACGAGGCGCCAGGTCCTGAATGCGTGCCCCGTCCAGCCAACGGTCCTCCCAAAAGAGTGTAGTCATGCCATCACCAATTGTGGTCGAGGCCGCCAATCGGAAAAGCTGAATGGACTCCTCAGGTACTTGGATGTCAAACTCCTTCCAAGGTCTAGACTCGTCCGAGCTGCGCAGCCACGGCCATCTAGCCTGCATAGCAATGTTAAGCCAGTGAAGATCTGATAGACCAAGGCCACCTGCCCACATGGGGGTGCAGACTTTATCCCACACGACGAGGCACTGCCCACCATTAGCTTTAGCTTTGGCGCACCAAAAAAACTCCTGATGATCTTGTTCAAAGCCACGATAGTCTTGATAGGCATCTCCAATGCCAGCATTGCATGAATGGGGATTGCGCAAAGGACCGACTTGATAAGAAGTAGTCGTCCACTCTTCGGCATCGATGAGCCGCGCCATGTAGGCAGCCTGTCCGCGAGCTGGTCCACCAGACCCTGTAGCTGAGCTGTCGTCTGCTTGCGAAGGGTGAGGAGGAGACCGAGGTATTTGCAAGGAAAGAAGCTCATAGGGAACCCTAGCACCTGGTTCACTAGCAGCATCTGATCATTGGTGCACCTGATCGAAAAGGACGCGCACTTGGCCTGGTTCACACGGAGGCCAGAAGCTTCACCAAACACCTCCAAGATGGTCGCCGTGGCCGTCAAGTCTGACAAATGCGGCTTCACAAATAGCATGACATCGTCCGTAAAGATGGAGACCCTCTGCTTCATACCAACGCGAGCTAACGGCGCCAAGATCTGCCATGAAGAAGCAAGCTCAAACAGGCGGTGTAGGGGCTCCATGATCAAAATGGATAGCATTGGTGACACCAGGTCCCCCTGCCTCAGCCCACAGTAAGTAAGGATATCGCTCCCACGCACTCCATTCACCATCACCCTCGTAGAAGAGGTGCTCAAAATCCCGGTGATCCAAGAGAGCCACCTATAGCCAAATCCCATCTTCCTCATAACCTCCAGCAGAAAAGGCCACTGAACTGTGTCGAAGGCTTTCGTAATGTCCAGCTTCACCATGACCGTGGGGTCCTTCAGAGCATGCAGCCGTCGTGCTGTGTATTGGACCAACATGAAATTGTCGTGCAAGGACCGCCCCTTCATGAAGGCACTTTGGTGGCAGCCAACAAGGTTCGGTAACTCTGGAGCAAGCCTTAGGGCAAGAGTCTTCTCGAAAATCTTGATCGCACCGTGAACAAGGTTGACCGGCCGGAAATCCTGAATGTTCGCGGCACCATCAACCTTAGGAAGCAAGGCAACCAGCGCTTTGTTGATGGCCGGTAGGCCGCGCATGTCCCCCTGGTAAAAAGCTTCGAAAGCTCGCATTAAGTCAGACTTGACGATGCTTCAGCAAGCGGCGTAAAACCTGCCAGTGAACCCATCTGGACCGGGAGCTTTGTCCATGGGCATGGCCTTGATCGTCTTCTCAACCTCCTCAGCGGTGAAAGGCGGCTCTAAGTGAGAGAGATCTAGGGAGGGTATGTCAAGCACATCCAGATTAAGAGCGAAGGCTCTAGGAGTCGTCATGCCCAAGATGCTACCGTAATAATCATCCACCATGGCAGCAATGTCATCATGGCCTGTGAAAATCTGCCCATCTCTGGAGACTTGAGTCATGATATTCTTCCTTCTCCTATGTCTGGCATGCCGATGAAAGAATTCGGTATTGGCATCTCCATCTCTGAGGAACAGCAAGCGGGATCTCTGTCGAGCAATTCTACGTTAAAGGGAACACAAACCAAGGAGTTTACGTTTGAGGGTCCGTCGTAGGTCAACCTCCCGGGGGGATAGCGCCCTAGAGTCCGAGGCCACATCCAAGCGAAAAATCACTTCCATTGCCACCACAATTTGCAGGTTCACATTACCGATCCACTTGGCACTCCATCTCTATAGGGCTTTCGTTGTTGCGCCTAGTTTGCGATGCAGGGCCAAAAAAGGGTTCCCAACCGAGGGGATGGAGGTCCACGCTGCCTCGACAGTCTCCAGGAACCCGTCAACCTTGGGCCAAAAGGACTCGAACCGGAACTGACGTCCCACCTTCCAGTCCGCATTGAGATCGAGCAATAGTGGGCAGTGATCCGAGATGGACGAGCTCATTGCCTCGAGAAAGCAGGAGGGATGCAGTTCGTCCCAGTCATTAGAGGACAACACATGATCAATCTTCTCAAGTGTGGCATGTTGTCGCTCATTGGACCACGTATATCTTCGGCCATTGAGGTACACCTCCTTCAACTCTAGTCTGTTCAAAGTAGAACGGAAACGGGACAACATCCGCCTATTAATTGCATTGTTGCTCTTGTCCTCCGGGTTGACCAATAGGTTAAAATCTCCCACCACCGTCCAAGGGCCGACGTGTAGATCTCTGATATCACATAGCTCCTCCATGAATGCGAGCTTCTCCACGTTCGTTTGGGGGGCATAAACTCCGGTGATCCACCATTGGGATCCATCTAGTGGCTTGATCAGAGTTGTGAGCGAGTTCTCCGTGTAATGAGGGTTGGAGAGTGTCACCACCGTAGCATCCCAAGCCAAAATAATGCCACCACGAGTACCAACTGCCGGCAAGTAAAAGAAGTTCTCAAATCTATTCCCCATGCAATGACGGACGATGTCTAGGGTTACAACTTCTAGCTTCGATTCCTGGAAGCACACCACCGAAGGCCTAGCCGCGGCCGCGACGTGTGAGATGGCCATTCTCCGAGCGGGCGTATTCAGGCCCCTCACATTCCACACAAGCACCTTGTTTGGTTGAGCATCCATAAAGCAAACCTACCAAAATTCTGCCAGGCAAAAGGCCCTACGCCCCTGCCGTGCCTGCCACCGGTGGTTCCTGGAGCGGGAGGATCGGCGGCTCCCAGCCGAACAGAGCCATGATGGCCGCGATGTGGTCATCCGAGAGAGGCTGGTCAAACAAGGCCACTGGTTTTAGCTTCTTTTTTGCGAAGAATTTTACCTATTTGTTTTGTTATTTATTTACTGAACACGTGAACAATCTATGCATGTTATCGTGCATCCAACGAAACTGAAAGGCTGCTATACTTTGAGTCGCCGAGTGGCGATCTAGGCACTACCGCAGGCGCCAAAGCCTTTCAGTTAAATCTACTTTCCTTTTTGGAAAGAGGCTTTCAGTAACGTGAAGCAGACCATAGACAGAACAGTGGAACCTCGTACATAAGATTTGGAGTTGTCGGGAGTAAGACCGGCCTGTTTATTACTCCCTCGCCTCGCTCTTATATTTTGGGACGAAAAAAAATACTCCCTCCGTATCATAATAATTGTAGTTGAAAAAAACTAGACTAGTTCTTTTCAACTACAATTATTATGATACAGAGAAAGTAGGTTATAACATTGACACTAGCTTGAACAACTAAAATCATAAAATCATTGACGGAGGTTGAGCACCTTATAGAAGTGGCTTTTTATACAGCGTATCCAGGTTTTGACTTAGAATTGCCATCACGGACCATGGTTTAAAAAACCAGACGGGACCAACAATGCAAGCCAGGAAAACGAAATTATGTGTGAGCACAACAACAACAAAAAAGGCCCGGTACCAATTGGGCTAATTTGTTTTGTGTTCATTTGTTGAAGTACTACTATTATCATGCCATACACTTTGCAACCAATTATTTTCTCCAGTTTAGTCTATGGTCTGGACTAGTCTTGTGATCTGACTCGCCACGTTATCGTCCACGCAAGCAAAAGATCACTTACACTGTTACACACACACGCACTAGCTCTCGCATGCTAGCTCACTTCATTCCCGCATTTTACACTATCCCCTAAACTCTCGAAGCTCTTGCAGCGGTGGTGGTGGTGACCTCGGTATTGGTAGAGTCATAGGGGCAAGGGCACCTCCTACCCTCGAGCTCACTTTCTCCCATCGCAACCCTACCTGCAGGCCTTGCGCGGTGGTAGCAGGAGACTTGGGAGCAGATCATTACAAGGGTATTCATAGTGCAATCCAAATGATAATGCCTGAATCTTGACAACGTTTGACGGATTTTGTGTGTCACGTAGGGCGTGGGCGTTGGAGAGTTCGCCCACACGACCCGCAACGTGCGGTTGTCAGCTGCGTCGTGTGGGCGAACCAGTTTCCGTCCACACAATCACCATCCAGTCCGTCCGCATGTGGGTGAACTGCTCTTCATCCACACGATGTTCGTACGGTGCTAGATGGCAATTACAGTTACGCGTAAGTGGCAACTAGATAATGACACATGATAACTTTGATTAATCACACATGGCAACTATGGTTAATCATTCATGGCAATTATGATTGAACCACACGTAGTAACTAGTTAATCACACATAGCAACTATTTATTTTGGCCACATATGGCATGTAGTTAACCATACATCGCAACTATGGTTTGATTACACGCGACAACTACCGTTAATTAGACATGGCAAGTGTAGTTAACAAAAACAGGGAAGTTGTCATGCTTTACGGTTACAGTTGACATCTGGCGTAACTAAAGTTATCGTCCTCCGAGTGACTAAAGTTGTTGCGCCAGGACGTGTGAGCAGATTTTGCTTCGTGGCACACGCCTGTGGTGGGGATGAATAGTAGTTGTTGGGCGTATGGCACGAAGTACCTGCTCTCACATGTGTGGTCAGTTTTAATGTTTGCCCATACATGAACGTGTGGGTTGCCTCCTAGGTATGTCACACATGTGTGTGGACGGATATCCAATATGCCACGTGTGTGGTGAATATCGGGACCCTAGTGCAAATAGTTCTAAAAAAGTCATAGCACAAATAATGTTCAACTTCAAACAATCTCCCAACAATAGTTTTTATTTATCAAACAACATGCAGGGTCCCTAAGGACCCATAAGCTGGCGTTGATACTTCCTCCAACTCATAATGTAGCGCTTATGTCATTGTTTTTAAAAAGTCAAAGTTTCCAAATTGACCAAGTATATAAAAAATATCTACATCTAAAATATGAAACACAAGTCATTAGATACACTGTGAGATATATTTTCATATTATATAAGTTTGATATTGTACATAATTAATTTTCTCTATTATTTTGTCAAAGTTTACAAAGTTTTCTTTTTGAAAGAATCTATATGCACAAAGTTTTATCTCCTGCACGCATGCGCATATGCATCACTTTTTAAAAGAGTATTTTAAACACGTTTTAAAATGTTTAAAATTCAAAAGAAACTTCATGCATATATTTTACAAATGCGTGTGGGCAGCACAAAGTTTTGTAAAAAATGTATATTTATTTTGCCTCCGCAAAAAAATCAACTTTTCTACGCAAGCCATAAAAATAGTTTATTTTTCGTGAGATTTTATGCACGCACATAAAACATGAAGACATACCATGCAACCTTTTTTAATATATTTTCAGCATTTAGAAAGTGGGTTCATATGTATTCAGATTCATGCATGTACTTTCCGACTAATTTATGTATACTTGTTTGGACGAGCAGCTGTATTCCTTGGATTGGACGAGAGCCCGCCTGCTTCCAAGTCCCTCTGGCTCCCGGCCATGGGCATCGTTCCACATATGAAAGATGGCATGAACTTCGCATCGGGAGGGTCAGGCCTACAAGATACAACGGGCAAAATATATGTACGCACGCACACACCGGCTTGACTTCGTTTGCGCTGACTAGATTTGCCCATGTAACGTAGCCACTGGCTCCGCTTTCTTCCCGCAGTGCGGGCGACCAGTGTACAGCATGTCCGACCAGCTCGAGGAGTTCACGACGGCCGTCCAGATGATGGGGGAGGACTCGGGCGACCTCATCTCCAGATCCCTCTTCTTCATCAGCGTCGGCAGCAACGATCTGTTCGAGTACGCCCATCCATGGCCGACGCCCCCCAACCGCAACGACACCGCCTTCCTGGGGTGCCTCGTCGACCTTTACAAGGCCTACCTGCAGGTGCATGCTGACTCCATGCCGTCCATAGATGCTTCCAGTAATTGAACGTGAAAGGCAACCTCGTCGCGATTGTTCTTGCAGGAGCTGTACGCGGCCGGGGCGAGGAAGTTCAGCATCGTCAGCCCGTCGCTGTTGGGGTGCTGCCCGTCGCAGAGGGCGGTCGCGCTGACACATCACAATGACACCGACGAGTTCGGCTGCTTCCGCGCGGCGAACAACCTCTCCAGGCAGCTGTACCCAATGCTAGACTCGATGCTCCAGGACCTCAACGCTGACCTGGACGGCATGAACTACTCCCTCTGCGACTCCGTAGCGATGGCCGCAAGGCTCTTCAAACCCGGCGGCGGATCGGGCTTCAGTACGTCGGCGGCACCCTCAAATACTTCGTCAGTAACGTGTCGGAATGTACGTGTTAGTGATGTACTATCGTTGCGTTTTTGGCAGACCTGACGGTGCTGGACAAGGCGTGCTGCGCCGGCCCAGGGCGGTTCGGGGAGGGCCAGTGCAACACCTCCGCCACGCTCTGCGCGAACCGCGACAACTTCATGTTCTGGGACGGCTTCCACCCGACGGACGCCGCGGCGTTCCTGGCCGCGGTCGAGATCTTCACCGACACCGGCAACTACCTCCACCCGATGAACGTGGGGCAGCTGGCGGCGCTGTGAGCGTCGAGAGCCGCGCAAATGATCTGCGCCGAAGTCTTGGTGCTGCTGGTAATTCATGAATAAGTAGTGGTGTGTGACTACAGAGTGGAGTTTGATCGGGAGATGCCAAGAATTTGGTAGTACCGGCGCGCTTGTTGTTATCCGAGATCATGCTGTGGGATTTGTTTTCACATTATTCATAAGTGTTTCTCTTTTGAGAGTGGAATTTCTGCTTCCCGGGTGTACCTACACATCCATGCACAGCAAATTCGGAAAAAAATACAAAACAAAATTAACAAAATTCTGAAAGTTCAGGACATCATTTGATGGTCTGTACTTTTAAGCAAAAATTTTAGGGCTCCTCGAATGTTATTTGTGGCTGAAACTTTATAAGACCATCAATTTTTTTTTACCGAAGACAAAAGATTTACCTCATCGAATAATTAAGCAGAAAAAAATTGTTCAGCTAATTAATGAAAAACTTAGTAAAAACCGAGACCATCAAATGTTTGATGTCCTGAAATTCCAGTTTTTTCTTAACGTTTTGTATTATTTTGGATTGATTGTTTATACAGGTGCACTACATCCGAGAGCAGCCACACCTTTCTCTTATTTATTTATTTTGGTTTCAAGCAAGACGGTCGTGTCTATACGCACGATTTGCACGAATAATTACGATCGGTAAGAGCAACGAGCAATTTGACTGTTTGAACTATCCTAGATGCTCTTATCCTCCACCTATATCGTGTGATTTGGTTCCATATACGCCCGTTGTCATGTCCCAAAAGTCAGGCAAGATGATAAACCTCGTCGACAAAACATCACGTCTTTCGTCAACTTTCTGCAATGATTTATAGGCGTATTTTTTTACAACAGTGATGTGAACAGCCTGACGAATGCAGTCACGTACCTCGATTTTAGTACTTTTCCGTCTCAAAATACTTGTCATAGAAATAAATGTATTTTAGTTCGTATCCATTTATATAATAATTAATTCGGGACGAAAGGAGTAGTATTTTATTTTACATGCGGATACACTAGTAAACGACAATGCGCTTGTCGTCGACGTTGAGAGAGTCGAGGGCACGCCGACCACGTCCCACTTGTCCCCCTCTATGCACTCATTCGCAATTTGGCTGGTTGTAATGGAAAGTATCATATACTAGTATCATGCATATACATATGATACTAGTGTATGATACTACATATGTATTGTATAGTATTATACATTAGTAGGATAGAATATTTCATTTATTGTCATGCATGACACATAGTAGCATCTCGTTTAATATGATACGGTATCATGATATGATACTTAACCCTCTCTTACTTCATTTAATTCTATGACATGTCATCAAAATTGCTTAGTTGGCATGCTTGATACTACTTATGATACTTCCATTACAACCAGCCTTCCAGCTAGGCAGCTCGCCATCCTCGGGAGGACGTCGCGTCTCGGTTAACTTCGGTCCAATTTGTATGTTGCATTTTTTTTGCTGGAATCACACCTTTTTTCTTCTTCCAAACTTGTTGTTTCTTTTGCTTCAAGCCGACTAATGTAGTTTGTTGCTGAGATATTTTTGCTGGAACCGGCTATTTCTTTTGCTTCAAGCAGACTACGTTAGTTTCTGTTGCTGAGATTTTGTGCAAGAACTTGTTGGAATCTGCTACATTTTTGTGGCGACGACGACATATTTTGTGGCGGCGATGATGGGGAAGCATCTATGTTTTTGCTGCAACTGGTGATTTTTTTTGCTGGCACCAACATTTTTTTTACTGCCACCATCGACGATCTCATTTTGTTGTTGAGTTCTTTGGTTGGAAACAATAGTGCTTGCCTACGATGATGAGCGAGGGACGACTACGGCGGTGATGATATGATGTTGCAAACCACGGGGATCATATGCTCGAACCAGCCGGTGAGAGAGTTGCAATCGTCAACGGAAGGGAGTTGGGACCAAACAAAGGTCATGTTGTGATCCCGATGGTTGTGCGGCGAGTGACAACAAGCTTATTGTCCTGCGACTCCGTGACGGAGATGCAGTGGGGGGGGGGGCTCGAGGGTTGCATGATGGGTGAACGAGCACGTGTAGCGAGGAGGACGGCGTGCAATGATGTGGCAAAGACGAGTGGAGGAAGAAGATTAGGATGAAGGGGGATGCGTTGAATCGATCTAACGGTCACACGCAGACCGATCTGGCAGTGGGTGGTCGGTCGACCGACGCCTTTAAAATAAGGGGGGTGACAGGCGCCGGCGCGCTGGCTCAAATTTGGGCCGGTCGCACCGCAGTCGTTGAATCCGAGCGCGTGGGTCGTTGGATCCCGTCGAAGGAAACGTTTTGCCCTTGCCTTCTTCTTCCTCACACCGCGCCGCGCCTCCTGCCGCCCCTGTCGTTCCAAGCGTTGTGCTGCCCTCTGTCGTGCTTGTCATCGCGCTCGTCACTGCCGTCGTGGATCGAGCCCCGCCGCGCCGCCTCCGCCTTCGCACCCCGCACCGGCATGGTCGCACCCATTTGAAGCTTTTTTTTTCATTGTTGGTCAAAGCAAAACAGAGACATGCTTGTAGCGAAAAACATTGTGCCCGACTACTACCGATTGTAGCTCACCGTGCAGGATGCAAAAGCACGGGCGTCGTCGTGACGAAAAATTCAATGCTGGCTGTAGCAAAACTGTTGTAGCAAAAAACATCACCATGCTCACAACTAGTTAAAGCTTTTTTTCCATGCTGTTTAAAGTTCTTTTTCACGCTGATTGAAGCTTTTTTTCCACCGATCGACGCTCGCACGAGTTTAACTAACAATGGCTGCCAATGAACATCTTTTAAATGAAATGTAGCAAAAATTCTCCTGTTGTAGCAAAAAAAAAAAGCTACAGGTACAACAAAGACGCTGCTCACGCAATGACCACAGTCACAGCATGCAACACGCGACAACGCCGGTTATAGCCGAATGGTGTGTCGATGGTAGCACAATGTAACACCGGCTGTGGCATGCAATAAAAAATGCAACATCCGTGGTGTTGCTCGGGACAACGCATCGCAGTTACCGTGCTCGCCGTCCATGATGATAGCTCTCTTAGGCACCCGTTACAGCATGCCACGACGTGATTCTAGCTTCTACGAGGTTGGCCAGCGAGGACGAAAGAAAGACGACGAGAACAACCGGCGAGGCTGGGAACCGACGGCGAGGACAGACGGCGGGGACGAGAAACGACGATATGGACAACCGATGGGGACAGGGACCGGCGATGCGGACAGCAGCCACGCAGGACATTGATGGCAAGCGGTTGGTGAACCTGGTCAGCCAGGCGTCCCACCACGCAGGAGGAGTGGCCGCCCCCCACGAAAGGAGATCGCATGGGTCGCGACCGGCCTAGCGCTCGTCATGCGCACAGGCGGACCGGCCCCAAACGTTTTCCTTAAAAAATATTGACATGATTTTTTTTTGATTTTTTTGGGGGGATAGACATGATTTTTTTTTGAAGGGGAATACCCGAATAGACATGATTATTTGGTTTGTACGCCCTTGGCCTGTGAAACATGTTCGGTTCAGCATAGTCGGGCTCCCTCGTCAGTTGTAGCGGTCTCAGTCCTCTGCATCAGGGGGATTAGCTAGGGTTTAACGAGCCGCAGCGACCACCATGACGGCCACAGCCGCGGCGGCGCAGTCGGACGCGGAGGCCAGGAGCATCCTCGAGCGGGCCGCGGCGTCATCCTTCCCGCCGCTCCACGCCGTCCACCACCTCCTCTCCGTCGGGGTTCGGCTCCTCACCCATCTTTATCTTCTTCCCCTCAAAATTACGGCAGCCTTTTGAACTAGAAGGAAGAAATCTCGACAGTTTTATAGATTGATGTTGTTCCTAAGGAGCAACAGGACTAGAAATTCCCCTTCGGGGAACAGCCCAGTCACTTCTTTTTCTTCTCTGCGATGAACTTAGCTACTTGAAGCCAAGTAGAAGAAACCCCCAATTCGGTCGTATTTGACGGCCCGGCGGTTTTCGTTGGTAGAGGCACTACCTCCTTGCTGCACAAACTTTCATGCTGAATCCCCACTCCTCCCATATTCAATGTGCCGTACTTCGTTTATCTCCCCCAATATCGTTATGTGTAGTTGTTAAGTGAGATTAATGTACCAATATACAATTTTATAGATCTGTTGATCTAATTTTTTTATAGATCCAATGAGCATTTGCTTGGAAGACGGTTGATTGTTTGAGCAGCTTCGCTAAGATAGATGGGATTCCGAAATTTGTGTCACCCCCCTTGATTCGATCTGTGTTAATTGTTTATAGAACTATAGAAGTATAAGGAGGAATATAGAAAACTCTGACTGTGTTTAAGATAAAGGTAAGCAGAGCGAAACAGCTGTACTTTATTGTTTATGTAAACATGTGTGAGCTCTTGACAGGGTATGTAGCCGTTTCGTCCTTTGGCCCTCAGTCCGTTGCATTTTTGTGCTGATCTGCGTGTCAATACATGATTACAACTGGAGAAAATCATCAAAGTTATGTCATGTTGCAGGTCTGTGTGCGATGCATCTTTCGCTTGTTTGGAGCCTTTAGCCATGCCTGCTCATGTGTGTCTCTTACGGTGTCTGTCTTGCATTCATTTCTTGAAGAGCATGATGATTCTGCAAAAGGCGGGTCTTGCTCATGTTTGTCAACGGATGGAGCATGCTGCTCTATTTGCTTTGGAATATTGCTACCCACCTGCCATCAGGATGAGGGTGTAGCACCGTTTGATGACATTTCTCGTATCGACATTATTACTTCAATGGTATCTCAAGCAATACAAAGAGAAGGTTATCAAATCGATGAGTTTTCTTTAGAAATTTCAGTGCCTGCAGTTGTAGCAGTGAATGAACGTGCCATCAGGTAACCATCTCTACTTGAGAATCGCTGCCTGAGTTTTTTACTGTAGCACCTTCAATTCATATATGTGACAGCAGTAATTCAAGGAGATGGTATTATATAATCTATATTAACCATGTCAATAAGCTAGAAGGTTGTCCTCTCAATTGTATAGATGGTGGTATTTGACACAACCAATGTTAAAATAACTTCCAACTCTGTTCAACTAGCAAACAGTCCACAGCAGTGAGCTAAATTTGGTCTTGCTGGATACTGGATATTTACAATTAAGATCATGTCTTACCTGCTCTTAAATGTGCATGTTTTTTTTTTGTGTGTGTGTGTTTCATTTCCAATCATAATGTTTTTATAATATATGTGATGATTGTAAACTATTGTTCTCATAATGCGTTTTCCTTTTCCCTCCTAATAGGTTATATATGAAAGAAAAATATGGCAGTGAAAATTGGTTCAAGGACGAAATATTTTCTCAACAAACCATGTCAGTGAAGGAGGCTCTGAGACTATTGATAGTACCATCGCTCGAGAAACAACTGGTAGGATCTTCTTTGATTGTCTTTTGTCTTGGAGTGTTGTACAACCAACAATTGCTTACCTAAATAAATACATGCAGGGTGTTAAGCATGGTAACAATTCATTTCGAATTCGCTTAACATATACCCATGATGATGCTTCACTGAAGCTCAAAAGTTTATTGCCAAATGACAGTAATCGTAAAAGGAAAGCCGGTAAGTCCTTTGTGGTCATTTACTAACAAGGTAATTTGATCATCCTTCTGGATTTATCAGGTTTTTCATTTATATAATGATTTGTCTGATGTTGTAACAGAGTCAAGAGAAGGAAATGATACTAGAAGGAACTCAACATATGATGATAAACAGATATTAACTGAAACGGATTCATTCATCCATAAGAGCCTCGAGGGTATTCAAGATCATGAATTCTGTAGTTTATTTAAGCTGCCTCCTGAAAAGGTGCCCACTGTATTATTACAGTACTGCTTTACCCCCAGAAATTGGCCTTATATTATACTGATTTTTTAGGTTAACTTACTTGATTCCCCCTTCAGGTGTTAAAACCTTGCCAACTTGTGATATCCTTCCTAAGGTCACCCATATATATTGGTGGAAGATACTTGAAGGTATGTTCAAGTAATCCTTGGTTTTATCCAGTGTGGTTCATTCATTACCAGAATGTCAATTATAGTGGAACGCTACCTTTTGCTGTCAGTAAGGACTAATTCCATGGTAGCAAACTTATGAAATGCCTTCTTGATCGATAATCACTGCTTTCTTGAAGAGTTACTCCATCAAGAATTACGTAGTTCTGTAAACTCACTTTCCAATCTCATTAAAGGTGATTGAAAAGATTCAACTCTTAATTGTTATGAATGAATAACACAAAATGTCATGCCAAAATCAAATAGTTTTCTTTTAAAGAGGCTATACTGTATTTTTGTGCCATAATATCAGTTGCATGTGCCTTGGTGTTTGTTTGCCTATGCTCAATATGCACAAACAAACTACCTGTGTGTTTGTTCTTCAGTTAAACTTGTTGATGTTCAAAAAAGATTCTGAATCCCTTGTGTTACTAATTTCCACTGTCAGCTTTCAAGAAATGTCAGTCAGTCATGTTGGATAATTGATGATGAAAGAATGGGGGAAGCATCAGTTGAGGTAAAACACACTGCATCAGATTCAAGTCCCTACCCAACAAAGCTGAACATCATTGCACCTTTTTTGTAGGAGATAATTAAAGAGAGTGTCTGTGCCATCTCCAGAGGTGATGGCTACAAGTTCCATGCTGCTGGAAGAGAAGATATCGATGTAATGTTGTAGTTTGGAACTGTATCTGTTGGTATATGGTATGCTGAATGTCTTACATACACAGGTACGGATGCTTGGATCTGGTCGTCCGTTTCTAATTGAAGTCCTGAATGTGCGATCAATTCCATCTGCTATTGAAATTCAACAAATTTCTGACAAGATTAATAGCTCCGAAAAGAAACATGTAAGGAATCAAATTCATGCTGGATTGACATTGCAGGTCATAGTTGTTAACAGATTGCATATGATATGCTTATGACTCGAATTTTCTAGATCAGAGTTAGAAATCTCAAGTTGGTAGACAATGAAATATGGGCCATGATGCGTGAAGGGGAAGCGGAGAAGCAGGTGCTCTATTCAATTGGTGACAGTATCATTTAGCTTAAATGATAGTTTCAGTTGTTCTTATCTTTTACTCTCTTTTTTGTCTCAGCACATCACAATCATTACCTATTACCTAATCGTCAAGGTTTACTCTTGCTTTATGTGTGCAGAAGCAGTACGCGGCCCTCATATGGACTTCAAGTCCTCTGACGGATGATGACCTGCAGAAAATTTCTGTTGTTAAGGATATGGTACACTATATTTGCTTACTAGTAAACCGACCGAACAAGTTTGATTCTGTTCTCTTGTTGTTTTATTGGATAAGTTGGGTTTTTGCATGTGACCATGTGTCGAAGTAAAGCTTTGGGTTATTTTTACCTAAGCAAGTACTCCCTCCGTCCCGAAATAAGTGACTCAACTTTGTTAGTACAAAGTCGAGTCACTTATTTTGGGACAGAGGGAGTAGTACCAAGGCAGGTAGCGGGGAATAAGCCTGTTTGAGCTATGAGATGAACATTGCCAAGATTTTTTTTTTCTGTGCCAGGATCGATATTCTTTGCTAGCATGTCCTTGCATTTGTTAAGGCAGTTTGTTTGTCATGAGTATATATGTAATGAATTGACTGGGACTTTATCCGAGTTTATTCAACTATTTTGTGTTAATATCTTACTACTCGGGTACTAAGCCAACACACATAATGGCAACTCTTTTTTGCCTCCCTTGTAGGAAATTGTACAGAATACCCCAGTGAGGGTTCTTCATCGAAGAAGCCCGTTGGAGCGGAAACGGATTATACATTGGTGAGAGTTGAGATTGATTCCAGCTTTGTGTAATCTGTTTCATTCTATTTTTCTTCTTTTGAAAATCTGCTTTGTATTTCATTCATCTGAGAAATAGCAATTCATCTGTCAATCAGGATGGAGATTGAGAAAGTTGAAGGCAGCTCAAACTATTACTTATTGCATCTATGCACTCAGGTACCATCTTGCCAAAAATAGTAGGTTATTTGTCTCCATATGTGTTGGTTATCTCTTATCTGTCTATATGCCCATTCTTATTTGTCCGAACTTCTAGGAAAATGCAGCATTTGCTGGATGCTTGTGTAATATCATTATTAGAAGTGTTACAATAGTTTTATATTTCCTGTTTGATCAACTGTGATGTGTTTACAGGCAGGAACATACATTAAGGAGTTTGTGCACGGTGATCTTGGACGCACAAATCCGAGGTATCCATCCTTCTTATCTATGTTTAGGTTCCTTGCCATTTATCAGGCATATGTGGCGCCCTATCGTGCTTAAAGAAACATGTTATGCATGTTGAACCGTGAAAAACAATAATTGTATTTACAACCTTGGGGTAAAGTTTTATTAATTTCTGACGAGCTTGTTTGCGCATGCCTTGCGCTCTTTCTATCGCAGTATCGGTTCCATGTTACGTTGCAGAGCCGAGATACTGCAACTTGATGTTACGGACGTTAAGATGGACTTGCTGCAATAGTATGCTGATGATGTCACATGATACGGTATTACTGGCAGAAGAGGGGTACTGATAACCCAAGATTCCTGCGGAAGACGCATGCCGATGGCAAAGGCGCTAAGAACGATGCATATTTTTATTTTTCACCGAGTGTGAAACCTGATGTCAGATTGGAAAATGTACACCCACCAGGCAACCAGCAACAGTTTTGAGAAAACCAGGGAAATTTGACCCCATTCGGGCCCAATGTTTACCTTTTTCTTCTTTTTTTTCTTCTTCTTCTTCTTTCCCTGGAACAGTTTTGAGAAATCCGGGTACCATTCGGCTCCAAATGTCACGCCTCATTCAGTTGTTGTACTAGTGTACTCCTAGACAATCATTTCCTAGATAAGAGAGAATGCTAGGTAGTGCTGTAACATACAATCTTTGGTTAGCATAGAATTGGTCGGCTGTAGGTAGGGGTAGGATCCTTGACAAATGCTTGGCCATCCTGCTGCATCTTGATGCCGTGACGAGACACGAAAGGAACCTCACTTTCCTCTGTCCTAGATAAAAGCGAGGGATTAACTGAAACCGGGAACGGAAATGCGTGCGTGCTTCCTTTGAGAATAACTTGTGCCATGCGTTGTGCCTTCTCCTCCCGTCCTAGCCAGCCTCGCCTACCTTGCATCTCCAGCCATGCCATGCCATGCCCACACCAAAGAAAACTACTTTCTCCAGGGACCCAAGTCTTGCTCCGCGCCCTCCTCTATAAATCGTCGCCCATCGACACCCCAGAAAAACCACGCAGCTCAACGACGACATCCTTCCTCCTTGGTTTCATTTCCCTGGTGGCGATTGAGTCTCCCGCCATGGCCTCCACCAAGCTCAGCTTCAAGAGGATGGACAGCGTCGCCGAGAGCATGCCGGACGCGCTGCGGCAGAGCCGCTACCAGATGAAGCGCTGCTTCCAGCGCTACGTGTCCCGGGGTCGGAGGCTCCTCAAGAACCAGCAGCTCATGGAGGAGCTCGAGAGGTCGCTCGACGACAGGCTCGAGAAGGAGAAGCTCGTCGAGGGCTTCCTCGGCTACATTATCTGCTCCACCCAGGTTCGCCATCTATCTGAGCTTCAAAAATTGCCTAGCACTCCTGTGTTCATCTCTGCAGCTTCGGTATGAAAACTTGCATCCTTACATTCGCTCGCAGGAAGCGGTGGTGCTGCCGCCGTTCGTCGCGTTCGCGGTCAGAATGAACCCCGGCATCTGGGAGTACGTCAAGGTCCACGCCGACGATCTGTCGGTCGAGGGGATCGTGCCGTCCGAGTACCTCAAGTTCAAAGAGACGTTATACGATGAGAAATGGTATTATGATATAAGCTTCCCGTGGATGGATGACAAATGCAGTTTCATGCCATGACAACACAAGTGTTAAAACTGGAAAACTAAACGTTTGTTGGTGTGTATCTCAGGGCCAAGGATGACAACTCGCTGGAGGTTGATTTCGGCGCCCTTGACCTCTCAACGCCTCGCCTGACCCTCCCCTCGTCCATAGGGAACGGGATGCAGTTCGTCTCCAAGTTCATGTCTTCAAAGCTGAACGGCAAGCCTGAAAGCATGAAGCCATTGCTAGACTATTTACTCGCTCTCAATTACCGTGGAGAGGTAAGGAGATCAGCCAATTCACATCACAGACATTATCAAAATTAACAGACTGGTTGGACTCATATATATATATCCTTGTAAACATGCAGAAGCTCATGGTTAACGACACAATCGACACGGTGAACAAGCTTCAGACAGCGCTGCTCCTTGCAGAAGTTTTTGTCAGCGGGCTGCCCAAATTCACGCCATATTTGAAATTTGAGCAAAGGTAATGTACCGCCGAATTAGGCAGCTAAAAAAATTCGTGGTGCCAAAAATGTGTAACCGTGACTAATTTTACTTTTCTTTTTACAATGGCCTTGCAGGTTTCAGGAGTGGGGATTAGAGAAAGGATGGGGCGAGAACGCCGAGAGGTGCAAGGAGACGCTGAATTTCCTCTCCGAAGTGCTCCAGGCACCGGATCCTATCAACATGGAGAAGTTCTTCAGCAGGGTTCCATCCGTATTTAACATTGTTGTCTTCTCCATCCATGGTTACTTTGGCCAGGAGAAGGTTCTAGGCTTGCCAGACACCGGCGGTCAGGTATCGATATCATCAAATAGTACTAGGAAATAATACCCTGATCAGATTATCATACTCAGAAGGCATGGTTTCTCCCTAACAGGTTGTGTACATTCTGGACCAAGTCAGGTCCATGGAAGAGGAGCTTGTGCAAAGAATCAAGCTGCAGGGCTTGCATATAACACCAAAGATTCTTGTGGTAAACATGATTTACGCCGTGGTCATAGCCATCCCTGCTATATCTGCTGCCATTTGTAAAACTGATGAACTGATGGGTATTGTTGTGCCGCAGCTAACAAGACTGATACCAGATTCCAAAGGCACAAAGTGTAATGTGGAGCTGGAACCAGTTGAAAATACAAAATATTCACACATACTCCGCGTGCCGTTCAAGACTGAAGATGGCAAGGATTTGCGCCAGTGGGTTTCCCGGTTCGACATTTACCCTTACCTAGAGAGATACGCTCAGGTTTGCCAGCTACGAATTGTTAATTATCAGCACTCTTGTGTTAAAATAGATGTTGAGCAAAATTTCATCCCTACATAATTTCAGGATGCCTCTACTAAAATCCTTGACATTTTAGAAGGCAAACCAGACTTGATCATTGGCAACTACACCGATGGCAATTTGGTGGCGTCCCTCATGGCAAGCAAACTAGGAGTCACACAGGTGAGAAAATGTCTAATCAGATAGGATTCCTCATGATTTTCCTCTGCTACCAATCACGATTGGTAATGACATCCTTAAATGATCTTCCTGACAGGGAACAATTGCGCATGCTCTCGAGAAGACGAAGTATGAGGACTCGGATGTCAAGTGGAGAGAGCTGGACCAGAAGTACCACTTCTCCTGTCAATTCACTGCTGATATGTTTGCCATGAACACTACTGACTTTATCATCACTAGCACATACCAAGAAATTGCCGGAAGGTCTGTATACTGAATCTTTATTGCAACCTCGGTGCACTAACAAAAAAAAACAATGCTCAAGTACTTGCTCCTTGTAACTTTGTAACATGAAAATGTGATGCAGCAAAGAGAAGCCTGGCCAATATGAACACCACTACGCATTCACAATGCCCGGCCTTTGCCGCTTCGCCACGGGCATCAATGTCTTCGATCCAAAGTTCAACATTGCTGCACCAGGCGCCGATCAGTCCGTCTACTTTCCCTTCACACAGAAGCAGAAGCGGCTGACAGCTTTACACTCACAGATTGAGGAGTTACTGTACAGCAAGGAGGACACAGATGAACACATGTAAGCCCCTTACAAACACTGAAACAACACATACTTTCATTCGATCAGCTGAAGTTGCTAACTGCTGTGATGCTGCCAAATCAGAGGGTATCTGGCAGACAGAAGTAAGCCAATCATCTTCTCGATGGCGAGGCTGGACAAGGTGAAGAACATCACCGGACTAGTCGAGTGGTATGGGCAGAACAAGAAGGTGAGGGACCTTGTGAACCTCGTCGTCGTTGCAGGCCTCCTGAATGCTGCCCAGTCCAAGGACCGAGAAGAGATAGACGAGATCAACAAGATGCACAACTTGATTGACAAGTACCAACTGAAAGGACAGATCCGCTGGATCAAGGCTCAGACTGACCGTGTGCGCAATGGCGAGCTGTACCGTTGCATAGCAGATTCAAAGGGTGCATTTGTTCAGGTATACAATAACCTACAAAACTAATTGCTCGATCGTGATCAACGCATGCCTCCATCTGAAGTGTATGCTTTGGGGTAACCAACCACTGCATAAAACCTCAACTCACCTCACAATGCATATCTCTGGTTTCAGCCTGCCCTCTATGAAGCATTTGGGCTAACAGTCATCGAGGCGATGAACTGCGGGCTGCCAACATTCGCAACGAATCAAGGAGGGCCGGCAGAGATCATCGTCGACGGGGTCTCGGGTTTCCACATAAACCCAATGAACGGCAGGGAGGCAGGCACCAAGATTGCAGACTTCTTCCAGAAGTGCAAGGAAGACCCAAGCTACTGGAACAAGATGTCGACTGCCGGACTTCAGCGCATCTATGAATGGTAGGCACCCACTCTGATCTCCTACTCCTACCTCATGAATGGTCTTCCTATCACCTGGTGAGAAAATTTAACCATGTGCTGTGCATGATGGCAGCTACACATGGAAGATTTACGCGACTAAAGTGCTGAACATGGGATCAATGTATGGCTTCTGGAGGACTCTGAACAAGGAAGAGAGGGTGGCCAAGCAACGCTACATGCAGATGTTCTACAACCTTCAGTACAGGAATCTGGTGAGTCTTATGATTGTTTCAAAAAAAAAAAGTCAGTGGCCAATGCAATGCAAACAAGATGATAGCAAGAGGAGGTCTGACGATCGACGGTCATATCGCGTTCTCTTTCAGGTGAAGACAGTCCCCAGAGTAGGGGAGCAGCCTCCGAGAGCCGCAACCTCAACGGGCGTGGTCGCGGAGCGTAACCAGATCGTCGCAAGGCCGAGAGAAAGGCAAGTGTGCGCACTCTTACGAAATTTACTGAGGAAAAAGACCGGGGAAGCAACTGACTGACCCGTGCGTTTGTTGTTTGGGATTTGGGTGCTGCTGCTGCCGCTGCAGAAAGCCGCAGGGTCGGGTCCAAAGGTCAGTGCTGCTCAGCTCTTCTTCTTTCCAGCAATGGATCAAATTATCTGCAGAACAGTCCAGTGATGAGTGCTAGAGTATATCAGATCGAGCATGGGTGCTGATCTTTGAATGTTACCTTTGTTTGTGTGCTCAGGATGATGACCAGCCTGCTCGGGCCGAAGCCGCCAACCTATGAACAGAACGGCTACAGATGAACTATGATTGTGCTCTGGAGCAAGATGTTCGCAGCTCAATTCGTTCCATTGATGCCATAGTGTGAAGAGTAATCTGGGGCAGAATATTCGAGGCTCAGTTCATTCCATTGATACCATAGTGTGTGAAGTGATTGGTGTGGGATTTGTGTACGTGTGTGCATCTTTATTGTATCGGTTGTTGTTTGGAAACATGTAACAAAGATCAAAAGTGCCCATGGCAACAACTGATGATAATACAACGATTGGAGAATTTACTTGACACAAGTTTCATACATTTAACGAACTTGCATGAGATCTCAAATTGCCTTGTAGTACTACAATCTTTATCTGCTCCATCGTAAGCACACCAACTTACAAAATATGAAGATAATTGCCTCTAAAGCATTTCTAAACATGGAAAAGGGGGAACTCTGCTGGAATATTTCTTTTTTGAGTGGTAATCTTGTCGCTTTATTTAACTAAAGAAGTTAGGAGTGTCATCCGAAATTACATCTAACAAAAAATCTGGGAGAACCCCAAGCCAAATCTAAGACCTCTCCTCTCATACGCCCACTTTCGCTAGTTTATGCGCGACAACATTAGCAAAGCGTCCAATCCAAGTAACTAAGGCCTCCACAAAGTTAAGCATCCCCTTAAATCCATGGCCCCGTTGAAGATAAATTTATTTAAAGTTCTAGGTGTTGCCGACGAAAACAGCCAAAAAAATCACATGTAATCAAATTCTAAAAGGAGGTAACTGTAAATCAAAATTATTACCGACCAAACAAATCTTGAAGGTACATTTGCAAATATGCAATGCCACCCAGAATTTTGCCATATTTCTGGTTCATTGTGAAGGTGGACGCTCGCCTCACAAGATCGACCGCCAGAGAGACCTCCGCTGTGGCTGCCGCCTCACAATCACCCCCCACATCGCCTCAAGTCACCCAAGACGACTGACAGACTCAATCGTGAAGAGCTGCTGCCGAGGTTAAAGTGAACAAGGCCACTTTCCATATCCCTTTTGTCCGGATAGGCTTTTGAATAGGCTTGAATTTCACTCACTGGATAAGAGAAAAGCATGGCATCAACATGATCTTGCTTTAGATAGGAGAAACCATCTCCCATTATCCCCACACCAAGTTTGATTCAAGTTTTCCATTGTCAAACAAACACCACCCAAGCGAGAGTCTTCTTAGCCACATTAATTGACAATTAAAATTGCAAAAGCTCTAATTCCCAATGCCTTTCTAGAAGGATTTGTTTCCAGACAAAAGCTGCATTGTCAATATTTTTCCTTTAACTCCATTCATCACCGTAACTACTTTTCCACGATCGCAATGACCAGATGAAAAGCCCACAAGGATTACAAAGTCATGGACAGAGAAAATGGCACAATCAACCTATATTAGCAATAGTTCAAACTTGCCAACTGTTCAAAACTCAAGTACCAACATGCCCCAAACATAACTAGGTACAACAGGAACTTGGACAAAATTTCTAATCAAAAGCAACTCTCAGAATATACACTGCATCGGTTTGTTGATTATTAGCCGAAAAGCTCGGGTATTTGGTTCAAGCTCTGCCGCACATCATTACACTCCACGGTCAAAGATACAGAGGCAGCTACAGTCCTGTTCTGTTGGATCCCTGCGAGTTAAGGCTCGTTATTGTTCCACAAACAAGGAACAGCGGAACGATGCTCCTATGTTATATTAGCCACGAAAACTCACCTTAGAATCATACCATTCCGAACAGTGAGTGCATCCTCACTCAGTTGCCTGCACATAATAATTAGTCAGAACTCAGGCAAGACAACGAACCAGACCACCAATTCTGCTTCTCAAGTTAAATCACAGGGAAAATTCACATTTACCACTTTGGGATTAAATTGTACGAGTGGAAACTATTTTCATTAAGGATATTAAATAAATGTGATGCAAATGCCGATTGTCAAGGTTTGCCCCCATTCTCTTTTCTGTTCTTTTGTAGATGCAGATGCCGGTTATCTATTGATCACCGTCAGTTCTTTGCAGACTACATTTGTGCAACATAATTTCGAAATAGCATGTTATGATGCTGAAGGCAACAGACTCAATGAACCAAGAAAACATGTGGCACAGAGAAGAAATATATTTAAAAAGCAGCAGCATATATAATTATATGAACAAACCTTGTTCAGAGGATTGTCTGGGGATTTCTTCCATAGCTTCCATATCATGTCTTTGTACTGTTTCAGTGTTAGCCCTGGCTTTTCTTCCTTCAGCCTAGGGAGCTCTGCCTCTTCAAATGCCTGTCACAAAGATAATTCGAAATGTACTTGAGCAACAGATGTCTAATGACCATAAAAATTCCAACCATAGCATACGACATGAAACTAAATGACTCATTACGTGTTACAATAAATCACATCCAATGTAGGATGTGCAAAGTAACATGGCACATAATGCCGAACACTCTTGTAAGTGACATGATTAAAATTCATCCACCAATCAGAAGTTTGTGCTTGAACTTTGAACTAAGATAGCCACAAAATCATAAGAATAAATGCATTTGTACATCAAATATTTTCTGTGAGAGAGACTGGCAGTGGAAGTGGTAAGATGTTGCTCCCCAACTAGCTAATTGGCGCTGTGGATGAATTTCCCCTCATGGTCCTCAGCTTACGGATTTTTAGCATACAAGTAATAAACCAATAACTAGCATACAAGATACTCCACTCATTGAGTTCAGGGAGCAATTAGCTCTAGGATAGTAGATATGGTTGCTCACGTCTCTAATCGTGTTCATGGAACATCCAAACAACTGCAAACAAGCACTACGGGCACGTCTGCGCCGCTAATACCAGTAGAAGTTACTACTACGGTGCCTTCTAACAATTCACATCCAAACAATACTTATCACTGTCAGGTCAGCAGACCTGATGCGCATCGAACAATAAAATCATACTCCTAGTTTTGGTTGTTCCTACACCTAGCTAGTAGCACAGAAATCATTTTTCTTTGTGGTCATAACATAGCCATCAAATTTCAAACTTGCGGGGCAGTTCAGTAAGCAAATCTAAACTTTGGCAAAACACTAAAAATATATAGGAGTACCTTGAATGATGCCTTGAGGCGGCGCTCAGGATGCCTGTCAGCGGGCAAGGTCGCCTCCGAGTCAACAAGCGCCATCCGCGCGATGGCCTCGTCGACGCCCGAGGCCTCGATGACGGAGTCGTCCCTGTTGGTGTTGGCGACGAGGACGACGCGCTCGTACTCCTCCTCCTCGGCGGTGCGCGCGGCGCGCTTCTTGGCGGCCTCGGCGTCGCGCTGGAGGCGCAGGCGCTCCTCCTCGCGGCGGCGCACGAGGTCGGCCTCGGTAACCTTGGGGGCCGGGGCGCCGACGCGGCTGGCCTTGCGGGCGTCCGTCTTGGAGACGGCCGAGGCGACGGCGGCGGCCTCGGCCTCGGCGAGGCGGCGGTTCTCGGCCTTGCGGGCGGCGGCCTCGGCGCGCTTGTCGGCCTCCTCCTCGCGGCGGCGCGCGGCGCGGGACTTGGAGCCCTCGGCCTCGCGCCAGTACTCCTCCTCCTTGGCGCGCTCGGCGCGCTGGCGGCGGTCCGACTCCTCGGCGGAGCGGCGCTCGCGGGCAGCCTCCGCCTTGGAGTTGACGCCCATCTTCTTCGGCATCGCGCGGGCGGCGCTCGAGATTTGCGCCGGAAGGATTTCGGGGAAGCCGGAGTCCGGATTTGGGATTTGGGATTTGGGATTTGGGATTTCGGGAAGGCTGGCGGTCTAGGGCTTGGGTGGTCTGGGGTCCTCTTTGCGCGAATGGCGTGTTCTGTACGCGTGTTGCCTATCGGGTTCTTTTGCGGCACGAAACGCGTTCCAGAGTCTTCTAGATGTGTGCGGTACTGTGCACCTCGTATGGACGCGAAGGGTCCGGGAGGATCAAATGAGGAGGTGTAGGTTTTGTATCGTTGACTACAGCGTCAACGTTAACGGATACCGTCAAATCTTGTTTGTTTTGGTTGCTCCGTAATCCCATAACACGGTAAGGCTAGTTATAGTGGGAGTAACTTCAACTATTATCATCATATAAACTGACGGAGCTAGAATCAAAGTTCTGTGCGGGCCAAGCTAAAGGCTGCCAAAATTTTACGGAATCAATAACTCCTGAACGTCCATGTTCTAACCAGCTCGGTCCGAACGCGTTGAGAGTCGTAGATTCCGTTTGCACGAATCTTCGAGAGCTCCTGCGGCCACGTAGGACAGCCACCGCCATTCGGGATAACGCCGCCCGTGTCCGAACTCCTCACGAGTTCTCCGCCCCACTCCCCTGTGCAGTTGTCGTCTACCACGGCGAAACCGCCGCCACGCCCTCCCATCCCCCTCCCGTCCCATTCTCTTGCTCCCAACTGCATCGCATTCGGCCTCTCCTTCACCGCCCCCACCCACGCTCTCTCGATCGATTCCGCACCTCCCGTAGCCCTTCGTCGTCTTCGGCGAGTCGTCAGCGCGACCGCTCAGTACTGACGGATCTCAACCGTCCGCCATACTTGTCGAGCGCCGCGAAACTGTGCTGGCGAGCCGCCTGCTTCGTGCGCTGGTAGTTATCCGGACTACCAGTCTCGTAGTTTGCGAAGGGGGAGGCGGATCTCCGATATGGATTGCTGCAGAAGCGCTTGCTTACTCACCGGAGTTCCTCTTCGACGGATTTCCTATCCGGCGACTGCGGATATTCTTCTCTTCGGCGAGGTAAGTTGGCAGCCGAAATCTCCTCCCGGTTCTGAATGACCCCTCCCTCTGTGAGTGCATTTATTTGCTAGATCTGCAAGTGTCTGTTTTATTGCAGTGATGTATGGATTTGATGCAGAGTGTACTATCATGTGGATGGCAATTTCTAACATTCTTAGTTCACACTACATTCACATACCTTGTAGTTCTGCACAAAACTAGTCCTTACTAACAAGATGTACTAACACTACATTTGTGGAGTATTTTTGTGAATACCAGAGAATTTTTACATGGGTGACAACTTCACATTCGATCTACATGGCAACATTTTTCCATTGCTTGTACTGCTCCTTACTCAATTGTCACACATTTTGCACTCACTTGGTTCAACTACTTAGATGGCAACTTGAATACCCCACACAACCTCATATGTCATACTCTGTTGATGGCAACTTATGTAACACACACAACATAACATGGCATGTTGTACTGCTCAACCATTTTTAGATATGGCAACTAGCCTGTCTTACATTTTTTGATGGCAACTTCCAAGTGCACCAAGTTGATAGATGCACCTAGGCTGTTTTTAACATTCTCCGTTGATGGCTACTTCCAAGTGCACCCTTTTGATGTTCAGTTCATTGTCCTTCTTGTATGGCAACTTATTCTAATAATGTTCAATTCAGTTTTTTCCTACCATAGTGTGACAGCCCGGAACCGACGTTCCAGAAGATTCCAGACGATTCCCCTTTTATTTCCGTTCTCGTCATGTGTTCGTCTGGCTGTTGCATTCATCATCGCATCATTCGCATCATCTGCATTGCATCGTCACCCGTTTTCGAAAACTTGCATCCATTCGTAGTCGCCGGTTCTCTTCGTTCTGCCGTTGCCCGTCTTGAGACCAACCACACACGCCCGCGCCCGTGGCACCGTTAAAAATAAAACCGTTTTTAAGTGCGCGCAAAAATATCCTCGAATTGGGTCGAAACTTGCCGTGCGGTCTTGTTCTATTGTAGGTAGACCGCCCGTCGATTTTCGTCGCGTTCTGAGTTCGTTTGATGCCCCGTCGGTCAGTCGTAGCAGTGCGGTTATCGGTAATCGTCGGACGTTTCTCGGTGTTTTCAACTTCGTGTCACGGGTCGCACTTCCCTCTCATCTCCCCCTAGCCCCTCTGCACAACCTATCTGTAACCCCCTTCCGCTTCCGGTCCGTCGAGTAGACACCCGACAGTCCGGAGACGGACAGCGTCAGTAACCCTAGCCCCCCATTTCCTATTTATAGCCCCTAGCTCCACCTCGTTTCGCGTGCCAACCCTAGCTCTCCTTCTCCCTCCTCCAGCCAGCCCGCCCGAGCCCATCTGGGCCCTTTCGAGCCCATCCGGGCCCGGATCCCGTCGTTCCCGAGCTCCCCGAGCTCTTCCATGGCTGCCCGAGCTCCTCCCGAGCCGCAGCTGCTTCCCCACGCCGCAGCCCCTCGCCGGAGAGCCGCCGGAGCAGCAGCCGCAGCCCCTCGCCGGAACCAGCCGTCGGACCTCTCACCTTCTCCCTCCTTCTCGCCCCTCCTTCCTCTCGCTCACCCCCTGCTCCTTCTCTTCCGCAGGTAGCCGCCGCCGTCGATCTCCTCGCTGAGCCGCCGTCGGGGCCCCTCGCCGCCGGGAATGAGCAGCCTAGCCCCGGATCCGCCGCCGCCCTGCCCCTAGCATCGCGCCGCCTCGCTCGCCGCCGTTCCTCGCCGCGGTGGAGCCACCGCCGCTGCTTCGTCCTCGAGCAGGAGGACGAGCGCCCAGCGCCCCCGTTGACCGTCCGCTCCCTCGCCCCCGCTCGGGCCTGCCCCAGCCGGCCCAGCTTGCCAGCCGACATGGACCTTGGCCCAAGGTGAGCCAGCCCCCTCCCCTGAGTTTTTCTTTTTAATTTTAATATTTAGGCCCAATGCGATTTAAAACGTTAATATCTTTTAAACCGTTAGTCATATCTAAATATTTTCAACATGTAAACTGCTTGGAATAATGTGTAGTTTAATAACATGTCATTTGCATCCATGACTAAAATAATTAACATGTCATTTTCCTGCCATTTGCATATATGTCATAATATTGCATTTTCATAATTAATAAACCGTGCATCGAAATTAATAGAATCTCAAATTAAAAATGTTCATCTCATTCGCACCGCATTTTCATGCATGATAAAAATGTTGGTATGTTGGTTGGATCTAATTTTGCATTAATGGATTGCTATCACGTGAATAGGTCTAATACCCGCATATTTAATTGTGATTAATTTTTCACATGAACATATGCATGTTATATATGTTTTCGGGTTAGAAAAATCCATAGTAATTATCTGTGCATTTAGTTTTGCCATTTGAGCATGTTGTGTGCATGTCATTTATGTCGGGAAGCCCTTTTGTCATTTTCGTGTGATTTAATCCGTGCATGATATGAATTAATTTTCAACATGAAAAATACTCTTTGATATGTGTCCTAACCCATGGACATTTTGCTTGTCATAGAAATGCATGTTTAGGTGTTCTTTTGTTGTTGTCAACATGCTATAAAATTCTGCTGTTTTGAGGTGCTAAAATATTTCTAAGTCTGGAATCTGTTATATTTTGTTGCTGTCTCGCCATGTGATTTGTTAGTGATCTAGAACTCTTTTGTGGTAGGTGTAATGGAGTTATTTGTTATTGATATTGTCCTTTAGTATGATGCTAAGTTTCATGCCATAATATGATCATTAGCATATAGTTTCACTGCTGTCAATATGCCTTCGTGATAAAAACTGCACTGTCAAAACTGCTATTTTCACCAAGTCTGAAACTGTTTTCAAGTAGCCTTCTCGTGAGCTTCCTACCAAGTGAGCCATGCATGTTTTGCATATGATTTGTGAAGATGAAATGGAGTATGTGTTGTATGCTATTGCCCCATGCTTAGTTTGTGCATTTTGGAATTTTGTAGCTTGTTGTTTTCATGTGTGCAAAATGCTATGTTGTTGTTTTGGCAGATTTCAACTAAAACTTATTTTGTTGATTGTGGTTGAACCGTAGCTCCGTTTTGGACATGTTGCATATGAAACTTGCTTAGAATATCATGTAGCTTCATAATAACTTGTTGCATTCATGATTTGAAATGTTTGTAATTGAATTTTCCATGCATTTGCATTCATGGCATGTGCATCTTGTATTGCTCATATCTTTTAGACCGTAGCTCCGTTTGAGATGTTCTATATATGTAAATCGACTAGAATGACGTGTAGAATGTCATGGTATGATTTATTCTTCTGTTTAACAAATATAAAATATGATTAATTCAGATCTGGACCAATTTAGAAATTAACATACGAGGTTGTTTCGGAAATGCTATAAGTTGTTTCCGGCCTCATTTAAGATGTCTAGATAGATAGTTACTTATGCTTCACCTCTTGCCATGCCTAACAACATTTAATATTGTCGTGTACCTAACGGGAGTGAACTAAATAATTCGAATGTGGAGTTTCGTCAATATGCAACTCGTTGCATATTGAGCTTCACTTAATGTGTAGTATTTGATTGTTGTGAATTGTCATGCATTGCATATTAAACCGGACATGCATCATATTTGTATGTGCATCGTGTCATGCATATTGTCACGCCCAAGATGCGGTTCTATCCTTATTTGGGCACGAGGGCCTCGATAGGGATAGAAGTGCATCTCGATGCGTTCGCAAGAATGGATATCATTACAAGTACATGTACAGAAGAGATGAGGATATGGAGTTGGCTTACACTCGCCACAAGCTACATCAGAGTCACGGCAATACAATAACATCTCAAACATCATACATAAGAGCAGGGTCCGACTACGGACGAAACCAAACGATAAAATGACATCCACCCTTGCTATCCCAGGCTGCCGCCTGGAACCCATCCAAGATTGAAGAAGAAGAAGAAGAAGAAGAAGAAGAACTCCAAGTCAAATCAAGCAACGCGCTCACGTCAAATCATCACATTACTTGTACCCGCAACTGCTGTTGTAGTAATCTGTGAGCCACAGGGACTCATCAATCTCATTTCCAAGGGTATCAAGACTATTAAAGCTTAATGGGTAAGGTTGGTTAAGTGTTGAGGCTGCAGCAAGCGACTAAGCATTTATTTAAGTGGCTAACTTACGAGTACAGAAAATAAAGTATGATGGTCTACGCATAACGAACGTGAACTAGCATTGATCACTAACTGATCCTGAACACCTACTTACGTCAAACATAACCCCACCGTGTTCTCTTCCGGATAAGAACTCACGAGAAGAGACAGTCACGGTTACGCACACAGTTGGTGTATTTTATTAGAGTTTACTTCAAGTTTGCTATGACCGGGTGTTAAACAAAGTATCCAAGTTTGCCACATAACCGCGGGCACGGCTTCTCGAAAAGATTTAACCCTGCAGGGGGTGCTCCAACTCATCCATCACAAATTAACCACACTCAGTGGGAATAACCTCAACCACGGATCTCGTGATCTTCCTAGGCAATTCCAAAGGAAATCCAACACCTCGAGATAGCCCGAAGAATAATCAGAATTCCTCACTCAAGACGTTCGAGAAAGGTAAAAAAAAATCCAGCAAGGCCGCCCGACGTGCCGACAATCCCGATAGGAGCCGCGTATCTCGTTCTCAGGGCACAATGGATTGTCCAAACTTCTGGTAGGCCAAACACAGAGTTGCCCCTGGTAGCCACCGGCGGTTGACAGGTTGGACCAACACTCATGCGGAGCACTGGCCCGGGTTGTTGATTAATTATCCACGGGGTCTGGAAAAATATCCCCTATGCAAGTTCATTAATTAGGCAAATGTAGTACCAATGTTGGGCCTTGCCAGACAAGTTTTATTCTAACCCGAAAATCAAGGGGGTCCCCATAACAACCCCGTGCATGTTAGGAGCGCTCATTTATGGAACATAACACCGGTTCACAAGTAACTAAGGGCGGCAAGAGTGGAACAAAACACCGAGCAAAAGGCCAAGCCTTCCACCCTTTACCAAGTATATAGGTGCATTAATTTAAATAGCAGCAATATTGTGATATGACAAAAGAGGGTCCATGTTGACACATGGAAGCAACTGCACCTGCAACTAGCAATGCTATAAGAAGGGCTGAGCAAGCGGTAACATAGCCAAACAATGTTTTGCTGGGTTGTGGGGAGGTTAGAGGCTTATCATGGCAATGTTGGGAGGCTTATCAAACAAGTGGTAGGTAGCGAGACATAACGATAAAGACGAGACAACTAGCATGGCAATGATAGTAATGGTATCCAGGGAAATGTGTCATCTTGCCTGATATCCCGCTCGGAAGAAGAACGAGTCCATGAAGAAGACGAACCAACGTAGTCGAACGAATCCTCACACTCTGAACGCTTTCGGAACTCTATCGAGAAGAAGCAATCCGAACAAACAATCAACACAAGATACACCACAACATATGCAAGACACGATGCACAACAATATGATGCATGTCCGGTTTAATATGCAAGGCATGACAATTCACATCAAACAACTTCTACACATTAAAGTGAAGCTCAATATGCAACGAGTTGCATATTGACGAAACTCCACATTCGAATTATTAGTTCACTCTTGTTAGGTACACGACAATATTAAATGTTGTTAAACATGGCAAGAGGTGAAGCATAAGTAAACTAACTATCTAGGCATTTTAAATGAGGCCGGAAACAACTTATAGCATTTCCGAAATGACCCCATATGGTAATTATGAATTTGGTCCAGATCTGAGATAAACATATTTTATATTTGGTAAACAGCAAAATAAATATCACCATGTTATTCTACATGGAATTCTAGTCGACTTACATATATAGAACATCTCAAACGGAGCTACGGTCTAAAAGATATGAGCAACACAAGATGCACATGACATGAATGCAAATGCATGGGGAAACATTCACAAACACTTCAAATCATGAATTCAACATGTTATTATGAAACTACAAGAGATTCTAAGCAAGTTTCATATATGGAATGCTCAAAACGGAGCTACGGTTCAACCACAATCAACAAAACAAGTTTTTGTTGAAATCTGCCAAAAACAGCAAGATAGCATTTTGAACATGTGAAAACAACAAGTTACAAGATCCCAAAATGCACAAACTAAGCACGGGGCAATAGCATACAACACCTACTTCATTTCATCTTCACATATCATAACCAAAACATGCATGGATCACTAGGTAGGAAGCTCACAAGACGGCTACTTAATAACAGTTTCAGACTTAGTGAAAATAGCAGTTTTGGACAGTGCAGTTATTATCATGAAGGCATATTGACAGCAGAGAAAATATATGCTACAGGTCATGAAATGGCATGAAACTTAACAGCATATCAACAACAAATAACTCCATTGCACCTACCATAAAAGAGGTCTAGATCACTAGCAATCACATGGCAAGACAACAAGAAAATATAACAGATTCCAGACTTAGAAATATTTAGGACCCTCAAAATAACAGATTTTTATAGCAAGTTGACAACAGCAAAACAACACCTACACATGCATTTCTATGAAAAATAAAATGTCCATGGGCTAGGACACATATCAAAGAGCAACTTTCATGTTGGAACATAATTCATTTAATGCCCAGATTAATTCCTACGAAAATGACAAAAGGGCATCATGGCATAAATGACATCCACACAAACATGCTCCAATGGCAAAACTAAATGCACCGATAAAACCAATGGATTTTCTACCCCGAAAACATATATAATATGATTAGGTTCATGTAGAAAATTAATCACAATTACATATTCGGTAACAGGCCTATTCACGGTAAAGAATTCGGTGATGCAAATCAAATGCAAACATCATGACCAACATTTTTATCATGTATGAAAATGCGGTGCGAATGAGATGAACATTTTTAATATGTTATATCATTAATTCCGATGCACGATGAATTATTATGAAAAATGCAATATTAAGACCTATATGCAAAAATGGCATGAAATGACATGCAAACATTTTGTACATGGATGCAAATGGCATTTAATTTATCTACGTATTATACTGAGCATATTACATGTTGAAAAATATTTATACACGGGGCACGGTTAATTATCTATCGCAGGTTTTAAAACGCAGCAGAAAAATAAATAAAGGAAAAAAGGCAAAAGGGAGGGGAGGCTCACCTTGGGCCCGAACTGGGCCGCTGGGGCGAGCTGGCTGGGCCAGGCCCATGCGGGGGCGAGGCAGGCGAGCGAGGGGGTCGGGGCTCGTCCTCCCCGCAGCTTGAGCCCGAGCGGGCAGGGAACCGGCGGCGGCGGCTGGTGCGCCCTCGAGCGCCGGCGAGGACGGATCCGGCGAGGCAGGCCGCGGGTGGAGGCCGGATCTGGAGGGGCAGGTCGGTTCCCGGCGGCGGGGAGACCGGAGGCGGCTTGGGCGGCGAGGAGCTCTCGGCGGCGGCGGCACCTGCGGGAGAAGCCATGGCGAGGTGAGCCGGCGGGAGAGGAGGAAAGGGAGAGAGGGGAGAGGAAGAGAGCTCCGGCCGGCAGGGGCTGCGCTGGCGGCGGCACCGGCGAGCACGCTCCGGCGAGGAGGCCATGGGCACGGGCACAGGCACGGGGACGGGGAGCACCATGGATGCGCTCGGGAAGCTCCGGAGAGCTCCGGAACGACCGGATCGGGCCCGGATGGGCTTCCCGGGCTCAGATCTGGGCTCGGCGGGCTGGCTAGAGGTGGGAGGAGGCTAGGGTTAGGTTTGAAGGCACGCGAAACGAGGTGGTTTAAATAGGGCTAGGGCTAGGGTTAGCTGGTACTGTCCGTTTTCGAACTGCTGGATGACTATCCGACGTCTGGAAGCGGAGGGTCGGGTCTGCGGTGACTGAGCAGATGGGCAAAGAGGGGAAGAGAAAGAGAGAGTGGCGACCCGTGGCACGGAGAACGAAAACACCGCTAAACGTCCGACGGAAATCCGATACTACCGATAACCTCTCTGCTGCGACTGATCGACGGGGTATCTAACGAGCTCAGATCGCGACGAAATTCGACGGGCGGCCTACCTACAATATAACGAGACTGCACGACAAGTTTCAACTCGATGCGAGAATATTTTGCGCGTGCTGAAAAACGGTTTTATTTAAACGGTGCCGCGGGCGCGTGCGTGTGTGGCTGGTCTCGAAACGGGCAACGGCAAGAACGACGAGAACCGGCGACTACGAACGGAAGCAAGTTTTCGAAAACGGGTGACGATGCAATGCCGATGATGCAAATGATGAATGCAATAAGCCGATGAACACATGCCGAAAACGGAAACAAAAGGGGAATCTTCTGGAATCTTCTGGAACGTCGGTCTCGGGCTGTCACACATATGTTGTGGTGTATCTTGTGTTGATTGTTTGTTTCGGTTTGTTTCTTCTCGATAGAGTTCCGAAAGCGTTCGGAGTGTGAGGATTCGTTCGACCACGTTGGCTTGTCTTCTTCATGGATTCGTTCTTCTTCCGACCGGGATCTCAGGCAAGATGACTCATTTCCCTGGATACCATTACTATCATTGCCATGCTAGTTGTCTCGTCTTTATATCGCTATGTCGTGCTACCTACCACTTGTTTGATAAGCCTCCCAACATTTCCATGAAAAGCCTCTAACCCCTCCACATTCCAGCAAACCTTTGTTTGGCTATGTTACCGCTCGCTCAGCCCTTCTTATAGCGTTTCTAGTTGCAGGTGCAAATTCTTCCATGTGTCAACAAGGACATTCTTTTGTTATATCACAATATTGCTGCTATTTAATTTAATGCACATATATACTTGGTAAAGGTGGAAGGCTTGGCCTTTTGCCCGGTGTTTTGTTCCACTCTTGCCGCCCCTAGCTACTTGTGAACCGGTGTTATGTTCCATAATTGAGCGCTCCTAACACGCTCGGGGTTGTTATGGGGACCCCCTTGATTTTCGGGTGAGAATAAAGCTTGTCTGGCAAGGCCCAACATTGGTACTACATTTGCCTAATAAATAATGAACTTGCATAGGGGCTTTCCGGACCCCGTGGATAATTAATCAATCCCCGGGCCAGTGCTCCTCATGAGTGTTGGTCCAAACTAGAGCACTGTGCGCAGCCAACCCAGGGCAACTTGGGAGATTTCTATCAGGCCTCCGTACGCGTAGCTTATCCACCGTGTCCTGAGAATGAGATACGCGGCTCCTATCGGGATCGTCGACACGTCGGAAGGCCTTGAACGACTCGAGTGAGGAACTCTGATTTTCTTCGGGCTATCTCGAGGTGTTGGATTTCCTTTGGAATTGCCTAGGATGATCACGAGATCCGTGGTTGAGGTTATTCCCACTGCGTGTGGTTAATTTATGATGGATGAGTTGGAGCACCCCTGTAGGGTTAAATCTTTTCGAGAAGCCGTGCCCACGGTTATGTGGCAAACTTGGATACTTTGTTTAACACCCGGTCATAGCAAACTTGAAGTAAACTCTAATAAAATACACCAACTGAGTGCGTAACCGTGTCTGTCTCTTTTCGTGAGCTCTTATCCGAAAGAGAACACGGTGGGGTTATGTTTGACGTAAGTAGGTGTTCAGGATCAGTTAGTGATCATTTCTAGTTCACGTACGTGATGCGTAGACCACCATACTTTACTTTTCTGTACTCATAAGTTAGCCACCCAAATATATGCTTAGTCGCTTGCTGCAGCCTCACCACTTGACCATGCCTTACCCATTAAGCTTTAATAGTCTTGATACCCTTGGAAATGAGATTGCTAAGTCCCTGTGGCTCACAGATTACTACAACAACAGTTGCATGTATAGGTAATGCGATGATTTGACGTGAGCGTGTTGCTTGATTTGATTTGGAGTTCTTCTTCTTCTTCTTCTTCTTCTTCTTCTTCAATCTTGGATGGGTTCCAGGCGGCAACCTGGGATAGCAAGGGTGGATGTCATTTTATCGTTTGATTTCGTCCGTAGTCAGACCCTGCTCTTCTGTATGATGTTTGAGTATGTATTGTATTGATGTGACTCTAATGTAGCCTGTGGCGAGTGTAAGCCAATTCCATATACTCATCTCTTCTGTACATGTACTTGTAATGATATCCATTCTTGCGAACGCATCGAGATGCGCTTCTATCCCTGTCGAGGCCCTCGTGCCAAAATAAGGATAGGACCGCTTCTTGGGTGTGACACACGGTCATTGTCTTATTTCTACCATTGTCCTCCTTGTATTCATTAAAAGTTGCATACTCTGGTTCCACTCATGTCTTCTATCCCGTTTGCAGCACCATGGTTCGAAATGTTCCTAATTCTGACGATGATGACTTCGTGATGCCTAGAGTTCAAGTTGCGGGTGTTGGCAATGAAAATGCAAAGAAGGTACGCATAAATTATCATTCACCGTGTGGTATGTGGAAGTTGCCACCATGTTTCACCGTTTATCAAAGTACATATGTCCTATTCTTTTTGTTTCTTCCATTGTGGGTGGCAACTTTTTTTTGTGTTGATTGTTATCGTGCGTCTGCTAGCATGGTTATTTCATGTCACATCATTTTTCCATTCTTTGTTTACATATGAAATAGATATTTCCCATTGCATCCCTAGGCACCCATTTTCTATACTAAAATTTGCAACTGTATTGAATAGCAGAAGAACCTGCGCAACAAGGGATCACATGAACGTCTAACAAAACTGTATACTGATTTCAATGACCAACAGAAAGAAGCTAACATACGGTGCACCAATTTGAACAACCCCATGTGTGACTGGTTTGCTAGGTTATACCAGCCTGATAATAGGGAGTTTGTCATACCAGGCCGTGGTAGGATTCCACTAGATGAGGACTCTGTTTTCAACACACTTGGTGTCCCTAATGAGGGCATAATTGTCCCATACAAGGTGGACAAGATTGTGCAAGCACGTCTTTTTCCAGAAATGTTTCTTGGCCTGACTTCCCTCCTGTTCAACTCTACTTTTTCCAACATGCTTGGTGGAATGCAAACTAGTGGTGTTGACTTCAAGAGGAAATTACTCATGTACTTGGTCTCAAATGTCTTTGCCCCCACGACATTGTTATGCCCCAGCAGTAGATGTTTTCCTATCCTGGTATGAATTGTTTCTATACATGATTGCACCTTACCTGTTTCTTTATTCATTTGTTTCCTAGCTTTCTATTCCTTTTACTTTTTCCTAGCGTAATGTTGTAGCTTACGCTTTCGCTTCGTTTTTTTCTTAACTTGCAGGACCAGATAGACAACATTGCCAACATGAACTGGTGCAAGTTCATAGTTGATTTCCTTGATAAATCACTATCTAACAAGTCATACAACAAAGGGTGCCGACTGCATCTAATGGCTAGTTTATCTTTGTCACACCTTCTGCAATGGACTTCTTACCCCCAGTCTATTCTTACCCCTTTTTTGAGCCAACATTTTCATCCTCACGATTTCATTTTTTGAAGCTCATGTATGTCGACAAACTTGACATCGGCACTGTTAACCTAAACCCGGTTGGTGGATTGCCTCCATCATACAAGTTTGCTACGACTGCTTGGTCTGGCGCCGCAATCAAGGCTATTCTCACTTCTGACAGGAAGCCTGATGGGACGTACGACAAGCTGCAGGCTAGTACTTTAAACATCCCTTTTTCACATGACCAAAATCACAAACTTTATGGCAACTTTTATTTGGTTACTATTCATTGTTATTTCTAATTTCACTACACATGGCAACTTTTGTACATGCTAGATGGCAACATTACTGTAATCCACTTGGTAACATTACTGTAATCCACATGGCAACATTAGTCCTCTCCACATGGCAACTTCTGTGCACTCTACACTACACCTTCTCCCAGCATTAGCATGTTCTGGCTGGTAACATTTGTGTCATCCACATGGAAACTGCTGTCCAATGTAAATGGCAACATTTCTTTAACCCACATGGCAACATTTTGGGCTCTCTACATGGCAACATCTGTGCACCCTACATGCCATCCTCTGCCAACAATAGTGTGTTCTAGATGGAAATATTCGTGTAATCCACATGGCAACATTTTTCTGCTCTCCAGATGGCAAACTGATTTCAACATTTTTCTGCTCTCCAGTTGGAAATATGCCCTAGAGGCAATAAATAAAGTGTTTATTATTATATTTCCTTGTTCATGATAATCGTTTATTGTCCATGCTATAATTGTATTGACTGGAAACACATTGCATGTGTGGATATATAGACAACACCTTGTCCCTAGTATGCCTCTAGTAAACTAGCTCGTTGATCAAAGATGGTCAAGGTTTCCTGGCCATTGACATGAGATGTCATTTGATAATGGGATCACATCATTAGGAGAATGATGTTATGGACAAGACCCAAACTATAAACGTAGCATATGATCGTGTCAGTTTATTGCTGTAATTTTCTGCATGTCAAGTATATGTTCCTATGACCATGAGATCATGCAACTCACTGACACCGGAGGAGTGCCTTGTGTGTATCAAACGTCACAACCTAATTGGGTGACTATAAAGGCACTCTACAGGTATCTCCGAGGGTGTTTGCTAGGTTGGCATGGATCAACACTGGGATTTGTTGCTCCATGTGACGGAGAGGTATCTCAGGGCCCACTCGGTAATACAACATCACAATAAGCCTTGCAAGCAATGTGACTAAGTGTTAGCCACGGGATCTTGTATTACGGAACGAGTAAAGAGACTTGTCGGTAACAAGATTGAACTAGGTATAGAGATACCGACGATCGAATCTCGGGGAAGTAACATACCGAAGGACAAATGGAACATCATACGGGATTAACTGAATCCTTGACATAGAGGTTCGACTGATAAAGATCTTCATAGAATATGTAGGAATCAATATGGGCATCCAGGTCCCGCTATTGGTTATTGAACGTAGAGGTGTCTCGGTCATGTTTACATAGTTCTCGAACCCGTAGGGTCTGCACACTTAAGGTTTGGTGACGTTTCGGTATAGATGAGTTATGTGTGTTGGTGACCGAAGGTTGTTAGGAGTCCCGGATGAGATCCCGGACGTTACGAGGAGCTCCGGAATGGTCCGGAGGTAAAGATTCATATATAGGATGTTCCGTGTTGGTTACCGAGAAAAGTTCGGGTGTCACCGGTAACGTACCGGGGGTGCCGGGAGGGTCCCGGGGTTTCACCGGAAGGGGCCACCAGCCCCAAATGGCTACATGGGCTGTGAGAGAGGTCACACCAACCCCTGGTGGGCTAGCCTCCCCTCTCACAAGGCCCATGCGACTGGGGGGGGCTGGGAGGGCCAACCCTAGGGTTGGCGCCACTTACTTGGGTGGCAAGCCACCCTAGGGCGCCTCCATCCTTGGCCACCGCCCCAAGGGGGAAACCCTAGGGGTTTGGGCGCACCACCCCTACCCCTATATATATGTGAGAGGGAGGAGGGCAGCCGCACCCTAAGCCATGGCGCAGCCCTTCCTCCCTCTCCGATAGCCTCTCCTCTAGATTGATTCGGCGAAGCTTAGCGAAGCTCTGCCGGATCAGCTCCATGATAACCCACAAGTACAGGGGATAGCAACAGTTTTCGAGGGTAGAGTATTCAACCCAAATTTATAGATTCAACACAAGGGGAGCCAAAGAATATTTGAAGGTATTAGCAGTTGAGTTTTCAATTCAACCACACCCGGAGATTAATTATCTGCAGCAAGTAATCAGTAGCAAAGTAATATGATAGTTTTGATAGTAGTGACAACAGTAACAATAACGGTAACAGTGATAGCAGTAATTTTGTAGCAAGTGTAACATCGATGATAGCAGTAGTAACTTAGCAGAAACAATATAAGATAAATTCATAGGCATTGGATCTGTGACTTGTTGGATGATATTCATCATGAGACAGTTATAACCTAGGGCGATATGGCACTAGCTCCAGTTCATCGATATAATGTAGGCATGTATTCCGTAAATAGTCATACGTGCTTTATTAAAAGAACTTGCATGACATATTTTGTCCTACCCTCCCGTGGAAGCGGGGTTCATACTGGAAACTAAGGGATATTAAGGCCTCCTTTTAATAAAGAACCGGAACAAAGCATTAACACATAGTGAATACATGAACCCTCAAACTACGGTAATCACCGGAAGAAGTCCCGGTTATTGTCACTCCGGGGTTACCGGATCATAACACGTAGTAGGTGACTATAACTTGCAAGATCAGATCTAAAACATGGATATAATGATGATAACATAAACAATTCAGATCTGAGTTCATGGCACCCGGGCCCAAAGTGACAAGCATTAAGCATGGCAAAGTCATAGCAACATCATTCGAAGAACATAGTGGATACTAGGGATCAAGCCCTAACAAAACTAACTCGATTACATGATGAATCTCATCCAACTCCTCTCCGACCAGCGAGCCTACGAAGGAATTACTCACTCTCGATGGGGAGCATCAAGGAATTGGCGATGGAGAAGGGTTGGTGATGATGAAGAACGAAGATCCCCCTCCGGAGCCCCAAACGGACTCCAGATCTGGCCTCCCGATGAAGAACAGGAGGTGGCGGCGGCTCCGTCTCGTGGATTGCGATAATTCTTTCTCTTTGATTTTTTTCTGGAATAATGTGATTTTATAGCGTCGGGATCAGGGTCTGCGTGGCCACTAGGTGGGTACACCCCACCTGGGTGCGCTAGGAGAGGGGGTGTGCCCTGGTGGGTTGTGCCCACCCAGGTGCCCCTCTCTGGCAGGTCTTGGCTCCAGAAATTCTTATTATTGATATAAAAAATCCTCGCAAAAGTTTCGTTCCATTCCGAGAACTATTATTTCTACACAAAAACAACACCATGGTAGTTCTGCTGAAAACAGCGTCAATCCGGGGTTAGTTTCATTCAAATCATGCAAATTAGAGTCCAAAACAAGAGGAAAAGCATTAGGAAAAGTAGATATGTGGAGACGTATCACTCCACCACCACCGCCGCCACGCTGTCATGTTGCCGGCGAACCCATCTACCTCTCCGCTCCCTCTTGTTGGATCAAGAAGGCGGAGATCTTCATTGAGCTACACGTGTGCTGAACACGGAGGTGCCGTCCGTTCGGCACTTGATCAGGAATTCGTGGGACGGCTTGCGATTCGGATCGCGGAGACGTATGACTAGATCAACCGCGTTCTTTAATGCTTCCGCTTAGTGATCTACAAGGGTATGTGGATCCAATCTCTCCTCTCATAGATGCTCATCTCCTAGATTGATCTTGGTGAAGCGTAGGAATTTTTTTGTTTCCCATGCAACATTCCCCAACAGTGGCATCATGAGCTAGGTCTATAGATGAGATCTTGAGTAGAACACAAAAGAGTTTGTGGGCGTTGATATTCAGATTGCTTCCTCCCTTAGTCTTTTCTTGGTTTAGCAGTATTGTGGGATGAAGCGGCTCAAACCGACTTTACTCATACGCTTACCAAAGACCATGTTCCATCGACTGACATGTGACTTTGTTGCATAAAGATGGCTGGCGGGTGTTGAAAGAACATTTGCTCCTTTGGTGGTTTTGGTACTTAATAACAACATATAAGTCATTGAACTAATGTTTCCACCAAGTATATTTCAGGAAAAGTTCAATGGTAGGGATGGCAAAAGGATTGTGGAGATTGTGGAACTACCCCAAGATGCAAGGAAATAGGTTGGCCAAGCTTCAAGAAAGAGGACTCTACATTTTACATTTGTGAGAAATCACTTTGAGTCCATAGGAAAGCCAATACTATTAAAAGGGGGTAAGGTTTTGTTGGTGAACAGAATGCTCATATGTGCACAAGTGATAGTCACCGAAAATATCCATAAGCTCTCCCACCAAAGTCTGTCTCTAGCCAAACATTCAAAATCGGTGCAACCAACATTCCTATCCCGGTGCCACCGATTCGAAACCCTAGACAGACTCAGTCAAACCCCAACACTTCGGTGCGACTGACACTACTTTCGGTGCCACCAAGTTGGGTTGCCAACTTTCTGTTATGCAAGTTCACACTTTCGGTCCGTCCGAGAATGTTGAATCGGCGTCACCGAGTTTGGCAATTTTGACCGTTGATCACCTTGTCGGTGCAACCGAGAATCCTATATCAGTCTCACCGAGATTCAAAAGTTACCACCTTTTGGTCACTTTGGTACCACCGAGATTAACACATCGGTGTCACCGAGTTGGTCATTTTGTGTGTAACGGTTGGATTTTTGGGGATGCCTATATATACCCCTTCACCACCACCCACTCGAAAGAGAAGCACTCAGAACTATTCCATACCTATCCTACTCAGTTTTCTGAGAGAGAACCACCTACCCTTATGTTGAGGTCAAGATCTTCCACTCCAACCATATGGATCTTGATTTCTAGCCTCCCCAAGTTGCTTTCCACCAATCCCATCTCTTCTACCAAGCCAAATCTATGAGAGAGTGATTGTGTGTTGAGGAGTCTATCATCTTGAAGCACAAGAGCAAGGAGTTCATCGTCATTACCGAGCCTATTACCTTTTGGAGGGTGGTGCCTCCTAGATTGGTTAGGTGTCGCTTGGGAGCCTCCTACTTCGTGTTGTGGAGTGAACCAAGAAGTTTGTAAGGGCAAGGAGATCGCCTACTTCGTGAAGATCTACCCGGAGTAAGGCTAGTCCTCCGTGGACATAGGCCGTCATGGTATAGTCAAGGTTGCTTCTTCATGGAACCCTCCGTGGGTAGAGCCCTTCGTGGACTCTCGCAACTGTTACCCTTCGTGGGTTGAAGACTCCATGAACGTGGATGTACGATAGCACCACCTATCAGAACCACGGGAAAAATCATCGTGTCTACAATTGGTATCAGAGCTTTGGTCTCCATTGCATTGGTTTCACAACCTAGGAGAAGTATGGAATCTAGTGAGGGAAATTATCACCGTAGAGGTCTGTACTTTGATGGCACTAATTTTGCTAGTTGGAAGCATAAAATGAAAATGCATTTGCTTGGTCATAATCCTACTGTTTGGGTTGTTTTTCGTGTTGGCTTGCAAGGTGAATTATTTGGTGATGGAAGAGAACCGGATTGTGAAGTGAACACGGAAGAATTGAAGATGTTGCAACTCAATGCTCAAGCATGTGACGTTATCTTCAACTACCTATGCCCCAAAGAATTCAACAAAATCAGCCGTCTTGAACAGGCAAAAGAGATTTGGGATACTTTGGTTGATATGCACAAAGGAACCGTGTCCGTGAGAGAATCCAAGTTAGATGTTCTTCAAGGTCAACTTGATAAGTTCAGGATGAAGGATGGTGAAGGAGTCGCTGAGATGTACTCTAGGCTAGCTCTCATCACCAATGAGATTGCCGGCCTAGGAAGCGAAGAAATGACTAACAAATTCCTCATCAAGAAGATACTTTGAGCTTTGGATGAGAGATATGACACCATGTGCACCTTGATCCAAATGATGTCCAATTACAAAGATCTCAAACCAACGGAAGTGATTGGTAGAATTGTTGCTCATGAGATGACACTCAAAGACAAGGAAGAGCTTCACCACAAGTCTAGCGGTGCTTACAAAGCCACAAGTGATGCTCCCGGTACCTGAAGCGACAACCTTGTCACAAATGAAGAGATAAGCCTCATGGTCAAGAAATTCAACAAGTTCTACAACAATAGATGCAAAGATCACAGCTCCAACTGAAGACATGAAGAGAAGCGTTCGTCAACTCGTGACCGAAACTGCTACAATTGTGGGAAGCCCGGACACTACTCCAATGAGTGCACAACTCCCTACAAACGAAGAGAAGAGTCACCTAGAGGATGAAGCTCAAAAGATGAATCACCTCAAAGAGAGAGAAGGAGTAGAGATGATCGTTATGAACGAAGACCCTCAAGGAGAAGTAGGGGCTCGGAGAAGAAGGACACGTACACCAAGAGCTACTCAAGAAGGAAACATCAAGCTCATGTTGGTGAATGGGTTTTTTGCATCGACTGCGACAACCACTCTGAGAGAAGTTATCACTCCAACTCCGACTACAGTCAAGATGATGGTGTTGCCAAAATTGCACTAGTGACAACCAACTCCTCTGATCTATTTGATTCACCAAATGAAGGGAGTGGAAGTTGCTTCATGGCTAAAGGCCCCAAGGTATCACACCCCGAATATCTTGATTTCTATAGTGATGAAGATGATTTGCTTTACGAAGATGACTTGCTATGTGATAAAACTAGTGATGTTGATCATAATGAACTTGATATTTCTCATGCTAGTCAAGATAAGTCAATTGACGATGATAAGATGAAAATAGAAGAACTAACTAAAGAACTCAACACTCTTAAGTTAGCCCATGAATCTACTCTTGAAGATCATAGAGAGCTTGTAAGAACTCATGAGAAGCTATGCTTCGAGAAGCTCAATTTGGAGAAAGAACATGAATTTCTTAAAGCTATCAATGACGATCTCCAAAAGAAGACTTCATCTTATCTTGCCAAACGACTACTCTTGTCTACATTCATGCCACAAGTCAAATCTAAGCAAACTAGTAACAAAGGCAAGAAAGGTTCTTCATCTAGTAGCAACAATAAAAATGCTAAATCCAATGATGTTGCTCCTAGTAGTTCTATTGATTCCACTAATGACGATTCTCTTAGCCAAGTTACACTTGAGCAAGAAAATGCTTTACTGAAAGGAATTATAGAGAAGGTATCTACAAGAGTCTTGAAGGGTACAAACAATTGATGAGATTGTATGCAAGCATGGAGGATACCGGAAGAATCGTGGTGTTGGCTACTTCAACGCAAATGGAGTTGAATGGGAAGAAGGTTAATATCCCAATCCCAAGTTTGTTCCTCAAAAAGAAAAGTATGAAAATACTCTTCCCAAGGGAACAAAGTTGCAAGATGACCTTCCACCACAAGACACCAAGATCAAGGGCAAGAACAAGCTCCAAGAGGACTTTGACTCTTATGAAGATGAATCCCAAGCTTTGGTTAAGTGGGTTCCCAAGGCTACTACAAGCTCAACTTCTACAAGTGCTACTTCAACACCAACGATCCCCATCAACTTGATGTGGGTTCCCAAGAAGAAGAACTAGAAAGTTCTTGAGGGGTGACTCTTCCAATGAAATTCACTCACATTCATTATTGGCAAGATCTATTTGCAATCAACATCAACCCTATCAATAGATCAAGGAGTGACACATTCCCTCAAAGGTAAGCAAGGGACAAGGTAATCAACAAATCAATGGACATCATCACATATGCTTTGCACTCCATGTCCATAGATATCCTTGTATTTGTCTCTTGTGTGTTGGGACTAACCCATGTAGGTGAGAAGAGTAAAGAAACAACAAGGATGCTCCCAACTCTTGGTGATCTTCATCAACTTTGAGCATCCACCACTACCTCACCAACATGAAGTCTTCATCGACAAAACCCAAGGTTAGTTTATCCCTCTTATGGGGGGATGTCACATCAAGGGGGAGCTTTACTCTAAGACTTGAGTCAAAGCATCTCTTAGTATGTGACAACATTAAATGCTTTATGTTAAAGTGGTAACCCCACTTGTGCTTAACCGATGAGTATGACCTATGATAAAGTACTCTTACTTGGCTCCTAAGTCAAATACTCATATATAGATGACTTCGTCATCGCCCAAGTGCTTGTTAGATGGTAGAGTGTTTGTGCATGTTTGCCATGATTTAATTTGACATCTTATTGTGTGAGCATGTTGGTCTGTATTTATTTAATCATTTGAGGATATCCAATTGTTGCTATTTGGCTTTTGATTAATCTTTTGCCAATTGGATATACAAGAATGCCTAGGACCACTTCTTTAGCTATCTATGCTTTCTCACCTCATACTCTATTAATGCTGCATCACAAAATTTGAACAAGTGCTTTTCGATCTCTCTGTGTGTGGAGCACTCGGAGTTTCGTATCGACAAGGACTGACCATTAAAACCTCCCAAGTGCATCTCGGTGGAACCAACCACAAAATCTCAGTCTCATCGAATGCGTAGGGTTGATCTGGTTTTCAATCTCGGTACCATCGATTCCATCTTCTCGGTTACACCGAGTTTCCCTGTCAACTAACAGTTGAGGAACTCGATGACACCGAAAAAGTTTGAATCAGTGACACCGACACTGGTGGGTATATATATTGTGGACCTCGAAGCTTTGAATTTCACACTCAAACCGTCGTGCCTCAGAACCCTAAGCTGCCACCTTCGAAAACCCTGGTCATTGCCGTGTCTCCATGTGCTCCTCCGCCACTGGGAATCGCCGTCGCCGACGAAATCCTCTCCATCGTCGCCGCCGTAGAGGATCCGTGCCAAGCTAGGGTATGGATTTGACCTCCTTTGCACTCCTCGTCTGATTCTTGCACAATGGATTGAAGTTTATCTATAAGCCTCTCTTTGCACGCACTCGTATCCACTCAAAATTCCGATAGCCTAGCGAATATTAGATTTTCTAGGGTTTTGCCGTCCACCCGATGAACTCGGTGGAATCGAAGCGAACAAATCGGTCTCACCGATTTGTCTTTCTGTGTTGCTGAGGATGGTCTCAGTGGAACCAAGTACTTCTTTTTGGTCTCACCGAAAAGAGTGCCAAGGTTCTATTAAGAGAGACAATCAGTCTCGGTGGCACCGAAAATCTTGCTTTGGCTGTACCAATTTTCATTTGACAAAATGCAAAAACTTTGAAAATCTATTGTTCAAACTTTCAAAAACCAGCCTCATTTTGTGATGACTCATCTACTTCTGCTCTTCTATACTCTATTCATAGGGTCAGTATGTCAGATGCTGAGGACAGTCAGAATATGCCAGAGCAGGGTGATGACATGAGTTCAGGCACAAGCCCAGAGTCCAGTTCATTTTCAGATCTAGGCACCCCCAGCTCCCATGGGTTGCCCAAGGCTGCCACTAGGACCATGAAGAAGCTAAATTCTGATGAAGAAGATTTAGATTTTGTTCGTGAGGAGATTCTTGCCAAGAAGCAAGAAAATGCTGCTAAGAAGTCTGCTACTAAAGCTACTTCTTCGAGAAGAGTTGTCAGCAAGGTCTATGCCAGCTCTGAAACTATCAAAGCACATGAGAGTTCTAGGGCCACAATGTCTGTTGATCCCCCAAGGAAGTCTATGCCTAAGAAGGCAGGGGAGAAGAAAGCCAGAAAGAGGATTATTCATGTGATAGGTAGGCCTACCTCCATGTATGAAGATCCAGAGGAGGCTACTGGTGCTGCTACTGAGGAAGAGGAGGATGAGCTAGCTGCAAAGGCTCCTCCCAAGAAGAAGGCCAAGTAGCTTAGGGCTGATGCTATGCCAAAGACTGGCACATCCAAGAGCACCAAGCCTACATCCAAGAAGGATGCTGCTGAGAAGCCAAAGAGGACATCCAGGCAGATTCCAGCCTCTGAGAATAACAAAGGAACTGCCTCCAGATTTGAAGATGATGATGACTTGACTACATTGATGAAGCTCAGACCACATGTTCCATTACATGATGTCAGCCACTTAGTTGCTGAAGATATGAAGAAGAGGAAAGACTCAGGATTGAGGGCCTGGAGAGCTATAGATCCTTATGCCTAGAGAAAGAAAACTGATGTTGACTACAGGTTCTACACTAGAGAGCAACAAGACTTTTATGAGACAGTGCTGCTAGACAAGAGCCCAGCTGTTAGTGATATGAGATATGTTGATTGGAAATTTATTAAGGATAATGAGGACTACTTTCCAATTGTCCAAGATAATTTCCACTTCATTGGTATGGATGAGTTCATTAGCAGAGAGCTTACTGCATGGAACAATGAGATGATCATGCAATTCTACTCCACTGCACATTTCTACGGAGATGGTAGAATTGTATGGATGACTGAAGGAGCAAGGTACGAATCCACTGTTGAGGAGTGGGCTGCACTTCTAGGAGTTCCAGAGGTTCAGGATGGTGATCTGGATGTATACTCAGAATCCAAGGCGAGCCACAATGCCATGAAGGATATGTATACTCCTATCCCCACAGACAAAGTGCAATCTCACAAGCTAGGATCCATCTACTATCTGCAAGCAGGCCTCCATACCATGAACACTATTCTGAGGCATACCTTGATGCCCAAGTCAGGAGATGACAAGATGATCCGAGGCTATTCCATCAACATGATGATCCACCTTGACGGACATACCAGGATTAGAGTCATGGATTTGATTGTTGAGACAATCAAGAGGGTTGCTGCTGACCAGAAGCGCTCTTGCTGCTATGCACCCTACATCCAGATGCTTATCAACTCTCAGTTGGAGAAGCACATATTTGCTCTAGACCGTCCACATCTACCCCTACAGCCAGAACTCGAGGATAATGTTGTGGTGATGGACCCAGATCATCCCACATCTGCTACAACACAGGCAGAGGCAGAGACAGTTCGAGCCACTAGTGCTCAAGTCCCTAGATCCAGAAATGAGCAAATGTATCTTTTGATCTTAGCAGTTCAGGGCATGCAGAAGGATATCAAGGCGATTCTGGACAACCAGAACAGTATTGTGAGGATCTTTGAGACAAGGATCAAGACTCTTGGTGATAAGGTGGACAATGTGACTAAGACAGTTATAGAGCTTCAGAAGGAAGTTGACTCCGTGTACATCCCTCGGGTTTCTTCTACTTCTTCAGATGACGATGATGATGAGGAGGATGGATCACCTCTCAAGCCGAGCACATAGTTCACTACTCAGGCTAGATCAGTCACAGTGCCTGCACCAGACTTGAGGCCCTCTTCATCAGCTCCTGCTACTGTCAGCACAACTCCTGCTCCATCAGCTCCAGTTCCTCCAGTGACCACTTCAGCTCCATCCACGACATCTGTAGAGATCTTCGCCGATGCTATTCTCTCGACTCCTTCATCAACAACCGGAGGAGATCAGCCCAAGAACACTTAGATATGTGGCTTTGAACTTTTTGGTAACTTGTTGCTAAAGGGGGAGAAGTGTATATAGATCTTTAGGCTTCGAGTGAGAGAGCGTTGGGTGTTTTGTTGCTTGTTTTCAAAAACAATTGCTTTTGGTTGCTTGTGATACATGTTTGATGATGTTTGATCATACACTTTCTTGTGTGGTGCTACTATATCCTATCATCTTAATGCTTATGTGATGATCATTCATCTTTGGTTGATTGTGTTGTGCTATGATGCTCATTCTAATTACTCTTGCACACCACCAAGTGGTATGTGACATGTAAGAAGTGACCCATGTACCTCATCGATTCTGCATTTGCATTCAAACGCAAATTTAAAATAATGCACAAATTTAGGGGGAGCTCTTGCTTATCACATACTTATCAAAGCGATGATTATATTCATTGATTATATCTTGTCGGAGCTTTGATCTATATGTTGTCATCAATTACCAAAAAGGGGGAGATTGGAAGCACATTTTCCCCCTTGGTGGTTTTGAAAATTAATAACAACATATAAGTCATTGAACTAATGTTTCCACCAAGTATATTTCAGGAAAAGTTCAATGGTAGGGATAGCAAAAGGATTGTGGAGATTGTGGAACTACCCCAATATGCAAGGAAATAGGTTGACCAAGCTTCAAGCAAGAGGAATCCTTGTTTTACATTTGTGAGAAATCACTTTGAGTCCATAGGAAAGCTAATACTATTAAAAGGGGGTAAGGTTTTGTTGGTGAACAGAATGCTCATACGTGTACAAGTGATAGTCACCAAAAATATCCACAAGCTCTCTCAGCTCTCCCAGCAAAGTCTGTCTCTAGCCAAACATTCAAAATCGGTGCAACCAACATTCCTATCCCGATGCCACCGATTCCAAACCCTAGATAGACCCAGCCAAACCATAACACTTCGGTGCAGCCGACACTACTTTCGGTGCCATCGAGTTGGGCTGCCAACTTTCTGTTATACAAGTTCACACTTTCAGTCTGTCCGAGAATGTTCAATCGGCGTCACCGAGTTTGGCAATTCTGACCGTTGGTCACCTTGTCGGTGCAACCGAGAATCCTATATCGGTCTCACCGAGATTCAAAAGTTGCTACCTTTTGTTCACTTCGGTACCACCAAGATTAACACATTGGTGTCACCGAGTTGGTCATTTTGTGTGTAACGATTGGATGTTTGGGGATGCCTATATATACCCCTTCACCACCACCCACTCGAAAGATAAGCACTCAGAACTATTCCATACCTATCCTACTCAATTTTCTAAGAGAGAACCACCTACCCTTGTGTTGAGGTCAAGATCTTCCACTCCAACCATATGGATCTTGATTTCTAGCCTCCCCAAGTTTCTTTCCAGCAATCCCATCTCTTCTACCAAGCCAAATCCATGAAAGAGTGATTGTGTGTTGAGGAGTCTATCATCTTGAAGCACAAGAGCAAGGAGTTCATCGTCATTACCGAGCCTATTACCTTTTGGAGGGTGGTGCCTCCTAGATTGGTTAGGTGTCGCTTGGAGCCTCCTACTTCGTGTTGTGGAGTGAACCAAGAAGTTTGTAAGGGCAAGGAGATCGCCTACTTCATGAAGATCTACCCCGAGTAAGGCTAGTCCTCCGTGGACGTAGGCCGTCATGGTATAGTCAAGGTTGCTTCTTCGTGGAACCCTTCGTGGGTAGAGCCCTCCTTGGACTCTCGCGACCGTTACCCTCCGTGGGTTGAAGATTCCATGAACGTGGATGTACGATAGCACCACCTATCGGAACCACGGGAAAAATCATCGTGTCTACAATTGCGTTCGATCTTCCTACTCATGCTTGTTGTTACTTTCCGCTGCTATACTCATAGACTTGCATGTGTAGGGTGTACTTGATATGTTATGAATGCTAAAACTTGCCAAGAATTAAAATTGGGAAAAACATAGTTTTATTTGGTCAAGTAGTCTAATCACCCCCCTATGGACCTACTTTCGATCCTACAGGTGTTTGTCTCGCCCACTTTAGTTGAACCGGATTTGATTAAGGCGGTTCTTGTAGAAGGTTATAAAGCAATCTTCATATCACTGTTGTGGTTTTGTGTAGGTAAGAATCATTCTTGCTAGATACCCATAGCAGCCACGTAAAACATGCAACAACAATTAGAGGACGTCTAACTTGTTTTTGCAGGGTATGTTGTGATGTGATATGGCCAATTACATGTAACAGCCCGGGACCAACGCTCCAGAAGATTCCCCTTTTATTTCCATTTCCGTCTGTGTTTCGTTTGGTTGTTGCATTCATCATCGCATCATTCGCATCATCCGCATGGCATCGTCACTCGTTTTCGAAAACTTGCATCCGTGAGTAGCTGCCGGCCGTTCGTGTCGTCGACCGTTTCGATCCCAACCACACACACACACACGCCCACGACATCGTTTAAAAAACCCGTTTTTAAAGCACGCGAAAAATATTCTCGGATTGGGTCGAAACTTGGCATGCGGTCTTGTTATATTGCAGGTAGACCGCCTGCCGGATTTTGTCGCAATCAGAGTTCGTTTGATAACTGAACGGTCAACCGTAGCAGTGAGGTCATCGGTTATTTATCGGACGTTTTCGGTGTTTGGAAAACTCGTGTCACGGGCCACCATTACCTCTCATCCCCACAAACCCCCTCTACACGGCCCAGCACAACCCTGCTAGCCCCCCTCCACTTTTGGACCGTCGGATCGAGATCCGAAGGTCCGAAAATGGAGCCAAAACTCCAAACCCTAGCCCTCCTGCTATAAATAGAAGGCCTCCCCGTCCATTTTTGGCCTCCTCCCACCTCCAGCCACGGAATCCGCGCCCCACCACCTCTCAGCCGCCACTTGGCGTGCCATTCCTAGTGCCTCCAATAACAGCGGCCCGCTCGAGCCCGGATCAGGGCCCGCCAGGCCCATCTGTCTCGCCTGGTTCCCACAGCTCCCCAGTGCCGCAACAGATCGAGGCGAGGCCCTCGATCCCGTTGTCCCCGCCTCCGTTCGCCGGCCTGGGAGCCGCCACTGGCCAACGAGCCACCGGCGACCGGCCGGAACAGGTCGACCCATCGGACCTCCCTCTCCCTTTCCTCCTCTCATCTCTTCCTTCTCCTTCTCCCTAACCATCTCACTCTTCTCTGTTCCGTCAGGAGAAGGCATGGACGCCCCGATCTGCTCTGCCCTTGCCCAGATCCGTCGGTTGACGACGAGAATGGAGCCCCTTGCCCCGAATCTGGCCGCTCCAGCCTCCGACGGCCTGATCTTCTCGTCTTCGGGCTGCCAACCCGCCGCCAGTTTCTGCCATGGCCACCTCTCCTCCTACTTCGTGTGTTAGCAAGGAAGGAGGACGCCCGACGCCCGATCTAGTGCTTGCCAGCCAACACTTGGGCCACGCAGGCCCATCTCCCTCCGCCAGCTTGGGCCCAAGCTGAGCTAGATGAGCGCCAGCCCCGTATGCCCGCCCCGTGCACCATTTAGTTAAGCTGCGCCACTGCTTTCGGCCCGTTAACCTTTTTTTCCTGTTAACGAATTTGTCTGATTTCCAGGATTTTCAGAATTACAGAAAACCCCGTAAACTCATGAATTTAATAACTCGAGATCCGTGCATCATATGAGAAAACTTTATATATGAAAAGTGACTAGAATTTCGTGTAGATTAAAAATATCCAACTTTCACATGTGTTTAAAATGTTTAACCTGCTGTTTTCATGTAATTTGCATAAATGCCATGTAAAATGATTTATTTCATAACTAATAAACCGTAGCTTCGATGCAAATGTTTTACATATGTAACTTGACTAGAAAAATGTGTAGAATATCATGACACACTTTATTTCCATGTTTAATAAATATAAAATTGTGTTAGGACAGATCTGGACCAAATTCTTATTATGCTTATGGGGACGTTTCGGAAATGCTATATGTTGTTTCCGGCCCCATTTAAAATGCCTAGATGATATAGTTGTTCATGCTTCACCTCTTGCCATGTTTAACAACATTTAATATTTATGAGTACCTAAACAAGAGTGAACTAATTGTTGGGAGACGTGGTAGTAACTCAAAATTTTCCTACGATCACCAAGATCAATCTATGGAGAAACCAGCAACGAGTAAGGGGTGAGTGCATCTTCATACCTTTGAAGATCGCAAAGTGGAAGCGTTACTAGAATGCGGTTGGTGGATTCGTACTCGCAGCGATTCAGATCGCGATGGTTTCTGATCTAAGCGCCGAACAACGGCGCCTCCGCGTTCAACACACGTGCAGCCCGATGACGTCTCCTACGCCTTGATCCAGCAATGAGGAAGGAGAGGTTGAGGGAGAGCTCCGGCAGCACGATAGCATGGTGACAGTGGAGCTGCGTGGTACTCCGGCAGAGCTTCGCCAAGCACTACGGAGGAGGAGGAGTAGGGCTGCGCCAAGAGAGAGAGAGAGATGTGTGTCCCCGGCAGCCCCAAGGACTCCACTATATATAGGAGGAGAGGGAGGATGGTGCGCACCCCTAGGGTTCCCACCCTAGGGTGATGTGGCAGCCCTAGATGGCATCTGGCTAGCGGCCAAGTGGGAAGAGGGGAGGGGCGGCGCCCTAGGTGGGCCTAAGGCCCATCTGGGCTAGGGTTTGCCCCCCTCTCCTCTTGTGTTGTGCCTTGGGCCCTTGTGAGGGGCGCACAAGCCCACCTAGGGGATGGTTCCCTCCCACTTGCGGCCCATGCAGCCCTCTAGTGCCGGTGGCCCCACTTGGTGGACCCCCGGAACCCTTTCGGTGGTCCCGGTATGTTATCGACGATGCCCGAAACACTTCTGGTGACCAAAACTTCACTTCCTATATATGAATATTTACCTCTGGACCATTCCGAAACTCCTCATGACGTCCAAGATCTCATCTGGGACTCCTAACAATCATCGGTAACCACGTACACAATTTCCCCATAACCCTAGCATCATCGAACCTTAAGTGTGTAGACCCTACGGGTTCGGGAGGCATGTAGACATGACCGAGACACCTCTCCGGTCAATAACCAACAGCGGGATCTGGATACCCATGTTGGCTCCCACATGCTCCACGATGATCTCATCGGATGAACCACAATGTCGGGGATTCAATAAATCCCGTATACAATTCCCTTTGTCTACCGGTATGATACTTGCCCGAGATTCGATTGTCGGTATCCCTATACCTTGTTCAATCTCGTTACCGGCAAGTCTCTTTACTTGTTCCGTTATACATCATCCCGTGGCTAACTCCTTAGTCACATTAAGCTCATTATGACAATGTCTTACTGAGTGGGCCCAGAGATACCTCTCCGTCATACAGACAAATCCCAGTCTCGATTCGTGCCAACCCAACAGATACTTTCAAGGATACCCGTAGTGCGCCTTTATAGCCACCCAGTTATGTTGTGACATTTGGCACACCCAAAGCATTCCTACGGTATCCGGGACTTGCACAATCTCATGGTCTAAGGAAATGATACTTGACATTAGAAAAGCTTTAGCAGATGAACTACACGATCTTGTGCTATGCTTAGGATTGGGTCTCGTCCATCACATCATTCTCCTAATGATGTGATCCCGTTATCAATGACATCCAATGTCCATGGTCATGAAACCGTGACCATCTATTGATCAATGAGCTAGCCAACTAGAGGCTCACTAGGGACATGTTGTGGTCTATGTGTTCACACATGTATTACGGTTTCCGGTTAACACAATTATAGCATGAACAATAGACAATTATCATGAACAAGGAAATATAATAATAGCCATTTTCTTATTGCCTCTAGGGCATATTTCCAACAGTCTCCCACTTGCACTAGAGTCAATAATCTAGTTACATTGTGATGTATCGAACACCCATAGAGTTCTGGTGCTGATCATGTTTTGCTTGTGAGAGAGGCTTAGTCAACGGATCTGCGATATTCAAATCCGTATGTACTTTACAAATGTCTATATCTCCTTCCTGAATGTAATCACGAATGGAGTTGAAGCGGCGCTTGATGTGTCTTGTCTTCTTGTGAAACCTGGGCTCCTTGGCAAGAGCAATAGCTCCAGTGTTGTCACAGAATAGAGTCATTGGGCCCGATGCATTGGGAATCACTCCTAGGTCGGTGATGAACTCCTTCATCCAGAATCCTTCCTTTGTTGCTTCCGAAGCAGCTATGTACTCCGCTTCACATGTAGATGCCGTCATGACGCTTTGCTTGCTGCTGCACTAGCTGACTGCCCCTCCGTTCAAAATATACACGTATCCGGTTTGTGACTTCGAGTCATCTGGATCTGTGTCGAAGCTAGCATCGATGTAACCCTTTATGACGAGCCCTTCGGCACCTCCATATACGAGAAACATGTCCTTGGTACTTTTTAGGTACTTCAGGATATTCTTGACCCCTGTCCAGTGTTCCGCTCCGGGATCACTTTGGTACCTCCCTACCAAACTTATGGCAAGGTTCACATCAGGTCTGGTACACAGCATGGCATACATAATAGAGCCTATGGCTGAAGCATAGGGGATAGCACTCATCTCTTCTCTATCCTTTGCCGTGGTCGGACATTGAGTCGTACTCAATCTCACACCCTGTAACACAGGCAAGAACCCCTTCTTGGACTGATCCATATTGAACTTCTTCAATATCTTTTCAAGGTATGTGCTTTGTGAAAGACCTATGAGGCGTCTCGATCTATCTCTATAGATCTTAATACCTAATATGTAAGCAGCTTCTCCAAGGTCCTTCATTGGAAAACACTTATTCAAGTAGGCCTTTACACTTTCCAAGAGTTCTATATCATTTCTCATTATCAGTATGTCATCCACATATAATACGAGAAATGCTACAGAGCTCCCACTCACTTTCTTGTAAATACAGGGTTCTCCATAAACCTGTACAAACCTAAATGCTTTAATCACTTCATTAAAGCGAATGTTCCAACTCCGAGATGCTTGCACCAGCCCATAGATGGAGTGCTGGAGCTTGCATACCTTGTTAGCATCTTTAGGATCAACAAAACCTTCCGGCTGCATCATATACAATTCTTACTTGAGGAAACCGTTAATGAATGCCGTTTTGACGTCCATTTGCCAGATCTCATAATCATAAAATGCGGCAATTGCTAACATGATTCGGACGGACTTCAACATCACTACGGGTGAGAAAGTCTCATCGTAGTCAACTCGTTGAACTTGTCGATAACCCTTAGCGACAAGCCGAGCCTTATAGATGGTCACATTACCATCCGTGTCAGTCTTCTTCTTAAAGATCCATTTATTTTCTATGGCTCGCCAGTCATCGGGCAAGTCCATCAAAGTCCATACTTTGTTCTCATACATGGATCCTATCTCGGATTTCATGGCTTCAAGCCATTTGTTGGAATCTGGGCCCGCCATTGCTTCTTCATAGTTCAAAGGTCACTATTGTCCAACAACATGATCTCCAGGACAGGGTTGCCGTACCACTCTGGTGCGGAATGTGTCCTTGTGGACCTTCGAGGTTCAATAGCAACTTGATCTGAAGTTTCATGATCATCATCATTAACTTCCTCTCCAGCCGGTGCAGGCTCCATAGAAACAACTTCCCATGCTGTGCTACTCTCCGATTCGAGTGGAGGTACGATTACCTCGTCAAGTTCTATTTTCCTCCCACTTTCTTATTTCGAGAGAAACTCTTTCTCTAGAAAGGATCCATTCTTGGCAACAAAGACTTTGCCTTTGGATCTGAGGTAGAAGGTATACCCAATAGTTTCTTTGGGGTATCCTATGAAGACACACTTTTCTGCTTTGGGTTCGAGCTTCTCAGGTTGAAGTTTCTTCAGATAAGCATCGCATCCCCAAACTTTTAGAAACGATAGCTTAGGTTTGTTTCCAAACCATAGTTCATACGGTGTCGTCTCAACAGACTTAGATGGTGCCCTATTTAAAGTGAATGCGGTAGTCTCTAATGCATATCCCCAGAATGATAGCGATAAGTCGGTAAGAGACATCATGGATCACACCATATCCAATAGAGTGCGATTATGACGTTCAGACACACCATTTCACTGAGGTGTATCATGCGGCGTGAGTTGTGAAACAATTCCACATTTCCTTAGGTGCGTGCCCAACTCGTGACTCAAATATTCTCTGCCACGATCAGATCGTAGACACTTTATTTTCTTGTCATGTTGATTCTCTACCTCACTCTGAAATTCCTTGAACTTTTCACAAGTTTCAGACTTGTGTTTCATTAAGTAGACATACCCATATCTGCTTAAGTCATCGGTGAGGGTGAGAACATAACGGTAGACACCGCGAGCTTAAACGCTCATTGGACCGCATACATCGGTATGTATTATCTCCAATAAGTCAGTTGCTCGCTCCAGAACAGAGTCTTGGTCATCTTGCCCATGAGGCATGGTTCGCACGTGTCAAATGATTCAAAATCAAGAGACTCCAAAAGTCCATCAACATGGAGTTTCTTCATGCGTTTGACACCAATATGACCAAGGCGGCAGTGCCACATGTAAGTGGGACTATCGTTATGAACCTTACACTTTTTGGTACTCACACTATGAACATGTGTAAGATCACGTTCGAGATTTATCAAAAATAAACCATTGACCAGCAGGGCATGACCATAAACATTTCTCTCATATAAATAGAACAACCATTATTCTCAGATTTAAATGAGTAGCCATCTCGCATCAAACGGGATCCAGATACATTGTTCATGCTCAAGGATGGTACTAAATAACAATTATTAAGGTTTAAAACTAATCCCGAAGGTAGATGTAGAGGTAGCGTGCCGACGGCGATCACATCGACCTTGGAACCATTCCCGACGTGCATCGTCACCTCGTCCTTTGCTAGTCTTCGCTTATTCCGCAGCTCCTGCTTGGAGTTACAAATGTGAGCAACGGCACCGGTATCAAATACCTAGGAGCTACTACGAGCGCTGGTAAGGTACACATCAATAACAAGTATATCACATATAACTTTAACGTTGCCGACCTTCTTATCCGCTAAGTACTTGGGGCAGTTCCGTTTCCAGTGACCGGTACCCTTGCAATAAAAGCACTCAGTCTCACGCTTGGGTCCATTCTTGTTCTTCTTCCCGGCAACTTGCTTACCGGGCATGGCAACTTCTTTGCCGTCCTTCTTGAAGTTCTTCTTACCCTTGCCTTTCTTGAAACTAGCGGTCTTATTCACCATCAACACTTGATGTTCCTTTTTGATTTCCACCTCCGTTGATTTTAGCATCGAGTACAACTCAGGAATGGACTTCTCCATCCCTTGCATATTGTAGTTCATCACAAAGCTCTTGTATCTAGGTGGAAGCGACTGGAGGATTTTGTCAATAATCGAGTCATCCGGAAGATTAACTCCCAGCTGAGACAAGCGGTTGTGCAACCCAGACATTTTGAGTATGTGCTCGCTGACAGAACTATTTTCCTCCATCTTACAACTGAAGAACTTGTCGGAGACATCATATCTCTCGACCCGGGCATGACCTTGGAAAACCAATTTTAGCTCTTGGAACATCTCATATGCTTCGTGTTGCTCAAAACGCTTTTGGAGCCCCGGTTCCAAGCTGTAAAGCATGCCACACTGAACCAGGGAGTAATCATCACAACACGACTGCCAGGCGTTCATAACGTCTTGAGTTGCGGGGAAAACGGGTGCGTCATCTAGCGGTGCATCAAGGATATATAATCTTTTGGAAGCTATGAGGATGATCCTCAAGCTACGGACCCAGTCCGCATAGTTGCTTCCATCGTCTTTCAGCTTGGTTTTCTCTAGGAACGTGTTGAAGTTGAGGGTGACATTAGCGTTGGCCATTGGATCTACAATATAGATTGTAAAGACAATTTTAGACTAAGTTCATGATAATTAAGTTCACAAAATCAAATTATTTAATGAACTCCCACTTAGATAGACATCTATCTAGTCATCCAAGTGACACATGATCCACGTCAACTAGCCCCTGTCCGATCATCACGTGAGACGGACTAGTCATCCATGGTGAACATCTCCATGTTGTTCGTATCTTCTATAGACTCATGTTTGACCTTTTGGTCTCCCATGTTCCGAGGCCATGTCAGGACATGCTAGGCTCGTCAAGTCAACCTAAGTGTATTGCGTGTGTAAATCTGGCTTACACCCATTGTATGCAGAACCTATCACACCTGATCATCACGTGGTGCTTCGGAACAACGATCCTTAGCAACGGTGCACAGTTAGGGGGAACACATTCCTTGAAATTTTAGTGAGAGATCATCTTATTAAGCTACCGTCGTTCTAAGCCAATAAGATGTAAAACATGATAAACATCACATGCAATCGATATAGTGACATGATATGGCCAATATCATCTTGATCCTTTGATCTCCATCTTCGGGGAACCATGATCATCATTGTCACTGGCACGACACCATGATATCCATCATCATGATCTCTGTCATCGTGTCTTCATGAAGTTTTCTCGCCAACTATTACTTCTACTACTATGGCTAACGATTAGCAATAAATAATAACATGGCGTTTATGATTGACACGCAGGTCATACAATAAATTAAGACAACTCCTATGGCTCCTGCCGGTTGTCATACTCATCGACATGCAAGTCATGAATCCTATTACAATAACATGATCAATCTCATACATCACAATGCATCACATCACATCCTTTGGCCATATCACTTCACAAAGCATATGCTGCAAAAACAAGTTAGACGTCCTCTAATTTGTTGTTGCAAGTTTTTACGTGGCTGCTATTGGTTTCTAGCAAGAATGTTTCTTACCTACGCCAAAACCACAACGTGATATGCCATTTGCTATTTAACCTTCATAAGGACCCTTTTCATCGAATCCGATCCGACTAAGGTGGGAGAGACAGACACCCGCTAGCCACCTTATGCAACAAGTGCATGTCAGGCGGTGGAACCGGTCTCACGTAAGCATACGTGTAAAGTTGGTCTAGGCCGCTTCATCCTACAATACCGTCGAATCAAGATAAGACTAGTAACGGCAAGCAAATTAACAAGATCGACACCCACAACAACTTGTGTTCTGCTCGTGCATAGATTCTACGCATAGACCTAGCTCATGATGCCACTGTTGGGAGATGTAGTAGTAATTCAAAATTTTCCTACGATCACGAAGATCAATCTATGGAGAAACCAGCAATGAGTAAGGGGTGAGTGCATCTTCATACCTTTGAAGATCGCAAAGCGGAAGCGTTACTAGAACGCCGTTGGTGCAGTCATACTCATAGCGATTCAGATCTCGGTGGATTCCGATCTAAGCGCCGAACAACGGCACCTCCGCGTTCAACACACGTGCAGCCCGGTGACGTCTCCTACGCCTTGATCCAGCAAGGAGGAAGGAGAGGTTGAGGGAGAGCTCCGGCATCACGACGGCATGGTGACGGTGGAGCTGCGTGGTACTCCGGCAGAGCTTCGCCAAGCACTACGGAGGATGAGGAGGAGGAGGAGTAGGGTTGCGTCGAGAGAGAGAGATGCGTGTCCCCGGCAGCCCCAAGGGCTCCACTATATATAGGAGGAGAGGGAGGAGGGTGCGCAACCCTAGGGTTCCCACCCTAGGGTGGTGTGGCAGCCCTAGATGGCATCTGGCTGGCGGCCAAGAGGGGAGAGGGGAGGGGCGGCGCCCTAGGTGGGCCTAAGGCCCATCTAGGCTAGGGTTTGCACCCTCTCCTCTTGTGCTATGCCTTGGACCCTTGTGGGGGGGGGCGCACCAGCCCAACTAGGGGCTGGTTCCCTCCCACTTGCGGCCCATGCAGCCCTCTGGTGCCGGTGGACCCACTTGGTGGACCCCCGGAACCCTTTCGGTGGTCCCGGTACGTTACCAATGATGCCTGAAACACTTCCGGTGACCAAAACCTCACTTCCTATATATGAATCTTTACCTCCGGATCATTTCGGAACTCCTCGTGATGTCCGGGATCTCATCCGGGACTCCAAACAACCTTCAGTAACCACGTACCCAATTTCCCCATAACCCTAGCATCATCGAACCTTAAGTGTGTAGACCCTACGGGTTCGGGAGGCATGTAGACATGACCGAGACACCTCTCCGGTCAATAACCAACAGCAGGATCTGGATACCCATGTTGTCTCCCACATGCTCCACGATGATCTCATCGTATGAACCATGATGTCGGGGATTCAATCAATCCTGTATACAATTCCCTTTATCTACAAGTATGATACTTGCGCGAGATTCGATCGTCGGTATCCCTATACCTTGTTCAATCTCGTTACCGGAAAGTCTCTTTACTCGTTCCGTAATACATCATCCCGTGGCTAACTCCTTAGTCACATTGAGATCATTATAATGATGTCTTACCGAGTGGGCCTAGAGATACCTCTCCGTCATACGGAGTGACAAATCCCAGTTTCGATTCGTGCCAACCCAACAGATACTTTCGGGGATACCCGTAGTGCGCCTTTATAGCCACCTAGTTACGTTGTGACGTTTGGCACACCCAAAGCATTCCGACGGTATCTGGGAGTTGCACAATCTCATGGTCTGAGGAAATCATACTTGACATTAGAAAAGCTTTAGCAGACGAACTACACGATCTTGTGCTAGGCTTAGGATTGGGTCTCGTCCATCACATCATTCTCCTAATGATGTGATCCCGTTATCAATGAAATCCAATGTCCATGGTCATGAAACCGTGACCATCTATTGATCAACGAGCTATCCAACTAGAGGGTCACTAGGGACATGTTGTGGTCTATGTGTTCACACATGTATTACGGTTTTCGGTTAACATAATTATAGCATGAACAATAGACAATTATCATGAACAAGGAAATATAACAATAACCATTTTATTATTGCCTCTAAGTCATATTTCCAACACTAATTAATTCAAGCATGGAGTTTCGCCAATATGCAACTCGTTGCATATCGAACTTCACTAAACGTGTAGTAGTTGCTTGTTGTTCTTGCCATGCCATGCCTTGCATATTAAAGGAGACATGCATCCTATTGGTTTGTGTATCATGTCATGCATATGTTGTGGTGTTCCGTGTGTTGATTGTTGTTTCTGGATTGTTCCTTCTCGATAGAGTTCTGAAAGCGTTCGGAGTGTGAGGATTCGTTTAACTATGTTGGCTCGTCTTCTTCATGGACTCATTCTTCTTCCAAGCGGGATCTCAGGCAAGATGACACATTTCCCTGGATACCACTACTATCATTGCCATGCTAGTTGTCTCGTTTTTCTATCGCTATGTCTTGCTACCTACCAATTGTTTGTCAAGCCTCCCAACATTGCCATGAAAAGCCTCTAACCCTCCACCTTCCCAACAAACCTTTGTTTGGCTATGTTACCGTTGCTCAGCCCTTCTTATAGCATTTCTAGCTGCATGTGCAATTGCTTCCATGTGTCAACATGGACATTCTTTTGTTATCACAATATTATTGCTATTTAATTTAATGCACTTATACACTTGGTAAAGGGTGGAAGGCTTGGCCTTTTGCTCGGTGTTTTGTTCCGCTCTTGCCACCCCTAGTTACTTGTGAACCGGCGTTATGTTCCATAATTGAGGGCTCCTAACATGCTCAGGGTTGTTATGGGGACCCTCTTGATCTTCGTTTTAGGATAAAACTTGTCTGGCAAGGCCCAACATTGGTACTATTTGCTTAATAACAACTAAAATTTGCATAGGGCATGATCACCCCGTGGATAATGTAATCAACCCCCAGGCCAGTGCTCCTCATGAGTGTTGGTCCAAACTAGAGTCGTGTGCGGGGCCAACCCGGGTGATTTCTATCAGGCAAATGTACGCTGCGCTCATCTGGTCGTGTCCTGAGAACGAGATACTCGGCTCCTAGCTATAGGGTTCGTCGACACGCCGGGCGGCCTTGCTGGACTTGTTTTACCTTTCTCGAGTGTCTTGCGTGAGGAACTCTGATCTTCTTCGGGCTATCTCGAGGTGTCGGATTTCCTTTGGAATTGCCTAGGATGATCACGAGACCCATGGTCGAGGTTATTCCCGCGGTGTGTGGTTAATTTGTGATGGATGAGTTGGAGCACTCATGCAGGGTTAAATCTTTCGGAAAGCCGTGCCCGCGGTTATGTGGCAAACTTGGATATTTTGTTTAACACCCGGTCATAGCAAAACTGAAGTAAACTCTGATAAAATACACCAACCGTGTGCGTAACCGTGACTGTCTCTTCTCGTGAGTCCTTATCCGAGAGAGAACACGGTGGGGTTACGTTTGACGTAAGTAGGTGTTCAGGATCAGTTAGTAATCATTTCTAGTTCACGTACGTTATGCGTAGACCACCATACTTTAGTTTCTGTATTTGTAAGTTAGCCACTCAAATAAATGCTTAGTCGTTGTTGCATCCTCACCACTTAACCATACCTCACCTATTAAGCTTTAATAGTCTTGATACCCTTGGAAATGAGATTGCTGAGTCCCTGTGGCTCATAGATTACTACAACAACAGTTGTAGGTACAGGTAATGTGATGATTTGACGTGAGAGCAATGTTTGTTTGATTTGGAGATCTTCTTCTTCTTCATCATCAATCTAGGATGGGTTCCAGGCGGTAGCCTGGGATAGCAAGGATGGATGTCATGTTATCATTTGATTTTGTCCGCAGTTGGACCCTGCTCTTCTGTATGATGTTTGAGTATGTTGTCGTATTGATGCGATGTTGATGTAGCTTGTGGCGAGTGTAAGCCAATTCCATATACTCATCTCTTCCGTACATGTACTTGTAATGATATCCATTCTTGCAACACAATGAGATGCGCTTCTATCCCTGTCAAGGCCCTCGTGCCAAAATAAGAATAGGATCGCATCTTGGGCGTGACAAGTTGGTATCTGAGCCTGTACTGACCTAGGATCCCCTGGATTGATCGAACTTGGCCGAGTCGAGTCTAGTGAAAAAAAACTATTTTGAGTCTAGTTATATCGGAGAGTAGGATTCTTTTTACTCCTCTTCTATGCTTTGGTGAGGAATTACGACTTAGGAATTTTTATCCTACCCTCTTCTCACTCAATTTTTTTAGGATCACGCGGATATTCTGGAATCTATATGATGTCGATGTGACGGAGTTCTGTACTTGGTGCCTCCTGTTATCGAGGAGTAGAGCTCTGAGAGATTCTTGACACATCGTTATCGTTCAGTTTCCTTAGTATGTGAGTACGGAGGATGTTCGAAATTGCTTCAATACTAGTAGTGACGAGAGGAGTCCGGCATCCCCAGTACTGGTGGAGAGAGTTCGGATGTACTTCCATTCTTAGTATCGTTGTGTTTTAAAGGGTCCAAGATAGATGGAGTTCCGAAGCTTCTGGTTATGTGTTGAAGGATGGATACGGTTGGGGTGTAGGACTTGTTAGTTGTGTGAGATATTTCCTCCTTGTATCCCCAACAACCGATTGCATAACCAAGAAAGTTTTGGGAGTTCTTAGGTGGGAATTCAAGTACTTACCTAGGCTATCTTCCAACAGATCATGATGTGAGGTTGGGGTTCGACATCTAGTGTATTCGTTTGTTCACGGTCTTTCTTACAACGGTTCTCGTTGTGTCTTAAAGAGTCCTTGTAGCTTGCTATGACTCGGGGACGCATCGTATGTCGTGTGCACTGCCTTGCACATGATGGCTACTATAAGATCGAGCCTGTGCGAACCTTACCACGAAAATATCGAGCGGAATCTCTGTCATGAATTTGTTCTGGCTTGTTTTGTAAGCCTCATCCCTTGTTTTGTTGGAGTATGGTAATTCAAGTTGCTTCGATGTCAACTGGTGATATCATATCTTTTCGAAGTAGTGTTCTCATATTTCTATGGGATTGCTAATTCTTTTGCTCAATCAAGTTGGCATATCAATTCTTTTCATCCGGTGTGCTTCTCTTCAAGATAATTCTATCATCTCCAATATTTGCAAGATCAATCATCATATTTTGTTCCGGAGTTTGTCTCATCTGTTCCAGGTTTTTCTTTTTTCCCCACCCTCCTGCCCTTTTTCTTTAATGATTAAATTCTCATCCAAGTGCCTTTTCTATTCATGTGATGCTTCCTCTATCTTCTCTTCCATTTCATATCCGGTGATTCTTGTGAAGATTCTCAAGTGCTTCAAGTTCATCATTTCTTCATCTCTGTTTTCTTCTTCGGTGGATTCAATTCAATCCCTCGGTGTTCAACATATCCTTTCTCATTCGTTCAATGATTGCCCATGTTGGAAATTCTTATCCAAGCCTCTCTTGTTTATTCGTCTCTCTCTGTTCTATCCGGAGTGCTAAAGATGTCTCAGAAGTTTCGCGTATTCATTCAAATCCTTTCAATTATTTTGAGGTTCTCACCTCATCAAGTTCTTAATTTTTCCGATGCAATTCTCTTTTAATCAATTGTTTCAACGGAGTTTTCTTTGAGTGGGCTCATAACCCACATGTGTTTCCCCAGGATCATACCTGGCTCTTCTAATCTTTCCGGAGATGTTCTCAAGTTCTCTTCTAATATGACGTAAGAATGAATTTCATCAGTATTATGCCTTCTCGAAGATCGCTTCTAAATCATTTTCATTGTTGGCTCAACCTTCTTTATTCATTATTTCTGAGTGGCTCAGTAATTCTTGGTGTTGTTTCTCGTCATCATTCTCTGCATTGAAGACCGAAGGAGTGGTTCTCTTAAATCTTGCTCATTCTCTTGAAGATTCATGGTCTTAGCTTTGTGGCATCCTCTCAAATTGTTCGATCATGAGTAATTCCTCCCTTATCTATCCGGTGCATTCAGAGTTGTTTTCATTTCTCGATCCTCCGAAGGCCATCATTTCAGAAGATTTCCTCATTCTCAGCTTTCAGCTCAATTATTCTGGTGCTTCGGTCAAGTTTCGTGCTAGGAGAATCGTGATTTCTTCATTCTCATGTATCTCCATTCATTCTTGGTATCCTCACTCATTTGTGAATTCTTACTGGTGTTGTCGTTTAAGAATTCTTCAAGTTTGTGTTCTATCTCTCTCTTCAATCTTTGCAAGAAGAATTGTTGTGTGCTAAATCCGTTGCTTGTCATCAATTTAACTTGATGAAGGATATGCATAACATAATTCTTATTCTTTTCATCAAGGTGATTCCAATCCTTCTTCCAGAGTTTTTCTACATATCAAATTCTTGGTTCCAAGTGTTCATCTTTTCTTTCCCGCAGTTCCAAGTTTTCTCAGTATCTTGTCGCCAAGCTTCATCTAAATCATGGCAAGGCATCAATCTTGTTTTTTTGCAACCTTCACTTCATTTCGACCATCCTTTCATCCGGTGTTTGCCAAGAGGTCCTTCATGATGGTTTGTTAAGAATGTAATTCTTCTAGAAGTGTTCTTCAAGATTCTTGTTAGAGGTGCTCAAGTATTCTTTTCTCGCATTTATAAGTTCAATTCCTTTTCCATTGTCTTTTGAGATGGTGTTATTAAATTCTTGATTATGAGGAGTCTCGAAGGAAAATTGTCAAGAATGAGATAAGTAAACCCATCTTGTCTTCTCGGAGTTATCTTGGGTTGGATTTCACCTAAAGAATTTCCTAAGGATTGTTGCTATCATGGTGTCTTAAATGATTCAAATGTCTCCTCCACCTCTTGGTGAAAGAAGTTTTGCATATCATTTTGCTCTCAAGTAATCAATTGTTTCTATTGTGGCAGGTTGTCACCTCATAATTTTGAGATGTTTTCCGTAAGCCCATAACAAGCTATTCTTTCATTGTTGATTCTTCATCAACTCCATTCAACCTATGCTTTTCAAATTCATTTGTGATGGAAATTGTCATTTTCTTATCCGTTCTTTTCCTTCCATCAATCTAGTTTCTGTTCACTTGTTACAGAGGCCTTGTGATGTTGCTCTCTTCAATCTATCATCTTGCCTTGTTCAGATCTTGTTCTTCCCTTGCTTGCCCATTAACCGGAGTGCTGTGAAATTTTTCATGATCCTTCCGTTTCATGAAGTTTTGATTCTAATTCAACCGAAGTTTGGTGTCTCTCCTTCAATTTATTTCTATCTTATCAATTTTGTCCCTCTATCCTATCAAATTGCTGCCCAAATTTCTTATGAATTCTTCCTTGTTCCTTGTGTCATCTTTCGTCTCATTGAAACATTCAATCATCATTGGTTTCACTCGTTGGTCACAGAAGCAACTAAGTTTTACCTCTTGCTCTTTCTCTTCCCCTTCTAATTCTAGATCTCGGGACGAGATCCTCGTGTAGTGGAGGATAGTTGTAACAGCCTGGGCCCGATGCTCCAGAAGATTCCCCTTTTATTTCCATTCTCGTCTGTGTTTCGTTTGGTTGTTGCATTCATCATCGCATCAGCTGCATGGCATCGTCACTCGTTTTCGAAAACTTGCATCCGTGAGTAGCTGCTGGTTCTCTCCGTTCGTGTCGTCGACCGTTTTGAGACCAAACACACACGCCCGCGCCCGATATCGTTTAAGAAACCCGTTTTTAAAGCGCGTGAAAAATAATCTCGGATTGGGTCAAAACTTGGCGTGCGGTCTTGTTATATTGTAGGTAGACCTCCTACTGAATTTCGTCGCAATCAGAGTTTGTTTGATACCCGAGCGGTCAACCATAGCAGTATGGTCATCGGTTATTTATCGGACATTTTCGGTGTTTGGAAAACTCGTGTCACGGGCCACCATTCCCTCTCATCCCCACAAAACCCCTCTACACGGCCCAGCACAACCCTGCTAGCCCCCCTCCACTTTCGAACCGTCGGATCGAGATCCGAAGGTCTGAAAACGGAGCCAAAACTCCAAACCGTAGCCCTCCTGCTATAAATAGAAGGCCTCCCATCCATTTTTGGCCTCCTCCCACCTCCAGCCTCGGAATCCGCGCCCCACCACCTCTCAGCCGCCACTTGGAGCGCCATTCCCAGTGCCTCCAGTCGCCGCGGCCCGCCCGAGCCCGGATCTGGGCCTGCCAGGCACATCTGGCCCACCTGGCTCTCGCAGCTCCCCAGCGCCGCAACAGATCGAGGCTAGGCCCTCGATCCCGTTGTCCCCGCCTCCGTCCGCCGGCCAGGGAGCCACCGCTGGCCGACGAGCCACCGGCGACCTGCCAGAATAGGTCGACCCGTCGGACCTTCCTCTCCCTTTCCTCCTCTCTTCTCTTCCTTCTCCTTCTCCCCTAACCATCTCCCTCTTCTCTGTTCCGTCAGGAGAAGGCATGGACGCCCCGATCTACTCTGCCCTTGCCTAGATCCGTCGGTTGATGACGGGAATGGAGTCCCTTGCCCCGGATCCAGACACCCTAGCCTCCGGCGGCCTCATCTGCTCGTCGTCGGGCTACCAACCCGCCGCCAGTTCCTGCCATGGTTGCCTCTCCTCCTGCTTCGTGTGTCAGTGAGGAAGGAGGACGACCGGCGCCCGATCCAGCACCTGCCAGCCAGCGCTTGGGCCGCACAGGCCCAGCTCGCCCTTCGCGAGCTTGGGCCCAAGCCGGGCTAGGTGAGCGCCAGCCTCGTATCCCGCCTCGTGAACCATTTAGTTAAGCTGCGCCGCTGCTTTCGGCCCGTTAATCTTTTTTTCTTCTTGTTAACGAATTTGTCTGATTTTCAGGATTTTTAGAATTACAGAAAACCCCCTAAACTCATGCATTTAATAACTCAAGATCCGTGCATCACATGAGAAAACTTTATATATGAAAAGTGATTAGAATTTTGTGTAGATTCACAATATTCAACTTTCACATGTGTTTAAAATGTTTAACCTGCTGTTTTCATCTAATTTGCGTAAATACCATGTAAAATGATTTATTTCATATCTAATAAACCATAGCTCCGATGCAAATGTTTTACATATGTAACTTGACTAGAAAAACGTGTAGAATCTCATGACACACCTTATTTCCATGTTTAATAAATATAAAATTTTGTTAGACAGATCTGGACCAAATTATTATTATTATTTTGGGGATGTTTCAGAAATACTATAGGTTGCTTCCGGCCCCATTTAAAATACGTAGATGATATAGTTGTTCATTCTTCACCTGTTGTCATGTTTAACAACATTTAATATTGATGAGTACCTAATCGAGAGTGAACTAATTAATTCAAGCGTGGAGTTTCGCCGATATGCAACTCGTTGCATATCGAACTTCACTAAACATGTAGTAGTTGCTTGTTGTTCTTGCCATGCCATGCCTTACATATTAAACCGGACATGCATCATATTGGTTTGTGCATCATGTCATGCATATGTTGTGGTGTTCCGTGTGTTGATTGTTCTTTATGGATTGTTCCTTCTTGATAGAGTTTTGAAAGCGTTCGGAGTGTGAGAATTCGTTCGACTACGTTGGCTCGTATTCTTCATGGACTCATTCTTCTTCCAAGCGGGATCTTAGGCAAGATGACACATTTCCCTGGATACCACTACTATCATTGCCATGCTAGTTGTCTCGTTTTTCTATTGCTATGTCTCGCTACATACCATTTGTTTGTCAAGCCTCCCAACAATGCCATGAAAAGCCTCTAACCCTCCACCTTCCCAGCAAACCTTTGTTTGGCTATGTTACCGCTTGCTCAGCCCTTCTTATAGCGTTTCTAGCTACGGGTGCAATTGCTTCCATGTGTCAACATGGAAATTCTTTTGTTATCACAATATTATTGCTATTTAATTTAATGCACTTATACACTTGGTAAAGGGTGGAAGGCTTGGCCTTTTGCTCGATGTTTTGTTCCGCTCTTGCTGCCCCTAGTTACTTGTGAACCGGTGTTATGTTTCATAATTGAGCACTCCTAACATGCTCGGGGTTGTTATGGGGACCCCTTGATCTTCGTTTTAGGATAAAACTTGTCTGGCAAGGCCCAACATTGGTACTATTTGCTTAATAACAACTAAAATTTGCATAGGGCATGATCATCCCGTGGATAATTTAATCAACCCTCGGGCCGGTGCTCCTCATGAGTGTTGCTCCAAACTACAGTCCTGTGTGGGGACAACTCGGGGCAACTCGGGTGATTTCTATCAGGCCTCTGTATGATGCGCTCATCTGGTCGTGTCCTGAGAACGAGATACGCGGCTCCTATCGGGTTCGTCGACACGCCGGACGGCCTTGCTGGACTTGTTTTACCTTTCTCGAATGTCTTGCGTGAGGAACTCTGATCTTCTTCGGGCTATCTCGAGGTGTCGAATTTCCTTTGGAATTTCCTAGGATGATCACGAGATCCATGGTCGAAGTTATTCCTGTGGCGTGTGGTTAATTTGTGATGGATGAGTTGGAGCACCCCTACAGGGTTAAATCTTTCAGAAAGCCGTGTCCGCGGTTATGTGGCAAACTTGGATATTTTGTTTAACACCTGGTCATAGCAAACCTGAAGTAAACTCTAATAAAAAACACCAACCGTGTGCGTAACCGTGACTGTCTCTTCTCGTGACTCCTTATCCGAGAGAGAACACAGTGGGGTTATGTTTGACGTAAGTAGGTGTTCAAGATCAGTTAGTGATCATTTCTAGTCCACGTTCGTTATGCATAGACCACCATACTTTACTTTCTGTATTTGTAAGTTAGCCATTCAAATAAATGCTTAGTCGCTGCTGCGGTCTCACCACTTAACCATACCTCACCTATTAAGCTTTAATAGTCTTGATACCCTTGGAAATGAGATTGTTGAGTCCCTGTGGCTCACAGAGTACTACAACAACAATTGCAGGTACATGTATCGCGATGATTTGACGTGAGAGCGATGCTTGTTTGATTTGGAGATCTTCTTCTTCTTCTTCATCATCAATCTAGAATGGGTTCCAGGCGGCAGCCTGGAATAGCAAGGATGGATGTCATTTTATCGTATGATTTCGTCCGTAGTCGGACCTTGCTCTTCTGTATGATGTTTGAGTATGTTGTTGTATTGATGTGATATTGATGTAGCTTATGGGGAGTGTAAGACAATTCCATATACTCATCTCTTCCGTAAATATACTTGTAATGATATCCATTCTTGCAACACGACGAGATGCGCTTCTATCCCTATCGAGGCCCTCGTGCCAAAATAAGGATAGGATCACATCTTGGGCGTGACGTTACATGATGTGATATATGTGATGTATGAGATAATCATGTTTTTTTATAGAATATCATGACTTGCATGTCTATGAGTACGGCAACCGGCAGGAGCCTTAGGGGTGTCTTTGATTATTGTAAGACCCGCGTGTCAATCTTTAAGCATCTTGTAATGCTTTACTTTATCGCTAAGCGGTAGCAATAGTAGTATGAGCATGATGGGCGTGACAACCCTGATGGCGACACAATGATGGAGATCATGGTGTTATGCCGGTGCCGATGGAGATCATGCTGGTGCTTTGGAGATGGAGATCAAAAGCACAAGTTCATGGCCATATCATGTCACTTATGATTTGCATGTGATGTTAATCCTTTAATGCACCTTGTTTTGCTTAGAACAACGATAGCATTATAAGGTGATCCCTCACTTAAATATCAAGATGAATTGTGTTCTCCCCGAGTGTGCACCATTGAGTAAGTTCGTCGTGTCGAGACACCACGTGATGATCAAGTGTGATAGACTCTACGTTCGCATACAACGGGTGCAAGCCAATGTTGCACATGCGGAACACTAGGGTTAAACTTGACGAGCCTAGCATGTATAGACATGGCCTCGGAACACAAGAGACCGAAAGGTCGAGCATGAGTCATATAGTAGATATGATCAACATGATGATGTTCACCATTGAAACCACCTTAACTCACGTGATGATCGGACTTGAGTTGGTGAATATGGATCATGTATCCCTCAGATGACCTGAGGGATGTCAATTTGAGTGGGAGCATTAGTAATTTGATTAACTAAAGTCATTATCTTGAACAATAGTCTTAGTAACCTTTGCTTATTTATGTTGTAGATCAATGGCTCGCACAGTAGCACCCCTGAATTTTAATGCGTTCCTAGAGAAAGCTAAGTTGAAAGATGATGGAAGTAACTTTGTGGACTGGGCCCGTAATCTGAGGATTATCCTCACGGCTTCCCAGAAGGCATATGTCCTTGATGCACCGCTTGGTAACCAACCCGCAGATATGTCATCCGAAGACGTTAAGAACGCTTGGGAGGGACATTCTGGAGATTACTCAATAGTTCAGTGTGCAATATAGTATGGCTTAGAACCGAGACTTCAAAGACGTTTTGAACGTCATGGAGCATATGAGATGTTCCAGGAGTTGGAGTTTATCTTTAAGAAGAATGCCTAGATCGATAGGTATGAGACCTCCGATAAGTTATATGCTTGCAAAATGGAGGAGAACGGGTCTATTAGTGAACGTATACTCAGAATGTTTGGGTATTCGACCCGTTTGACGGAGTTAGGGATGCCCCTTCCGCCCGAGGCGATCACTGACAGAGTTCTTCAATCATTGCCACCTAGCTACAAGAGCTTCGTGATGAACTATAACATGCACGGGATGACCAAGTTAGTCGCCGAGCTGTTTGCGATGCTGAAAGTCGCAGAGTCTGAAATCCAGAAAGAACATCAAGTGTTGATGGTCAATAAAACCACTAGTTTCAAGAAGCATGGCAAGGGCAAGAAGGGTAACTCCAAGAAGGGTGGCAAAACAATTGCTCCTCCCGTGAAGAAACCCAAGGCTGGACCCAAGCCAGAAACTGAGTGCTTTCATTGCAAGGGAACTGGTCACTGGAAGCGGAACTGCCCTAAGTACATGCCGACAAGAAGGCGGTCAACACCAAACAAGGTATATATGATATACATGTTATTGATGTGTACCTTACTAGCTCTCGTTGTAGTGCCTGGGTATTTGATACCTGTTCGGTTGCTCACATTTGCAACTCAAAGCAGGACCTACGAAATAGACGGAGGCTGGCTATGGATGAAGTGACGATGCGTGTGGGAAATGGTTCCAAGGTTGATGTGATCGCCGTCGGCACGCTCGCTCTTCGACTACCATCAGGATTAGTGATGAACCTGAATAATTGTTATTTAGTGCCTGCGGTAAGCATGAACATTATATCTGGATCTTGTTTATTGCGAGATGGTTACTCATTTAAATCAAAGAATATTGGTTGTTCTATTTATATGAGTAATATCTTTTATGGTCATGCACCCAATGTGAGGGGTTTATTCTTATTGAATCTTGATAGTAATGATAGACATGTTCATAACATTGATGCCAAAAGATGTAGAGTTGATAATGATAGTACCACTTGTTGGGGAACGTTGCATGGGAAACAAAAAATTTCCTGCGCACACGAAGATCTATCCATGGTGATGAGCATCTACGAGAGGGAGAGTGGATCTACGTACCCTTGTAGATCGCTAAGCGGGAAGCGTTAAGAAACGCGGTTGGTGTAGTCGAACGTCTTCACGATCCAAATCGCCGTGCGTCCCGCGATCCAATCATGATCCGTCCCGCGATCTAATCACGATACGTCCCACGATCCGATCACGATCCGTCTCACGAACTTGATCATGATCCGTCCCACGAACTTGATCACGATCCTACCGATCTAGCGCCGAACGGACGACACCTCCGCGTTCAGCACACGTACAGCTTGATGACGATCTCCACCGTCTTGATCCAGCAAGAAGGAGTGGAGAGGAAGAAGAGTTCTCCGGCAGCCTAACGGCGCTCCGGCGATGGTGGTGGAGCAATTCCGACAGGGCTTCGCCTAAGCACTGCAGAAAACCGATCTAGAGGAGAAACTATGCACTAGAGATTAGGGTTTGCACGTGGCTGAAAATTCTGTGCCAAAACCCTAAAATCCTCTAGTATATATAGGATGAGAGGAGGAGGAGGCTTGGCTGGCAAAAAGCCAGCCCTTGGGTCGACCAAAGTGGGAGGTGGAGGAAGACTCTCCTCCTCCACTCCTAGTAGGACTAGGACTCTTCCTTTTTGCCTTTTTTTCCACCTTTTTCCTTTGGGTTTCTTTCTTCCAGCCACATGGGCCTATTGTGGTTGTTCCACCATCCCAATAAGGTATGGTTATTACTTTCCCACAGCCCATGAAGCCTCTTGGGTCGAAATACCCCTCCCGGAGGTCTCCCGGTACACTCCCGGCACTCCCGGTACACTACCGATAAGCCCGGAACTTTTCCGGCGACCAAAACAGGACTTCCTATATATGAATCTTTACCTACGGACCATTCCGGAGCTCCTCGTGACGTCTAGGATCTCATCCGGGACTCCGAACAAACTTCGGTCACCACCATACATAACTCTATACTACCGAAACGTCACCAAACCTTAAGTGTGCAGACCCTGCGGGTTCGAGAACTATGTAGACATGACCGAGACATCTCTACGGTCAATAACCAATGGCGGGACCTGGATGTCCACATTGGTTCCTACATATTCTACGAAGATCTTTATCGGTCGAACCTCTATGTCAAGGATTCAGTTAATCCCGTATGATGTTCCCTTTGTTCTTCGGTATGTTACTTGCCCGAGATTCGATCGTCGGTATCTCCATACCTAGTTCAACCTTGTTACCTGCAAGTCTCTTTACTCGTTCCGTAATACAAGATCCCGCAACTAACAATTAGTCACATTGCTTGCAAGGCTCATTGTGATGTTGTATTACTGAGTGGGCCCCGAGATACCTCTCTGTCACACGGAGTAACAAATCCCAGTCTCGATCCATGCCAACTCAACATACACCATTGGAGATACCTATAGAGCACCTTTATAGTCACCCAGTTACATTGCGATGTTTGATACACACAAGGCACTCCTCCGGTGTCAGTGAGTTGCATGATCTCATGGTCATAGGAACAAATACTTGACATGTAGAAAACAATAGCATTAAACTGACACGATCATATGCTACGTTTGTAGTTTGGGTCTTGTCCATCCCATCATTCTCCTAATGATGTGATCCCGTTATCAAATGACATCTCATGTCAATGGCTAGGAAACCTTAACCATCTTTGATCAACGAGCTAGTCTATTAGAGGCATACTAGGGACATGGTTTTGTCTATGTATCCACACATGCATTTAAGTCTCCGATCAATACAATTATAGCATGGATAATAAACGATTATCATAAACAAGGAAATATGATAATAACTAATTTATTATTGCCTCTAGGGCATATTTCCAACACCACTTTCTTGTGGCACCGTCGTTTGGGTCATATTGGTGTAAAACGCACGAGGAAGCTCCATGCTGATGGACTTTTGGAGTCACTTGATTTTGAATCGCTTGACACATGTGAACCATGCCTCATGGGCAAGATGACTAAAACGTCGTTCTCTAGAACAATGGAACGGGCGAGTGATTTGTTGGACATCATACATACTAATGTGTGCGGTCCGATGAACATTGAGGTGTGCGATGGATATTGTTATTTTCTCACCTTCACTGATGACTCAATGCCTAGTGACTGCAGAAGGTACAGAGAAGACGAGTGTCATCCCCTATGCTTCAGCCATAGGCGCTATCATGTATGCGATGCTGTGCACAAGACCCAATGTCAGCCTTGCCATAAGTATGGTCAGAAGGTTTCAAAGTGATCTTGGAAAGGAGCACTGGACGGTGGTCAAGAATATCCTTAATTACCTAAAAAGGATTAAGGAAATGTTTCTCGTTTATGGAGGTGATCAAGAGCTCGTCATAAAGGGTTACGTCGATGCAAGCTTTGACACTGATCCGGATGACTCTAAGTCGCAAACCGGATACATGTTTATTATCAATGGGGGAGTGGAAAGCTGGTGCAGTTCCAAGCAAAGCGTGGTAGCCAATTCTACATGCGAAGTGGAGTACAACGCAGCCTCGGAGGCAGCAAAGGAAGGTGTCTGGATGAAGCAGTTCATGACAGATCTTGGACTAGTGCCCAGTGCACTGAATCCAATGGCTCCGTTGTGTGATAACATTGGTGCCATTGCTCTGTCCAAGGAACCAAGGTTTCACAATAGGACCAGACACATAAAGCGACGCTTCAATTCCATCTGCGATTACGTCGAGGAGAAGGACATAAATATTTGCAAAGTGCACGCGGATCTGAATGTTGCAGACCCGTTGACTAAACCTCTTCCAAGGGCTAAACATGATCAACACCAGAACTGCATGGGTGTTCAATTCATTACAATGTAAATCTCATAGTGATGTGAACTAGATTATTGACTCTAGTGCAAGTGGGAGACTATTGGAAATATGCCCTAGAGGCAATAAATTAAGTGTTTATTATTATATTTCCTTGTTAACGATAATCGTTTATTGTCCATGCTATAATTGTATTGACTGGAAACACATTGCATGTGTGGATATATAGATTACACCTTGTCCCTAGTATGCCTCTAGTAAACTAGCTCGTTGAACAAAGATGGTCAAGGTTTTCTGGCCATTGACATGAGATGTCATTTGATAACATGATCACATCATTAGGAGAATGAAGTGATGGACAAGACCCAAACTATAAACGTAGCATATGATCGTGTCAGTTTATTGCTACAGTTTTTGCGTGTCAAGTATATGCTCCTATGACCATGAGATCATGCAACTCACTGACAGCGGAAGAGTGCCTTGTGTGTATCAAACGTCACAACGTGATGGGGTGACTATAAAGGTACTCTACAAGTATCTCCGAGGGTGTCTGCTGGGTTGGCATCGATCAACACTGGGATTTGTTGCTCCGTGTGAAGGAGAGGTATCTCAGGGCCCACTCGGTAATACAACACCACGATAAGCCTTGCAAGCAATGTGACTAAGTGTTAGCCATGGGATCTTGTATTACGTAACGAGTAAAGAGACTTGCCGGTAACGAGATTGAACAAGGTATAGAGATACCGATGATCGAATCTCGGGCAAGTAACATACCGAAGGACAAAGGGAACATCATACGGGATTAACTGAATGCTTGACATAGAGGTTCGACCGATAAAGATCTTCATATAATATGTAGGAATCAATATGGTCATCCAGGTCCCGCTATTGGGTATTGATAGTAGAGGTGTCTCGGTCATGTCTACATAGTTCTCGAACCCGTAGGGTCTACACACTTAAGGTTCTATGACGTTTCGATATAGTTGAGTTATGTGGGTTGGTGACCGAAGGTTGTTCGGAGTCCCGGATGAGATCCCGGATGTGAAGAGAATCTCCAGAATGGTCCGGAGGTAAAGATTCATATATAGGATGTTCCGTGTTGGTTACCGGGAAAAGTTCGGACGTCACCAGTAACGTACCGGGGGTGCCGGGAGGGTCCCGAGGGTCCACCGAAAGGGGCCACCAGTCCCAAAGAGCTACATGGGCTGTGAGAGAGGGCACACCAGCCCCTGGTGGGCTGGCCTCCCCTCCCACAAGGCCCATGCGTCTGGGGGGTTGGTGGGAGGGCCAACCCTAGGGTTGGTGCCACCTTACTTGGGTGGAAAGCCACCCTAGGGTGCTTCCACCCTTGGCCGCCGCCCCAAGGGGGAAATCCTAGGGGTTTGGGTGCACCACCCCTCCCCCTATATATATGTGAGAGGGAGGAGGGTAGCCACATCCTAAGCCACGACGCAGCCCTTCCTCCCTCTCCGATAGCATCTCCTCTAGATTGATTCGGCGATGCTTAGCGAAGCTCTGTCGGATCAGCTCCACCACCGCCACCGCCGCGGCGTCATGCTGCCGGCGAACCAATCTACCTCTCCGCTCCCTCTTGCTGGATCAAGAAGGCGAACATCTTCATCGAGGTGCACGTGTGCTGAACACGGAGGTGCCATCCATTCGACACTTGATCGGGAGTTCGTGGGACGGTTTGCGACTCAGATCGCGGAGACGTGCGAGTACATCAACCGCGTTCTTTAATACTTCCACCTAGCGATCTACAAGGGTACGTGGATCCAATCTGTCCTCTCATAGATGCTCATCTCCTAGATTGATCTTGGTGCAGCGTAGGATTTTTTCCCCATGCAACGTTCCCCAACATAATTGTCCCATACAAGGTGGACAAGATTGTGCAAGCATGTCTTTTTCCAGAAATGTTTCTTGGTCTAACTTCCCTCCTGTTCAACTCTGCTTTTGCCAATATGCTTGGTGGAATGCAAACTAGTGGTGTTGACTTCAAGAGGAAATTACTCATGTACTTGATCTCAAATGTCTTTGCCCCCACGACAACGTTACCAACATGAACTGGTGCAAGTTCATAGTTGATTTCCTTCATAAATCATTATCTAACAAGTCATACAACAAAGGCTGCCGGCTGCATCTAATGGCTAGTTTATCTTTGTCACACCTTCTGCTATGGACTTCTTACCCCCAGTCTATTCTTACCCCTTTTTTTGTGCCATCACTTTCATCCTCACGATTTCATTTTTTGCAGCTCATGTATATCGACAAACTCGACATCCACATTGTTAACCTCAACCCAGTTGGTGGATTGCCTCCATCATACAAGTTTGCTGCGACTGCTTGGTCTGATGCCGCAATCAAGGCTATTCTCATTGCTGACAGGAAGCCTGATGGGACGTACGACAAGCTGCAGGCTAGTACTTTCAACATCCCTTTTTCACATGACCAAAATCACATACAAACTTTATGACAACTTTTATTTGGTTACTATTCATTGCTATTTCTAATTTCACTACACATGGCAACTTCTGTACATGCTAGATGGCAACATTACTGTAATCCACTTGGTAACATTACTATAATCCACATGGCAACATTAGTCCTCTCCACGTGGCAACTTCTGTACACTCTACACTACACCTTCTCCCAGCATTAGCATGTTCTGGCTGGTAACATTTGTGTCATCCACATGGAAACTGCTGTCCAATCTAAATGGCAACATTTCTTTAACCCACATGGCAACATTTTGTGCTCTATACATGGCAACATTTGTGCACCATACATGCCGTCCTCTACCAACAATAGTGTGTTCTAGATGGCAATATTTGTGTCATCCACATGGCAACTACAGTGCATTCTATATGGTAACAGTATTGTAATCCACATGGCAACATTTTTCTGCTCTCCAGATGGCAAACTGATTCACACTAACAACAACACATAATGAAGTACTGATGGCAACTACACAGTCTTCACCCTTGAACACCTCTATGCTAATCACACCCACTGATGCTGGCATTACTACATTAGAGAATGTCCATTTCTCTATCTTGCGCATTCTAACTTATTCTTCCTCGTACGCATGCTGCCTCACAAGCTCACAACAAATTTAACAACCTACCTTTTTCTCCCCTGCAATGCTATCATCACTCACTCTTAACGCACTACACCTTTTTTTCCTGCAGCTTATGGTCAAACACAACATTGATTACAACTTCTTTGGGGGGCCCAACAACTTCAGCAAATGGATGGATGTTCACACGAATGCTTCGTGCCCATTAACTGTAAGTACCACATTATTTTTTTGTTGTAGCTTTTGCAATATAGTTCAAACTCTTGGCTCACCACATTTTGTCTCTCCTCCTTTTTTATGTTCTCCAAACAAAGGAAAGAAGGAACATTGAGAATCTTGTTGGCCAGTTTGCGTCTGGTATGACCTACCTTCTTGGCAACCTTGTACGGGGTTGGACTGTAATGTCCGGTGGTGACGGAGAAGAAGTTGCCAACCAATTTTAGTCTTTTGTTAGGGGTGGCACATCTTGCCCAACTGGCTCTAGGGCCAGATACGACCACAACGATTCACAAGAGGCACCCCAAACTGATGACAATACATCCGTTGATGACTCTGACTACAACGATGAGATTGTGCAACTCCCAGATACCGTAGGAATACTTTGGGTGTGCCAAACGTCACAACGTAACTAGGTGGCTATAAAGGTACACTACGGGTATCCCCAAAAGTATCTGTTGGGTTGGTACGAATCGAGACTGGGATTTGTAACTCCGTGTGATGGAGAGGTATCTCTAGGCCCACTCGGTAAGACATCATCATAATGAGCTCAATGTGACTAAGGAGTTAGCCACGGGATGATGTGTTACAGAACGAGTAAAGAGACTTGCCGGTAACGAGATTGAACAAGGTATAGGGATACCGACGATCGAATCTCGGGCAAGTATCATACCGGTAGACAAAGGGAATTGTATAAGAGATTGATTGAATCCCCGACATCATGGTTGATTCGATGAGATCATCATGGAGCATGTGGGAGCCAACATGGGTATCCATATCCTGCTGTTGGTTATTGACCGAAGAGGTGTCTCGGTCATGTCTACGTGCCCCCCGAACCCGTAGGGTCTACATACTTAAGGTTCGATGACGCTAGGGTTATAGGGAAATAGTGTACGTGGTTACCGAAGGTTGTTCGGAGTCCCAGATGAGATCCCGGACGCCACGAGGAGTTTCGGAATGGTCCGGAGGTAAAGATTCATATATAGGAAGTGAGGTTTTGGTCACCGGAAGTGTTTCGGGCATCATCGATAACTCACCGGGACCACCGAAAGGGTTCCGGGGGTCCACCATGTGGGCCACCAGCACCAGAGGGCCGCATGGGCCGCAGATGGGAGGGAACCAGCCACTAGGTGGGCTGGTGCGCCCCCCTACAAGGGCCCAAGGCGCAACATAAGGTGGGAGGGGGAGGGGCAAACCCTAGGGGCAGATGGGCCCTAGGCCCACCTAGGGCGCCGCCCCTCCCTCTCTCCCTCTGGCCACTACACCAGATGGGATTTGAGGCTGTCGCCGGCCCCTAGGGTGGGAACCCTAGGGCTGTGCCCTCCCTCCTCCTCCTCCTCCTATATATAGTGGAGGGTTTGGGGCTGCCAAAGACACACATCTCTCTCTCCTCGGCACAACACTACCCCTCCTCCTCGTTCTCCGTAGTGCTTGGCGAAGCCCTGTCAGAGTACCATGCAACTCCATCGTCACCACGCCGTCGTGCTGCTGGAGCTCTCCCTCAACCTCTCCTTGCTCCTTGCTGAATCAAGGCGTAGGAGACGTCACCGGGCTGCACGTGTGTTGAACGCGGAGGCACCGTTGTTCGGCGCTTAGATCGGAATCCACCGCGATCTGAATCGCTGCGACCATGACTCCACCAACCGCGTTCTAGTAACGCTTCCGCTTTGCGATCTTCAAAGGTATGAAGATGCACTCTCCCCTTAATCGTTGCTGGTTTCTCCATAGATTGATCTTGGCGATCGTAGGAAAATTTTGAATTACTACTACGTCTCCCAACAGTGGTATCAGAACTAGGTCTATGCGTAGAATCTATGCATGAGTAGAACACAAGTTGTTGTGGGCGTCGATCTTGTTAATTTGCTTGCCATTACTAGTCTTATCTTGATCCGACGGTATTGTGGGATGAAGCGGCCCGGACCAACTTTACACATACACTTACGTGAGACCGGTTCCACTACCTGACATGCACTTGTTGCATAAGGTGGCTAGAGGGTGTCTGTCTCTCCCACATTAGTCGGATCGTATTCGATGAAAAGGGTCCTTATGAAGGGTAAATAGCAATTGGCATATCACGTTGTGGTTTTGGCGTAGGTTAGAAACGTTCTTGCTAGAAAGCTATAGCAGCCACATAAAAACTTGCAACAACAAATTAGAGGACGTCTAACTTGTTTTTGCAGCATATGCTTTGTGATGTGATATGGCCAAAGGATGTGATGTGATGCATTGTGATGTATGAGATTGATCATGTTCTTGTAATAGGATTCATGACTTGCATGTCGATGAGTATGACAACCGGCAGGAGCCATATGAGTTGTCTTAATTTATTGTATGACATGCGTGTCAATCATAAACGCCATGTAATTGCTTTACTTTATTGCTAATCGTTAGCCATAGTGATGAGTACATCCCTACTAATGCTACACCCACAACTCCGACTGCTATACATACAGGACCAATTACCAGAGCTCGCGCACGTCAATTGAATTACCAGGTAATTTCGTTTCTTGGAAATCCTTCTAATGTTCATGAACATATGATGTTGCCTAAATTAGATACTTTTGTTTTACTTATGAATGAAGGACCTAGCATGGACAAGAAGGATGACCATTGGAGTGGGATCAAGCATGGAGAAGAAGGTGCGTGCGCGGGAAAGAACAATGGAGCTTCCAGTGATGATTTTCGCACTTTGAAGCCACCATAATGGGAGCGAGAAGCCTTGGACGAAATATGCATGTTGCCACTTTATAAAATTTGTCCCTAGGCTAATATAGGTGCTGCGCCACCTTATTTTTGCGCTAGGCCCATGTAATTTCGAAATACCATATTATAGTGTAGCAACCCGACCTGAAAGGTCGAATCTCCGGTGTTTCTGTACCATCCCAAGATCATGCTGGTACACACACGGTACATCAATGTATATATCAAAGTGAAATCACACAGCTTTAATAATCGAAAAATCTCATATCGAGTCCTTTATTACAATAAGAATTACAATAAGGTGGCTGAAGGCCAACTCATGAGAGTAACTAATCTTGCGGAAGCTTCAAAGGTAGTTGAGTCCATCTGACTCCAAGGGCATCTCACCGAGCGTAGAGCATATCCTCACTCCTGGTCGAAAAAGTACTCTACAACATGATACGTTGCAGCCATATAGGTCAGCATATTGAATATGTCGACAATGTCACAAAAGAGGGGGTGTAAATTAATCATCTATTCTATATGCACATATGGAAGGTGGGGTACTAAGTTTTTGCATAAAGCCAATTTTCCTACAACAAGAGAGGGCTGAAAATTATTACTACAATGTTGGTTGATTAATGAGATGGTTCCACCAACCAATTCTCATACCCAAGTTGACATTAATACCCACATCAATGTAATTAATTGTGTTGAGAGTTCCACATAGTTTCAGTTCCTTTGGCTCAAGCTGTCCATGACCGTGGACACGGCTAATCGATTAGGTTTGGGTACTCTGTAGAGTTTTGCACACGTTCCCCACAAGATTTGATCGCCTCCGTTGGATTTCTCACACTTCAAGGTGTTTGAGAAACGGATGACCAAAACATGGTCTTCTAAAGGTTTTCCCCGAGACTCTGTCGGTGTCCATCCTTTCCTACCATTCTTCTACATCTCGTAGCATCGCCTGTCCAGGGTCACCACGATATCCAACCAAGCCAGAGCCCAGAATGGCTTGTGGCTGTGTAGGTAAGTCTTGGGTCTTGAAGCATCCATCCATCTCTTTGTGCCTGGGTGGACCTTTCCGCATGAATACTGGCACTTCTCTAGCATCATCTAGGCTAACCACTGGTTACTCCAGGGCACCGTTCAACCATCATCCACTGAGAGGTATGTTGAAAACTCGGAGTCTCGAAGTCTTGATCATCTTGTAGGTCTTCAAATTATTAACTCACAACTCTCATGAATCACACAACCAACCCTGTCTACTAATAGCATAGCAAAATTTAAATCAACGTTTCCCGAGGCCAATGTGTCAAAGGGTTGAGGGGTGCCTACCACATGATACTACATCAAGTAACCAAGTTTCCAAATTACCTACTTTGCACGCAATTGGGGAGATGGTAGAACTAATGCAATAAAACATAGGTATACATGGTCAAAGTGACTTGCCTTGCTGACGATCCTTGTATTCAAGTGACTCTAGATAACAAGCTTCGCAATCCGGATAATCTAACGAATCAAACAAAGCACATAATAAGCATAAACACAATACAATTCATACAACAGCAAGGTAAACAAATATTTTCAACAAGCAATAGCACAATCAAAAAGAAGAAACACTTAAAGTATAAGACTCTAAAAATTTTGGTGTCAAAAATCTCTACTAAGACATGACAAGTCACAAATTTGTTTTGAACAACTAGAAATTTAGATAACAGAAAAGTAAATATAATTTTTATTAGAAAACAGAAAGTATTTCATTATAAAAAATTTGTGCAAAAGAGTTACTACAAACCTTTTTTCTAAATAATACTAAAGGTGAAACATAAGATGTATCTATTCAAACTAGAGCACAAAACAATTTGAAAAATATATTTTTATTAACAGAAAATAATACACCAAATGTTAAATCAACAGAACCTAATGAAATCTAAAAACAAAAGTTAAACTATATCAGGTTCAAACTAAACAAAAATCAATTTAACAAAAATCTATTAAGAACTAAACATATTTTGTTTTTGTTAAAAAGAGTAACCACATTTATCCTAAAAATTCTCAAACTATGTAGGATGATAGGTCTAACTAATACAAACCAGTGGCAAAAAGATTCACTCAAAAATAAATTTTTTAAACTCATGTTATACAGATTTTAGTAATTTAAGCAAATTTGGTTAGATTCAAATTTTAAAGTTCAATTTTGAAATCTAAGCATACAGACATAAACTACAACATATTTGTGAACTAATGCAAAAAGAATCAACTAAAAACACCAAATATTTTAAAAGATATGATAAAATCAAAAAACAGAAAACATTCTGTTTTCTAAAACAGAAAAGAAAAAGAAAAACTAACCTAACTAACGGACAGGGTGACGTGGCATGCTGTGATTGGCCGCGAGGGCGTGCGTGCGGGAGCTAGCGAGCGGTTGGCCGAGACTTAACGCGTACCGGTTCGTTTATTAAATAGATCTAATCTCGCGCGTTGGATTGGGATCGGACGGCTACGGGTGGAGGTGGTGGCTTACAGAGAGGGGGTCGAGGTCTCCGGCGATGTCGACGGCGGCCTGAAGTCGGAAGTGCTCGGGGACGACGGTGCGGTGGTCGGGGGCGGCGTCTGAGAGCTTCAAACGGCGGCGGTGAGTCTCCGGCATCGATTGGTGGCGTCGGAGGGGGCTGGGGGTGAGTGTGGTGACTGGCACGAGCTCAGGGAGGTCCGGTTGGGTGCCAAACTCCGGCAAGGTGTGGGGCAGCATTCCGGCGAGGGAAGAGGGGGTTTTCGGGTGGGGAACGAAGAGTGGAGGGTCGGGGCTTTATATAGGGGCGGTGCGGTGGTCGGGGAGGGCACGAGGGGCAAGATCCGCGGAGAGGGATCGCTGGCGACGTCGTCGGGCGCGGGGAAGGGGATGAGCGCATTGACGCCGCGGTCGGACGGTGGGTCCCACGCGTGAATGAGGGTGGTGTTGGGGAACGTTGCATGGGAAACAAAAAATTTCCTACGCACACGCAAGATCTATCCATAGTGATGAGCATCTACGAGAGGGAGAGTGGATCTACATACCCTTGTAGATCGTTAAGCGGGAAGCGTTAAGAAACGCGGTTGGTGTAGTCGAACATCTTCGCGATCCAAATCGCCGAGCGTCCCGCGATCCAGTCACGATCCGTCCCGCGAACTCATCACGATTCATCCCGCGATCTCATCACGATCCGTCCCGCGATCTCATCACGATCCGTCCCGCGATCTCATCACGATCCGTCCCGTGAACTCATCACGAACCGTCTCACGATCTTGTTCACGGTCCTTCCAATCTAGCACCGAACGGACGACACCTCCACGTTCAGCACACGTGCAGCTTGATGACAATCTCCACCGTCTTGATCTAGCAAGAGGAAGTGGAGAGGGAGAAGAGTTCACCGGCAGCGTGACGGCGCTTCGGTGATGGTGTTGGAGCAATTCCGGTGGGGCTTCGCCTAAGCACTGTGGAAATTCAAAATATTATTGCCTCTAGGGCATATTTCCAATAGTCTCCCACTTGCACTAGAGTAAATAATCTAGTTCACATCGCCATGTGATTCGCATTGTTATGAATGTAACACCCAATGAGTTCTGGGGCTCGATCATGCTTTGCATGTGAGAGAGGTCTTAGAGTCAACGGGTCTGCGACATTCAGATCCGTGTGTACTTTGCAAATCTCTATGTCAAACTGTAAACACTTCTACCACACTCCACTTGGTACTATTCCAAATGGCTGCTCCTACTATACGTATCCAGATTGCTACTACGAGTTATCCGGATTGGTGTTAAAGCTTGCATCGACGTAACTCTTTACGATGAACTCTTTATCACCTCCATAATCGAGAAACATCTCCTTAGTTTTTAGTTACTAAGGATAACCTTGACCGCTGTCCAGTGATCCACTCCTAGATCCCTCTTGTACCCCTTGACAGACTCATGGCAAGGTACACACAGGTGCGGTAAACAGCATGGCATACTATACAGAGCCTATGGCTAAGGCATAGGGGACGACATTCGTCCTTTTTCTTTCTTCTGCCATGGTCGAGCTTTGAGTCTCACTCAACTTCACACCTTACAAAGCAGGCGAGAACACTTCTCTCTGACCAATCCATTTTGAACTCTTTCAAAATCTTGTCAAGGTATGTACTCATTGAAAATCTTAGCAAACATCTTGATCTATCTTTATAGATTTTGATGCTCAACAATTAGGTAGCTTTATCCAGGTCTTCCTTTGAAAAACTCTTTTCAAACAACCATTTATGCTCTCCAGAAATTCTACATCATCTCCGAATAGCAATATGTCATCCACATATACTTATCAGAAACTCTATAGTGCTCCCACTCACTTTATTGCAAATACAAGTTTCTCGTAAACTTTGTATAGACTCAAAAACTTTTATCACCTCATCAAAGTGTATATTCCAACTCCGAGATGCTTGCTTCAGTTCATAGAAGAATCACTAAAGCTTGCACACCTTTTGGCATCCTTAGGACTGACAAAACCTTCTGGTTGTATCACATACAACCTTTCCTCAAGCAAACCGTTAAGGAAACGATGTTTTGACATCCATCTGCCAAATTTCATGATTGAAAGTGTAGCAACTGTTAATATAATTCCAACAGACTTTAGCATCGCTACGAGTGAGAAAGTCTCATCGTAGTCAACTCCTTGAACTTGTCGCAAACTTCTTTGCAACAAGTTGAGCTTTACTAATGGTAACATTTACCATTAGCGTCTGTCTTCATTTTAAAGATCCATTTGTACTTAACGACCTGCCGTCCAACAAGCAAGTCCACCAAAGTCTATACTTGGTTTTCATACATGGATCCTTTCTCGGATTTCATGGCCTCTAACCATTTGTTGGTTTCCGGGCCCATCATCGCTTCTCCATAGTCCGTAGGTTCATCGTTGTCCAATAACATGACCTCCAAGATAGGGTTGTCGTACCGCTCAGTAGCAGTACACGTCCTTGTCGACCTACGAAGTTCGATAGTAACTTGATCCGAAGCTTCATGATCATCATCATTAACTTCCTCTTCAACGGACGTAGGCTTCAGAGAAATAACTTTCTGCGTTGCGCTACTCTCTGGTTGAAGTAAAGGTTCAATAACCTCATCAAGTTCTATCCTCCTCCCACTCAATTCTTTCAAGAGAAACCCTTTCTCGAGAAAGGACCCAGTTTTTTAGCAACAAACATTTTATGCTTGGATCTGAGATAGAAGGTTCACCCAACTGTTCTTTAGGGTATTCTATGAAGATGTATTTGTCCGCTTTGGGTTCGAGCCCATTAGGTGAAAACATTTTCCACACAAGCGTCGCAGCCCCAAACATTAAGAAATGACAGCTTAGGTTTCTATCAAACCATAGTTCACACGGTGTCATCTCAACGGATTTAGATGGTGCCCTATTTAAAGTGAATGTAGTTGTCTCTAATGCATAACCCCAAAACTATAGTAACAAAACGATAATAGACATCATAGCACGCACCATATCCAATAGAGCACGACTATAACGTTCGGACACACCATCACACTATGGTGTTCCAGGTGGCGTGAGTTGTGAAACAACTTTCACATTGTCTAAAGTTGTATGCCAAATTTGTAACTCAGATATTCACCTCCACGATCATATCACAAACATTTTTATCTTCTTGTCACGATGATCTTAAACTTCACTCTGAATTTGCTTGAACCTTTCAAACGATTCAGACTTGGGTTTCATTAAGTAAATATACACTATATCTACTCAAATCATCAGTGAAGGTAAGAAAATAATGATATCCATCGCACGCTACAAGACTCATTGGATTGCATACATCAACATGTATCATTTCCAATAAATCACTTGCCCGCTCCATCAAACCAGAAAACGGGGTCCTTTAGTCATCTTTCCCAAGGGGCATGGTTCGCATGTCTCAACCGATTCGAAATCGAATGAGTGCAAAGATCCATCAACATGGAGTTTCTTCATGCGTTTTATGCCAATATGACATTTAGCAGCAGTGCCACAAGTATGTGGTACTATTATTATTAACTTTGTATCCTTTTGGCATCAATGTTATGAACATGTGTATTACTATGATCAAGTTTTAACAAACCATTCTTACTGGGTGCATGACCGTTGAAGGTATTATTCATGTAAATAGAATAACTATTATTCTCTAATTTAAATAAATAACCGTGTTTGCAATGAACATGATCTAATCATGTTCATGATCAATGCAAAAACACCAAATAACATTTAGGTTCGTCACTAATCTCCAAGGTAGAGAGAGCGTGCGATGTTGATCACATCAACCTTGGAAACATTTCCAACACACATCGTCACCTCACACTTAGCTAGTTCTCTATTTATTCTGTAGCTTTTATTTCGAGTTTACTAACATTTAGCAATCGAACCGGTATCCAATACCCATGTGCTACTAGGAGTACAAGCAAGGTACACATCGATAACACGTATATCAAATATACTTCTGTCGACGTTGCCAGCCTTCTTATCTACCAAGTATCTAGGGTTGTTCCGCTTCAGTGACCTCTCTCCTCATAATTGAAGCACTTAGTCTCGGGTTTGGGTTTCGACTTTGGGTTGCTTCACTGGAGCAGCAACTGACTTGCCATCCATGAAGTTTCCCTGCTTGCCCTTGCCCTTCTCGAAACTAGTGGTTTTACTAACCATCAACACTTGATGCTCCTTCTTGATTTCTACCTTCGCGGTGTCAAACATTGCGAACAGCTCAGGGATCATTAATTCTATCCCTGGCATTTTATAGTTCATCACCAAGTTCTAGTAGCTTTAGTGAAAGTGACTTGGAGAACTATATCAATCACTATCTTATCTGGAAGATGAACTCCCACTCGATTCAAGCGATTGTAGCACCCAGACGATCTGAGCACATGCTCAACGATTGAGCTATTCTCGTTCATCTTGCAGGCAAAGAATCTTGTTGGAGATCTCATATCTCGCAACACGGGCACGAGCCTGAGATCCTAATTTCAGCTCTTAGAACATCTCATATGTTCCGTGACGTTCAAAACATTTCGAAGCCTCAATTCTAAGCCGTAATGCATGACGAACTAACCTATCAAGTAGTCATCAGCACATACCTGTCAGATGTTCACAACATCTACAGACGACGCTAGGGGAGTTGGCGCACCGAGCGGTGCATTAAGGACATAAGCCTTCTGTGCAGCAACGAGGACAATCCTCAGATCACGGATCCAATCCGCAATATTGCTACCATCATCTTTCAACTCTATTTCTCTAGGAACATATAAAAATTCAAGGGAGCTACAGTGCGAGCAAGTAATCTACAACATAATTTGCAAAGACACTACTGACTATGTTCATGATAATGAGTTCAATTAATCATATTACTTAAGAACTCCCACTCAAATTGACATCCCTCCGGTCATCCGAGTGATTCATGATCCAAATTCACCAACTCAAGTCCGATCATCACGTGAGTTGAGGTGGCTTCAATGGTGAACATCATTATGTTGATCATATCTACTATATGACTCATGTTCGACCTTTCGGTCTCTTGTGTTCCGAGGCCATGTCTGTACATGCTAGGCTCGTCAAGTTTAACCCGAGTTTTTTGCGTGTGCAACACTGGCTTGCACCCGTTGTATGTGAACGTAGAGTCTATCACCCGATCATCACGTGGTGTCTCAACACGACGAACTTTCGCAATAGTGCACACTCAGGGAGAACACAATTTTATCTTGAAATTTAAGTGAGGGATCACCTTATAATGCTACCGTCGTACTAAGCATAAGAAGGTGCATAAAAGGATTAACATCACATGCAATTCATAAGTGACATGATATGGCCATGAACTTGTGCTTTAGATCTCCATCTTGAAAGCACCGGCATGATCTTCATTGTCACCGGCACGACACCATGATCTCCATCAACGTGTCTCCATCGAGGTTGTCACGCCCTGCATGCTTCTACTACTATTGGTACCGTTTAGCGATAAAGTAAAGCATTACATAGCGCTTAATGATTGGCACGCTGGTCATACAATAATTAAAGACAACCCTATAGCTCCTGCCGGTTGCCGTACTCATCGACATGCAAGTCGTGAAATTCTACACATCACATGATCATCTCATACATCACATATATCACATCATGTAATTGGCCATATCACATCACAAGATACCCTGAGAAAACAAGTTAGACATCCTCTAATTGTTGTTGCATGTTTTACGTGGCTGCTACGGGTTTCTAGCATAAACCACAACGGTGATACATAATTTTCTTTTCAACCTTCTCAAGGACCGCCTTTGTCGAATCCGATCCAACTAAAGTGAGAGAAACTGCCACCCGCAAGCCATCTAGGCAACAAGTTGCGTCGAGGGAACCGGTCTCTCGTAAGCGTACGAGTAATGTTGGTCTAGGCCGCTTCATCTCACAATACCGCTGAACCAAAATCCGACGAAGGGAGGAAGCAATCTAAGCATCAACGCCCACAAACCTTTTGTGTTCTACTCAAGATCTCATCTACACATAGACCTAGCTCATGATGCCACTGTTGGGGAACGTTGCATGGGAAACAAAAATTTCCTACGCACACGCAAGATCTATCCATGGTGATGAGCATCTATGAGAGGGAGAGTGGATCTACATACCCTTGTAGATCACTAAGCGGGAAGCGTTAAGAAACGCGGTTGGTGTAGTCGAACATCTTCACGATCCAAATCGCCGAGCATCCCGCGATCACATCACGATTCGTCCCGCGATCTCATCACGATCTGTCCGGCGATCTCATCACGATCCGTCCCGTGAACTCATCACGAACCGTCTCGCGATCTTGTTCATGGTCCTTCCGATCTAGCGCCGAACGGACGACACCTCCGCGTTCAGCACATGTGGAGCTTGATGACGATATCCACCTTCTTGAGGGAGAAGAGTTCACCGGAAGCGTGACGGCGCTCCGGTGATGGTGGTGGAGCAATTCTGGCAGGGCTTCGCCTAAGCACTGCGGAAATCCAATCTAGAGGAGCACCGGTGGAACGGGTAGCACGTGGCCGTAAAAACTAGTGCCAAAACCCTAGATATCCACTAGTATATATAGGAGGAGGGGAGAGGAGGCTGCGCCCAAGGGGAGGGCTCCCTCTTGGCTTCGGCCAAACTGGTGGAGGGGGAGTCCTCCTCCAATTGGGAGTCCACCTCTCACACGAGAGGCGAAACTTGGGGAGGACTCCACCCCAATTCGGTTTGGGCCTCTCTCCCCTACGCCTAGTCCACCTTGGCCAACCCCACCAGCCCACTAGGGGCTGGTGGGTCGCCACTTTGGCCCATGGGGTTGGTTGGCTCCACTGGTGGACCCCCGGGACCCATTCGTCACTCCCGGTACACTACCGAAAGTGCTCGAAATCTTTTCGGAGTCCAAACACCACCTTCCTATATATCAATCTTCGTTTCCGGACCATTCCGGAACTCCACATGATGTCCGGGATCTCATCCGGGACTCCGAACAACCTTCGGTCACCACCATACATAACTCTATACTACCGGAACGTCACCAAACCTCAAGTGTGCAGACCCTGTGGGTTTGAGAACTATGTAGACATGACCAAGACACCTCTACGGTCAACAACCAATGGCAGGACCTGGATGTCCACATTGGTTCCTACATATTCTACGAAGATCTTTATCGGTCGAACCTCTATGTCAAGGATTCAGTTAATCCCGTATGATGTTCCCTTTGTTCTTCGGTATCTTACTTGCCCGAGATTCGATCGTCGGTATCTCCATACCTAGTTCAACCTCGTTACCGGAAAGTCTCTTTACTCGTTACATAATACAAGATCCCGTGACTAACACTTAGTCACATTGCTTGCAAGGCTTATTGTGATGTTGTATTACCGAGTGGGCCCTGAGATACCTCTCCGTCACACGGAGTAACAAATCCCAGTCTTGATCCATGCCAACTCAACAGACACCCTCGGAGATACCTGTAGAGCACCTTTATAGTCACCCAGTTACGTTGCGACGTTTGATACACACAAGGTACTCCTCCGATGTCAGTGAGTTGCATAATCTCATGGTCATAGGAACACATACTTTGACATGCAGAAAACAGTAGCAATAAACTGACACGATCATATGCTACGTTTGTAGTTTGGATCTTGTCCATCACATCACTCTCCTAATGATGTGATCCCGTTATTCAAATGACATCACATGTCAATGGCTAGGAAACCTTGACCATCTTTGATCAACGAGCTAGTTCACTAGAGGCATACTAGGGACAAACTGTTGTCTATTTACCCACACATGTAATGTGTTTCCATTCAATACAATTATAGCATGGATAATAAACGATTATCACGAACAAGGAAATATGATAATAGCTAATTTATTATTGCCTCTAGGGCATATTTCCAACAGGTGGGACGCGTGGTTAGCGTGTCGGTGGCCGACCCGGAGTAGTTTCTGGAATTAAAGGCTGTGGGCCGGCCCATTTCTATTTAAAACATTTCCTTTCTATTTCCAGAGCAATGAAAATTCTTTTAATGCATTCAAAATATTTCCAAACATAGGAAATATATATGAAAATGATCAGGAGAATTAATTCTATTTAATGAACATTTTTCCTCTGTCATATTGAATATCTTTTAAAAATTTATTTTTAGAAAAATGCCTAATTGATTTTAAATCATTTTGAGATAAACTTTCAAACAACCCCTTGGTTTTATTGCTCAAATATTTCACCAAGATGTCCCTGGTGTGGAGTGTCATATTACTCCCCTCTTTCTTTGAACATTACCAAAGGTTTTCAAATAGGTGAAACAATTACATGGGAAAAATTGAAAAGGCCTTTTAGAATTTCAAAGGAAACACTTCGACCATTCATTTCATTCAAACAAAGTGATGATGATGCATCGCTATATTTCATAACATTCCAAAATGAAATTTTGGGATGTTACAAACCTACCCACCTTAAGATGAATCTCGCCCTCGAGATTCGGGTTGGCTAGAAAATAGGTGCGGGTGGTCTCTATGAAGATATTCTTCGCGTTCCCAGGTGGCTTCTTCCTCGGTGTGGTGACTCCACAGAACCTTACAGAACTTGATGGTCTTGCTTCGGGTAACTTTGTTGGTAGTCTCGAGGATTCTGACAGGCTTCTCCTCGTAGGTCAGATCACTGTCAAGTTGTATGGCCTCTAGGGGCATTGTGTCTCTCAAAGGAATATCAGCCATCTCAGCATGGCATTTCTTCAGCTGGGAAACATGGAAAACATCATGAACTCCGGACAGTCCTTCCGGAAATTCCAGCTTGTATGCAACTTCGCCTCTACGTCCAAGAATTTTGTAGGGGCCTATGAATCTGGGTGCTAATTTTCCTTTACCACCAAACCTCTTGATTCCTCGAAGTGGGGACACACGAAGGTATGCTCGATCTCCCACTTCATATGTCACCTCCTTGTGTTTGTTATCAGCATAGCTCTTCTGCCTGGATTGAACTATCTTGAGTCGGTCTCAAATCAGTTTGACCTTTTCTTCAGAATCTCGGATGAGATCGAGACCAAAGAGTTTTTGGTCTCCAACACCATCCCACATCAATGGTGTTCTGCACCTCCTTCCGTATAAAGATTCAAAAGGGGCCATCTTCAGACTGGTCTGATAACTGTTGTTGTACGAGAACTCAGCATATGGTAAGTTGTCATCCCAACTGGACCCATAGTCTAGCGCACAAGCTCTCAACATGTCCTCCAGAATCTGGTTGACTCTCTCAGTCTGTCCATCGGTCTGCGGGTGAAAAGTTGTACTGAACTCCAGCCTGGTACCCAAAGTTTCATGTAACTAATGCCAAAACTTTGAGGTAAATTGTGTTCCTCTATCTGACACGATATTTCTCGGAACTCCATGCAGACACACGATCCTGGTCATATATATCTTGGCTAACTTAGCACTGATATAGGTGGTCTTCACTGGAATGAAATGAGCCACCTTGGTCAAGCGATCCTAGGTAATCCTGTGATGAAGTCCATACCAAGCTTATCCCATTTCCACTCGGGGATCGGCAAAGGTTGGAGTAACCCTGCTGGTTTCTGATGTTCCGCCTTTACTCACTGACAAACATCACATATCGCAACATGTTCGGCAATATCCATGTTCATGCCTGTCCACTAGTAACTTTCCTTCAAATCCAGGTACATCTTGGTGTTGCCTGGGTGTATCGAGTATGGTGAATCGTGGGCTTCTTGAAGTCTCAACTTCCTGAGCTCTGGGTCATTGGGCACATAGATTCCGTTCTCAAACCATAGAGTCCCTTGTTCATCTTCACGAAAGTCTTTAGCTTTTCCTTCTTTCATTCTCTCTCGGCTATCTCCTTTTCCGATTTGTGGGCTTCACGAATTCTTTCAGTCAAGGTGGACTAAATCTCTAGTGTGGCAACATATCCTTTTGGAACTATCTCTAATCGAAGATCTCTGAGATCATTGGTTAACTCCTGGGGTAATCCTCCGGCTATGAGTGTGTTCACATAACTCTTCCGACTCAAAGCATCTGCCACAACATTTGCCTTTCTTGGATGGTAATGCAGTCTCATGTCGTAGTCCTTGATTAATTCTAACCATCTTCTCTGTCTGAGGTTCAACTCCTTCTGTGTGAAGATATACATTAGGCTTTTATGATCAGTGTAAACATCACAACTATTTACGATAAGGAAATGTCTCCAGGTCTTGAGTGCATGCACTACGGCTGCTAGTTCCAAATCATGGGTGGCATAATTCAACTCATGGGGTCATAGCTGTCTGGATGCATAGGCTACCACTTTTCCCTCCTGCATGAGTATTGCTCCAAGTCCTTGATGTGATGCGTCACCATAAACCTGGAAGTCCTTCCGAATATTTGGCAGTATCAACACAGGGGCTGTGACCAAACATTTCTTCAACTCCTGGAAACTGGCCTCACATTCCTCAGTCCAGATATACTTAGACTCTTTCTTCAACAACTCTATCATGGGCTTGGAAATCTTTGAGAAATTCTCAATGAACCTCCGGTAATATCCGGCAAGTCCGAGAAAACTGCGGATCTCCTTAACTGAGGTGGGTGACTTCCACTCAGTGACTGCTTCAACCTTAGCGGGGTCTACTGCTATTCCTTCTCCAGAAATAATGTGTCCAAGGAATCCGACTTCCGTCAGCCAAAATTCACATTTACTGAACTTGGCATATAACTGATGCTCTCTAAGCTTCTCCAGAACTAAACGCAAGTGTTCCTTATGTTCTTCCTCGCTCTTGGAGAATATCAAAATTTCATTGATGAACACCACGACAAACTTGTCCAAATATTCCATAAACACTTTGTTCATCATATTCATGAAGTAGGCAAGAGCATTAGTCAAACCAAAGGACATGACCGTATACTCATATAAACCATCCCTTGTGGTGAAGGCTGTTTTGGGTATATCCCGTTCACGAATCTTCAGTTGGTGACACCCTGATCGAAGATCGATGTTGGAGAATACTTTGGCGCCTACTAGCTAATCAAACAGGTCATTAATCATTGGCAGAGGGTACTTATTCTTGATAGGTACCTCGTTCAATGCATGATAATCGACCACCATCCTCAAGGTTTTATCTTTCTTCTCCACCAAAAGAACTGGGGCTCCCCAAGGTGAAGAACTTGGGCGAATATATCCCTTATCCAATAACTCCTTAATCTGCTTCTTGATTTCTACTAAATCATTTGCGGGCATCCGTTAGGGTCTCTTGGAAATTGGGGCGGTTCCTGGTAGTAGCTCTATCAGAAACTCAATCTCTCGATCTGGTGGCATTCCTGGTAATTCCTCCGGGAATACATCTGGAAAGTCTTGTACAACCGGCAATTCCTCCTGAACAACTCCTGTGAGGGAATTTAACCGAGCACTCATCCGTGTGCGTCGAGATACATACTTAATCCTCTTGTTCTCCGGAGTGGTGAGTGAAATAGACTTGCTGGGGCAATCAAGGTTTCCTTCATACTTGGTCATCCAATCCATGCCTAGGATTACATCCAATCCTTGGGATTCTAAGACGATGAGGTCGGTAGGAAAAACATGGTTTCCTATGTGGAGTTTTAAGGCGTGGCATCCTATCCCTGCCATCATCATTCCACCTGGGGAATTGACCTTAATGGGCTGACTAAGGGTTCTGGTGGGTAAACTATACTTTTCCACAACTACGCTTGATATGAATGAATGAGTTACACCAGAATCAAAAAGTACCAGAACTAGACGTGAATGCAATAAAAACATACCAACCACAGTCTCGGGCTGATCATAGAGTTCTTCCACATCAAGGTGGTTCACCTGAGCACGAGGAAAAGGATTTGGCTTCTTAGCTGCGGAGTTGCCGTTGTTTTTGCCATTTCCATTTCCTTGCGTGTTTTGAGGGCATTCAGTGGCATAGTGCCCTGTCTTCTGACACTTGAAACAGGTGATATGGTTCAGATCCTTCTGAGCTGGAGCGGGACGGTGTTGGTTGCCATTCCCACTTCCATTACCATTCTTGAAGTTGCCATTGTTGGGACGATTATTCCCATTTCCTCCATGGTTATGGCCTCCATGGTTGTGCACGGGATGAGTGTGTCCTCCATACTTACCGGTCCCTGATCCGGTATTTCCTAAGTACGAGGTGTAGCGGGGCTTCTGTTGAGCTCCAAAGTGAGACTTCCCCTGTCCATACTTCCTCTTGCGGTTCTCGATTTGTTGCTGCTTCCCCTCCAAGATGAGGGCCTTGTCTACCAGCTCCTGGTAGTTGCTGAAAGTAGCCACCATCAGCTGCATGCTCAACTCATCATTGAGTCCTTCCAAAAACTTCTCTTGTTTGGCTGTATCATCAGCCACATCTCCTGATGCATAACGAGCCAACGTGCTGAAATGATCCACATACTGCGCCACGGAACGGTTCCCCTGGCGTAAGTTGCGAAACTCACGCTTCTTCAGACTCATGGCTCCAGCTGAGACATGAGCAGTGCGGAAAGCTAGCTTGAACTGCTCCCAAGTCACACCAGCAATGGGGTACGTGGTGGTGTAGTTCTCCCACCATGAAGCTGCTGGTTCCTCCAGTTGATGGGCGGCAAAGCGCACCTTTCGAGCCTCAGTGCATCCCGAAGTGGTGAGTTCCCTCTCCATCTTGCGGAGCCAATCATCTGCCACAATGGGCTCAGTGCTGCTGGAGAAAGTTGGTGGATTCAGCCTCAGAAAATGGGTGAGGTTGTCGCCTTGAGGTGGAGGCTGGTTGTTGTGGTTATTGGTCTGATTCTTAATCAACAATTGCATCAGGGCGTTCTGCTACTGGAGAAGTTGTGTGAGTTTCGGCAGGAAAGTGAAGTTGGGCTCACGTTGCGGAGGCATCTTGCTGTTTTCAGAGGGGTGAGAATTAGAATAGAACAAGGAACTAAAAGGAAATTCACTACCCATATGCAATGCAACAAACATATCACACCAAACACTCATTCATTTATTCAACTCAAGGTTCAAACATCGAGATACAAATCTCCAAATCAAACTAAGCATCGACCTATGCTTTAACGACGAAAATAAAGATACATGGGGGCATAACTAAAGTTCTCCTCAAAAGTACATGGTGAAGTGGCCTCCTCCGGTGGTGCTCTCCTCATAGTCATCATCGTTGCTGATCAAGGGAGCCATGTCTCCTTCTGGATGAAGATTTTCACCCATGTCCATCTGTTCCTCCAGAGTTGCAATGCGAGTGTTTAGCTTATCGATCCTCTCTAAGAGATCCTTCACTTCATACTCATGCTCGTACTTGGCTTCCCGTAGGTCAGCTCCGAGGTCAATCTCGCGGTTCATCAGCCACTTGATCGTCTTCGTCTCGGCACGTACCCGATGCTGCAAGGTCCGAATGTGCGTCTCCAGAGTCTGGATATAGGAAATGGTGGTGTCTTCAGTGGGAGTGGTTATGATATTTCCATTGGCATCCCTGCGACAAAGCACGCTGAGTCCTGGTGAAATGGGTCCACCCCTGTATTCCTCCTGAATACGTCCAAGGGCGCGGTGAATTGCCATGTCTCTCCCAAGTATCCAGCTGGGTGCCACAAACTTGGAGTCCATGGGTTCCTTACGATTTCCAAAGGTCTTCCCGGGGATGTGCACCTCGATCCTGTAGCGTCCATCTTGTGGAAAAGACATGATAGGAGTCTCGGTGATGCTTGACAAAGCAATCCTTACGTCCCTGACGATCCTCATCAGCTCCTTGCCAAAGGGCATCGTCGCGTTAGGCTGACAAAACTCCGTGATCAAATCTGGGATGAAGGTGGCCATCCATAAATTTTGAAATAAATCAGAGGGAAGTCAGAAACGAGTAGATGACAGTATAAGAATTTTAAAGACAAAAGAGAAATAAATCCTAAGGCTTTTCCAATCCTAGAGGTTACGTCCTACGGTCAGCGTGTGCTCTGATACCATTTATGTAGCGACCCGGCCTGAAAGGTCGAATCTCCGGTGTTTCTATACCATCCCAAGATCATGCTGGTACACACACGGTACATCAATGTATATATCAAAGTGAAATCACACAGCTTTAATAATCGAAAAATCTCATATCGAGTCCTTTATTACAATAAGAATTACAATAAAGTGGCTGAAGGCCAACTTGTGAGAGTAACTAATTTTGCGGAAGCTTCAAAGGTAGTTGAGTCAATCTGACTCCAAGGGCATCTCACCGAGCGTAGAGCGCATCCTCACTCCTGGTCGGAAAAGTACTCTGCAACATGATACGTTCCAGCCGTATAGGTCAGCATATTGAATATGCCGGCAATGTCACAAAAGAGGGGGTGTAAATTAATCATCTATTCTATATGCACATATGGCAGGTGGGGTAGTAAGTTTTTGCATAAAGCCAATTTTCCTACAACAAGGGAGGGCTGAAAATTATTACTACAATGTTGGTTGATTAATGAGATGGTTCCACCAACCAATTCTCATACCCAAGTTGACATTAATACCCACATCAATGTAATTAATTGTGTTGAGAGTTCCAGATAGTTTTAGTTCGTTTGGCTCAAGCTGTCCATGACCGTGGACACGGCTAATCGATTAGGTTTGGGTACTCTGCAGAGTTTTGCACACATTCCCCACAAGATTTGATCGCCTCCGTTGGACTTATCGCACTTTAGGGTGTTTGAGAAACGGATGACCAAAACATGGTCTTCTAAAGGGTTTCCCCGAGACTATCGGTGCCCATCCTTCCCTACCGTTCTTCTACATCTCGTAGCACTGCTTGTCCAGGGTCACCATGATATCCAACCAAGCCAGAGCCCATAATGGCTTATGGCTGTGCAGGTAAGCCTTGGGTCTTGAAGCATCCATCCATCTCTTTGTGCCTGGGTGGACCTTTCCGCATGAATACTGGCACTTCTCCAGCATCATCTAGGCTAACCACTGGTTTCTCCAGGGCGCCGTTCAACCATCATCCACCCAGAGGTATGTTGAAAACTCGGAGTCAATGTGTCAAAGGGTTGAGGGGTGCCTACCACATGATACTACATCAAGTAACCAAGTTTCCAAATTACCTACTTTGCATGAATATGGGGAGATGGTAGACCTAATGCAATAAAACATAGGTATACATGGTCAACGTGACTTGCCTTGCTGACGATCCTCGTATTCAAGTGACTCTAGATAACAAGCTTCGCACTCCGGATAATCTAACGAATCAAACAAAGCACATAATAAGCATAAACACAATACAATTCATAAAACAGCATGGTAAACAAATATTTTCAACAAGCAATAGCACAATCAAAAAGAAGAAACACTTAAAGTATAAGACTCTAAAATTTTTGGTGTCAAAAATCTCTACTAAGACATAACAAGTCACAAATTTGTTTTGAACAACTAGAAATTTAGATAACAGAAAAGTAAATATAATTTTTTTATTAGAAAACAGAAAGTATTTCATTATAAAAAAATTGTGCAAAAGAGTTACTACAAAACCTTTTTTCTAAATAATACTAAAGGTGAAACATAAGATGTACCTATTCAAACTAGAGCACAAAACAATTTGAAAAATATATTTTTATTAACAGAAAATAATACACCAAATGTTGAATCAACAGAACCTAATGAAATCTAAAAACAAAAGTTAAACTAAATCAGGTTCAAACTAAACAAAAATCATTTTAACAAAAATCTATTAAGAACTAAACAGATTATGTTTTTGGTAAAAAGAGTAACCACATTTATCCTAATAATTCTCAAACTATGTAGGATGATAGGTCTAACTAATACAAACCAGTGGCAAAAAGATTCACTCAAAAATAATTTTTTAAACTCATGTTATACAGATTTTAGTAATTGAAGCAAATTTGGTTAGATTCAAATTTTAAAGTTCAATTTTGAAATCTAAGCATACAGACATAAATTACAACATATTTATGAATTAATGCAAAAAGAATCAACTAAAAACACCAAATACTTTAAAAGATATGATAAAATCAAAAAACAAAAAACATTCTGTTTTCTAAAACAAAAAAGAAAAAGAAAAACTAACCTAACTAACAGACAGGGTGACGTGGCATGCTGTGATTGGCCGCGAGGGCATGCGTGCGGGAGCTAGCGAGCGGTTGGCCGAGACTTAACGCATACCAGTTCGTTTATTAAATAGATCTAATCTCGCACATTGGATTGGGATCGGACGGCTACGGGTGGAGGTGGTGGCTTACAGAGAGGGGGTCGAGGTCTCCGGCAAGGTCGACGGCGGCCGAAGGTCGGAAGTGCTCGGGGACGATGGTGCGGTGGTCGGGGGCGGCGTCCGAGAGCTTCAAACGGCGGTGGTGAGTCTCCGGCGTCGATGTGTGGCGTCGGAGGGGGCTGGGGGTGAGTGTGGTGACTGGCACGAGCTCGAGGAGGTCCGGTTGGGTGTCGAACTCCGACGAGGTGTGGGGCAGCGTTCCGGTGAGGGAAGAGGGGGTTTTCGGGTGGGGAACGAAGAGCGGAGGGTCGGGGCTTTATATAGGGGCGGTGCGGTGGTCGGGGAGGGCACGAGGGGCGAGATCCGTGGAGAGGGATCACCGGCGACGTCGTCGGGCGCGGGGAAGGGGATGAGCGCGCTGAAGCCACGGTCGGACAGTGGGTTCCGCGCGTCAGTGAGGGTGGGATGCGTGGTTAACGTGTCGGTGGCCGACCCGGAGTAGTTTCGGGAATTAAAGGCTGTGGGCCGGCCCATTTCTATTTAAAACATATCATTTTCTATTTCCAGAGCAATAAAAACTCTTTTAATGCATTCAAAATATTTCCAAACATAGGAAATATATATATCAAAATGATCAGGAGGATTAATTTTATTTAATGAACATTTTTCCTCTGTCATATTGAATATCTTTTAAAAATTTATTTTCAGAATAATGCCTAATTGATTTTAAATCATTTTGAGATAAACTTTCAAACGACCCCCTGGTTTTATTGCTCAAATATTTCACCAAGATGTCCCTGGTGTGGAGTGTCATGTTACTCTCCTCTTTCTTTGAACATTACCAAAGGTTTTCAAATAGGTGAAACAATTACATGGGAAAAATTGAAATGGCCTTTCAGAATTTCAAAGGAAACACTTCAACCATTCATTTCATTCAAAAAAAGTGACGATGATGCATAGCTATATTTCATATAGACTGTTTTTAGAGTCCGTATGTATGGGGAAACTGAGTAAGGGTCGGTTTCGGACCCCTCCTCCAAGGGGCCATGAAATTCCCCTATATTCCCCCATATATACAGCCCTTAGGGTGTCGTTTTAGGTTTGGGTTTTGTTTAGATTACAAGTTCTCCATAGCTGCAACTTTGTGTTCTTCGTTTGTGTCCCACAACCAGACAAAGGCGTCACAGAACCCCACTTCATCAATAAAGCTTTCCTCTTATATTCGCAATATCTAGATTGCAATCTTAGTTTCTTGCTTGTTCTTCGTTTGCGTGCAGGAAATAGACCCTCGTGGTCAGGTTGATCGTGCTCTGGCATGGTCAATAACCTCTCGGAGCTTTGTTGAATTTGCGGTTACATCGTTGTGTCGAGTTGCTGGTCTTAGTGTCTAGTCCTTTAGAGCTTCGAGTTCTATTCACAGGTTGTCACGCCGCCACCGCATTGTCTTCATAGTTGCGATATACCACCACCATCATCACTGCTGCCATATATCACCACCCACCATCACTATCCATTGGTGTCCATATATACCACCACAAATCCACCACCAATCCGAGTCCATCTCATTTTAGGTTTAGTTTCGAGATCCTTTTGATTTCGGATTAGCGTTTTGCTACTTGCGTAGGTGTCGAAATAAAACAAAAAAAGATTCTAGCACGCTTTGCAGAGCATGTTTTGGCCCAAATTTTTTTTGGCCGAAAATGTTTTTTTCCCTATCTTGATTTTAGGTTCTCCAGAGCGTTTTGAGACACTTGTGATCATAGTGATTTTTGTCGAAATTTTTTGTCGTCGCAGCCCCCGAATTGCTCCAGAAAAAAATTAGTCCAGAAAAATTTCGTGCCCATCTTGCTTATACAACGTGGGATGAGTTTTGAGACACTCGCCATTGTAGTGAGTTTTTGAGCAAAAAAGAGAGCCCAAAAAAAGAGGCGCCGAAAAAAACGAAAAAAATTAGAGTGTGCTCTTCCCTTGATTACGTGTAGCGTCGTGTTTTTGTTGGTGTTTTAGGCTCGCGTCACTAGCACTGTCTAGCCTAGGACCAGCACAGCACCGTCGTTGAGCGTTTATTCAACCTTGCATCTCTGAATTGATTATTGCTTATCCTTTTTGCTACCATATTATAAGCCATCCCAGCTCCACATACATCTACGTCGTGTGTTTGACACCACCTGGCAATCGCTCTATCCAAGATTTGAGAGTTTGACTACAACAGTTGCCGATCACCGCCTGCTGTTGGGTAAGAACTGGTAAGAATTTGAGATTCGCTTAAAGGATTTGTGACACACCAGCACCAGCACCACCACCACGTCCCAGTAGTCTGTAGGTTTCATATTCTTGTGTGTTTCCTATTTCTGCTAACCATGCCAGGATCACACGACGACGGGATTGACTAGGAGAGCATGACCAACAAAGCACTCTATGATAAATTTTAGCAAATGATGGCTGACCAGGTACAAGACTTCGTGACCAACTTTGGAGAGGCCATGGAGAAGCTAGATGGTTTGGAGAAGACATTCGACACCAATATGGACGCTAAGTTCAATGAGGTTCTTGCCCGTCTACCACCACCAGCTGCAGCTCCTATCCCATTCGAACGACGAGCGCGACGTATGCCTCTCGGGCAAGCCCAACATACTGGTACTGTTGATACTACTGCTACTTCTGTGGCTCCTGCTGCTACTATCGTTGAGCAGGTTGAAGATTATGATGGTGATTACGATGATGAGGGAGAGGTTGCTCCAACTCAGCCTCAGGGGCAACCACCACCATACGCACCAGGTCGACCACATGGCTACAACTGTAATGGTAGGGCTGCACCACCCCCTCAAGTACGGGATCATGACCATCTCCCTAAACTTAAATTGAATATGCCGACATTTGAGGGTAGAAATGTTCCTGATATATATCTTACATGGGAGTTAGAAATAGAACAACGTTTTACATGCTTACAATTTCCTGAGGATAGACGTGTTGCTGCTGCTGTTTGTTCTTTCACTAGTTTTGCTTGTGTTTGGTGGTCAGAACATTGTAGAATACACCATGCTAATATTCCAACTACTCGGGCTGCTTTGAAAACTGCTATGCGTAATCGTTGGGTGCCACCTTATTATCAAAGTGAATTGCTTCAAAATTTGCAGCGTTTAAGACAAGGAAAAAATTCTATAGAAGAATATTATCAGGAATTACAAACTGGCATGATTAGATGTGGTATTGTTGAGGAGAATGAAGCTATGCTTGCATGTTTTATGGGTGGATTAAATAGAGAGATTCAGACTATTCTAGAGTATAAGGAGTATAACACTATCACTCGTTTATTTCATCTTGCTTGCAAAGCTGAACGTGAAGTGCATGATCGACAGGCAATGGCGAGAACTACTTTTTCTGCAGGTCGCACTTCATCATGGATGCCATGTACCTCCTCTACTTCCGCATGTCCTGCTGCAACACCACCTACTTCCACCTCCAACTCCAACCGCAATACCGGGAAACATGCTCCTACTCCACCCTCTGCGAAGAGCACACCTTCCGGGCCTGCACAGAGCTCTTCTTCATCTATTGCATCCACAGGGCAAACACATGAGGTTATATGCCGTCGTTGCAAGGGTGGAGGTCACTTTGCGAGAGAATGCCCTTCCAAGCGTGTAATGATTGTTACCGAGGATGGAGGATATGCGTCTGCTAGTGATTATGATGAGGAGACTTTGGCTCTCATTGCAAGTGAAGAACAGGGTGGCGAGGATGCAGAACCAGAGACACACTACATGGCTGCTGATTACGCTGACAGGTATGAAAGTTTAGTTGCTCAACGTGTTCTCAGCGTGCAGGTTACACAGGCTGAGCAAAATCAGAGGCACAACTTATTCCACACAAAGGGAGTTGTGAAGGAGCATTCTATTCACGTCATCATCGATGGAGGGAGTTGCAATAACTTGGCTAGCATGGAGATGGTGGAGAAGCTGTCTCTAACCACCAGACCACATCCTCATCCTTATTACATCCAATGGTTCAACAATAGTGGCAAGGTTAAGGTAACACATAATGTTCGTGTGTATTTTAGCATTGCTAAATATTCTGATTATGTGGATTGTGATGTGGTACCCATGCAAGCATGTTCTGTTTTACTTGGCAGGCCATGGCAGTTTGATAAAAATTCTATACACCATGGTAGGACAAACCAATATACTCTTGTTCATAAGGATCAAAATATCACTTTGCTTCCTATGTCTCCTGAACATATTATGAAAGATGACATTGCTAGAGCTAGTAGAGCAAAACAAGAGAAAAATAAGAGTGAAAATCAGATTGTAGCACAGGAATTTGAGCAACACCATAAGCATAATAAACCATCATCTAGTATTGCATCCGAAATAAAATTGAAGAGTGGATGTTTACTTGCTACTAAATCTGATATTAATGATTTGGATGTTGCTACATCTATTTGCTATGCTTTTGTATGCAAAGAGGTATTATTTTCATTCGAGGACATGCCTCCCTCTTTGCCTCCTGCTGTCATTAACATTTTGCAGGAGTTCGCTGACGTCTTTCCACAAGACGTGCCACCAGGATTACCACCTATTCGCGGGATTGAGCATCAGATTGACTTAATTCCTGGTGCATCCCTACCCAACCATGTGCCATACCATACCAATCCAAAGGAGACAAAGGAGATTATGCGTCAAGTACAGGAGCTGCTTGACAAAGGTTATATACACGAATCCCTTAGTCCTTGTGTTGTTCCTATTATTCTAGTGCCTAAAAAGGATGGTACATCGCGAATGTGTGTGGATTGTAGAGGCATTAATAATATTACTATTCGTTATCATCATCCTATTCCTAGACTAGATGATATGCTTGATGAATTAAGTGGTTCTACAATTTTCTCCAAAGTTGATTTGCGTAGTGGATACCATCAAATTCGTATGAAATTGGGAGATGAATGGAAAACAACATTTAAAACTAAGTTTGGATTATATGAGTGGTTAGTCATGCCTTTTGGGTTAACTAATGCACCTAGCACTTTCATGAGATTAATGAGCGAGGTTTTACGTGCTTTCATTGGACGATTTGTGGTAGTCTATTTTGATGATATATTGATTTTTAGTAGATCTTTGGAGGAACATTTGGAACATTTATGTGCTATTTTTATTGCTCTACGTGATGCACATTTGTTTGGTAACCTTGGGAAGTGCACCTTTTGCACCGACCGAGTATCTTTTCTTGGCTATGTTGTTACTCCACAAGGAATTGAACTTGATAAAGCCAAGATTGAAGCTATTGAGAGTTGGCCGCAACCCAAAACGGTCACACAAGTGAGGAGTTTGTTTGGCCTCGCTGGTTTCTATAGGCGTTTTGTGAGAGATTTCAGCACCATTTATGCGCCTCTCAATAAGCTTACAAAGAAGGACGTGCCTTTTTCTTGGGGTATCGCACAGGAAGAAGCCTTCACGGTCTTGAAAGATAAGTTAACACATGCTCCTTTACTCCAACTTCTTGATTTTAATAAGACTTTCGAGCTTGAGTGTGATGCTAGTGGAATTGGGTTAGGAGGTGTGTTATTACAAGATGGTAAACCTGTTGCGTACTTTTCTGAAAAATTGAGTGGGCCTAGTCTGAATTATTCCACTTATGATAAGGAATTATATGCTCTTGTTCGGACTTTGGAAACATGGCAACATTATTTATGGCCCAAAGAATTTGTTATACATTCTGATCATGAACCTATGAAACATATTAAAAGTCAAGAAAAACTGATCCGTAGACATGCTAAATGGGTTGAATTCATTGAGACTTTCCCTTATGTCATTAAACACAAGAAGGGTAAAGGAAATGTTATTGCTGGTGCTTTGTCTCATCGTTATAATATGCTTTCACAACTTGACTTTAAAATATTTGGTTTGGAGACCATCAAAGATCAATATGTGCATGATGCTGAATGTAGAGATGTGTTGCAAAATTGTAAAGAAAGGGGAACATGGAACAAATTCGTTATTAATGATGGATTTGTGTTCCGTGCTAACAAGCTATGCATTCCAGCTAGCTCCGTTCGACTTTTGTTGTTACAGGAGGCGCACGGAGGAGGATTAATGGGACACTTTGGCATGAAGAAGACGGTGGACATACTTTCTACACATTTCTTTTGGCCAAAGATGAGACGGGATGTTGAGTGTTTTGTTGCTCGCTGCACTACATGTCAAAAAGCTAAGTCACGACTCAATCCTCATGGTTTATATATGCCTTTTCCTGTACCTAGTGTTCCTTGGGAGGATATATCTATGGACTTTGTTTTAGGTTTACCTCGAACAAAGAAGGGGAGGGATAGCATATTTGTTGTCGTGGATAGATTTTCCAAAATGGCACACTTTATACCATGTCATAAAAGTGATGCTGCTGCTCATGTTGCTGATTTGTTCTTTCGAGAAATTATTCGGTTGCATGGTGTGCCAAATACAATTGTTTCAGATCGTGATGCTAAATTTCTTAGCCACTTTTGGAGATGTTTATGGGCTAAGTTGGGGACTAAACTGCTTTTTAGTACTACATGTCATCCCCAAACTGATGGCCAAACTGAAGTAGTCAATAGATCATTGTCTACTATGCTTAGGGTTGTTTTGAAGAATAACCTAAAAATGTGGGAAGAATGCTTGCCTCATATTGAATTTGCTTATAATCGTTCGCTACATTCTACCACTAAGATGTGCCCTTTTGAAGTTGTGTATGGTTTCTTACCTCATGCACCTATTGATTTGTTGCCTCTTCCATCTTCGGAGAAGGTTAATTTTGATGATAAAGAATGTGTTGAATTGATATTAAAGATGCATGAGTTAACGAAGGAAAACATTGAGCGTATGAATGCTAAATACAAAATTGCTGGAGATAAGGGTAGAAAACATGTTGTCTTTGCACCTGGAGATCTTGTTTGGTTACATTTGCGTAAGGATAGATTTCCTGATTTGCGCAAGTCAAAGCTAATGCCACGTGCTGATGGTCCTTTTAAGGTGTTAGAGATAATAAATGATAATGCATATAAACTTAAGCTGCCTGCAGAGTCTGGGGTTAGCCCCACTTTTAACATTGCAGATTTGAAGCCTTATTTGGGTGAGGAGGATGAGCTTCCGTCGAGGACGACTTCAGTTCAAGAAGGGGAGGATGATGAGGACATCCCTACTAATGCTACGCCCACAACTCCGACTGCTATACATACAAGACCAATTACTAGAGCTCGCGCACGTCAATTGAAGTACCAGGTACTTTCGTTTCTTGGAAATCCTTCTAATGTTCATGAACGTATGATGCTGCCTAAATTAGATACTTTTGTTTTAATTATGAATGAAGGACCTAGCATGGACAAGAAGGATGACCATTGGAGTGGGATCAAGCATGGAGAAGAAGGTGCGCGCGTGGGAAAGAACAATGGAGCTTCCAATGATGATTTTCGCACTTTGAAGCCACCATAATGGAAGCAAGAAGCCTTGGACGAAATATGCATGATGCCACTTTATAAAATTCGTCCCTAGGCTAATATAGGTGCTGCGCCACCTTATTTTTGGGCTAGGCCCATGTAATTTCGAAATACCATATTATAGGCTGTTTTTAGGGTCCGTATGGATGGGGAAACTGAGTTAGGGTCGGTTTTGGACCCCTCCTCCAAGGGGCCATGAAATTCCCCTCTATTCCCCCATATATAGAGCCCTTAGGTTTGGGTTTTGTTTAGATTACAAGTTTTCCATAGCTGCAACTTCGCGTTCTTCGTTTGTGTCCCACGACCAGACAAAGGCATCACAGAACCCCACTTCATCACTAAAGCTTTCCTCTTATATTCGCAATATCCAGATTGCAATCTTAGTTTCTTGCTTGTTCTTCATTTGCATGCAGGAAATAGACCCTCATGGTCAGGCTGATCGTGCTCCGACGTGGTCAATAATCTCTCGGAGTTGGTTTAGCGATTGCTAAGGAGCGACGTCATCACACGTTCATAGTCGGATCGTCAAAGTCTACTCCACCAAAAACGATAGCCACCATCTCATCAAAAGACAGGGGCAACTTCACCTCTATTGTTGGAAATATGCACTAGAGGCAATAATAAATTAGTTATTATCATATTTCCTTATTCATGATAATCGTTTATTATCCATGCTATAATTGTATTGATCAGAGACTTAGATGCATGTGTGGATACATAGACAAAACCGTGTCCCTAGTATGCCTCCAATAGACTAGCTCATTGATCAAAAGATGGTTGAGATTTCCTAGCCATGGACATGAGATGTCATTTGATAACAGGATCACATCATTAGGAGAATGATGTGATGGACAATACCGAAACTACAAACGTAGCATATGATCGTGTCAATTTATTGCTACTGTTTTCTGCATGTCAAGTATATGTTCCTATGACCATGAGATCATGCAAATCACTGACACCGGAGGAGTGCCTTGTGTGTATCAAACGTCACAACGTAACTGGGTGACTATAAAGGTACTCTACAGGTATCTCCGAGGGTGTCTATTGAGTTGGCATGGATCAAGACTGGGATTTGTTACTCCGTGTGACGGAGAGGTATCTCAGGGCCCACTCGGTAATACAACATCACAACAAGCCTTGTAAGCAATGTGACTAAGTGTTAGTCACGGTATCTTGTATTACGAAACGAGTAAAGAGACTTGCCGGTAACGAGGTTGAACTAGGTATGGATATACCGATGATCGAATCTCGGGCAAGTAACATACCGAAGAACAAAGGGAACATCATACGGGGTTAACTGAATCCATGACATAGAGGTTCGACCGATAAAGATCTTTGTGGAATATGTAGGAACCAATATGGGCATCCAGGTCCCGCTATTGGTTATTGACCGTAGAGGTGTCTCGGTCATGTCTACATAGTTCTCGAACCCGCAGGGTCTGCACACTTAAGGTTTGGTGACGTTTCGATAGTATAGAGTTATGTATGGTGGTGACCTAAGGTTGTTCAGAGTCCCGGATGAGATCCTATACGTCACGAGGAGCTCCGGAATGGTCCGGAGGTAAAGATTCATATATAGGAAGTCCTATTTTGGTCGCCGGAAAAGTTTCGGACTCATCAGCAGTGTACCGGGAGTGCCGGTAGTGTACCGGGAGACCATCGGGAGGGGTATTTCGACCCAAGAGGCTCCATGGGCTGTGGGAGAGTTTTTACCAGCCCTTAGTGGGCTGGTGTAAGTCCCACACAAGGCCCATGCAGTTTGGAAAAAAAGGCCCAAAGAGAAAAAGTGGGAAAAGGGAAAAATAGGGTGAATCCTAGTCCTACTAGGATTGGAGGTGGAGTCCACCTCCTCCACCTGGTTCGGCCGACTCCTTGGAGGCTTGGCCCTTGTGCCAAGCCTCCTCCTATCTTCCTATTATATATACTGGAGGTTTTAGGGTTTTTGCACAGAATTTTTAGCCACGTGCTGCCCGTTCCTCCAGTGCATAGTTTCTCCTCTAGATCGGATTTCTGTAGTGCTTAGGCAAAGCCCTGCCAGAATAGCTCCACCACCATCGCCGGAGCACCGTCACGCTGCCGGCGAACTCTTCTACCTCTCTACTCCCTCTTGCTGGATCAATAAGGCGGAGACCGTCATCGAGCTGTACGTGTGTTGAATGCGGAGGTGCCGTCCGTTCGGCGCTAGATCGGAAGGACCGTGATCAAGATCGCGAGACGGATCATGATGAGTTCGAGGGACAGATCGTGATGAGTTCGTGGGACGGACCGTGAGGAGATTGCGGGACGGATCATGATGAGTTCGCGGGACGGATCATGATGAGTTCGTGGGACGGATCATGACGAGATCGCAGGACGAATCGTGATGAGTTCGTGGGACGGATCATGATTGGATCGCGGGACGGATCGTGATGAGATCGCGGGACGCTCGGCGATTTGGATCGCGAAGACGTTCGACTACACCAACTGCGTTTCTTAACGCTTCCCGCTTAGCGATGTACAAGGGTACGTAGATCCACTCTCCCTCTCGTAGATGCTCATCACCATGGATAGATCTTGCGTGTGCGTAGGAAATTTTTTGTATCCCATGCAACGTTCCCCAACGGTGGTATTAGAGCAAGGTCTATGTGTAGATGAGATCTTGAGTAGAACACAAAAGGTTTGTGGTCCTTGATGCTTAGATTGCTTCCTCCCTTGGTCGGATTTTGGTTCAGCGGTATTGTGAGATGAAGCGTCCCGGACCAACATTACTCGTACGCTTACGAGAGACCGGTTCCCTCGACCGCAACTTGTTGCATAGATGGCTTGCGGGTGCCAGTTTCTATCACTTTAGTTGGATCGGATTCGACAAAGGCGGTCCTTGAGAAGGTTGAAAAGCAACTAGTGTATCACCGTTGTGGTTTTTGCGTAGATGAGAATTGTTCTTGCTAGATACCCGTAGCAGCCACGTAAAACATGCAACAACAATTAGAGGACGTCTAACTTGTTTTTGCAGGGTATGTTGTGATGTGATATGGCCAATACATTGATGTGATATATGTGATGTATGAGATAATCATGTGATGTATAGATTATCACGACTTGCATGTCGATGAGTACGGCAACCGGCAGGAGCCATAGGGTTGTCTTTAATTATTGTATGACCTGCGTGTCAATCATTAAGCGCTATGTAATGCTTTACTTTATCGCTAAACGGTAGCAATAGTAGTAGAAGCATGTTGGGCGCGACAACCACGATGGAGACACGTTGATGGAGATCAAGATGATGGAGATCATGGTGTCTTGCCGGTGACGATGGAGATCATGCTGGTGCTTTCAAGATGGAGATCTAAAGCACAAGTTCATGGCCATATCATGTCACTTATGATTTGCATCTGATGTTAATCCTTTTATGCACCTTGTTTTGCTTAGGATGACGGTAGCATTATAAGGTGATCCCTCACTTAAATTTCAAGATGAATTGTGTTCTCCCCGAGTGTGCACCGTTGCGAAAGTTCGTCGTGTTGAGACACCACGTGATGATCGGGTGTGATAGATTCTACGTTCACATACAACGTGTGCAAGCCAGTGTTGCACATGCAGAACACTCGGGTTAAACTTGATGAGCCTAGCATGTACAAACATGGCCTCGGAACACAAGAGACCGAAACGTCAAACGTGAGTCATATAGTAGATATGATCAACATGATGATGTTCACCATTGAAACCACCTCAACTCACATGATGATCGGACTTGAGTTGGTGAATTTCGATCACGTATCACTCGAATGACCGGAGGGATGTCAATTTGAGTGGGAGTTCTTAAGAAATATGATTAATTGAACTCATTATCATGAACATAGTCAGTAGTGTCTTTGCAAATTATGTTGTAGATTACTTGCTCGCGCTGTAGCTCCCTTGAATTTTTATATGTCCCTAGAGAAATAGAGTTGAAAGATGATGGTAGCAATATTGCAGACTGGCTCCGTGATCTGAGGATTGTCCTCGTTGCTGCACATAAGGCTTATGTCCTTAATGCACCGCTCGGTGCGCCAACCCCTCTAGCGTCGTCTGTAGATGTTGTGAACATCTGACAGGCACGTTCTGATGACTACTTGATAGTTTAGTGCATCATGCATTACGGCTTAGAATTGAGGCTCCGAAACGTTTTGAACGTCATGGAACATATGAGATGTTCTAAGAGCTGAAATTAGGATCTCAGGCTCGTGCCCGTGTTGCGAGATGTGAGATCTCCAAAAGATTCTTTGCCTGTAAGCTGAAGGAGAATAGCTCAATTATTGAGCATGTGCTCATATTGTCTGGGTGCTACAATCGCTTGAATCGAGTGGGAGTTGATCTTCCAGATAAGATAGTGATTGATATTGTTCTCCAAGTCACTGTCACTAAGCTACTAGAACTTGTGATGAACTATAAACGCCAGGGATAGAAATAATGATCCCTGAGTTGTTCATGATGTTTGACACCGCGAAGGTAGAAATCAAGAAGGAGCATCAAGTGTTGATGGTTAGTAAAACCACTAGTTTCGAGAAGGGCAAGGGCAAGGAGGAAAACTTCATGGATAGCAAGTCAGTTGCTGCTCCAGTGAAGCAACCCAAAGTTGAACCCAAACCCGAGACTAAGTGCTTCGATTATGAGGAGAGCGGTCGCTAAAGCAGAACAACCCTAGATACTTGGTAGATAAGAAGGCTAGCAACGTCGACAGAAGTATATTTGATATACATGTTATTGATGTGTACCTTGCTAGTACTCCTAGTAGCACCTGGGTATTGGATACCGGTTAGGTTGCTAAATGTTAGTAACTCGAAATAAAAGCTACGGAATAAACAGAGAACTAGCTAAGGGTGAGGTGACGATATGTGTTGGAAATGTTTCCAAGGTTGATGTGATCAACATCGCACACTCTCTCTACCTTCGAGATTAGTGACGAACCTAAATAAATGTTATTTGGTGTTTTGCGTTGAGCATGAACGTGATTAGATTGTGTTTATTGCAACACGATTATTCATTTAAGTTAGAGAATAATGGTTATTCTGTTTACATGAATAATACCTTCAATGGGCATGCACCTAGTGAGAATGGTTTGTTGAATCTTGATCGTAGTAATACACATGTTCATAATAATGATGCCAAAAGATACAAAGTTAATAATGATAGTACCACATACTTGTGGCATTGCCGCTGAATGTCATGTTGGTATAAAACGCATGAAGAAACTCCATGCTGATGGATCTTTGGAATCATTCGATTTTGAATCGGTTGAGACATGCGAACCATGTGTCTTGGGCAAGATGACTAAGGACCCCGTTTTCCGGTTTGATGGAGCGGGCAAGTGATTTATTGGAAATGATACATGTTGATGTATGCAATCCAATGAATCTTGTAGCGTGCGGTGGATATCGTTATTTTCTTACCTTCACTGATAATTTGAGTAGATATAGTGTATATTTACTTAATGAAACACAACTCTGAATCGTTTGAAAAGTTCAGGAAATTCAGAGTGAAGTTTAAGATCATCGTGACAAGAAGATAAAAATGTCCGCGATATGGTCGTGGAGGTGAATACCGGAGTTACGAGTTTGGCATACAACTTTAGACAATGTGAAAGTTGTTTCACAGCTCACGCCACCTGGAACACCATAGTGTGATGGTGTGTCCGAACGTCATAGTCATGCTCTATTGTATATGGTGCGTGCTATGATGTCTCTTATCGTTTTGCTACTATAGTTTTGGGGTTATGCATTAGAGACAACCACATTCACTTCAGATAGGACACCATCTAAATCTGTTGAGATGACACCGTGTGAATTATGGTTTGATAGAAACTTAAGCTGTCATTTCTTAATGTTTGGGGCTGCGACACTTGTGTGGAAAATGTTTTCACCTAATGAGCTCGAACCCAAAGCGGAAAAATGCATCTTCATAGAATACCCTAAGAATAGTTTGGTAAACCTTCTATCTCAGATCCTAGCATAAAGTGTTTGTTTCTAAAATTGAGTCCTTTCTCGAGAAAGAGTTTCTCTCGAAAGAATTGAGTGCGAGGAAGATTTAACTTGTTGAGGTTGTTGAACCTTTGTTCAACCACAGAGTAGCGCAGCGTAGGAATTTCTTTCTGTGAAGCCTACGTTAGTTGAAGAGGAAGTTAATGATGATGATCATGAAGCTTTGGATCAAGTTACTATCAAACCTCGTAGGTCGACAAGGATGTGTACTGCTCCTGAGCGATACGACAACCCTTTCTTGGAGGTCATGCTGTTGGACAACGATGAACCTACGAGCTATGGAGAAGCGATGATGGGCCCGGATTCCGACAAATGGTTAGAGTCCATGAAATCCGAGAAAGGATCCATATATGAAAACCAAGTATAGACTTTGGTAGACTTGCTCGTTGGACGGCAGGTCATTGAGTACAACTGGATCTTTAAAATGAAGATAGACACTAATGGTGAATGTCACCATTTATAAAGCTCGACTTGTTGCAAAGAAGTTTCCGGCAAGTTCAAGGAGTTGACTACGATGATACTTTCTCACTCGTAGTGATGCTAAAGTCTGTTAGAATTATGTTAGCAGTTGCTGCATTTTTCAATTATGAAATCTGGCAGATGGATGCCAAAACATCGTTTCCTTCCTTAAGGAAAGGTTGTATGAGATACAACAAGAAGGTTTTGTCAGTCCTAAGGATGCTAAAAGGTGAGCAAGCTTTAGTGATCATTCTATGGACTGAAGCAAGCATCTCGGAGTTGGAATATACACTTTGATAGGGTGATCAAAGTTTTTAAATCTATACAAAGTTTATGAGAAACTTGTATTTGCAATAAAGTGAGTGGGAGCACTATAGAGTTTCTGATAAGTATATGTGGATGACATATTGTTACTCGGAAATGATGTAGAATTTCTGGAAAGCATAAACGGTTGTTTGAAAAGAGTTTTTCAAAGGAAGACATGGATAAAGCTACCTAATTGTTGAGCATCAAGATCTATAGAGATAGATCAAGATGCTAGATGAGACTTTCAATGAGTACATACCTTGACAAGTTTTTGAAAGAGTTCAAAATGGATCAGTCAGAGAAAGAGTTCTCGCCTGATTTGTAAGGTGTGAAGTTGAGTGAGACTCAAAGCTCGACAACGGCAGAAGAAAGAGAAAGGATGAACATCGTCTCCTATGCCTTAGCCATAGGCTCTATATTATGCCATGCTGTGTACCGCACCTGGTGTGTGCCTTGCCATGAGTCAGTCAAGGGGTACAAAAGTGATCCAGGAGTGGATCATTGGATAGCGGTCAAGATTATCCTTAGTGACCAAAAGACTAAGGAGATGTTTCTCGATTATGGAGGCGATAAAGAGTTCGTCGTAAAGAGTTACGTCGATGCAAGCTTTAACACCAATCCGGATGACTCATAGTAGCAATCTGGATACGTATAGTGGAGCAGCCATTTGGAATAGTACCAAGTGGAGTGTGGTAGCAGTGTTTACGGTTTGACATAGAGATTTGCAAAGTACACCCAGATCTGAATGTCGCAGACCCGTTGACTATAAGACCTCTCTCACATGCAAAGCATGATCGTGCCCCAGAACTCATTGGGTGTTAGATTCATAACAATGCGTATCACATGGTGATGTGAACTAGATTATTGACTCTAGTGCAAGTTGGAAACTCTTGGAAATATGCCCTAGAGGCAATAATAAATTAGTTATTATCATATTTCCTTGTTCATGGTAATCGTTTATTATCCATGCTATAATTGTATTGATGTGAGACGTAGATGCATGTGTATAGCGACCCGACCTGAAAGGTCGAATCTCTGGTGTTTCTGTACCATCCCAAGATCATGCTGGTACACACACGGTACATCAATGTATATATCAAGGGAAATCACACAACATTAATTAATCGAAATCACATATCGAGTCCTTTATTACAATAATGATTACAACAAAATGGTTGAAGGCCAACTCATGAGATAAACTAAACCATAAACTTGCGGAAGCTCCAAAGGTAGATGAGTCCATCTGACTCCAAGGGCATCTCACTGAGCGTAGAGCGTATCCTCACTCCTGGTCAGAAAAGTACTCTGCAACATGATACGTTGTAGCCGTATAGGTCAGCATACTGAATATGCCGGCAAAGTCACAAGAGAGGGGGTAAAGTAATCATCTAGTCTATATGCAAATATGACAGGTGGGGTAAGTTTTTGCATAAAGCCAAATTTTTCCTACAACAAGAGAGGGCAAAGGCATAATTACTACAATGTTGGTTGATTAATGAGATGGTTCCACCAACCAATTCTCATACTCAAGTTGACATTAATAACCCACATTAATATAATTAATTGTGTTGAGAGTTCCAAATAGTTTCAGTTCCTTTGGCTCAAACTGTCCATGACCATGGACACGGCTAATCGATTAGGTTTGGGTACTCTACAGAGTTTTGCACACGTTCCCCACAAGATTTGGTCGCCTTCGTTGGACTTCTCACACTTCATGGTGTTTGAGAAACGGATGACCAAAACATGGTCTTTTAAAGGGTTTCCCCGAGACTCTGTCGATGCCCATCCTTTCCTACCGTTCTTCTACATCTCGTAGCACCGCCTGTCCAGGGTCACCACGATATCCAACCAAACCAGAGCCCATAATGGCTTGTGGCTGTGTAGGTAAGCCTTGGGTCTTGAAGCATCCATCCATCTCTTTGGGTCTGGGTGGACCTTTCCGCATGAATACTGGCACTTCTCCAACATCATCTAGGCTAACCACTGGTCTCTCCAGGGCGCCGTTCAACCATCATCCACCCAGAGGGAAGTTGAAGAACTTGGAGTCTTGAAGACTTGATCATCATGTAGGTCTTGAAATTATTAACTCACAACTCTCATGAATCACACAACTAACCCCGTCTACTAATAGCATAGCAAAATGTAAATCAACGTTTCCCGGGGCCAATGTGTCAAAGAGTTGAGGGGTACCTACCACATGATACTACAACAAGTAACCAAGTTTCCAATTTACCTACTTTCATGCAATTGGGGTGATTGAAGAACTAATGCAATAAAACATAGGTATACATGGTCAAAGTGACTTGCCTTGCTGACGATCCTCGTAATCAAGTGACTCTAGATAACAAGCTTCGCACTCCGGATGACCTAACGAATCAAACAAGAGCACAGCATAAGCATAAACACCAAACAATTCATACAACAGCAAGGTAAACAAATGCTTCAAAAAACAAAACCACAATCAAGAGAATATTCACTTAAAGTATAAGACTATAAAAATTTTGGTGTCAAAATCCCTACTAAGACATACAAGTCAAAATTTGGTTTTGAACAAATAGACATTTAGGTAACAGAAAAGTAAGTATAAAATTTTATTTGAAAACAGAAAGTATTTCATTATGAAAATATTGTGCTAAAAGAAGTACTACAAAACTTCTTCTAAACAATATACATGGTGAAAACAAGATGAACCTATTCAAACTAGAGCAGAAAACAATTTGAAAAACATATTTTATTAAAAGAAAAAGATACTCCTAAATATGAATCAACAGAACCTAATGAAATCTAAAACAAAAGTTAAACTAATTTAGGTTCAAATTGAATAAAAATCAATTTAGTTAAAACCTATTAAGAACTAGACAGATTCTGTTTTGTTTAAAACACTAACTAAATTTATTCAAACAAATACTCAAATCATGTAGAATGATTGGTTTAACTAATACCAAACAGTGGCAAAAAGATGCACTCAAAAATATATTTTTAAACTATAGTTATACAGATTTTAGTAATTGAGACAAATTTGGTTAGATTCAAAATTTAAAGTTCAAATTTGAAATCTAAGCATACAGACATAAACTACATCAAATTTGTGAACTAATGCAAAAAGAATCAATGAAAAACACTAATTAGTTTAAAAGTTACAACAAAAACAAAAACAGAAAACATTCTGTTTTCTAAAACAGAAAATAAAAGAAAAAAATTGATCGAACAGACAGGGTGACGTGGCGTTCTCTGATTGGTTACGGGGTGTGTGAGATCTGACAATTCGAGCGGACGTACGAGCTGTAGAGGATACCGGTTCGGGTTTAAAATAATCTAATCCTCGGCGTTGGATTTAGATCGGACGGTCCAGGGAGGGGGAGAGGGGCTCACAGAGGGAGGGTCGCCGGCGATGGAGTTTCTCCGGCGAGGCCGAGGCGGCGAGTCGAGGGGGCGGCGCTTCGGTTGTTGGGGACGGTGTCCGGGGGGTCCTGTCGCCGGCGGCGGACCTCCGGCGTTCGTTGGTGGCGACGGTTGGGGCTGGGGATGACAGGGGCGTGCTCCTCGAGTTCCTGGAGCTTCGGATGGGGGGTGGAGCTCCGACGTGGGATTCCGGTGATGGGAGGGGGTCGGACGAGGGGGAAACGGGCAGAACGGGGTGCGGGGACGCCGGGGCTTTTATAGGAGGGGTCATGAGTGCTTAGATGGCATGGGGAGGGAGATCTGACGCGGTGATCTCGCCGGCGTGAAGAGAGGAGCGGGAGGAGGGAGGTGACCGCGAGGTTATCGGGATCGGGCGGTGGGGCCGGGGCGTCAGAGAGAGAGGGTGGCGTCAGTGGCGTCGGTCGGTCGGCTTGGAGTGATTTCGGGACTTAAAGGCTGTCGGCCGGCCCGTTTTTATTTAAAACGTTTCCTTTTCTATTTCCAAAGCAGTAAAAACTCTTTTAAAGCATTTAAAACATTTTCAAATATAGGAAATATATATATCAAAATGATCAAGAGAATTAATGCTATTTAATGAACATTTTCCCTCTGTCATATTTAATATCTTTTAAAATTTTATATTTCAGAAAATGCCTAATTGATTTTAAACCCTTTTGAGAAAAAAAATCAAATAACCCCCTGGTTTAATTGCTCAAATATCTCACCAAGATGCCCCTGGCGTGGAGTGTCATGTTACTCCCCTCTTTTCTTTGAACTTTTCGAGAGGTTTTGAAATAGGTGAAACAAGAAAAAGGGAAAGATGAAAGTGGCCTTTCAGAAATTCAAAGGAAGCACTTCAACGATTTTATTCATTCAAACAATGTGGTGACGATGCATAGCTATATATCATAACATTCCAAAAATGAAATTTTGGGATGTTACAAACCTACCCACCTTAAGATAAATCTCGCCCTCGAGATTCGGGTTGGCTAGAAAATAGGTGCGGGTGGTCTCTACGAAGATCTTCTTTGCGTTCCCAGGTGGCTTCTTCCTCGGTGTGGTGACTCCACAGAACCTTACAGAACTTGATGATCGTGCTACGGGTGACTCTGTTGGCAGTCTCGAGGATTCTGTCAGGCTTCTCCTCGTAGGTCAGGTCACTATCAAGTTGTATGGCCTCTAGGGGCACCGTGTCTCTCAAAGGAATATCAGCCATCTCAGCATGGCATTTCTTCAACTGGGAAACATGGAAAACATCATGAACTCCGGACAGTCCTTCCGGCAATTCCAGCTTGTATGCAACTTCGCCTCTACGTTCCAGAATTTTTTAGGGGCCTATGAATCTGGGTGCTAACTTTCCTTTAACACCAAACCTCTTGATTCCTCGAAGTGGGTACACACGGAGATATGCTCGATCCCCTACTTCATATGTCACCTCCTTGTGTTTGTTATCAGCATAGCTCTTCTGCCGGGATTGAGCTATCTTGAGTCGGTCTCGAATCAGTTTAACCTTATCTTCAGAATCTCTGATAAGATCGGGACCAAAAAGTTGTCGGTCTCCAACACCATCCCACGTCAATGGTGTTCTGCACCTCCTTCCGTATAAAGCTTCGAAAGGGGCCATCTTCAGACTGGTCTGATAACTGTTGTTATACGAGAACTCTGCGTAAGGTAAGTTGTCATCCCCACTAGACCCATAGTCTAGCGCACAGGCTCTCAACATGTCCTCCAGAATCTGGTTGACTCTCTCAGTCTGTCCATCGGTCTGCGGATGAAAAGTTGTACTAAACTCCAGTCTTGTACCCAAAGTTTCATGTAGCTGATGCCAAAACTTTGAGGTAAATTGTGTTCCTCTATCTGACACGATACTCCTCGGAACTCCATGCAGACATACGATCCTGTTCATATAGATCTTGGCTAACTTAGCACTGGTATAGGTGGTTTTCACTGGAATGAAATGAGCCACCTTGGTCAAATGATCGACCACTACCCAAATGGAATCATATCCTAAACGGGTCCTAGGTAGTCCTTTGATGAAGTCCATACCAAGCTTATCCCATTCCGACTCGGGTATCGGCAAAGGTTGGAGTAACCCTGCTGGTTTCTGATGTTCCGCCTTTACTCGCTGACAAACATTACATACCGCAACATGTTCGACAATATCTTTCTTCATACCTGTCCACCAGTAACTTTCCTTCAAATCCAGGTACATCTTGGTGTTGCCTGGGTGTATCGAGTATGGTGAATCGTGGGCTTCTTGAAGTATCAACTTCCTGAGCTCTGGGTCATGGGGCACATAGATTCGGTTCTCAAACCATAGAGTACCCTGTTCATCTTCACGAAAGCCTTTAGCCTTGCCTTCCTTCATTCTCTGCTTTATCTCAGCTATCTCCTTGTCTGATTTCTGGGCTTCTCGAATTCTTTCGGTCAAGGTGGACTGAATCTCTAGTGTGGCAACATATCCTTGCGGAACTATCTCTAACCAAATCTCTCTGAGATCTTTGGTTAACTCCTGGGGTAATCCTCCGGCTATGAGTGTGTTCAAATAACTCTTCCGACTCAAAGCGTCTGCCACAACATTTGCCTTTCCTGGATGGTAATGTAATCTCATGTCATAGTCCTTGATTAACTCTAACCATCTCCTCTGTCTGAGGTTCAACTCCTTCTGCGTGAAGATATACTTCAGGCTCTTATGATCAGTGTACACATCACAACTATTTCCGATAAGGAAATGTCTCTAGGTCTTGAGTGCATGCACTACGGCTGCTAGTTCCAAATCATGGGTGGCATAATTCAACTCATGGGGTCGTAGCTGTCTGGATGCATATGCTACAACTTTTCCCTCCTGCATGAGTACTCCGCCAAGTCCTTGACGGGATGCGTCACAATAAACCTGGAAGTCCTTCCGAATGTTTGGCAGTATCAACACTGGGGCTGTGACCAAACGTTTCTTCAACTCCTGGAAACTGGCCTCACATTCCTCAGTCCAGATATACTTAGACTCTTTCTGCAACAGCTCTGTCAAGGGCTTGGCAATCTTTGAGAATTCTCAGTGAATCTCCGGTAATATCTGGCAAGTCCGAGAAAACTGCGGATCTCCTTGACAGAGGTGGGTGACTTCCACTCAGTGACTACTTCAACCTTAGCGGGGTCTACTACTATTCCTTCTCCGGAAACAACATGTCCAAGGAATCCGACTTCTGTCAGCCAGAATTCACATTTACTGAACTTGGCATACAACTGATGCTCTCTAAGCTTCTCCAGAACTAAACGCAAGTGTTCCTTGTGTTCTTCCTTGCTCTTGGAGAATATCAAAATGTCATCGATGAACACCACGACAAACTTGTCCAAATATTCCATAAACACTTTGTTCATCAAATTCATGAAGTAGGCAGGAGCATTAGTCAAACCAAAGGACATGACTGTATACTCGTATAAGCCATACCTGGTGGTGAAAGCTGTTTTGGGTATATCCTGTTCACGAATCTTCAGTTGGTGATACCCTGATCGAAGATCGATCTTGGAGAATACTTTGGCGCCAACTAGCTGGTCAAACAGGTCATTAATCATTGGTAGAGGGTACTTATTCTTGATAGTCACCTCGTTCAATGCTCGATAATTGACCACCATCCTCAAGTTTTGTCTTTCTTCTCCACCAAAAGAACCGGGGCTCCCCAAGGTGATGAACTTGGGCGAATATATCCCTTGTCCAATAGCTCCTTAATCTGCTTCTTGATTTCCACTAAATCATTTGCGGGCATCCGATGAGGTCTCTTGGAAATTGGGGTTGTCCCTGGTAGTAGCTCTATTAGAAACTCAATCTCCGTGTCTGGTGGCATGCCTGGTAATTCCGTCGGGAATACATCTGGAAAGTCTTGTACAACCGGTACTTCCTCCTGAACTACTCCTGTGAGGGAATTTAATGGAGCACTCATCTGTGTGCGTCGGGATACATACTTAATCCTCTTGTTCTCCGGAGTGGTGAGGGAAATAGACTTGCTGGGGCAATCAAGGTTTCCTTCATACTTGGTCATCCAATCCATGCCTAGGATTACATCCAATCCCTAGGATTCTAGGACGATGAGGTCGGTAGGAAAAACATGGTTTCCTATGTGGTGTTTCAGGGCGTGACATCCTATCCCTGCCATCATCATACCTCCTGGGGAGTTGACCTTAATGGACTGACTAAGGGTTCTGGTGGGTAAACCATACTTTTCCACAACTACCCTTGATATGAATGAATGAGTTGCACCAGAATCAAAAAGTACCATAACTGGACGTGAATGCAATAAAAACTTACCAACCACAGTCTCGGGCTGATCATAGACTTCTTCCACATCGAGGTGGTTCACTTGAGCACGAGGAAAAGGATTTGGCTTCTTAGCTGCGGAGTTGCCTTTTCCATTTCCTTGCTTGTTCTGAGGGCATTCAGTGGCGTAGTGCCCTGTCTTCTGACACTTGAAATAGATGATATGGTTCAGATCCTTCTGAGCTGGAGTGGGACGGTGTTGGTTGCCATTCCCACTTCAATTACCATTCTTGAAGCTGCCATTGTTGGGACGATTATTCCCATTTCCTCCATGGTTGTGGCTCCATGGTTGTGCACGGGATGAGTGTGTCCTCCATACTTACCGGTCCCTGATCCGGTATTTCTTGAGTACGGGGTGTAGCAGGGCTTCTAATGAGCTCCAGAGGTAGACTTCCCCTGTGCATACTTCCTCTTGCGGTTCTCGATTTGCTGCTGCTTCCCCTCCAAGATGAGGGCCTTGTCTACCAGCTCCTGGTAGTTGCTGAAGGTAGCTACCATCAGCTGCATGCTCAACTCATCATTGAGTCCTTCCAAGAACTTCTCCTGCTTGGCTCCATCATCGGCCACATCTCCTGGTGCATAACGAGCCAACGTGCTGAAGTCGTCCCGTGGCGTAAGTTGCGAAACTCACGCTTCTTCAGACTCATGGCTCCAGCTGAGAAATGTGCGGTGCGGAAAGCTTGCTTGAACTGCTCCCAAGTCACACCAGTAATGGGGTATGTGGTGGTGTAGTTTTCCCACCATGAAGCTGCTGGTCCCTCCAGTTGATGGGCGGCAAAGCACACTTTTTCAGCCTCAGTGCATCCTGCGGTGGTGAGTTCCCTCTCCATCTTGCGGAGCCAATCATCTGCCACAATGGGCTCTGTGCTGCTGGAGAAGGTTGGGGGATTCAGTCTCAGAAAACAGGTGAGGTTGTCGCCTTGAGGTGGAGGGTGGTTGTTGTGGTTGTTGGTCTGATTCTGAATCAACAGCTGCATCAGGGCGTTCTGCTGCTGAAGAAGTTGTGTGAGCTCTGGCGGGAAAGTGAAGTCGGGCTCACATCGTGGAGGCATCTTGCTGTTTTTCACAGGGGTGAGAATTAGAATAGAACAATAACCTAAAAGGGAAATTCACTACCCATATGCAATGCAACAAACATATCCCACCAAACACTCATTCATTTATTCAACTCAAGGTCAAACATCGAGATACAAATCTCCATTCAAACTAAACATCGACTACGCTTTAACGATGAAAATGAAGATACATGGGGGCATAACTAAAGTTTTACTCAAAAGTACATGGTGAAGGAGCCTCCTCCGGTGGTGCTCTCCTCATAGTCATCATCGTTGCTGATTAAAGGAGCCATGTCTCCTTCTGGATGAAGATTTTCACCCATGTCCATCTGTTCCTCCAGAGTTGCGATGCGAGTGTTCAGCTTATCAATCCTCTCTAAGAAATCTTTCACCTCATACTCATGCTCGTACTCGGCTTCCCGTAAGTCAGCTTCGAGGTCAATCTCACGGTTCATCAGCCTCTTGATCGTCTTCGTGTCGGCACGTACCCGAAGCTCCAAGGTCCTGACGTGCGTCTCCAAGGTCTAGATATAGGAAATGGTGGTGTCTTCAGTGGGAGTGGTTCTGATATTTCCATTGGCATCCCTGCGACAAACCACACTAAGTCCTAGTGAAATGGTTCCACCTCTGTATTCCTCCTGAATACGTCCAAGGGCATGATGAATGGCCATATCTCTACCAAGTATCCAGCTGGGTGCCGCAAACTTGAAGTCGATGGGTTCCTTCCGATTTCCAAAGGTCTTCCCGAGGATGTGCACCTCGATCCTGTAGCGTCCGTCTTGTGGATAATACATGATAGGAGTCCCGGTGATGCTCGGCAAAGCAATCGTCACGTCCCCGACGATCCTCATCAGCTCCTTGCCAAAGGGCATCGTTGCATCAGGCTGGCAAAACTCCATGATCAAAACTGGGATGAAGGTGGCCATCTATAAATTTTGAAATAAATCGGAGGGAAGTCAGAAATGGGTAGATGAGAGTATAAGAATTTCAAAGACAAAAGAGAAATAAATCCTAAGGCTTTTCCAATCCTAGAGGTTACGTCCTACGGTCAGCATGTGCTCTGATACCATTTCTGTAACGACCCGACCTGAAAGGTCGAATCTCCGGTGTTTCTGTACCATCCCAAGATCATGCTGGTACACACACGATACATCAATGGATATATCAAGGGAAATCACACGGCATTAATTAATCGAAATCTCATATCGAGTCCTTTATTACAATAATGATTACAATAAAGTAACTGAAGGCCAACTCATGAGATAAACTAAACCATAAACTTGCGGAAGCTCCAAAGGTAGATGAGTCCATCTGACTCCAAGGGCATCTCACCGAGCGTAGAGCATATCCTCACTCCTGGTCAGAAAAGTACTCTGCAACATGATACGTTGCAGCCGTATAGGTCAGCATATTGAATATGCCGGCAAAGTCACAAGAGAGGGGGTAAAGTAATCATCTAGTCTATATGCAAATATGGCAGGTGGGGTAGTAAGTTTTTGCATAAAGCCAAATTTTTCCTACAACAAGAGAGGGCAAAGGAATAATTACTACAATGTTGGTTGATTAATGAGATGGTTCCACCAACCAATTCTCATACCCAAGTTGACATTAATAACCCACATCAATATAATTAATTGTGTTCAGAGTTCCAGATAGTTTCAGTTCCTTTGGCTCAAACTGTCCATGACCGTGGACACGGCTAATCGATTAGGTTTGGGTACTCTACAGAGTTTCGCCTCGGTTGTACTTCTCGCACTTCATGGTGTTTGAGAAACGGATGACCAAAACATGGTCTTTTAAAGGGTTTCCCCGAGACTCTGTCGGTGCCCATCCTTTCCTACCGTTCTTCTACATCTCGTAGCACCGCCTATCCAGGGTCACCACGATATCCAACCAAGCCAAAGCCCATAATGCCTTGTGGTTGTGCAGGTAAGCCTTGGGTCTTGAAGCATCCATCCATCTCTTTGTGCCTAGGTGGACCTTTCCGCTTGAATACTGGCACTTCTCCAACATCATCTAGGCTAACCACTGGTTTCTCCAGGGTGCCGTTCAACCGTCATCCACCCAGAGGTAAGTTGAAGAACTTGGAGTCTTGAAGACTTGATCATCATGTAGGTCTAGAAATTATTAACTCACAACTCTCATGAATCACACAACCAACCCCGTCTACTAATAGCATAGCAAAATGTAAATCAACGTTTCCCGGGGCCAATGTGTCAAAGGGTTGAGGGGTACCTACCACATGATACTACAACAAGTAACCAAGTTTCCAATTTACCTACTTTGCATGCAATTGGGGTGATGGAAGAACTAATGCAATAAAACATAGGTATACATGGTCAAAGTGACTTGCCTTGCTGATGATCCTCGTAATCAAGTGACTCTACATAACAAGCTTCGCACTCCGGATGATCTAACGAATCAAACAAGAGCACACCATAAGCATAAACACCAAACAATTCATACAACAGCAAGGTAAACAAATGCTTCAACAAACAAAACCACGATCAAGAGAATATTCACTTAAAGTATAAGACTATAAAATTTTTGGTGTCAAAATCCCTACTAAGACATACAAGTCAAAATTTGGTTTTGAACAACTAGACATTTAGGTAACAGAAAAGTAAATATAAAATTTTATTTGAAAACAGAAAGTATTTCATTATGAAAATATTGTGCTAAAAGAAGTACTACAAAACTTCTTCTAAACAATATACAAGGTGAAAACAAGATGAACCTATTCAAACTAGAGCACAAAACAATTTGAAAAACATATTTTATTAACAGAAAAAGATACTCCTAAAGTTGAATCAACAAAACCTAATGAAACCTAAAACAAAAGTTAAACTAATTTAGGTTCAAATTGAATAAAAATCAATTTAGTTAAAACCTATTAAGAACTAGACAGATTCTGTTTTTGTTAAAAACAGTAACTAAATTTATTCAAAAAAAAATACTCAAATCATGTAGAATGATAGGTTTAACTAATACCAAACAGTGGCAAAAAGATTCACTCAAAAATATATTTTTAAACTATAGTTATACAGATTTTAGTAATTGAGACAAATTTGATTAGATTCAAAATTTAAAGGTCAAATTTGAAATCTAAGCATACATACATAAACTACATCATATTTGTGAACTAATGCAAAAAGAATCAATTAAAAACACTAATTAGTTTAAAAGTTACAACAAAAACAAAAACAGAAAACATTCTGTTTTCTAAAACAGAAAAGAAAAGAAAAAAATGATCGAACGGACAGGGTGACATGGCGCTCTCTGATTGGTTACGGGGTGTGTGAGATCTAACAATTCGAGCGGACGTCCGAGCTGTAGAGGATACCGGTTCGGGTTTAAAATAATCTAATCCTAGGCGTTGGATTTAGATCGGACGGTCCAGGGAGGGCAGAGGGGCTCACAGAGGGAGGGTCACCGGCGGTGGAGTTTCTCCGGCGAGGCCGAGGCAGAGAGTCGACGGGGGCGGCGCTCGGGTGGTTGGGGACGGCATCCGGGGAGTCCTGTCGATGGCAGCGGACCTCCGGCGTGCGTTGGTGGCGACGGTTGGGGCTGGGGACGACAGGGGCGTGCTCCTCGAGCTCCTGGAGCTTCGGATGGGGGGTGGAGCTCCGACGTGGGATTCCGGTGATGAGAGGGGGTCGAACGAGGGGGAAACGGGCGGAACGGGGTGCGGGGACGCTCGGCCTTTTATAGGAGGGGTCAGGAGTGCTCAGTTGGCAAGGGGAGGGAGATCCGACGCGGTGATCTCGCCGGCGTGAAGAGAGGAGCGGGAGGAGGGAGGTGACTGCGGGGTTATCGGGATCGGGCGGTGTGGCCAGGGCGTCAGAGAGAGAAGGCGGCGTCAGTGGCGTCGGTCGGTCGGCTCGGAGTGATTTCGGGACTTAAACGCTGTGGGCCGGCCCGTTTTTATTTAAAACGTTTCCTTTTCTATTTCCAGAGCAGTTAAAACTCTTTTAAAGCATTCAAAACATTTCCAAATATAGGAAATTTATATATCAAAATGATCAGGAGAATTAATGCTATTTAATGAACATTTTCCCTCTGTCATATTGAATATCTTTTAAAAATTTATATTTCAGAAAATGCCTAATTGATTTTAAACCCTTTTGAGAAAAAAAATCAAATAACCCCCTGGTTTAATTGCTCAAATATCTCACCAAGATGCCCCTGGTGTGGAGTGTCATGTTACTGCCCTCTTTTCTTTGAACTTTTCCAGAGATTTTCAAATAGGTGAAACAAGAAAAAGGGAAAGATGAAAGTGGCCTTTCAGAAATTCAAAGGAAGCACTTCAACCATTTTATTCATTCAAACAATGTGATGATGATGCATAGCTATATATCATAACATTCCAAAAATGAAATTTTGGGATGTTACAATGTGTGGATACATAGACAAAACTGTGTCCCTAGTATGCCTCTAATAGACTAGCTCATTGATCAAAAGATAGTTGAGGTTTCCTAGCCATGGACATGAAATGTCATTTGATAACGGGATCACATCATTAGGAGAATGATGTGATGGACAAGACCCAAACTACAAACGTAGCATATGATCGTGTCAGTTTATTGCTACTGTTTTCAACATGTCAAGTATATGTTCCTATGACCATGAGATCATGCAAATCACTGACACCGGAGGAGCGCCTTGTGTGTATCAAACGTCGCAACGTAACTGGGTGACTATAAAGGTACTCTACAGGTATCTCTGAGGGTGTCTGTTGTGTTGGCATGGATCAAGACTGGGATTTGTTACTCCGTGTGACGGAGAGGTATCTCAGGGCCCACTCGGTAATACAACATCACAACAAGCCTTGCAAGCAATGTGACTAAGTGTTAGTCATGGGATCTTGTATTATGGAACGAGTAAAGAGACTTGCTGATAACAAGGTTGAACTAGGTATGGTGATACCGACGATCGAATCTCGGGCAAGTAACATACCGAAGAACAAAGGGAACATCATACGGGATTAACTGAATCCTTGACATAGAGGTTCGACCGGTAAAGATCTTCGTGGAATATGTAGGAACCAATATGGGCATCCAGGTCCCGCTATTGGTTATTGACCGTAGACGTGTCTCGGACATGTCTACATAGTTCTCGAACCCGCAGGGTCTGCACACTTAAGGTTTGGTGACGTTTCGGTAGTATAGAGTTATGTATGGTGGTGACCGAAGGTTGTTAGGAGTCCCGGATGAGATGCCGGACGTCACGAGGAGCTCCAGAATGGTCCGGAGGTAAAGATTCATATATAGGAAGTCCTATTTTGGTCGTCGGAAAAGTTCCGGGCTCATCGGTAGTGTACCGGGAGTGCCGGTAGTGTACTGGGAGACCATCGCGAGGGGTATTTCGACCCAAGAGGCTCCATGGGATGTGGGAGAGTGTTTACTATCCCTTAGTGGGCTGGTGGAAGTCCCACACAAGGCCCACGCGGTTTGGAAAAAAAGGCCCAAAGAGAAAAGGTGGAAAAAGGCAAAAATAGGGTGAATCCTAGTCCTACTAGGATTGGAGGTGGAGTCCACCTCCTCCACCTGGTTCGGCCGACTCCTTGGAGGCTTGGCCCTTGTGCCCAGCCTCCTCCTCTATTCCTCTTATATATACTGGAGGTTTTAGGGTTTTTGCACAGAATTTTTAGCCACGTACTGCCCGTTCCTCCAGTGCATAGTTTCTCCTCTAGATCGGATTTCTGTAGTGCTTAGGCGAAGCCCTGCCAGAATAGCTCCACCACCATCGCCGGAGGGCCGTCACGCTGCTGGAGAACTCTTCTACCTCTCCGCTCCCTCTTGCTGGATCAAGAAGGCGGAGATCGTCATCGAGCTATACGTGTGCTAAACGCAGAGGTGCCATCCGTTCGGCGCTAGATCGGAAGGACCGTGATCAAGATCACGAGACGGATCATGATGAGTTCGCGGGACGGATTGTGATGAGTTCACAGGACGGATCGTGATGAAATCGCAGGATGGATCGCGATGAGTTTGCGGGACGGATCGTGATGAGTTCGCGGGATGGATCATGACGAGACCGCGGGACGGATCGTGATGAGATCGCGGGACGCTCGGCGATTTGGATCGCGAAGACGTTCGACTACACCAACTGCATTTCTTAACGCTTCCCGCTTAGCGATCTACAAGGGTACGTAGATCCACTCTCCCTCTCGTAGATGCTCATCAGCAAGGATAGATCTTGCATGTGCATAGGAAATTTTTTGTTTCCCATGCAACGTTCCCCAACATCTATCACATTATAGTAGAAGTAATAGTTGGCAAGAAAACTTCATGAAGACACGATGATGGAGATCATGGTGTCATGCTGGTGACAATGATGATCATGGTGCCCCGAAGATGGATATCAAAGGAGCAAGATGATATTGGCCATATCATGTCACTATATTGATTGCATGTGATGTTTATCATGTTTTAACATCTTATTGGCTTAGAACGATGGTAGCTTAATAAGATGACCTCTCACTAAAATTTCAAGAAATGTGTTCCCCCTAACTATGCACCGTTGCTAAGGTTCGTTGTTCCGAAGCACCACGTGATGATCGGGTGTGATAGGTTCTAACGTTCGCATACAACGGGTGTAAGCCAAATTTACACACGCAACACACTTAGGTTGAATTGACGAGCCTAGCATGTACAGACATGGCCTCGGAACACGGAAGACCGAAAGGTCGAACATGAGTCGTATAGAAGATACAATCAACATGGAGATGTTCACCATGGATGACTAGTTTGTCTCACGTGATGATCGGATACAGGCTAGTTGACGTGGATCATGTGTCACTTGGATGACTAGAAAGATGTCTATCTATGTGGGAGTTCATTAAATAATTTTATTATGTGAACTTAATTATCATGAAGTTAGTCTAAAATTGTCTTTACAATCTGTATTGTAGATCCAATGGCCAACGCTAATGTCACCCTCAACTTCAACGCATTCCTAGAGAAAACCAAGATGAAGACGATGGAAGGAACTATGCGGACTGGGTCCGTAGCTTGAGGATCATCCTCATAGCTTCCAAGAGATTGTATGTCCTTGATGCACCGCTAGGTGACGCACCCATTTTCCCAGTGGATCAAGACGTTATGAATGCTTGGCAGTCACGCTGTGATGATTATTCCCTGGTTCAGTGCGGCATGCTTTACAGTTTAGAACCGGGGCTCCAAAAGCGTTTTGAGCAACACAGAGCATATGAGATGTTCCAAGAGCTGAAATTGGTTTTCCAAGCTCATGTCTGGGTCGGGAGATATGATGTATCTGACAAGTTCTTCAGTTGTAAGATGGAGGAAAATAGTTCTGTCAGTGAACACATACTCAAAATGTCTGGGTTGCACAACCGCTTGACTCAGCTGGGAGTTAATCTTCCGGATGACTCGATCATTGACAGAATCCTCTAGTCGCTTCCACCTAGCTACAAGAGCTTTGTCATGAACTACAACATGCAGGGTATGGAGAAGTCCATTCCTGAGTTTTACTCGATGCTGAAATCAGCGGAGGTCGAGATCAAAAAGGAGCATCAAGTGTTGATGGTCAATAAGACCACTAGTTTCAAAAAAGGCAAGGGTAAGAAGAACTTCAAGAAGGACGGCAAAGCAATTGCCATGCCCAGTAAGCAAGTTGCCGGCAAGAAGAACAAGAATGGATCCAAGCCTAAGACTGAGTGCTTTTATTGCAAGGGTACCGGTCACTAGAAGCGGAACTGCCCCAAGTACTTAGCGGATAAGAAGGCTGGCAACGTTAAAGGTATATGTGATATACTTGTTATTGATGTGTACCTTACCAGTGCTCGTAGTAGCTCCTGGGTATTTGATACCGGTGCAGTTGCTCACATTTGTAACTCCAAGCAGGAGCTGCGGAATAAGCGGAGACTGGCAAAGGACGAGGTGATGATGCACGTCGAGAATGGTTCCAAGGTCGATGTGATCGCCGTCGGCACGCTACCTCTACATCTACCTTTGGGATTAGTTTTAAACCTTAATAATTGTTATTTAGTACCAGCTTTGAGCATGAACATTGTATCTGGATCTCGTTTGATGCGAGATGGCTACTCATTTAAATCTGAGAATAATGGTTGTTCTATTTATATGAGAGAAATGTTTTATGGTCATGCCCCGCTGGTCAATGGTATATTTTTGATGAATGTCGAACGTGATGTTACACATGTTCATAGTGTGAGTACCAAAAAGTGTAAGGTTGATAACAATAGTCCCACTTACATGTGGCACTACCGCCTTGGTCATATTGGTATCAAACGCATGAAGAAACTCCATGCTGATGGACTTTTGGAGTCTCTTGATTTTGAATCATTTGCCACGTGCGAACCATGCCTCATGGGCAAGATGACCAAGACTCCGTTCTCTGGAACAATGGAGCGAGCAACTGACTTGTTGGAGATAGTACATACTGATGTATGTGGTCAAATGAGCGTTGAGGCTCGCGGTGGCTACCGTTATGTTCTCACCCTCACTGATGACTTAAGCATATATGGGTATGTCTACTTAATGAAACACAAGTCTGAAACCTTTGGAAAATTGAAGGAATTTTAGAGTGAGGTAGAGAATCACCGTGATAGGAAAATAAAGTACCTACGATCTGATCGTGGCGGAGAATATTTGAGTCACGAGTTTGGCACGCACCTAAGGAAATGTGGAATTGTTTCAGAACTCACGCCGCCTAGCACACCTCAGCGAAATGGTGTGTCTGAACGTCGTAACCGCACTATATTGGATATGGTGTGATCTATGATGTCTCTTACCGACTTACTGCTATCATTTTGGGGATATGCATTAGAGACTGCCGCATTCACTTTAAATAGGGCACCGTCTAAGTCCCTTGAGACGACACCGTATGAACTATGGTTTGGAAAGAAACCTAACCTATCGTTTCTAAAAGTATGGGGATGCAATGCTTATGTGAAGAAACTTCAACCTGAGAAGCTTGAACCCAAAGAGAAAACGTGGGTCTTCATAGGATACCCCAAAGAAACTATTGGGTATACCATCTACCTCAGATCCGAAGGCAAAGTATTTGTTGCCAAGAATGGATACTTTCTATAGAAAGAGTTTCTCTCGAAAGAAGTAAGTGTGAGGAAAATAGAACTTGATGAGGTAATCGTACCTCTACTCGAACCAGAAAGTAGCACAGCACGGGAAGCTGTTTCTGTGGAGCTTGCACCAGCTGGAGAGGAAGTTAATGATGATGATCATGAAACTTCAAATCAAGTTGCTATTGAACCTCGAAGGTCCACAAGGACACGTTCCGCACCAGAGTGGTACGGCAACCCTATCCTAGAGATCATGTTGTTGGACAACTGTGAACCTTCGAACTATGAAGAAGCAATGGCGGGCCCAGATTCCAACAAATGGCTTGAAGCCATGAAGTCCGAGATAGGATCCATGTATGAGAACAAAGTATGGACTTTGATGGACTTGCCTGATGATCGGCGAGCCATAGAAAATAAATGTATCTTTAAGAAGAAGACTGACACGGATGGTAATGTGACCGTCTATAAGGCTCGGCTTGTTGCTAAGGGTTATCGACAAGTTCAACGAGTTGACTATGATGAGACTTGCTCACCCGTAGTGATGCTGAAGTCCGTCCGAATCATGTTAGCAATTGCTGCATTTTATGATTATGAGATCTGACAAATGGACGTCAAAACGGCATTCCTTAACGGTTTCCTCAAGGAAGAATTGTATATGATGCAGCCGGAAGGTTTTGTCGATCCTAAGAATGCTAACAAGGTATGCAAACTCCAGCGCTCCATCTATGGGCTGGTGCAAGCATCTCAGAGTTGGAACATTCGCTTTAATGAGGTGATTAAAGAGTTTGGGTTCATACAGGTTTATGGAGAAGCCTGTATTTACAAGAAAGTGAGTGGGAGCTCTATAGCATTCCTCATATTATATGTGGATGACATATTGTTGATGGGAAATGATATAGAACTCTTGGAAAGTATAAAGGCCTACTTGAATAAGTGTTTTTCAATGAAGGACCTTGAAGAATCTGCTTACATATTAGGCATCAATATCTATAGAGATAGATCGAGACGCCTCATTGGTCTTTCACAAAGCACATACCTTGACAAGATATTGAAGAAGTTCAATATGTGTCAGTCCAAGAAGGGGTTCTTGCCTGTGCTACAGGGTGTGAGATTGAGTATGACTCAATGCCCGACCATGACAAAGGATACAGAAGAGATGAGTGTCATCCCCTATGCTTCAGCCATAGGCTCTATTATGTATGCCATGCTGCGTACCAGACCTGATGTGAACCTTGCCATAAGTTTGGTGGGGAGGTACCAAAGTGATCCCGGAGCGGAACACTAGACAGCGGTCGAGAATATCATGAAGTACCTGAAAAGGACCAAGGACATGTTTCTCATATATGGAGGTGCCGAAGAGCTTGTCGTAAAGGGTTATGTCGATGCTAGCTTCGATACAGATCCGGATGACTCGAAGTCACAAACCGGATACATGTATATTTTGAACGGAGGGGCAGCCAGTTGATGCAGTAGCAAGCAAAGCGTCGTGGCGGCATCTACATGTGAAGCGGAGTACATAGCTGCTTCGGAAGCAGCGAAGGAAGGAGTCTGGATGAAGGAGTTCATCACCGACCTAGGAGTGATTCCCAATGCGTCGGGCCCGATGACTCTATTCTGTGACAACACTGGAACTATTGGCCTTGCCAAGGAGCCCAGGTTTCACAAGAAGACAAGACACATCAAGTGCCGCTTCAACTCCATTCGTGATTACATTCAGGAAGGAGATATAGACATTTGTAAAGTACATACGAATTTGAATGTCGTAGATCCGTTGACTAAACCTCTCTCACGAGCGAAACATGATCAACACCAGAACTCTATGGGTGTTCGATACATCACAATGTAACTAGATTATTGACTCTAGTGCAAGTGAGAGACTATTGGAAATATGCCCTAGAGGCAATAATAAAATGGTTATTATTGTATTTCCTTGTTCATGATAATTGTCTATTGTTCATGCTATAATTGTATTAACCGAAAACCGTAATGCATGTGTGAATACATAGACCACAACATGTCCCTAGTGAGCCTCTAGTTGGCTAGCTCTTTGATAAATAGATGGTCATGGTTTCATGACCATGGACATTGGATGTCGTTGATAACGGGATCACATCATTAGGAGAATGATGTGATGGACAAGACCCAATCCTAAGCATAGCACAAGATCGTGTAGTTCGTCTACTAAAGCTTTTCTAATGTCAAGTATCATTTCCTTGGACCATGAGATTGTGCAACTCCCAGATACGGTAGGAATACTTTGGGTGTGCCAAACGTCACAACGTAACTAGGTGGCTATAAAGGTACACTACGGGTATCCCTGAAAGTATCTGTTGGGTTGGTACGAATCGAGACTGGGATTTGTCACTCCGTGTGACGGAGAGGTATCTCTGGGCCCACTCAGTAAGACATCATCATAATGAGCTCAATGTGACTAAGGAGTTAGCCACGGGATGATGTGTTATGGAACGAGTAAAGATACTTGCTGGTAACGAGATTGAACAAGGTATAGGGATACTGACGATCGAATCTCGGGCAAGTATCATACCGGTAGACAAAGGGAATTGTATACGGGATTGATTGAATCCCCGACATCGTGGTTCATCCAATGAGATCATCGTGGAGGATGTGGGAGCCAACATGGGTATCCAGATCCCGCTATTGGTTATTGACCGGAGAGGTGTCTCGGTCATGTCTACGTGCCTCCCGAACCCGTAGGGTCTACACACTTAAGGTTCGATGACGCTAGGGTTATAGGGAAATAGTGTACGTGGTTACCAAAGGTTGTTCAGAGTCCCGGATGAGATCCCGGACATCACAAGGAGTTCCGGAATGGTCCGTAGGTAAATATTCATATATAGTAAGTGAGGTTTTGGTCACCGGAAGTGTTTCAGGCATCACCGGTAACGTATCGGGACCATCGGAAGGGTTTCAGGGGTCCACCATGTGGGCCACCGGCACCAGAGGGCTGCATGGGCCGCAGGTGGGAGGGAACCAGCCCATAGGTGGGCTGGTGCCCCCCCTCACAAGGGCCCAAGGTGCATCACAAGGTATGAGGGGGGCAAACCCTAGGGGCAGATGGGCCCTAGGCCCACCTAGGGAGCCGCCCCTCCCTCTCTCCCTCTGGCCGCCAAACCAGATGGGATCTGGGGCTGCCGCCGGCCCCTAGGGTGGGAACCCTAAGGTTGTGCCCTCCCTCCTCCTCCTCCTATATGTAGTGAAGGGTTTGGGGCTGCCAAAGACACGCATCTCTCTCTCGGCGTAGCCCTACCCCTCCTCCTCCTCGTCCTCCGTAGTGCTTGGCGAAGCCCTGCCGGAGTACCACGCAGCTCCACCGTCACCACACCATCGTGCTGCCGGAGCTCTCCCTCAACCTCTCCTTCCTCCTTGCTAGATCAAGGCATAAGAGATGTCACCAGGCTGCACGTGTGTTGAACGCGGAGGCGCCGTTGTTCGGTGCTTAGATCGGAATCCACCGCGATCTGAATCGCTGCGAGTATGACTCCACCAACCGCGTTCTAGTAACGCTTCTGCTTTGCAATCTTCAAAGGTATGAAGATGCACTCACCCCTTACTCTTTGTTGGTTTCTTCATAGATTGATCTTGGAGATCGTAGGAAAATTTTGAATTACTACTATGTCTCCCAACACCTTACACTCCAAGAGTTGATCTTCCTGTCAAAGTTACAACCAAGAAGGTTGTTGTTGATATTCCGAACACGACTCCCCGCCCCACTGCCAAACCTAAGGATGGCGGACCAATCAACAATGACATGTTTGTTGACTTGTCTCCACTTGCAGCGTCTATTGGTGTGATTGAAAGGCAGAATGAGTACAAGGATAGGCACCCTATGGATTTCACTCCACCATCGTTTAATTTGAGACAACCAAGCGAGCCAGTCGATGTTATTCCAGTCTCGTATGCATTCCCATCCCAGGCGGGCCAGATGATGGTGCAACCCATTGTTGACGGCAGGAAGGTTGTTAGATTTGCTGAGCCTGTTGTACAAGGTATCACTACTTTTTTCCACCTCTATCCATCCCTCATGCGTAATAGCACTTGCAAAATTTAATTACTACACACATGCCAAATTTTTAATTGCTATCAGCATATAGTTCAACCATTCATGCACATATTTTCAATAAACCACTTTTTTGTTATGTCAAATACACATACCATGGCAACTTTTCGCCTGGCATTTCTGCCTTGGCAACTTGTTGTGTCAGTCCTAAAACGCTTTATTCTGTGGCTGCATTTTCTTTTCGGTAGTGACAAATCCCGAACGTCCACATTTTATCATCTCGTCCAGATCTGGTAACTTTTAGTTGCCATAAGGTGGCAAGTTTAGTTGACAGGAGGTGGCAATTTTAGTTGACAAGAGGTGGAAACTTTAGTGACAAACTATCGGGCATATACCCCGCGGTATGACCCAGCATGGCGACTCACAGGAGACGCGGTAAAGACATGACGTTTTAATGATGACCTGGCAGGCGGGTCGCAGGACGACCAGGCCCAAGACCCAGCGTGTAAGCCGGCACTAGGTGGTTCACAAGAGAAGGACCAAAGAGAGAAAGACTCCCTCCCGAAGGAAACAAGACCCGGAATAGGATTCTAGAGAGACTAGTCCTAATCCTACTCCTAGTAGGACTCTATTTGTAAACCTACCCTCACCACTTATATAAGGAGGGGTAGAGCACCCCTAGAGGGACAAGTTTTTAGACGTCTCAATAGACAAGCTACAAGTTTTAGAGATTAGACAACACCCTTGTATCCGAGAGATCTTTCTCATCATCAATACCAGACAAGCAGGACGTAGGCTTTTACCTCCCTCGGAGGGGCCGAACCTGGGTAAACTCGCGTCTCTCGATTCCGACCAACCCCTCTCAAGCCGCCACATAGTTGCGATGGCCTCACACCTAAGTCTGTTAACCCGGACATCTTGCCATGACAAATCCACAACAGTTGGCGCCCACCGTGGGGCTGGTTGTGCGCTAGTGTTGAGTTTTTGGAGGAGTTTCTTCAGGGACCGAGAAAGTTAGCGTTGCGCCAAATGAAACGGCACCGAAGGATCACACCATCGACGGGCAGTTGAACCGGCATGCACAAATTTGAGACTAAGGAATTAGAGTTACGTATTTACGTGGCCGCATTGTATGATCCGCCAGGTCGGAAACTTATTTGGTCGCAAGTTCATGTACGGCTGTTGCTGCAACCACATGACAAGATGAGGCCGAGAAGTTTCAACGCGGCCACAATTTTCTGTCTACATATGGGCATCAAATCTCAAAGTTTGGAGGAAAATCTCGCTGCGCTGCCGCCGTCAAATCGTGGTCATGAGTCAAACAGAGGAAGATCATGTGGACGACGAGATGGAGTCTATGTTGATGACGAGGAGTCTTATACGACGTCGATACAAAAAGACACGGACTCGTGTAGCCAACTACGATGGCCACGATCCGGATCGGATAAGGGGCTCGAGCCGGCTTCACCCCGCCGTCACCAGCCTCGACTAGCAGGAACTGCACCTGCCCCTACCTAGCGCACCTCCGTTTACTCTCCCGCTAGTGCGCCCGGCCTCTGGCCCCGCTATACTTCCACGCAGCAGCGGCGCTGCGAGCCACCGCTCCCTTTGCCCTCCTCCACGTTAACCATGCTTGTTGTCTGGTGCATCCCCGGCCGAGCCACCTCCTGCCTTGCCTCGCCCCACTGCGTCGGAGTCGCTGCAGCCTCACCGCGTGCCCAGCCGCCGTGAGTCACTCTATCTCGCCCCGCTTCGCTCACCACCACCATGGTTCGCCGTACTGTCGGCTCTATGTGGCCAAAGAACCGCCCGACGCAGCCCTCGCATCGAGATGTTCTCCTCTGCCTCTGCCATATCTCCAGCCGTGCTGTGGGTCGCCTACGTCAAGTTGCCGAACCACCGTCGGGTCAGCCTCCGCCCGCACGTGACCCTTGCGGTCGTGACCCCGTCTCCGCGCCGGCTCCACCTGCAACTTGCCTCCACGACCGCTCTGTCGCGTACCAGCGGTTTGTTTTTTGCCTCGCCATTCGCCGCCGCGCCAGCCACCACGCGTCTACCCAAGCCGCCGACGCGGCCTCTGCTTCTGTTGTGGACCGTCAAGCCACCAAGGCTGAGCTGCCACCGCAGTTTCATTCTGCTGGGCCATCACTGTGGCTCGCCCCTGCCGGAATAGGCTTCGAGCCGCCGCCTGTGCCACGAGTCGCCATAGCCGAGGGACCCCTCACGCTGCTCCGCCCGAGACTCGCCATCGCTGGTTCGCCGTGCAACCCACATCTGCGTGCCGTCACCGCCACCATTTTTCCTAGCCGCCTCCGCCATGGCCTCAACATAGCTGCCACGGCCCTGTCACACCCGCTAGCCGCTATTGAGCCGGATATCCACACGGAGGAAGGGCTAGGAGGAGCCGGCTAAGAAAATGAGGTGGATTGGATAAAAAAATGGTCAAGCATGACCCAAAGGATCTTTTCTAAGCCGCTCGGTGTCGCGCTTTAAAGCTGCCACCTCTGTCATCGTTGCTGCAACCCTACGGCTGATAATTCTTGATAAAACATATCAGGTGAAATCTATCCTGTCAAGTTTTCAGTGATATATTTTTAATTTTTCTTCGAGAACAATTACTCTCGTTTGTGAAATTTCTTATGCAGAGCAATTCATCATTACAAAGAAACCATCAAGCTATGGCCCTTGCCTACACCGGATGGATCAATGGATATTAATGAGCCGCTGCCCCGTGGTCCAGTCTACATTAACACGCCATGGCCGCCTCTTACGGTTGCACCGGCTTACAACGCCGCGACCATCTCTTATGGTCGCATCGGCTTACAATGCCGCGATCAACTCGTCGTCCGCACCGGATTACGATACCGTGCCCGCCTTTCGCAACCGGCTTACAACACTGCGTCCGTCTGTTGCGACCGCACCATCTTGCAACGCCGCGGCCGTCTCTCGCAATCGCACCAGCTTACAACGCCAAGACGACTTACCATCCATGCTGCTTTCCAATGCCACGGACGGCTCATCGATTGCGCTGGTCTACAGCGTCCGTCTCTCGCGATCGCACCGGCTTACAAAGCCATGATGACTTACCGTCCATGCTGGTTTCTAATGCCACGGACGACTCACCGATTGCGCCGGTCTACAACACAGTGGTCGTCTCTGATGACCGCACCGGCTTACGATGCCGTGGCCATCTCTCATGGCCGCACCAGCTTCCAACGCCACGGTGACTCACCGGCTGAACTGGCAATGCAACAGGCGACTCGCCGTCCGCCCGGTTTACAACGTCGTTTCCGATTCTCACGGTCGAACCGGCTTACAACGCCGCAGCTGACTTTTATGTCTACATCAACATATCGGTGTAGTGCTCGCTTGTACGAACCACCCAACTGACGCGCGCAAGCCGCCGTCCGCGGTCTGATTTTACATCAACATATCGGTGCAGTGCTCGCCTATACAAGCCACCCAACTGACGCACGCAAGCCGTCGCCCTGCGGTCTTATCTACATCAACATATCGGTGCAGTGCTCTCCTATATGAGCCACCCAACGGACGTGGGCAAGACGCCGCCCACAGTCTGATTTACATCAACATATTAGTGCGGTGCTCATCGATACGAGCCGCCCAACGGACAGGCGCACAAGTCGCTGCCACTACAGTTTGGTTCACTTCAATAACCAGCCGGGACAAACCATCGACCGGATTATTGAAACAAAACGGGATCATCTATAACCTGCCACGGCAAACCTCAACTATCAGTGGTGGGTATCAAGCCGCCTCTTCAAGTCAACTTAAGACTCGGGGGCTACAGGCATGGCAAGACACATTTGGTCATTTTCAACGAGAACCCCGAATTACCCGATCTTGGGGGCTACTGGCATACTGGTGAAAGTTTAAAGGCTGTCAGAAAATTTCCATCTGAAAAAGTTTTGAGATCTTGATATCCGGCTCAGCATCCAGTTCAAAAGGAGTTCATCTCTCGCTAGTTCGAGTTTTCATAACTTAGAAGTTGCCCAAGAGGACGAGCCGCCATGATGTACCATTCAAACATGGGTGCCCTAATTCATTGGATCATCGTAAAGTCACTTGGAGGCTTCTGCCGTTTACTTCATACAATATAGCGGCTTACAAGATGACGACTTACAAGATGGTGCACAAGTTGATATCATCGACAAGGTCACTAGGGGGCTTCCAACCCCCCGGGTTTAGCTTATCACACCCTATTGATCGGCTCTTAAGCCAAATAGTTGACTCCGTTAACATGATCGTCCAGGGGGCTTCCAACCCACCGGGTTTAGCTTATCACACCATATCGATCGGATCTTCAGCCAAATAGTTGACTCCATCAACAAAGGTCATTTGGGGGCTTCCAACCCACTGGGTTTAGCTTACACACCCTCTTGATCGGCTCTTAAGCCAACAGGGTTGAACCTGCCCGTAAGCTGATGCTGCTCCGCTAGGTGACCCGCCAAACTCTTACCAGTTAATCTCGCCTGGAGACCCTGAGCTGGCTCAAATAAATTGATGGCCAATCTCGATAGAGACCCTGTACTGGTTCAAGGTTAAAATGGCGGCTCTTGTCACGTGAGGGCCGGCTTACGAAAAGCAAGGACAAACTCTCCCATCTACTGCCGACTCTCCACTATGTGGCCCGTTCGTACTCTTAGACAGTTAATCTTTTAAAGACCCTGCACTATTTAAGGTTAAAACGACGGATTTATGTCACGTGAGAGGTAGTTTATAGGATATCAGGGTACTCACGCCCTGCCGAGTCTCTTCTGGGACGTCACACTTCCTTTTAGTTAATCTCGCTTAGAGACCCTGAGTCGCTCGAAGAAATTGACGGCCAATCTCGATAGAGACCCTGTACTGCTAAGGATTTTTAAGTGGCGAGTCAACCCAGAAGAACCGGCCAATGAGTTAAAAAAACAAGTCATGAAAGATACAACATCTTTGGGTTGCACTATTGTAAGCCGCCCTCCTAACAATGGGAGATTATTCTATTCTCGCAGGTTGGTTAATTACCATGAGCCGCCACAACATCTGGTATGAGTTGAAGGCACAAGGCAGATATAATACATTGCATCATACATTGCATCATACATAGCATCATATATTGCATCATATATTGCATCATACATTGCATCATATTCACATGTCATGCCGGCTTATCAAGCCGGGTCAGAGCAAGTTTATGAAACAAGGAGTAATGTTATGAAAGATTTTAACATCTCCGGATTACGCTTTTTTAAGCCGCCCTTACAACAATGCAGAATATATTTTGTCTTGTTTATTTTTGTAGTTCTTATCTCTTAAGATGAGCTGCCATTAAGTATGATGAAAAACTTCTGCAAAGAGCAAATGGATCTTTAATAGCCAACTTGGCTGGATCTTCACGGTTTATCATAACCAGTATTAAATGATTGGAGTTTTCAAACCAGTATTAATTGATTTTTCAAGAGCCGCCCTATCAGATATAATGTCGTGTCATCTAATCGACCGGTTCTTGGATTTCTTCAATTGTGTTTTGTAGTAATCTACAACACTCATGGATTTCTCCAATATATATATTTGCCGGGTTGCACCGCAACCACGAGCATCGATTTCATGTCAAAGACAAAGGAATTATTCCAGGATATTCATTCTGGGTTATATTACAACCACGGTCAAGGATTCATTCAACAAATTGTGGTGAGTCATATTATTCTTACATACTCCCAAGTCGCCGCAGGTAGACGACCCAGAACTTGGGGGCTACACTATTCAAGTACAGTTTATATCAATTATGCAAGTCCCATGTCGCTGCAAGCACGCACCATGGCACTTGGGGGCTAATGCAAGCCGGTTTTCAAATCATTACATTGTCAGTAAGACCATATTATCTCAAGGAGATGAGACGGCCTTTCTATATTTTTCTAAATCCTAGCCCAGTAATTCTTACTGACCCGGCACTTGGGGGCTACATCGCTCCGATCAAATTTTCTAATGTCCCAAGTCGCCGCAGGCGTGCGACCTGGCACTTGGGGGCTACAGTATTCAGTTGTTCAAACAGATTATATGGTTCAAATTGAAGACCCGGCCCATCACATACTGATGAGCCAGCCCTTGGGGGCTACACCCGCTGAAGCTTTATAAGGTATAAGACAGTTACAAGTCCCAGGCTGCTGCAGGCAAGGCAACCCGACACTTGTGGGCTACACAGTCCAAAATATTATTGCAAAGCACCTAAATTATCATGGATAATCTCGGAGCTTGGGGGCTACAGGTAATATGGACATGTCAAAAACTTTGAGGAGAATTTTCAAGATGTTAATTATGGAGTTCAGTTGTTAGACCCGGCGTCACGAACATTCATGACCCGGCGTTATCAAAAGAATATAACCCGCCAGAGTTTATATAAGTCACCCTACTTCACAACAATGGAAGTACGGATCTACGTTATGAGGCTTTCTTATTTTCAAGATTTTCATCAAGCCAAAGTGTTGGAAGCCGACTCAACGGCATATGGGTGTTGTATTCACCAATGATTTTCAAGATGATTTTCAAGACGACTCATTCATATGCAGAAAAGACCCGGATTTCTGAGGAGCCACTTCATAAGCCGTCCAAAGGAGTTAGTCGTCCACTTAACATATTTACTATTCCTATTTCAGGAGGTTATCATGAATAAATTCAAGCTAACCTGGGGGCTAATGTTGGGGATATACCCCGTGGTATGACCCGACCTGGCGACTCACACGAGACCCGGTAAAGACATGACGTTTTATTGATGACCCGGCAGGCGGGTAGCAGGACGACCAGGCCCAAGACCCGGCTTGTAAGCCGGCGCCAGGCGGTTCACAAGAGAAGGACCAAAGAGAGAAAGACTCCCTCCTGCGGAGGTGCATTCCAAACCTCCCACGGAGGTGCATTCCAAACCTGCAATAAAAGCCATGAAGCAACAACAATCACTTTATGATATTATGAGGCGTTTTGGAAATGCCCGAAGAAATGGCAAGCATATCAAAGCAATCAAAGAGTGATTTACTTATGACCCTCCATTTTTCAACCAGCTTTTAGTTTACACCATTGTTCTCGTGCGTCACACTTTTATTTTTTTGATTGGTCATTTATTCCAGCTCATGTTTGGACGGAACTAAGGTCATAGACTGCGACTCCACATTCGTTCAAAAGGACGATCTTGATGAGTCCCTCATGCCTACCAGCAAACTATCCCACAATATTTTTTTCACGGTATTGACTACATCAATGGACACGTTGACATCCACCCCGATAAGATCATTATGAGAACAACCATCACCAGAAGAATTTGGGAAGGCGACTTCTCTCACCCCTAGATTCGTAAAGTGTTTGCCCAGCATGGTGACTACAAGCTCACAATGAAGAAATTTGTATGTACCCTTCGTTTCGGTTTTTGAAATCTTTGTTATGTCTATTTTTTGTTGTACCATACTCAGCAAGCTGCATATATGCACTTGCCTCACCATTGTCACAGAACTATGTTTTTATTTATCTATCCCTTTTTTATGTTTTCTTTGCATTTGTTTTGACATTTTCTGTGAATGCGCAGGTGATGTTTGGGATGTTCCAAGAGATTGCTCCCAATGACCCACATGACAAAGTTGGTCACTACTGCACGATTTGCATCAATTTGGCGAAGCAACAATTTGATGTTCTGGACTCATTGCGTTCGGGTGATGAAGATTCGCTTCGTTCTCACGCAGAGTTTTTCAACAACAACTTGAAGGAAACATGGATGCGGCACTACAGTGGCTCCAAGGTCCAGATCAAAGATTACCCCATCGAGTATGTGAAGACGATGAAGCAGGGAAACACGCAAGAGTCTGCCCCTTTCTCATTGATGTGCGCACGGCTATTTCAGCTAGTTTTACATGGCATTTTTCCCCACTGGTTGTTAGATGGCACCTTCATTATGTTCAATGGGTCAACTATTTAATTTGGGTGTCACTTTAACTTACATATCACTTCCCAGACCAACATTTGCAACAGAAATTTAAAATCATCCTGATGGCTACTTTAGTAAAAACTCTATGGCAACTTTACTACATACTGTATGGCAACTTCACCTCCTGTGGATTAATACCTTCTACCCTAGCTTTTGTCCAGCATGAAAAAACTCACTAATCTGTATTATCACCTTGTGTTTTAAGTGGCAACTACTTGAACAACTAGGTAATATCAAACTAGTACGACATGGCAAACTATCATCTCTACAGATCTAGCACGACACTCGCACACATCATCCAACACGTCCATTTTTACTATTATCTATCCATGACTACTACATAGTACATACAAAATGGCAACTTTCTTACCAATCCTTTACATGGCAACTATAATTGTTCAACATAGCAGTCTTCGTTTTCCCTATTTTTTCAACATGTCTACTTTAGTACCTCACAAACATGGCATTTTCAATTAGCTCAGCATTTGCAACTTTTTTAATAGGACACATGAATGAGTTGTTATTTTAGTCCTTCCAAACTTTATCCTTATACGTGTTCAAGCATGGCAACTTACAACTTTTTTAATTATTTTCTTCTTACTTTGCTTCCTCGAAATCAGTTATGATTGCAGTATGTACGCACTAGAATATCTTGCTAAGTGGGAAGGCAGGAAGGTGCCAACTCTAAACAAAGAAATAGCCACAGAGCTGAGGAAGATCTATCTCTGGAATTGGGTCACAAATACCGATTTCAACAAGTGGGAGGGTCCAAAGGCTTGGATGGAGGAGGATGTTAAAGATGCTATCAAGAGATATCAGCGAATGCACGAACTAATGAAGACTTTTATTTTAGTTCTATACTTACATTCTTTGTCCAGATGAATGTAATGTACTAGCTCCCTATTTCCCCTTCCTTGGGTTCCTGTTTATAATTTTCCTTCTGTACCCGCACAGAACCATGTTTGTGTCGTGAACCCTTTTGTTCTTGTATTTTTCAACGCATAAATTCGGTGAACACTTTTGTGCTTGTATCTTTCAACACATAAATTTGATGTCAGATGTTGTTAACTGTTAGTGCGGCCGTCTGTTATGCTTATACTTACATTTTGGTTTTGTCGTTCAGTACGAAAGTCAGTACATTATTCAGATCATACGGAAGGTCATAAGGGTGTCAACTTTTCCTAGTTTTTTGTTTGATAAAGACCATCCTCTTGGTAGTCTCGTTATTTCAAATGTTAATTTTTTCTCACGTGCAACAAGGACGTCACTCTATTAATCAATCTCGTACGTGGCAACCAAAAGGATGAAATGCATGACAATATGCATTCTACCCTTATTTTTTGTAAAAGCGGCAGGGTATCTCATTTTCTACATTACTGTTCGTCAGATTTCCCCAAACTTCTCTCCCCACCCATCCCCACTCATTTTTCTGTTATATGACAAGTATTACATGTACAATCAAAATGTCAAGTAAACATCAATTGTTTCCTACAGGAGTATTACAATTTATCTCTACATTTGTATGTTGAACATAGCTGCAATCGAATGACATCTTTTTCTCAACAGTTTCTCCTCTTTTCCAGAATTGACAAACTACATTTTGTAGCAACATGATAACTTTTTTGTGTTTGTTCACATGACAATGCTGATTTTAATTTGAAACAATAAATGTCGCCAAATCAACACGGACACACATATAATTTACCAAACGAACAAACATGCCAAATTAGATCCACCACACCCCATTAGTTGTCACACTTTTTTACGCAGCTCAAGCTTTTAGTGTCGTCTTATTTGTGCTCTTCTTATGTTTTGCTTGAATCTCGAGTGATGACTTGTACCTTATCTGTTTTGGTCATCCTTTAGTGATTGTCCTTGGAGGGTTCCTCACCTACGTGTGCGTGTTGGATGCGCCTGAACCCACCTCCGAGTTTTCCGTCAATTGCCCTATTGAAGTGCTAGGAGCAGTCTTGTTCTTTTTGGGGAATTTATGCAGTGCCTCCTCCTCCATTCTCTTCTTGATCGTGTCTAGCTCCCTTTCTAGTGCGTTTGTGTGCATCTCAACTGCTCTGCTCATCAGATCATTTTTGCAAGACTCGTCTGTTATGTTGGCAAATCTTCTTGTCATGACAACATGCATGACTGTTTCCATGGTTGTGTCGGGACAATCTTCATGCAACGCGAGGACTTGCTGCGAACCATGCTAGCAAAGCGCTTCATCTACATTCCAAGACCAACGCTCAAGTATGTACCTTGGTGGCACCTGTTTCACTCCATTCATGTCCATTACCCTTAGAATATGGCAGCAGATCACACCGTCACTTTCAAACTTGCAGCATTGGCAGTAATATAGTTCTCCTATTATGTCTGCTGTCACCATGTAGTTCCTTCCCTTGTCCTGGTCTTCGGCTTCTGAGTCTGAAATGTCCCGCATGGTGCATACCTTGTAGGTGAAGTTGTCCACTTGAATCACAGTGTAACCGCTTGATAGCCTTAGCTCCCATTGGAACCTGCAATTGTTTAAGTTTGGATTGCAATTTTTCTCGCTAATACAGCAGAACACGTGTTTTCTTACTACTGAACTCATGGCAAGTTCGGTCAATCACACATGGCAACTTTAGTAGCACAAACATGGCAACTTCAGTCATGCAAACATGGCAAGTTTAATGATGGTAGCCCGACAATTTTTTTATCCAACATGAAACAAACATGGAAAATTCAGTTATGCAAACTAGGCAACTTTATTGATAACATGATGGCAAGTTAAATTTCCTCCATCACTACCAACTCATATGTACATCCCCACCGTGACACACCTACATGGCAAGTTTATAGATCAACCCAAACACAACAATGTGATCTTCTCAATCATTTGGTTCACCTAGCAAGTTCAACACATGTACATTCTTATCATTGTTCATCTGTTCATGCATCTGTCATTCAAAACATACAACTGATAAGTCATGTTCAATCTAGCATGGCTAGTATCTATAGACCCAACATGGCATCTATTTATTCAAACAAGCATTTTCAATCACTTGTACCCATACATGGCAACTAAATTTAAACTACTCTGTGAACCATTTTACTAAACCGGAATAACCATTAATGTAAAAATACTTACTTGTAGAATAGTTGTCGTGTATAAACCTTCATCATTTGTCTCTCCAACGGGTTGCACGTTAGCATCTTTGGGTTCTTCGGAGCTTTGTTTGCCAACGCTTGTTGCTCTGCACCGAAAATTTTCTGCTGAATTGCATTGTATTGCTGTACAAATCTTAGAATCGAGTTCCTTGGGTTTACATATCTCTTCAGCACTGCGTTGAATCCCTCGCTACGCTGGGTAGTTTGTAGAAAGGGGTAGAAGCACTGCATGAAATAAGTTGGCACCCAAAACTTCCTCTTCTCCCAAAGTTTTTGTAGTGTTTCGTTGTCCTGGACTTGTTATTTCTCTATCATTGCTTTCCAGCTTCGCTCAAATTCTTCCGATGTCAAACTGTGGTCAACACACAATTCAAATGCTTTGTGGAGTTCTGGCCTTTCAGCAAAAAAGGGACCCAACGTTTCTTCCGCCTTCTTAATAAGATTGCCACTTACAATGTCTGTGTATTGTGTTAGGGAACACTTCCTCAATGCCTGCACGCATGCCTAAATCCTGGTCTGTTATGATGTTCATTGGTTCAATCCCACCCATGCATTTCTTGAAAGTTTTGAAAAGCCACACAAAGCTGCCAACATCCTCGTTCCTAATAAACCCGCACCCGAACTGCAATGATTGGTTGTGGTTGTTTATGCCAATGAATGGAGCATCTTGTACATATTGGTCAGATATGTAGTATCGAATGACACACAGTCACAGAAGTGCTTGTACACCTTGCGCGCTGCACCATCTATCCAATACATGTTCACAACACGGTTCTCACTATCCAGCTTTATTCTGTAGAAGAAATCAGGATCTTCTTTGTCCTTTTCCATGAAGTATGCAATTGTGTCCTCCATGTCTGTCAGTTGACTTTCCCTACGATATTTTTGCCACCAAGTTAACTACATTTGATGGCAGGTATGGCATGCTGCCCAGCTTCCCTATTTTTTTGTGTATCATTGACAGAATGTGGACCATTCTCCCAGGTTGGAGGTTGCAATCATGCAGCAACTTCACAAATTGTTCTTCCCCCGGTGTGAATCAACGGCGAGTGCTCAGAAACCTAACCAGGTCAAATTTCTTAATCATTTCATGATTGTGATCCCAGACATATTTTGTTACCACCCACCAGGCCCCTACGATGTTGAGCTTCATCTTGGCAGGGTAATTTGTCTTGACCATGATGTCTCTTTACCGTTCTGTGATGACTGACCATTCCCCCCTAATTTTTCCTTGTTCTTCCTTGACTTGAAACACCTCAACTCAGCTCGGTTGTATTCTCCTATCTTCACTAGTTTTCTGCGATGATCTGTGTATACTGCAAAACCATCGAACTTTGCATAACTCTGGTAGTACGCCTTTGCATCTTCAAACGTAGCAAATTTCATGTGCACATAAGGTGCTACAGGGGGTGCTAGTGTAGGCTGTAGCTCATCCTCATGCGGCTCATCCTCATGTGGCTCATCCTCTTCTTGATCATCATCTTCTTGGTCTTCACCCTCTTGCATCTCATCCTCTTCATGATCATCCTCATGTTCACTAGCCGTCTCCGCATCCGAGTTTGTGTAGTCCGCTCTTGAGGTGCTCACATCAGATTCAAGACTCTTGTTTCTTGTGGTTCTCGATGTCACCGCATTGATGACGATAGCTTGGTTAGTGTAGTTATGGCACGTGTGCGATCCCGGAATAACCAGTGCGCCCCAATTGCCTCTAACTGTATCCGGAGGCCCTGCATTTTGTTCATGTACAAATTATTTATCAAACATTTTATTGACATGACCCTTGTACCTTATTTTACAAAATTTTATTAAGTACTATTAAGAATTTAATAAATTCTATAAAAATATGAAGCTTTCGCGGACAGCAAATTATTTTTTAAAATCACATGGCAAGTTTGTCTATGAACAGATGGCAGCTTTATTCATGCATGATCTCACACACAACATTTCCACACCCATTTTGACCATCAAACATTTTTTACATGTGATATAACTCCACATTTGCGTGCTACATTGGCAACTAAAACGCATGGCAAGTTTTTTTTCTGAATGCAACATGACAACAATTGTGTTTTCTTGCTAAACATTCAACATGGCAATCTTACATCTCCCCTGTTTTCTTTCATTTTTGACCATTTTTTATTTTTTTGTATCTATAAGCATGTGCACTTTGCAAAAGCATACATTATTACAGTTCTACACTTACTATCACTTGATGAAGATGCAGATGTGCCTACCATCACCTGGTCAACTAATCCTGATCCTGCAAATGAGCCTTGTATCTGCAGCTGATTCCTTGGGTTTGCTGGATTGCTAGGCTGACCCTGATCATCTGTCCATCCACATCCGGTATTTGTGCTTCCACATAATGCCCCTTATTTTATATTAATCCATTAAAGATTTTCATTTCCACAATCATGATGCACCTTTTTTATATTTTTGTAAACAACAATGTACCTATGTCTACGTACTGCTGTAGTAGTGGCAGCAAAGGCCCAATTGAGTTTAGCTCGTCATATTCATGCACAACCCATGGCGGTGCTTCTAAAGAACTGTAGTACCAAGGATTCCCACCATTTCCCGAATCCATTCATTGCCCTTCTTTTTTTGATCTGCAGAACCAGCCCAATACAATCAATTTAAAACATACATGTCTACCGAATGCATCAACTAGAATGCGCACGCGCATGGCAACATAAGCAGTATGCATGTGGCAACAACTACACTATTCACATATCACCAATAGGGGTGTCAACCTACACATGGCAACATCAATTCATCAGCGGAAGCAACTCTTTTTTTTCCAAAACACATGTCCTAACTTCTTTTCGAATAGAACATCTGTCCCTGCGCGTCCAACACGGAGTACATCAAATAATAAATTTCTAATGATATGCCATCCGAAGGGCTTAAGGCACATGGCAACATCATTTCCACCTCCAGTACCTACATGTGGCAAGAACAGTATCACACACACGGCAACATCTGTGTGACAGTCCACTTTCTATCAATCCCCCTCCCCCCAACCATCTCTCTCCCTCCCCCACCCCCCACTAATATCAGCAGATCGAGCATGGAAACTTTGTCTGGGTTCTTCAAAATAGGGGCCGAATTGACTGACTAGGGGGATGTTGTGTATACATATTCCACAAATCTTGCCATGGCAACTTCCACACAGATCAGAAGTGAGGTGTGCAAGGTAATACTGAACTACGGTTGAGATCGGGGGTACAGCTCAATTCAGGGCATAGATCTTGCCATGGCTACTTCCTGGAGAGAAATGGCGGGCATTCGACGGGGGAGGGGGGAGATGGAACTATGGAGGGGATTGGGAGGGAAGGAGTAGGGATTCACCTGGTCGACGGATCAATTCAGGCTACAAATGAACAGATCTTGCCATGGCAACTTCCTGGAGAGCAATGGTCGCCGATGAAAATAGTGGCGGGGGTCGGGAGGGGTGGAGGAGGGTGATGTGCGTCGACTGTGGAGGAGGGACGACGCCGACACACACGGGGTGGACTCGGTCGCGAGCTGACTGGGTCGTTCGGGGGATAAGATATCCTATCCGAACTGTTTAGTTCGGCTCCACATAATACGAGCCCGAGCAGGGTCGTTCGGCACATGCATCGTAGCCTCCGAACACACGCGCCATATCGGCGTCCAAATTTTATTGCAAGCATTGCCTAGAGTTACCCTTAGGCCTATTCATTTTGCGGCAAAGTTGGGCGGGTCACGGCCCGGTTTTGCTTGCACGTAGCCACTGACCATGTATTTTCTCCGTTTCAAATAAATATCGCTGACTTAGTATGAAATTTGTACTAATTTAGTTATAAATTTATGATATTTATTTTAAGATGGAGGAATTATTGTTACTAGTCTATATTACCATCTCCATACACAGGATGGAGCCGACGAGCTTTGGCGCGTGCCATACATAAATGGAGCTGCTTGAGGCAAATACGTATTGTGCTTGTCCAAGTGTCTAAATACAATATTTTGAGTCTTTAGGGCTAGTTCTTTTGATGGCTTATAAAATAAGTTGGAATAAGTTGTTCTCTACCCAGCTTATTCTAGAAGCCCAACCAAATTTATCTTTTTAAAAGTCTAGTGTAGGGGGCAGCTTATTCTGGAAGCTCAAAAAGCCAGCAAAAGGATTGGCCCTTAAGCTGAGTCGTAGCTTCTACTGGTCCTGATTAGGTTTTTGTTTATGCGCCTGGTTACTAATGCATGTACGTCACGACTACACAATGCTAAAATTAATCAATTATTCAAATACATGTGTACATTCTTTAGTGTTAGATCCAATCACATATGTACTTGTGCTTTACATTTATTCTAGCACTCTCACACAGTTGAAAAACTATTTGATTATTTTCCTTTTGTATCTGAGATATGGATATTTAAAGGAATTCATCTTGCAGAAATTAAGAAGGAAATGCAAAACCGGCCTAGAAGATTGCATTGCCACGGCGTATTTAATAATAAGTAAGTCTTTATTATAGATATGTATTCTTTCTGACTATCTTCACTTGTATAAAGTGTCTTCGTTGATTCTATCCTAATAATGAGAGTTAATACATGTTTTAGTACATAAACTTATGGAGGTGGAACAGTTGCATACAAGAACTAAAAAAGTCTAAAAAAGTAATACATGAACTCTACCGATGTAACAAATGCATACAAATCTGCCCGAACCCGTCCGCGTGTGGTGCCACGTTAACAGCCTAGCAGAATGGATCTGCATTTATGCAAAAACCATCCAGATTCTATATGATTTTGGTATGATTTTATTAGAACTAACCCGGACCAACGTTGTTTTCAACAGAACTACCATGGTGTCGTTTTTTTGTGTAGAAATAAAAGTTCTCGAAATGGGCTGAAAATTTAGTACGACTTTTTGGACCAAAAGAGACCCCCGAAGCATTAGAGTTGGGCCATAAGAGCCACGAGGAGGTCACAAGCCTGCCAGGCGCGACCACCCCCCTGGCCGCGCCTAGAAGGCTTGTCACCGGCTCGTGACCCCCCTTGACGAGAGATCGACGCCAAAAATTCCTATAAATATAGAAACCTCCGAAAAGAAACCTAGATCGGGAGTTCCGCCGCCACAAGCCTCCAGAGCCACGAAAAACAAAACGGTAGCCTATTCCGGCACCTTGTCGGAGGGGAAACCATCATCGGAGGCCATCTTCATCATCCTGGCGGTCTCCATGATGAGAAGGGATTGGTTCACCCTCGGGGCTGAGGGTATGTACCAGTAGCTATGTGTTTGATCTCTCTCTCTCTCTCTCTCTTGTGTTCTTGAGATGACACGATCTTGATGTGTCGCGAGCTTTATTGATATAGATGAATCATATGGAGTTTTCCCCTCTCTATCTTGTTGTGATGAATTGAGTTTTCCCTTTGAAGTTTTCTTATCGAATTGAGTCTTTAAGGATTTGAGAACACTTGATGTATGTCTTGCGATGGGATATCCGCGGTGACAATGGGATGTTCTATCGATCCACCTGATGTATGTTTTGGTGATCAACTTGCAGGTTCTGTGACCTTGGGAATCTATGCATAGGGGTTGGCACATGTTTTCGTCTTGAATGTCCGGTAGAAACTTTGGGGCACTCTTTGAAGTTCTTTGTGTTGGATTGAACATGACGAATCTGAAATTGTGTGATGCATATCGTATAATCAATCCCATGGGTACTTGTGGTGACATTGGAGTATCTTGGTGACATTAGGGTTTTGGTTGATGTGTGTCTTAAGGTGTTATTTTAGTACGAACTCTAGGGCTGTTCGTGACACTTATAGGGATAACTCATATGATTGATCGGAAAGGATGACTTTGAGGTGGTTTCGTACCCTACAATAATTTCTTTGTTAGTTCTCCGCTATTTGTGACTTTGGAGTGAACTCTTTTTCGCACGAGAGGTATTTACATATGATTCAACTATGTCAGTATTGTTGAGAGAAGTTGCACTAGTGATAGTATGGACCCTAGGCCTTGTTTCCGAGCATTTATACAACGTTATTCTCGTTGTTTACTATTTGTTACCTTGCTGTTTTTATATTTTCAGATTACAAAAACCTTCATCTACCATCCATATTGCACTTGTATCACCATCTCTTCGCCGAAATAGTGCACCTATAAAATTTGCCATTGTATTGGGTGTGTTGGGGACACAAGAGATTTTTTGTATTTGATTGCAGGGTTGTTTGAGAGAGACCATCTTCATCCTACACCTCCCACGGATTGATAAACCTTAGGTCATCCACTTGAGGGAAAATTGCCACTGTCCTAGAAAACTCTGCGCTTGGAGGCCCAACACGAGTCTACAAGAAAAAAGGTTGTGTAGTAGACATCATGCAACAACCGCCGTGGCGGTGGTCGTCCGAAGCAACAGCAACAGCCAGCGTACGGGAGGCCTCGTCTGCAGCAGCCTACGCCACCATGGACCTACGGCACGAATCCGTGGACTAGAGTCGTCCACGCCTATTCGATGTCGGTGCCTCGGCCCCCTGCGCCGAGTCTCCTCGGGCCTCTTCCGCCACGCCACTAGGCCTACTTTGGCGCCATCGGACCTGCCACCCCCCTTGTACCTATATATGTGCCTAGCACACCATCAATGAAATCATCGATGCATGCAATCCCTAACTTACAATTACTAATTCATGATTTTTCATGTGTGTCTTGTCAACAAAGATAATAAATTGATGATCGGTAATCCATGTGATCTTCATATAGAGAGGCATGTTGATTACCGACACTTAATTTTGGATTTCAGTTTTATTTGTTGAATATAAAGTAATATATATCTACTCTAAAATAATAAAGTAATATATATCTAGTATTATAGTGAGTTCTTGCATGGTTGTGGTGTACATAGTTTTTGCCTTCGTAAACTCCGCCACACCTGGAAATTATTTCTGCCTTCGCCACTGTAGATAAGACTAGTTATAGTAGGGAATAACTTCAACTAGTAACATACATATGTTACTAGTCTATGGGAAAGGATCGATATGGTTGACTAGAGGAGGGGTGAATAGGCAACTACCAAATTTTAACTTTTCTTTAACAATTTAGGCTTAGCAAAAAATATGTTGGCTAGATATGCAACTAGGTGAGCAACCTATATGATGCTAAGCACAACAACAACATAAGCAAGCAAGATAAACAATATGAGTAGCTTGTACAAAGTAAAGGTAAGAAGTAACCACAAAAGGAAGCGATGGAGACGAGGATGTGTTACCAAAGTTCCTTCCCGGTAAAGGGAAGTACGTCTTCATTGGAGCGGTGTGGAGGCACAATGCTCCCCAAGAAGCCACTGGGGCCACTGTATTCTCCTCATGCCCTCACACAATGCAAGGTGTCATGATTCCACTAATGATGCTCTTGAAGGCGGCAACCGGAACTTTACAAACAAGGTTAGGGAAATCTCCACAACTTAATTGGAGGCTCCCACGACAACCACGAAGCTTCACCAAAATGGACTATGGCTTCGAAGAGACCTCTTTCGTGTAGGGTGCTCAAACACCCAAGAGTAACAAGATCCGCAAGGGAATGATGGGGGAATCAAATATCTCTTGGTGGAAGTGTAGATCAAGGCCCTCCCCTCCAAACCCTAGAGCACCAACAAGATTTGATGGCTAGGGAGGGAGAAAGAGCAAGAATAATCTTAGGAGCAGCAATGGAGCTTTTTTTGGGAAGAGGTGAGTCTCAATGGGGAAGAAGACTCACTTATATAGGTGGCGGGAAAAGTGGTCGTTTTTCTGCCAGGATACGAGCATAAGCGGTAGTACCGCCCTAGGGGCGATACTTCCGCTTATATGCGTACTGGAACAACTGAGCGGTAGTACCGCTCTAGAGGCAGTGGTACTTCAACTTTGGGCGGTAGTACCGCTCTAGAGGGAGCGGTACTTCCGCTCAGAAATCCCAGGAGTCCGAAAGAAAAAGGATGCGAAAGAGGCTCCAAAGTTCCTCGGGGAGGTAGTACCGCTAGGAACTTCTGCTTAAAAAAATGTAAGCTGTAGTTCAGGGCGGTAGTACCACTCGGAACTTCCGCCTAAAAAAATAAGCGGCAGTTCGAGGTGCCCTTCAAGGCTATAATACCGATGGAGTAGTACTACTGCTCTGAAGAGCGGTAATTCCGCTTAAGAGAATCTTTGGAGCCTTGGGGGCAGAAAAATCTCCGTTGTGCCGGGAAACGGACAGGGGTGCAAAGTGTACGTGATGATTTCTCCCAACCTTTCTAGATGCGGATCGCCTCTTAATAGTATGGATTTTCCTACGACTCAGGTGCACCAACCTAACCTCGAAAGGAAAAGACTTCGTCTTTTGATTTACTACTTGAGGGGAAGATAACCATCTCGTGTCACCTGATAATCTCTGAAAGCTTAATGCACACGGTTAGTCCGCAAATGCACTGTCATCAACCACCAAAACTACTTAGGGAAAATTATGCTCTTACAATATCCCCCTTTTGGGTGGGTCGATGACAACGCGGGATTTGCCAATAAGATATACAATAAGACTATGGCAAACCCAACATCTACAAAATATAGACAGGCTCCCCCTAGATGTGTGTCCTATTTGAATATGCTTTTGGAATGCAAAGAGCACACACTAGGATCAACACCCCCCCCTATATTTTATAGACGTGGCCAAATACTTGCATACGAACGGAATGAGTGATAAGCAGGTAAGCAAGTAAAGGAAATATAAACTCACAATAATGCAGACATAACGGATATAAGAGGTAGCATATGTCTTACACCATATATAGAACTCATGAGTCTGACACCATAAAGCAAAGCAAACAACCAAAGCAAATAAACGAGTTCACGAGATAAGAGATGCGCAGATAAAAGGAGAAAGACTCATGACTCAGTGAATCCCTAACTCTCTCCCCCTTTGGCATTGAGACACCAAAAGGGGCACAGAGGACTAAAGTAAGAACAAGTGATGATAGGCACAGAATAGTCACTCGTCAGGCTCATCATCTTCCTCCTCATCAGTAGCAGCAGGCACATCATCCTCTGACTCAGCAAATGGGCAATGCTCATTGATCCATTCGTCCTCATCGGTAATCCTCTCCTCAGGCCCGCTGTCAAACTGCAGATCAAGCTTCCTCATGATCCTCTTGTCATGGCTGCGAGCCTTCTTGGCCTCTACATGGGCCTTGTACTGTCCCTTGATCTGAAAGGAGAGAACATTCTTTATCTTGGTTTTGAGTTTGGCAGCCCAAGAGGGAACAGTCTCAGAGCGAGGAACATAGATGGCATCAGTATAGTCAGGCTCAGACTCATCACCAGAGTCGGTGGGTGTAATCTCTGGCACAGAAGGCGCAACTCCCCAATTCTCCTTCACATGTAGCTTAAGAATACCATGAGTCACCCTGTGATCAGTGACCAGAGGCTCGCCAAGAAACTGCACAGACCAAGTATCCTCAATGAGCTTGAAGAAATAAGGACCGTAGATAGGCACCTTCCTGTCAAGAAGTGCTGAGAGAAGCTCCCTCCACATGATGTGGGAAACATCCAAAGTGGAATCTTTTCCTTTTTCCTTGATGCACATAAGAAGCAGATTCACGAGATAAGAGTGAACCTGATCCAAGTTCCCCACTCGAGGAAACACAAAGTTGCGAAAGATATGGTACATAATGTCCAAGAATGGGATGAGTTTAGTGCCAGTACCATTGGCAGTCTTTACGATACACTGGTAGCACATGAGCTTGGACTTGTGAATAGCTTGTTCTTTAGTGTGTAGTCGAAGACCAACTGACTCAGCTTCCCCTGAGTCTGCATAACCCAAAGAGTTCATAAAGGTCTTCCAGTTGGAACGCATGACTCTGCTACCTGTTATCCATGTCATGCTCCTCGCCTCATCATTGTGAAAGTGAATAGTGGCAAAGAACCAAGCCAAAAGCTCGAAGTCAAAATCCTTGTTGAATGCAATAATGGGAACCAGACCCCATTGTTGGCAAAGAGCACGAGCTTCAGCAAAGTATTCAGAGTGAGGGTTGCTAACCATAAGCTCCGTGTCGATGGATTTCACATGAGGCACACAGAGGTTTGTCTTGCCCTTCAGGACTCCAACATAAATGAGAGAACGAGCCTTGTTCCAAAGGGACGACCAACAAACGCGGGGTCCTGAGGAAGGCGGTATGGATTGAGCTGAAGAAACTCATAGAACTCGGTGCCAGTCATATCCTAAGGTTCCTTGACAACTTGCTTCTTGTTGGCAACTTTCCTCGTGGACTGTCGCTGGGGTTGAGCACTAGAGCCAGCTCCTGCCTCGTCAGTATCTCTTGGAACCACCACGGCTCGGATTCACATGACGAGCACCCATAGAGCCATCATCACCTGAACTCGCAAAGAAGAAATGGCAAGAGACACAACAAATGTAAATAACCAACAAAATCCAAGCAAAAAATACTAGAGAGAGTAAAGTACACGAAGATGGAGAGATGCAGTGATTAGCGGTAGTATCGCTTGGGCAGGAGCGGTACTTCCGCTTGGAGCGGTAGTACCGGTCATTCCCGAGCGGTAGTACCGCCCTGGTGACGGGAAGATCCAGCTGCAGGGAAGTGACCACGAATCCGCCACACACCAAGTCCCTAACAGTCATATGTATCTCTAATGATCATTCACGTCCCACTCATACCAAGAAATAGCGAGAAAACACGAGACACCACACGCATTGCCCTGGATGCAAAATCTAAGAAAAACTAGGTCGAACGAGGAAGAACGAGGGCAATACCGGGGTCCATGGCATGAGGGAGAGGTGGGGATCAATCCCACCGGACAGAAATGCGAAGACCGACATCGAATGGGAGATCTGGAGCCCGCCTTCGAGAGAGCTTTGGTCACCACGGGCGGAGACGAGACAGTGAATGGGTATGGGGAGGAGTTAGAACTCCCCCTGCCCACTACTTGAATCAACAGCGAGCTCACGAAGCGGTAGTACCACTTGGCATGGGCGGTACTTCCGCTGGAGCGGTAGTACCCTCCACCCGAGTGGTAGTATCGCTTATGACCAAAAACCACTCCCAGCGAATAAAGAAAATACCACAAATCTAAGGCGATGAAGAGCGGCAAAACCTTCTACTAAGATACATAAAAGGAGTTACCCCAAGTCTTTACAAGAAACCAAACACGAAGATAAAAAAGACTTGGATCAACACATTCTAACCAATATGCTCTAGAAAAGCAAATGCCTCACTAGGAGGAGGGGCGGTGGCCGAAGCCACCTATGTTTGAGTCAAATGGTATGGCACTTTTAACCTTGGGTCCATGACCAAAACTCGTCTTTGAAGCATAGTAACCATCAAAAATGGCAGATGTGAAAGACTTTGATTAGTTTATGCATATTAGGGGGAGGGATAGTTCATTGAGAGAACTAGACTCCCCCTAAGTCCATGCCTACACCTAAACAAGACATAATGATGAGTGTGGTGGGGTGTGCACTAAGTCAAACCCCATTGCTCAAATAAATGATATTTAGCTCATGCCTTAACTCGTGAAATCTTGCTTCATCCAATGGCTTCGCGAAAATATCTGCAAGTTGCTCATTAGTGTTGAGATGGATAAGATTGATATCTCCTCGCTTGACATGATCCCGGAGAAAGTGATGACGAATATCAATGTGCTTCGTCTTGCAATGTTGAACCGGGTTGTTCGAGATCATAATGGCACTTTCATTGTCACAGTAAAAATGCACTTTGTCACAATTGACACCATAATCCTTTAAAGTTTGCCTCATCCAAAGAATCTGTGCACATCAACTGGCAACAACTACATACTCGGCCTCGGTGGACGAGAGAGAAACATAGTTTTGTTTCTTCGAAGGCCAACTTACCAAAGACCGACCAATAAATTGGCAGCCTCCGTAAGTGGACTTCATTTCCACACGGTCTCCCACCCAATCCGAGTCAGTATATCCAATGAGATCAAATGAAGCACCCTTGAGATACCATAAGCCAGAGTTTGGGGTATGAGCCAAATATCGAAAGATTTGCTTTGACAGTCACATGGTGACTCTCCTTAGGTGCGGATTGAAACCGTGCACAAATTCCCACACTCAACATGATATCCAGTCTAGATGCACAAAGATAAAGCAAGGATCCAATCATGCAGTGATATACCTTTTGATGCACACCTTTACCATTGGGATCACTGTCAAGTTGGCATGTGAGTGGCATAGGAGTGTTGGCTTTGGGAGGATTGAGCTCATCCATCTTGAACCTCTTGAGCATGTCTTGAGGGTATTTAGCTTGATTGATGAAGGTTCCTTGACTTTGTTGCTTGACTTTGAATCCAAGGAAGAACTTCAACTCTCCCATCATAGACATCTCAAAGTCATTAGTGTGACAAACTCTTCATTGAAAGCTTTGTTAGGAGAACCAAATATAATATCATCAACATATAGTTGGCAAATGAACAAGTTCCGATTGACCCTCTTTGTGAAAAGAGTGGGATCGATTTTCCCAATTTCAAACCCACGATCGTGCAACATCTCGGTAAGGTGCTCATACCACGCACGTGGGGCTTGTTTAAGGCCATAGAGAGCCTTATCGAGAATGTATACATGATTGGGGAACTTGGGATCCTCGAACCTCGGGGATTGCTTAACATATACCAACTCCTTAAGAGGACCAATAAGAAATGCATTTTTAACATCCATTTGATATAATTTAAAGTTATGATGAGAAGCATATGCAAGCAACATGCGAATAGATTCAAGGCAAGCAACAGGAGCAAAGGTTTCACCATAGTCGATACCCTCAACTTGGGAGAAGCCTTGTGCCACCAATCTTGCCTTGTAGCGAATGAAGACACCGTTTGCATCTTGCTTGGTTTTGAAGATCCATTTAGTTCCAATGCCATTGTGGTTCTCCTTTGGTCTTGGCACCAAACGCCACACTTGGTTGCGCTCAAAGTTGTTGAGTTCAAAGTGCATGGCTTCAACCCACTCCATGTCCTCGAGCGCATCTTGTACCTTGAGGGGCTCAATGCAAGAAACAAATGTGTGATGTTCAAAAAAGTCTGCTAATTGTCTAGGAGTGGTTACCCCTATCTTTAAGCTGTCGTAGACGTTTTCTAACAAATGTTGTTGTTTTGAAGCTTGGCAACATTCTTGACAGCTTGTCTCTCTAAGTTCTCCTCCCTAGAAGGTTGAGAGTCAACATACGGAGGAGCATCATCTTGATGATCTTGAGAGGAGTCATGAGCTTGCTGCTTATCTTGAATGAGATCTTGATCTTGAGCTTGCTCGGGGTCATGGACTTGATATTGGGCATCACTTGGCATGACACCATTGTCAGTATATTGATCTTGCCCTTGATCTTGTCCATGTGGTTGAGGTCCTTCATTTTGTTCTTCGGAAGCGTGTGGGTCTTATGTCGGTGATGGTTCCACTTGAGTGGAACATTGTCATTCCCCTTTCGCCACAAGGGGTTCCTCAATGGGTAGGAAGAGTCCCACACCCATTCTTCTTATGGCTTAGGGAGGAATTTCATCACCTACATTACAAAGACCACTTTGCTCCACTTGGGTGCCATTATTTTCATCAAACTCTACATTACACGTCTCCTCTATGAGTCCATTGGACTTATTGAGGACACGGTGAGCACGAGAGTTTGTAGCATAACCAACAAATATGCCCTCTTGAGCTATGGGTTCAAATTTAGACAAACGAACACCTTTCTTGAGAATGAAACACTTACACCCGAACACCCTGAAGTACTTGAGATTGGGCTTGTTACTGGTAAGAATTTCATAAGGAGTCTTGTTCAAGCCTTTCGGAGATAGAGCCGATTGGATGCATGGAAAGTTGTGTTGATGGCTTCGGCCCAGAAATTGTACGGAGATTTGAATTCCGCCATCATGGTCCTTGCCGCGTCCATCAATGTTCGATTCTTTCTATCGGCAACACCATTTTGTTGAGGGGTATAAGGCATGGAGTATTGGTGCTTGATCCCCTCATCACTAAGGAACTCATTCAAGGTGTAGTTCTTGAACTCAGTGCCGTTGTCGCTTCTTATCATCCGAATCTTTGCCTCATGTTGTCGTTGAACTTCATTTGCAAAGTCGATGATGGTTTGTTGAGTTTCACTCTTCCTCTTGAAGAAATATACCCAAGTGTATCTTGAGTGGTCATCCACGATCACCAAACAATACTTCCTTCCCTCAAGGCTATCAAAAGATGGAGGACCAAAGAGATCCATGTGGAGGAGCTCCGATGGCCTCTTTGAGTAAATGGTAGTCATGGGGCGGTGAGTTGTCTCATGTAGCTTTCCTTCAATACAAGCACTTCAAGCATGATCTTTGGCAACACTCACATTTTTTAGTCCAAGAACGTGATCCCCTTTGAGAAGACTTTGCAAAGATCTCATATTGATATGGGCTAGCCGGTGATGCCAGAGCCATCCCACTTCAACATTAACCATTAGGCAAATCGTGGTCTTAGTGGGTCGCTCTGAGAAGTTAACCACATAGAGATCATTCTCAACATGCCCAACAAAGGCTACTTTAAGAGTCTTGCCCCACAAAAGGGCCACGGGGTCAACACCAAAGAAGGTACAAAAACCCATGAGTGCAAGTTGATGAACATAAAGTAAATTGTATGCAAGGGTCTCAACAAGCATAACATTCTCTATGGAGAGATCCGAAGAGATTATCACCTTGCCAAGACCCAATACCTTATTGCGTCATCACCAAATGAGACTTGAGTGGCCACGGATGGGTCAGGATGAACATCCACTACGAAGTCCTTGCTTCCGGTCATATGATTTGTAGCTCCGCTATCGAGCAAACATGACACTCTCCGGAAGCAAACCCCTACAAGAGATCAATGTTCTATTTTATCTACCCATTCTTTAATGGGTACTTTCGTGTTAGCAATAAGGGTCTTAGGAACCCAAATACACTATTCAATGTAATCATAAGAAGAACCAACATATTTGGCATAAACATGCCCATCACTAGCATGACATAAAACATAAGAGGGGTTAAAGTCGCCGATTTTGTTGGGGTGTGTGATCTTGCCCTTCTTGGCATTACCAACCACAAACTTGTCTTTATTATTCACATGAGGAACATCTCCTATTCTTACAAAAGTTTCCTTGAGCGGTGGAACTTGCTTGGTTTTCACCCTCTTCTTCTTGTTCTTGTTTTTGGGTGCAAACCCAACCCCTTCTTTTGCAACAACTTTCTTTTGATTACTCAAAAGGTCATTGAGAGTCTTCTCACCTTGGATGCACGTCACAAGACCTTTTTCAAGCTGCTCTTTCAGCTTAGCATTTTCCTCCATAAGATGTGCATGCTCACAACACGGGTTAGTAGCAGATGCATTATTAATTAGAACAAAAGGAGGAAACGTGGCAATTTCCTTAGTGAGTTTTACTTGGAGTTGATCATGCGAATCCTTAAGAGAAGCATGAGCACTCTTCAATGCCTTATGAGCATTGTCAATTGAGTCAACCTCATCGTTGAGTCGATCATGACCAACCCCAAATGCAACCTTTTCAGACTTGAGCGCACAATTAAGAACAATAGCATGATCATAATCTTTACGTAATTTAGCGAGGTCATCATTTTTTGACTCCTTGAGAGTCATACGAAGACCTTGCTCTTTCTCAAGAGAAATATAAAGATCTGCTATCTCGTTGGCATAATCACGACTATGCCCTCTCAACTCCTCAAGATATTCTTCTTGAGACTCGACAGTGTCATTGGCCTCGCCAAGTTGTTCCAAGAGAGCAACGAAGTGCTTCTTGGAAACTCCTTGAGTTTACACATGAACTTGTCAAACTCATTCTCACCCTCTTTCGCCTCCTCATGTTCATCCACACAATCTAACAAAGACGGAGTGGAAGAAATAGAAGTATTAATGTTTGAGGTTTTGGCGTTGGAGGTTACCTTGGTGATACCTTTTGCCATGACGCACCTAGCGATGTGGTTCTCATTGGGGGCATCGAAGAGTGACACCTTTGTTGGTGTAGAGGATGCAATTGCCAGAGATGACATTGCCATTCCTTCACCACTTGTGTCTTCATCATCAACATCATCATCCGAGGCATACTCTTCTTGAGTCACCAACACTTTGTGAGGAGCCTTCTTGGTGAAGTTGGTCTTGTTGGGGAAAGACTTGGCCTTATATTTGCAGATGAGCTTGCCTCCATTGTCTTCCCTCTTCTCATATGGACAATCCACCACAAAGTGACTCACATTGCCACAGTTGTAGCAGGTCCTCACACATTTCTTCCCCTTTGACCCATTTGAGTTGTTCTTCGAGAAGTTGGCCCTTGTGTTTCTCTTGTTGCCCCAAAATTTCCTGGACGCAAGAGCCATGTGCTCATGGTAAGCATATTTGGTGTCCTCGGGGCAACCCTCGTCTTCTTCTTCTTCTTCTTCTTCTTCTTCTTCTTCTTCTTCTTCTTCTTCTTCCTCTTGACTGACCTTGGCCTTCAAAGCAAGGTTGGGAGATGATTTTTTTGACCGTTGCACGTGAGCAAGGGCATTGTCTGCGGTCGTATTCAAGATGTTCATTGTAATAAATTCATCCAACACATCCCTAGAGGACAAGGTGTGAAAGTCTGGTCTTTGACGGATGACTGTGGACATGGCCTTGTTGTAGGGCATGATGGCCTTTAGAAACTTACGCTTGACCCAGGTGTCATCCACATACTTGCCGCCTTGATCTTTGAGGGCAACGACAAGAGAAGTCACCCTCCTCTAGGGCTCACACGGTTCCTCATCTTCTACCATTACAAACTCATCTAACTGATCAAGGACAACTTCATAGTTTGACCGTTGAATGCTCGAGCTGCCCTTGTACATGGAGACAATGTGTTCCAAACACTCTTTAGCAACAGTGAAGGGACGCAGGTGAGGTAGGTATTCAACATGAACAATAGCTTGGAGAATGAACAATGCGGAGGAATTTAGCTGTTTATCCGCTTCTTCTCTTGGAGTGAGGTTGTGTGGATCACGAGGGTAGTATCCTTCTTCAATGACTCGCATGAGTTGAATTCAGGTGTGATCCAAATGAGACTTGATACAAAAAATCCAATTAGCAAAATCATTCTTAGCAAGTTTAGGAGGACTGAGATTAACTATATGAGGTGGGTGCACTGGTCCTCCATAGACCAAGGGAGGGGGAACTGAGGCAAAGCTCCCCGACACATTAACTCCTTGAGAACGATTATCCTTATGAGCACTAGCCCCCTCCTTACTGGAGTTGACATCCGATGTCGAGTTAGTGGGATTAACCACTTGCACCACATCGGTGGAAAGTTTAAGAGTGTCAAGGAATCCTTTGAACATGGATTTGACCTCGGTCGTCATGGAAGATTTGAGAGAGGACATGGCCTCATTCAAATCCTCGCAAGAGACCGTGTCCACTCCCACGGCCTCGGGAAGTTCTCCCAACTGCTCCCCTTTGCCAGCCATACTCTTCGGGTGGTGAAACCCTTAATAAAGAGACGAGGTTCTGATACCAATTGAAAGGATCGATATGGTTGACTAGAGGGGGGTGAATAGCCAACTACCAAATTTTAACTTTTCTTTAACAATTTAGGCTTAGCAACAAATAGGTTGGTTTGATATGTAACTAGGTGAGCAACCTATATGATGCTAAGCACAACAAAAAGATAAGCAAGCAAGATAAACAATATGAGTAGCTTGCACAAAGTAAAGGTAAGAAGTAACCACAAAGAGTAACCGATGGAGACAAGGAAGTGTTACCGAAGTACCTTCCCGATAAAGGGAAGTACATCTCCGTTGGAGCGGTGTGGATGCACAATGCTCCCCAAGAAGCCACTAGGACCACCGTATTCTCCTCACGCCCTCACACAATGCGAATTGCCATGATTCCACTAGTGGTGCTCTTGAAGGCGGCAACCATACCTTTGCAAACAAGGTTGGGGCAATCTCCATGTCGATGTTAAAACCTGCGGATCTCGGGTAGGGGTTCTTGAACTATGAGACTAGGATCGACAGTAACAAGAGACGAAGGGGACACGAGTTTACCCAGGTTTCGGCCCTCCAATGGAGGTAATACGCTACGTCCTGCTTGATTGTATTGAGGGTATAAGGTGTTACAGAGTTGATCTACCTCCAGATCGTATGTCTAACCCTAGATGAGTTATCCTATCTCTAACCCCTAAAAACCTCCGGCTTATATAGATGTTGAGGGTGTCCCATCCCTACACATGGTCGGTTACGTGTCGAAGAGATAACTTGCCTAACTACAGCTAATAACTTGGAGCACACATCTTGACTCCATGAGGCTTCCGTCCTGGCACAAGTGGTCCTCGATCCTCCGATGCCTGCCTTGCGGCCCATACAGTACGGCCCATGAACAATGGGTCGGCTATTCGAGGACCACATAATCTAGGACTCCCTTAGTAGCCTCCGGACTAGCCTTCAACGCTGATTTATATTTGGTTGATTCCTTCACGTCTTCGTCTTTGGCTTGCAAGGCGAGTCCCTCATCCTTCTCTGTTCGGCATCCGACCAGTTTTCGGCAAGATACCAAGCGTCGCGGGCGCGGGTCATTATAATAACTGCAAAAATTCCTCGATTTTCATGCGTCGTGAGGAGGTGAGTGGCCAGCGATTTTTACAATCCTACCCCTCCACAACGGAGGCACCAACCCATTTAGTCACACAAAATTGTGGTTCAAAACCACATCTTCTTCCTCCCACTCGTCAAAAACTCCTAGCGGAAGCTCTACGAAAAACATGGCTAATGCTTCCAGCTCCTCAGCACGCCCTTACGGCCAACGCCCAGGTGACTGGACCAGCTGCTCCGTCACTCTCCTGCGGCTCCGTAATCTGGAGACCCCGGGATATCTCCCATCATCAGATCTGGCGGCGACTCGCGCAGGTCTTCTTTCTTATGGTGACGGGGTCTTCGACGAGCACTTCCCTAATCCAAACAAGGTGGAGTGTGTTTGCTTCATCCCCTTCCTCCACCGGGGCCTTGGGTTTCCAATCCACCCATTCTTGAGGGGGTTACTAGAGTTCTACGAGATTCAACTCCACCATCTCACCCCCGGGTCGATCCTACACATCTCGGGCTTAATCGCCCTCTACGAGATGTTCTTAGGGTGCGAAGCTCATAACGATCTATGGAGGAAATACTTCTGCCTCATCCCCCGAACTCGGGACAAGGCCATCTTGGAGGTCGGCGCAGCCGAAGTATGCCGCATAGCGGGAACGGGGTATCCGGCTGGCATGCCGAAGAAATCAATGGACTTCGGAGTGGTTCTATATCGAAGACGTCCCCCTATTCGAGCCAACTCGGATAGGTCTGCCCGAATACTCCGACCTCCTCCCGAAGAAGAGGTACAAGTGGCAACCCAAGAGCCCAGCTCAGGAGGAGAGCACGGAAGTGCAATGCCTTGCCGCACAAGTGCGGATGCTTGCCCATCATCGGCAGACCATGATCGATGTCATGGCTGCCACTATCTCTCAGTGTGTGCAACCCTCCAACAAAGGGTGCACCCCTTATGGCGATACAACGGGACAAGCGACGCCACACGTTCCCGAAAACTAGGTCCTACCAATCCAACAGCGCTGGCCGCCGCACTTGCCGTCCTGTACAAAGGAGAGCAAGAAGACTTCATCCGACGGTCCACCAAGCAAGGGTATTCGGCCCACAACCCCATCGAACAGGTAAACCATCCTCTTTCAATCATGAAATAGTTTGGGGCTTCATTCCGTAGTCTATTTTACCGAGGCCTTGACGTGAATAGGAATGGAGGAGCTTCATCAAGACAGTCAACTGTCTGGCTCCTCAGCCCGAGAATCATGCATGTGATAACGATCCGAGCTTCAACGAGGACCCGGATCTCCATCTCGACTTCGAAAACAGAGTCTACTACCAGGACAGCATCGTCCAGACCCCGGTGGCAATCATAGTCGATTACCCCGAGTCATCCTCCATTCCGTCTGCGGGTAAGAAGAAAAGATCCTCCCGCAAGAGGCCTACTACCAAGAGTGCCCCAGACATGCCGGTCCCAACCCCCAAGCGCTGCTGATCAGCACGCCATGCGCCAGCAGCCAAAGCCGCGGGCGAGTCAGAGGCCGGCCGGAACCCTATAGAGGAGCCGGACATGGGGACAAATCCACCCGTCCGCGCATCCCGAAGGTACATTGTTCAGATATCCGCCTTCTCATTGTACACAACATAATCTCATAGCCGCTCATTTTTTACCTAGGCGAAACACCCAATCTTCTCCTTTCGAGGGGGCTTCCCGGATGTCAGGAGACGCACGGTGATCCCGGGCTGCAACCCATGCAGCTTCCACTATGGAAGCCCCCATGGCCGGTCTGGCGCCCGCCGAATCTGGCGACGGAGTATCCATCACCAAATCGGAAGTGGAGAGTGCTATGCATCATCGGCACCGATGGGAGGCCATGCGGCATCCAATTTTCTCCGACCAGGAGTTTCGTGCCCTATGCTTGGCGGAAGCACATCTCGGGGCCGCCCAACTGGATTTGGCAAAGATATGAAGCTGATAACAACCAACATTCAGGTAAGAGGTCAGATTTTATAGAATCCGCATACTTGTGTAAGCCTAGTATCCCCTGAGCCTTAATTTGATTTAGAAAAAACGAATTAAGGATCTCCATACTGTTTGACTGCTGATGCAGGCCTCAAAGCAACAGTCCGAGCAATTGGCCAAGGCCCTCGAGGAGAGACACACGGAAGTACAGTCCGCAAAGGCCAAACTGGCACAAGTGAAGAGCTTCATGCGAGAGGCCCATGGTGAGTATGATTTTACTGCTAATCTTTTTACATTATCGTGCGTGACATATGGATTCCGTGTAGCATCCGAATCAATAGGACACATGGATAGGCAGCTGGAAGAAGCCTAGGATTCACAAAGGTATGCGGAATCCCAGCAGCAAGCCGGTTGTCTTGTTATACAAAAATAGGCTGAAGAAATAAAGAGTTTAAAGACTCAATTGGTCCAAGCTCAAGAAGAGAATCAAAAGCTTCGGAGGCGCGTATTCGGTAAATACAATTCCGCTATGAGTAAGTATTTCCGATGTAGAGAATGATAGTAATCTCGCTTATTATCTTGTGTGCAGGTCTCCTGACCGGACATCCTGAAGAGGAGATCGAATCGTACCAAGGGGACCTGCTGAAGGAGCTGACCTCTCTCCACAAGTGTGTGCAAAAAGCAATGAAGGGGATGGTGAAGGCATTATGGCCCACCGAACAACTACCTAAAGGGCTAGCCCCACTTGTGGATCAATTTAGGGGGGCTCGGTATAGGTTCGAGCTATGGAAGACTTCGGCCTGCCGCGAAGGAGCACGAGAGGCGTGGGCAATGGTCAAGACCCGTTTCACCGGACTTAACCCCGAGCATATGGCGCGGGTTGGTCCTGTGGGATCGGATGGAAAAGAAGTGCCACCCCACCTGGTATATGACCAGGTGATGCCAACCGCCCGTCTCTCGCAAGCAGACTGCCCCCTCAACACAATAATCGATGATCTCGATCAGCAGCCGCATATGTAATTTACATATACATTTGTAAAACAATCCATGTTGTAAACTTTGTCTTAACCGGCCATCGGCTTCTCCCTCCCGTGCGAAGAGCTCGGGAGTGTTCCTTTTTATTATTCCGTCGCCAAAGAACGAACTTATATTCGAGGAACTAGGCAATCTGGCCATGTGGTGTGAACAGACAAAAAGCACACGGAAAGATATGTCATATTACGACGTAGCGTAAGAAACATCTTTCGATGAAAATAGTACCTCTAGTGATACCTTTCGACGGGGTTCTATGAACAATGTAGATAGGAAGCCGCATACTTACAGTACGTGACTAAGTGCCCTTTGGGAATAAGAGACCCAAACAACAGAAATAGCAACCAGGGTCGTATAAGATGTTTCCGTCATAGCCGACCAATTGTCTACTTAAGATAGCTAGCTTTCGGCTTCACCCATCTGAGGTACATGTCTGGATGATCTGGTCGTAGCAATCGCAGAGGTGCTTCCTTTACTCTCTAGCCGAACAAGCGGGAGCGTAGAGAGTAACCCCAGGAGCAAGGCAACCCAGCTTGGCAAAGTCTTAGTTCGAATTGATGCATATGATGGCTAAAACATGACAAAGGAAACATGCGCGCCTAGTAAGTATGAACAATTAAAATACTGGCTATTAAAGGAAGCCCCCACGTGTTGTGTTTGGATTTAACACTTTATGGTGTATGCTGAGTATCTGTAGTACAAGATTGGTTCAACCGAGCATAGGGTAGGGAAAGAAATTGTCCCTATCAAACAACAAAGTGGGAAAGGAAATGGCTAAAAAGGCAAAAGATAACCGAAAAGGAAAAAGTGTAGGGGAGTATGGACGACACCAGTTTATCCGTAGAAGCGCCGAAGACGAGCTGCGTTCCATGGGTTTGGTTCAAGGCGGTTATCGGATGAATTTCGCAAACGATAGGCCCCTCCCGCGAGCACTTCGTCAATTATGAAAGGACCCTCCCACTTAGGGTTGAGATTGTGCTTCTATTTCTCCAGGAGCCGTAGGACGAGGTCTCCTACGTTGTATGCTTTTGCCCTAACCTCCCTACTTTAGTACCGTCGAGCTTGCTATTGGTAAAGAGTGGACCGAGCCAGAGCTATGTCCCGCTCCCCCTCCAGGGCGTGTAAGTCGTCTTGCCGATCTAACTCGGCCTCCTTTTCCTCATACATGCACACTCTTGGTGTATCGTGGATAATATTGCAGGGGAGAACCGCCTCTGCCCCATAGACCATAAAAATGGTGTATAACCAGTTGATCTGTTCGGGGTAGTACGCAGGCCCCATAGAACGGAATCGGGTTCCTCCACCCAATGACAGATTGACTTGTGAAGAGATCGGACCAAACGTGACTTGATGTCGCCCATAATGAGACCTTTTGCTCGCTCGACCTGTCCGTTGGTCTGCGGATGGTAGACCGATGCATAATCGAGATTTATGCCCATTTTTGCCCACCAGTCCTTGACCTCTTGGGCCGTGAAATTGGTCCCATTGTCCGTTATTATACAATGTGGGACACTGTAACGGTGTACTATGCTAGATATACATTCAATCATTGGTCCGGATTTAGCCGACTTTATAGGCTTTGCTTCTATCCATTTGGTGAACTTGTCAACCATGACCAGTAGGCATTTATTTTTTTGGTTCCCCCTTTGAGGGGTCCAACCATGTCCAGCCCCCAGACCGTAAAAGGCCAGGTGATCGGAATAGTCCAAAGAGCTATTGGGGGCATGTGCCTTTGATTTGCGAAGAGTTGACACCCGACGCAATGTTGAACGAGTGACTGGGCGTCGGTCCGAGCTGTAGGCCAAAAGAAACCAGCTCGGAAGGCTTTGCCGACAAGAGATCTTGTCGCGGCGTGATGCCCGCCCATGCCTGCATGGATTTCGGTGAGGAGTTTCCATCCCTCTTCCTCCGATATACACCTCTGTAACACTCCAGTGGTGCTTTTCTTGTATATCTCACCCTCGTGCACTTTGTAAGCCTTGGATCGCCGAACTATGCGTCGTGCCTCAGTTTGATCATCGGGGAGTTCCTTGTGAAGGAGGTAGGCAAGGAAGGGCTCCGTCCATGGTGCGATTACTGCCATTACCACATGATCCGAGGGCGTCTCATTCGTTGTTGAGCCGCTGATGATGCCATCATATGGTTCATTTATAAAGGGAACAACCTCATCCGCTATTTTCGGACCGGTGCCATTTGTGTTGTCCTGCCACACTACGGAGGGATTGAAGAGCTGCTCTAGGAAGGTGTTTCTCAGGACGGGATCGCGCTTGGCTCCCATACGGGCCAATATATCGGCGGCTTGGTTGTTGTCTCGAGCAACATGGTGGAATTGCAACCCCTCGAACCGAGCAGATATCTTGAGGACATCGTCTCTATATGCCGCCATCTTCAGATTTTTGGCGTCGAATTCGCCGTTAATTTGGGATATGGCCAGGTTTGAGTTTCCCCATACCTCTAGCCGTCGTATGCCCATTGATACCGCCATCCGAAGACCATGAAGAAGAGCTTCATATTCGGCGGCATTGTTGGAATTGGCATACATGATTTGCAACACGTATCTTACATTGTCGCCTGTGGGGGGTGTGAGGATAACTCCAGCCCCCAGATCGGCCAAGGTCTTGGATCTGTCGAAGTACATTATCCAATGGGAGTACACACTATACTCCTTGGGGAGCTCGGCCTCTGTCCATTCAGCCAAGAAGTCTGCCAATACCTGAGATTTAATGGCGCGACATGGGGGAAGGAGCTCAATGGCCTATTTGGATATGTGACCGGTAGCGTCCCTGTTGTTGATTATATCATTCAGGGGGACTTCTGATGCCACCGTTACTGCGCACTCCTGGAAGTAGTGTCGGAGTTTCCTCGATGCCATGAATACTGTATGGGCTATTTTTTGATAATGTGGGTATCTGGACTTGCACTGCGTTAGTACCTCTGACACATAATATACTTCTGAGTTTGGAATTGATGTCCCTCCTCATCTCGTTTGACAACGAGCACCGTGCTGACTACCTTGTTGGTGGCCGATATGTATAACAACATGGGCTCACCGGCGCCTGGTGCCGTGAGTATGGGATTGGTTGCCAGTATTGTTTTGATTTCTTCCAACGCAGCCGCTACTTCATTGGTCCATTCAAAATTGTTTGTCCGTTTCAACAGCTTATAGAGCGGCAAAGCTTTTTCTCCGAGGCGGGAAATAAAGCGTCTTAACATGGCTACGCACTCGGCTAGTCTCCGGACATGCTTCAGCTCTCTGGGATTCCAAGTTCTGATAGAGCATGGATTTTGGCTAGATTTGCCTCTATTCCTCCGTGGGAGACGATGAATCCAAGCAGCTTGCCCGAGGGAACTCTAAATACACATTTTTCCGGATTGAGCCGTATACCATATTCGCGCAAATTAGCGAAAGTTTGACGGAGGTCGTCGATCAACTGATCGACGTGTTCGGTTTTGATTACCACATCATCCACGTACGCCTTAACAGTCTTTCTGACCTGTGTGGCGAGGCAGGTTTGGATCATGTGTTGGTACGTGGCCCCGATGTTTTTTAGCCCAAAGGGCATCGTGTTGAAGCAAAATGGCCCGTACGGGGTGATGAATGCGGTAGCTGCCTGATTGGATTCCTTAATTTTAATTTGATGGTATCCGGAGTAAGCGTCGAGGAAACACAATAAATCGTGTCCGGCTGTGGCATCAATGATCTAGTCTATGCGTGGTAAGGGAAAAGGGTCCTTAGGGCATGCTTTGTTAAGATCTTTGAAATTGACACACAACCACCAGGATTTGTCTTTCTTAGGTACCATCACAAGTTTTGCTAGCCACTCGGGTTGTTTGAAGTCCCGAATAAATCCGGCCTCGAGTAATTTTTCTAATTCTTCACCCATGGCTTGCCGTGTGAGTTCGAAGAAGCGGCGCAGGGTCTGTGTCATGGGCTTAAAGCCTGGAATAATGTTCAGGCTGTGTTCGGTGAGCCGACGTGGGATACCGGGCATATCGGAAGGATGCCATGCGAAAATGTCCCAATTTTCACGGAGGAAATTCCGCAATGCCTCGTCCATAAGGGGATCGAGCTGGGCTCCGATGGACGCTGTTTTATTGGGGTCCGTTGGATGCACCTGAAATTTGACGATTTCCTCTACAGGTTTAAAGGACGTGGACTTGGGCCTTTTACTGAGGATCACATCGTCGCTATTAATTGTCGACCGTAGAGTGGCCAATTCCTTAGCGGTGAAAGTTTTTGCTAATGCCTCGAGGGCGAGCGTTGCCGTCTTGTTTTCGGCCTGGAGGGCTATATTCGGATCACTGGCGAGCGTGATCACTCCATTTGGTCCTGGCATTTTGAGTTTCATGTATCCGTAATGAGGTATAGCCTGGAACTTTGTAAATGCGTCGCATCCTAATAGGGCGTGATAGCCACTGGGGAAGGGGACAATGTGGAAGAGAAGTTCTTCGGATCGGTAATTTTTGGGCATGCCGAACACAACGTCCAGGATGATACATCCGGAACAACATGCCTCTTTCCCTGGGATAATCCCTCGGCAGGTTGTGTTGTTATGTTCGATGCGAGATCGGTCGAACTGCATTTTCTCGAGTGGCCTCGTAAATGAGGTTTAGACCACTGCCGCCATCCATGAGCACCTTATGTAGTCTGTATCCATCAATGACGGGATTCAAGACTAGAGCGGCCGGTGAGTGACTGGGAAGGATAGGCGGCTGGTCAGTGTCCCCGAAAGTAATCGGTACGTCTGCCCATGGGCTAGTATCTGCCACGTGGTAGACTTGCTCGTGCTGCCTAAGAGCTCTTTTACGCCTGATCCTCGAGGGGAAGACCTCATAGACCATAAGGACTTCGTCATCAAATCCATTAGGCAAAGGAGAGCGCCTATTCGACGGAGGTGTGTTGAGGATAGCATCGCCACTTTTTGCAACTTGCCTGACCACCCAGCAAGCTCGAAGGCTATGCATAGGGTTTGTATTAAACAACACGGAGTGAATGGGGGCAAGGTTTATCTAAAAGTCCGTCAAGGACGGTGCTGGTCCCGGAAAAGGACTTGTTTCTTTTTTCGAGGGGTTCATGCGCTGGCCAACTTGGAGGTACCCCCTTTCTTCGAACTCCTCTAGGGTGTTCTGAGAATTTTGGTTCCAAGAACAACCGCTCGGATTGCCAGACACTCTCCATGGCACAATACTTCTATACCAATTCGGATAACTCTGAAAAGTCATTTATGCGTCAGCGGGCCAGGGCATTAAGAATACCTTCATCATGGCAATTGCGGATGAAAATTGCCATTACGTCTTGGTCACTAAGACCTTTTACTCTGCTCCTAGCGAGAAGGAGTCTTGCCCAAAAGTGGTGGACTGGTTCTCCTTGTATTTGCTTGATATCCTGGAAGTCCGAAGACATGGGATTTGGCACGGTATTTGGATAATTGTCTTGGGCGCTGGGTGGGCAAAAATCCGTTCCTTGTCACAACGAGTGTTCGGAAGTGCAGTTTCCAAATCACGTGACGGATCCTGGACTGGTGACGTTCTGACTTTAAAGCGATTCCCCGCCTTTGATTCTCCGACGGGGTCTTGGAGATCAAGGACGGGGGTATAGACGGTTTTCAATTCCGTCCGTGGGGCAGAATCCGCGGCCGGACACACAATGGTGGCGACAAGATGAGTGACCGGAGGGACATGAATCTCCCTGTCATCGGGTCTGATCCCGAGCCGATCATAGATCGGAACCTGGTCATCTGATGCACGCATAGCTTCGATCTGATCGAACAACTCATTTAAGAACGAGGTGATGGCAGGATGCGTGTCACTGATACGAGTGGATTCGTCAAGCGGTGTGGCGGTTCCAGAGTTACACTGAAGCGGATCCGTGTTCCGTTCCACCGTGGGGCCTGATGCATTGGACTCAAAACATCCGGACTTACAGGCTTTCCTTCGAAGGTCGAGGGTTCCATTGGAACGAGTGTTCCCCATGAGTCAGTCATGAACTCTAGGGATCCAAACTTAATACACTGATTGGGGGGAAACCTTCTAGTCTGACCATGACGGCCGACAGGGCCGGCGTGCGACAAGATGTCGTTGCCGATAAATTCTGATCGGGGGCGAGTGTCCCCTCGACACAGATCTCGCTACTTGTGACAGGGCGAGCCATCGATTCCTTCGATGCTCATAGAGGAACTCTCAATGAAAGCACCGATGTCAGTGTCAAAACTGGTGGATCTCGGGTAGGGAGTCCTGAACTGTGAGACTAGGATCGATGGCAACAGGAGACAAAGGGGACACGAGTTTACCCAGGTTCGGGCCCTCCAATGGAGGTAATACCCTACGTCTTGCTTGATTGTATTGATGGTGTAAGGGGTTACAGAGTTGATCTACCTCGAGATCATATGTCTAACCCGAGATGAGTTGTCCTATCTCTAACCCCTAAAACCCTCTAGCTTATATAGATGCCGAGGATGTCCTTGGCCTACACATGGTCGGTTACGTGCCGAAGAGATAACTTGCCTAACTACAGCTAATAACTTGGAGCACACGTCTTGACTCCATGAGGCTTCCATCCTGGCGCAAGTGGTCCTCGATCCACCGATGCCTGCCGTGCGGCCCATACAGTTTGGCCCATGAACAATGGTTCGGCTATCCGAGGACCCCTTAATCTAGGACTCCCTCACTCCACAACTTAATTGGAGGCTCCCAATGACACCAGGAAGCTTCACCACAATGGACTATGGCTTCTAAGTGACCTCTTCCTTCTAGGGTGCTCAAACACCCAAGAGTAACAAGATCCGCAAGGGATTGATGGGGGGAATCAAATATCTCTTGGTGGAAGTGTAGATCAAGGCCCTCTCCTCCAAACCGTAGAGCACCAACAAGATTTGATGGCTAGGGAGGGAGAAAGAGCAAGAATAAGCTTAGGAGAAACAATGGAGCTTTTTGTGGGAAGAGGTGAGTCTCAATGGGGAAGAAGACTCACTTATATAGGTGGGGGAAAGTGGTTGTTTTTCTGCCAGGATACGAGCATAAGCGGTAGTACCATCCTAGGGGCGGTACTTCCGCTTATATGTATACTAGAACAACTGAGTGGTAGTACCGCTCTAGAGGGAGTGGTACTTCCGCTTTGGGCGGTAGTACCGCTCTGGAGGGAGCAGTACTTCCGCTTTGGGCGGTAGTACCGCTCTGGAGGGAGCAGTACTTCCGCTCAGAAATCCGAGAAGTCCGGAACAAAAAGGATGCAAAAGAGGCTCCAAATTTCCTCAGGGTGGTAGTACCGCTAGGAACTTCCGCTTAAGAAATATAAGCAGAAGTTCAGGGTGGCAGTACTGCTCGGAACTTTCGCTTAAAAAATATAAGCGGTACTTCAGGGCTATAGTACCGCTCGGAACTTCCGCCTAAAAAAATAAGTGGCAGTTCGAGCTGCCCTTCAAGGTTGTAGTACTGCTCTAAAGAGCGGTACTTCCGGTTAAGAGAAGCTTTGGAGCCTTGGGGGGCAGAAAAAGCTCCATCATGCCGAGAAACGGATGGGGGGGTGGGGTGCAAAGTGTACGTGATGATTCCTCCCAACCTTTCCGGATGCGGATCCCCTCTTAATAGTACGGATTTTCCTACGACTTGGGTCCACCAACCTAACCTCGAAAGGAAAAGACTTCGTCTTCTGATTTACTACTTGTAACGCCCCGAGCACACCCGCCAGTAGTCGTTACTCCTGGCGGGATCTAGACTGGCCTCACAGATCAATACTAGTCTTTTCTGCGCACTTTGTCCTTACTCATGCGCACCCGGGACCAACTTCCAGGTCGGTCACCCATCCTAGAACTACTTAGTTCTGTTCGAATGGGCTCCTGGAAAAGAAGGAATTCCTTATTGATATGAGTAGTCTATCATCCCTAATAAGCCAGGCTATCACACTACTTGAGGGGAAGATATCCGTCTCGTGCCACCTGATAATCTCTGAAAACTTAATGCACACGGTTAGTCTGGAAACGCACTGTAATCAACCACCAAAACTACTTAGGGAAAATTATGCTCTTACACTATGTTACTACCTCCATAGTGGAGAGTAACATACATGTGATGTGATGCAACACTTCATTTATTAGCTTGTAGACGCATCTTGTCTTGGTATGTGTGATGTTACCCATAGTGTGAGGCCCTTCCCAGTGCTCCATGGTGGACAGGTGCTAAGCATGCCACATAAGCGAAAAAATGACATGGCACGACAATTAATGAGGAAAGAGAGCACTTTGGTGACCCCAGGAAGAACCCATGCCATACGCGCGAACCTAGGCAAACCACTTAAATGGATGAAGATGACCAATGCATGTAAGACTTTAGGTGTTAAACATTAAAGAATGAGCTTAGCAACAACCATTTAAGAATCTATGCATTGGGGAGTTGAGTTGCTAAGCTATTTAATGCTCTTAGCACCTCATCTAAGCACCTTTGCATTGAAAGGGGCCTAATAACTAGATATGTTACTTATTTCATCTCTCTCCTCATTAAATTATTGCCACATAAGCAAATTTGTTGAGTTGGACCTCAAGTTACTCCCAGTATGGACAGTCTAACATATGTGTCGCATCATGAAACACTTCATCTATTAACTTGTAGACTCATCTTGTCGTATACGTGTGATATTATTCATAATGTGAGTAACTAGCTATATTACTCAATTCATCTCTCTTCTCATTAAAGCATTGCCACATAAGCAAATTTGTTGCGTTGGACCTTGTGTTACTGCTGAAGTTACTCCCACTATGGATAGTCTAATGAAACCCGCTACGGTCGTCTCCTCTATGATTTTCTATAGTTAAGGCGTTGTTTCCCACCACCAACCGTCCACGTCGCTGCCGCAACCACCCGTCGTCGTCAGTGTCGCATCCTTGTGTGTCTGAACCAAGGAAATACCCACAATGGATGGCCTCAATAGAGAAGAAATTAGCGAGTGTGAAACAAACAAAGTGACAATATCCAGACAAGTTAAGTTCATTCTAACTGGAACAAAATTCAGACAAAATTCAAAAGTTCAGACTTAATAGCCAAATCCAGACATTTCATTCTAAGTGATCCAATTTTAGAGTTAATAGCTAAAGATACCACAAAGTACTTGCCATGCATAATTTTTTGCACACAAATAAGGCATATGATCAATAGAGGACATATACCAAAAAATAAAACAAACATTCCTTTTTTACTGCAATCCATCATCCACAACATTGCATCATCATTTTTTCTCAAATACGGCTGCCGCCAAACCCTAAATTTCAACTACCACCATGCATCTAGCCAAACCAAAATTCACTTGCCACCAATTTGGCCTCAAACACCCAACTAAAACCCTACCCGCTCCCATGATCTGTGATATCTGAGGGCAAACCAATCCAAACCCTAACAAAATAAGTTCCAATGCATCCTACCTGCAGTCGTTCCAACGAAACAAATCGACTAACAAGCGCCACATATGTGATGAGCGACGATGTACCGTATAGAGGTGGCGATGCCTCGACCAGCCGCCGCATGGGAGCGAGAGGAATTATCACACATGGCCCTCCCAGACGATACGAATGGCGGTGCGATGACATACGACGATGATCTCATGGCATCGTTGCTCCGCATGTCGTCGTGGACGAGTCTTGCTGATCGCCTCGAGAGCGACGGAGACCACCACCTTGAGAGCGACGAAGAAGGTGGAGAGAGGGAGGGGTGGTCTAGATGGGCGGATTGGTCCAGTTCGTGTTGGGTAACGTCGCATGGGAAACAAAAAATTTCCTACGCACATGCAAGATCTATCCATGGTGATGAGCATCTACAAGAGGGAGAGTGGATCTACATACCCTTGTAGATCGCTAAGCGGGAAGCGTTAAGAAACGCGGTTGGTGTAGTCGAACGTCTTCGCGATCCAAATCGCCGAGCGTCCCACGATCTCATCACGATCCGTCCCGCGATCCAATCACGATCCATCCCGCGAACTCATCACGATCCATCCCACGATTCAATCACGATCCGTCCAGCGAACTCATCACGATCTGTCTCGTGAACTCATCACGATCCGTCTCGCGATCTTGATCACGGTCCTTCCGATCTAGCGCCGAACGGACAACACCTCCGCGTTCAGCACACGTACAGCTCGATGACGATCTCCACCTTCTTGATCCATCAAGAGGAAGCGGAGAGGTAGAAGAGTTCTCCGGCAGCATGACGGTGCTCCAGAGATGGTGGTGGAGCTATTCCGGCAGGGCTTCGCCTAAGAAATGCAGAAAACCGATCTAGAGGAGAAACTATGCACTAGAGGAACGGGCAGCACGTAGCTAAAAATCTGGTGCAAAAAACCCTAAAACCTTTAGTATATATAATAGGAAGAGAGGAGGAGGCTTGTCCCTCAAGGTACCAGCCTTTGGGTCGGCCAAATCAAGGAGGAGTCCTCCACTCCTCCTCCAATCCTAGTAGGACTAGGATTCCTCCCTATTTTGCCTTTTTCCACCTTTTTCTCTTTGGGTTTTCTCTCCCAGCCTCATGGGCCTTGTGTGGAACTTCCACCAGCCCACTAAGGGCTGATATTTACTCTCCCACAGCCCTTGTAGCCTCTTGGGTCGAAATACCCCTCCCGATGGTCTCCCGATACACTACCAGCACTCCCGGTACACTATCGATGAGCCCGAAACTTTTTCGGCGACCAAAATAGGACTTCCTATATGTCAATCTTTACCTCCGGACCATTCCGGAGCTCCTCGTGACGTTCGGGATCTCATCCGGGACTCCGAAAAACCTTCGGTCACCACCATGCATAACTCTATACTACCGAAATGTCACCAAACCTTAAGTGTGCAGACCCTGCGGGTTCGAGAACTATGTAGACATGACCGAGACACCTCTACGGTCAATAACCAATAGCGGGACCTAGATGCCCATATTGGTTCCTACATATTCTATGAAGATCTTTATCGGTCGAACCTCTATGTCAAGGATTCAGTTAATCCCGTACGATGTTCCCTTTGTTCTTCGGTATGTTACTTGCCCGAGATTCGATCGTCGGTATATCCATACCTAGTTCAACATCGTTACCGGCAAGTCTCTTTACTCGTTCCGTAATACAAGATCCCGTGACTAACACTTAGTCACATTGCTTGCAAGGCTTATTGTGATGTTGTATTACCGAGTGGGCCCTGAGATACCTCTCCGTCACACGGAGTAACAAATCCCATTCTTGATCCAGGCCAACTCAACAGACACCCTCGGAGATACCTGTAGAGCACCTTTATAGTCACCCAGTTACGTTGCGACGTTTGATACACACAAGGCACTCCTCTGGTGTTCATGAGTTGCATGATCTCATGGTCATAGGAACATATACTTGACATGCAGAAAACAGTAGCAATAAACTGACACGGTCATATGCTACATTTGTAGTTTGGGTCTTGTCCATCACATCATTCTCCTAATGATATGATTCCATTATCAAATGACATCTCATGTCCATGGCTAGGAAACCATAACCATCTTTTGATCAATGAGCTAGTCTATTAGAGGCATACTAGGGACATGGTTTTGTCTATGTATCCACACATGCATCTAAGTCTCCGATGAATACAATTATAGCATGGATAATAAACGATTATCATGAACAAGGAAATATGATAATAACTAACTTATTATTGCGTCTAGGCCATATTTCCAATAGTTCGACCAGGTGAGTTACTTTTAGTCTTGGCGAATTTGCAAAAGCCTCCTCTAGTCTCTACATATTCACACTGTTTTGGCGACGTGTCGAGCGGCCAATGCCAGCGTGTAGCACTTGACTAGAGCCACGTAAGCCAATACGTAGTCAAGATCGTATGAATGACTTCGTAGGTGAACCCTTTTAGCAAGTTTACTCGCCGTATTTGGGGTATTTTAAACTAGTGTGACCAAACCGAAGTTCCACGACAAGTATGGTGACCTTCGATGATTTTTTTCTCCTTCAACTAACTCGGTGGTCTAGGGGCTGTTTGGTTTAAGATTGCCAAAGGTTGCCACAACTAAGGTTATGCAAGTTTGAACAACTTACGTATTGTTTGGTTCAAGTCACACCTTTGACAAGCTACGTTAGAGTCTCACATCATATACACTTAAAAAGTATGGCAAAATTCCCTTAGCCTTGTCAACTTGTGGCTCTCATTTTGAAGAACTAAGGGGTTGTTTGGTTCTATACCTGTCAATGCCACACTTTGCCATACAACTATTGCCACACTTTACTAAGGTTAGTTCTTCAAAATGAAAGCCACAAGTTGACAAGGCTAAAAGAATCTTGCCACACTTTTTGAGTGTATGTGAAGTGAGACCCTAATGTGGCTTATCAAATGTGTGGCTTGAACCAAACATCCAACTAAATTGATCAAACTTGTCTAACCTTAGGTGTGACAACCTTTGGCAAACTTAGTCACAAACCAAACAATCCCTAACCTTAGGCAAGTGTGCCAACTTTGTGTGACAAAATATGATATTGCTAGGTGTAAAACCAAACAACTCCTTAATAAAATATTCACAGGTGGGCTGTACTGACACCCGTCTAGACCTTCATGCCACATGAACATTGGTCCAGAGTGCCAGACATAAAGGCCGAGGCAAAAAGAGCTCAACCGCTTGTTTTTTTTAAATAAAAGCTCGGCTGCAATTCTCAGGGCTTCTTTGATTCAAAGAAATTTTATAGGGTTTTTGAAGAATTGAGATCCTTAGAATTTTTTTCACATTGATCTTTTGATTCATAAGATCGGATTCCATAGGATTTCTTTCTATGGAATCTTTTATGCTACATTTTATTAAAAAAATCCAACATCTAGTCCAAGCTTATTTTACATTTTTTTTGTTTTTTCTACAACATCCAACACTCGTTGCTAATCTTATAGGGTTTAAATGGACATTGCCACTCCAATGCTATATTTTTCCTATTCCTGTGTTTTTAAAATTGTACGAATCAAAGAGGCCCTCAACCATCGAGCATATCGTGACTCACAACAAATTTTCAGATCAAGTTACTGATATGTTTTCCTTCTTGTTGTTATGTTGAGTCACAAGTACCATTAGCATATACTTATAATGGTCATCCCGTCAGATGCCAGTTAGTAATACAGTTACTTCCATGGCGAACACCCGAAAGCTCTGCGTCGCTATCCATAGGTGTGCACAATAGCCGCACCACATCACCCAGACTTCAGCGGAGAGCCGGAGGTTCAATCGATCCAAGAGACCCCCATCATCTTCGCGGCGAACGCGTAACGATCCGCGGCCTCGTCGATCTGCCAATCCATATGCAGCAGACAGCAAGCAATTTAATCACTCGGACAAAGATCATGGCGGGAGAATATATATTTTTGCGGGAGAAAAGGGAGAAGAATATCGTCCGTACGATCTTCTGCGTGGAGCGGCCGCAGCCGTGGCCGCTCTTGCGGTCGATCCGGGCGACGATGGGGTTGGTCTGGGGGCTCTGCTCCTCGCTCGCGCACAGGACGTGCTGCATCGTCTGACGAACACGCATGGACAAGAACCAACAAGCCGTCAGTTCGATCCTGATCTGACGATCAAATTTTCAGACGAATTATCATCGGGAAGCGCGCGTGCGTACCGCGAGGAACTTCAGGGTGTGCGACGGCACGACACGGTCGTCGTGGTCCGCCGTCAGCAGCATGGTGGGAGGGTACTGCTGGCGCCGGTGGTGGTCGCCGGCGGCGAGCTTCTCCCACGGCCGCCTCACGTTGTGCAGAGGGGAGTACTTGATAAGCCAGTGAAATTCCTCCTCCTTCTCCGAGCAGCCGAAATCGCAAGTCCATGCACGACCTGGACGACACACATTCACAAGATCAAGATGACCACTTGGATAGTAAACAAGATGCGATCTTGTGTTCAGAGGAGAGGGGACAAGCAAAACCTATGGTGAACTTGTGGAACCGGAGCATGTCCATGACGCCCACGTGAGCCAGAGCACAGCCGAAGAGACCGGGACGCTGCAATCACAAACAATGAAACAATCTCCGCTCACTTTTGGAACAAATTGAATGAGCTGCAACAAGCTGGAACAAATTTATAAAGGCTAGCTAGCTTTACCTGGTTGATGCAGGCGGCGACCAGGAGGCCGCCGTTGCTCCCGCCTTCGATGCACAGCCGACTCGGGCTCGTGTACCCGGCGGAAACGAGGAACTCGCCGGCGGCGATGAAGTCGTCGAAGCAGTTCTGCTTGTTCGCGAGCGAGCCGGCCCTGTGCCAGTCCTTCCCGTACTCACCGCCGCCCCGGATGTTGGCGATGCACGTCACGAACCCCAGGTTCCTCATGAGGACGACGCGGGCCGTGCTGAACTGCGGCGTCATGCTCATGCCAAACCCGCCGTAGCCGAAGAGCAGCGCCGGGTGCGACCCGTCGAGGACCATGTTCTTCCTCGACACGACGAACATCGGGATCTTCGCCCCGTCCTTGCTCGGGTAAAACACCTGAAAAAACAGGCAAGGAAGATCAACCGAACCGTAAACACATCACACATGGTTTGGTTTGTTTCTTCTTCTTCTTCTTCAGATAAGCAAATGTAGTACCTGCTTCGCTTCGAAATCTGTCCGGTCGAAGCGAGGGACCGTAATCTCTCTGTATATGTTCATCTTAGGAACCCCGGTGCTCAGATCGCACCTGTAGATGATCCCCGGAGTAAGGAAGCTCGAGAACTCGATGAACACCTCGAAATCGGCACGCCTGCCTGTAATCCCATTGACGCTGCCTATGTCGATGGGTATGCCATGGAGCAGCTCTCCGGTGACCAGGCTCCTCATCTGCAACACGTACTTTACATCTGACAGGTAGTTCACCAGAAGCTTGTCCCCGTGGACAGCACACGCCGACTCCAGGACGGCCCTGTCATCTTCAGGTAGAACATTGGCCCATGACTCTGGATCGTCGACGTCAACCCGCGACAGTTTGTACCTCGGAGCGTCTTTGTTTGTGAGAATGGTGAATCGGGCACCGTCGTTGGTGACGACTCCGTAGAACGCCTCGAATTCGTCTACGAGTTTCACGAAGGGAAGCATTTCGTGGGTTCCTTTTGCCTTCATGCCTGAAAGAGCTGAGATGTCGCAGTAGTACAACTTGTTGACCGGCTCTGAACTCTCTGAAACAGACAGAAGCACGTACTGCAACAAAAGCAGTCAAATGTATGTATCAGGTACCGAACTGTCAACAAGATTAGTAAGTTGGGTGGCAAAAATGTACCTTGCCGTCCTCTGTGACCTCAGGGATGTATATGTACTTGGGATGCTCGGGGTCTCTCCAGCACATGACATCGTCGGACTGGTCAGTCCCGAGGAAATGGTAGTAGACCTCGTGGTTGAGGTTAACGTCGGTCCTGATCCCGGGCTCCGGCGCGCCATCGTCGTCGCTGCTCACGAAAAACCAGAGCAAGGCATGAGACAAGATGATCCCACTCCCATGGATTTCATCAAGCGGAGAGCACAGAGCAGTCGTGCCATTACTTTGGGGCCGGGAAGCGCGAGTAGAAGAAGCCCTTGCCGTCGCTCGTCCAGGCGATGCGCGAGAACTTGACCCAGGACAGGGTGTCGGGGAGGAGGCGCCCGTCGCGGACGCGCATGGCCCTGATGGTGACCCAGTCGCTGCCGCTGGCGCTGGTGCCGTAGGCCAGGTGCTCGCCGTCGTCGCTGACGCCGATCATGGACAGCGACACCGTGGCGTCGTCGCTGAGCTCTCTCGGGTCCAGCAGCACGCTCGGCTCGCCGCCCAGCCCGTGCTGCACGCACAGCACAGTTGAGAGATTAGTGCCGTTGCGTTACGTATGAAGATTGAAGAATCGGTTTTGATTGGTTTGGACGGCGTGGGGATACCTGGACGTAGAGGGCGCTGTGGGGGAGGAGGCCGGGGTTGTGGAAGTAGAAGTAGGTGCCGGCGCGCTTGAAGGGGGCGCGGTAGCGCGGGTGGTCGAGCAGCGCCGTGAGCTGCCCGCGCAGGCGGCCGCGGTGGTCGCAGGTGGCGAGCACGGCGTCGGCCACGCCCGCCTGCGCGCCCACGAACGACTTCACCTCCTCCGACTCCAGCTCCTCCATCCTGAATGATGAGCCCATACGTTTCGTTACCCACGGCACGAAACAACGACGACGTGACAGCCAGCGCCGCGGAGAAAAGAGGTTCGTCGGTCTGTGTACTACAGCTACAGTAAAACTGTAAAAAGCGCGAGCTTCGGTGTGCTTCTGAAGAAGGTTCAGAGGGGAGCATGTGGGTGGCGTGGCATAGATACTACAGCTTGCCGCGAGCTGTGTGTTCTGGCCTTGTTGGTGCAGCCGCGGATGAAATGAATGGAGCAGTGATCCTGCTCTGGCGTGGTGAATTATTTAGCAGTAAGTGTTGTGTTATTACTGCAGTGTCCAAGGAGGTTGCATGTTTTGCTACATAGGGGCGCATGAGCGCCACGAGCGGTGTACTCGATCTTGATGCGAATGCCACCACGGTGAAATGAATGGACCAGTGATCCTCCTGCTGCGCCGTGGTGCATTCTCTATTCAGCAAGTGTTCTGTCTGTATGAGTAGAAGCAAAACCTTGTACTACATTTCTAGTAAAAAGAACTGTGCCGTGTGAGCTAAAATGCTGCCCAAGTGACTGTTCCTTGTCCTAAACCCGCACTTTTACTTGAAGGAAAAAATGAAACTGTGCCTTCCTAGTAAAATGAACTTCATGTACTGTGTGTGCGTAGAAATGCTATTCTATTCAAACCCGTACCTTTTTTAGTAAGGAAAGATAAAACTGTACCCCAAGAACATTTTCCTTTCACGAGAACCAACTAAACTATTTTCCTCTCTTCTTTCTCCGGTTTTATCTGACATCATCAATATAACAGCCATGGGCCATAGCAATATAGCACAGGTATGAATCAAGGATCTACCCGCAAAAAAAGGGTATGAATCAAGGATTAGACTCCATGGCTTTCGCAAAATAAATAAATAAAAATAAAATCCATGGTATGGCCTGATGGACACGTTAGCTGAAAACGCAAACAAATACTCCAGCTTCTTTATCTTTCGGGTAGGCATGCACATCAAGCTGGTAAAAGTTTACAGATGCGCAGGCCGAAGAAACGATCCCGCGAGTGTGGTTCGAGTTGGAAGAGAAGCAACAAAAACCAGACCCCGGAAAACGGGTGAATGCTATGAGCAGATTCAGATTGCTCACCATCTGTAGGGGTCCGGCACGAGAACTCCATGGTAGTCGTCGACAATGTCGCCGTCGCGGCGGGCCGGAGGGTAGCGGAGAGGAGGCAGCGGCTCGTCGGCGGCGTCGAGGGAGCCCATGGCCGGCGGTCAGTGAGGGTGTAGTTGGTACTAGTGTGTATTGAATGAAACTGGATGGGCGAGCGGAAGCACAAAGAAATCGCACGATGACAACACATCACGGTATCAGCGGTATAAATAGACCAGGGAGGGAGGGAGCATTATTCGTGCCCCATAACAAAAAAGGTTGCTCGGCGGCTGCCAGTTGCATTTGAATATGGAGGAGAAATGAAACCTAGGACGTACTGTATTATGAAGCCATGAGCCAAGTTTCCTGGTGAGCATGTGATGGGACGCCTTTGCCCCTCACTTTGTACGCGTGGCGCGACGGGTCTGTGGGCAGGAATGGAAATGGTTTGGCCCTTTGTGTTGCATGAATACATAAATGAAACGGATATTCCCGGCCAAGAAAAAGAAACATAAAAGGGGTATTGCGGTGGGAGCAAAGCAAAGATGGTTGAAAGAGACGGCGTAGCTGGCTTGGATGTCGCCATGGGGATGTAAGAGTGTTGCCATGCATGAGGACGCGTCGCTGTCGGCCTGTCACGCGCGGGGGCACGGCTCTGGCCAATCAGCCCGATCTTCTGCGCGGACTGCCGGTTTGGTCTACGTTATTACTTCGGGCGTCGTGGTCTAGCCTTGATCTTGGGACCAGTTTCTTGAGCACGGGAGTCTAGCCACGTTCAACCGAGGGATGAATCTGGATGGATTTGGATGGTAGGATGAACTTATAAATTTTATTGAGAAAACTCTATTTTAAAGCTTGAACTGGTAGAGGTCCGACGAAAGGAACCCGATGTCCAAATCCCTGTTGATTGCACCCTAATCTATCAATTCCCGGTCTAAATCAAACCTAGGGGTAGTTTTAGGATAATAGGCGCTCACATGACAATAGTCAATAAGGATTCTAACTGGTGGGGCCGCTACCGTTGATGGAGACTATGTCTTAACGGCACCGCCCGCAGCTTTTAAATCGAGCGAGTGGGGAACGAAACTAGGGTTCGTCCCCGCGATGAGAAATAAAGCGGCACGGAGGAGAAATCTAAGCGGGGTGGCAATGACTCGCGCTGACGACCGGGGGGGGGGGGGGGGTCGTGGTTGTCGAGTGCTGCCTCCGCTCTTGGATTCAGTTGAGCTACAGGAAGGGGTGGGTCGGAAGCATGGTCGCCAATGTGCTACCGCGAGAATGCAATGGCATACGAGACTGCAAAGATGTGTCGGTGCGATCTTCCGAGGAAGGCACCAAGATGGATCTCCTAGATCCCGCACAACCCTGGTAGGAGGAACTATGTTTGCGTGGATGCTAGGGTTAGAATCAATTTTACCTAATTTTTCTTCTATGTGATTGAATTCTTCTCACATATCTCCTCTCTGAAAAGATTCTCTTTGGAATAATTTTTTGTGCATTTTAACAACATGGTGGCTGTGGATTTGTTGAGTGGCATGACGATGCTCTGCCGAAATATTATAGTGAGTTGATTGGGGATATGCGTGATGAAGTGTGGAGGCTTAAAGGCTCTTCAACTGTGGGTCGATCTAAAGATCAATTTGCAATGTTAGCTCCCAGTGTAGATCAAGCAACAAGGGAGGCTATGGTTGTCTCTGCAAGATCAACTGAGAGGGAGGAATGCAGAGATAGGTGGGATTAGGGAAAAATACCAGAATGTGGTGTTTCTTTTCATTGTATTTGTGTTTGGTTTAGTTGCAGGCAAGATGTTAATGCAGTGATGACTTGTAAGCAATCTAGTTGCTCTGGACTGCTTGGTTTAGTTGAAGTGTGTACTAGACAAGTTAAGCTAGTGTTTGGTAATGTGTAATGGATAAGCTAAGTTATGTGATGTATGCAATGAGTTTGAGTTTGTGCTAAATGGTTTCAATCTTTTCAAATAGTTTGAATGATGAAATCATTGCAAATGAGTTTATCTTAAGTTAGTGCTTGCTTGGTTAGTGCTTATTGGATCTGATGCATTTGTTCATTGGATCCATGTAACTCAAATCAAACTGGCAAATAAATGCTGACATATATTATCCATAGACACAAATATGAACCTGGGAGTATATCATCCATAAACCCGAGCATGTTTGCAGCACAATACATGATTGTTTTCATGCATTCACAAAAGAGATGTTTGCAGTATTAGAGCATCTACAACTCGATTGGGCAAATCCGCCCCCTATACGTCCGCGGACGTGCCCGGGCGCGTCCACGGACGCATCCGTACGACCCCTCACATTTCGCTCCCTCCATCCACATATCTCAAATCCATGCAAAACCATGCATATCGATCACACAAACCATAGTCGCATGTGAATAAGAAATGTTGGTACAGAACATAAATATTGTTTACATAAGTTTATTTTAAGTGCACAATCAAACATCAGCTCTTTGGTTTCCTTTGTGGATCCACATATGCTCTACAAAGATCATTGAGTAGTTATGTGTGCACCTGATGATCTCAAAGATTCTAATGCATCCATAGAAAGTTCATAACCTGAGCTGCATCTTGATCTTCCGGGATATCAACTTGTTCTCTAGGTGCTTTAAAATCATTGGTTTGGGCTACACCATCACCCTTGTCCTCGACAATCATATTGTGCAAAATAACATAACATGTCATGAGTTGCCACAAAGTTTCTGATTCTCACACCATTTCAACCCCCACGAACAATTCCCCAATGAGCTTGAAGCACTCCTGAAAGCACATTTGCTCCCTTGGTGGTTTTGGTAATTAATAACAACATATATATCATTGGACTCATGTTTTCACTAAGCTTATTTCAGGAAAATTCCAATGATGGGATGGCTAGAAATTGTGAGGAGATACCCCAAGATGCAAGGAATGGATTGGCAAAGCTTCAAGCTAGAAGACTCTCCTTTCACTTTGTGAGAAATCACTTTGAGTCCATAGGAAAGCCAAAACTATTAAAAGGGGGTAAGGTATTGTGGGTGAACAATTGCTCCACGTGCACAAGTGCTAGCCACCAAAAACACCCACAAGCTCTCTCACAAATACTCTGTCTAAACCCAACTTCACAAAATCGGTCCCATCAAGTTTTCATTCGGCTCTACCAATTTTTCACCAAAGACAGAACCCTAGCAAAACCCTAGCTCTTCGGTGCAACCGAGTTTGCATCGGTGCAACCGAGAATTAGTGACCACGATTCAGTTGGCTGTTTCCATAGAATCGAAATTTCCGAGTTTATGCTTCGGTCTCACCGAGTTTTGGAAACTGCCTTTGTTGGGGAACGTCGCATGGGAAACAAAAATTTTCCTACGCACACGCAAACCTATCCATGGTGATGAGCATCTACGAGAGGGAGAGTGGATCTACATACCCTTGTAGATCGCTAAGCGGGAAGCGTTGAGAAACGCGGTTGGTGTAGTCGTACTTCTTTGCGATCCAAATCGCCGAGCGTCCCGCGATCTAATCACGAACCGTCCCGCGAACCAATCACGAACCGTCCCGCGATCTCGCCACGATCCGTCCCGCGATCCGACCACGAACGTCCCGTGGCCTTGATCACGATCCTTTCGATCTAGTACCGAACGGACGGCACCTCTGCGTTCAGCACACGTGTAGCTTGATGACGGTCTCCACCGTCTTGATCCAGCAAGAGGAGGCGGAGAGGAGGGAGACTTCACCGGCAGCGTGACGGCGCTCCGGTGATGGTGGTGGAGTTATTCCTACAGGGCTTCGCCTAAGCACCGCAGAAAACAATCTAGAGGAGAAACTATGCACTGGAGGTTAGGGTTGCACGTGGAAGAAAGAACTTGTGCAAAACCCTTGAAACCCTCTAGTATATATAGGAGGAGAGGAGGAGGAGAGGCAGCCTTGGCCTCCAAGGCTAGCTGGTTCGGCCAGCTAGGAGGGAGGAGTCCTCCTCCTTCTACTCCAAGTAGGATTAGGACTCCTTCCTTATATAGCCCCCTTTTGCCTTTTCCACCTTTTTCCTGTTGGTATTTTTCCCTCCTGGCGCCATGGGCCTTTGTGTCTGTTCCACCAGCCCACTAAGGGCTGGTTATTATTCTCCCACAGCCCATGAACCCTCTAGGGTCGAAATACCTCTCCCGGAGGCCTCCCGGTACACTACTGGCACTCCCGGTACACTACCGATGAGCCCGAAACGTTTCCGGCGACCAAACTGGGACTTCCTATACATGAATCTTTACCTCGGGACCATTCCGGAGCTCCTCGTGACATCCCAGGATCTCATCCGGGACTCCGAACAATCTTCGGTCACCACCATACATAACTCTACACTACCGAAACGTCACCGAACCTTAAGTGTGCAGACCCTGCGGGTTCGAGAACTATGTAGACATGACCGAGACACCTCTCCGGCCAATAACCAATGGCGGGACCTAGATGTCCACATTAGTTCCTACATATTCTACGAAGATCTTTATCGGTCGAACCTCTATTTCAAGGATTTAGTTAATCCCGTATAACGTTCCCTTTGTTCTTCGGTATGTTACTTGCCCGAGATTCGATCGTCGGTATCTCCATACCTAGTTCAACCTCGTCACCGGCAAGTCTCTTTACTCGTTCCGTAATACACGATCCCGCAACTAACAATTAGTCACATTGCTTGCAAGGCTTATTGTGATGTTGCATTACCGAGTGGGCCCCGAGATACCTCTCCGTCATACGGAGTAACAAATCCCAGTCTCGATCCATGCCAACTCAATAGACACCATCGGAGATACCTGTACAGCACCTTTATAGTCACCCAGTTACGTTGCGACGTTTGATACACACAAGGCACTCCTCCGATATCCGTGAGTTGCATGATCTCATGGTCATAGGAATGTATACATTGACATGCAGAAAACAGTAGCAATAAACTGACACGATCATACGCTACGTTTGTAGTTTGGGTCTTGTCCATCACATCATTCTCCCAATGATGTGATCCCATTATCAAATGACATCACATGCCAATGGCTAGGAAACCTTGACCATCTTTGATCAACGAGCTAGTTCACTAGAGGCATACTAGGGACACAGTGTTGTCTATTTACCCACACATGCAATGTGTTTCCAATCAATACAATTATAGCATGGATAATAAACGATTATCATGAACAAGGAAATATAATAATAAACACTTTATTTATTGCCTCTAGGGCATATTTCCAACAGTCTCCCACTTGCACTAGAGTCAATAATCTAGTTCACATCACTATGTGATTTACATGGTAATGAATCGAACACCCATACAGTTCTGGTGTTGATCATGTTTAGCCCTTGGAAGAGGTTTAGTCAATGGGTCTTCAACATTCAGATCCGTTAGCACTTTGCTAATATTTATGTCCTTCTCCTCGATGTAGAACCGGATGGAGTTGAAGCATCGTTTTATGTGTCTGGTCCTCTTGTGAAACCTTGGTTCCTTGGCTAGAGCAATGGCACCAGTGTTGTCACAGAACAGGTTTATTGGATTCAGTGCACTAGGCACTACTCCAAGATCTGTCATGAACTGCTTCATCCAGACACCTTCCTTCGCTGCCTCCGAGGCTGCGATGTACTTCGCTTCGCACGTAGAATCAGCTACCACGCTCTGCTTGGAACTGCACCAGCTTACCGCTCCCCCGTTAAGGATAAATACGTATCCGGTTTGCGACTTAGAGTCGTCCGGATCAGTGTCAAAGCTTGCATTGACGTAACCATTTACGACGAGCTCTTCATCACCTCCATAAACGAGAAACATCTCCTTAGTCCTGTTAAGGTACTTAAGGATATTCTTGACCGCTTGCCAGTGCTCCACTCCAGGATCACTTTGAAACCATCCGGCCATACTTATGGCAAGGCTGACATCGGGTCTTGTGCACAACATTGCATACAAGATAGAGCCTATGGCTGAAGCATAGGGGATGACACTCATCTTTTCTTTATCTTCTGCAGTCACTGGGCATTGAGTCTTACTCAACTTCACACCTTGTAACACAAGCAAGAACCCTTTCTTGGACTGTTCCATTTTGAACTTCTTCAAAACTTTATCAAGGTATGTGCTCTGTGAAAGTGCTATTAAGCGCCTCGATCTATCTCTATAGATCCTAATGCCTAATATGAAAGCAACTTCTCCTAGGTCCTTCATTGAAAAACTCTTATTCAAATATTCCTTCACGCTTTCCAGCATTTCTATATTGTTTCCAATCAGCAATATGTCATCCACATATAACACTAGAAACGCTATAGAGCTCCCACTCGCTTTCTTGTAAATACAAGCTTCTCCCTAAACTTGTATAAACCCAAACGCTTTGATCACTTCATCAAAGCGCTTATTCCAACTCCGAGATGCTTGCACCAGTCCATAAATGGATCGCTGGAGTTTGCAAACTTTGTCAGCATTCTCTAGATCAACAAAACCTTCGGGTTGCATCATATACAACTCTTCCTCAAGGAAACCGTTGAGGAATGCCGTTTTGACATCCATCTGCCAAATTTCATAGTCGAAATAAGCAGCTATTGCCAACATGATTCTGACAGACTTAAGCATCGCTACGGGTGAGAAAGTCTCATCGTAGTCAACTCCTTGAACTTGTGAAAAACCCTTTGCCACAAGTCGAGCTTTATAGACGGTGACATTACCGTCCGCGTTCGTCTTCTTCTTAAAGATCCATTTGTTCTGAATGGCCTTTCGCCCTTCAGGTAGTACTTCCAAAGTCCATACTTTGTTTTCATACATGGATCCCATCTCGGATTTCATGGCCTCTAACCATTTCTCGAAATCCGGGCCCATCACTGCTCCTCCATAGCTCGTAGGTTCATTGTTGTCTAACAACATGACCTCCAAGACAGGGTTGCCGTACCACTCGGGCATAGTAAGCGTCCTTGTCGACCTACGAGGTTCAATAGTAGCTTGATGTGAAGCTTCATGATCATCATCATTAACTTCCTCTTCTACCGTCGTAGGTTCCACAGAAACATCTTTCTGCGCTGCACTACTTTCTGGTTGAAGTAAAGGTTCAATAACCTCATCAAGCTCTATTTTCCTTCCACTCAATTCTTTCGAGAGAAAATCTTTCTCAAGAAATGTTCCGTTGTTTGCGACAAATACTTTGCCTTCGGATCTGAGATAGACGGTATACCCGACTGTCTCTTTCGGGTATCCTATGAAGACGCATTTCTCCGCTTTGGGTTCCATCTTTTCAGGCTGAAGCTTTTTGACATAAGCATCACATCCCCAAACTTTAAGAAATGACAACTTTGGCCTTTTGCCAAACCATAGTTCATATGGCATCGTCTCAACGGATTTTGATGGTGCCCTATTTAAAGTGAATGCAGCTGTCTCTAATGCATAACCCCAAAACGATAGTGGCAAATCGGCAAGAGACATCATAGAACGCACCATATCTAATAAGGTTCGATTACGACGTTCAGACACACCATTACGCTGTGGTGTTCCGGGCGGTGTCAACTGTGAAACAATTCCACATTGTCTTAAGTGACTGCCAAACTCATAACTCAGATATTCACCTCCTCGATCAGATCGCAGAAATTTAATCTTCTTGTTACGATGATTCTCAACTTCACTCTGAAATTGCTTGAACTTTTCAAACGTTTTAGACTTGTGTTTCATCAAGTAAATATACCCATATCTACTCAAGTCATCAGTGAAGGTGAGAAAGTAACGATATCCACCGCGCGCTGCAACATTCATTGGACCGCACACATCAGTATGTATGATTTCCACTAAGTCACTTGCCCGTTCCATTGTTCCAGAGAATGGCGTTTTAGTCATCTTGCCCATGAGGCATGGTTCACATGTGTCAAGTGATTCAAAATCAAGTGACTCCAAAAGTCCATCAGCATGGAGCTTCCTCATGCGTTTTACACCAATATGACCTAAACGGCAGTGCCACAAGAAAGTGGTACCATCATTATCAACTCTACATCTTTTGGCATCAATGTTATGAACATGTGTGTCATCACTATCAAGATTCAATATGAATAAACCCCTAACATTGGGTGCATGACCATAAAAGATATCACTCATATAAATAGAACAACCTTTATTCTCTGATTTAAATGAGTAACCGTCTCGCAATAAACAAGATCCAGATATAATGTTCATGCTTAACGCAGGCACTAAATAACAATTATTCAGGTTCATCACTAATCCTGATGGTAATCGAAGAGAGAGCGTGCCGACAGCGATCACATCAACCTTGGAACCATTTCCCACGCGCATCGTCACTTCGTCCTTTGCCAGTCTTCGTTTATTCCGTAGTTCCTGCTTTGAGTTGCAAATGTGAGCAACCGAACCGGTATCAAATACCCAGGCACTACTACGAGAACTAGTAAGGTACACAGCAATAACATGTATATCATATATACCTTGTTTGTCTTTGGCCGCCTTCTTGTTAGCCAGGTACTTGGGGCAGTTCTGCTTCCAGTGACCAGTTCCTTTGCAATGAAAGCACTCAGTTTATGGCTTAGGTCCATGCTTAGGCTTCTTTGTAGGAGTAGCAACTGCTTTGCCATCCTTCTTGGTTTTACCCTTCTTGCCTTTGCCCTTGCCATTTTTCTTGAAACTAGTGGTTTTATTGACCATCAACACTTGATGTTCTTTCTGGATTTCAGACTCAGCGACTTTTAGCATCGCAAACAGCTTGGATGAAGACTTGTTCATCCCGTGCATGTTATAGTTCATCACAAAGCTCTTGTAACTAGGTGGCAGTGATTGAAGAACTCTATCAATGATCGCCTCTTGCGGTAGGGTAATTCCCAACTCAGCTAGATGGTTTGAATACCCAGACATTCTGAGTATATGCTCACTGATAGACCCGTTCTCCTCCATCTTGCAAGCATAGAACTTATCGGAGGTCTCATACCTCTCGATCCGGGCATTCTTCTGAAAAATAAACTTCAACTCCTGGAACATCTCATATGCTCCATGACATTCAAAACGTCTTTGAAGTCCCGGTTCTAAGCCATACAATATTGCACACTGAACTATTGAGTAGTCTCCAGCACGAGCCTCCCAAGCGTTTTAACGTCTTCGGAGGTCATGTCTTCTGGTTGGTCACCAAGCGGTGCATCAAGGACATATTGTTTCTGGGAAGCCATGAGGATAATCCTCAGATTACAGGCCCAATCAACAAAGTTACTTCCATCATCTTTCAACTTAGCTTTCTCTAGGAACGCATTAAAATTCAGGGGTGCTACTGCGCGAGCCATTGATCTACAACATAAATATGCAAAGGTTACTTAGACTATTGTTCAAGATAATGAGTTTAGTTAATCAAATTACTAAAGCTCCCACTCAAATTGACATCCCTCAGGTCATCTGAGTGTCACATGATCCAAATTCACCAACTCAAGTCTGATCATCACGTGAGTTAAGGTGGCTTCAATGGTGAACATCATTATGTTGATCATATCTACTATATGACTCATGTTCGACCTTTCGGTCTCTTGTGTTCCGAGGCCATGTCTGTACATGCTAGGCTCGTCAAGTTTAACCCGAGTGTTCTGCACGTGCAAATCTGGCTTGCACCCGTTGTATGTGAACATAGAGTCTATCACACCCGATCATCACATGGTGTCTCGACACGACGAACTTTCGCAACGGTGCACACTCGGGGAGAACACAATTTATCTTGAAATTTAAGTGAGGGATCACCTTATAATGCTACCGTCGTACTAAGCAAAACAAGGTGCATAAAAGGATTAACATCTCATGCAATTCGTAAGTGACATGATATGGCCATGAACTTGTGTTTAAGATCTCCATCTTCAAAACATCGGCATGATCTCCATCGTCACCGGCACGACACCATGATATCCATCATCTTGATCTCCATCAACGTGTCGCCATCGGGGTTGTCATGCCCTGCATGCTTCTACTACTATTGCTACCGTAGCGATAAAGTAAAGCATTACATAGCGCTTAATGATTGACACGCAGGTCATAAAATAATTAAAGACAACCCTATGGCTCCTGCCGGTTGCCGTACTCATCGACATGCAAGTCGTGAAATTCTATACATCACATGATCATCTCATACATCACATATATCTCATCATGTAATTGGCCATATCACATCACAACATACCCTGCAAAACAAGTTAGACGTCCTCTAATTGTTGTTGCAAGTTTTACGTGGCTGCTACGGGTATCTAGCAAGAACGATTCTCACCTACGCATAAACCACAACGGTGATACATAAATTGCTTTTCAACCTTCTCAAGGACCGCATTTGTCGAATCCGATCCAACTAAAGTAGGAGAAACTGACACCCGCTAGCCATCTGTTGCAACAAGTGTAGTTGAGGGAACCGGTCTCTCGTAAGCGTACGAGTAAGATTGGTCCGGGCCGCTTCATCCCACAATACCGCTGAACCAAAACACAACCAAGGGAGGAAGCAATGTAAGCATCAACGCCCACAAACCTTTTGTGTTGTACTCGAGATCTCATCGAACCATTAACCTAGCTCATGATGCCACTGTTGGGGAACGTCGCATGGGAAACAAAAATTTTCCTACGCACACACAAACCTATCCATGGTGATGAGCATCTACGAGAGGGAGAGTGGATCTACATACCCTTGTAGATCGCTAAGCGGGAAGGGTTGAGAAACGCGGTTGGTGTAGTCGTACTTCTTCGCGATCCAAATCGCCGAGCGTCCCGCTATCTAATCACGAACCATCCCACGAACCAATCACGAACCGTCCTGCAATCTCGTCACGATCCGTCCCGCGATCCGATCACGAACGTTCCATGGCCTTGATCACGATCCTTCCGATCTAGTACCGAACGGACGGCACCTCCGCGTTCAGCACACGTGTAGCTTGATGACGGTCTCCACCGTCTTGATCCAGCAAGAGGAGGCGGAGAGGAGGGAGAGTTCACCGGCAGCGTGATGGCGCTCCGGTGATGGTGGTGGAGTTATTCCTGCAGGGCTTTGCCTAAGCACCACAGAAAACAGTCTAGAGGAGAAACTATGCACTGGAGGTTAGGGTTGCACGTGGAAGAAAGAACTTGTGCAAAACCCTTGAAACCCTCTAGTATATATAGGAGGAGAGGAGGAGGAGAGGCAGCCTTCGCCTCCAAGGCTAGTTGGTTCGGCCGGCTAGGAGGGAGGAGTCCTCCTCCTTCTACTCCAAGTAGGATTAGGACACCTTCCTTATATAGCCCCGTTTTGCCTTTTCCACCTTTTTCCTTTTGGTATTTTCCCCTCCTGGCGCCATGGGCCTTTGTGGCTGTTCCACCAGCCCACTAAGGGCTGGTTATTATTCTCCCAGAGCCCATGGACCCTCTAGGGTCGAAATACCTCTCCTGGAGGCCTCCTTGTACACTACCGGCACTCCCGGTACACTACCGATGTGCCCGAAACTTTTCCGGCGACCAAACTGGGACTTCCTATATATGAATCTTTACCTCTAAACCATTTCGGAGCTCCTCATGACGTCTCGGGATATCATCCGGGACTCCAAAGAATCTTCGGTCACCACCATACATAACTCTACACTATCGAAACGTCACCAAACCTTAAGTGTGCAGACCCTGCGGGTTCGAGGACTATGTAGACATGACCGAGACACCTCTCCGGCCAGTAACCAATGGCGGGACCTGGATTTCCACATTGGTTCCTACATATTCTACGAAGATCTTTATCGGTCGAACCTCTATGTCAAGGATTCAGTTAATCCCGTATAACGTTCCCTTTGTTCTTCGGTATGTTACTTGCCCGAGATTCGATCGTCGGTATCTCCATACCTAGTTCAACCTCGTTACCGGCAAGTCTCTTTACTCGTTCCGTAATACAAGCTTGCAAGGCTGATGGTGATGTTGCATTACCGAGTGGGCCCCGAGATACCTTTCCGTCATACGGAGTAACAAATCCCAGTCTCGATCCATGCCAACTCAACAGACACCATCGGAGATACCTGTAGAGCACCTTTATAGTCACCCAGTTACGTTGCGACGTTTGATACACACAAGGCACTCCTCCGATATCCGTGAGTTGCATGATCTCATGGTCATAGGAACGTATACATTGACATGCAGAAAACAGTAGCAATAAACTGACACGATCATACGCTACGTTTGTAGTTTGGGTCTTGTCCATCACATCATTATCCCAATGATGTGATCCCGTTATCAAATGACATCACATGCCAATGGCTAGGAAACCTTGACCATCTTTGATCAATGAGCTAGTTCACTAGAGGCATACTAGGGACACAGTGTTGTCTGTTTACCCACACATGCAATGTGTTTCCAATCAATACAATTATAGCATGGATAATAAACGATTATCATGAACAAGGAAATATAATAATAAACACTTTATTTATTGCCTCTAGGGCATATTTCCAACAGCCTTGGCCGCTGACTTTGGTCCCACCAAGATTCCTATATCGGTCTCACCGAGATTCCGAAAGTTGTCACATTTTGAACAGATCGGTACAACCGAGTTTTTGCATCGGTAATGTTGTAACAGTTGGATTTTTAGGGATGCCTATATATACCCCTCCACCACATCCCACTCAAAAGATAAGCACTCAGAATAGTTCCCCACCCATATCCAAATTTTTGAGAGAGAACCACCTACCCTTGTGTTGAGATCAAGATCTTTCAATCCAACCATATGGATCTTGATTTCTAGCCTCCCCAAGTTGCTTTCCACCCAATCAACCTCTTCTACCAAGAAAAATCTGTGAGAGTGTGATTGGGTGTTGAGGAGTCTATCATCTTGAAGCACAAGAGCAAGGAGTTCATCACCACTATCAAGCCTATTACCTATTAGAGGGTGGTGCCTCCTAGATTGGTTAGGTGTTGCTTAGGAGCCTCCTACTTCGTGTTGTGGAGTTGAATGAAGAAGTTTGTACGGGCAAGAAGATCGCCTACTTTGTTAAGATCTACCCATAGTGAGGCTAGTCATTCGTGGACGGAAGCCGTTATGAAATAGTCAAGGTTGCTACTTTGTGGACCGTTATGGGTGGAGCCCTTCGTGGACTCTCGTGACTGTTACCCTTCGTGGGTCGAAGACTCCATAAACGTGGATGTACGATAGAGCCACCTATCGGAACCACGGGAAAAATCTTCGTCTCTACAATTGTGTTTGATCTTCTAACCCTTACCTCTATTAAATGTGCTTGTCCTTACTTTTTGCTGCTATACTCATAGACATGCATGTGTAGGATGTGCTTGACTTGCTACCATTGCTAAAATCTGCCCACAACTAAAATTGGGAGAATGTAGAACTTTTATTCGGTCAAGTAGTCTAATCACCCCCCTCTAGACCGACTTTTGATCCTACAAGTGGTATTAGAGCTTTGGTCTCCATTGCATTGATTTCACAACCTAGGAGAGTATGGTGTCTAGCGAGGGAAATTATCACCGTAGAGGTCCTTACTTTGATGGTACAAATTTTGCTAGTTGGAAGCATAAGATGAAAATGCATATTCTTGGTCATTACCCCGCCGTTTGGGCTATTGGTCGTGTTGGCTTGCAAGGTGAATTCTTTAATGATGGAAAGGAATCGGACCGTGAAGCAACAACGGAAGAATTGAAGATGTTGCAATACAATGCTCAAGCATGTGACATTCTTTTCAACTGCCTATGCTGATACGTCTCCAATGTCTCTATAATTTTTTACTGTTCCATGCTATTATATTATCTGTTTTGGCTGTTTTATATGCATTAATATGCTATTTTATATTAATTTTGGGACTAAACTATTAATCTAGAGCCTAGTGCCAGTTTCTGTTTTTTTCTTGTTTTTGAGTTTCACAGATAAGGAATATTAAACGGAGTCCAAACATAATAAAACCTTCGGAAGGAATTTTTATGGAACAAAAGGAATCTACGAGACTTGAGAACCAATTCAGAGGAGCCACCGTGGGGCCACAAGCCCTAGGGGCGCGGCCAGGGGGTGGCCGTGCCCGGCAGGCTTATGGGCCCACGACTGCTCCACTAACCCTAATCTTCGGCCTATAAATTCCCAAATATTCCATCATTATCAAAGAGACCCACGAAAACACCTTTCCGCCGCCAGAAGCCTTCGTTCCCGAGAGATCCAATCTTGGAGCCTTTTCCGGTAATCTGCCGGAGGGCAATTCGATCACGGAGGGCATCTACAGCAACTCCATTGCCCCTCTGATGATGCGTGAGTAGTTCACCACAGACCTACGGGTCCATAGCTAGTATCTAGATGGTTTCTTCTCTCTCCTTGCTTCTCAATACCATGTTCTTCATGAGCTTCATGGAGATCTATCCGATGTAATACTCTTTTGCGGTGTGTTTGTCGAGATCCGATGAATTGTGGGTTTATGTTCAGATTATCCATGAATATTATTTGAGTATTTCCTGAATTCTTTTATGCATGATTTCATATCTTTGCAAGTCTCTTCGAGTTATTGGTTCGTTTTGGCCAACTAGATTGGTAATTCTTGCAATAGGAGAAGTGCTTAGTTTTGGGTTCAATCTTGCGGTATCCTCACCCAGTGACAAAGTAGGGGTAGCGAGGCACGTATTGTATTGTTGCCATCAAGGGTAAAAAGATGGGGGTTTCATCATATTGCTTGAGTTTATCCCTCTACATCATGTCATCTTACCTAATGCGTTACTCTGTTCTTCATGAACTTAATACTCTAGATGCAGGCAGGAGTCGGTCGATGTGTGGAGTAATAGTAGTAGATGCAGAATCGTTTCAGTCTACTTGTCACGAACGTGATGCCTATATGCATAATCATTGCCTTGGATATCTTCATAATTATTCGCTTTTCTGTCAATTGCTCGACAGTAATTTGTTCACCCACCGTAATACTTGCTATCATGAGAGAAGCCATCTAGTGAAACCTATGGCCCCCATGTCTATTTTCCATATTATATTTTCGGATCTAAAACCAAAAATACCAAAAATACTTGCTGCATTATTTTTACTTTTAGTTTTACTTTTCGTTCAAGCATCCTATTATATCTATCTCTACTAGATCTCATCCTTGCAAGTATCCGTGAAGGGATTGACAACCCCTTTATAGCGTTGGGTGCAAGAGTTTGATTCTTTGTGTAGGTACATCTATTGTTGATTCGCTTGTATCTCCTACTGGATTGATACCTTGGTTCTCAAAAACTGAGGGAAATACTTATCTACTTTGCAGCATCAAACCGTTCCTCTTCACGGGAAACCAACGCATGCTCGAGAAGTAGCAAGAAGGATTTCTGGCACCATTGCTGGGGATATACATAGCAGGTCAAGATACCAAGTACCCATGACAAACTCACCTCTTGCATTTACATTATTTGCCATTTGTCTCTCATTTTCCTCTCCCGCACTTCTAAAATGATTTTCCGAAAATACCAAAAAAGATTTGCCTTTTTATTCGCTCTTTTCTGTTCGTCTTTTTGTTTGCCTTTTGTGTGTTAAATTGTTCAAACTCATGGCTAGCCTTGATACTATCGCTCCCAAGTATGAAGTTCTTAACTTTAATCAAAGGGAGGGAGAAAACTTCAAAGATGCTTGGTATAGAATTTGCAACGCTCAAAGTAGATCTATTTGTAACCAATCTACTACCGTTCTCCTTCGCAATTTTTACGTGGGAATCACTCCTTGGAATAGATATGTCCTAGATACCATCATGGGAGGGAATTTTTTGGTAAGTCATACCTTTGACTCCTATAGTGCTATGATAAATTTGTTTGGATCACCCCCAATCATGGTTAATGGGACAATTTTAACTTTGGAACATGTTATGCGAAGGTTAGATATCATTGAAAATAAAGTTGCTACTATAGAGCTCATTGAAAACTTGGATAAAAAGATCCATAATCATATCACTCAATATGGATCTAACATAGGAGTTACTCTAGAAAACCTAAGGGAAAAGGAACCATAGTTAATGAAAAATTGGATCAAGATTCCTTTAGAATAGGAAAGCTAGAGGACATTATTACCAACTTGGGTTCCGCTTTTGCCGCTGTTCAAACCACTCCTAAATTCCGCTTTCTGAGGCTGCCAAGTTTGTTTACGTTCCCAAGAATACGGGTGAATCCTCTAGTAAAGGGGACAAAGATCTTAAGATGATAAATGTTCACCCTAATTTTGTCAACATTGTTCGGGAACCGATTGCTACATGAGAATTTCTTGACTTTTTGCCTGGGAGTATGATCATTGATAAAACCAAAGAACCTACTAGATCTGAGAGTGCTCTCACAAAAATTGCCAATACCAAAGATGACAATACCTAGATCTATTGCATTTTGCCTAGCTAGGGGCGTTAAACAATAGCGCTTTTTGGGGGGCAACCGAATTTTATTCTGCTTTTTGCTTATGTTTTGGTGTGTTTGGCACATTATTACTTCTGTTGTAATTGTGTTTTTGTTTTTTGATTAGTGTTTGAGCCAAGTAAGACCTTTTGGGTGATCTATGGTAGTTGTTGATTTGATCCTGCTGAAAAACAGAAACTTTTGCGCTCAGTCCAGGAAATTTTCAATTTTTTCATAACGTCAGATTAATCTGAAATTTTTACAAAATATTTATATAAAAATTTCCCTGATTTTGCGATTTTTTCAGAATGTTTAGAGCTCCACAAGTATTCGAAGTTTACAGATTTCTACATAGTGTTCTGTTTTTGACATATTCTGTTTTCTTTGTGTTGTTTGCTTATTTTGATGTATCTATGGGTTGTATCGGGGGGTATGAGTCATGGAAAAGTTAGAATACAGTAGGTATTACAAAAATATAAATAAAGAATGAGTTCACAACAGTACCTAAAGTGGTGATTTATTTTTCTTATACTAACGGATCTCATGAGTTTTCTGTTGAGTTTTGTGTTGTGAAGTTTTCAAGTTTTGGGTGAAGATTTGATGGATTATGGAATAAAGAGTGGAAAGAGACTAAGCTTGGGGATGCCCAAGTCACCCCAAGCCATATTCAAGGATACCAAAAAGCGTAAGCTAGGGGATGCCCCGGAAGGCATCCCCTCTTTCGTCTTCAATCCATCGGTAAACTTACTTGAGGCTATATTTTTATTCACCACATGATATGTGTTTTGCTTGGAGAGTCTTGTATGATATGAGTCTTTGCTTGTTAGTTTGGCACAATCATCCTTGCTGCAAACATATTTTGAGAGAGACACGCTGAATCGTGAATTTGTTAGAATACTCTATGTGCTTCACTTGTATCTTTTGAGCTAGGCAATGTTGCTCTAGTGCTTCACTTATATCTTTATAGAGCATGGTGGTGTTATATTTTATATAAATTATTTAAATCTTGTTCCTCACTTATATTATTTTGAGATTTTATTAAAACAACATGGTAATTTGTTCAGGTTATGATTTAGTCCTAATATAATGGCATCCAAGAGGGATATAATAAAACTTTCATATTAAGTGCATTAAAAACTATGAGAAGTTTGATTCCTTGCATATAGTTTTGAGATAATAGGGATGGTAATATGAGAGTCATGCTAGTGATTAGTTGTGAATTGGAAGAGATACGTGTATTAAAGCTTGTGATTCCTGTAGCATGCACGTATGGTGAACCGTTATGTAACGAAGTCGGAGCATGATTTGTTTAATGATTATCGACCTTTGTGTGAGTGTCGGGAGCGTGCGATGGTTAAGTCCTACCAACCTCTCCCCTAGGATCATGCGTCTAATGCTCTGTTTGATGACTAATAGACTTTTGCAATAAGTATGTGAGTTCTTTATGACTAATGTTGAGTCCATGGATTATACGCACTCTCACCCTTCCATCTTTGCTAGCCTCTCTAGTACCGCGCAACTTTTGCCGGTACACCAAACCTCCCTTCCTCAAAAAAGAAACCATATATTCCTCAAAACTGCCACCATACCTACCTATTTTGGCATTTCCATAGCCGTTCCGAGATATATTGCCATGCAACTTCCACCATGTAGTTTTTTTTGTATGACTTGCACCATCACTTCATATTGCATATAGAGTTATATCTTGTCATAGGAATCGAGTTGTAATTTCTTTTTCTTTGAGTTATAAGTAAATAAAAGTGTGATGATTTTTCATTAATAGAGTATTTTCTAATGAGAGAAAAGGATGATGGAGGCTATGACCCCCTCACAAGTTGGGATGAGTATCCAGAATTTACAAAAATAAAAGAGGCCAGAGAAGCCCAAAAAAGAGAGGCCAAAGAAGCCCACCAAAATAAAATAAATAAATAAAAATAGATTAAAAAATATGAGAGAAAGAGATAAGGGACAATTGCTACTACCTTTTTCCACACTTGTGCTTCAAAGTAGCACCATGATCTTCATGATAGAGAGTCTCCAATTTTGTCACTTTCATACAACTAGTGGATATTCATATTGCACGACCACTTAGTTCTCTTTTTGAGCTTTCATACACCTATAGCTCTAAGTGCATTTGTTGCATGGCAATCCCTAGTCACTCATATTGATATCTATTGATGGGCATCTCCATAGCCCGTTGACTCCTAGTTGATGTGAGACTATCTTCTCCTTTTTCCCTTTGCACCTCCTCCATATTCTATTCCACCTATAATGCTATATCCATGGCTCACGCTCATGTATTGCATGAGAGTTGAAAAGGTTTCAGAACACCAAAAGTGTGAAACAATTACTTGACTTGTTCATCGGGGTTGTGCATGATTTAGATACTTTGTGTGGGGAAGATGGAGCATAGCCAGACCATATGATTTTGTAGGGATGACTTTCTAAGGCCATGTTATTTCGAAAGGACACGACTACCTTGTTGGTGTGCTCGAAGTATTACTGTTTTTATGTCAATATTAGACTATTGTTTTTAATCTTATGGATCTGAATATTCATGCCACAATAAAGAATATTACATGGATAAATATGTTGGGTAGCATTCCACATCAAAAATTCTGTTTTTATCATTTACCTAGTCGAGGACGATCAGGAATTAAGCTTGGGGATGCTGATACGTCTCCAACGTATTTATTATTTTTGATTGTTCCATGCTATTATATTATCTGTTTTGGATGTTTTATATGCATTAATATGCTATTCTATATTATTTTTGGGACTAACCTATTAATCTAGAGCCTAGTGCCAGTTTTTGTTTTTTCCTTGTTTTTGAGTTTTGCACATGAGGAATATTAAACGGAGTCCAAACGGAATAAAACCTTCGAAAGGACTTTTTATGGAACAAAAGGAATCTATGAGACTTGAGAACCAAGGCATAGGAGCCACCATGGGTCCACAAGCCCTAGGGGATGACCAGGGGGGTGGCCGCGCTGGGCAGGCTTGTGTGCCCATGACTGCTCCCCCAACCCTAATCTTCGGCCTATAAATTCCCAAATTTTCCATCATTATCAAAGAGAGCCACGAAAACACTTTTCTGCCACCAGAAGCCTCCATTCCCAAGAGATCCAATCTTGGAGCCTTTTCTGGTAATCTGTTGGAGGGCAATTCGATCACGAAGGGCATCTACATCAACTCTGTCGGGGATATACCCCGTGGTATGACCCGGGAGACAGATATAACCCGGTTGTAAGTCCTTGAAGATGAGTCTCCAATTGTAAGTCCCTGAAGATGATTCTCCGGTTGTAAGTCCCTGAAGATGAGTCTCCGATTGTAAGTCCCTGAAGATGAGTCTCTGGTTATAAGTCCTTGAAGATGAGTCCCCAGTTGTAAGTCCCTGAAGATGAGTCCCCAGTTGTAAGTCCCTGAAGATGAGTCTCCGGTTGTAAGTCCTTGAAGATGAGTCCCTAGTTCTAAGCCGCCCGGGGGTAAGCCGCCCGGTGTAAGCCGCCCGGGACTCATCAGCCTGTGACTCAGAAGCCCATGAAGAGAAGCCCACAATAGGAAGTCATAATAAGTTAACTCTCATTCCGACATAGACTCTACATGTAAGACACTCCTTCAGCTTATATAAGGAGGGGCGGGTCACCCCGAGAGGGTCAAGTTTTTAGACGTCTCAATAGACAGGTCTTAGATAGACATGAGATTATAGACTCTCAAGATTAGAGGTAGCAAAACAACACCCTTGTAACCGAGAGATCTTATTCATCATCAATACCAGACAAGGAGGAAGTAGGATTTTACCTCCATCGGAGGGGCCAAACCTGGTTAAACCGTTGAAGGAGGAGAAGTGGGAGACCAGATGAATGGATAAAATGTGGGGAGCCGGTTAGGAATTGGTTGAAAAAAAAGGTTATGGCCAACTAATAATTCATCAAAATACACGTGCCAATTATTGCGAGTATCTCCGACTCGCCTGTGGATTACTTCAACTTCACTACAGCCATTATCAACCCCGTTGTTGGTAATTTTTGACAAAACATATCAGGTGAAGTTTATCCGGTCTATTCTGATCGATGTATTTTTTTCTTCCAAGAACAATTACTTTGCCTTGTAAATATTTTTATGCAGGACAGTTATCAACTACAAAGGTGGAATTATACCACGGAGTTGGAACGCACACCAGCGTGTCACGTTGCTCAACAGACACGTGTGAGTCGTTGCCCCCGCGGACGGTCTACATCAACTTGCCAGTATTGAGTGGACTCACCCGCCAATATGAGCCGCCCAATGGACGTCCTCAAGCTGCCGACAATGTTGCAGCCGTTTCACATTCTTCGTGCCGGCTTACAATGCCGCGGACTGCTCGTGCATCAACATCGGTCTCCAAACGGCATAGGCGGTTTACCAATTGCACCGGCTTACAACGCCGTGGCCGTCTCTTGCCGCCCGCGTCGGCTTACAATGCCCTGGCCATCTCTCACCATCCGTGCCGGCTTACAACTCCATGGCGTCTTCCACAACAGCACCGGCTTATAATGCCACGGCTGGTTTCTACGTCTACATTAACACGCCAGTGGCTGCATACACCAGTACAAGCCGCCCAATGGACGGTTCTGAATTGCCACCCACAGTTTGATCTACATCAACATATCGGTGCAGTGCTCGTCGATACGAGCCGCCCAACAGATAGGCGCACAAATTGCCGCCATTACAGTTTGGTCACTTCAACAACCAGCCGGGACGAACCATCGACCAGATTATTGAAACAAATCATACGAGATCATATATAACCCGCCACGGCCAACCTCGACCTTCAGTGGAGATTCTCAAGCCGCCTCTTCAAGTCAACTTAAGACTCGGGGGCTACAGACATGGCGAGACACATTTGGTCGTTTTCAACGAGAACCCCGGATCATTGAAAAGTTAAATCCGAACCTGGGGGCTACTACATTAATTGGCAGAAGAATTAAAAGTTGCTCGAGAGGACGAGCCGCCATGTGTGACCGTTCAAACATGGGTGCACTACCTTATCAGCAAAAGAGTTAAAGTCGCCCAAGAGGACGAGTCACCATGATGTTACTATTGAAACATGGGTGCCCGGATTTATTGGATCATCATAAAGTCACTTGGAGCTTCTGTCGTTTCTTCATACAAGATGCCGGGTTACAAGATGGAGACTTACAAGATGGTGCACAAGTTGACATCATCGACAAGGTCAATCAGGGGGCTTCCAACCCCCCGGGTTTAGCTTATCAGACCCTATTGATCGGCTCTTAAGCCAAATAGTTGACTCTGTCAACATGATCGTCCAGGGGGCTTCCAACCCACCGGGTCTAGCTTATCAGACCCTATCGATCGGCTCTTAAGCCAAACAGTTGACTCCGTCAACAAAGGTCATTTGGGGGCTTCCAACCCACCAGGTTTAGCATAGATACCCTCTTGATCGGCTCTTAAGCCAAACAGGGTTAAACCTGCCTGTAAGATGATGCTGCTTCGCTAGGTGACCCGCCGAACTCTTACCAGTTAATCTCGCCTAGAGTCCCTGAGCCGGCTCAAAGAAATTGACAGCCAATCTCGATAGAGACCCTGTACTGGTTAAGGTTAAAATGATAGTTCTTTTCATGTGAGGGCCGGCTTATGGAAAGCAAGGATAAATTCTCTCATCTACTGCTGAATCTCCGCTATGTGGCCCATTCGTACTCTTAGACAGTTAATTTTTTAAAGACCCTGCACTGTTTAAGGTTAAAACGACGGATTTATGTCACGTGAGAGGCAGTTTATGAGCTACCAGGGTGCTCATGCCCTGTCGTGTCTCTTTCTAGGATGTTACACTTCCTATCAGTTAATCTCTCTTAGAGACCCTGAGCCGTTCTAAGAAATTGACGGCCAATATCGATAGAGACCCTGTACTGATTAGGAGTTTTAATTAGTGAGTCCACCCAGAAGAATTGGCACATGAGTTGTTCAAAAAAATTCAAAAACCAAATCAGGAAAGATATAACATCTCCCGGTTGTGCTTTTTAAAGCTGCCCTTACAACAATGCAGAATATATTCTGTCTTGTTTATTTTTGCAGGTCTTATCTCTTAAGATGGGCCACCGTTAAGTATGATGAAAAGCTTCTACAAAGAGCAAATGGATCTTTAATAGCCAACTTGGCTAGATCTTCATGGTTTATCATAACCAGTACTAAATGATTGGGGTTTTCAAACCAGCTCGGAGAATTCATTATTTTTCAAGAGCCGCCTATCAGATATAATGTCGTGTCATCTAATTGACAGGTTCTCGGATTTCTTCAATTGTGTTTTGTAGTAATCTACAACACTCATGGATTTCTCCAATATATATTTGCCGAATTGCATCACAACCACGAGCAGGGATTTCATGTCAAAGACAAAGGAATTATTCCAGGATATTCATTCCGGGTTATATTACAACCACGGTCAAGGATTCATTCAACAAATTGTGGTGAGTCATATTATTCTTACGTAGTCCCAAGTCACTGCAGGCAGACGACCCGACACTTGGGGGCTACATCATTCAAATACAATTTTTATCAAATATGCAAGTCCCATGTCGCATGTGCCATGGCACTTGGGGGCTAATGCAAGCCGGTTTTCAAATCATTACATTGTCGACAACACCCTATTATCTCAAGGAGATGAGTTGGCCTTTCTATATTTTTCTAAATCCTAGCCCAGTAATTTTTACTGACCCGACACTTGGGGGCTACACCGCTCGGATCAATTTTTCAAAGTCCCAAGTCGCTGCAGGCATGCGACCCTGCACTTGGGGGCTACACCGCTCAAATCATTTTTTCAATGTCCCAAGTCGCTGCAGGCATGCGACCCGGCACTTGGGGGCTACAGTATTATGTTGTTTAACAGATTAAGAGGTTCAAATTGAAGACCCGGCGATCACATTCTGATGAGCCAGCCCTTGGGGGCTACACATGCTGAAGTTTCATAAGGTATAAGATAGTTATAAGCCCAGGATGCTGCAGGCAAGATAACCCGACACTTGGGGGCTACACAGTCTAGAATATTATTGCAAAGCACCAAGTTATCATGGATAATCTCGGAGCTTGGGAGCTACATGTAATACTGACATATCAAAAACTTTGAGGAACATTTTCAAGATGTTGATTATGGAGTTCAGTTATTAGACCCGGCATCACCAACATTCATAACCCGACATTATCAGAGGATAATAACCCGCCAAAATTTATATAAGTCGCCCTGTTTCACAACAATGGAAGTCCGGATCTATGTCATGAGGATTTCTTGTTTTCGAGATTTTCATTAAGCCAAAGTATTGGAAGCCGACTCAATGGCATATGGGTATTCTATTCCCAATAATTTTTTCAAAAGGACACTGACAACCAAGACGATTCTCAAGATGACTCATTCATATGCAGAAAGACCCAGAATTCTGAGAAGCCACTTCATAAGCCGGCCAAAGGGCAAGCCGACCATTTAACATATTTACTATTCTCATTTTAAGAGGTTACCATGAATAAATTCAAGCTAACCCAGGGGCTAATGTCGGGGATATACCCCGCGGTATGACCCGGGAGACAGATATAACCCAGTTGTAAGTCCATGAAGATGAGTCTCCGGTTGTAAGTCCCTGAAGATGAGTCTCCGATTGTAAGTCCCTGAAGATGAGTCTCCGGTTGTAAGTCCCTGAAGATGAGTCTCCGGTTGTAAGTCCCCGAAGAAGAGTCTCCGGTTGTAAGTCCCTGAAAAAGAGTCCCCGGTTGTAAGTCCCTGAAGATGGATCCCCGGTTGTAAGTCCCTGAAAATGAGTCCCCGGTTCTAAGCCACGCGGGGTTAAACCGCCCGGTGTAAGCCGCCCGGACTCATCAGTCCGGGACTCAAAAGCCCATGAAGAGAAGCCCACAATAGGAAGTCATAATAAGATAAGTCTCAATCCGACATAGACTCTACATGTAAGCCGCCCCTTCAGCTTATATAAGGAGGGGCGGGTCACCCCAAGAGGGTCAAGTTTTTAGACGTCTCAATAGACAGGTCTTAGATAGACAAGAGATTAGAGACTCTCAATATTAGAGGTAGCAAAACAGCACCCTTGTAACCGAGAGATCTTCTTCATCATCAATACCAGACAAGCAGGACGTAGGCTTTTACCTCCATCGGAGGGGCCGAACCTGGGTAAACTCGCGTCTCTCGATTCTGACCAACCCCTTCAAGCCGCTGCGTAGTTGCGCTTCAGCCTCGAACCTAAAGTCTGTTCACCCTGACATATGCCGTGACAAAACCACGACAAACTCCATTGCCCCTCCGATGATGCGTGAGTAGGTCACCATAAACCTACGGGTCCATAGCTAGTATCTAGATGGCTTCTTCTCTCTCTTTGCTTCTCAATACCATGTTCTTCATGATCTTCATGGAGATCTATCTGATGTAATACTATTTTGCGGTGTGTTTGTCGAGATCCGATGAATTGTGGGTTTATGTTCAGATTGTCCATGAATATTATTTGAGTCTTTCCTTAATTCAATTATGCATGATTTCATATCTTTGCAAGTCTCTTCGAGTTATTGGTTTGGTTTGGCCAACTAGATTGGTAATTCTTGCAATAGGAGAAGTGCTTAGTTTTGGGTTCAATCTTGCGGTGTCCTCACGTAGTGACAAAGTATTGGGTAGCGAGGCACATATTGTATTGTTGCCATCAAGGGTAAAAACATGAGGGTTTCATCATATTGCTTGAGTTTATCCCTCTACATCATGTCATCTTACCTAATGTGTTACTCTGTTCTTCATGAACTTAATACTCTAGAGTAATAGTAGTAGATGCGGAATCGTTTCGGTCTACTTGTCACGAACGTGATGCCTATATGCATAATCATTGCCTTGGCTTCATAATTATTCGCTTTTCTATCAATTGCTCGATAGTAATTTGTTCACCCACCGTAATACTTGCTATCATGAGAGAAGACATCTAGTGAAACCTATGGCCCCTGTGTCTATTTTCCATATTATATTTCAGATCTAAAACCAAAAATACCAGAAATACTTGCTGCATTATTTTTACTTTTAGTTTTACTTTCCGTTCAAGCATCCTATTATATATATCTCTACTAGATCTCATCCTTGCAAGTAACCGTGAAGGGATTGACAACCCCTTTATAGCGTTGGGTGCAAGAGTTTGATTCTTTGTGCAGGTACATCTATTGGTGATTCGCTTGTATCTCCTACTAGATTGATACCTTGGTTATCAAAAACTGAGGGAAATACTTATCTACTTTGCTGCATCAAACCGTACCTCTTCACGGGAAACCAACGCATGCTCGAGAAGTAGCATATGCCCCAAAGAATTCAAAAAAATTAGCCGTCTTGAGAATGCAAAGGAAATTTGGGATACTTTGGTTGATATGCATGAAGGTACCAATTCCATCAGAGAATCTTACTTGGATGTGCTTCAAAGTCAGCTTGACAAATTCAAGATGAAGGATGGCGAAGGAGTCACTGAGATGTACTCTAGGCTATCTCTCATTACCAATGAGATTGCCATCTTAGGAAGCGAAGAAATGACCGACATATTCATCATTAAGAAGATATTCATAGCTTTGGACGGAAAGTATGACACTCTGTGCACCTTAATACAAATGATTCCAAATTACAAATATCTCAAGCCTACAGAAGTGATTCAAAGGATTATTGCTCATGAGATGTCCCTCAAAGATAAGGAAGAGCTTCACAACAATTCTAGCGGTGCTTACAAAGCCACAAGTAATGCTCCCGCTACTTCAACCGACAACCTTGTTACCAACGAAGAGATAAGCCTCATGGTCAAGAAATTCAACAAGTTCTACAAGTGTAGAGGCAAAGAGAGGAACTCCAACTAAAGATATGAAGAAAAGCGTTCATCTAGTCATAACCGGAATTGTTCTAATGGTGGAAGGCTTAGACATTAATCAAATGAGTGCATGACCCCCCACAAAAGAAGGGAAGAGTCACCTAGAATAAATAGCTCAAGAGATGAGTCACCTCAAAGAGAGAGAAGGAGTAGAGATGATCGTTATGAACGAAGACCCTCAAGGAGAAGTAGGGACTCGAAGAAGAAGGACAAGTACACCAAGAGCTACTCAAGAAGAAGACATCAAGATCATGTTGGTGAATGGGTTTCCGGCTCCGAATCCGACCACCACTCCCAGAGAAGCTATCACTCAACCTCCGACTATAGTCAAGATGAAGGTGTTTTTTTACCATGAAGACTTCAAGGCTTATGCCCCACATCATTTTATTAACTTAAAAAGGAAACATATGTACAAGAGGCTGGAAGTAAAAGAAGAGAAACAAAGCAAAAAAATATTTTTGTCACTCCGATTCCGGCCACATTGTTGTGACAACATTAAATTCTTTATGTAAAAAAATATTCAGAGTCCGACCACCACTCCGAGAGAAGCTATCACTCCAACTCCGAATATAGTTAAGATGAAGGTGTTGCCGGACTTGCACTCGTTTCCTCCAACTCCTACGATATATTTGATTCACCAAATGAAGGGAGTGGAAATTGCTTCATGGCTAAGTGCCCCAAGGTATCACACCCTGGGTATCTTGATTTCAATAGTGATGAGGATGACGTACTAGGAGATGATGACTTGTTATTTGACAAATCTAGTTATAGTAGTCAAAATGAACTTGTTAGTAACCACTTTAGTCAAGATAAGTTGTGTGATGATGATAAGTTGGAAATAGAGCGACTAACTCAAGAACTAAACACTCTTAAGTTAGCCCACAAGTCTACTCTACAAGATCATAGAGAGATTGTAAGGACACATGAGAAGCTCTGCTTCGAGAAGTTCAATTTGGAGCAAGAGCATGAATTCCTTAAAGCTATCAATGACGATCTTCGAAAGAAGACTTCCTCTTATCTAGCCAAACGACTTCTCTTGTCTACATTCATTCCACAAGTTAAGGCTAACCAAACTAGTAACAAAGGCAAGAAAGGTTCTTCAACTAGTAGCAATAAAAATGATAAATCCAATGACATTGCTTCTTGTAGTTCTATTGATCCCACTAACGACTCTCTTAGCCAAGTTACAATTGAGCAAGAAAATGAACTATTGAAAGGGATTATTTATATGTCTCTAACGTATCTAATTTTCGTAACACTTTTGCTCTTGTTTTGGATTCTAATTTTCATGATTTGAACGGAACTAACATGGACTGACGTTGTTTTCACCAGAACTACCATGGTGTTGTTTTTGTGCAGAAATAAAAGTTCTCGGAACAGAAAAAATATTTTTGGAGATTTATTTTGGAATATTTAAGGAATTATGGAGCCAGAACCTACCTGAGAGGGGCCCCAGGGTGCCCACCCCCACCAGGGCGTGCCTGGCCCCGCTGGTGCGGCCTGGTGGAGGGTGGACACCTCATGGATCCCCTGGCCCTAATTCCAACACTTTAAATTCACAATTCCTAGGAAAAAATTGGAGAGAAGGTTTTACCTCGTTTCACGATACGAAGCCGCCGCCACCTCCTGTTCTTCATCAGGAGGCCACATCTAGAGTCCGTTTGGGGATCCGGAGAGGGGAATCTTCGGTATTCGTCATCATCAACCCTTCTCCATCGCCAATTCCATGATGCTCCCCACCGAGAGTGAGTAATTCCATCATAGGCTTGCTGGTCGGTGAGGAGTTGGATGAGAATGTAACATCCCAAAATTTGGAATGTTATAATAAATATTAGAATGAAATGTTTGTTTGCTTGACTGATTGAAATTGAGTGAAATTTGAAACTTTTGAAAAAAAACTTTTGAATGAGAGGGAATAAAATGACTTTCCCCTTTGTGTTTGATTTCAAATTTAATACTTTTCAAATCAGTGAGAGAAGATGACATGACTTCTTCAATATAAAAAGATTTGGAAAGTGAATTTGAAAACTATTTGAAAATTTCTGAAATGGAGTTCTTTTCATAATTGAATTGCTAATTTGAAGTTTGAAAGAATTCAAACCCCTTGACAAAATTTGAGAGGAGTAATGTGACACTCCAAACCAGGGTGTATTTTGTGAAGTTTTTGAATCATAAAACCCAGGGGGTTATTTGAAAATTTATTACACAAGAATTAAAACCAATTTAGGCATTTTCTGAAAATAATTTTTTTAAAGTATTTAATTTGGCTGTGGAAAAATGTTCATTAAGTTGTATTTATTTCCCTGATCATTTTGGTGTATAAAACTTTATTTTGGAAAGGTTTTGAATGCCTTAATGAGATTTCAATGCTCTGAAAATTAATAAAAGGAAAAATGTTATTATTAGGAAAGTCCACCGGCCCACCTGCCTTTAACCCCTCCGTGAAACCCCTCCGAAGCGGCCACCGAAGCCGCACCCTCTCTCTCTCTCACTGATTGCATGGTCCCACCGCCTGATCCCGCTAACCCCACGGTCATGTCCCTCCTCTCGCTCCCCTTACCTCGCCGGCGACTACCGCGCCGGATCTCCCTTCCCTTGCCATCTGGAGCATCCCTGACCCCTCCTATAAAAGCCCCGACGACCCCGCACCGCGTTTCCCTCATTTCCCCCTCTGCCCGTGCCCTCTCGCTGTCGTAATAGCTCGCCGGAGTTTCAGTCACCGCCGCGCCATTACTGAGCTGCCGCTCGCCCCTGACCCCGTCCCCTCCTCCCGGGCCTGCCAACCGTTTCCCCACTCTCGTGCGCACCTCCCCATCCCCTCGCCTGGACCCCAGACCCACCAGAGCACCCATGTCGACAACCTCACCGGAGCAGGCCACCTCCCGAAGCTCTAAGAGCTCGTGCTACTCAACTCCGACGCCCCCTCGCCTCGCTGTCGCCACCAACGGACGCCGGAGGTCCGCCGCTGTCGACAGGACCCCTCGGACGCCGTCCCTGACCACCTGAGCCACCTCCATGTGCACCACCGAGCCCTTGCCTCGCTGGAACCTCGCCGGAGCTGACCTTCACCTCGGTGAGCTTTTCCCCTCCGTCCGATCTGTTTGAACGGCTTAGATTAGAAGCCCCGTACCCCTTCGGTTTAATTTAAATGAACCGGCCCGTTTTCTGTTTAGTTAGTTAGACCGAACCGTTTTCTTTAAATACCGTCCGTCCGCTTGCTAGCTCTCGCACGCACACGGCCTCGGCCAATCAGAGACTGCCACGTCACCCCATGTCCGTTAGAGTAGTTTTTTTCTTTTTCTATTTTAGTTTCTTTTACAGATATAGTTCTGATTTTGTTTTCTTTATAACTTTTATGTTTTTAATTGTTTTAATTTGATTCTTTTTGCGTTGTGGCATAGATTGTATCTAGTTTCTGTAGATATAAAATTTAACCATATTTGAGTAATTTAAAATTGATTTCAAACAGATTTGTTTCAAATTTTATTTTCTGAATATGTTGAGTTTAAAAATATATTTTTAGTTGATTCTTTTTGCTACTTGTCACTAGTGACTTTATTTAATAGTAGGTAGAATTCGACAATTTTTAGAATATTTGAAATTAGTATTTTTAACAAAACAGATTCTGTTTTAGTTCTTGTTAGGTTTATTTCTAGTTCTTTTGTTTTAAATTGTTTCAATTTATTTTCTTTTATATTAGTTGACAAGTTTTACTTTTTTTTCTGTTAGTTAGCAGTAGTATTTCAACCATGTTTATTTTTATGTCATTTATTATGTTTATAGCATGAAATCAATTCTAGTTTCATAATAACTTGCAAATTGATTTCCTTGCTAGTTGGATTTCCTATTTGAAATTATTTTCATAAATTGTTTTATAAGTTTTATTTTCTGTTAACTTAGTAGTTATATATTTTGTTTTCTGTTATTTTAAAATTTTATTTGTTTTACTTGTTGTTAACTTATGGTGTTTAGTGTGTTGTTTTCATAGTTCTTACTTGTTCTTCAAAAGTAATTCTTTTTACTAAGTAAAATATTTACTAAAATACTTTTGTTATAATTGCCTTGTTTTTGTTTTGTTACTTTTGAAAATAGGACTTAACTGTAGAGAAAACCACTTTTGGTTGATTTGATGAAGTTTTGCTGATTTTAACTTTTGTCTTAAGTATTTCCTTCATCACAACCTTGTTGCTTTTGGTTTTGTGTTACTTTTTGATTGTTAGAATTGATTGCTAGTATGATTGCCTATATGAATGCAATGTTTGATTATATAGATTTTCATCGGAGAGTGACGAATAGTCTATCAAGTTATTTCTGAGAGGGTTATTATTCTTCATCAACAGTACATGCAAGTTCACTTTGACCATCTATTTCATACCTATATTTTATTGCATGTAGTGATATCCTTCAACAAATTCCTCCAGTAGTGTTATTGAAAATTCTTGTAGTCAAGTAGAATGCATGAGGTAGGAACCCACCACTTGTTACTAAAGCCCCGGGAACGTTAGTTATTTCAATGCTATGCAAAAGTAGATGGGGTTTGGTATGAGTGTTCCTGAGTGGTGTGATAAGGAGGACTCTACGTCAAGACGACAACTTCATGAAGGCATCTTCAAGTCCTAAATCGTTAAGACCTCAAGACTTCAAGACTTGAGAAACAAGTTTTCGATACACACTACTGGGTGAAGGATGGTTGATTGGGCATCCCTGGAGTAACCAGGGGATGGCCGGGATGCATGGAGAAGCGCCATGACATCTTGCGGAAAGCTTCACCCAGACTCAAAGAGACGGATGAATACTTCATGCCCGGAAGCTTACCTGTGTAGCCACAAGTCATTATGGGCTCTGGCTTGGTTGATCTTTGTTGTGACTCTGGTTGGGCAGTGCTACGATATGTAGTCGATGTTAGGATTGGATGGGCATTGACAGTAGTCAGGGAAACACTTTGAAAGACCATGTTTCATTCATCATGTTCTCAAACACCCGGTAGTGCGCGGACTTACCAGGACGGAACGAATCTTGTGGGTAAAGTACACAAAACTCTGCAGAGTTAAACCTAATCGATTAGTCGTGTCCCCGGTTACGGACAATTTGAGCTTCTAGACTTGGATCTATCTCTGAACTCTCAACACTAGACTGATAATTAATTGTGGCAACTTATGATACTTGTGGGCATTAAGACATCGGTTGGCGGAAGCATGTCATGTTAGGTAAGTTTGTAGTGAAAATTCCTGATATTCCTTTGTTGTAGGAAAAGAAATAAAATCAGCTTTTATGCAAAAACTCAGACACAGAGCCACAAAGCCTTACTGCATATAGAATAGTTTTATAGAATAGTTTTATTTTCCACTCTACAGAGCCACAAAGCCTTACTACACGGCTGGAACGTCTTATGTTACAGATAATCTCTACGACGGGTAAGAGTACGATTTAGGCTTACGGTCTGCACTCAACCTGCCGTTGGTGTTATTGGGACTCCACTCCCGTTTACTGTTTCCGGTGAGATTTTAAGGTATATATCAGTTTTACGTTAATTACATGTGATTGCACTTTGATATATATATTGATGTACTGTGTGTGCCAGCATACTGATCCAGGGATGGCACAGAAAACACAAAGGCTTGACTCGTTTTGAGTCGGGTCGCTACAGAGAATCATCGTGTAATCGAGTTAGTTTTGTTAGGGCTTGATCCCTAGTATCCACTATGTTCTAAGATTTATGTTGCTATGACTTTGCCATGCTTAATGCTTGTCACTAGGGCCTGAGTGCCATGATTTCAGATCTGAACCATTTATGTTATCATCATTATATCTGTGTTCTTGATCCGATCTTGTCTAGTCATATGCACCTACTACGTGTTATGATCCGTCAACCCCATAGTGATAATATTTGGGATACTTCACAGTGATGACCATAGTTTGAGGAGTTCATGTATTCACTAAGTGCTAATGCTTTGTTCTGATTCTCTTTTAATAGGAGGCCTTAATATCCCTTAGTTTCCTTATGGACCCTGTTGCGAGAGGATGGTAGGACAAAAGATGTCATGCAAGTTCTTTTCCATAAGCACGTATGACTATATACGGAATACATGCCTACATTACATTGCCGAACGGGAGCTAGTTCCGTGTCGCCCTAGGTTATGAATGTTATATGATGAATATCATCCAACAAATACTTTGATCTAGTGCGTACGATCTTTTCACATATTGTTCTTGCTAACTTACTACTGTTACCGCTACTATTACTGTCACCACTTCTATCAAACTATCATATTATTGTGCTACAGATCACTTCGTTGTAGATATTTATCTCCAGGTGTGGTTGAATAGACTACTCAACTGCTAATACTCTCAAATATTCTTTGGCTCCCCTTGAGTCGAATCTATAAATATGGGTTGAATACTCTACCCTCAAAAACTGTTGTGATCCCCTATACTTGTGGGTTATCAAGACCTTTTTCTGGCGCCGTTGCCGGGGAAGGTAGCTATATTTGTTGAGTCACTTGGTATTTATATCAATTGATCACTATGAAGTATCTAAATGATACTAAAACCAATTTTTTCCTCTAAGACGAGGGGAGGTAAGGAGTTGCCATCTAGCTCTACACTTGATTCACCTTCTGTTATGAGTAAGCTTGCAACACCACCACATGTTATTAATCTTGATATTTATGATGCTACTTCTGCTATGAATGATGCTTATGATGATGTTAGTACCATGCTTGATGAAACTGTGCCATTAGGTGAATTTCTTGATGAACAAATTGCTAGAGCTAGAGAAAATGAAATTATTGAAATTGATGAATCTGCTTAAACTGATGAGAACTTTGAAACTGATGATTATGAAACACCTAATAGGCCTAGCTCTCCTAGATTTGAAATGCCTAAGATACCTAAAGGTTATGCTTTAGATGTAGAAATACCTAGAGAGATTCTTGCTTGTAAGGATAGAAAAAATGTTAAGAAACTACTAGGTAAGTATAAGGAAAAGTCTTTGAATGGTAAAATGAAATGTGATCCTAAGTTTGCTACTTCACCTATCTTTGTTACTGATAAGGATTATGATTTCTCTCTCGACCGAGAGTTAATTACTTTAGTTGAATTCGATCCTTTTCATGCCTATGAAATTGAAATTGTGGTAGCACACCTTACTAAGCTGAATGATATAGTCACCCTATTTGCTCATGATGAGAAGATCTGCTACTATTATATTCTCAAATTATTTCTGATCTCATTAAAGGGTGATGCTAAGATTTGATATAATACTCTTACTCCTGGTTGTTGCTACTTCTTGAGCTTGCGTTGGTTTTCCCTTGAAGAGGAAAGGGTAATGCAACAAAGTAGATAAGTATTTCCATCGGTTGTTGAGAACCAAGGTATCAATCCAATAGGAGGTACAAGCAAGGCCCCAATCTATGCACCTACACAAACAATCAAACACTTGCACCCAACACTATAAAGGGGTTGTCAATCCCTTCATGGTAACTTGCAAGGATGAGATCTGATAGAGATAGATATAAATGCTTACTAGAAGTAAAACTAAATAAAACTACAACAAGGTATTTTTGGTATTTTTGGTTTATAGATCTGAAAATATAATATCGAAAATAGACCCGGGGCCATAGTTTTCACTAGAGGCTTCTCTCTTAAAGGAAAATAATACGATGGGTGAACGAATTACTGTCGAGCAATTGATAGAAAAGCGCATAGTTAGGATGATATCCAAGGCAATGATTATGCATATAGGCATCATGTCCATATAAACTAGACCGAAACAATTCTGCATCTACTACTATTACTCCACACATCGACCGACTCTTGCCTGCATCTAGAGTATTAAGTTCATGAAGAACAGAGTTGCGCATTAAGTAAGATGACACGATGTAGAAGGAGAAAATCAAGCAATATGATGAAAACCCCATCTTTTTATCCTTGATGGCAACAATACAAATACGTGCCTCGCTACCCCTACTTTGTCACTAGGTGAGGACACCGCAAGATTGAACCCAAAACTAAGCACTTCTCCCATTGCAAGAATTACCAATCTAGTTGGCGAAACCAAACCAATAACTCGAAGAGACTTGCAAAGATATGAAATCATGCATATAAGAATTCAGAGAAGATTCAAATAATATTCATAGATAATCTGATCATAAACCCACAATTCATCGGATCTCGACAAACACACCGCAAAACAGTATTACATCAGATAGATCCCCATGAAGATCATGGAGAACATGGTATTGAAGAACATATAGAGACAAGAAGCCATCTAGCTACTAGCTATGGAGCCGAAGGTCTGAGGTGAACTACTCACACATCATCGGAAGGGCAATGGTGTTGATGTAGATGCCCTCCATGATCGAATCCCCCTCCGCATATTACGAGAAAAGGCCCCAAGATGGGATCTCACAGGAATAGAGGCTTGCAGTGTCGGAAAAGTATTATCATGGCTCTCTATGGTATTGGGGGAATATTTCTGAATTTATAGGCGGAGAATTATGGTTGGAGGAGCTACGGGGGCCCGCAAGCTAGGGTCGCACCCCAGGGCGCGCCCTGGTGGTTGTGGCCCACCCATAGGTCTTCTGGCCTCTTCTCCAAGCCTCCTAGGTTCCTTTTAGTCCAAGAAAAATCATCATAGAATTTTATTCTGTTTCGACTCCGTTTGATATTCCTTTTCTGCAATACTCAAAAACAAGGAAAAACAGAAACTGGCACTAGGGACTAGGTCAATAGGTTAGTCCCAAAAATAATATAAAATAGCATATTAATGCATATAAAACATCCAAAACAGATAATATAATAGCATGGAACAATAAAAAATTATAGATACATTGGAGGGTATCAGTTTTGTGCGTAGTCCCCAGGATATGATTTACGACTTCTCTAAAAAATATTTCCCTGCTCATAAGAAACAAGCTGCCTTATAGGAGATATTTAACATTGTGCAAATTGAAGAAGAGAGTCTCCCACAAGCTTGGGGGAGGGTTCCCCAATTGCTTAATGCTTTGCCTGATCATCCTCTTAAGAAAAATAAATACTTGATATCTTCTATAATGGACTAACTGATGCTTCTAGGGACTTCCTAGATAGTTGTGTTGGTTGTGTTTTCAGGGAACGAACTCTGGAACAAGATGAGCAACTATTGAATAATATGTTAAAGAGCTATGATGATTGGACTCTCCCCGGACCACCAATTGAACCCACTTCGAAGAAGAGGGATATCTTATTTCTCAGTCCTGAAGATATGCAAGAGGCAAAGAAATGTATGAAAGAAAAATGTATTAAAGCTGAGGATGTTAAGAATTTACCACCTATTGAAGAAATTCATGGACTCAACACACCACCACCTCCACCAGTGGTAGAGGTAAATTCTTTATTAAAGTTTGACGAAGGTGATATCCCTTACAATAAATATCCTAGTCAATGCTTATATGAGTTTGATAACTACATTATGAAGCAAGAGCACTTCAATGGAAATATTCTGAAACACTTGAAATATAATTCTGATATGATTGCTTGCTTGAATGACTTGCTATTTAGAATTAGCAATGATGTTAGATGCTGAGGAAAACATGCCTCGATGGTTCAAACTTAGTCAGAACAAGTTGCTAAATCTCAAAGATAATTGCTTGAAGAAATGAATAATAATATGAATGATCATGCTATTAGAGTAGTAACTAGAGGAGGTAGAATGACCCTAGATCCTCTTTATCCTGAATGTCATCCTAAAATAATTGAACAAGAATCTCAAGGAATTAATGCCGATTCACCTAGTCCTTCTAAGAAGAAAAATAAAAAAATGATAGGACTATGCATGCTTCTAGTGAACCTGAGATAGAAAAACCTCCTGATAATACTAATGACGTTTCTATTTATTATGCTAAAACTCAATCTAGTAATGAACATCCACCTAGTGATAATGATAATGATAGTGATGTTCATGAGGATACTCAACCTAGCAATGATATAAAACCAGATAATGATGTAGAAATAGAACCTGTTGTTGAACTTGATAACCCACAATCCAAAAATAAATGTTATGATAAAAAGGACTTTATGGCTAGAAAACATGGTAAAGAAAGAGAACCATGGGTTTAGAAACCCATGCCTTTCCCACCTAAACCATCTAAGAAAAAGGATGATGAAGAATTTGAATGCTTTGCTGAAATGATTAGGCCAGTCTTTTTGCGTACCCATTTAACGGATATTTTAAAGATGCCTCCTTATGTACATGAAAGACATCATCACTAAAAGAAAAATACCTGAAGTTGAAATCGCCACCATGCTTGCTAATCATTCTTTTAAGGATGGAGTACCTAAAAAACTTGGATCCTGGAATACCAACTATACCTTGCTCTATCAAAAGAAATTATGTCAAAACTAATTTGTGTGATTTAGGAGCTGGTGTTAGTGTTATGCCTTTCTCTTTATGCAAAAGACTTGATTTGAATAAACTCACACATACTTAGATTTCATTGCAAATGGCTGACAAATCAACAACAATACCTATCAGTATTTGTGAGGATGTGCCCGTTGTTGTCGCAAATGTTACTATCTTAACGGACTTTGTTATTCTTAAGATGCCCAAGGATGACAACATGTCTATTATCCTTAGTAGATCCTTTTTGAATACTATAGGGGCTGTTATTGATTGCAATAAAACCAAGGTCACTTTTCATATCGATGGTAATGATAATAAGTTGCACTTTTCGAAGAAACAATTCCAAGTACATGGTGTTAATGTTATTGAAAATTCTTCAACACTCATTATTGTAATCTTTAAATTACCTCTACCTACTTTCAAAAATAAATATGATATTATTATGGTTGGGGATATGCCTATCCCCATTGAGGTAACCTAGTGTTTTATGAAAGTTCTTCGGTTTCATGCTAATTGAAAGTGGTTGTTAATGAGACTTGATCAACCTTATTAATGAATCATTTTCGATAGGTACGGAGTTGGTGAATTTAGTAGACACAACCCTCTGTATCCACTTTTAGTTTTATGTTTTTCTTAGTTAGTAAAATGAAATGACATGCTTTTCGAGTTTCCTATTTTTCTAGTGCAATAAAAAATGGCCCAAAAATAAAAATTCTCAGAATGCCTTGAAAATTTGATATGATTTTTTTCTAGTTATTTATGAATTCCTGGGACAAATAACACCAAAGGGGGGGTGCACCATGTGGCCACGCTCCAGCCAGGCACGCCAAACCCCCCTGGCATGGCCTGGTAGAGGGTGGACCCCTGGTGGGTCCCCTCACTTATTCCTTTAGCCCATGTCATCTCCTACCTCCTGAAAAAAATCACCATTGTTCTCTCTCTTGTGTTCTTGCTCAAGAACCCCGGATTTCGATCTCTTTGCTCAAAGCTCCATTTCCGAAACTATTTTACGGGATTGCTTCTCGGTATGTAACTCCCCCATTGATGCAATTAGTTTTTGATTTAGTGGTTTATTTTTAGAATAATTAGCTACTCTTGGTGCTGTTGTAGATGAGCTTGCATGTTGAATTTTTAGAGTTCTAAGTAGTTTGAATGCTTGTTATGGCCTCTATGCATCCCTAGGAGTAGTTGCTATCAATTTTATTTCATTTTGTTAACAAAATTTTGTGTCCCATTTTTTTCCAGAAATTGTTAGCAAATAAAATGCAATTCTTCATGAGTTCTTCGAGGAGGAGATCCTCAGGGGCAACATCAAGTGAAAGTTCCATACGAAAATCTTATGTTGAACCAAATGCAAGCTCGATACGGGGCGCTCAAACTAAATCATGCCTTTGGCTGTGTAACACATTTATGGAAAGTGTAGGTATTAAGTAAGAATTTGAACAATATCCTCACAATGCGATCTGGTTCCCTTCATCAAAGATAAGTGCACTCAACACCTCACTCTCACGAACACATTTACTAAGAAATTCAAATATTTTCCTCATGAGTCAAGAGTTTCATTTAGTACGTATGATAATGCTTTCACCATGCCTTTAGACGTATTTTGTGACACATGTAAAATTCCATATTGGGGTTTGCTAGATGAACCAACTAGACCTGAGTTTGAATCATTTTGAGAACCCTTTGTTGTTGTGAAATTAGAGGAGTGACACAAGGTAGAATAAAAAGCATCCATTTCCTGTCTATTCAATACCTTGCACTCTTTAATGGTAAATGCATGATAGGCAAGCAGGATTGTAGCACGCTTTGTGCTCACAATTTGGGTCTTATTTACACTGCCTTAACTTGAACTAAAGACTATAACTTAGTAGCAATTATCGCATGGAGATTCACTCTCAATGCTTCTAATGGTGATTTCTATGGAGGGATTTATGCCTCTCGCCTTGCTACGAGGTTGGGAGTGTCCCCTTGGCCTAATGATCCTTTCTTACCTAACCAGTACTTAGACTTCGATGCCATGAAACGCCATAAATTTCTTATAGGCACAGCTAATAATTATACTTACAACTTGAGGTTTGATAACGGTCCCGTTGTGCCTATTGTATTGCCCGCTCCTACTCTCTTTGCTTTTAACAACAAGGGAAGCTGCTTCGTCCATGAGAGCGAGGCCCGTGCGTACAATGTAGAGGTTGAAGCTGCCAGGAGGGCTGAGGTGGTTGCACCAATAGCATCGGTAGGCTATCACTCAGGCCATTATCCACGCTACGGATGGTGATTACCAATCTAGGCCAAAAGCCCAAGCTTGGGGGAGTACGTATTCCCATCGACACTACATTCATGTTCACACATTTCATTTCATTTGTCGGTGTCCACACTCTTTCATTGTATTATCCATGCTAGATTTATTTTGTCATTTTCTTCTTGTGTGTTTGAAAAACTTTGAGAAAATCCAAAAATACTTCTTGCTTCTTTTCGATTTTTCTTTTCGGCTTAGTTAGTTGTAGTATTAAAAGAAAACCCAAAACGATTTCTCATTTCTTCTTTTGTTTGTTGGCAATTCTCCCGTGTAAATAGTTTTGGTTGTTTTGGTTTCCTCCTTTTATTTGCTTTCTTCTCTGAAAAGCTAAAAACTCCAAAAATATTTCAGTGTGTTTCTGTGGAATTCTTTTTCTTTTATTAAGTCATACCGAGGCGAAGACCATGATGAAAATGTTGAGTGGCTCTCATATGCATTATTGTTGATCTAACACAGAGCCCATATTATTTTTTCTTCTCCTCTTGAATAAAATGTTTGCAGATTCTAGCTTAGTCCACGACACTGTTGCACTATTATTATTTCCATATCATTTGATTGTGCAAGTGAAAGGAAATAATGACGATATTGGATGAATTGACTATGGTAGAGAAAAGCGGGTATGAACTCAACTTGTTCTTGTTTTTGTAAATATGTTTAACCTGGTATCCATGATTCAGCACATTATGATTGAACATGTTTGCAATGACAATTAGAGATTATAGTTATGCATGCCATGCTCAAGTAGCTAGGAGTGAATAATGATTTATCTTGGATGTGAGCATGCATTAAAATGGTTGTGGTGAAGTATGATGATATGGTATCCTCCTCTGAATGTTTCGAGCGGCTTGACTTGGTATATGTTCACGCATGTAGTTGAATCAAAACCAAGATAGCTTGCATGATATGTATGTTCATGGTGTCCATATACTACTCATGATAGCATTCAATGTTTACTATTTGTAATGCATGTTTATGACAGTATTTGCTCTCTAGTTGGCCGCTTCTCAATCTATTTGCTAGCCTTCACCTGTACTAAGTGGGAACTTTGCTTGTGCATCAAAAACCCTTAAACCAAAGTTATTCCAGACGAGTCAACTATATCTACCTATATGTGGTATTACCCTACCGTTCCAAGTAAATTTGCATCTGCCACCTCTAAAATTTCAAATGAACATAAATTTTTGTGTTCCTGAACCACTCACGGAGCGACAAGGGGTGGTTAGTATCTTCCATGTTAAGCGGGTTACTCTTATGATGAGTGTCTATTCACTCGTCCTTGCACGAGAAGGGCGGTAATAGGGATTCCCAGTCTCGAAGTCAAAATAAATGCGAGTAACTAAACAAAACTCCCCTAGGAATGTTGTTGGTTTGGACGGTACCTGTGGATTCGGCTCACCGTGCAATGTGTTTGTTGGTGGAGGGGGGGGGTAAATATTTACTTTTATCGCTTGGGAACCACCACTAATTTGTTTAACATGGAAGATATTGATAGCTCTTGGTCGTAACGTTGACAGGAAGGGTGCACCTCCCAAAATTATACTTATCTCTTATTTAATCCTTGAGCTCTGGCACCTCTGCAAATTCCTGCTTCCCTATGCAAAGGGACTATCTATTTACTTTAATGTTGAGTCATCATCTTCTAACATAAGAGCCAGATCTGAGAGCACCATTGTAATCCTCATGCATCGTGTATAGTGAATGTTGGATGCATAATGACAGGATCTTTTCTCCAGGAATTACAATGTTTAGTCATTGAACTTTGGTGGTGCTCTGCATTTATGTTTTGCGGTCTCAGAAAGGGCTAGCGAGATACCACTATTGTAATATTATATCATGATTGTTTTGACAATTGTTTGCACTTGAGATATCTTATTATTGCGCACTAGTTGTTTGCGTCATTGATATGAGTTAATATAGTCTTTAAGGGTTATTGTTGACATGATTAGTCATGATCTTTACTGAAAACCTGGGTGCTACTTAAGCATATATATGTAAACAAGACAAACAGAGTTCGTAAAAGTTTTTCTTTCTCACTTTCAGTTTGTCCACTGAATTGCTTGAGGACAAGCAAGGGTTTAAGGTCGAGGGATTTGATACGTCTCCACCGTATCTACTATTCCTAACATTTTTGCTCTTGTTTTGGACTTTAATTTGCATGATTTGAATGGAACTAACCCGGACTGACGTTGTTTTTAGCAGAACTACCATGGTGTTGTTTTTGTGCATAAATAAAAGTTCTCGGAATGGAACGAAATGTGTTGGAGATTTTTTTGGAATATTTGAGGAATTATGGAGCCAGAAGATACCTGAGAGGGGGACCAGGGTGCCCCCCACCAGGGTGGAGGGTGGACACTTTTTGGGTCCCTCGACCCTAATTCCAACGCTATGAATTCACAATTCCACGGAAAAAATTAGAGAGAAGGTTTTACCTTGTTTCATGATACGGAGCCGCCGCCACCTCTTGTTCTTCACCGGGAGGCCACATCTAGAGTCTGTTTGGGGCTTCGGAGAGGGGAATCTTCGGTCTTCGTCATCATCAACCCTTCTCCATTGCCGATTCCATGATGCTTAGAGCTGGGAGTGAGTAATTCCTTCATATGCTTGCTGGTTGGTGAGGATTTGGATGAGATTCATCATGTAATCGAGTTAGTTTTTTAGGGCTTGATCCCTAGTATCCACTATGTTCTAAGATTAATGTTGTTATGACTTTGTCATGCTTAATGCTTGTCACTAGGGCCCAGGTGCCATGATTTTAGATCTGAACCGTTTATGTTATCATAATTATATCTATGTTCTTGATCCGATCTTTCCTAGTCATATGCACCTATTACGTGTTATGACCCGTTAACCCCATAGTGACAATATTTGGGATACTTCACGGTGATGACCGTAGTTTGAGGAGTTCATGTATTCACTAAGTGCTAATTGAAAGCACATTTGCTCCCTTGGTGGTTTTGGTAATTAATAACAACATATAAGACATTGAACTAATGTTTCCACCAAGTATATTTCAGGAAATGTTCAACGGTAGGATTGGCAAAAGGATTGCGGAGATTGTGTAATACCCCAAGATGCAAGGAAATAGGTTGGCAAAGCTTCAAGCAAGATGACTCTACATTTTAAATTTGTGAGAAATCACTTTGAGTCCATAGGAAAGCCAATACTATTAAAAGGGGGTAAGGTTTTGTTGGTGAACAAAATGCTCATACGTGCACAAGTGATAGTCACCACATACACCCACAAGCTCTTCCACACAAAGTCTGTCCAAACCCAAATACTCAAAATCGGTGCAACCAACATTCCACACTCGGTACCACCCATTCCAAACCCTAGACATACTTAGCCAAACCCTAGATTTTTGGTGCAACCGATACTGCATTCGGTGCCACCAAGTTGGACTACCAACTTTCTGTTACGCAAGTTCATAGTTTCGGTCCCTCCAAGATTGTTGGATCAGCGTCACCAAGATTGGACATTTCGACCGTTGGTCACCTTATCGGTGCAACCGAGATTCCTATATCGGTCTCATCGAGATTCAAAAGTTGCTAACTTTAAGTCATTTCGGTATAGCCGAGATTCACACATCGGTTCCACCGAGTCTGACTTATTGTGTGTAACAGTTGGATTGTTGGAGATGCTTATATATACCCCTCCACCACTACTCACTCGCAAGAGAAGCACTCAGAACTGATCCCCACTCATATCTACTGATTTTTTGAGAGGGAACCACCTATCCTTGTGTTGAGGTCAAGATCTTCCACTCCAACCATATGGATCTCGATATTTAGCCTCCCCAAGTTTCTTTCCTCCCAATAAATCTCTTCTACCAAGCCATATCTGTGTGAGAGTAATTGTGTGTTGAGGAGTCTATCATCTTGAAGCACAAGAGCAAGGAGTTCATCGCATTACCGAGCCTATTACCTTTTGGAGGGTGGTGCCTCCTAGATTGGTTAGGTGTTGCTTGGGAGCCTCCTACATCGTGTTGTGGAGTGAACCAAGAAGTTTGTAAGGGCAAGGAGATCGCGTATGTCATGAAGATCTACCCATAGTGAGGCTAGTCCTTCATGGATGAAAGCCGTCATGGTATAGTCAAGGTTGCTTCTTCGTGTAACCCTTCGTGGGTAGAGCCCTCCGTGGACTCTCGCAACCGTTACCCTTCGTGCGTTGAAGACTCCATGAATGTGGATGTACGATAGCACAACCTATCGGGACCACAGGAAAAATCATCGTGTCACCAATTGCGTTTGATCTTCCTACCCTCTCTTTAATTACATGCTTGTCTTTATTTTTCGCTGCTATACTCTTAGACATGCATGTGTAGGGTGTACTTGACATACTATGAATGCTAAAATCTGCAAAGAATTAAAATTTGGAAAAAGTAAATTTTCATTGGTCAAGTAGTCTAATCACCCCCCTCTAGCACTACTTTCAATCCTACAAGTGGTATCAGAGCTTTGGTCTCCATTTCATTGGTCTCACAACCTAGGAGAGTATGCCGTCTAGTGAGGGAAATTCTCACCGTAGAGGTCCATACTTTGATGGTACTAATTTTGCTAGTTGGAAGCAGAAAATGAAAATACATTTGCTTGGTCATAACCCCTCCGTTTGTGTTGTTGTTCGTGTTGGTACGCAAGGTGAATTCTTTGCAGAATGAAGGGAACCCGATCATGAAGCGACCACGGATGAGTTGAAGATGTTGCAACTCAATGCCCAAGCATGCGACATTCTCTTCAACTGCCTATGCCCCGAAGAATTCAACAAAATCAACCGTCTTGATAATGCAAAAGAGGTTTGGGATACTTTGATTGATATGCATGAATGTACAAAATCTGTGGGAGAATCAAAATTGGATGTTCTTCAAAGTTAACTTGACAAGTTCATGATGAAGGATGGTGAAGGAGTCGCTGAGATGTACTCTAGGCTAGCTCTCATCACCAATGAGATTGCCGGCTTAGGAAGCAAAGAAATGACTGACAAATTCATCATCAAGAAGATACTTTGAGCTTTGGACGATCAATATGACACCGTTTGCACATTGATCCAAATGATGCCCAACTACAAAGATCTCAAGCCAGCGGAAGTGATTGGTAGAATTGTTGCTCATGAGATGACACTCAATGACAAGGAAGAGCTTCACCATAAGTCTAGCGGTGCGTACAAAGCCACAAGTGATGCTCCCACTACCTCAAGCGACAACCTTGTCACAAATGAATAGATAAGCCTCATGGTCAAGAAATTCAACAAGTTCTACAAGAATAGAAGCAAAGATCGAAGCTCCAACTCAAGATATGAAGAGAAGCATTTGTCAAGCCGTGACCGAAACTGCTACAATTGTGGGAAGCACGGACACTACTCAAATGAATGCACGGCTCCTTACAAGAGGAATGAAGAGTCACCAAGAAGATGAAGCTCAAGAGATGAGTCACCTCGAAGAGAGAGAAGGAGTAGAGATGATCGTTGTGAACAAAGACCCTCAAGGAGAAGTAGGGACTCAGAGAAGAAGGACAAGTACACCAAGAGCTACTCAAGAAGGAAACATCAAGCTCATGTTGGTGAATGGCTTTCCGGCTCCGAATCCGACAACCACTCCGAGAGAAGCTATCACTCCAACTCTGACTATAGTCAAGATGAATGTGTTGCCGGACTTGCACTAGTGACAACCGACTCCTATAACATATTTGATTCACCAACTGAAAGGAGTGGAAGTTGCTTCATGGCTAAAGGCCCCAAGGTATCAAACCCCGAGTATCTTGATTTCAATAGTGATGAAGATTACTTGTTAATTTAAGATGACTTGCTATTTGACAAATCTAGTAATGTGAGTAAAAATGAACTTGCTAGTACTCACTCTAGTGTAGATAAGCCGTGTGATGATGATAAGTTGGAAATAGAACGACTAACTCAAGAACTAAAAACTCTTAAGTTAGCTCACGAGTCAATTCTAGAAGATCATAGAGAGCTTGTAAGGACACATGAGAAGCTACGCTTCGAGAAGCTCAACTTAGAGCAAGAGCATGAGTTCCTTAAAGCTATCAATGACGATCTTTGAAAGAAGACTTCCTCTTATCTAGCCAAGCGACTTCTCTTATCTACATTCATGCCACAAGTTAAGTCTAAGCAAGCTAGTAACATAGGAAAGACAGGTTCTTCAGCTAGTAGCAATAAAAATGATAAATCCAATGATATTGCTTCTAGTAGATCTCTTGATCCCACTAGATCTTCTCTTAGTAAAGTTACACTTGAGAAAGAAAATGAACTCTTGAAAGCGATTATAGAGAAAGTTATCTACAAGTGTCTTGAAGGATGCAAACAATTTGAGGAGATTGTATGCAAGCACGGAGGATACCTGAAGAATCGTGGTGTTGGCTACTTCAACGCTAATGGAGTTGAATGGGAAGAAGGTCAATATCCCAATCCCAAGTTTGTTCCTCAAAAGGAGAAGTATGAAAATACTCTCCCCAAGGGAACAAAAGCTCAAGATGACCTTCCACCACAAGACACCAAGCTTAAGGACAAGAACAAGCTTCAAGAGGACATTGACTCTTATGAAGATGAATCCCAAGCTTTGGTCAAATGGGTTCCCAAGGCTGCTACAAGCTCAACTTCTACAAATGCTACTACAACACCAAGGATCCCCATCAACTTGATGTGGGTCCCTAATAATAAGAACTAGAGAAGTTCTTGAGGGGTGAATCCGCCAATGAAATTCACTCACATTCATTATTGGCAAGAACTATTTGCAAACAATATCAACTTCATATAATAGTTGATGGAGTCACACATTCCCTCAAAGGTAAGCAAGGGGCAAGGTAATAAACAAATCAATGGACATCATCACATATGCTTTGCACGCAATGTCCATAGATATCCTTGTATTTATCTCTTGTGTGTTGGGACTAACCCATGTAGGTGAGAAGAGTAATGAAACAACAAGGATGCTCCCAACTCTTGGTGATCTTCATCAACTTTGGGCATCCACCACTACCTCACCAACATGAAGTCTTCCTCGACAAAACCCAAGGTTAGTTTGTCCCTCCTATGGGGGGATGTCACATCATGGGGGAGCATTACTCTAAGACTTGAGTTAAAGCATCTCTTAGTATGTGACAACATTAAATGCTTTATGTAAAAGTGGTAACCCCACTTGTGCTTAAACGATGAGTATGACCTATGATCAAGTATTCTTACTTGGCTCCTAAGTCAATATACTCATATATAGATGACTCCGTCATCACCAAAGTGCTTGTTAGATGCTATTGTGTTTGTGCATGTTTGCCATGATTTCATTTGACATCTTATTGTGTGAGCATGTTGGTCTGCATTGATTTACTCATTCGAGGATATCCAATTGTTTCTATTTGGTTTTTCTTTTTTATTTTCCAACTGGATGTACAAGAATGCCTAGGACCACTCCTTTAGCTATCTATGCTTTCTCACCTCATACTCTATTCATGCTGCATCACAAAATTTGAACAAGTACTTTTTGATCTCTTTGTTGAGGAGCACTCAAAGTTCCGTATCGTCAAGGACTGACCATTAAAACCTCCCAAGTGCATCTCGGTGGAACCAATGCATAATTCTCGGTCGCACCGAATGCCTAGGGTTGATCTGGTTTTCTTACCTCGGTAAGACCTATTTTATATTCTTGGTTACACCGAGTTTCCCTATCAACTGAAAGTTGTGAAACTCGGTGACACAAAAATTATCAAATTGGTGTCACCGACAGTGAAGGGTATATTAGCTGTGGTCCTGAAGGTTCAAAATTTCAATCTTCAATTGTCGCTCCCCAAACCCTAAGCTGCCACAGAAGGACCCCATGGTCACCGCCTTGCCTCCCCGTGCGTCTCTGCCACTAGGAATCTCGCCATCGATGGGCATCTTCGCCGTCGTCGCTGCTGTAGCGGATCTGTCACTGAGCTAGGGTACGGATTCGATCTTTCTTGCACTCCCCGTCTGATTCTTGCGCAATAAAGTTGATTTTCTCTATAAGCCACAGTTTGCACAACTTTCTATCCACGAGAAAACTCCGTAGATTAGAGAACCATCGATTTTCTAGGGTTTACCTTCCGCCCGCTGGAACTTGGTAGAACCGAAGTGGACAAATCGGTATCACCGATTTGCCTGTCTATGTTGCTAAGAACTGTCTCGGTGAAACCGAGTACTTCTTTTCGGTCTCACCAAAAAGAATGCCAAGTTTCTATTAATGGGATAGTCAGTCTCGGTAGCACCGAAATTTTTTCTTTGGCTGTACCGATTTTCATGTGACAGAATGTGAAATCTTGAAAATCTTTTGTTCAAACTTTCAAAAATCAGCCTCATCTTGTGATGACTTATCTTATTCTACTCTTCTATACTCTATTCATAGGGTCAGCATGTCAGGTTCACACAGTCAAAATTTGCTAGAGCAGAACATTGAGATGAGTTCAGGCACGAGTCCTAAGTCCAGTTCTTCCACAAATCCAGGCACTCCTAGTTCTCATGGGTTGCCTAAGGCTGCCACTAGGACAAGGAAGAGACTCAAGTCAGAGACAGAGGATTCTGATTTTGTCTCGGAAGAGATTGTTGCTAAGAAGCAAGAGAAGGCTGCTAGGAAGTGTGCCAATGAGGCCACCTAATCTAGGAAGGTGGTGAGCAAAATTTATGCTCCTGCAGAGACCTTCAAAGAACATGAGAGTGCTAGGGCAATAGTGTGTGTTGAGGTATCCAAGAAAGCTTTGCCAAAGAACATAGTCAGGAACAGGATCATCCGTGTGCAGGGCAGGCCTACCCCAATGTATGAGGATCCGGAGGAGGCTGCTGCTGCTGAAGAGGAAGAGCAGGAACCTACTGCTCAGGCCCCTCCTAAGAAGAAAATTTTTGGCTGATGCTATGCCCAAGTCAGGCACCTCCAAGAGAACCAAGACAACTTAAAGAAAGCTGTTGCACAGAAGTCCAAAAGGACTACTAGATATATACCTGGTTTTGAGAAGAACAGGAAGTCCACTTTCAGAGAAGCCGATGATGATGATGCTATAACTGTTCTGATGAAGCTGAGACCTCACCTTCCAGTTTATGATGCTAGCCACCCATTAGCTGAGGATATGAAGAAGAGGAAGGATACAGGGTTGAGGGCATGTGTCACGCCCAAGATGCAATCCTATTCTTATTTCGACACGAGAGCCTCGACAGGGATTGAAGCGCATCTCGTCGTGTTGCAAGAATGGATATCATTACAAGTACATGTACAAAAGAGATGAGTATATGGAATTGGCTTACACTCGCCACAAGCTACATCAAGATCACATCAATACAACAACATATTCAAACATCATATAGAAGAGTAGGGTCCGACCACGGACGAAAACAAACGACAAAATGACATCCACCCTTGCTATCCTAGGTTGCCGCCTGGAACCCATCCAAGATCGAAGAAGAAGAGGAAGAAGAAGAATAACTCCAAATCAAATCAAGCATCGCTCTCACGTCAAATCATCGCATTAACTATACCTACAACTATTGTTGTAGTAATCTGTGAGCCACATGGACTCAGCAATCTCATTTCCAAGGGTATCAAGACTATTAAAGTTTAATGGGTGAGGTATGGTTAAGTGGTGAGGCTGGAGCAAGCGACTAAGCATTTATTGAGTGGCTAACTTACGAATACAGAAATTAAAGTATGATGGTCTACGCATAACAAACTTGAACTAGAGATGATCACTAACTGATCCTGAACACCTACTTACGTCAAACATAACCCCACCATGTTCTCTCTCGGATAAGGACTCACAAGAAGAGATAGTCACGGTTATGCACACAGTTGGTGTATTTTATTAGAGTTTACTTCAAGTTTTCTATGATCGGGTGTTAAACAAAGTATCCAAGTTTGCCACATAACCGCGGGCATGGCTTTCCGAAAGATTTAACCCTGCACTGGTGCTCCAACTCGTCCATCACAAATTAACCACACGCCACGGGAATAACCTTGACCATGGGTCTCGTGATCATCCTAGGCAATTCCAAAGGAAATCCAACACCTCAAGATAGACCGAAGAAGATCAGAGTTCCTCACGCAAGACGTCCGAGAAAGGTAAAACAAATCCAGCAAGGCCGCCTAATAGGAGCTGCGTATCTCATTCTCAGGACACGAAAGATAAGTGAAGCGTACGATGGCCTGATAGATATCTCCCGAGTTGCCCCGGGTTGGCCCCGCATGATGCTCTAGTTTGGACCAACACTCATGACGAGTACTGGCCCTGGTTGTTGATTAAGATCCGCGGGTGCTGGTGGGTCCCTATGCGATTTTGTTAGTTATTAGGCAAATGTAGTACCAATGATGGGTCTTGCCAGATAAGTTTTAGCCCAAAACAAAAATCAAGGGGGTCCCCATAACAACCCCGAGCATGTTAGGAGCGCTCCATTATGGAACACAACACCGGTTCACAAGTACCTAGGGGTGGCAAGAGTGGAACAAAACACCAAGCAGAAGGCCAAGCCTTCCACCTTTTACCAAGTGTATAAGTGCATTAAATTAAATAGCAATAATATTGTGATAACAAAAGAATGTCCATGTTGTCTCATGGAAGCAATTGCACCTGCATCTAGAACGCTATAAGAAGGGTTGAGCGAGCGGTAACATAGTCAAACAAAGGTTTGCTGGGATATGGAGGGGTTAAAGGCATTTCATGGCAATGTTGGGAGGCTTGTCAAACAAGTGGTAGGTAGCGAAACATAACGATAAAAGCGGGACAACTAGCATAGCAATGATAGTAGTGCTATCCAGGGAAATGTGTCATCTTGCCTGAGATCCCGCTTGGAAGAAGAACAAATCCATGAAGAAGATTGACCAACATAGTCGAACGAATCCCCACACTCCAAAGGAACAACCCGAAAAAACAATCAACACACGATAACACCACAACATATGCATGACATGATGCGCAAACAACTATGATGCATGTCCGGTTTAATATGTAACACATGGCATGGCATGGCAAGTGCAACAAACAACTACTACATATTAAGTGAAGTTCAAGATGCAACGAGTTGCATATTGACGAAACTCCACGTTAGAATTATTTAGTTCACTCACGTTAAGTACAGATCAATGTTAAATGTTGTTAAACATGGCAAGAGGTGAAGCATAAATAAACTACACTATCTAGGCATGTTAAATGAGGCCGAAAGGAACGAATAACAATTCCGGAACAGCCTCATATGCGTATTATGAATTTGGTACAGATCTATTCTAACACAATTTTAGAGTTTTTAAACATTAAAATAAGTGTCACCATGTTATTCTACACGTTTTCTAGACAAGTTACATATATAAAACATTTTCAACGGAGCTACGGTTCAAGAGTTATTAAATAATTCATATCAGCATGGCAATTATGCAAATTGCATGAAAACAGCAAGTTAAACATTTTTATCACATGTGAAAGTTTGATATTGAGAGTCTGCACGAAATCCTAGTCATTTTACTTATATAAAGTTTTCTCATATGATGCACGGATCTCGAGTTATTAAATGCATGAGTTTAGGGGGGTTTTCTACAAATCTGGTTTTCTGTGGATAATTAGGAAAATTCGCAGAACTGGAAAAAAACGTCTACGTGCCGAATCTGTCTGGCCCAGCAGAGCACATGGGCGCAACATAGGAATGCAGTGTTTAGGGGTTGGGATACGCGGTGCTCACCATTGTGGCCATGGGCCGGCTTGGAGCACAGAGCTGGGCCGCGGGGCGCGCTGGTGGGCCGAGGCAACCGGCCTGTGGGCAGAGGGGATCAAGCGGGCACCGTTCCTTCATCTTGCTTGAGCCACAACGAGGGGTAGGGCCATGGAGGTGGTGGTCCGGTGGCTTCCATGCGAGGGCGGGCCTCCGGCGACGTAGATCCGGACGAGGGGGTGCCGGATCCGATGGAGACGCGGCGGAGGCAGCAGCAGCGGGGCGATGACAATGGCGGTGCTGATCCTGCAGGGGAGAGAGAGAATTAGAGAGAAGGAGAGGTTAGGGGAAGAAAGGAGAAGGGAGAAGGAGGATAGGGGTGACGAGGTCCGGCCTCGATAGTTTGCCGGCGGTGGTGGGTTGCTCTGACGGTCGCCGGACAGCTCGGAGGAGGCGGGGTGGAGGCACAGGCAGAGAGCTTGGGGAGATCGGGGGTAGGGCGCGCTCGGGCGGGCCTCCATACAGGCCTGGGTGGGCCAGAGGCGCTAGAGGTGGGAGGAGGAGGCGGCTGATGATTGGGGCGCACGAAAAACGAGGGGAGGGCTAGGGCTTGCCTAATTAGGCAGGTGGGGGGGTCTATTTATTGCATTTAGGGGCTAGGGTTAGCAGTTTTTGTCCGTTTTCGGACCGTTCGATCTCGATCGGATGGCTCGGAAGCGGAGGGGGCTAGGTTAGGCTGCGGTGGTTGTGTAGAGGGGGTGGGCCAAGAAGAGAGCGGGAAGTTGCGGCCCGTGACATGAGTTTTAAACAGCGAGAAACGTCCGACGAATAATCGATGACCGCACTGCTATGGTTGACCGATGGGACATCAAACGAACTCTGATTGTGACAAAATTTGCCAAGCGGTCTATCTACGCTATAATAAGACCGCACGCCAGGTTTCGACCCAATCCGAGAATATTTTAGGTGCGCTTTAAAAACTATATATTTATCGATATTGCGGGCATGTGCGTGTGTGGCTGGTCTCGAAATGGGCAACGACAAGAATAGAGAGAACTGGCGACTACGAACGGATGCAAGTTTTCGAAAATGGGTGACGATGCTATGCAGATGATGCGAATGATGTGATGGTGAATGCGACAACCACACGAAACACATACGAGAATGGAAATGAAAGGGGAATCTTCTGGAGCATCGCTCCCGGGCTGTTACAACTCTCCTCCACTACACGAGGATATCGTCCCGAGATCTAGAATGAGAAGGGGAAGAGAAAGAGCAAGAGGTAAAACTTAGTTGCTTCTTTGACAAATGAGTGAAACCAATGAAACATTGAAGGTTTGAAAGAGATAAAGAACAACATGAGGAACAAGCAAGAATTCACAAGAAATTTCGGCAGCACTTCGGTAGGATAGAGGGACAAAATTTAATAAGAAGGGGGAACTTGAAAAGAGAACACAACACTCCGGTTGAACAACAAGCAAGGGAAAAACATGATCTTAATCAAACTAGATGTGAGTTGAAAAGAGCAACACCACAATGCCTCAGGAACAAAAGCATAGAAGCTAGATCTTTGGAGAGAAGAGAACGAAGAAGAAAATGACAACTTCTACTACCATTGTATTTGCAAAGCATGGCTGAATGGAGTTGATGGAGTATCAACAATGAAAAGAATAGCTTGTTATGGGCTTACGAAAAACATCTCAAAATTATGAGGTGACAATCTGCCACAACAGAAACAATTGATTCTTTTAGAGCAACAAGATATGCAAAACTTCTTCACCAAGAGGAGGAGGAGGAAACTTGCAACATTTATGACATCATGATAGCAACAATCCTTAGGAAATGCTTTACGTGAAATTCAACCCAAGATAACTCCGCCAGAGACATGATGGGTTTACTTATCTTATTCTTGACAATTTTCCTTCGAGACTCCTCATAATCAAGAATTTAATAACACCATCTCAAAAGACAATTGAGAATCAATTGAACTTATAAATCCAAGATAAAGAACACTTGAGCACCTCCAACAAGAATCTTGCAGAACACTTCGAGAAGAATTACATCCTTAGCAACCCACCATGAAGACGCATCTTGAAGAACTCCGGAGACAAATCATGATCAAAGAATGAAGGTTGGGAAGAATAAGATGGAAGCCTTGCCATGATTTAGAAGAAGCTTCACAAAGAGATACTTGAGAAAAACTTGGAACTTCGGAAAATAAAGGATGAACAACTTATAACCAAGAATTTGATGCCAAGAACACTCCAAAAGAACGATTGCAATCACATTTATGGAATAAGAATAAGAATTATGTTATGCTTATCCTTCATCAAGTTAAATTTATGACAATCAATGGATATAGCACACAACTTATTGTTCTTGAAAGACTGAAGAGAGAGATATAACACAAACTTGAAGAAGTCTTCAATGAAACACCGGTACGAATTGAAACGAATGAGGATGCAAAGAATGAATGGAGATACATGAAAATGAAGAGATCATGATCCACCTAATGGAAAACTTCACAAGGCACCGGAATAATGGAGAGACGAATGAAGAGAAAACAATTGAGAAGAATTTGAGAACGAAAGGTGAAACCTGAGAAAAAGAAATCTTCTGAAATGATGGTCTTCGGAGGATCGAGAAATGAATACCACTCTGAAATGCTTCGGACAGATATGGGAGGAATTTCTCTTGAATGGGAACAATTTGAGAGGATAGCATGAAGTAAGACCAAGAAGCTTCAAGAGAATGAGCAAATATTTAAGAGAACCACTCCTTTGGTCTTCAATGTTGAGAATGATGATGAGAAACAACACCATGAATTACTGAGATACTCCGGAAGAATGAATAACGAAAGGTTGAGCCAGGATGAAAAATGATTTATAAGTGATCTTCGAGAAGGAATATGACTGATGAAATTCATTCTTACATCATATTGAAAAGAACTTGAGGGCATCACCAGAAAGATTAGAAGAGTCAGGTAAGATCCTGGGGAAAAACCTATGGGTTATGGGCCCACTGAAAAGAATCCACCATTGAAATGAATGCTTAGAAAGAGAGAATGCATCGGTACAAATCAAAAACTCGATGAGTTGAGAACCTCAAAATAATTTGAAAGGATTTGAATGAAAACACAAGACTTTTGAGATCTCTTCAACACTCCTGATAGAATAGAGAGATATGAATAAACAAGGGATACAAGGACAAGAATTTCCCACATAGGCAATCGTTGAACGAATGAGAAATGATATGATGAACACCGAGATCTTGAATTGGTTGCACCGAGAATGAAAAAAGAATGAAGAATGATGAACTTGAAGCACTTGAGGATCTTCATAAAGAATCACCGGATACGATACAAAAGAAAAGATATAGCAGAAGCATCACATGAATAGAAAATACACTTGGATGAGAATTTAATCACTGAAGAAAAAGGGCAGGAGGGTGGGGAAAACAAAGAAAACTTGGGACAGATGAGACGAACTCTGGAACAAATATGAGGATTGATCTTGCAAATATTGAAGAGGATAGAATTCACTTGAAGAGAAGCGCACCAGATGACAAGAATTGATATGAAAACTTGATTGAGCACAAGAATTAGCAATCCCACAGGAAAATGAGAACACTTCTTAGGAAAGATATGAAATCCCCACTTGACATCGAAGCAACTCGAATTACCAACTTCAAAAATAAAAACAAAGGATGAGGCTTACAAAACAAGCCGAAAACAAATGCATAACAGAGACTTCGCTCGATATTTTCGTGGTAAGGTTCACACGGGCTCGATTTTACAGTAGCCATCATGTACAAGGCAGTGCACACGACATACGAAGCATCCCCGAGTCATAGCAAGCTACAAGGACTCTTTAAGACACAACAAGACCGCTGTAAGAAAGACCGTGAACAAACGAATCCACTAGATGTCGAACCCCAACCTCATATCATGATCTGTTGGAAGATAGCCTAGGTAACTACTTGAATTCCCACCTAAGAACTCCCGACACTTTCTTGGTTATGCAATTGGGTGTTGGGGATACAAGGAGGAAATATCTCACAGAACTAACAAGTCCTACACCCCAACTGTATCCATCCTTCAACACATAACTAGAGGCTTCGGAACTCCATCTATCTCGGACCCTTGGAAACACAACGGTACTAAGAATGGCAGTACATTCGAACTCTCTCCACCAGTACTGGGGATGCCGGACTCCTCTCGCCACTACTAGTATTGAAACAATTTCGAACATCCTCCATCCTGAGATACCAAGGAAAATGAACAATAACGATGTGACAAGAATCCCCTGGAGCTCAACTCCTCGGAAGAAATCAAGTCAGACAGGAGGCGCCAAGATAGAACTCTGTCACATCGGCATCATATAATTTCCAAAATACCTGCGTGATCCTAAAAAAATTTGACCGAGAAGAGGAGTAGAATTAAAATTCCTAAGTCATAATTCCTCACCAGAGCATAGAAGAGAAGTAAAAAAGAATCCTACTCTCCGATATAACTAGACTTAAAATAGTTTTTTTCACTAGACTCGACTCGGCCAAGTTCGATCAATCAAGAGGGCTCCTAGGTCGGTACATGCTCTGATACCAACTTGTCACGCCCAAGATGCGATCCTATAGTTATTTTGGCACAAGGGCCTCGAGAGGGATAGAAGCGCATCTTGTCGTGTTACAAGAATGGATATCATTACAAGTACATGTATAGAAGAGATGAGTATATGGAATTGGCTTACACTCGCCACATGCTACATCAAGATCACATCAATACAACAACATATTCAAACATCATATAGAAGAGTAGGGTCGGACTACGGATGAAAACAAATGACAAAATGACATCCACCCTTGCTATCGCAGGCTGCCGCGTGGAACCCATCCAAGATCGATGATGATGAAGAAGAATAATAACTCCAAATCAAATCAAGTATCGGTCTAATGTCAAATCATCGCATTACCTGTACCTGCAACTGTTGTTGTAGTAATCTGTGAGCCATAGGGACTCAGCAATCTCATTTCCAAGGGTATCAAGACTATTAAAGCTTAATGGGCGAGATATGGTTAAGTGGTGAGGCTGCAGCAAGCGACTAAGAATTTATTTGAGTGGCTAACTTACGAATACAAAAATTAAAGTATGGTGGTCTACGCATAACGAACGTCAACTAGAGATGATCATTAACTGATCCTGAACACCTACTTATGTCAAACATAACCCCACCGTGTTCTCTCTCGGATAAGGACTCACGAGAAGAGACAGTCACGGTTACGAACACAGTTGGTGTATTTTATTAGAGTTTACCTCAAGTTTGCTATGACCGGGTGTTAAACAAAGTATCCAAGTTTGCCACATAACAGTGGGCACGGCTTTCCGAAAGATTTAAACCTACAGGGGTGCTCCAACTCGTCCATCACAAATTAACCACACGCCGCGGGAATAACCTCGACCACGGGTCTCGTGATCATCCTAGTCAATTCTAAAGGAAATCCGACACCTCGAGATAGCCTGAAGGAGATCAGAGTTCCTCATGCAAGATGTTCGAGAAAGGTAAAACAAATCCATTAAGGCCGCCCGACGTGTCGACGAACCCGATAGGAGCCACGTATCTCGTTCTCAGGACACGATAGATAAGCGACGCGTACGGTGGCCTGATAGACATCTCCCTAGTTGTCCCGGGTTGGCCCCGCACGGTGCTCTAGTTTGGACCAACACTCATGAGGAGCACTGACCCGGGTTGTTGATTAAGATCTGTGGGTGTCGGCGGGTCCCTATGCAATTTTATTAGTTATTAGGCAAATGTAGTACCAATGTTGGGCCTTGCCAGATAAGTTTTATCCCAAAACGAAAATCAAGGGGGCCCCCATAACAACCCCGAGCATGTTAGGAGCGCTCGATTATGGAACATAACACCGGTTCACAAGTAACTAGGGGCGGCAAGAGTGGAACAAAACACTGAGCAAAAGGCCAAGCCTTCCACCTTTTACCAAGTGTATAAGTGCATTAAATTAAATAGCAATAATATTGTGATAACAAAAGAATGTCCATGTTGTCACATGGAAGCAATTGCACCTGCAGCTAGAACGCTATAAGAAGGGCTAAGCAAGTGGTAACATAGCCAAACAAAGGTTTGCTGGGATGTGGAGGGGTTAAAGGTGTTTCATGGGAATGTTGGGAGGATTGTCAAACAAGTGGTTGGTAGCGAGACATAATGATAAAAGTGGGACAACTAGCATAGCAATGACAGTAGTTGTATCCAGGGAAATGTGTCATCTTGCGTGAGATCCCGCTTGGAAGAAGAACAAGTCCATGAAGAAGACGATCCAACGTAGTCGAACGAATCCTCACACTCCGAACGATTTCGGAACTCTATCGAGAAGGAACAACCCAAAATAACAATCAACACACGATAACACCACAACATATGCATGACATGAAGCGTAAACAAATATGATGCATGTCCGGTTTAATATGCAACGCATGGCATGGCATGGCAAGCGCAACAAACAACTACTACATATTAAGTGAAGTTCGATATGCAACAAGTTGCATATAGATGAAGCTCCACATTCGAATTATTTAGTTCACTCTTGTTTAGGTACACATCAATGTTAAATGTTATTAAACATGGCAAGATGTGAAGCATAAATAAACTACACTATCTAGGCATGTTAAATGAGGCCGGTAGGAACGAATAACAATTCGAACGACCTCATGTGCGTATTATGAATTTGGTCCAGATCTGGTCTAAGACAATTTTAGAGTTTTTAAACAGCAAAATAAATGTCACCATGTTATTCTACATGTTTTTCTAGACAAGTGTCATATATAAAACAATTTCAACAGAGCTACGGTTCAAAAGTTATTAAATAATTCATATCGGCATGGCAATTATGCAAATTGCATGAGAACAGAAAGGTAAACATTTTTACCACATGGGAAAGTTGGATATTGAGAATCTACATGAAATTCTAGTCATTTTACATATATAAAGTTTTCTCATATGATGCACGGATCTCGAGTTATTAAATGCATGAGTTTACGGGTTTTTCTGCAAATCTCGTTTTTTGTGTATAATTAGGAAAATTCGCTGAACTGGAAAAACCCCCTTCTACGGGCCGAATCTGTCTGGCCTAGCAGAGCATAGGGGTGCAACATAGCAATGCAGTGCTCAGGGGCGTGGGATAGGCGGTGCTCACCATTGTGGCCATGGGCCGGCTTGGAGCAGAGAGCTGGGCCGCGGGGCGAGCTGGTGGGCCGAGGCAACTGACCTGTGGGCATAGGGGATCGAGCGGGCGCCATTCCGAGACTTCTCGCTTGAGCCATGGCGAGGGGCAGGGCCATGGAGGAGGCGGTCTGGTGGCTTCCGCGCGAGGGCGGGCCTCCGGCGACGTAGATCAGGACGAGGGGGTGCCGGATCCGATGGAGACGCGGCAAAGGGAGCTATAGCGGGGCGACGGCCATGGCGGTGCTCATCCTGCGGGGGGAGAGAAGCAGAAGAAGGAGAGCTTAGGGGAAGAAAGAAGAAGGGAGAAGGAGGAAAGAGGCAACGAGGTCTGGCCTCGGGAGTTCGCGGGTGGCGGCGGCTTTCTCCGGCGGTCGCCGGCCAGCGCGGAGGAGGCGGGGTCGAGGCGTAGGCAGGGAGCTTGGGGAGATCGGGGCAGGGCGCGCTCAGGCGCCTGCGAGCTCGGGCGGCGGCGGCCTCGGGCCCTGACGGGCCTCCAAATGGGCCTGGGTGGGCCGGCAGCGCTGGAGGTGGGAGGAGGCGGCGGCTGATGATTGGGGCGCATGGAAAACGAGGGGAGGGCTAGGGTTTGCCCAATTAGGCAGGTGGGGGGGGGTCTATTTATAGCATTTAGGGCCTAGGGTTAGCAGTTTTTGTCCGTTTTTGGATCGTTCGATCTCGATCAGACGGCCCAGAAGCGGAGGAGGCTAGGTTAGGCTGCTGTGGCTGTGTAGAGGGGGTGGGCCAAGAAGAGAGGGGGAAGTTGCGGCCCGTGACATGAGTTTTAAACAGCACTACTACGGTTGACCAATGGGGCATCAAACGAACTCTAATTGCGACGAAATTTGGCAGGCGTTCAACCTACTCTATAATAAGACAACACACCAGGTTTCGACCCAATTAGAGAATATTTTAGGCGAGCTTTAAAAACTATATTTTTATCGATGTCGCGGGCATGTGCGTGTGTGGCTGGTCTCGAAATGGGCAACGGCAAGAACAGAGAGAACTGGCGACTACGAACGGATGCAAGTTTTCGAAAACGGGTGACGATGCTATGCAGATCATGCGAATGATGCAATGATGAATGCGAAAACCACACGATACACAGACGAGAATGGAAATAAAAGGGGAATTTTCTGGAGCGTCGGTCTCAGGCTGTTACAGCATGGAGAGCTGTTGATCCATATGCCCAGAGGAGAAAGACTATTGTGGACTACAGGTTTTACACCAAAGAGCAACAAGACTTCCATGAGACAGTTTTGCTAGACAAGAGCCCTGTAGTCAGTGACATGAGATACGTTGACAGGAAGTACATCAAGGATAATGAGGATTACTTTCCATGTGTCCAAGACAACTTCCACTGCATCGGACTTGATAATTTTTTTGGGAAGAAGTTCACTGCTTGGAACGATGAGATGATCATGCAATTATATTCCACTGCTCATTTCTATGGAGATGGTAGGATTTTCTGGATGATTGAAGGAGCAAGATATGAGTCCACTTTTGATGAATGGGCTACCATCTTAGGAGTCCCAAAGGTTCAGGATGGAGATTTGGATATCTACACAGAATCCAAAGAGAGCCACAATGCTATGAAGGATATGTATGATCCTATGCCTGCAGATAAAGTGCAATCTCACAAGCTTGGTTCTATCTACTTTCTCTAGCCAGGCCTTCGTACCATGAACACTATCCAGAGGCATACCTTGATGCCCAAGTCCGGAGATGAGAAGATGATTCGTGGATACTCCATCAACATGCTCATACATCTTGATCGTCACACCAGGATTTGAGTGATGGACTTGATAGTAGAGACTGTGAAGGGGGTTGCTGCTGATCAGAAGCGCTCATGCTGCTATGCACCCTATATCCATATGCTCATCAATTCTCAGCTTGAGAAGCACATCTTTGCTCTAGACAATCCCCATTTGCCACTTCTGCCGGACTTTGAGGATAACAATTTGGTGATGAACCCAGACCATCCCATATCAGTTTTAGCTCAGGCACATGCACAGGCAGAAGCAGAGGCAGCTCAAGCCACTAGTGCTCAAGTTCCCAGGTCCAGGAACGAGCAGATGGATCTTTTGATCACTATTGTCCTAGAGATGAAGAAGGACATCAAGACCATCATGGATACTCAAAAGAGCCTTGCAAACATCATTGATGATAGAGTGAAAACTCTAAATGACAAGGTTGATGGGTTGATTAAGATAGTCAATGAGCTCAAGAAGGAGGTTGATGAAGCCCCAACCCATCGCACCTCTTTAGAGTCCGAGTCTTCTGATGATGAGGAGGATAGTGCACCTATCAGGACGACTGCCCAGTTCACGACTAAGGCCAGGACTCCTATAGTAACAGCTCCAAAGACGAGGCCTTCATCTTTTTCTCCAGCCACAGTATCTTCAGCACCATCATCTCTAGTGCCTCCCGTATCTACTCCAGCTCCATCCAGGACTTTAGCAGAAGTCTTCGCCGACATAGTTCTCTTGACTCCGGCATCAACTACCGTAGGAGATCAGCCGCAGAATGATTAGCTATATCTCTTTGAATTTTTTGGTAACTTGTTGCCAAAGGGGGATAAGTTGTATATAGATCTTTGGCTTCGAGTGTGACAGCGTCTGTTTTTATTTGCTGGTTTTACAAAACATTTGGTTCGTTTGGTTTGACATGAGATACTTTTGTGTTTGTGTGTGATCATACGCTGTTATGTGTGTTGCTACTATTTCCTATCTTTTGATGATTATGTGATGTTCACTCACTTTGCTAGTTGTGTTGTGCTATGTAGATCAACTCTTATTACTCTCGCACACCACCAAGTTGTATGTGACATGGAAGAAGTGCCCCATGCACCGAATCAATTGTGCATTTGCATTCAAACGCAAATTCAAAATGATGCACAAATTTAGGGCGAGCTCTTTCTTATCACATACTTCTCAAAGCGATGATTATATTCATTGCTTATATCATATGTCAAAGATTTGATCTGTATGTTGTCATCAATTACCAAAAAGGGGGAGATTGAAAGCACATTTGCTCCCTTGGTGGTTTTGGTAATTAATAACGACATATAAGTCATTGAACTAATGTTTCCACCAAGTATATTTCAGGAAATGTTCAATGATAGGATTGGCAAAAGGATTGTGGAGATTGTGGAATACCCCAAGATGCAAGGTAATAGGTTGCCAAAGCTTCAAGCAAGAGGACTCTCCATTTTGCATTTGTGAGAAATCACTTCGAGTCAATAGGAAAGCCAATACTATTAACAGGGGGTAAGGTTTTGTTGGTCAACAAAATGCTCATACATGCACAAGTGATAGTCACCACATACACCCACAAGTTCTTCCACAAAAAGTCTATCCAAAGCCAAATACACAAAATCGGTGCAACCAACATTCCACACTCGGTGCCACCGATTCCAAACCTTAGACAGACTCAACCAAACACTAGATTTTCGGTGCAACTGATATTGCATTCGGTGCCATCGAGTTGGGCTACCAACTTTCTGTTACGCAAGTACACAATTTCGGTCCCTCTGAGATTGTGGGATCAGCGTCACCGAGATTGGGCATTCTGACTGTTGGTCACCTTATCGGTGCAACCGAGATTCCCATATCGGTCTCACCAAGATTCAAAAGTTGCTAACTTTAAGTCACTTCGGAATAGTCGAGATTCACACATTGGTTCCACCGAGTCTGACTTATTGTGTGTAATTGTTGGATTTTTGGAGATGCCTATATATACCCCTCCACCACCACTCACTCGCGAGAAAAGCACTCAGATCTGATCCTCACTCAGGTCTACTGATTTCCTGAGAGAGAACCACCATCCTTGTGTTGAGGTCAAGATCTTCCACTCCAACCATATGGATCTCGATTTCTAGCCTCCCCAAGTTGCTTTCCACCCAATCAATCTCTTCTACCAAGCCATATCTGTGATAGAGTGATTGTGTGTCGAGGAGTCTATCATCTTGAAGCACAAGAGCAAGGAGTTCATCGCATTACCGAGCCTATTACCTTTTGGAGGGTGGTGCCTCCTAGATTGGTTAGGTATCTCTTGGGAACCTCCTACTTCGTGTTGTGGAGTGAACCTAGAAGTTTGTAAGGGCAAGGAGATCGCCTACTTCGTGAAGATCTACCCATAGTGAGGCTAGTCCTTCGTGGACGGAAGCCGTCATGGTATAGTCAAGGTTGCTTCTTCGTGGAACCCTTCGTGGGTAGAGCCCTTCGTGGACTCTCGTGACCGTTACTCTCCATGGGTTGAAGACTCCATGAACATGGATGTACGATAGCACCACCTATTGGAACCACAGGAAAAATCATCGTGTCACCAATTGCGTTTGATCTTCCTACCCTCTCTTTACTTACATGCCTGTCTTTATTTTCCGCTGCTATACTCTTAGACATGCATGTGTAGGGTGTACTTGACATACTAAGAATGCTAAAATCTGCCAAGAATTAAAATTGGGAAAAAGTAAATTTTCATTTGGTCAAGTAGTCTAATCACCCCCTCTAGCACTACTTTCGATCCTACACTAATGCTTTGTTTTGGTTCTGTATTAAAAGGAGGCCTTAATATCCCTTAGTTTCCTTATGGACCCCCTGCCATGGGAGGGTAGGACAAAAGATGTCATGCAAGTTCTTTTCCATAAGCACATATGACTATATATGAAATACATGCCTACATTACATTGACGAACTAGAGCTAGTTCTCTGTCGCCCTAGGTTATGACTGTTATATGATGAATATCATCCAACAAATACTCCGATCCAGTGCCTACGATCCTTTCACATATTGTTCTTGCTAATTTACTAGTGTTATTGCTACTATTACTGTCACCACTGCTATCAAACTATCATATTACTGTGTTACTGATCACTCTGCTGCAGATATTTATCTCCACGTGTGGTTGAACTGACCACTCAACTGCTAATACTCTCAAATATTCTTTGGCTCCCCTTGTGTCGAATCTATAAATTTGGGTTGAATACTCTAGCCTCGAAAACTTTTGCGATCCCCTATACTTGTGGGTTATCAATTATAGACAAAGGTATGTACAAAAGTCTTGCCAGGTGCAAGCAATTTGAGGAAATTGTACGCAAGCACAGAGGATACCAAAAGAACCATGGCATTGGCTACTTCAATGCTAATGGAGTTGAATGGGAAGAAGGTCCATCCCCCAGGCCCATGTTTGTTTCTCAAAGGGAGAAGTATGGACATACTCTTCCCAAGGGAACAAAAGCTCAAGATGACCTTCCACCACAAGATCACAAGCTCAAGGGAAAGGACAAGCTTCAAGAGGAGATTGACTCATATGAAGATGAATCCCAAGATTTGGTCAAGTGGGTTCCCAAGGCTTCTACAAGCTCAACTTCTACAAGTGCCACTTCAACACCAAGGATTCGCATCAACTTGATGTGGGTCCCTACGACATACTAGAACAGTATGTCTAGAGGGGGTGAATAGACTACTAGAAGGAATTTAAAATCTACACAAGATGCAAAATTAAGTGTTGGCAGATTTTAGCATATATAGCAAGTCTAGAACACCCTACACATGCAAGTCGTCAAGTATAGGAGCGGAAAGTAAAGACTTTGCATATGGAAGAAAGGAGTAGAGATAGGAAGATCAAACGCATGAAGGACACGAAGATTTTCCCATGGTTCCGATAGGTGGTGCTATCGTACATCCACGTTTATGGAGTCTTCAACACACGGAGGGTAACAGTCACAAGAGTCCACGAAGGGATCCACCCATAAGGGTCCACGAAGTAGCAACCTTGACTATTCCATAACGGCTTCCATCCATGATGGACTAGCCTTACTATGGGTAGATCTTCACGAAGTAGGAGATCTCCTTGACCTTACAAACTTCTTGGTTAACTCCACAACACAAAGTAGGAGGCTCCCAAGCGATACCTAACCAATCTAGGAGGCACCACCCTCCAAAAGGTAATAGGCTCGGTAATGTTGATGAACTCCTTGCTCTTGTGCTTCAAGATGATAGACTCCTCAACACACAATCACTCTCTCACAGATTTAGGTATGGTGGAAGAGATTGATTGGGTGGAAAGCAACTTGGGGAGGCTAGAGATCAAGATTCCTATGGTAGGAATGGAATGGCATGATCTCAACACATGAGTAGGTGGCTCTCTCTCATAAAATCAGTAGGTATGAGTGGGGAATAGTTCTGAGGGCTTCTCTTTTGAGTGAGTGCTGGTGAGGGGTATATATAGGCATCTCCAAAAATCCAACCGTTACACCCAATAAGTTAGACTCGATGACACCGATGTGTTAATCTCGGTGGTACCGAGTTGCCTCAAAGGTAGCAACTTTTGAATTACGTGAGACCGATACATAAAACTCGGTTGCACCGATAAGGTGACCAATAGTCAGATTGCCAGACTCAGTGATGCCGATTCAACAAATTCGGTCGGACCGATTTTGTGAATTTGCGTAACAGGAAGTTGGCAACCCAAACTCGGTGGCACCAAAATGGAATTGGTTGCACTGAAGGGCCAGGGTTCGGCTGAGTCTGTCTGAGGCTCAGAATCGGTGGCACTGAGTCGAAAGTGTTGGTTGCACCGGATTTTGGATATTTGGATTTCGACAGACTTTTATAGAAGAGCTTATGGGTGTATGTGGTGGCTATCACTTGTGCACGTATGAGCATTTTGTTCACCAACAGTACCTTACCCCCTTTTAATAGTATTAGCTTTCCTATGGACTCAAAGTGATTTCTCACAAAGGTAAAATGTAGAAAACTCTTTCCTTGAAGCTTTGCCAAACTATTTCCTTCTCCTTCTTCTTCATGGGAATACTCTCCACACTCCTTTTTGCCAACCCATCTCTCTATGGACCTATGTGAAATACACTAGATGAGAGTATTAGTCCAAGAGACAATGGATGTTGTCATGAATTATCAAAACCACCAAGGGAGCACATTGTGCTTTTAATCTCCCCCTTTTTGGTAATTTATGGCAACATACAATCAAAGCTTCAAATGAAGATATGCATGTATATAATGAAGACTTTGATAGACACATGACTTATACTTACTCCCCCTAAATGTGTGCAATCCCTTTAAAGGATAGTTGCTTTGGAATGCATGGACACACATATAGTAGAAGGGATATAATAAGTCATGTGTATCTTGCTCATATGCATAAAATGTATATGAATGAGGTGTATCCTTGATCAAGAATTCACTCTTGCAAACAATATGTTCAAGAAGCAAGAGATCATCTTGGTCAAAAATATGATGCATATACTTACCTTGAGTTCTTGAGCATTCTAGTAGTGGAGATACACTTGGGAAAACAATGTTAGGAAACACAAGAGTATTCTACCAATCAAAGGCAATAGAACTCAAAAGTACCAAGATATGGAGAACATATAGAAAATAGTATTCCTTAGGATTGATATGTCTCCAAGAACATTTAGAAGTTTCTCCCCTAGATATGAAGTAGTAGGACATCCTCTCCCCCTGAATCTTAGCATGTAGATATTGGGATTAGATAGGGTGAGAAAATTCTAGCATGATAAATCAAATGCAATAAATTTGGTGCAAGCAGATTTCCCCCCTACTTTGGTATTCTCTCCTTGTTTATAAATGTATGAACTTTTGATATCCTCCCCTCTCCCTAAATCATATCTCCCCCTTGCATAAGCATGTATCTCCCTCTTTAGCTTTGAAGCTTTGTATATTTCTCCCCCTTTGGCATTAATTTCCAAAAAGGTCAGAGGCAGGGTCAGATACGGGGATCATTGATTTAAGAAAGGGATCCTTGAGAACAAGGGTCATTGTGACGCCCTGGTTTTGTGCTACAGTAGTGGTTGTAATTAAGCTACAGTAATCCCGCACTGATGATGCCACGACACCGTGTTCATTGTTGTAAAACTCGCATTGGTTCAAACCCTGTTCGATTTCCGTTGCAAATTTAATCCGTGTGAAAGGTGGTTTTCGAAGTTGTGCAAAATCAGAACTAAAAATGTTGAATGGATTGAAAATATTCCCTAAGAGTTTATAAAATTCGAACTGGAATTTTTCGAAGTATTTTAGAGCCCCTAAGTAATTAGAACAGACACTGTTAATAATAATAATAAGATAAAATAAGATAAAAAGCTAATTAAAAAAAGAAAAGAAAAAGAAAAAGAACTGGACCTAAACTAACGGGCCCAACTGGGCCACCGGCCCACCTAACCCTCTGGTCAGCCCACCCCGAACCACCTGGCGATAACTACTCCCCCCCTCCACCGACAGCCCACCCCCACTCCCCCACTGAGACCCCCACCTCTTGATCCTGATCTAGATCGGGGAAAGGGAGGCCTCCCCGCGTCGCCCCCAGCCACCGCCGCCCCGCGGCCTCCTCGTCGCCACGCTGCCGCATCCTCATCTCCCCCAATGGCCTACCCCGAGCTCGCCGCCACCTACACAACGCCGTCGGTGAGCCCCTGTAGGCTCCTCCCTCCCCTCTCTTCCTCCCCCCGTCGGAACTGCCTGCCAGCGCCGCACTAGCGGTCCCCACCAGCTGGCGGCGCCCACTCACGCCCCCGGCTCGCCTCTCCCTCCCCGTGCTCCCTGCTGCCACCCCGCGTGTGCCCCCGCACGGCGCATCGCCCCGCCTTGCTCGCGCACCGCACCAACGCGGCCTCCCCCACACGGCCTCTCTACGTTGCACACACACGCTCCACCGCCCTATCACCCCCGTGCGTCACCGCCACCGCTGAGGCCCCGTGCATTGACGCCTATGCCTGGCCGCCGTCAACCGCCGCCGCTTGCCGCCGTGCCTCCGGTCCCGCACCGCGCATGCCCATGCAGCCTTCCTGTCCACGCTCACCGTCGTCTGCACGCGCACGGCCTCGCGCTCGCCGCGTCGCATGCGGGCCCCCGTCGTGCCGCCGCCGCTGGCCACCACCGTCGGCCCCACGACCGCCGGCGAGGCCCCTCCCCCAGCTAGCTCGAGCCTCTGGCCGCCTCTGGCCGATCCGGATTAGTGGGGGATTAGCCCCCCACTAATCTCCTCTCCCACTGAATGACAGGGGGGGCCCACCGCCCCCTAAACGAAATAAAAAAGGATAAATAAATAAATATAAATAATTAAATAAATAATTAGTTTACTTAATTAATTAGTTAGTTAGTTAACTTAATTAAGATTAATTACACTAATTAACCTGTTAGTAAATTAATTTTAAACCAGGACTGACACGTGGGTCCCACCCCATAATTAAATTGATTAATTAATTATTAAACCTAATTAAAATTGTGTCAATGACATGTGGGACCCACTGGCCAGGTTTGACCAGTCAACAACACTGGTGACTGCTGATGTCAGCATGACATCATGCTGATGTCATGATTCTATTTCGAATTAATTTAAGTCTGTTAATTTCAGAATATTAATAAAACTTAAAAATTAATATAAAATAATCTGTAACTCGGATGAAAATAATTTATACATGAAAGTTGATCAGAAAATTCCCACGAATACGAATACGCAGTCCGTTCGTCCGCCGTGTGCTCCTAGCATAGCAAACATGGAGCTTTTCCATCCGTTTTTGTTTGTGCGGTAGTAGCCCGAGACCCGGAAAATATCGTCAAATATTCTTCCGACCCGTCTGCGATGTATAATACTGTGTTAGAGCATGCCTAGCCCTGCATATTGCCATGTCATGCATTGTGATCACATCTTTGCTGTATATTTATTATTTCTTCCCCCCTCTTCTCTCCGGTAGACCCCGAGACTGACGCTGCTGCCGAGTATGACTACGCGCCTGACGATCAGCCTTTTTCAGCAGAGTAGCAAGGCAAGCAAAAACCCCTTGAGCATTCCGATATCACCCATCTCTCTCCCTCTTATTCTTGCATTAGAATTTTTCTACTGTATTAGTTAGCTCCTATTCTAATGCATAGCCTGTTTTTGATGAACTAGTACTATTCCTGTAATCATACCAACTGCTTAGTATAGGTTGATCAGTGAATCCCTGGTGACCCCTTAGAGCATCTCCAGCCGTTGGCCCCCCAGGGGCCGGTTTTAGTGCCGCCTCGGGGGCAGCCGACGCTAAAATTGGCCAGGGGCGGCTCGGCTTCCCAGTCGTGCCCCCGGGGTCGCCCCCCAACCGCCACTTTCATCCCATTATGGCCGTAGAATCGGCCCAAAAACATTAAAAAGTTTTGATTTTTTATTGAAATATAATACAAAAGCGAAAATAAAAAAAGACTACGTAGCCGTCCCGTCGCCGCCGTCTTGTGGCCGCATGCCGGATTCTTCATGCCGAGGAGCTTGTAGAAGTTGGTGTAGTCGCCGCCGTCGTCCCCATCCCCGTCGCTGTTGTTGCCATCCGGCGCGCCGCGACCGCTGTCCCTAATGCAGCCCTATCCTGCGTCGCCGAAACGGTGCAGGTCGGGGTTGGAGGGCCCAGGCGCCTCCCCGTCGCTGTCGTTGTCAAGGATGATGAGGCCGGCGATCTCCTCCTCGCGGTAGGCACGGTGGCGAGCCTCGATCTCCTCGAGGGCCCGGCGCTGCCACTCCACCTCCTCCCAGACGTAGTCGTCCCGCGCCCACTTACAGGGCGGCCTCGTCATCGTCGGTGGCCATGTCCAGGTGCTCCTGCTTGACCACCGCCGGCGTGCCAGGCTTCGTCTTTGGCCTGACAAGGCAGAGGTGTCCGTGGGGAGGCGAGGGCTCGCGGTGACGGCCCTCGTTGATGGTGATGCCGCCGCTGTGTCAGAGCGGTGACAACAAGCCGGGCTCGGCCTTAGTGGCGACGAGCGGTATGCGCGTTGCGTCGGAGGAGTGGGAGGACTGGGAGGACTAGGAGGAGTACGAGGACAACGACAACGGTGCCTCCATACGCCATGGCTGCCACAACGAGCCCCTCCGGCGGGAGACGGACGTCGCCTCTGGTTACCCGAGGCGCGGCTCGTTGCCGCCCTCGATGTGCTCGAGGACGGCCTCAAGAGTGCGTCCGGGGACGCCCCACCAAAGACGGTGGCCCTCACCGTTGTTGCGGCCGAGTGCAGGGCCGCCGTTGGTGGAGGCAAGCTGCTCATCGCGACAGTGCTCGAAGTAGGCCGTCCAGAGGGAGGTGTTGTCCGGGGCGAACCTCGTTTGCCGCTGATGCTCCTCGGACAGCATGGACTGGATTCGGGCGATCTTGGCGCACCGCTCGGCTTCGGTGGGCACCGGTGGCATGGGGACGTCGCCTGCGCTGAGCCTCCAGGCATCGGGCGCCCGCATGTCTAGCGACGCCCGGTACTCCGCCTCGAACAGCAGGAGGGCCTCGTCCTCATGGAGGTACTGGTGGCCAAAGCCGTTGCCGGCCGCGCCGTCGCCAGGGTAGTGCTCGGTCATTGCGGGAGGAGAGGGAGAGAGGAGATCACCGGGAAGAGAGAGGGCGTCGTTGGTGGGATTGGGGGCAGGCGACGAGGTGTGGCGAACACCGGCAAGGTCGCCTTTTATAGCAGGCGAGCGGGCGGCACCATGCGGACGCCTGGGAGGCGATGTGTGGACATGTGTCGCCCCATACTGACTGCGCCGCCCGTAAACATTGGCTCATGAAGGCGCGACATCAATGGAAGGCTATCCGGTGGCAGCCTTGCATTGATTCCCCGTGGGGAAATCGAGAAGATGAGGACGATGGCGACGCTTGGTCGCTAACTCGATGGACCCACCCCCGTTTTCGCGCCAAATCATTTCGCCCGGTGCCCCCAGGCGCCCCCAGCGCGTCGGGTTCGACCTGGGTACGCCGGCGCTAAATTAGGCCCTAACCGGCGAAAAATGGGCTCGTGGGGGCGTGACTGGGCCGATTTTTTACCGCCGACACAAAAAAACGGCCTTCGGGGGGCCCCTTGGGGGGCGGCTAGAGATGCTCTTAGTCCCAGATGCCCCTGCTTTCATCAACGACACCGAGGACTTGAAGACAGAAGACTCGATCATCATGACCGACTGACAAACCATTACTAACTCATCACCTCACACCCCCTTTAGTATGGCACTGCAGAGCTACTACCGAGTGTCGAGGGTGATACCACACTTAGCACTCCTGGTGTTAATTATGTAGCATAGCTAATCGATCGTGGGTAACGAGGTGATTCCTCCTCCCCATTTATCGATAGCGACTCTTGCCATACACATACCTCAAGTGGGATCCATCGAGGGTGATTCCTCGGATTTCCACTTGGCGTATAACCACACAGTTACTATTGACTTGGCACTGTACTAACATGATGGGACTGAAGGGACATGTGGTACCACTCTGTTGAGGTGGAGCTAAGTTCCCGACAGTTCTGAGACGGGTCGGCCCCAAGGGTACCCATGTGAGAAAGATTTGGTGGGCTGCGCCATAAGGCATCCGAAGACTTGGTGGGGTGCGCCGGTAAGGCACCCAAGAGTTATTAGCGGGGCGACGGAATGCATTATGGTTCATGCTTCCCCCGCATTAATACAATGCTAATGGGTTGGGTATTTGATCTGAGTTGGTTGTTGACCTTTTACGCACTAAACCTTCACGTGGGAGAAGTTCTGGGGTACTCAGTGTCGTTGTATCAGCTGAAGCTCTTCAAACGTCAACAATGGAGCGACGCGCTGGATTGGGCTGGAAGGTACAGCTCCCGGACTGAGTGTACTAGTCTGCTTCCAGCCGCGTACGCATCATGCAGGAGTGCAAGGGCCAGTGGGCCCATGAACCTGCATGCTTAGGAGTTAGACCGGCGGGTTGGCCTCTTCGTTGAGCCTAGGTGGGGCAACGACGTTTTGGATCCCGAGGCCGGGCATTACCCTGGAAAGTGTGTCCGGCCGGAGGTGATCAAGCGTGTTGGAAATGCGATGCACCCCTACAGGGAAAAAATTATCTATTCGAATAGCCATGTCCATGATAACAGGATGACTTGGAGTTGTACCTTGACCTACTCCAACTAAAATTGTGACTTTAATATGAAATGAATGTTGGCTCCGGGATTGCTTCCTCGCAGGGAGTCGAGGAAGAATCTCTGGGCGTGGTTACTTGATAAAATTTTCTTCATTAAAATATTGCTATATGTGAGTTACCATTCTACTCTGTTCTAATGCTGCAAGATGCTGAAGATGCTAGTCTTCTACAGGACTATGTCTTCCCCCTATTCTTGCTTTCTGCAGTCAGTCCAGATATAACCCCTCCCCTTGATAATGATGCATACTTAGCATAGTTCTGATGTCAGTCTTGCGAGTACTTTGGATGAGTACTCACCGCTGCTTTGCTTTCTCTTTCCCCTTGATGCGATTCTGCGTTCAGCCGATGGAGCCGAGGAGATGGAGTTTGCCAGAGATGACTACTACACCACCATTGGTCCTGCTTCTACTTGGAGAGTGCTGACGCTCAGGAGTAGTTAGGAGGTTCCTAGGCAGGAGGCCTCGCCTCTTTCGATCCATTGCTTATGTTTGTGCTAGCCTTCTTAAGGCAAAACTTGTTTAACTTATGTCTATACTCAGATATATTTTTCTTCCACTGACTCGTGTTTGTCGAGCTTTGTATTCGAGCCCTCGAGGCCCCTGGCTTGCAATATGAAGCTGAATAACCTTAATTTGTGTCTAGAGTTGTGTTGTGATATTGATCAGTGAGTCCCTAATCTTGGCCGTACGCATTGCTTGTATGTTTAGCGTACGGACGAAATTGGGGGCATCACAGTCATAGAATGTAGGATTCATGGAATATGAAAGTCATGAGAAAAATGAAAGAATGAGTGAAAATAGTTTCTCCGCTTTGGCTAAACTGAGAATTTGTAGAACTTATCCTCCTTTGAGTTAGGGATCCTTGATTGTATTTCTCCCCCTAAGTTTTTTGTTAATAATAAAAGGATCATTGAAAAAAAAATCTCAGAAGGATCACAAAGATTCACAGATACAAACACAGACTGAAATATGATAGGAAGTCAGTGGCTCCGAGACAAATTATTTGATGGTACCGATATGATGTTATGTAGCTCATCTGCTTAATTGGTAGAACCGAGTCCATTGTATCAGAGGCTCCAAGGCATTAAACAGAACCTTGAAAATTTTGTGAAACTTGCAAATTAAAATTTGTTTGTACAAATAATATCAACTAGTTTAGATTTGAATGAGGATAAGAAAGATTGCAGTAGAAAACGAACCAAGCATGTTTATTCACTAGATGATGGGCGGTGACTAGGACACCTATATTAGAGTATATTGACTTAGGATCCAAGCAAGAATACTTGGTCATAGGTCATACTCATCGTTAAGCACAAAATGGGGTTACCATTTTTTGATTAAGCATTTTCATGTCTTCATATCTCTTGAGTTGCTTTATCCCATGACTTGGAGTCAAGCTACTTCAAGGATATGAGTACATACCTTGGTGGTGGTGTTGACATAGCTTGTAGGTGAACTTGATGAGGATGCTCGAAGTTGCTGAAGATCATCTTGAGTTGGAAGCAATACTTTTCTATTTTGTTCACTTTTCACCTACATAGGTTAGTCACACAAGGAAAGACATGATATATCCAATTGACTTGGTACCAATTGTGAGTTAATACCAATTGAGACTTATCTGTTAAGGATATGTTTTGTTGTCTTCTTCCTTCCATCATCAAAGCGAGGTTGTGGATACTTTGTCATAACAAGATTGCTTAAGATATGAGTTGTTGCCAATCTTGTGTAGTGTTGTTCTTCCAAGTACCTACAAAAAGGTTAGATGCAAGACAAGGGAGCATAGAATTCCAGGATATATGATATACAAGATAGTAGCATGGAATGGACATTGAAGCTCATCTCCTTGCTTGCATCTGAGTAGGCTTAGCTCAAATTTTAAGCATAAATGATGTTCAACTCACTCCTCAAATGAAAAAAATACTTTTTAATCAAGTGGCTTAGTAAAGATATTAGCCAATTGCTTGTTAGTATGAACATGCTTAAGACTAATATCTCCTTTGGCAACATGATCACGATTGAAATGATGTCGAACTTGAATATGCTTGGTTCGAGAGTGTTGTACATGATTATGACCAATCTTAATATCACTTTCATTGTCACATAGTACTGGCACATTTTTAACATAGATTCCACAATCTTTAAGCATTTGTGTCATCCATAAGAATTGAGCACAACATGAACCAGCAACAATATATTCAACTTCGGCGGTAGATAGAGATACCGAGTTTTGTTTCTTGGAGGACCAAGACAAAAGATATCTACCAAGAAATTGACATGTACCCAAGGTAGATTTTCTATCAACCTTGTCTCCGGCATAGTCCGAGTCAGAGTAGCCAACAAGATTAAAAGAAGATCCCTTGGGATACCAAATGCCAAAGTTTGGTGTATGTATCAAGTATCTCACAATGCGTTTCACTGCCTTAAGATGACATTCTTTAGGTGCAACTTGATATCTAGCACACATGCAAACACTAAGCATAATATCAGGATGGGAGGCACATAGATAAAGCAATGAACCAATCTTTGATCGATAAACCTTTTGATCAACTAGTTCACCCTCCTTGGTAAGATCATCGTGTCCGCTAGTGGGCATGGGAGTTTTCATACCTTTGCACTCTTGCATGTTGAACTTCTTGATTAAGTCCTTGGTGTACTTCGTTTGAGAGATGAATGCACCTTCTCTCGTTTGCTTGATTTGTAGACCAAGAAAGAATTTCAGCTCACACATCATAGACATCTCATACTTCTTTGACATCGACCTTCCAAACTTCTCACTAAATTGTGGTTTAGTAGATCCAAAGATAATATCATCCACATAAATTTGGCACACAAATAAATTAACCATTAACTCTCTTTATGAACAAGGTTGCATCAATTTTACCAATTTCAAATCATTTTTCAATGAGAAACTTCATTAGGCATTTATACCAAGCACGAGGAGCTTGCTTAAGACCATATAAAGCTTTGCGAAGTTTGTAAATGTGGTGAGGTTTCTTAGGCTTTACAAAACTAGGTGGTCGCTTGATATAGACCTCTTCTTCAATCTCGCCATTTAAGAATGCACTTTTAATGTCCATTTGGTAAAACGTGATATCATGGTGATTAGCATAGGCAAGAAGAATTTGTATGGCTTCTAGTCTAGCGACAGGGTGTAGGTCTCATCGTAGTCCATACCTTCGACTTGCGTATATCATTGAGCTACGAGGCGAGCCTTGTTGCGAACGACTTGACTCTCTTCATCTTGTTCTGAAATACCCATCTCGTGCCGATGATGTTTTGTTCGTCCTTGGGCTTCTCCACGAGTGTCCACACTTCGTTCCTCTCGAAGTTGTGAAGCTCTTCATGTATAGCGTTCACCCAATCCGCATCTTCAGGAGCTTGTTCAACCTTTGTCGGGGATATTACCCCGCAGTATAACCTGGCCGGGATTTGGCGGCTCACTGCTACACCAGCCGAGCTTGGCGACTCATTGGTCACCCGGCAGGAGGTATGACCCGGACCATTATATGTCGGCTTATAGGTCACCTCTATTACCGGCTCACAGGACGATGATGTCGCTTGAAGCTACGTCGGTATTTCCCCAAAGAGGAAGGGATCATGCAAAATAGCAGCGGTAGGTATTTCCGTCAGATATGAAACCAAGGTTATCAAACCAGTAGGAGAACCAAGCAACACAAAGTAAACATCCCCTGCACACAAATAACAAATACTCGCAACCCGACGTGTTAAAGGGGTTGTCAATCCCTTTTGGGTAATGGCACCAGAAAGGCACGTGGACGGGAGAAAGTTGTAAATGTTGATAGATCGAACACCCCAAATAAAATAAAGTGCAGCAAGGTATTTTTGGGTTTTTGGAAATATAGATCTAAAAATAAATGCAAGAGAAAAGTAGATCGCAAAGGAAAATAATATGAGAAAGAGACCCAGGGGGCGTAGGTTCCACTAGTGGCTTCTCTCGAGAAAAATAGCAAACGGTGGTTGAACAAATTACTGTTGGGAAATTGATAGACCTTCAAATACTCATGACGATATCCAAGCAATGATCATTACATAGGCATCACGTCCAAGATTAGTAAACCGACTCCTGGCTGCATCTACTACTATTACTCCACACATCGACCGCTATCCAGCATGCATCTAGTGTATTAAGTTCATGGAGAAACGGAGTAATGCAATAAGAACAATGACATGATGTAGACAAGATCTATCTATGTAGAGATAGACCCCACCGTTTTCTCCTTAGTAGCAACAATACATACGTGTCATTTCCCTTTCTGTCACTGGGATCAAGCACCGTAAGATCGAACCCACTACAAAGCACCTCTACCCATTGCAAGATAAATAGATCGAGTTGGCCAAACAAAACCCAAATATCGGAGAAGAAATACGAGGCTATAAGCAATCATGCATACAAGATATCAAAGAAACTCAAATAACTTTCATGGATATAAAAAGATAGATCTGATCATAAACTCGAAGTTCATCGATCCCAACAAACACACCGCAAAAGAGTTACATCATATGGATCTCCAAGAGACCATTGTATTGAGAATTCAGCGAGAGAGAGAGAGAAAGCCATCTAGCTACTAACTACGGACCCGAAGGTCTACAAAGAACTACTCATGCATCATCGGAGAGTTACCAATGGAGGTGGTGAACCCCATCCGAGATGGTGTCTATATTGGATTTGGTGGTTCTGGACTCTGCGGTGGCTAGATGAATATTTTGTCGCTCCCCCTAGGGTTTCTGCAATATTAGGGTATTTATAGAGCAAAGAGGCGGTCCGAGGGGCACCCAAGGTGGGCACAACCCACTAGGGCGCGCCTCGGCCTCCTGGCGCGCCCTTGTGGGTTGTGCCTCCCTCGGGGCACCCCTAGGCGCAGCCAGGGCCCATTGTGTTCCTTCTGGCCAATAAAAAATCATCGTGAAGTTTTGCGGCATTTGGGCTTCGTTTGGTAATGATTTTCTGCGATGTAAAAAACATGGAAAAAACAACAACTGGCACTTGGCACTATGTCAATTGGTTAGTACCAAAAAAATGATATAAAATGACTATAAAATGATTATAAAGCATCTAATATAACAGCATGGAACAATCAAAAATTATAGATACATTGGAGAAGTATCAGCATCCCCAAGCTTAACTCCTACTCGTCCTCGAGTAGGTAAGTTATAAAAAACAGAATTTTTGATTTGGAATGTTGCCTAACATGTCAGATCATATTCTTTTTCTTATAGCATGGACATTTGTACTTTTAGTTGTTCAAAGCAATAGTCTAGTTTTGACATAATAATATAGATACTCAAGCATATCAATAAGCAACCAAGTCTTTCAAAATATCAATGCTAAAATAAGTTATCCCTAGCCCATCATGCTCAATCATTGATCCATTCATGAAACACACTCAAATATTAGCTACACCCAATACTCAAGTACGACCATATTGCCTCCTAGTTGGTGCTTTGGTAAGAGAAGATGGAGACTCAAATTCAAAAATAGAAATTGCATAAAGTAAAAGAAAGGCCCTTCGTAGAGGGAAGTAGGGAATTGTAGAGGTGCCAGAGTTCAAAGCGAAAAACTTAGAGATAAAAGCATTTTGGGAGGTGTATCCATCCCACCAAAAAAACGACTTAGAGTTCCCAACACTTTCCATGCTAGATATATCATAGGCGGTTCCCAAACTGAAAATAAAGTTTTATTCCTTTTTCCATCATACTTTCACTTTCCAAGGAATTTATTATTTGACAACATAAAGTAAATTCATTTTTGCATTTCGGGACTGGGCATCCATAATATCTTTTCCTTACTCTCGTGCAATGACAAATGAATAAACACTCATCGTGAGAATAACACATCTAGCATGGAAAATATTAGCCACCCCTCACAGCTCCGCGAGCGAAACAAACACAGAAAAGAGAAGTTTATTTTTAAAATTAGCGATGGCACATACAAATTTGCTTAGAACGGCACAAAAATTCTGCATATAGGTAGGTATAGTGGACTCATGTGGCAAAAACTGGGTTTTAGGATTTGGATACAGAAGTAGAGCTCATACTTGGTGCAAAATGAAGGGTAGCAAAAGATTGAGAAGCGACCAACCAAGAAATGGATAATCTCATAAGCAAGCCTTAAGCATAAATAGCACCGAATAATGCACCACAAGTAGGATATAATTTCATTGCATGACTATTGACTTTTGTACTTGCATAGGGAATCACAAACCTTAACACCAATATTCTTACTAAAGCATAATTACTCATCAACATAACTCACATATCACATCATCATATCTCAAAACTATTACTAAGAATCAAGTTTATTTTGTCCAGTGATCTTCATGGAAGTTTTTATTATATCCTTCTAGGATATCTATCACTTTGGGACTAATTTTCATCTGTTGCTTTTCATAAGCTCAAACAAATATAAGTGAAGATCAAGAGCATAATTTTTCTTCTTTCTCTCAAAATAATTTAATTGAAGCAAGAGAGAATTTCTTGAAAATTTTACTAACTCTCAAATAAATCGAAGTGAAGTAAGAGAGCATTTCTTCAAAAATACTAAGCACACCGTGCTGAAAAAGATATAAGTGAAGCACTGGAGCAAGTCCATTGCTCAAAAAAAATTAAGTGAAGCATAGAGAGAAATTCTAACAAGTCATGACATAATTTTTGCTCTCTCAAATAGGTGTGTCCATTAAGGGATCAAGACTTAAAACACAAAATAAAACAAGCAAAGACTCATATCATACAAGACGCCCTAAGAAAAACACATATCATGTGATGAATAAAAATATAGTTTCGAGTAAAATACCGATGATCGTTGGAAGAAAGCGAGGATGCCACTGGGGGGCATACCCAAGCTTAGTTGGTTTCTCTTTGGATAATATATTGGGATGCTGGGGCATCCCCAAGCTTAGGCTCTTCCATCATTCCTTCATCCATCGTAAGATAACCCAAAATTTGAAAACTTCAATCACACAAAACTCAACAAGACCTTCGTGAGATCCGTTAGTATAAGAAAAATAAATCACTACTATAAGTATTGTATTAAACCAATTAATATTTTTTTCTTGCATTATACCTACTGTATTCCAACTTTTCTATGGCAAAAACTCATCAAAGAAAACCATAGAGCCATCAAAATAAGCACACAACACAAAGGAAACAGAATCTGTCAAAACAGAACCGTCTGTAGTAGCCTGATTTGTTCGAATACTTATGTAACTCAAAAAATTCTGAAACAATTAGGAAAAAGTGAGAAATTTGTATATAAATCTTGTGTAAAAAATTCAGAATTTTATCATGCTTCTGTGATTTTTAATAATTCTGTGACTGGCACACAAAGTTTCTGTTTTTCAACAAGATAAAAGTAACTATCACCCAACATGATTCCAAAGGCTTTGCTTGGCACAAACACTAATTAAAACACAAAAAACACAATCATAACAGTATCATAATTGTGTAAAAACTCAAGAACAGAAAGCAAAAATCAAAAATAAATTGTATTCATTGGGTTGCCTCCCAACAATCGCTATTGTTTTACGCCCTTAGCTAGGCATAAAGCAAGGATCTAGGTGTTGTCATCTTTGTTCTTAGATCCATAAGATGCCCCCATGATTGATTCATATGGTGGCCTAATTATTGTTCTAGTAAAGTGTTCCATACCTTTCCTCAAAGGAAATTGGAACTTAATATTGCCTTCTTTCATATCAATCATGGCATCGATAGTGTGTAAAAACGGTCTACCAAGAATAATAGGACAAGACGGATTGAAATAAATATCAAGAACAATAAAATCTATGGGCACATAATTCCTATTTTAAGTAATAAGAAAATCATTAATTCTTCCCATAGGCTTTTTAATAGTAGAGTCCGCCAAGTGCAAATTTAAAGAACATGATTCAATATCGGTAAGACCAAGCACATCACAGAAAGATTTCGGAATTGTAGAAACACTAGAACCCAAGTCACACAAAGCAAAACACTCATCATTTTTAATCTTGACTTTGATACTAGGTTCCCATTCATCATGCAACTTTCTAGGAATTGGTACTTCTAATTCCAATTTTTCTTCAAAAGCTTTCATCATAGCATCAACAATATGTTTAGTAAAAGCTTTATTTTGTTCATAAGCATAGGGTGAATTTATCATGGATTGCAACAAAGAAATACAATCAATCAAAGAGCAGCTATCATAATTAAAGTCTTTGTAATCCAAAAGAGTGGGCACATACCAAGTTAAAGTTTTGACCTCTCCAAACCCTCCGAAATATTGGGACGCCTTATACCTTAAGTTGAATCTTCTCCAGTACCTTTTTCATCAATCTTAACTTTACTAAACAAGGAATCAATAGAAGAAGCACCAATCATTTTAAGATCTTCATCACTTTTACGAAAGAAATCACTAGAAAACGCTTTCTCTAAAACTTCACTTTTAGCTCTAAGCATAGCGGTTCTTTTCTTATTTTCATACATAGATACATAAAGAGCTTTAATTGATTCATTTAACTTAGGAACAAAAAATGTCATCTTGAGATTTTCCACATCATGAGTAAGTCTATCAACACTTCTATACAAATCATCAATCTTACACAACTTTTCTTCTATGGAAGTGTTGAAATGTTTTTGTGTATTGATAAATTCTTTATTATTATTCTCAGGATCAGAGGTGTTCCTATTATTATTACAAGATTGATTTCCATAGTAATTACCATAATTATTAGAGGAATAACTAGGAAAAGGCCTAGGATTAAAATTACCTCTATAAGCATTGTTATTGAAATTGTTTCGAGAAATAAAATTTACATCTATGGCATCACTATTTTGATCAATCAAAGTAGACAAAGGCATATCATTAAAATCAATAGGAGCACTTTTACTAGCAACCAATTTCATAAGAGCATCAACTTTTTCATTCAAAGAAGAAATTTCTTCAACCGAATTAACTTTTTTACTTGTAGGAGCCCTTTCGGTATGCCATTGTGAATAATTTGCCATGATATTATCAAGCAATTTGGTTGCTTCACCCAAATTAATTTCCATAAAAGTACCACCCGCGGCGGAATCTAAAAGATTACGAGAAACAAAATTCAATCCCGCATAAAAAATTTGTATGATCATCCAAAGATTTAACCCATGAGTTGGGCAATTCCTTACCATCATTTGCATCCTTTCCCAAGATTGTGCAACATGCTCATGTTCAAGTTGCTTGAAGTTCATGATCTGGGTTCTAAGGGAAATAAATTTTTGGGAGGAAAATACTTAGTGATAAAAGAATATTTGCACTTATTCCAAGAATCAATACTATTGCGAGGTTAAGAAGAGAACCAATTTTTTGCAGAATCACGCAAGGAAAACAGAAATAATTTCATCTAAACCACATCATTGTCCACATCTTTTTCTTTTGCATATCGCATAATTCCACGAAGGTATTAAGATGGGACGCGGCATCTACCGGAAAATTGATCTTTCATAACAAGATTCAGCAAAGCAGTATTAATATCACAAGACTCCCCACTAGTGGCGGGAGGAGCAATCGGAGTGCCGATAAAATCATTGTTGTTGGTATTTGAGAAATCACATAACTTGGTGTTCTCTTCAGTCATGATGACCACACAACATGATTGCACTCAAAAACAGATCCGACAAGAAAACGGCAAATAGAAAAAGAGAGGAGAATAAAATGGCAATTTGTTGTGAAATGGGGGAGAGGAAAACGAGAGGCAAATGGCAAATAATGTAAATTGCAAGGAGATGAGATTTGTGATTAGGAACCTGGTATATGTTAAAGATCCTCCCCGGCAACGTCGGCATTTCCCCAAAGAGGAAGGGATGATGCAGCATAGCGGTGGTAGGTATTTCCCTCATATATGAAACCAAGGTTATCGAACCAGTAGGAGAACCAAGAAACACAACGTAAACAGCCCCTGAACACAATTAACAAATACTTGCAACCCGACGTGTTAAAGGGTTTTCAATCCCTTTCGGGTAACGGGGCCAGAAAGGCACATGGACGAGAGAAAGTTGATAATGTTGATAGATCGAACACCAAATAAAATAAAGTGCAGAAAGGTATTTTTGGGTTCTTGGAAATATAGATCTGAAAATAAATGCAAGAGAAAAGTAGATCGCAAAGGCAAATAATATGAGAAAGAGGCCCGGGGGCGTAGGTTTCACTAGTGGCTTCTCTCGAGAAAAATAGCAAACGGTGGGTGAACAAATTACTGTTGGGCAATTGATAGAACTTCAAATACTCATGATGATATCCAAGAAATTATCATTACATAGGCATCACGTCCAAGATTAGTAGACCGACTCCTGCCTGCATCTACTACTATTACTCCACACATTGACCGCTATCTAGCATGCATCTAGTGTATTAAGTTCATGGAGAAATGGAGTAATGCAATAAGAACGATGACATGATGTAGACAAGATCTATCTATGTAGGGATAGACCCCATCATTTTGTCCTTAGTAGCAACGATACATATGTGTTGTTTCCCTTTCTGTCACTGGGATCAAGCACCCTAAGATCGAACCCACTACAAAGCACCTCTTCCCATTGCAAGATAAATAGATCAAGTTGGCCAAACAAAACCCTAATATTGGAGAATAAATATGAGGCTATAAGCCATCATGCATATAAGAGATCAAAGAAACTCAAATAACTTCCATGGATATAAAAAGATAGATCTGATCATAAACTCAAAGTTCATCGATCCCAACAAACAGACCGCAAAAGAGTTACATCATATGGATCTCCAAGAGACCATTGTATTAAGAATTCAGCGAGAGAGAGAGAGAGAAAGTCATCTAGCTACTAAATACGGACCCGAAGGTCTACAAAGAACTACTCACGCATCATCGGAGAGGCATCAATGGAGGTGGTGAACCCCATCTGAGATGGTGTCTGGATTGGATCTGGTGATTCTGGACTCTGTAGTGGCTGGATGAATATTACGTCTCTCCCCCTAGGGTTTCTGGAATATTGGGGTATTTATAGAGAAAGAGGCGGTGCGAGGGGCACCCGATGATGCGTGATATGTTCCTCCCTCATAGAGAGGAAACTCGATATTATTGCAATTCCTGCAAGCATATGTTCCTACCTCATAATAATTTTCAGTAGCATCATGAAGGAATTCCACAATATAACCAGCACATAAATCATTCTTTTCATGATCTACAAGCATAGAAAATTTATCACTCTCCACATAAGCAAACTTCTTCTCATTCATAATAGTGGGAGCAAACTCAACGAAATAACTATCATGTGACACTTGATTGACATAACAACTTTGAATATTAAAATCATGATGACTAGTTTCATGGTTGTCATTACCCTTTATAGCATACGTGTCATCACAATAATCATCATAGATAGGAGGCATGTCCTAATCATAATAGTTTTGCTCATCAAAACTTGGGGACTAAAAATATCTTGTACATCAAACATAGCATCCCCAAGCTTGTGGCTTTGCATATCATTAGCATCATGAATATTCATAGAACCATACTAACAATATTGAAATCATGCTCATCACTCAAAGATTTAGTGCCAAACATTTTAATAACTTCTTCTTCTAACACTTGAGCACAATTTTCATTTCCATCATTTTGACGAAAGACATTAAAAAGATGAAGCATGTGAGGCAACCTCAATTCCATTTTTGTAGTTTTATTATATAAAACAAAACTAGTGAAAAACAAGAAACTAAAAAAATTCAATTACAATATCTAAAGATATACCTTCAAGCACTCACCTCTCCGGCAATGGCACGAGAAAAGAGCTTGATGTCTATTACACAACCTTCTTCTTGTAGACTCGTGTTGGGCCTCCAAGCACAGAGTTTTGTAGGACAGCGACAATTTTCCTTCAAGTGGAGTACCTAAGGTTTATCAATCCGTGGGAGGTGTAGGATGAATATGGTCTCTCTCAAAAAACCCTACAACCAAATAACAAAGAGTCTGTTGTGTCCCCAACACACCCAATACAATGGTAAATTGTATAGGTGCACTAGTTCGGTGAAGAGATGGTGATACAAGTGCAGTATGGATGGTAGATATAGGTTTTTGTAATATGAAAATATAAAAACAGCAAGGTAACAAATATTAAACAGCGATCAAAACATTGTATAAATTCTTGGAAACAAGGCCTAGGGTCCATACATACACTAGTGCAATTTCTCTCAACAATATTGTCATAGTTGAATCATATGTAAGTACCTCTCGTGCGACAAAGAGTTCACTCCAAAGTAACAAATAGCGGATAACCAATGAAGAAATTATTGTAGGGTAGAAAACCACCTCAAAGTTATATATTTTTATCAATCTTATGAGCTATCCCTATAAGTGTCACGGACAGCCCTAGAGTTCGTACTAAAATAAAACCTTAAGAGACACATCAACCAAAACCCTAATGTCACCTAGATACTCCAATGTCACCACAAGTACCCATGGGCTTGATTATACGATATGCATCACATAATTTCAGATTCATCATATTCAATCCGACACAAAGAACTTCAAAGACTGCCCCAAAGTTTCTTCCAGAAAGTCAAGACAAAAAACGTGTGCCAACCCCTATGCATAGATTCCCAAGGTCACGGAACCGGCAAGTTGATCACCAAAACATACATCAAGTGGATCAATAGAACATCCCACTGTCACCACGGATTTCCCATCACAAGACATACATCAAGTGTTCTCAAATCCTTGAAGACTCAATCCGATAAGAAAACTTCAAAGGGAAAACGAAATTCATCACAAGAAGATAGAGAGTGGAAAACTCCATATGATTCATCTATATCAATAAAGCTCGCGGTACATCAAGATCATGTCATCTCAAGAACACAAGAGAGAGAGAGGTATCAAACACATAGCTACTAGTACATACCCTCAACCCCGAGGGTGAACTACTCCCTCCTCATCATGGAGAGCACCGGGATGATGAAGATGGCCTCCGGTGATGGTTTCCCCGTCTGGCAGGGTGCCGGAACAGGCTCCCGATTGGTTTTTCATGGCTCTAGAGGCTTGCAGCGGCGGAACTCCCGATCTAGATTTATGTTCGGAGGTTTCTATATTTATAGGAATTTTTGGCGTCGATCTCACGTCAAGAGGTGCCACGAGGCGGTGACAAGCCTGCTGCTAGCGGGCTAGGGGTGGCCATGCCTAGCAGGCTTGTCGCCTCCTCGTGGCTCTTCTATCCTAGCTCCAATGCTTCGGGGCTCTCTTTTGGTCTAGAAAAAATCATACTAAACTTTCAGCCCATTCCGAGAATTTTTATTTTTGCACAAAAAACGACACCATGGTAGTTCTGTTGAAAACAGCATCAGTCCGAGTTAGTTCTAATAAAATCATACCAAAATCATATAGAATTATTGTAAACATGGCATGAAAACGCCGCACCTACCGCGGCCGCCATGGTTCGCCCTGCCCCGACCACAGCCATGCCTGCGTTGTCTCTGTAACTTGCCTTGCCGGGGGCTTTTTCAGCCGACGCTGTGGTCCAGTCACCGGTCTAAGACGTCGTGGCATCGTGCCTTGCCAGTCTCTTTCGTGGCTATGGAATCAGCTGGCCTCCATTGAGCACTCCTTCGCCGGCCTCACCGGCAGCCGTCGAGCTGCCATATTCACGTTGCTCCAAGCCGCCATTGTGGGGCCGCATCAGCCACCGCTACGAGCCACTACTACCATCACCTACCGCGACCTCAAATCACCACTCGCCTCTGCGCCTCGTGTCTGAATGGCCTCCACCAACCGCAGTCGTGCCGAGCCGCCAGCCGTGCCGCGCCTCGTGTAGAGAAGCTCATGGCATACCGCCGGTCTAAGTACGGAAGGTACGACCTCACCTATGCCAAATCATTTGGGGTGGATTCAAAGAAGGGCCGTGAAGGTGAGGTCAAAGCTGAGAATGAATGGTCTCAACGAGGGACCTACACCATTCCGCGTACTTCTCAAAACCCGTCGCGTTTGCACGCCAGCCGCTCCCACACCCTGGCCCCTGTGCCGACTCACTACACCTCCGTTGCTCCTACGCTGCTGTGTGCGTGGAGCTATGTTGCTGGAATTGCTGGTTCCTCGAAGCCTGCGCCACCTTGCCTACCTCCACTGCTGTTTTGGTTGCCCTCGCATGCCTGCTCCCTCATGTATCATACGCAGCGGTTGTGTGCTGCTAAAGGACTCGAGGAAATCAACCGGTGTTGCTGCTGAGAGGTCGGGCGATGTACAGACCATGTATGGCTCAATGTTCCAAGAAGAAAATTATTGAGAGATCACGTGGAGAAATCAATTATTACTAGTATTCCATGGATACTAAAAATACTAGCGCATCCACGCTGTTGTTGGGTCCCTATGTATCTCAATTAATTTTTGGCCAACGCAGATTATCCGTCGACCAAATGCATCAGGTGATATCCACCCTATCTATTTTATTAGCACATATTAAATCATTTGGGGACAATTATTCTATCTTGCAATATTTTTATGTGTAGGAGAATTGTTCATTACAAAGGTGGCATTATATCGCAAAGATGGAGCACGTGCTAAACTGGTATTCGTTCGTGTTGTGTGGCACCAGCTTACAACGCCATGGTTGCCTCTTATGGTCGCACCGGCTTACAATGCCATAGCCGCCTCTCACGGGCACACTAGATTACAACGCCGCGGCCGTCTCTCGTGACCACACCGGATTACAACATCGCGGTCGTCTCTCGGGACTGCACCAGCTTACAACGCCGCAACCATCTCTTGTGACTGCACCAGCTTACAACGTCGCGGCCATCTCTGACAACTGCACCATCTCCAAATGCGCGACTGACCTTTACATCTACATCGACATGCTGGTGTTGTGCTTGCTCGTTCAAGCCGCCCAACGGATGCTCATGAGTCACTGCCCTATGGTTCGGTCTATCTCAACATGCTGGGGATGTGCTTGATCGTTCAAGCCTCCCAATGGACGCTCATGAATTGTCGCCCTGTGATCCGGTCTATTCCAACAATTCTGAAGCATGTCATGATATATTATCAGCCTCTGCCACCGCTGAATGGTTCAGTGGATAGGCGTGCAAGTCGCCGCCACTATGTTTTGGTTAATTCAACAACCAGTCGGTATGAACCGCTGGCCGGATTACTGACAAAAATCATATGGGATCATTTATGACCCGCCATCTCAACATTTCACGGGTTCATGTTGTGTTATCAATGCCATGGACATACAATGAGTGTCTCGGAGGTCATCAACTCGCCTCAAGCTTCCAGCTTCAATAAATTTCAGTTATCAGCCATCAACCATATGTCTTCTTATGTCGGGGACAAGTGTGAAGAATCTCAAGCCGCCTCTTCAAGTCGACTTAAGACTCGGGGGCTACACAGACAAAACTCGGCAGATACAACCGGGCTCAAATATTCTGGAACCCCGGGTCATTGCAGGGAAGATAACCTGGTCCCCGGGGCTATTACCTTATTGGCATGAGATTTAAAGTTGCCCAAGAGGATGAGCCGCCATAATGCGACCATTCAAACATGGGTGCACTACCTTATTGGCGGAAGATCTAAAGTCGCCCAAGAGGACGAGCCGCCATGTTGCGACCGTTCAAACATGGGTGCTCGGATTTATTGGATCATCATATGGTCACTTGCGGGATTCTAAACCCTCTTGGCCAGGTTTATATTACAAAGGATTTGATCCTTAATTTGGTCACTTGGGGGGCTGTCAACCCTATGGGTTTAAGCTTATTTACCCTCTTGACCCGGCTTTCCATCATGTTCGAGTTAAACCTGCATGTTTGCAACTTGTTACTCCGCCATGTGACCCGCCGAACTCTTGACAGTTATTCTTGATAAGAGACCCTAAACTTTTATAAGTTATTCTCGCACGAATACCCTAAACTTGTCAAGTTTAAACGACGGTTTTTGTCATGAGAGAGCCGGCTAACAGTGAGCGAGGATAAACTCGTCTTGTCTACCGTAATCACTCCTCTATGTGGCCCATTTGTACTCTTAGCAATGTCAACCTTTTAAAGACCCTGCTCGATTGTATTGATAGTATGAAGGTTATAGAGTTGATCCTGAACTTGCTAAGGTTTAAAATACGGATTTATGTCACGTGGGGCCTGGTTTACAAGTTTTTAGGCTTTTCGCCTAGTTTCCTCGGAAACAATTTTTTTTCATAAAAACAAGAGTTATATTGTCCTACCACGCCTTTAAAGCCGGCGTTTAGGATGAGACATATATCATCATACATTGCACTATACATTGCATCATCATTACATTGTCATGTCATGCATGCATGGATATCCTGGTTTATATTGCAGGAACTGGTTGTCGAACCGGGTTACATATTCCAATCCTTAATAGCCAACATGGATGGATTTTTCATTATGGTTGTTATAACCAGTATTAAGTAACTGAGGTTTTCAAACCAGGTTATATTATTCAATACCCAATGTGGCTGGATTTTCATTATGGTTTACATAACCTATATTGGATGATTGAGATTTTCAAAGCCCTGTCAGAGTAATGGCTATTATTCCCTCATCCAAAAATATCATGTCACAACGGGGAGCATGGTTCAACATTGATATGCCAAGCATTCAGCAATATCATCCATATAATGGATATGATTTATTCTTCAATGGAAAGAATAGTCCCGAGTCGCTGCAGGCATACGACCCGAGACTTAGGGGCTACATTATTCAAACCAAGGATTATATCAAGTATGCAAGTCCCATGTCGCTGCAAGCATGCACCACGGCACTTGGGGACTAATGCAAGTTGTTTTTCAAATAATTACATGGTCAAAAGACCCTGAGATGAGCCGGCCTTTCTATCTTTTTCTATGTCCCAGCCCAGTATTGTCTTATTGAGTCGGCCCTTGGGGGCTACACGTTGCTCATCAAGTCTACATAAAATAGCTCTATGGAAGTCTCTGCTCATTATTGCATAATGACCCGGCATTTGGGGGATACAATATTCAGTTGTCTAAATAGATTATGAGGTCCAAATTGAAGACCCGACCCATCACACACTGATGAACCGGCCCTTGGGGGCTACACATGTGAAATTCAAGTCGTTCAACCACATCGGGTGACTTAGATGACAACCCGATTTTTTTCCAAAGCTATATATCTACAAAATTCAACACCAAGTTCAAAGTTCCAAACTGTTGTAGGCAAAGCAACCCAACACTTGGGGGCTGCATTGGATAAAGTTTTATAAGTCCTAGGCAGCTGCAGGCAAGACAACCCGGAACTTGGGGGCTACATAGTCCAATATATTATTTCAAAGCACCAAGTCATCATGGATAAACATGGAGCTTGGGGGCTATAGGTAATATGGAGATAAAAAATAGAAGAACATCTTCAAGCTATCAATTTTGAGTGACTAGTTCTCATGTTTTGGTGGAGCTAAAGCATTTAAAGCCGGCTCAGCATTACCCGAGTTTCTTTATTCCCAATAACTTTATCAAGTCAATTGGAGTCCAGTTGTTTGACCCGGTATTATCAAAGATCACGACCCAACCCATCATTTGGTGGTTCAACTTCATATGGTTTTCTTATCTCAAAATTTTCATCAAGCCAAAGCATTGGAGGCCGACTCAATAGCATATGGGTGTTTTATTCCCAATATTTTGCAAAGGACATGGACCTACAATATGACTATGAAGACTGCTCGTTAATATGAAGAAACCCGGATCTTCAAGGAGCTACTTCATTAAGCCGGCTAGTGGAGCAAGCCGGTCCTTTAACATATCTATTATTCTTATTTCAGGAGCTTACCATGAATAAATTCAAGCTAACCTGGGGGCTAATATCGGGCATATTACCCTGCGGTATAACCCGGCCAGAAGTATGACCCGGAAGGGATTTGGCAACTCAATGTGATGCCAGTCGAGCTTGGCGACTCATTGGTGACCCGGCAGGAGGTATGACCCGGCCCATTGTATGGCGTCTTATAGGTCACCTCTATTACCGGGTCATAGGATGACCAGGCCCAAGGCCCAGCGTGTAAGCCGGCATGAGGCGGTTGACAGAGAAGGCCCAAAGGAGAGGAAGGATTCCCTTACAAAGGAAACTAGACCCGGATTAATATTCATGAAAGACTAGTCTTAGTCCTACTCCCAGTAGGACTCTACATGTAAACCTACCCCTTCCACCTATATAAGGAGGGGTAAGGTGCCCCAAGAGGGAGAGGGCTAAGACGGATACAAGTCATTAGAGACAGACAGATTAGAGGCACTCGAGATTAGAGGTAGCAAGATAGCACCCTTGTAATCGAGAGATCTTCCTCATCATCAATACAACACAAAGCAGGACATAGGCTTTTACCTCTTCCCGAGGGGCCGAACCTGGGTAAACTCACGTCTCTCGATTCCGACAAACCCCTCTCAAGCCACCACATAGTTGCGATGGCCTCACACCTAAGTCCATTAACCCGGACATCTTGCCGTGATAAATCCACGACAACCTTCAAGGGTTCAATGCTAGAGATAAAAGAATAATGCTCACAAAAGTTAGCCAGGCAAGTTTTATAGCGAGTGACCCTCCCTATTTGTATGTCACCTAAGATTTGGTTTAGGGGATGGTTCTTGGTCACTTGTGCTCCAACTCGGGGTAGCTTTGGCTTGTTAGTTGGTGGAGCTTCATCATCATCATCATCTCCTTCATCTCCGTTGTTGTCGACGTGGTCATCTCCTTGAGGTAGTGGTGAAGGAGGTTGTGGTGGATCTTCATGATGTAGTTCCTCCTCCTCTTCATCTTGTCGTGTACCACTTGTGGTTGCTTCCATGTCGTTTTGACGGTAGCCTTGATCCGAAATAGGAGCTTCGACTTGGGTTGATGAATTACTTTCCTTCACCTCCATGGGACGAATCTTGTCGATGGGCAAATCTTGGATAGCTTCCGAAGGATCTTTTTTTGAAGGAAAACTCTAAGAGAATCCCCCCACAACAATTTGTTTTCAAAATAATAACAACCCAAATTCGCGTCCGTGAGGACTTAAACATGGGTGGTTGGGTTGTACATCCACTCCACTAGCCAAGTGATCTATGGTCACTTCCTTGTCACCTACGTCATTTGGCAATTGGTCGACTTGCGAACCATTAGACTCATCAAACTTCACATCTACCTTATCTTCAACTTTTCGAGTGAAGTTGTTGTAGACACGGTAGGTATGAGAGTTCAATCCATAACCAAGCAGGAAACATTCATGAGATTTGGGAGCAAATTTAGCACGGCGATGCTTATCAAGAATGTAACACTTAGAGACGAATACCCGAAAGTATCCAAGTTGGGGTTTTTTACTGGTGAGAAGCTCGTATGCCGTTTTACCAAGAAGCTTGTGCAAGTAGAGTCGGTTTGTAGCATGACATGCTGTTTCCACTGCTTCTGCCCAAAAGTGTCTTGGCGTCTTGTATTCGTCAAGCATAGTTCTTGCCATCTTAATGAGGGTTCGGATCTTTCTCTCAAGAACTCCATTTTGTTGAGGCATGTATGTAGCCGAGAACTCATGTGATATACCCTCTTCGTCAAGAAAAGTATCCACATGGGTGTTTTTGAACTCCGATTCGTTATCGCTTCGAACCTTCTTGATCTTCACTTCAAATTGATTTTGCGTTTTGCATGCGAAGTTCTTGAAGATATTTTGTACCTAGGACTTATCATCAACAAAGAATACCCACGTAAATCTGGAAAAATCATCAACTACAACTAGACCATAAGAGTTTCCACCAAGACTCTTGTAAGCATTGGGACCAAAAAGATCCATATGAAGTAACTAGAGTGGTCTCCTAGTGGTCATGATGTTGTTGACTGGATGACTTCCACCTACTTGCTTTCTTGCTTGACAAGCGCTACAAACTCTATCTTTGTCAAAGATTACATCTTTAACACCAAGAATATGATCTACCTTGATAATCTCAAATAGCCAACCTTTGAGATCACAGAGCTCAAATAGGCATTTATCAAAGTTTGGATCACTAGGCTTCATTTTCTAAAAAGCAACAATTTTATGAAGAATTTCATCAAGATTACTTATTGAAGGATTTTGATATTGTTTCCCTAAATCAGTCCACAAAGTATAAGCACATGAAAAGTTCTTCAATTGAGAAAGCATGAGTCTTGGTAAACCTCTAACAATAAGATTGACAATTCTAAGGTTACCAAGCATGTTAATTTCCTCTTCGTGTGTGGGATGCAATTCATCAATGGGGAGCACATAGGGATTTTCAATATGTTTTCTCAAACGGAATTTGTCTAATAGATCAACCATGGCATTTTTCCATCGACTATAGTAGTCTCCATCAAGAATGGGCACTCTACAATACAAACTCTCCACACTAGACATATCCATCTTCCTCCATGGTGTTGAAACCAAAGCAATGGAGACCAAGGCTCTGATACCATTTGCGGGATCATTAGAAGAGTATATCTAGAGGGGGTGAATAGACTACTAGTAGGAATTTACAATCTACACAAGATGCAATGTTAAGTTTTTGCAGCTTTTAGCATATATAGCAAGTCTAGAACACCCTACACATGCAAGTCATCAAGTATAGCAGTGGAAGTAAAGACTTTGCATATGGAAGAAACAAGTGGAGATAGGAAGATCAAATGCATGAAGGACACGGAGATTTTTCCCGTGGTTCTGATAGGTGGTGCTATCGTACATCCACGTTTATGGAGTATTCAACCCACGGATGGTAACAGTTGCGAGAGTCCATGGAGGGCTCATCCAAAAGGGTCCACGAAGTAGCAACTTTGACTATTCCATAACGGCTTCCGTCCACGAAGGACTAGCCTTACTATGGGTAGATCTTCATGAAGTAGGCGATATCTTGCCCTTAGAAACTTCTTGGTTCACTCCACAACATGAAGTTGTAGGCTCCCAAGCGACACCTAACCAATCTAGGAGGCACCACCCTCCAAAAGGTAATAGTCTCGATAACGTCGATGAACTCCTTGCTCTTGTGCTTCACGATGATAGACTCCTCAACACACAATGACTCACTCATAGATTTAGCTATGGTGGAAGAGATTGATTGGGTGGAAAGCAACTTGGCGAGGCTAGAGATCAAGATTCATATGGTAGGAATGGAATGACATGATCTCAACACATGAGTAGGTGGCTCTCTCTCAGAAAATCAGTAGGTATGAGTGGGGAACTGTTCTGAGGGCTTCTCTTTCGAGTGAGTGATGGTGGAGGGGTATATATAGGCATCTCCAAAATTCCAACCATTACACCCAATAATTCAGACTCGGTGACACCGATTCAACAAACTCGGTCGGACCGATTTCGTGAATTTGCGCAAGAGGAAGTTGGCAACCCAAACTCGATGGCACCGAAATGGAATCGGTTGCACCGAAGGGCTAGGGTTCGGCTGAGTATGTCTGAGGCTGAGAATCGGTGGCACCGAGGGGAAAGTGTTGGTTGCATCGGATTTCAGATATTTGGCTTTGGACAAACTTTTGTAGAATAGCTTGTGGGTGTATGTGGTGACTATCACTTGTGCACGTATGAGCATTTTGTTCACCAATAGTACCTTACTCCCTTTTAATAGTATTGGCTTTCCTATGGACTCAAAGTGATTTCCCACAAAGGTAAAATGTAGAATCCTCTTTCCTTGAAGCTTTGCCAAACTATTTCCTTCTCCTTCTTCATGGGGATACACTCCACACTCCTTTTTTCCAACCCATCTCTCTGTGGACTTTACTTGAAATACACTAAATGAAAGTATTAGTCCAAGAGATAATGTATGTTGTCATGAATTATCAAAAACACCAATGGATCACATTGTACTCTCAGTCCCCAAGAAGAAGAACTAGAGTAATTCTTGAGGGGTGACTCCACCAATGAAATTCAATCATATTCATTTTTGGCAAGAACTAGTCGCAATCAACATCAATATTATGCAGTAGTTCTAGGAGTCACACATTCCCTCATTGGTAAGCAAGGAACAAGGTAATTAATGAATGCATGGACATCATCATGTATATTTTGCACTCCATGTCCATAGATATCCTTGTATTTGTCTCTTGTGTTTGGGATTAACCCATGTATGTGAGGAGAGTAAGAAACAAAAAGGATTGATCCCAACTCAAGATGATCTTCATCAACTATGAGCATCCACTACTACATCACCCACATGAAGTCTTCTACGGCAAAATCCAAGGTTAGTTTATCCCTCTTAGGGGGGATGTCACATCAAGGGTGAGCCTTACTATAAGACTTGAATCAAAGTATCTCTTCGAATGTGACAATATTAACAAGCATTATGTAAAAGTGGTAACCCCACTTGTGCCTAAACGATGAGTATGACCTATGATCAAGTATTATTACTTGTCTCCTAAGTGAATATACTCATATATAGAGGACTACGTCATCGCCAAAGTGCTTGATAGATGTTAGAATGATTGAGCATGTTTGCCATGATTCCATTTGATATCTTATTGTGTGAGCATGTTGGTTTGCATATCTTTACTCATCCGAGGATATCCAATTGTAGCTATTTGGTTTTTCTTTTTCTTTTTGCCAATTGGATATACAAAAATGCCTAGGACCCTTCTCTAGCTATCTATGCTTTCTCACCTCAAGTTCTATTCAATCTATATCACAAAAACTTGAACAAGCACTTGACGAACCCTTTGGTCCCTCACGTTCCCCAAAAGTATATACTTGGTCCCTTAAGATTTTTTTGTATAGATTTGATGTTCCAAGTCCCAAAACCGGATAAGTTTGGTGCAAAACCAAATTTCGAGCATCTTGACCGGGTTTGACCATGTTTGACCAAATTTGACCGCATTGGCCAGGTTTGACCGATGAAAAATAAATTCAAAAAATAGCAAACAAATCTGATTTTTTTTGACAACCAACATGCTAGGGTGCGCTAGGTGTGTGTAAGATTTTGTGGTCAAATAACATCCGAGGAGCTCTAAAAACAGATTTTGGTTTTTCTCTATGTGCCAAAATTTGTTTTTTGCCACAAACTCCTGGAATGCCGAAACACCACACAAATTTTCACTCACCTAGTGTACCCAAGCATCTTGAGTGCCACAAAATTTCAGATTTTTTGGAAATTGTTTGCTTATTTTTGGAATTTACTGTTTGTCGGTCAAACTTGGTTAACATGTTCGAACCCGGTCATACATGCTGAAAATCTGGTTTTGGAGCAAACTTTTCAAGTTTTGTGACTTGGAGGACCAAATTTATACCAAAAAATATGAAGGGACCAAGTCTATACTCATAGGGAACTTGCGGGACTAAAAACATACTTTTCTCTTTGTGATATATGGCACAAAGTTCAAATTTGAAACTGTACTCATTGCTCTGGTGACAATAAGGGCTGGTGCGCCACTCCTAAGGCCCATGTCGCCTCCCGACGTGGGTGGCCCCTCCCGATAGCCTCCCGGCACCCTCGGTACACAAACGGAAATACCCGAAACTTTTCCAGTGAACAAAACGGGACTTTATATATATAAATATTTACCTCCGGACCATTACAAAGATCCTCATGACGTCCGAGAACTTATCCGGGACTCCGAATAACCTTAGGTCACCACCATGCATAACTCAATACTACCAAAATGTCACCGGACCTTAAGTGTGCACACCCTGGGGTTCGAGAACTATGTAGACATGACTGAGACACCTCTACGGTCAATAACCAATAGTGGGACATGGATGACCATATTGGGTCCTACATATTCTACGAAGATTTTATCAGTTGAACCTCTATGTCAAGGATTCAGTTAATCATGTACGTTGTTCCCTTTGTTCTTTGGTATGTTACTTGTCTGAGATTCGATCGTCGGTATCTCTATACTTAGTTCAATCTCATTACCAACAAGTATCTTTGCTCGTTCTGTAATACAAGACCTCGTGGCTAACAGTTTAGTCACTTTGCTTGCAAGGCTTGTTGTGATGTTGTATTACCGAGTGGGCCCTGAGATACCTCTCCGCCACACGGAGTAACAAATCCCAGTCTTGATCCATGCCCACTCAACAGACACCCTCAGAGATACCTATAGAGCATCTTTATAGTCACCCAGTTACGTTGCGATGTTTATACACACAAGGTATTCCTCCGGTGTCAGTGAGTTGCATGATCTCATGGTCATAGGAACAGATACTTTTCATGCAGAAAACCATAGAAATAAACTGACACGATCATATGCTATGTTCATAGTTCGGGCCTTGTCCATCACATCATTCTTCTAATGATGTGATCCCGTTATCAAATGACATCTCATGTCAATGGCTAGGAAACCTTGACCATCTTTGATCAACGAGCTAGTCTACTAGAGGCATACTAGGGACACAGTGTTGTCTATGTATGAGCACATGCATTTGAGTTTCCAAACACAATTATAGCATGGATAACAAACAATTATCATGAAAAGGAAATATAATAAAAACCACTTTATTATTGCCTCTAGGGCATATTTCCAACAGTCTCCCACTTGTACTAGAGTCAATAATCTGCCTCACATCACTATGCGATTTACATTGTAATGAATCTAACACACATACAGTTCTGGTGTTGATCATGTTTAGCCCTTGGAAGAGGTTTAGTCAACGGGTCTGTGACATTCAGATCCATGTGCACTTTGCAAATATTTATGTCCTCCTCCTTGATGTAACTGCGGATGTAATTGAGGCGTCTCTTTATGTGTCTGGTCCTCTTGTGAACCTTGGTGTTACAGCCCAAGTGCCCCCTTGCCATTTTTGGTAATGTATGTCATGTGGACCTTCCATGTTTGCCACCATGTGTTGTGCCAAATATATTTTGCTTCATGTCATTCTTGCATCATGGCATCATAAGCATTCATCATCATTTGGTTTTGTGTGCACCAAGGTTGTGGTGTTGTTGTGAGTGTATGTGTTTGGGAGTGAATGCATGTGTGCTTGGAGTGTTGCTAATCCCTCCCATTTCAAAAACACATCACCTCTTCTCTCTTATTCAAATATCACATATGTCAATAAATTTACTTGTTGTTTTCTCTCTTTAAAAATGTTGAACATCTTCCAAATATTCTACTAGATTTGTAAAGTAATCCTTCTGCCATGGTTGGAGCTTTTCCCTTTCAAATATTTTTGCAACAATGTCTAGTTAAATATTTAGGTAAAATAATTGCTTGCTCTAAAAATGCCCTAACCATTTTTATTAAATTGCTTGCATTTTTTTATCCCAAAAATGTATTTCTTTTGTTTCAAAACTTCTCTCTCTAACCTTTGGTTTAGTTTTTGTCTCTGCCTTCTAAAAATAAAATAAAATTGTGTTGTTGTTTTTTCTGGTCGCGCGCGCTAGAGGGAGAGAGAGAGAGGATCCAGTGGGCCTCCTCCTGGCCCAACTAGCAGGCACTCCCGCAGCCCAGCTGCTGTAGACGGACACCTACTCCGTCTCCCTCCTTCCTTCTGTCACAGAGCGCGCGCGCGAGAGAGAGAGAGCTCCTACTGTGAGCTCACGGACGTCGAGGAACCGTTCCCTACTGCCTATATAACCCCTCAATGTCTGTGCCCCACCTAGGGTTCCCCATTCCTCGCGCCGCCACCATCCAACTCTCTTTCCTCCACCTCTCTCTGCCCCTCCACAGGTAAGTTTAGTAAGCTTCAGAGAAAAATAGAGTCGACCGCCAGCTCTTCTTTGTCAGTGCCGCCCGTGACCCATTCCCGTCGCTAGTAGGAGGAGATCGCCTCTGAATTGACGGCCCCGTCCCCATCTTGATCACCGGCTTCTTCCTCGGCTTCGTCGCGCCCTTGCAGCAGCATTGTGGATCTTCTTCCCCGTCGCTGCGTCGAGCCTGTCTTTGCCCCCTCTTGGTGAGCAGTCGACCGCGAGCCTTTCCCGTGTGTCCCGTTAGCCTCGCCGTTGTCATAGCACCGCCATCGCCAACATGCCCGAGCGAGCACAAGCTCGAGCTCGAGCCCACCATAGCACGTAGGGTTCTTCCCCTATGAGTGTGGGAATGGGCTCCCCTAGGACCCCACAAGCGCCCGCAAGTGCCCGCTGAAGCCAAGCGTCGTCGCCTCGCCGAAATCACATCGCCGCCGTGCCCTATCGCTGGTGTCGCAATATTTAGTTTCGTCAGTTAACCGTGACGTGGATAAGAGGGATCCTTCCCCCTCTTTGTCAAGTGTACGCTCGTAGCACAGTGGTAGCGATCCAGGGGCCGACCGTGAGGTTGTGGGATCGATTCCCCCTCGCCTTTTTTGAATTTTTTTCCGACAAGTGTGCATGTCTGGGGTGGATCCCGTGTGGCCACGGCTGGATCTATCGTGTGCTTGTGTTGTGTGTGTGTGCCCCTGTGTGTGGGATCTGTGTGTCTCTGTGTGTGTGTATGACTAGTGGGTCCTGGCCCACTTGTCATACCCACAGAGGGGGCCCTAGCTCACTGCCAGGTGGGACCCCCTCCTTTTTTTATTTTTTATTTAGTTATTCTATAATTTTCTTCTCTGTTTTAACCATATTACCACTTCATGTATATTTACAATTGTGGATATGGCCATTTTTGGCAATGATCAATTTGGGTAATTTTTGACTTATAAGTGCTTGTGCATATTTTTGAGCTAGGTTTTAGGAGTTTTACAAGTGCATGGATATGAGTGTCATATATGATTTTGGGGTAGAATTTCCCATGGAATCCATTGGTATAGTTTGTTTTAGCTTTCGAGCAAGTTTTGAAAAAAAAATTGTATCAATATGCCATTTTGTCGTTTTTGTATGAATAAATCCATGCATGCTATGATAATTGTGTCAATATGTAAGTGGTAGGGTTTTCTGAGTATTATGCTTTGGTATTTTCTTTTTACATGATAAGCTTGCATGTAAGTGGGATTCTTGCTCCAAAGTAGCTAAGAAAATGTTGTTGTTTTCAACATGCTAGATATTTCTAAGTCTGAGATGCTGTAATTATTTTTATGCCATGTTTAGTGGATGCTACCAAGTGTTCTGTTGTGTTTTAGCTCAAGCTCAGTGCTAGTGTTTTGTAGTAGATGTTGTCCTCTACCATCATGTTAATTTTCATGCCATGAGGTGGTATCTAGCATCACTGTTTTCTTCTGTCAAATTGCTATCAGGATAACTCAGATTCCAGAAAACTATGATTTTCACCAAGTCCCTCGAATATGTTTCATTATGTCATCTTGTGAGCTTCATGCTTAGTGAAGCATGTTTCCTTTAAAGTTTGTGTAGTTTGATGATTTGATAAGCATGTTATGTAGTTTCTGTACATACCTTGGTTGTGGTTGGAGACATCCTGTAGCTCTAGATATTGGCTGTGCAAGTTGCTATGTTGTTGTTTTGGACAACGTGTGTGTAGTTTTGTGTTGTGTCTTGGGGGAGCTATGCTCCATTGTTTTGATTGATATTTGGCTCTATTGTGGTTAGTTTTTCATCTCCTAACCATTGGATACCTTGCAATACCAAGGAATAGCCCATGGCCTTCCTTGTCTTGTATTTTGTCTTTGAACCTTACCGTGAGCGTAGCGTGAGAACCGTTACTCCGTTTCCTACGTTTTACATATGCATTTGCATCGATTTTGCATGAAGAATCCATATTTGGCATGATCATACATGTTAAAACAACTTAACATGAGGTTCTGTCCAGAATTCTAAATAACTTAACTATTGCATGAGGAACATGACTAGCTTAGGATTGCCATGTTAAATACTTCAAATGAATCATGCATCATCTTGTTTGTGCATTGCACCTTGGTTGTTTTTTTATTTGGTGTTGTTTCTCTTTGGGTAGACGCAAGTGTTGAACCTGAGTATGAGAACCCAGGAGAGTACAACTACGAGGACCCAGCTCTTTGTCCCTTTGAAGAACCAACATGCAAGATGATCGCACCTGGATCCCGACACTATTTTTGCTACCTAAAAAACCTCCTACATTGCCATGATAGCCTCTAACCCTTCCACTACCTAGAAAACCTTGTTTGGCTAAGTTATCGCAGCTCAGCCCCTCTTATAGCGTTCTTAGATGCAGATCAGGTTGTTTCCATGTGATACCATGGATATCTGAAGATATCACAATACTTTCTGCTATTTAATTTAATGCACACACACACAGATATATATATATATATATATTGGTAAGGTCGAAGGCTTGGCCTTTTTCTCAGTGTTTTGTTCCACTTTTGCCACCATAGTTACTTGTTACCGGTGTTATGTTTCCATATTTTGCGCTCCTAACATGCTCGGGGTTGTTATGGGGACCCCCTTGATTATTCAATTGAGATTAAAGCTTGTCTGGCAAGACCCAACATTGGTACTATTTGTTGGGGAACGTAGTAGTAATTCAAAATTTTCCTACCTATCACCAAGATCAATCTATGGAGAAACCAGCAACAATTGGGGGGAGTGCATCTTCATACCTTTGAAGATCGCAAAGCAGAAGCGTTACAAGAACGCGGTTGGTGGAGTTGTACTCACAGCGATTCAGATCGCAGTCGATTCCGATCTAAGCGTTCAACACACGTGCAGCCCGGACACGTCTCCCGCGCCTTGATCTAGCAAGGAGGAGGGAGAGGTTGGGGAAGACAACTCCAACAGCAGAACGACAGCGTGGTGGTGGTGGAGCAGCGCGGTACTCCGATAGGGCTTCGCCAAGCACTACGGAGGACGAGGAGGAAGAGGGGTAGGGCTGCGCCGAGAGAGAGAGAATTCTGTGTCCACAGCCCCCAATCCCTCCACTATATATAGGAGGAGAGGAAGGAGGGTGTGCACCCCTAGGGTTCCCTCCCTAGGGGTGGAGGCAACCCTAGATGGCCAGGAGGGCCGGCGGCCAAGGTAGGGAGGAGGGGCGGCGCCCTAGGGTGGGCCTAAGGCCCCTCCATGCCTAGGGTTTGGCCCCCTCCACCCTTTGCTGCACCTTGGGCTGAGGTGGGAGGTGCACCAGCCCACCTAGGGGCTGGTTCCCTCCCACTCCTGTACCATGTAGCCTTCCGGAGCCGGTGACCCCTCCCGATGGACCCTCGGAACCCTTTCGATGGTCCCGGTACATTACTGGTGATGCCTGAAACACTTCCGATGACCAAATTCTCACTTCCTATATATGAATCTTTACCTCCGGACCATTCCGGAACTCCTCGTGACGTCCGAGATCTCATCCGGGACTCCGCCCTTCGGTAACCACGTACACAATTTCCCTATAACCCTAGCATCATCGAACCTTAAGTGTGTAGACCCTACGGGTTAGGGAGGCATGTAGACATGACAAAGACACCTCTCCGGTCAATAACCAACAGCTGGATCTGGATACCCAGGTTGGCTCCCACATGCCCCACGATGATCTCATCGGATGAACCACAATTCCCTTTGTCCATCGATATGTTACTTGCTCGAGATTTGATCGTCGGTATCCCTATACCTTATTCAATCTCGTTACCGGCAAGTCTCTTTACTCGTTCCGTAACACATCATCTCGTGGCTAACTCCTTAGTCACATTGTGCTCATTATGATGATGTCTTACTGAGCGGGCCCAGAGATACCTCTACGTCACACGAAGTGACAAATCCCAGTCTCAATTCGTGCCAACCCAACAGATACTTTCGGGGATACCCATAGTGTACCTTTATAGCCACCAAGTTACATTGTGACGTTTGGCACACCCAAAGTATTTCTACGGTATCCGGGAGTTGCACAATCTCATGGTCTAAGGTCATTATACTTGACATTAGAAAAGATTTAGCAGACGAACTACACGATCTTGTGTTATGCTTAGGATTGGGTCTTGTCCATCACATCATTCTCCTAATGATGTGATCCCGTTATCAACGACATCCAATGTCCATGGTCATGAAACCGTGACCATCTATTGATCAACAAGCTAGCCAACTAGAGGCTCACTAGGGACATGTTGTGGTCTATGTATTCACACATGTATTACGGTTTATGGTTAATACAATTATAGCATGAACAATAGACAATTATCATGAACAAGGAAATATAATAATAATCACTTTGTTATTGCCTCTAGGGCATATTTCCAACAGTCTCCCATTTGCACTAGAGTCAATAATCTAGTTACATTGTGATGAATCGAACACCCATAGAGTTTTGGTGTTGATCATGTTTTGCTCATGAGAGAGTTTTAGTCAACGGATCTGCGACATTCAAATCCGTATGTACTTTACAAATGTCTATATCTCCATCCTGGACATATCCACGAATGGAGTTGAAATGGTGCTTGATGTGTCTTGTCTTCTTGTGAAATCTGGGCTCCTTGGAAAGGTAAATAGCTCCAGTGTTGTCACAGAATAGAGTCATCGGGCCCGACGCATTAGGAATAACTCCTAGGTCGGTGATGAACTCCTTCATCCAGAATCCTTCCTGTGCTGCTTCCGAAGCAGCTATGTACTCTGCTTCACATGTAGATGTCTCCACGACGCTTTGCTTGCTGCTACACTAGCTGACTGCCCCTCCGTTCAAAATATACACGTATCCGGTTTGTGACTTGGAGTCATCCAGATCTGTGTCGAAGCTAGCATCGACGTAACCCTTTACGACGAGCTCTTCGGCACCTCCATATATGAGAAACATGTCCTTGGTCCTTTTCAGGTACTTTAGGATATTCTTGACCGTTCTCTAGTGTTCCGCTCCGGGATCACTTTGGTACCTCACTACCAAACTTATGGCAAGGTTCACATCAGGTCTGGTACACAGCATGGCATACATAATAGAGCCTATGGCTGAAGCATAGGGGATGACACTCATCTTTTCTCTATCCTCTGCCGTGGTTGGGCATTGAGTCATGCTCAATCTCACACCCTGTAACACAGGCAAGAACCCCTTCTTGGACTAATCCATATTGAACTTCTTCAATATCTTGTCAAGTATGTGCTTTGTGAAAGACCTATGAGGCATATCGATCTATCTCTATAGATTTTGATGCCTAATATGTAAGCAGCTTCTCCAAGGTCCTTCATTGAAAAACACTTATTCAAGCAGGCCTTTATGCTTTCCAAAAGTTCTATATCATTTCCCATCAACAATATGTCATCCACATATAATATGAGAAATGCTACAGAGCTCTCACTCACTTTCTTGTAAATACAAGGTTCTCCATAAACCTGTATACATCCAAACGCTTTAATCACCTCATTAAAGTGAATGTTCCAACTCCGAGATGCTTGTACCAGCCCATAGATGGATCGACAAAACCTTCCGGCTGCATCATATACAGTTCTTCTTAAGGAAACCATTAAGGAACGCCGTTTTGACGTCCATTTGCCAGATCTCATAATCATAAAATGCGGCAATTTCTAACATGATTCGGATGGACTTCAGCATCACTACGGGTGAGAAAGTCTCATCGTACCCAACTCCTTGACCTTCTCGATAATCTTTAGCGACAAGCCGAGCCTTATAGACGGTCACATTACCATCCGTGTCAGTCTTTTCTTAAAGATCCATTTATTTTCTATGGCTCGCCGATCATCGGGCAAGTCCACCAAAGTCCATACGTTCTCATACATGGATCCTATCTCGGATTTCATAGCTTCAAGCCGTTTGTTGGAATCCGGGCCCGCCCTCGCTTCTTCATAGTTCGAAGGTTCACCGTTGTCCAACAACTTGATCTCCAGGATAGGGTTGTCGTACCACTCTGGTGCGGAACGTGTCCTTGTGGACCTTCGAGGTTCAATAGCGACTTGATCTGAAGTTTCATGATCATCGTCATTAACTTCCTCTCCAGCCAGTGCAGGCTCCACAGAAACAACTTCCTGTGCTGCGCTACTCTCCGGTTCGAGTGGAGGTACAATTACCTCATCAAGTTCTATTTTCCTCCCACTTACTTCTTTTGAGAGAAACTCTTTTTCTAGAAAGGATCCATTCTTGGCAACAAAGACTTTGCCTTTGGATCTGAGGTAGAAGGTATACCCAACAGTTTCTTTGGGGTATCCTATGAAGACGCACTTTTACCCTTTGGGTTCGAGCTTCTCAGGTTGAAGTTTCTTCACATAAGCATCGCATCCCCAAACTTTTAGAAACGAAAGCTTACGTTTCTTTCCAAACCATAATTCATACGGTGTCATCCCAACGGACTTAGACGGTGCCCTATTTAAAGTGAATGCGGCAGTCTCAAATGCATATCCCCAAAATGATAGCGGTAAGTTGGTAAGAGACATCATAGATCGCACCATATCCAATAGAGTGCGATTACGACGTTCAGACACACCATTTCGCTAAGGTGTGCCAGGCGGCGTGAGTTGTGAAACAATTCCACATTTCCTTAGGTGCGGCCAAACTCGTGCCTCAAATATTCTCCGGCAGGATCAGATCGTAGGCACTTTATTTTCCTGTCACGTTGATTCTCTACCTCACTCTAAAATTCCTTGAACGTTTCAAAGGTTTCAGACTTGTGTTTCATTAAGTAGACATACCCATATGTGCTTAAGTCATCAGTGAGGATGAGAACATAACGGTAGCCACCGCGAGCCTCAACACTCATTGGACCGCATACATCGGTATGTATTATCTCCAACAAGTCAGTTGCTCGCTCCATTGTTCCGGCGAACGGAGTCTTGGTCATCTTGCCCATGAGGCATGGTTCACACGTGTCAAATGATTCAAAATTAAGAGACTCCAAAAGTCCATCAGCATGGAGTTTCTTCATGCGTTTGACACCAATATGACCAAGGCGGCAGTGCTACATGTAAGTGGGACTATCGTTATCAACCTTACATCTTTTGGTACTCACGCTATGAACATGTGTAATATCACGTTCGAGATTCATCAAAAATAAACCATTGACCAGTGGGGCATGACCATACAACATTTCTCTCATATAAATAGAACAACCATCATTTCTAAGATTTAAATGAGTAGCCATCTCACATCAAGCAAGATCCAAATACAATGTTCATGCTCAAAGCTGGTACTAAATAACAATTATTAAGGTGTAAAACTAATCCTGAAGGTAGATGTAGAGGTAGCATGCCGACGGTGATCACATCGACCTTGGAACCATTCCCGACGTGCATCATCACCTCGTCCTTTGACAGTCTCCGCTTATTCCGCAGCTCTTGCTTGGAGCTACAAATGTGAGCAACTGCTCCGGTATCAAATACCTAGGAGCTACTACGAGCGCTGGTAAGGTACACATCAATAACAAGTATATCACATATACATTTAACATTGTCGGCCTTCTTATCCGCTAAGTACTTGGGGTAGTTCCGCTTCCAGTGATCGGTACCCTTGAAATAAAAGCACTCAGTCTCAGGCTTGGGTCCATTCTTGTTCTTCTTCCCAGCAACTTGCTTACCAGGCGCAACAACTGCTTTGTTGTCCTTCTTGAAGTTCTTCTTACCCTTGCCTTTCTTGAAACTACTGGTCTTATTGACCATCAACACTTGATGCTCCTTTTTTATCTCGACCTCTGCTGATTTCAGCATTGAGTACAACTCAGGAATGGACTTCTCCATCCCTTGCATATTGTAGTTCATCAGAAAGCTCTTGTACCTAGGTGGAAGCAGCTGGAGGATTCTGTCAATAACTGAGTCATCCGGTAGATTAACTCCCAGGTGAGACAAGCGGTTGTGCAACCAAGACATTTTGAGTATGTGCTCGCTCACAGAACTATTTTCCTCCATCTTACAACTGAAGAACTTGTCAGAGACTTCATATCTCCCGACCCGGGCATGAGCTTGGAAAACCATTCTCAGATCTTGGAACATCTCATATGCTCCGTGTTGCTCAAAATGCTTTTAGAGCCCCGGTTCTAAACTGTAAAGCATGCCGCATTGAACCAGGGAGTAATCATCACTACGCGGCTACCAGGCATTCATAACGTCTTGAGATGTTGGGAAACGGGTGCGTCACCTAGCAGTGCATCAAGGACATATAATTTCTTGGAAGCAATGAGGATGATCATCAAGTTACGGACCCAGTCCATATAGTTGCTTCCATCGTATTTCAGCTTGGTTTTCTCTACGAACGCGTTGAAGTTGAGGGCAACATTAACGTGGGCCATTGGATCTACAAGATAAATTGTAAAGACAATTTTAGACTAAGTTCATGATAATTAGGTTCATCTAATCAAATTATTTAATGAACTCCCACTCAGATAGACATACCTCTAGTCATCTAAGTGATACATGATCCACGTCAACTAGCGCGTGTCCGATCGTCACGTGAGATGGACTAGTCATCAATGGTGAACATCTCCATGTTGATCGTATCTTCTATACGACTCATGTTTGACCTTTCGGTCTCCCGTGTTCCGAGGCCATGTCTGTACATGCTAGGCTCGTCAAATCAACCTAAGTGTGTTGTGAGTGTAAATCTGGCTTACACCCGCTGTATGCGAACGTTAGAACCTATCACACCCGATCATCACGTGGTGCTTCGAAACAACGAACCTTAGCAACGGTGCACAGTTAGGGGGAACACATTTCTTGAAATTTTAATGAGATATCATCTTATTTAAGCTATCGTCATTCTAAGCAAATAAGATGTAAAACATGATAGACATCACATGTAATCATATAGTGACATGATATGGCCAATATCATCTTGCTCCTTTGATCTCCATCTTCGGGGCACCATGATCATCATTGTTACTGGCATGACACCATGATCTCCATCATCATGATATCCATCATTGTGTCTCCATGAAAGTCGTCTCGCCAACTATTACTTCTACTACTATAGCTAACGGTTAGCAATAAAGTAAAGTAATCACATGGCGTTGCATCTCATACAATAAATTAAGACAACTCCTATGGCTCCTGTCGGTTGTCATACTCATCGACATGCAAGTCGTGAATCCTATTACAAGAACATGATCAATCTCATACATCACATATATCACATCACATCCTTTGGCCATATCACATCACACGACATATGCTGCAAAAACAAGTTAGACGTCCTCTAATTGTTGTTGCAAGTTTTTACGTGGTTGCTATGGGTTTCTAGCAAGAACGTTTCTTACCTACGTAAGAGCCACAACGGTGATATGCCAATTGCTATTTAGCCTTCATAAGGACCCCCTTCATCGAATCCAATCTGACTAAAGTAGGAGAGACAGACACCTGCTAGACACCTTATGCAACAAGTGCATGTCAGGCGGTGGAACCAGTCTCACGTAAGCGTACGTGTAAAGTCGGTCCGAGCCACTTCATCCCATAATGCCGCCGAATCAAGATAAGACTAGTAACGGCAAGAAAATTGACCAAATCATCGCCCACAACTACTTGTGTTCTACTCGTGCATAGAATCTACGCATAGACCTAGCTCATGATGCCACTATTGGGGAACGTAGTAGTAATTCAAAATTTTCCTACGTATCACCAAGATCAATCTATGGAGAAACCAGAAACAAGTGGGGGAAGTGCATCTTCATACCTTTGAAGATCGCAAAGCGGAAGCATTATAAGAATGTGGTTGGTGGAGTCGTACTCGCAGCGATTCAGATCGCGGTCGATTCCGATCTAAGCGTCGAACAACGGCGCCTCCGCGTTCAACACACGTGAAGCCCGGAGACGTCTCCCGTGCCTTGATCCAGCAAGGAGTAGGGAGAGGTTGGGGAAGACAACTCCAACAGCAGCATGACGGCGTGGTGGTGGTGGAGCAGCGCGGTACTCCGAGAGGGCTTCGCCAAGCACTACGGAGGACGAGGAGGAGGGGTAGGGCTGTGCCGAGAGAGAGAAAGAGAGAATTCTATGTCCACAGCCCCAAAACCCTCCACTATATATAGGAGGAGAGGGAGGAGAGTGCGCACCCCTAGGATTCCCTCCCTAGGGGTGGCGCAACCCTGGATGGCCAGGAGGGCCGGCGGCCAAGGTGGGAAGGAGGGGCGGCGCCCTAGGGTGGGCCTAGGGCCCCTTCACGCGTAGGGTTTGGTCCCCTCCACCCTTTGCTGCACCTTGGGATGAGGTGGGAGGCGCACCAGCCCACCTAGGGGCTGGTTGCCTCCCACTCTTCGCCCATGTAGCCTTTCGGGGCCGGTGGCCCCTCCCGGTGTACCCCCGGAACCCTTCCGGTGGTCCCGGTACATTACCGGTGATGCCCGAAACACTTCCGGTGACCAAATCCTCACTTCCTATATGAATCTTTACCTCCGGAGCATTGTGGAACTCCTCATGGCGTCCGGGATCTCATCCAGGACTCCGAACAACCTTCAGTAACCACGAACACAATTTCCCTATAACCCTGGCGTCATCGAACCTTAAGTGTGTAGACCCTACGGGTTCGGGAGGCATGTAGACATGACCGGGACACCTCTCCGGTCAATAACCAACAGCGGGATCTGGATACCCATGTTGGCTCCCACATGCTCCACGATGATCTCATCGGATGAACCATGATGTCGGGGATTCAATCAATCCCGTATACAACTTCCTTTGTCCATCGGTATGTTACTTGCCCCAGATTCGATCGTTGGTATCCATATACCTTGTTCAATATCGTTACCCGCAACTCTCTTTACTCATTCCATAACACATCATCCCGTGGCTAACTCCTTAGTCACATTGAGCTCATTATGATGATGTCTTATCGAGTGGGCCCAGAGATACCTCTCCGTCACACGGAGTGACAAATCCCAGTCTTGATTCGTGCCAACCCAACAGATACTTTCAAGGATACCCATAGTGTACCTTTATAGCCACCCAGTTACGTTGTGACGTTTGGCACACCCAAAGTATTCCTACGGTATTCGGTAGTTGCACAATCTCATGGTCTAAGGAAATGATACTTGACATTAGAAAAGCTTTAGCAGACGAACTACACGATCTTGTGCTATGCTTAGGATTGGGTCTTGTCGATCACATCATTCTCCTAATGATGTGATCCCGTTATCAACGACATCCAATGTCCATGGTCATGAAACCGTGGCCATCTATTGATCAATGAGCTAGCCAACTAGAGGCTCACTAGGGACATGTTGTGGTCTATGTATTCACACATGTATTACGGTTTCCAGTTAATACAATTATAGCATGAACAATAGACAATTATCATGAACAAGGAAATATAATAATAATCACTTTATTATTGCCTCTAGGGCATATTTCCAACACTATTTTCTTGACAACTTAATAAAAATGCATAGAGCTTAGCTACCCCGTGGATAATTAATCCACAACCCGGGCCAGTACTCCTCATGAGTGTTGGTCCAACCCAGAGCCACTTGCGGGGCCACCTTGGAGCAACTCGAGAGATTTCTTTCAGGCCACCATACGTACTGATCATCTGGTAGTGCCTTGAGACAAAGGTACGCGCGGCTCCTATTGGGATTTGGCCTGTTGGGCGGTCTTGCTGGACTTGTTTTACCTTTCTCAAATGTCTTGCGTGAGGAACTCTGATCTTCTTCGGGCTATCTCGAGGTGTCGGATTTCCTTTGGAATTGCCTTGGATGATCACGAGATCCGTGGTCGAGGTTATTCCCGTGGCGTGTGGTTAATTTGTGATGGATTAGTTGGAGCACCCCTGCAGGGTTAAATCTTTCGGAAAGCCGTGCCCCGCGGTTATGTGGCAACTTGGATATTTTGTTTAACACCCGATTATAGTTAACTTGAAGTAAACTCTAATAAAATACACCAAATGTGTGCATAACCATGATTGTCTCTGCTTGTGAACATGAACCAAGAGAGAAGATGGTGGGGTTATGTATGATGTAAGTAGGTGTTCAAGATCACTTAGTGATCATAATAGTTCTTGATCATCTTTCGTAGACCACCATATTTACATTCATGTTATCGTAAGTTAGCCACCAAATACATGCTAGTGCTTGCTGCAAACTCAACACTTACCCCTTCCAAACCCAAAGGCTTACATAGTTTCGGTACCCGGGTTACATGATTGCTGAGTCCTTGTGGCTCACAGATTACAACAATACAGGTGCAGGTGTTGATGAGTATGTGCCAGAAGATGTGACACAGTTCCAATGGGAGTACAATGAAGAACGTGGTCGGATGTATGTCACGTACCCCAATGAGTAGAGAGGCCATGGTCATGATCTTTGGGATAGCAAGGCAGCTTTACATTGCTTCTTTTCTTTGTTTGATTTCGTCCGTAGTCGGACCCTGTCTTCTGTATGATGCTTGAATAATTGTGTGAACTTGTAATTTAGCTTGTGGCGAGTGTAAGCCAACTCATATATTCATCCCTTCATACATGTATGCAATGTTTACTGCACTTGCGAAACGACGAGATGCGCCTCTATCCCTATCGAGGCCCCCGTGCCTTAATAAGGATAGGAGCGCGTCATGGGTGTTACACTTGGTTCCATAGCCTGAGAAATGGCACCAGTGTTGTCACACAACAGAGTCATTGGGTTCAGTGCACTTGGCTCAACTCCAAGATCTGTCATGAACTCCTTCATCCAGACACCTTCCTTCGATGCCTCTGAGGTAGCGATGTACTCCGCTTCGCATGTAGAATCAGCTACCACGCTCTGCTTGGAACTGCACAAGCTTACCTCCCCCCATCAAGAATGAATACGTATCCGGTTTGAGACTTAGAGTCATACGGATCAGTGTCAAAGCTTGCATCGACGTAACCCTTTACGACGAGCTCTTGATCACCTCCATAAATAAGAAACATTTCCTTAGTCCTTTTCAGGTACTTAAGGATATTCTTGACCGCCGTCTAGTGCTCCATTCCTGGATCGCTTTGAAACCTTCCGGCCATACATATGGCAAGGCTGACATTGGGTCTTGTGCACAACATTGCATACATGATAGAGCCTATGGCTGAAGCATAGGGTATGAGACTCATCTTTTCCCTATCTTCTGCAGTCACTAGGCATTGAGTCTTACTCAACTTCTCACCTTGCAACACAGGCAAGAACCCCTTCTTGGACTGATCCATTTTGAATTTTTTTCAAAACTTTGTCAATGTATGTCCTCTGTGAAAGTCCTATTAAGCATCTCGATCTATCTCTATAGTTCTTGATGCCTAATATGAAAGCAACTTCTCTTAGGTCCTTCATTGAAAAACTCTTGTTCAAATATTCCTTCACACTTTCCAACATTTCTATATTGTTTCCAATCAGCAATATGTCATCCACATATAATATTAGAAACGCTATAGAGTGCCCACTCACTTTCCTGTAAATACAAGCTTCTCCATAAACTTGTATAAACTCGAACGCTTTGATCACATCATCAAAGCGAAGATTCCAACTCTGAGATTCTTGCACCAGTCCATAAATGGATCACTGGAGTTTGCAATGTTTTTCAGCATTCTCTGGATCGACAAAACCTTCTGGTTACATCATATACAACTCTTCCTTAAGGAAACCATTGAGGAACGTTGTTTTGACATCCATCTGCCAAATTTCATAATCAGCTATTGCTAACATGATGCTGACGAACTTAAGCATCGCTATGGGCGAGAAGGTCTCATCGTAGACAACTCCTTGAAGTTGTGAAAAATCCTTTGCCACAAGTCAAGCTTTATAGACGACGACATTACCATCCACGTCTATCTTCTTCTTAAAGATCCATTTGTTCTGAATGGCCTTCCACCCTTCAGATAATACTTCCAAAGTCCATACTTTGGTTTCATACATGAATCCCATCTCGGATGTCATGGCCTCTAACTATTTGTTGGAATCTGGGCCCATCATCACTCCTCCATAGCTCGTAGGTTCATCGTTGTCCAACAAGATGACCTCTAAGACAGGGTTGCCATACTACTCAGGAGCAATACGCATCCTTGTCGACCTACGAGGTTTGATAGTAACTTGATTTGAAGATTCATGATCATCATCATTAAGTTCCTCTTCAACTGATGTAGGCTCCATAGAAAACTCTTTCCACATTGTGCTACTCTTTGGTTGAAACAAAGGTTCAACAACCTCATCAAGTTCTATCTTCCTCCCACTCAATTCTTTCGAGAGAAACTCTTTTTCAAGAAATGTTTCGGTTTTAGAGACAAACACTTTGCCTTTGCATTTGAGATAGAAGGTATACACAACTTTCTCTTTTGGGTATCCTATTAAGATGCATTTCTACGCTTTGGATTTCAGCTTTTCAGGCTGAAGCTTTTTGACATAAGCATCATATCCCCAAACTTTAAGAAACGACAACTTTGGTTTCTTGCCAAACCATAGTTCATATGGCGTCGCCTCAATGGATTTGATGGTTCCCTATTTAAACTGAATGCATTTGTCTCTAATGCATAACCCCAAAACGATAGTGGCAAATTGGCAAGAGACATCATAGAACGCACCATATCCAATACGGTTCGATTGTGACGTTTGGACACACCATTACGATGTGGTGTTCTAGGCGGTGTCAGTTGTAAAACAATTCCACACTGTCTTAAGTGACTGCCAAACACATAACTCAGATATTGTCCTCCTCGATCAGATCCTAGGAATTTAATCTTCTTGTTACGATGATTCTCAACTTCACTCTGAAATTGCTTGAACTTTTCAAACGTTTCAGACATGTGTTTCATTAAGTAAATATACCCATATCTACTTAAGTCATCAGTGAAGGTGAGAAAGTAACGATATCCACCGCGCGTGTCAATGCTCATTGGAGCGCACACATTTGTATGTATGATTTCCAACAAGTCACTTGCCCGTTCCATTGTTCTAGAGAACGTGGTCTTAGTAATCCTGCCCATGAGGCATAGTTCACATGTGTCAAGTCATTCAAAATCAAGTGACTTCAAAATTCCATCAACATGAAGCTTCTTAATGCATTTACACCAATATGACCTAAGCGACAACGCCACAAGAAAGTGGTACTATCATTATCAACTCTATATCTTTTGGCATTAATGTTATGAACATCTGTATCATCACTATCGAGATTCAATAAGAATAAATCCCTCACATTGGGTGCATGACCATAAAAGATATTACTCATATAAATAGAACAACCATTATTCTCTTATTTAAATGAGTAGCCATCTCACAATAAACAAGATCCAGATATAATGGTCATGCTTAACGCAGGCACTAAATAAAAATTATTCAGGTTCATCACTAATCCCGGTGGTAATCGAAGAGCGAGCGTGTCGATGGCGATCGCATCAACCATGGAACCATTTCCCACGCGCATCGCCACTTCGTCCTTAGCCAGCCTTCTTCTATTCCGTAGCTCCTGTTTGGAGTTGCAAATCTGAGCAACCGAACCGGTATCAAATAACCAGGCACTACAACAAGACTTGGTAAGGTACACATCAATAACATGTATATCATATATACGTCATTTGGTGTTGGCCGCCTTCTTGTCGGCTAGATACTTGGGGCAGTTCCGCTTCCAGTGACCAGTTCCCTTGCAATGAAAGCACTCAGTTTTTGGCTTGGGTCCAGCCTTGGGTTTCTTCACGGGAGGGGTAACTGCTTTCACGGTCTTCTTGGAGTTACCCTTATTGCCCTTGCCAGTCTTCTTGAAACTAGTGGTTTTATTGACCATCAACACTTGATGCTCTTTTTGGATTTCAGACTCAGCGACTTTCAACATCGCAAACAGCTCGGCGACTGACTTGTTCATCACTTGCTTGTTATAGTTCATCACGAAGCTCTTGTAGCTAGGTGGCAATAACTGAAGAACTCTACCAGTGATCGCCTCCGGTGGAAGGGGCATCCCTAAATCATCCAGACAGTTCGAATACCCAGACATTCTGAGTATATGTTCTCTGACAGACCCGTTCTCCTCCATCTTGCAAGGATAGAACTTATCGGAGGTCTCATACCTCTCGATCCACACATTCTTCTCAACGATAAAATTCAACTCTTGGAACATCTCATATGCCCTATGACGTTCAAAAGGTCTTTGAAGTCTCGGCTCTAAGCCATACAACATTGCGCATTGAACTATTGAGTAATCTCCAGAACGTGCCACCCAGGCGTTCACAACGTCTTCAGACAACACGGGAGCGGGTGGATCACCAAGCGGTGCATCAAGGACATAAAACTTTTGGGAATACGCAAGGATAATCCTCAGATTACGGGTCCAGTCTACAAAGTTACTTCCATCATCTTTCAACTTGGCTTTCTCTAGGAACGCATTAAAATTCAGGAGAACTACTGAGCGAGCCATTGATCTACAACATAAATTTGCAAAGGTTACTAAGACTATTGTTCTAGATAATGAGTTTAGTTAATAAAATTAGTTAAAAACTCCCACTCAAATTGACATCCCTCCTGTCATCCGAGTGATACATGATCCAAATTCACCAACCCAAGTCCGATCATCACGTGAGATGAGGTGGTTTCATTGGTGAACTTCTCTATGTTGATCATATATACTATATGACTCATGTTAGACCATTCGGTCTCTTGTGTTCCGAGGCCATGTTTGTACATGCTAGGCTCGTCAAGTTTAACTCGAGTGTTCCGCACGTGCAACATTGGCTTGCACCCGTTGTATGTGAACATAGAGTCTATCACACCCGATCATCTCGTGGTGCTTCGGAACGACGATCTTTCACAACGGTGCACACTCGGGGAGAACGCAATTTTAGCTTGAAATTTTAGTGAGGTACCACCTTATAATGCTACTATCGTCCTAAGCATAATAAGATGCATAAAAGGATTAAAATCGCATGCAAATCATAAGTGACATGATATGGCCATGAACTTGTGCTTTTGATCTCCATCTCCAAAGCACCGGCATGATCTCCATCATCACCGGCATGACACCATGACCTCCATCATCTTGATCTCCATCAACGTGTTGCCATGAAGTTGTCGTGCCAACTGTTGCTTCTACGACTATTGCTAACTCATAGAGATAAAGTAAAGCAAAAATGGCAAAAATAAATTAAAGACAACCCTATGGCTCTTGTCGGTTGCCATACTCACAGACATGCAAGTCGTGATATTCTATACAAAACATGACCATCTCATACATCACATATATCTCATCATGTAATTGGCCATATCACATCACAACATACCCTGCAAAACAAGTTAGACGTCCTCTAATTGTTGTTGCATGTTTTACGTGGCTGCTACTGGTATCTAGTAAGAACGATTCTTACCTACGCAAAAACCACAACGGTGATACACAAATTGCTATTCAACCTTCTCAAGGACCGCCTTTGTCGAATCTGATCCAACTAGAGTAGGAGAGACAAACACCCGCATGCCATCTTTATGCAACAAAGTCACATGTCAGTCAATGGAACCGGTCTCTCGTAAGCGTACAAGTAAGGTTGGCCCGGGCCGCTTCATCCCACAATACTGCCAAATCAAGAAAAGACCAAGGGAGGAAGCAATCTGACTATCAACACCCAAAAACTCCTTTGTGTTCTATTCGTGATCCCATCTATGCATAAACCTATCTCATGATGCCATTGTTGGGGAACGTTGCATGGGAAACAAAAAATTTCCTACGCACACGCAAGATCTATCCATGGTGATGAGAATCTACGAGAGGGAGAGTGGATCTACATACCCTTGTAGATTGCTAAGCAGGAAGCATTTATGAAATGTGGTTGATGTAGTCGAGTGTCTTCGCAATCCAAATCGCTAGCCGTCCCGCGATCCGATCACGATTCGTCTCGATCTAGCGTTGAACAGACGACACCTTCGCGTTCAGCACACGTACAACTCGATGAAGATCTTCGCCTTCCTGATCCAGCAAGAGGGAGTGGAGAGGTAGATGAGTTCTCCGGCAGCGCGACGGCACGGCGACGGTGGTGGTGGAACTATTCCGACAGGGCATTGCCTAAGCACCACCAAAACTAGAGGGAGATGATCTAGTTGGGAGAGAGGGCTGAACCGTGGCTTAGGGTTGCGTGCGGCTACCCTCTCTCCCCTCAATATATATATAGTAGGGAGGGGAGGGGCCAGCGCCCCTAGGGTTTCCCCTAGGAGTCGGCCGAAGGAGGAGGTGAAGGAGTTCACCTCCAATCCTACTTCAAGCTGGCAATGGTTAACTGTTACCCGCGTCCCCACGGGTAATTATTCTATCAGGGGACGGGGATATGCCAACTGATACGTCTCCAACGTATCTATAATTTTTTATTGTTCCATGCTATTATATTATCTGTTTTTGATGTCTTATATGCATTAATATGCTATTTTATATTATTATTGGGACTAACCTATTAATGTAGAGCCTAGTGCCAGTTTCTGTTTTTTCCTTGTTTTTGAGTATTGCAGATAAGGAATATTAAACGGAGTCCAAACGGAATAGAATCTTATTTAAGCTATCGTCATTCTAAGCAAATAAGATGTAAAACATGATAGACATCACATGTAATCATATAGTGACATGATATGGCCAATATCATCTTGCTCCTTTGATCTCCATCTTCGGGGCACCATGATCATCATTGTTACTGGCATGACACCATGATCTCCATCATCATGATATCCATCATTGTGTCTCCATGAAAGTCGTCTCGCCAACTATTACTTCTACTACTATAGCTAACGGTTAGCAATAAAGTAAAGTAATCACATGGTGTTGCATCTCATACAATAAATTAAGACAACTCCTATGGCTCCTGTCGGTTGTCATACTCATCGACATGCAAGTCGTGAATCCTATTACAAGAACATGATCAATCTCATACATCACATATATCACATCACATCCTTTGGCCATATCACATCACACGACATATGCTGCAAAAACAAGTTAGACGTCCTCTAATTGTTGTTGCAAGTTTTTACGTGGTTGCTATGGGTTTCTAGCAAGAACGTTTCTTACCTACGTAAGAGCCACAACGGTGATATGCCAATTGCTATTTAGCCTTCATAAGGACCCCCTTCATCGAATCCAATCTGACTAAAGTAGGAGAGACAGACACCTGCTAGACACCTTATGCAACAAGTGCATGTCAGGCGGTGGAACCAGTCTCACGTAAGCGTACGTGTAAAGTCGGTCCGAGCCACTTCATCCCATAATGCCGCCGAATCAAGATAAGACTAGTAACGGCAAGAAAATTGACCAAATCATCGCCCACAACTACTTGTGTTCTACTCGTGCATAGAATCTACGCATAGACCTAGCTCATGATGCCACTATTGGGGAACGTAGTAGTAATTCAAAATTTTCCTACGTATCACCAAGATCAATCTATGGAGAAACCAGAAACAAGTGGGGGAAGTGCATCTTCATACCTTTGAAGATCGCAAAGCGGAAGCATTATAAGAATGTGGTTGGTGGAGTCGTACTCGCAGCGATTCAGATCGCGGTCGATTCCGATCTAAGCGTCGAACAACGGCGCCTCCGCGTTCAACACACGTGAAGCCCGGAGACGTCTCCCGTGCCTTGATCCAGCAAGGAGTAGGGAGAGGTTGGGGAAGACAACTCCAACAGCAGCATGACGGCGTGGTGGTGGTGGAGCAGCGCGGTTCTCCGAGAGGGCTTCGCCAAGCACTACGGAGGACGAGGAGGAGGGGTAGGGCTGTGCCGAGAGAGAGAAAGAGAGAATTCTATGTCCACAGCCCCAAAACCCTCCACTATATATAGGAGGAGAGGGAGGAGAGTGCGCACCCCTAGGATTCCCTCCCTAGGGGTGGCGCAACCCTGGATGGCCAGGAGGGCCGGCGGCCAAGGTGGGAAGGAGGGGCGGCGCCCTAGGGTGGGCCTAGGGCCCCTTCACGCGTAGGGTTTGGTCCCCTCCACCCTTTGCTGCACCTTGGGATGAGGTGGGAGGCGCACCAGCCCACCTAGGGGCTGGTTGCCTCCCACTCTTCGCCCATGTAGCCTTTCGGGGCCGGTGGCCCCTCCCGGTGTACCCCCGGAACCCTTCCGGTGGTCCCGGTACATTACCGGTGATGCCCGAAACACTTCCGGTGACCAAATCCTCACTTCCTATATGAATCTTTACCTCCGGAGCATTGTGGAACTCCTCATGGCGTCCGGGATCTCATCCAGGACTCCGAACAACCTTCAGTAACCACGAACACAATTTCCCTATAACCCTGGCGTCATCGAACCTTAAGTGTGTAGACCCTACGGGTTCGGGAGGCATGTAGACATGACCGGGACACCTCTCCGGTCAATAACCAACAGCGGGATCTGGATACCCATGTTGGCTCCCACATGCTCCACGATGATCTCATCGGATGAACCACGATGTCGGGGATTCAATCAATCCCGTATACAACTTCCTTTGTCCATCGGTATGTTACTTGCCCCAGATTCGATCGTTGGTATCCATATACCTTGTTCAATATCGTTACCCGCAACTCTCTTTACTCATTCCATAACACATCATCCCGTGGCTAACTCCTTAGTCACATTGAGCTCATTATGATGATGTCTTATCGAGTGGGCCCAGAGATACCTCTCCGTCACACGGAGTGACAAATCCCAGTCTTGATTCGTGCCAACCCAACAGATACTTTCAAGGATACCCATAGTGTACCTTTATAGCCACCCAGTTACGTTGTGACGTTTGGCACACCCAAAGTATTCCTACGGTATTCGGTAGTTGCACAATCTCATGGTCTAAGGAAATGATACTTGACATTAGAAAAGCTTTAGCAGACGAACTACACGATCTTGTGCTATGCTTAGGATTGGGTCTTGTCGATCACATCATTCTCCTAATGATGTGATCCCGTTATCAACGACATCCAATGTCCATGGTCATGAAACCGTGGCCATCTATTGATCAATGAGCTAGCCAACTAGAGGCTCACTAGGGACATGTTGTGGTCTATGTATTCACACATGTATTACGGTTTCCAGTTAATACAATTATAGCATGAACAATAGACAATTATCATGAACAAGGAAATATAATAATAATCACTTTATTATTGCCTCTAGGGCATATTTCCAACACTATTTTCTTGACAACTTAATAAAAATGCATAGAGCTTAGCTACCCCGTGGATAATTAATCCACAACCCGGGCCAGTACTCCTCATGAGTGTTGGTCCAACCCAGAGCCACTTGCGGGGCCACCTTGGAGCAACTCGAGAGATTTCTTTCAGGCCACCATACGTACTGATCATCTGGTAGTGCCTTGAGACAAAGGTACGCGCGGCTCCTATTGGGATTTGGCCTGTTGGGCGGTCTTGCTGGACTTGTTTTACCTTTCTCAAATGTCTTGCGTGAGGAACTCTGATCTTCTTCGGGCTATCTCGAGGTGTCGGATTTCCTTTGGAATTGCCTTGGATGATCACGAGATCCGTGGTCGAGGTTATTCCCGTGGCGTGTGGTTAATTTGTGATGGATTAGTTGGAGCACCCCTGCAGGGTTAAATCTTTCGGAAAGCCGTGCCCCGCGGTTATGTGGCAACTTGGATATTTTGTTTAACACCCGATTATAGTTAACTTGAAGTAAACTCTAATCAAATACACCAAATGTGTGCATAACCATGATTGTCTCTGCTCGTGAACATGAACCGAGAGAGAAGATGGTGGGGTTATGTATGATGTAAGTAGGTGTTCAGGATCACTTAGTGATCATAATAGTTCTTGATCATCTTTCGTAGACCACCATATTTACATTCATGTTATCGTAAGTTAGCCACCAAATACATGCTAGTGCTTGCTGCAAACTCAACACTTACCCCTTCCAAACCCAAAGGTTTACATAGTTTCGGTACCCGGGTTACATGATTGCTGAGTCCTTGTGGCTCACAGATTACAACAATACAGGTGCAGGTGTTGATGAGTATGTGCCAGAAGATGTGACACAGTTCCAATGGGAGTACAATGAAGAACGTGGTCGGATGTATGTCACGTACCCCAATGAGTAGAGAGGCCATGGTCATGATCTTTGGGATAGCAAGGCAGCTTTACATTGCTTCTTTTCTTTGTTTGATTTCGTCCGTAGTCGGACCCTGTCTTCTGTATGATGCTTGAATAATTGTGTGAACTTGTAATTTAGCTTGTGGCGAGTGTAAGCCAACTCATATATTCATCCCTTCATACATGTATGCAATGTTTACTGCACTTGCGAAACAACGAGATGCGCCTCTATCCCTATCGAGGCCCCCGTGCCTTAATAAGGATAGGAGCGCGTCATGGGTGTTACACTTGGTTCCATAGCCTGAGAAATGGCACCAGTGTTGTCACACAACAGAGTCATTGGGTTCAGTGCACTTGGCTCAACTCCAAGATCTGTCATGAACTCCTTCATCCAGACACCTTCCTTCGATGCCTCCGAGGTAGCGATGTACTCCGCTTCGCATGTAGAATCAGCTACCACGCTCTGCTTGGAACTGCACAAGCTTACCCCCCCCCCCATCAAGAATAAATACGTATCCGGTTTGAGACTTAGAGTCATACGGATCAGTGTCAAAGCTTGCATCGACGTAACCCTTTACGACGAGCTCTTGATCACCTCCATAAATAAGAAACATTTCCTTAGTCCTTTTCAGGTACTTAAGGATATTCTTGACCGCCGTCTAGTGCTCCATTCCTGGATCGCTTTGAAACCTTCCGGCCATACATATGGCAAGGCTGACATTGGGTCTTGTGCACAACATTGCATACATGATAGAGCCTATGGCTGAAGCATAGGGTATGAGACTCATCTTTTCCCTATCTTCTGCAGTCACTAGGCATTGAGTCTTACTCAACTTCTCACCTTGCAACACAGGCAAGAACCCCTTCTTGGACTGATCCATTTTGAATTTTTTTCAAAACTTTGTCAATGTATGTCCTCTGTGAAAGTCCTATTAAGCATCTCAATCTATCTCTATAGTTCTTGATGTTGGGGAACGTCGCATGGGAAACAAAAATTTTCCTACGCACACGCAAACCTATCCATGGTGATGAGCATCTACGAGAGGGAGAGTGGATCTACATACCCTTGTAGATCGCTAAGCGGGAAGCGTTAAGAAACGCGGTTGGTGTAGTCGAACATCTTCGCGATCCAAATCGCCGAGCGTCCCGCGATCTCATCACGATCCGTCCCGCGATCCAATCACGATACGTCCCGTGAACTCATCACGATCCGTCCCGCGATCTCATCACGATCCGTCTCACGATCTTGATCACGATCTGTCCCGCGAACTCATCACGATCCGTTCCACGATCTCATCACGAACCGTCTCGCGATCTCGATCACGGTCCTTCCGATCTAGCGCCGAACGGACGGCACCTCCGCGTTCAGCACACGTGCAGCTTGATGACGATCTCCACCGTCTTGATCCAGCAAGAGGAGGTGGATAGGAGAGAGAGTTCACCGGCAGCGTGACGGCGCTCCGGTGATGGTGGTGGAGCAATTCCGGCAGGGCTTCGCCTGAGCGCTGCGGAAAACCGATCTAGAGGAGAAACTGTGCACCGGTGAAACGGGTAGCACGTGGCCGGAAATTCTGTCCAAAAACCACCCAATCCACTAGTATATATAGGAGGAGAGGAGAGGAGAGGCAGCCAAGGCCTTTGGGTCGGCCGAAATAGGAGGTGGGAAGAAATCCTACTTCACCTCCAATCCTAGTTGGAGTAGGATTGCCTCCTATTGGCTGATTTTCCACTTTTTGCTTTAGGACTTTCTCTCCTGCGCCATGGGCCTTTGTGGCTGTTTTCCCAGCCCACTAAGGGCTGGTTATTATTCTCCCACAGCCCATGGACCTCTTGGGGTCGAAATACCCCTCCCGGAGGCCTCCCGGTACACTACCGGCACTCCCGGTACACTACCGGCACTCCCGGTACACTACCGATGAGCCCGAAACTTTTCCGGAAACCAAACTGGGACTTCCTATATATGAATCTTTACCTCCGGACCATTCCGGAGCTCCTCGTGATGTCCGGGATCTCATCCGGGACTCCGAACAAACTTCGGTCACCACCATACATAACTCTACACTACCGAAACGTCACCGAACCTTAAGTGTGCAGACCCTGCGGGTTCGAGAACTATGTAGACATGACCGAGACACCTCTACGGTCAATAACCAATGGCGGGACCTGGACATCCACATTGGTTCCTACATATTCTACGAAGATCTTTTTCGGTCGAACCTCTATGTCAAGGATTTAGTTAATCCCGTATAACGTCCCCTTTGTTCTTCGGTATGTTACTTGCCCGAGATTCGATCGTCGGTATCTCCATACCTAGTTCAACCTCGTTACTGGCAAGTCTCTTTACTCGTTCCGTAATACAAGATCCCGTGACTAACACTTAGCCACATTGCTTGCAAGGCTTGTTGTGATGTTGTATTACCGAGTGGGCCCTGAGATACCTCTCCGTCACACGGAGTAACAAATCCCAGTCTCGATCCATGCCAACTCAACAAACACCATCGGAGATACCTGTAGAGCACCTTTATAGTCACCCAGTTACGTTGCGACGTTTGATACACACAAGGCACTCCTCCGATATCCGTGAGTTGCATGATCTCATGGTCATAGGAACATATACTTGACATGCAGAAAACAGTAGCAATAAACTGACACGATCATATGCTATGTTTGTAGTTTGGGTCTTATCCATCACATCATTCTCCTAATGATGTGATCCCGTTATCAAATGACATCTCATGTCCATGGCTAGGAAACCTTAACCATCCTTTGATCAACGAGCTAGTCCATTAGAGGCATACTAGGGACATGGTTTTGTCTATGTATCCACACATGCATTTAAGTCTCCGATCAATACAATTATAGCATGGATAATAAACGATTATCATGAACAAGGAAATATGATAATAACTAATTTATTATTGCCTCTAGGGCATATTTCCAACAGTCTCCCACTTGCACTAGAGTCAATAATCTAGTTCACATCACCATGTGATTCGCATTGTTATGAATCTAACACCCAATGAGTTTTGGGGCTCGATCATGCTTTGCATGTGAGAGAGGTCTTATAGTCAACGGGTCTGCGATATTCAGATCCGTGTGTACTTTGCAAATCTCTATGTCAAACCGTAAACACTGCTACCACACTCCACTTGGTACTATTTCCAAATGGCTGCTCCACTATACGTATCCAGATTGCTACTACTAGTCATCTGGATAGGTGTTAAAGCTTGCATCGACGTAACTCTTTACGACGAACTCTTTATCACCTCCATAATCAAGAAACATTTCCTTAGTCCTCTGGTTACTAAGGATAATTCCGACCGCTGTCCAGTGATCCACTCCTGGACCACTCTTGTACCCCCTGACAGACTCGTGGCAAGGCACACATAGGTGCGGTACACAGCATGGCATAATATAGAGCCTATGGCTAAGGCATAGGGGACGACATTCATCCTTTCTCTTTCTTCTGCCGTTGTCGAGCTTTGAGTCTCACTCAACTTCACACCTTACAAATCAGACGAGAACTATTTCTCTGGCTGATCCATTTTGAACTCTTTCAAAATCTTGTCAAGGTATGCACTCATTGAAAGTCTCATCAAGCATCTTGATCTATCTCTATAGATTTTGATGCTCAACAATTAGGTAGCTTTATCCAGGTCTTCATTTGAAAAACACTTTTCAAACAACCTTTTATGCCTTCCAGAAATTCTACATTATTTCCGATCAACAATATGTCAACCACATATACTTATCAGAAACTCTATAGTGCTCCCATTCACTTTATTGCAAATACAAGTTTCTCGTAAACTTTGTATAAACTACAAAAACTTTGATCACCTCATCAAAGTGTATATTCCAACTCCGAGATGCTTGCTTCAGTCCATAGAAGGATCACTGAAGCTCTCTCATCTTTTAGCATCCTTAGGACTGACAAAACCTTCTGGTTGTATCACATACAACCTTTCCTTAAGTAAACCGTTAAGGAAACGACGTTTTGACATCCATCTGCCAGATTTCGTAATTGAAAATGCAGCAACTGCTAACATAATTCCAACAGACTTTTAGCATCGCTACGAGTGAGAAAGCCTCCTCGCAGTCAACTCCTTGAACTTGTCACAAACAACTTTGCAACAAGTCGAGCTTTACAAATGGTGACATTTACCATCAGTGTCTGTCTTCATTCTAAAGGTCCATTTGTACTCAACGACCTGCCGTCTAACGAGCAAGTCTACCAAAGTCTATACTTGGTTTTCATAAATGGATCCTATCTCGGATTTCATGGTCTCTAACCATTTGTCGGAATCCGGGCCCATCATCGCTTCTCCATAGCTCGTAGGTTCATCGCTGTCCAACAACATGACCTCGAAGACAGGGTTGTCGTACCGCTTAGGAGCAGTACACATCCTTGTCGACCCACGAAGTTCGATAGTAACTTGATCCTGAAGCTTCATGATCATCATCATTAACTTCCTCTTCAACTAACGTAGGCTTCACAGAAACATCTTTCTGCGCTGCGCTACTCTCTGGTTGAACAAAGGTTTAACAACCTCATCAAGTTCTATCTTCCTCCCACTCAATTCTTTCGAGAGAAACCTTTCCTCGAGAAAGGATCCGTTTTAGTAACAACCACTTTGCACTCGGATCTGAGATAGAAGGTTCACCCAACTGATCTTAGGGTATTCTATGAAGATGCATTTGTCCGCCTTGGGTTCGACCTCATTAGGTGAAAACATTTTTCACACAAGTGCCGCAGCCCCAAGTATTAAGAAACGACAGCTTAGGTTTCTATCAAACCATAATTCATATGGTGTCATCTCAACGGATTTAGATGGTGCCCTATTTAAAGTGAATGTAGTTGTCTCTAATGCATAACCCCAAAATTATAGTAGTAAAACGACAAGAGACATCATAGCACGCACCATGTCCAATAGAGCATAACTATGATGTTCGGACACACCATCACACTATGGTGTTCCAGGTGGCGTTTAGTTGTGAAACAACTTTCACATTGTCTTAAGTTGTATGCCAAACTCGTGACTCAGATATTCACCTCCACGATCATATCGCAGTCATTTTTATCTTCTTGTCACGATGATCTTTAAACTTCACTCTGAATTTGCTTGAACCTTTCAAACGATTCAGACTTGTGTTTCATTAAGTAAATATACACTATATCTACTCAAATCATCAGTGAAGGTAAGAAAATAATGATATCCACTGCACACTACAAGACTCACTAGATTGCATACATCAACATGTATCATTTCCAATGAATCACTTGCCCGCTCCATCCAACGGGGTCCTTTAGTCATCTTGCCCAAGAGGCATGGTTCGCATGTCTCAACCGATTCGAAATCGAATGAGTCCAAATATCCATCAGCATGGAGTTTCTACATGCGCTTTATACCAATATGACATTTAGCGGCAGTGCCACAAGTATGTGGTACTATCATTATTAACTTTGTATCTTTTGACATCAATGTTATGAACATGTGTAATACTACGATCAAGATTTCAACAAACCATTCTCACTGGGTGCATGACCATTGAAGGTATTATTCATGTAAACAGAATAACCATTATTCTCTAACTTAAATGAATAACCGTATTGCAATAAACATGATCTAATCATGTTCATGCTCAACGCAAAACACCAAATAACATTTATTTAGGTTCGTCACTAATCCTGAAGGTAGAGAGAGCGTGCGATTTTGATCACATCAACCTTGGAAACACTTCCAACACATATCGTCACCTCACCCTTAGCTAGTTCTCCGTTTATTCCGTAGCTTTTATTTCGAGTTACTAACATTTAGCAACCGAACCGGTATCCAATACCCAGGTGCTACTAAGAGTACTAGCAAGGTACACATTAGTAACTCGTATATCAAATATACTTCTATCAATGTTGCCAGCCTTCTTATCTACCAAGTATCTAGGGTTGTTCCGCTTCAGCGACCTCTCACCTCATAATAGAAGCACTTAGTCTCGGGTTTGAGTTCAACTTTGGGTTGCTTCACTGGAGCAGCAACTGACTTGCTATCCATGAAGTTTCCCTCCTTGATCTTGCCCTTTTCGAAACTCGTGGTTTGATTAACCATCAACACTTGACGCTCCTTCTTGATTTCTACCTTCGCGGTGTCAAACATCGCGAACAGCTCAGGGATCAATACTTCTATCCCTGGTGTATTATAGTTCATCACTTAAGTTCTAGTAGCTTTAGTGACAGTGACTTGGAGAACTATATCAATCACTATCTTATCTGGAAGATCAACTCCCACTTGATTCAAGCGATTGTAGTACCCAGACAATCTGAGTACATGCTCAACGATTGAGCTATTCTCCTTCATCTTACAGGCAAAGAATCTTGTTGGAGATCTCATATCTCGCAACACAGGCACAAGCCTGAGATCACAATCTCTGCCCCTAGAACATCTCATATGTTCCGTGACGTTCAAAACGTTTCGGAGCCTCAATTCTAAGCCGTAATGCATGACGCACAAAACTATCAAGTAGTCATCGAAACGTGCCTGTCAGATGTTCACAACATCTATAGACGACGCTAGAGGGGGTGGCGCACCGAGCGGTGCATTAAGGACATAAGCCTTCTGTGCAGCAATGAGGACAATCCTCAGATCACGGACCCAGTCCGCAATATTGCTACCAACATCTTTCAATTCTATTTCTCTAGGAACATATAAAAATACAAGGGAGCCACAACGCGAGCTAGTAATCTACAACATAATTTGCAAAGACACTTTGACTATGTTCATGATAATGAGTTCAATTAATCATATTATTTAAGAACTCCCACTCAAATTGACATCCCTCCGATCATTCGAGTGATACATGATCCAAATTCACCAACTCAAGTCCGATCATCACGTGAGTTGAGGTGGCTGCAATGGTGAACATCATTATGTTGATCATATCTACTATATGACTCATGTTCGACCTTTCGGTCTCTCGTGTTCCGAGGCCATGTCTGTACATGCTAGGCTCGTCAAGTTTAACCCGAGTGTTCTGCGCGTGCAAATCTGGCTTGCACCCGTTGTATGTGAACGTAGAGTCTATCACACCCGATCATCACGTGGTGTCTCAACACGACGAACTTTCGCAACGGTGCACACTCGGGGAGAACACAGTTCATCTTGAAATTCAAGTGAGGGATCACCTTATAATGCTACCGCCGTACTAAGCAAAACAAGGTGCATAAAAGGATTAACATCTCATGCAATTCATAAGTGACATGATATGGCCATGAACTTGTGTTTAAGATCTCCATCTTCGAAACACCGGCATGATCTCCATCGTCACCGGCACAACACCATGATCTCCATCATCTTGATCTCCATCAATGTGTTGCCATTGGGGTTGTGGCGCCAGCCCTGCTTCTACTTCTATTGCTACTGCTTAGCGATAAAGTAAAGCATTACATAGCGCTTAATGATTGACACGCAGGTCATACAATAATTAAAGACAACCCTATGGCTCCTGCCGGTTGCCGTACTCAACGACATGCAAGTCGTGAAATTCTATACATCACATGATCATCTCATACATCACATATATCTCATCATGTAATTGGCCATATCACATCACAACATACCCTGCAAAAACAAGTTAGACGTCCTCTAATTGTTGTTGCATGTTTTACGTGGCTGCTATGGGTATCTAGCAAGAACGATTCTCACCTACGCATAAACCACAACGGTGATACACTAGTTTGCTTTTCAACCTTCTCAAGGACCGCCTTTGTCGAATCCGATCCAACTAAAGTGAGAGAAACTGTCACCCGCAAGCCATCTAGGCAACAAGTTGCGTCGAGGGAACCGGTCTCTCGTAAGCGTACGAGTAATGTTGGTCCGGGCCGCTTCATCTCACAATCCCGCTGAACCAAAATACGACCAAGGGAGGAAGCAATCTAAGCATCAACGCCCACAAACCTTTTGTGTTCTACTCGAGATCTCATCGAACCATCAACCTAGCTCATGATGCCACTGTTGGGGAACGTCGCATGGGAAACAAAAATTTTCCTACGCACACGCAAACCTATCCATGGTGATGAGCATCTACGAGAGGGAGAGTGGATCTACATACCCTTGTAGATCGCTAAGCGGGAAGCGTTAAGAAACGCGGTTGGTGTAGTCGAACATCTTCGCGATCCAAATCGCCGAGCGTCCCGCGATCTCATCACGATCCGTCCCGCGATCCAATCACGATACGTCCCGTGAACTCATCACGATCCGTCCCGCGATCTCATCACGATCCGTCTCACGATCTTGATCACGATCTGTCCCGCGAACTCATCACGATCCGTTCCACGATCTCATCACGAACCGTCTCGCGATCTCGATCACGGTCCTTCCGATCTAGCGCCGAACGGACGGCACCTCCGCGTTCAGCACACGTGCAGCTTGATGACGATCTCCACCGTCTTGATCCAGCAAGAGGAGGTGGATAGGAGAGAGAGTTCACCGGCAGCGTGACGGCGCTCCGGTGATGGTGGTGGAGCAATTCCGGCAGGGCTTCGCCTGAGCGCTGCGGAAAACCGATCTAGAGGAGAAACTGTGCACCGGTGAAACGGGTAGCACGTGGCCGGAAATTCTGTCCAAAAACCACCCAATCCACTAGTATATATAGGAGGAGAGGAGAGGAGAGGCAGCCAAGGCCTTTGGGTCGGCCGGAATAGGAGGTGGGAAGAAATCCTACTTCACCTCCAATCCTAGTTGGAGTAGGATTGCCTCCTATTGGCTGATTTTCCACTTTTTGCTTTAGGACTTTCTCTCCTGCGCCATGGGCCTTTGTGGCTGTTTTCCCAGCCCACTAAGGGCTGGTTATTATTCTCCCACAGCCCATGGACCTCTTGGGGTCGAAATACCCCTCCCGGAGGCCTCCCGGTACACTACCGGCACTCCCGGTACACTACCGGCACTCCCGGTACACTACCGATGAGCCCGAAACTTTTCCGGAAACCAAACTGGGACTTCCTATATATGAATCTTTACCTCCAGACCATTCCGGAGCTCCTCGTGATGTCCGGGATCTCATCCGGGACTCCGAACAAACTTCGGTCACCACCATACATAACTCTACACTACCGAAACGTCACCGAACCTTAAGTGTGCAGACCCTGCGGGTTCGAGAACTATGTAGACATGACCGAGACACCTCTACGGTCAATAACCAATGGCGGGACCTGGACATCCACATTGGTTCCTACATATTCTACGAAGATCTTTTTCGGTCGAACCTCTATGTCAAGGATTTAGTTAATCCCGTATAACGTCCCCTTTGTTCTTCGGTATGTTACTTGCCCGAGATTCGATCGTCGGTATCTCCATACCTAGTTCAACCTCGTTACTGGCAAGTCTCTTTACTCGTTCCGTAATACAAGATCCCGTGACTAACACTTAGCCACATTGCTTGCAAGGCTTGTTGTGATGTTGTATTACCGAGTGGGCCCTGAGATACCTCTCCGTCACACGGAGTAACAAATCCCAGTCTCGATCCATGCCAACTCAACAAACACCATCGGAGATACCTGTAGAGCACCTTTATAGTCACCCAGTTACGTTGCGACGTTTGATACACACAAGGCACTCCTCCGATATCCGTGAGTTGCATGATCTCATGGTCATAGGAACATATACTTGACATGCAGAAAACAGTAGCAATAAACTGACACGATCATATGCTATGTTTGTAGTTTGGGTCTTATCCATCACATCATTCTCCTAATGATGTGATCCCGTTATCAAATGACATCTCATGTCCATGGCTAGGAAACCTTAACCATCCTTTGATCAACGAGCTAGTCCATTAGAGGCATACTAGGGACATGGTTTTGTCTATGTATCCACACATGCATTTAAGTCTCCGATCAATACAATTATAGCATGGATAATAAACGATTATCATGAACAAGGAAATATGATAATAACTAATTTATTATTGCCTCTAGGGCATATTTCCAACACTTGATGCCTAATATGAAAGCAACTTCTCTTAGGTCCTTCATTGAAAAACTCTTGTTCAAATATTCCTTCACACTTTCCAACATTTCTATATTGTTTCCAATCAGCAATATGTCATCCACATATAATATTAGAAACGCTATAGAGTGCCCACTCACTTTCCTGTAAATACAAGCTTCTCCATAAACTTGTATAAACTCGAACGCTTTGATCACATCATCAAAGCGAAGATTCCAACTCTGAGATTCTTGCACCAGTCCATAAATGGATCACTGGAGTTTGCAATGTTTTTCAGCATTCTCTGGATCGACAAAACCTTCTGGTTACATCATATACAACTCTTCCTTAAGGAAACCATTGAGGAACGTTGTTTTGACATCCATCTGCCAAATTTCATAATCAGCTATTGCTAACATGATTCTGACGAACTTAAGCATCGCTATGGGCGAGAAGGTCTCATCGTAGACAACTCCTTGAAGTTGTGAAAAATCCTTTGCCACAAGTCAAGCTTTATAGACGACGACATTACCATCCACGTCTGTCTTCTTCTTAAAGATCCATTTGTTCTGAATGGCCTTCCACCCTTCAGATAATACTTCCAAAGTCCATACTTTGGTTTCATACATGAATCCCATCTCGGATATCATGGCCTCTAACTATTTGTTGGAATCTAGGCCCATCATCACTCCTCCATAGCTCGTAGGTTCATCGTTGTCCAACAAGATGACCTCTAAGACAGGGTTGCCATACTACTCAGGAGCAATACGCATCCTTGTCGACCTACGAGGTTTGATAGTAACTTGATTTGAAGATTCATGATCATCATCATTAAGTTCCTCTTCAACTGATGTAGGCTCCATAGAAAACTCTTTCCGCATTGTGCTACTCTTTGGTTGAAACAAAGGTTCAACAACCTCATCAAGTTCTATCTTCCTCCCACTCAATTCTTTCGAGAGAAACTCTTTTTCAAGAAATGTTTCGTTTTTAGAGACAAACACTTTGCCTTCGCATTTGAGATAGAAGGTATACACAACTTTCTCTTTTGGGTATCCTATTAAGATGCATTTCTACGCTTTGGATTTCAGCTTTTCAGGCTGAAGCTTTTTGACATAAGCATCATATCCCCAAACTTTAAGAAACGACAACTTTGGTTTCTTGCCAAACCATAGTTCTTATGGCGTCGCCTCAATGGATTTGATGGTTCCCTATTTAAACTGAATGCATTTGTCTCTAATGCATAACCCCAAAACGATAGTGGCAAATTGGCAAGAGACATCATAGAACGCACCATATCCAATACGGTTCGATTGTGACGTTTGGACACACCATTACGATGTGGTGTTCTAGGCGGTGTCAGTTGTAAAACAATTCCACACTGTCTTAAGTGACTGCCAAACACATAACTCAGATATTGTCCTCCTCGATCAGATCATAGGAATTTAATCTTCTTGTTACGATGATTCTCAACTGCACTCTGAAATTGCTTGAACTTTTCAAACGTTTCAGACATGTGTTTCATTAAGTAAATATACCCATATCTACTTAAGTCATCAGTGAAGGTGAGAAAGTAACGATATCCACCGCGCGTGTCAATGCTCATTGGAGCGCACACATTTGTATGTATGATTTCCAACAAGTCACTTGCCCGTTCCATTGTTCTAGAGAACGTGGTCTTAGTAATCCTGCCCATGAGGCATAGTTCACATGTGTCAAGTCATTCAAAATCAAGTGACTTCAAAATTCCATCAACATGAAGCTTCTTCATGCATTTACACCAATATGACCTAAGCGACAACGCCACAAGAAAGTGGTACTATCATTATCAACTCTATATCTTTTGGCATTAATGTTATGAACATCTGTATCATCACTATCGAGATTCAATAAGAATAAATCCCTCACATTGGGTGCATGACCATAAAAGATATTACTCATATAAATAGAACAACCATTATTCTCTTATTTAAATGAGTAGCCGTCTTACAATAAACAAGATCCAGATATAATGGTCATGCTTAACGCAGGCACTAAATAAAAATTATTCAGGTTCATCACTAATCCCGGTGGTAATCGAAGAGCGAGCGTGTCGATGGCGATCGCATCAACCATGGAACCATTTCCCACGCGCATCGCCACTTTGTCCTTAGCCAGCCTTCTTCTATTCCGTAGCTCCTGTTTGGAGTTGCAAATCTGAGCAACCGAACTGGTATCAAATAACCAGGCACTACAACAAGACTTGGTAAGGTACACATCAATAACATGTATATCATATATACGTCATTTGGTGTTGGCCGCCTTCTTGTCGGCTAGATACTTGGGGCAGTTCCGCTTCCAGTGACCAGTTCCCTTGCAATGAAAGCACTCAGTTTTTGGCTTGGGTCCAGCCTTGGGTTTCTTCACGGGAGGGGTAACTGCTTTCACGGTCTTCTTGGAGTTACCCTTATTGCCCTTGCCAGTCTTCTTGAAACTAGTGGTTTTATTGACCATCAACACTTGATGCTCTTTTTGGATTTCAGACTCAGCGACTTTCAACATCGCAAACAGCTCGGCGACTGACTTGTTCATCACTTGCTTGTTATAGTTCATCACGAAGCTCTTGTAGCTAGGTGGCAATAACTGAAGAACTCTACCAGTGATCGCCTCCGGTGGAAGGGGCATCCCTAAATCATCCAGACAGTTCGAATACCCAGACATTCTGAGTATATGTTCTCTGACAGACCCGTTCTCCTCCATCTTGCAAGGATAGAACTTATCGGAGGTCTCATACCTCTCGATCCACGCATTCTTCTCAACGATAAAATTAAACTCTTGGAACATCTCATATGCCCTATGACGTTCAAAAGGTCTTTGAAGTCTCGGCTCTAAGCCATACAACATTGCGCATTGAACTATTGAGTAATCTCCAGAACGTGCCACCCAGGCGTTCACAACGTCTTCAGACAACACGGGAGCGGGTGGATCACCAAGCGGTGCATCAAGGACATAAAACTTTTGGGAATACGCAAGGATAATCCTCAGATTACGGGTCCAGTCTACAAAGTTACTTCCATCATCTTTCAACTTGGCTTTCTCTAGGAACGCATTAAAATTCAGGAGAACTACTGAGCGAGCCATTGATCTACAACATAAATTTGCAAAGGTTACTAAGACTATTGTTCTAGATAATGAGTTTAGTTAATAAAATTAGTTAAAAACTCCCACTCAAATTGACATCCCTCCTGTCATCCGAGTGATACATGATCCAAATTCACCAACCCAAGTCCGATCATCACGTGAGATGAGGTGGTTTCATTGGTGAACTTCTCTATGTTGATCATATATACTATATGACTCATGTTAGACCATTCGGTCTCTTGTGTTCCGAGGCCATGTTTGTACATGCTAGGCTCATCAAGTTTAACTCGAGTGTTCCGCACGTGCAACATTGGCTTGCACCCGTTGTATGTGAACATAGAATCTATCACACCCGATCATCTCGTGGTGCTTCGGAACGACGATCTTTCACAACGGTGCACACTCGGGGAGAACGCAATTTTAGCTTGAAATTTTAGTGAGGTACCACCTTATAATGCTACTATCGTCCTAAGCATAATAAGATGCATAAAAGGATTAAAATCGCATGCAAATCATAAGTGACATGATATGGCCATGAACTTGTGCTTTTGATCTCCATCTCCAAAGCACCGGCATGATCTCCATCATCACCGGCATGACACCATGACCTCCATCATCTTGATCTCCATCAACGTGTTGCCATGAAGTTGTCGTGCCAACTGTTGCTTCTACGACTATTGCTAACTCATAGAGATAAAGTAAAGCAAAAATGGCAAAAATAAATTAAAGACAACCCTATGGCTCTTGTCGGTTGCCATACTCACAGACATGCAAGTCGTGATATTCTATACAAAACATGACCATCTCATACATCACATATATCTCATCATGTAATTGGCCATATCACATCACAACATACCCTACAAAACAAGTTAGACGTCCTCTAATTGTTGTTGCATGTTTTACGTGGCTGCTACTGGTATCTAGTAAGAACGATTCTTACCTACGCAAAAACCACAACGGTGATACACAAATTGCTATTCAACCTTCTCAAGGACCGCCTTTGTCGAATCTGATCCAACTAGAGTAGGAGAGACAAACACCCGCCAGCCATCTTTATGCAACAAAGTCACATGTCAGTCAATGGAATCGGTCTCTCGTAAGCGTACAAGTAAGGTTGGCCCGGGCCGCTTCATCCCACAATACTGCCAAATCAAGAAAAGACCAAGGGAGGAAGCAATTTGACTATCAACACCCAAAAACTCCTTTGTGTTCTATTCGTGATCCCATCTATGCATAAACCTATCTCATGATGCCATTGTTGGGGAACGTTGCATGGGAAACAAAAAATTTCCTACGCACACGCAAGATCTATCCATGGTGATGAGAATCTACGAGAGGGAGAGTGGATCTACATACCCTTGTAGATTGCTAAGCAGGAAGCATTTATGAAATGTGGTTGATGTAGTCGAGTGTCTTCGCAATCCAAATCGCTAGCCGTCCCGCGATCCGATCACGATTCGTCTCGATCTAGCGTTGAACAGACGACACCTTCGCGTTCAGCACACGTACAAATCGATGAAGATCTTCGCCTTCCTGATCCAGCAAGAGGGAGTGGAGAGGTAGATGAGTTCTCCGGCAGCGCGACGGCACGGCGACGGTGGTGGTGGAACTATTCCGACAGGGCATTGCCTAAGCACCACCAAAACTAGAGGGAGATGATCTAGTTGGGAGAGAGGGCTGAACCGTGGCTTAGGGTTGCGTGCGGCTACCCTCTCTCCCCTCAATATATATATAGTAGGGAGGGGAGGGGCCAGCGCCCCTAGGGTTTCCCTTAGGAGTCGGCCGAAGGAGGAGGTGAAGGAGTTCACCTCCAATCCTACTTCAAGCTGGCAATGGTTAACTGTTACCCGCGTCCCCACGGGTAATTATTCTATCAGGGGACGGGGATATGCCAACTGATACGTCTCCAACGTATCTATAATTTTTTATTGTTCCATGCTATTATATTATCTGTTTTTGATGTTTTATATGCATTAATATGCTATTTTATATTATTATTGGGACTAACCTATTAATGTAGAGCCTAGTGCCAGTTTCTGTTTTTTCCTTGTTTTTGAGTATTGCAGATAAGGAATATTAAACGGAGTCCAAACGGAATAGCATCTTCGTGATGATTTTTTCTAGACCAGAAGACACCTAACAGACTTGGAGTGCAAGGCAAGGGACCTACCAGGAGGTCACAAGCCAGGGGGCGCGGCCACCACACCTGGGATGGCCACCACACCTGGGTTGCCCAAGGCACCCCAAGCCATATTCAAGGATGCAAAAGAGCCTAAGCTTGGGGATGTCCCAGAAGGCATCCCCTCTTTCGTCTTCAATCCATCGATAAATTTACTTGAGGCTATATTTTTATTCACCACATGACATGTGTTTTGCCTGGAGCGTCTTGTATGATATGAGTCTTTTCTTTTTAGTTTGCCACAATCATCCTTGCTTCACACATATATTGAGAGAGATACGCATGAATCGTAAATTTATTACAATACTCTATGTGCTTGACTTATATCTTTTGAGATAGGTAATTTTGCTCTATGTGCTTCACTTCTATCTTTTTAGAGCACGGTGGTGTTTGGTTTTATAGAAATAATTGAACTCTCGTACCTCACTTATATTGTTTTGAGAGTCCTTAAACAGCATGGTAATTGGTTTAGGTTATGAATTTAGTCCTAATATGATAGGCATCCAAGAGGGATATAATAAAAACTTCCATATTAAGTGCATTGAATATTATGAGAAGTTTGATTCCTTGCATAAAGTTTTGAGATATAAAGATGGTAATATTAAGAGTCATGTTAGGAAGTAATTGTGATTTGGTAAAAATATTGTGTAAAGGTTTGTGATTCCCGTAGCATGCACGTATGATGAACCGTTATGTAAGGAAGTCGGAGCATGATTTGTTTTGTGATTGTCGACCTTTGCGTGAGGGTCGGAAGCGCGCGATGGTTTACTCCTACCAACCTCTCCCCTAGTAGCATGCATCTAATAATTTGCTTCGATGACTAATAGACTTTTGTAATAAGTATGTGAGTTCTTTATGACTAATGTGAGTCCATGGATTATATGCACTCTCACCCTTCCACGTTTCCTAGCCACTCCAGTACCGCGCAACTTTCGCCGCTGCATTAAACCCCCCATATATCTTTCCTCAAAACAGCCACCATATCTACCTATTATGGTATTTCCATAACCATTCCGAGATATATTGCCATGCAACTTCCATAGTTCCATTTATTATAACACGCACCATCATTTTCATATTGCTTTGCATGATCGTAAGATAGCTAGCATGATGTTTTCATGGCTTCTCCGTTTTTTGATGTCATTTGCTAAGATAGATCATTGTATATCTCGGTACACCACAGGAAGCATTCATATAGAGTCATATTTTGTTCTAGATATCGAGTTGTAATTCTTGAGTTGTAAGTAAATAAAAGTGTGATGACCATCATTAGAGCATTCTCCCATGTGAGGAAAGGATGATGGAAGCTATGATTCCCTCACAAGTGGGGATGAGACTCCGGACTTTATGAAAAATAAAAGAGGCCAGCAAAGCCCAAATAAAAAAAAGAGGCCTTACATGCCCACCAAAATGAAAAAATGAGAGAAAGAGAGAAGGGACAATGCTACTATCTTTTTTCCACACTTGTGCTTCAAAGTAGCACCATGATCTTCATGATAGAGAGTCTCCTATTTTGTCACTTTCGTATACTAGTGGGAATTTTTCATTATATAACTTGGCTTGTATATTCCAATGACGGGCTTGTTGGAAATATGCCCTAGAGGCAATAATAAAATGGTTATTATTGTATTTCCTTGTTCATGATAATTGTCTATTGTTCATGCTATAATTGTGTTAACCGGAAACCGTAATACATGTGTGAATACATAGACCACAACATGTCCCTAGTGAGCCTCTAGTTGGCTAGCTCATTGATTAATAGATGGTCACGGTTTCATGACCATGGACATTGGATGTCATTGATAATGGGATCACATCATTAGGAGAATGATGTGATGGACAAGACCCAATCCTAAGCATAGCACAAGATCGTGTAGTTCGTCTGCTAAAGCTTTTCCAATGTCAAGTATCGTTTCCTTAGACCATGAGATTGTGCAACTCCCGAATACCGTAGGAATGCTTTGGGTGTGCCAAACATCACAACGTAACTGGGTGGCTATAAAGGTGCACTACGGGTATCTCCGAAAGTGTCTGTTGGGTTGGCACGAATCGAGACTGGGATTTGTCACTCCGTGTGACGGAGAGGTATCTCTGGACCCACTCGGTAATACATCATCATAATGAGCTCAATGTGACTAAGGATTTAACCACGGGATGATGCATTATGGAACGAGTAAAGAGACTTGCCGGTAACGAGATTCAACAAGGTATAGGGATACCGATGATCGAATCTCGGGCAAGTATCATACCGATAGACAAAGGGAATTGTATACGGGATTGATTGAATCCCCGACATCGTGGTTCATCTAATGAGATCATCATGGAGCATGTGGGAGCCAACATGGGTATCCAGATCCCGCTGTTTGTTATTGACCGGACAGGTGTCTCGGTCATGTCTACGTGTCTCCCGAACCCGTAGGGTCTACACACTTAAGGTTCGATGACGCTAGGGTTATAGGGAAATAGTGTACGTGGTTACCAAAGGTAGTTCGGAGTCCCGGATGAGATCCCAGATGTCACGAGGAGTTTTGGAATGGTCCGAAGACAAATATTGATATATAGGAAGTGAGGATTTGGCCACCGGAAGTGTTTCGGGAAATACCGGTAACGTACCGGGACCACCAGAAGGGTTCCAGGGGTCCACCAATTGGGGCTACCAGCCCCAGAGGGCTGCGTGGGCCGAGAGTGGAATGGACCAGCCCCAGAGTGGGCTGGTGCACTCTCCACCCTGGCCCAAGGCGCAGGAAAGGTGGGAGGGAGGGGAAACCCTAGACCCAAATGAGCCTAAGGTCCACTAGGGTTGCGCCCTCCCCCTCTCCCCTCTCTGGCCGCCGGCCAGAACCCATCTAGGGCTGCCGCACCACCCTATGGTGGTCACCCTCCTCCCTCTCCTCCTATATATAGTGGTGGATTTTGGGATGCCAAGAACACAAGTTTCTTCCTCTCTCGGCGCAGCCCTACTTCTCCCTCTCCTCGTTCTCCGTAGTGCTTGGCGAAGCCCTGTCGGAGACCATGCAGCTCCACCGTCACCATGCCGTCATGATGCCGGAGCTCTCCCTTAACCTCTCCTTCCTCCTTGCTGGATCAAGGCATAGGAGACGTCACCGGGCTGGGCTGCATGTGTGTTGAACGCGGAGGCGCCGTTGTTCGGCGCTAAGATCGGAGTCCACCGCGATCTGAATCACTACGAGTACGACTCCACCAACCGTGTTCTTGTAACGCTTCCACTTAGCGATCTTCAAAGGTATGAAGATGCAATCTCTCCCCACTCGTTTCTGGTTTCTCCATAGATAGATCTTGGTGATCTTAGGAAAAAAATTAATTTACCACTACGTCTCCCAACAGTGGCATCATCAGCTAGGTTTATGCGTAGAATCTATGCAAGAGTAGAACACAAAGTTGTTGTGGGCATCGATCTTGTTAATTTGCTTACCACTACTAGTCTTATCTTGATTCGATGGTATTGTGGGATGAAGCGGCCCGGACCAACTTTACACATACACTTACGTGAGACCGGTTCCACCGCCTGACATGCACTTGTTGCATAAGGCGGCTAGCGGGTGTCTGTCTCTCCCACCTTAGTCGGATTGGATTCGATGAAAAGGGTCCTTATGAAGGGTAAATAGCAATTGGCATATCACATTGTGGTTTTGGCGTAGGTAAGAAACGTTCTTGCTAGAAACCTATAGAAGCCACGTAAAAACTTGCAACTACAAATTAGAGGACGTCTAACTTGTTTTTGTAGCATATGCCTTGCGATGTGATATGGTCAAAGGATGTGATGTGATGCATTGTGATGTATGAGATTGATCATGTTCTTGTAATAGGATTCACGACTTGCATGTCGATGAGTATGACAACCGGCAGGAGCCATAGGAGTTGTCTTATTTTATAGTATGACCTGCGTGTCAATCATAAACGCCATGTAACTACTTTACTTTATTGCTAAACATTAGCCATAGTAGTAGAAGTAATAGTTGGCGAGACAACTTCATGAAGACATGATGATGGAGATCATGAAGATGGAGATCATGGTGTCATGCCGGTGATAGTGATGATCATGGTGCCCCAAAGATGGAGATCAAAGGAGCAAGATGATATTGGCCATATCATGTCACTATATTGATTGCATGTGATGTTTATCATGTTTACATCTTATTTGCTTAGAACGACGGTAGTAAATAAGATGATCTCTCAATAAAATTTCAAGAAAGGTGTTCACCCTAACTATGCACCACTGCTAAGGATCGTTGTTCTGAAGCACCACGTGATGATCGGGTGTGATAGGTTCTAACATTCGCATACAACGGGTGTAAGCCAGATTTACACACGCGAAACACTTAGGTTGAATTGACGAGCCTAGCATGTACATACATGGCCTCGGAACACAAAAGACCGAAAGGTCGAACATGAGTCGTATAGAAGATGCGATCAACATGGAGATGTTAACCATGGATGACTAGTCCGTCTCACGTGATGATCGGACACGGGCTAGTTGACATGGATCATGTATCACTTGGATGACTAGAGAGATGTCTATCTAAGTGGGAGTTCATTAAATAATTTGATTATGTGAACTTAATTATCATGAACTTAGTCTAAAATTGTCTTTACAATCTATATTGTAGATCCAATGACCAACGCTAATGTCACCATCAACTTCAACGCGTTCCTAGAGAAACCAAGCTGAAAGAAGAGGGAAGCAACTATGCAGACTGGGTCCGTGGCTTGAGGATCATCCTCATAGCTTCCAAAAGATTGTATGTCCTTGATGCACCGCTAGGTGACCCACCCATTTTCCCAGCGGACCAAGACGTTACTAACGCTTGGCAGTCACGCTGCGATGATTACTTCCTTGTTCAGTGTGGCATGCTTTACAGTTTAGAACCAGAGCTCCAAAAGCGTTTTGAGAAACACGGAGCATATGAGATGTTCCAAGAGCTGAAACTGGTTTTCCAAGCTCATGCCCGGGTCGAGAGATATGAAGTCTTCGATAAGTTCTTCAGCTGTAAGATGGAGGAGAATAGTTCTGTGAGTGAGCACATACTCAAAATGTCTGGGTTGCACAACCACTTGACTCGGCTGGGAGTTAATCTCCCGATGACTCGGTCATTGACAGAATCCTCCAGTTGCTTCCACCTAGCTACAAGATCTTTGTGATGAACTACAACATGCAAGGGATGGAGAAGTCCATTCCTGAGTTGTACTCGATGCTAAAATCAGTGGAGGTCGAGATCAAAAAGGAGCACCAAGTGTTGATGGTCAATAAGACCACTAGTTTCAAGAAAGGCAAGGGTAAAAAGAACTTCAAGAAGGACAGCAAAGTTGTTGCCATGCCCGGTATGCAAGTTGCCGGGAAGAAGAACAAGAATGGACCCAAGCCTGATACTGGCTGTTTGTATTGCAAGGGTACCGGTCTCTGGAAGCGGAACTGCCCCAAGTACTTAGCGGATAAGAAGGCCGACAATGTTAAAGGTATATGTGATATACTTGTTATTGATGTGTACCTAACCAACGCTCGTAGTAGCTCCTGGGTATTTGATACCGGTGCGGTTGCTCACATTTGTAACTCCAAGCAGGAGCTACGGAATAAGCGAAGGCTGGCAAAGGACGAGGTGACGATGCGCGTCGGGAATGGTTCCAAGGTCGATGTGATCGCCGTCGGCACGCTACCACTACATATACCTTCGGGATTAGTTTTAAACCTCAATAATTGTTATTTAGTACCAGCTTTGAGCATGAACATTGTATCTGGATCTCGTTTGATTCGAGATGGCTACTCATTTAAATCTGAGAATAATGGTTGTTCTATTTATATGAGAGAAATGTTTTATGGTCATGCCCCGCTGGTCAATGTTTTATTTTTGATGAATATCGAACGTGATGTTACACATGTTCATAGTGTGAGTACCAAAAAGTGTAAGGTTGATAACGATAGTCCCACTTACATGTGGCACTGCCCCTTGGTCATATTAGTGTCAAACGCATGAAGAAGCTCCATGCTAATGGACTTTTGGAGTCTCTTGATTTCGAATCATTTGACACATGCGAACCATGCCTCGTGGGAAAGATGACCAAGACTCCGTTCTCCGGAACAATGGAGCGAGCAACTGACTTGTTGGAGATAATACATACCGATGTATGCGGTCCAATGAGCGTCGAGGCTCGCGGGGGCTACCATTATGTTCTCACCCTCACTGATGACTTGAGTAGATATGGGTATGTCTACTTAATGATACACAAGTCTGAAACCTTTGAAAGGTTCAAGGAATTTTAGAGTGAGGTAGAGAATCAACGTGACAGGAAAATAAAGTGCCTACGATCTGATCGTGGCGGAGAATATTTGAGTCACGAGTTTGGCACGCACCTAAGGAAATGTGGAATTGTTTCACAACTCATGCCGTCTGGCACACCTAAGCGAAATGGTGTGTCTGAACATCGTAATCGCACTCTATTGGATATGGTGCGATCTATGATGTCTCTTACCGACTTACCGCTATTTTGGGGATATGCATTAGAGACTGCCGCATTCACTTTAAATAGGGCACCGTCAAAGTCCGTTGAGACGACACCGTATGAATTATGGTATGGAAACAAACCTAAGCTGTCGTTTCTAAAAGTTTGGGGATGCGATGCTTATGTGAAGAAACTTCAACCTGAGAAGCTCGAACCCAAAGCGGACAAATGCGTCTTCATACGATATCCCAAAGAGACTATTGGGTATACCTTCTACCTCAGATTCGAAGGCAAAGTCTTTGTTGCCAAGAATGGATCCTTTCTAAAGAAAGAGTTTCTCTCGAAAGAAGTAAGTGGGAGGAAAATAGAACTAGATGAGGTAATTTTACCTCCACTCGAACCGGAGAGTAGTGCAGCATAGGAAGTTGTTTCTATGGAGCCTGCACCGGCTGGAGAGGAAGTTAATGATGACGATCATGAAACTTCAGATCAAGTTACTATTGAACGTTGAAGGTCCACTAGGACATGTTCCGCACCATAGTGGTATGGCAACCCTGTCCTAGAGATCATGTTGTTGGACAACGGTGAACCTTCGAACTATGAAGAAGCGATGGTGGGCTTGGATTCCAACAAATGGCTTGAAGCCATGAAATACGAGATAGGATCCATGTATGAGAACAAAGTGTGGACTTTGGTGGACTTGCCTGATGATAAGCGAGCCATTGAAAATAAATGGATCTTTAAGAAGAAGACTGACGCTGATGGTAATGTGACCGTCTATAAGGCTCGGCTTCTCGCTAAGGGTTATCGACAAGTTCAAGGAGTTGACTACGATGAGACTTTCTCACCCGTAGCAATGCTGAAGTCTATCTGAATCATGTTAGCAATTGCCGCATTTTATGATTATGAGGTCTGGCAAATGGACGTCAAAACGGCATTCTTTAATGGCTTCCTTAAGGAAGAACTGTATATGATGCAGCCGGAAGGTTTTGTCGATCCTAAAGATGCTAACAAGGTATGCAAGCTCCAGCGCTCCATCTATGGGCTGGTGCAAGCATCTCGGAGTTGGAACATTTGCTTTAATGAGGTGATTAAAGCGTTTGGGTTTGTACAGGTTTATGGAGAACCCTGTATTTACAAGAAAGTGAGTGGGAGCTCTGTAGCATTTCTCATATTATACTCCCTCCGTTCCTTTATGTAAGGTGTATTATTTTCGACACGGTGACCAAGGCACATAATTATAGACATGTTAAGATTAAATTACCCATGACAAATTTGTTAGTTAGTTGAAAGTGAATCAATTAGTCTAGATAAGTATGAGATACATGCAATCGACAAAGAGATAGTTTCCTTCTTTTCCTATAAGGAGAGATACAGACAATTAGAAAAGAGATACTTTCCTTTTTTAAGAGGGATAACAAGGGAATTATGAAGAATTAGGAGAAATGCACCTTACATTTTGAAATTTAATCAAAAAACAAATACACCTTATATAAAGGAACGGAAGGAGTATGTGGATGACATACTGATAATGGGAAATGATATAGAACTGTTGGAAAGTATAAAGGCCTACTTTGTTGGAAATATGCCCTAGAGGCAATAATAAAATGGTTATTATTGTATTTCCTATTTCATGATAATTGTCTATTGTTAATGCTATAATTGTGTTAATCGGAAACCGTAATACATGTGTGAATACATAGACCACAACATGTCCCTAGTGAGCCTCTAGTTGACTAGCTTGTTGATCAATAGATGGTCATGGTTTCATGACCATGGACATTGGATGTTGTTGATAACGGGATCACATCATTAGGATAATGATGTGATGGACAAGACCCAATCCTAAGCATAGCACAAGATCATGTAGTTCGTTTGCTAAAGCTTTTCAATGTCAAGTATCGTTTCCTTAGACCATGAGATTGTGCAACTCCCGGATACCGTAGGAATGCTTTGGGTGTGCCAAACATCACAACGTAACTGGGTGGCTATAAAGGTGCACTACGGGTATCTCTAAAAGTGTCTGTTGGGTTGGCACGAATCGAGACTGGGATTTGTCACTCCGTGTGACAGAGAGGTGTCTGTGGGCCCACTCGGTAAGACATCATCATAATGAGCCCAATGTGACTAAGGAGTTAGCCACGGGATGATGTATTACGGAACGAGTAAAGAGACTTGCCGGTAACGAGATTGAACAAGGTATAGAGATACCGACGATCGAATCTCGGACAAGTATCATACCGATAGACAAAGGGAAATGTATACGGGATTGATTGAATCCCCGACATCGTGGTTCATCAGATGAGATCATCGTGGATCATGTGGGAGCCAACATGGGTATCTAGATCCCGCTATTGGTTATTGACCGGAGAGGTGTCTCGGTCATGTCTACATTTCTCCCGAACCCGTAGGGTCTACACACTTAAGGTTCGATAATGCTAGGGTTATAGGGAAATGGTATACGTGATTACCGAAGGTTGTTCGGAGTCCCAGATGAGATCCCGGACATCACGAGGAGCTCCGGAGTGGTCTGGAGGTAAAGATTGAGATATAGGAAGTCCAGTTTTGGTCACCAGAAAGTTTTTGGGCTCATCGGTAGCACTACCGGGAGTGCCGAGAGGGTGCTGGAGGACCCCCGGGAGGGGTGTGACGACCATAGGACTTTGTGGGCCCTTAGAGGAGGTGTGTCAGCCCTTATTGGGCTGTACAAGACCTTCTAGAAAGGCCCATGCGGCTGGAGATAAGGAGATAGGGCAAAGGAGTTTGAAAAGAGGAGATCCACCTCCCTTCTGGGAGGTGGACTCTTCCCCTAGGGTCGGCCGAACCTATCCTCTTGGAGGAGAGGCCAAGGCAGACCTCCCTCTCCCGCCTCCTATATATATGCAAGGGTTTGGGCTGATTTGACGCACGACTTCTCTCTCTCTCGGCGCAGCCCTACCCTTCCTCTTCCTCGTTCTCCATAGCGCTTGGCGAAGCCTTGCCGGAGTTCACGTAGCTCCACCGTCACAACGGCATCGTGCTTCCGGAGCTCTCCCTCAACCTCTCCTTCCTCCTTTCTGGATCAAGGCGTAGGAGACGTCATCGGGCTACACGTGTGTTGAACACGGAGGCGCCGTTGTTCGGCGCGGAGATCGGAATCCACCATGATCTGAATCGCTGCAAGTACGACTCCACCAACCACGTTCTTGTAATGCTTCTGCTTAGCGATCTTCAAAGGTATGAAGATGCAATCTCTCCTCACTCGTTTCTGGTTTCTCTATAGATAGATCTTGGTGATACGTAGGAATTTTTTTGATTTACTACTACGTCTCCCAACAGTGGCATCATGAGCTAGGTCTATGCGTAGAATCTATGCACGAGTAGAACACAAAGCAGTTGTGGGCGTCGATCTTGTTAATTTGCTTACCACTACTAGTCGTATCTTGATTCGGTGGTATTGTGGGATGAAGCGGCCCGGACCGACTTTACACGTACGCTTACGTGAGACTGGTTCCACCGCCTGACATGCACTTGTTGCATAAGGTGGCTAGCGGGTGTCTGTCTCTCCCACCTTAGTCAGATTGGATTCGATGAAAAGGGTCCTTATGAAGGGTAAATAGCAATTGGCATATCACGTTGTGGTTTTGGCAGAGGTAAGAAACGTTCTTGCTAGTAACCTATAGCAGCCACGTAAAAACTAGCAACTAAATATTAGAGGACGTCTAACTTGTTTTTGCAGCATATGCCTTGTGATGTGATATGGACAAAGAATGTGATGTGATGCATTGTGATGTATGAGATTGATCATGTTCTTGTAAAAGGATTCACGACTTGCATGTCGATGAGTATGACAACCAGCAGGAGCCATAGGAGTTGTCTTATTTTATTGTATGACCTGCGTGTCAATCATAAACGCCATGTAATTACTTTACTTTATTGCTAAACGTTAGCCATAGTAGTAGAAGTAATAGTTGGCGAGACAACTTCATGAAGACACAATGATGGAGATCATGATGATGGAGATCATGGTGTCGTGCCGGTGACAGTGATGATCATGGTGCCGCGAAGATGGAGATCAAAGGAGCAAGATGATATTAGCCATATCATGTCACTATATTGATTGCATGTGATGTTTATCATGTTTACATCTTATTTTCTTAGAACTACGGTAGTAAATAAGATGATCTCTCAATAAAATTTCAAGAAAAGTGTTCACCCTAACTGTGCACCGTTGCTAAGGATTGTTGTTCCGAAGCACCACGTGATGGTCGGGTGTGATAGGCTCTAACGTTCACATACAACGGGTGTAAGCCAGATTTACACACATGATACACTTAGGTTGACTTGACGAGCCTAGCATGTACAGACATGGCCTCGGAACACGGAAGACCGAAAGGTCGAACATGAGTCGTATAGAAGATACGATCAACATGGAGATGTTCACCATGGATGAGTAGTCCGTCTCACGTGATGATCGGACACGGGCTAGTTGACATGGATCATGTGTCACTTGGATGACTAGAGAGATGTCTATCTAAGTGGGAGTTCATTAAATAATTTGAATATGTGAACTTAATTATCATGAACTTAGTCTAAAATTGTCTTTACATACTATATTGTAGATCCAATGGCCAACACGAATGTCACCCTCAATTTCAATGCGTTCCTAGAGAAAACAAAGCTGAAAGATGATGGAAGCAACTATGCAGACTGGGTCCGTGGCTTGAGGATCATCCTCATAGCTTCCAAGAAAGTGTATGTCCTTGATGCACCACTAGGTGACCCACCCCTTCTCCCAACAGAGCAAGACGTTGCAAACGCTTGGCATTCTCGCTGCGATGATTACTCCCTTGTTCAGTGCGGCATGCTTTACAGTTTAGAACCGGGGCTCCAAAAGCGCTTTGAGCAACGCAGAGCATATGAAATGTTCCAAGAGCTGAAACTAGTTTTCCAAGCTCATGCCCGGGTCGAGAGATATGACATCTCCGACAAGTTCTTCAGCTGTAAGATGGAGGAGACTAGTTTTGTCAGTGAGCACATCCTCAAGATGTCTGGGCTACACAACCGCTTGACTCAGCTGGGAGTTAATCTCCCGGATGACTCAGTCATTGACAGAATCCTCCAGTCGCTTCCACCTAGCTACAAGAGCTTTGTGATGAACTACAACATCCAAGGGATGGAGAAGTCCATTCCTGAGTTGTACTCGATGCTGAAATCAGCAGAGGTCGAGATCAAAAAGGAGCATCAAGTGTTGATGGTGAATAAGACCACTAGTTTCAAGAAAGGCAAGGGTAATAAGAACTTCAAGAAGGACGGCAAAGCTGTTGCCACGCCCGGTAAGCAAGTTGCCGGGAAGAAGAAGAACAAGAATGGACACAAGCCTGAGACTGAGTGTTTTTATTGCAAGGGTACCGGTCACTGGAAGCAGAACTATCCCAAGTACTTAGCGGATAAGAAGGACAACAACGTTAAAGGTATATGTGATATACTTGTTATTGATGTGTACCTAACCAACACTCGTAGTAGCTCCTGGGTATTTGATACCGGTGCAGTTGCTCACATTTGTAACTCCAAGCAGGAGCTGCGGAATAAGCGGAGGCTCGCAAAGGACGAGCTGACGATGCGCGTCGGGAATGGTTCCAAGGTCGATGTGATCGCCGTCGGCACGCTACCTCTACATCTACCTTCGGGATTAGTGTTAAACCTTAATAATTGTTATTTAGTACCAGCTTTGAGCATGAACATTGTATCTGGTTCTCGCTTAATGCGAGATGGCTACTCATTTAAATCTGAGAATAATGGTTGTTCTATTTATATGAGAGAAATGTTTTATGGTCATGCCCCGCTGGTCAATGGTTTATTTTTGATGAATCTCGAACGTGATGTTAAAAATGTCCATAGTGTGTGTACCAAAAAGTGTAAGGTTGATAACGATAGTCCCACTTACATGTGGCATTGCCGCCTTGGTCATATTGGTGTCAAACGCATGAAGAAGCTCCATACTGATGGACTTTTGGAGTCTCTTGATTTTGAATCATTTGACACGGGCGAACCATGCCTCATGGGCAAGATGACCAACACTCCGTTCTCCGGAACAATGGAGCGAGCAACTGACTTGTTGGAAATAATACATACCGATGTATGCGGTCCAATGAGTGTCGAGGCTCGTGGTGGCTACCGTTATGTTCTCACCCTCACTGATGACTTGAGTAGATATGGGTATGTCTACTTAATGAAACATAAGTCTGAAACTTTTGAAAGGTTCAAGGAATTTCAAAGTGAGGTAGAGAATCAACGTGACAGGAAAATAAAGTTCCTACGATCTAATCGTGGCGGAGAATATTTAAGTCATGAGTTTGGGACGCACCTTAGGAAATGTGGAATTGTTTCACAACTCACGCTGCCTGGCACACCTCCGCGAAATGGTGTGTCTGAACGTCGTAATCGCACTCTATTAGATATGGTACGATCTATGATGTCTCATAAAGACTTACCGCTATCATTTTGGGGATATGCATTAGAGACTGCCGCATTCACTTTAAATAGGGCACCGTCAAAATCCGTTGAGACGACACCGTATGAATTATGGTTTGGAAAGAAACCTAAGCTATCATTTCTAAAAGTTTGGGGATGCGATGCTTATGTGAAGAAACTTCAACCTGAGAAGCTCGAACCCAAAGCGGAAAAGTGTGTCTTCATAGGATATCCCAAAGAGACTATTAGGTATACCTTCTACCTATGATCCAAGGGCAAAGTCTTTGTTGCCAAGAATGGATCCTTTCTCGAGAAAGAGTTTCTCTCGAAAGAAGTAAGTGGGAGGAAAATAGAACTTGATGAGGTAATTGTACCTCCACTCGAACCGGAGAGTAGCACAGCACAGGAAGTTGTTTCTGTAGAGCCTGCACCGGCTGGAGAGGAAGTTAATGATGATGATGATGAAACTTCAGATCAAGTTACTATTGAACGTCGAAGGTCCACTAGGACACGTTCCACACCAAAGTGGTACGGCAACCCTGTCTTGGAGATCATGTTGTTAGACAACGGTGAACCTTCGAACTATGAAGAAGCGATGGCGGGCCCGGATTCCAACAAATGTCTTGAGGCCATGAAATCCGAGATAGGATCCATGTATGAGAACAAAGTATGGACTTTGGTGGACTTGCTTGATGATAAGCGAGCCATTGAAAATAAATGGATCTTTAAGAAGAAGACTAAAACAGATCGTAATGTAACCGTCTATAAGGCTCGGCTTGTCACTAAGGGTTATCGACAAGTTCAAGGAATTGACTACGATGAGACTTTCTCACCCGTTGCAATGCTGAAGTCTGACTGAATCATGTTAGCAATTGACGCATTTTATGATTATGAGATCTGGCAAATGGATGTCAAAACGGCATTCCTTAATGGTTTCCTTAAGGAAGAATTGTATATGATGCAGCCGGAAGGTTTTGTCCATCCTAAAGATGCTAACAAGGTATGCAAGCTCCAGCGCTCCATCTATGGGCTGGTGCAAGCATCTCGGAGTTGGAACATTCGCTTTAATGAAGTGATTAAAGCGTTTGGATTTGTACAGGTTTATGGAGAACCCTGTATTTACAAGAAAGTGAGTGGGAGTTCTGTAGCATTTCTAATTTTATATGTGGATGACATACTGATAATGGGAAATTATATAGAACATTTGGAAAGTGTAAAGGCCTACTTGAATAAATGTTTTTCAATGAAGGACCTTGGAGAAGCTGCTTACATATTAGGTATTAAGATCTATAGAGATAGATCAAGACGCCTCATAGGTCTTTCACAAAGCACATACCTTGAAAAGATATTGCAGAAGTTCAATATGGATCAGTCCAAGAAGGGGTTCTTGCCTGTGTTACAAGGTATGAGATTGAGTACGACTCAATGCCCAACCACGGCAAAGGATAGAGAAGAGATGAGTGTCATCCCCTATGCTTCAGCCATAGGCTCTATTATGTATGCCATGCTGTGTACCAGACTTGATGTGAAACTTGCCATAAGTTTGGTAGGGAGGTACCAAAGTGATCCCGGAGAGGAACACTGGACAACGGTCAAGAATATCCTAAAGTATCTGAAAAGGACAAAGGACATGTTTCTCGTATATGGAGGTGCCGAAGAGCTCGTCGTAAAGGGTTACGTCGATGCTAGCTTCAACACAGATCCGGACGACTCCAAGTCGCAAACCGGATACGTGTATGTTTTGAACGGAGGGACAGTCAGCTGGTGCAGCAGCAAGCAAAGCGTCGTGGCGGCATCTACATGTGAAGCGGAGTACATAGCTACTTCGGAAGCAGCAAAGGAAGGAGTCTGGATGAAGGAGTTCATCACCGACCTAGGAGTAATTCCAAGTGCGTCGGGCCCCATGACTCTATTCTGTGACAACGCTGGAGCTATTGCCCTTGCGAAGGAGCCCAGGTTTCACAAGAAGACAAGACACATCAAGCGCCGCTTCAACTCCATTCGTGATTACATTCAGGAGGGAGATATAGATATTTCTAAAGTGCATACGGATCTGAATGTCGCAGATCCGTTGACTAAACCTCTCTCACGAGCAAAACATGATCAACACCAGATTGCTATGGGTGTTCGATTCATCACAATGTAACTAGATTATTGACTCTAGTGCAAGTGGGAGACTGTTGCAAATATTCCCTAGAGGCAATAATAAAATGGTTATTATTGTATTTCCTATTTCATGATAATTGTATATTGATCATTCTATAATTGTGTTAACCGGAAGCCGTAATACATGTGTGAATACATAGACCACAACATGTCCCTAGTGAGCCTCTAGTTGACTAGCTTGTTGATCAATAGATGGTCACGGTTTCATGACCATGGACATTGGATGTCGTTGATAATGGGATCACATCATTAGGAGAATCATGTGATGGACAAGACCCAATCCTAAGCATAGCACAAGATCGTGTAGTTCGTTTGCTAAAGCTTTTCAATGTCAAGTATCGTTTCCTTAGACCATGAGATTGTGCAACTCCCGGATACCGTAGGAATGCTTTGGGTGTGCCAAACGTCACAACGTAAATGGGTGGCTATAAAGGTGCACTACGGGTATCTCCGAAAGTGTCTGTTGGGTTGGCACAAATTGAGACTGGGATTTGTCACTCTGTGTGACGGAGAGGTATCTTTGGGCCCACTCGGTAAGACATCATCATAATGAGCTCAATGTGACTAAGGAGTTAGCCACGGGATGATGTATTATGGAACGAGTAAAGAGACTTGCTGGTAACGAGATTGAATAAGTTATAGAGATATCGACGATCGAATCTCGGGCAAGTATCATACCGATAGACAAAGGGAATTGTATTCGGGATTGATTGAATCCCCGACATCGTGGTTCACCCGATGAGATCATCGTGGAGCATGTGGGAGCCAACATGGGTATCCAGATCCCGCTGTTGGTTATTGACCGGAGAGGTGTCTCGGTCAGGTCTACATGTCTCCTGAACCCGTAGGGTCTACACACTTAAGGTTCGATAACGCTAGGGTTATAGGGAAATGGTATACGTGATTACCTAAGGTTGTTTGGAGTCCCGGATGAGATCTCGGACATCACGAGAAGCTCCGGAATGGTCCGGAGGTAAAGATTGATATATAGGAAGTCCAGTTTTGGTCACCGGAAAGTTTTCGGGCTCATCGGTAGTGTACCGGGAGTGCCGGGAGGGTGCCGGAGGACCCTCGGGAGGGGTGTGACGACCATAGGACTTTGTGGGCCCTTAGAGGAGGTGTGTCAGCCCTTATTGGGCTGTCCAAGACCTTCTAGAAAGGCCCATGCGGTTGGAGATAAGGAGATAGGGCAAAGGAGTTTGAAAAAGAGGAGATCCACCTCCCTTGTGGGAGGTGGACTCTTCCCCTAGGGTCAGCCGAACCTCTCCTCTTGGAGGAGAGGCCAAGGAATCCCTCCCTCTCCCTCCTCCTATATATATGCAAGGGTTTGGGCTGATTTGACGCACGACTTCTCTCTCTCTCTCTCGACGCAGCCCTACCCTTCCTCTTCGTCGTTCTCCATAGCGCTTGGCGAAGCCCTGCCGGAGTTCACGTAGCTCCACCGTCACCACGTCGTCGTGCTGCGAGAGCTCTCCCTCAACCTCTCCTTCCTCCTTGATGGATCAAGGCGTATGAGACGTCATCGGGCTGCACGTGTGTTGAACGCGAAGGCGTCGTTGTTCGGCGCTGAGATCGGAATCCACCGCGATATGAATCACTGCGAGTATGACTCCACCAACCGCGTTCTTGTAACGCTTCTGCTTAGCGATCTTCAAAGGTATGAAGATGCAATCTCTCCCCACTCGTTGCTGGTTTCTCCATAGATAGATCTTGGTGATACGTAGGAATTTTTTTGATTTACTACTACGTCTCCCAACATACTTGAATAAATGTTTTTCAATGAAGGACCTTGGAGAAGCTGCTTACATATTATGCATCAAGATCTATAGAGATAGATCGAGACACCTCATAGGTCTTTCACAAAGCACATACCTTGAAAAGATTTTGAAGAAGTTCAATATGGATCAGTACAAGAAGGGGTTCTTGCCTGTGTTACAGGGTGTGAGATTGAGTACGACTGAATGCCCGACCACGACAAAGGATAGAGAAGAGATGAGTGTCATCCCCTATGCTTCAGCCATAGGCTCTATTATGTATGGCATGCTGTGTACCAGACCTCATGTGAACCTTGCCATAAGTTTGGTAGGGAGGTACCAAAGTGATCCCAGAGTGGAACACTGGACAGCGGTCAAGAATATCCTGAAGTACCTAAATAGGACAAAGGACATGTTTCTCGTATATGGAGGTGCCGAAGAGCTCGTCATAAAGGGTTATGTCGATGCTAGCTTTGACACAGATCCGTACGACTCCAAGTCACAAACCGGATACGTGTATATTTTGAAGGGAGGGGCAATCAACTGGTGCAGCAGCAAGCAAAGCGTCGTGGCGGCATCTACATGTGAAGCGGAGTACATAGCTGTTTCGGAAGCAGCAAAGGAAGGAGTCTGGATGAAGCAGTTCATCACTGACCTAGGAGTGATTCCCAATGCGTCGGGCCCGGTGACTCTATTGTGTGATAACACTGGAGCTATTGCCCTTGCGAAGGAGCCCAGGTTTCACAAGAAGACAAAGACACATCAACCGCCGCTTCAACTCCATCCGTGATTACATTCAGGAGGGAGATATAGATATTTGTAAAGTACGTATAAGCGGAGTACATAGCTGCTTCGGAAGCAGCAAAGGAAGGAGTCTGGATGAAGCAGTTCATCACCGACCTAGGAGTTATTCCCAATGCGTCGGGCCAGATGACTCTATTCTGTGACAACACTGGAGCTATTGCCCCTGCGAAGGAGCCCAGGTTTCACAAGAAGACAAGACACATCAAGCGCCGCTTCAACTCCATCTGTGATTACATTCAGGAGGGAGATATAGATATTTGTAAAGTACGTACATACTGATCTTAATGTCGCAGATCTGTTGACTAAACCTCTCTCACGAGCAAAACAAGATCAACACCAGAATGCTATGGGTGTTCGATTCATCACAATGTAACTAGATTATTGACTCTAGTGCAAGTGGGAGACTGTTGGAAATATGCCCTAGAGGCAATAATAAAATGGTTATTATTGTATTTCCTTGTTCATGATAATTTTCTATTGTTCATGCTATAATTGTGTTAACGGGAAACCGTAATACATGTGTGAATACATAGACCACAACATGTCCCTAGTGAGCCTCTAGTTAGCTAGCTCATTGATCAATAGATGGTCACGGTTTCATGACCATGGACATTGGATGTCATTGATAACGGGATCACATCATTAGGAGAATGATGTGATGGACAAGACCCAATCCTAAGCACAGCACAAGATCGTGTAGTTTGTCTGCTAAAGCTTTTCCAATGTCAAGTATCGTTTCCTTAGACCATGAGATTGTGCAACTCCTGGATGCCGTAGGAATGCTTTGGGTGTGCCAAACATCACAACGTAACTGGTGGCTATAAAGGTGCACTACGGGTATCTCCGAAAGTGTCTGTTGGGTTGGCACGAATCGAGACTGAGATTTGTCACTCCGTATGACGGGGAGGTATCTCTAGGCCCACTCGGTAAGACATCATCATAATGAGCTCAATGTGACTAAGGAGTTAGCCACGGGATGATGTATTATGGAACGAGTAAAGAGACTTGCCGGTAACGAGATTGAACAAGGTATAGGGATACCGACGATCGAATCTCGGGCAAGTATCATACCGATAGACAAAGGGAATTGTATACGGGATTGATTGAATCCCCGACATCATGGTTCATCCGATGAGATCATCATGGAGCATGTGGGAGCCAACATGGGTATCTAGATCCCGCTGTTTGTTATCGACCGGAGAGGTGTCTCGGTCATGTCTACGTGTCTCCCGAACCCGTAGGGTCTACACACTTAAGGTTCGATGACGCTAGGGCTATAGGGAAATAGTGTACGTGGTTACCGAAGGTAGTTCGGAGTCCCGGATGAGATCCTGGACGTCACGAGGAGTTCTGGAATGGTCTGGAGACAAAGATTGATATATAGGAAGTGAGGATTTGGCCACCGGAAGTGTTTCGGGAATTACCGATAACGTATCAGGACCACCGGAAGGGTTCCGGGGGTCCACCAAGTGGGGCCACCAGCCCCAAAGGGCTGCGTGGGCCGAGAGTGGAAGGGACCAGCCCCAGAGTGGGCCGGTGCGCCCTCCGCCCTGGCCCAAGGCGTAGGAAAGGTGGGAGGGAGGGGAAACCCTAGACCCAGATAGGCCTAAGGCCCACTAGGGCTGCGCCCTCCCCCTCTCCCCTCTCTGGCCGCCGGCCAGAACCCATCTAGGGCTGCTGCACCACCCTAGGGTGGGAACCCTAGGGGTGGGCACCCTCCTCCCTCTCCTCCTATATATAGTGGTGGGTTTGGGGCTGCCAAGAACACAAGTTTCTTCCTCTCTCGGCATAGCCCTACTCCTCCCTCTCCTCGTTCTCCATATTGCTTTGCAAAGCCCTGCCGGAGACCACGCAGCTCCACCGTCACCACGCCGTCGTGCTGCTGGAGCTCTCCCTCAACCTCTCCTTACTCCTTGCTAGATCAAGGCGTAGGAGACGTCACCGGGCTGCACGTGTGTTGAACGCGGAGGCGTCGTTGTTCGGTGCTAAGATCGGAGTCCACCGTGATCTGAATCGCTACGAGTACAACTCCACCAACCGCATTCTTGTAACGCTTCCGCTTAGCGATCTTCTAAGGTATGAAGATGCAATCTCTTCTCACTCGTTGCTGGTTTCTCCATAGATAGATCTTGGTGATCGTAGGAAATTTTTTGATTTACTACTACATCTCCCAACAGGGCTTCCTCAAATTGCCCTAGGTCTTCATGAGCAAGCAAGTTGGATGCACACCCACTTAGTTTCCTTTTGAGCTTTCATACACTTATAGCTCTAGTGCATCCGTTGCATGGCAATCCTTACTCACTCAAATTGATATCTATTAACGGGCATCTCCATAGCCCGTTGATACGCCTAGTTGATGTGAGACTATCTTCTCCTTTTCCTTCACAACCTCCACCATATTCTATTCCACCTATAGTGCTATATCCATGGCTCACGCTCTTGTATTGCATGAGAGTTGAAAAAGTTTGAGAAGATAAAAGGTGTGAAACAATTGCTTGACTTGTCATCGCGGTTGTGGGGAAGATGGAGCATATCCAGACCATATGATATTGTAGGGATAACTTTCTTTTGCCATTATATTTAGAAGAGATACACTTGCTTTTCTAGTATGCTTGAAATATTATTGCTTTTATGTCAACATTAAGCTTTTGTTTTGAGTCTTATGGATCTGAACATTCATGCTACAATAAAGAATATTACATGGCTAAATATGTTAGGTAGCATTACATATCAAAAAATTTGTTTTTATCATTGACCTACTCGAGGAAGAGCAGGAATTAAGCTTGGGGATGCCTTATACGTCTCGAACGTATTTATAATTTTTGATTGTCCCATGCTATTATATTATCTGTTTTGGATGTTTTATATGCATTAATATGCTATTTTATATTATTTTTGGGACTAACCTATTAATCTAGAGCCTAGTGCCAGTTTGTGTTTTTTCTTTGTTTTTGAGTATTGCAGATAAGGAATATTAAACGGAGTCCAAACGGAATAAAATCTTCGCGGTAATTTTTTTCTGGACTAGAAGACACCTACCAGACTTGGAGTGCAAGGCAAGGGACCCGCCAGGAGATCACAAGCCAGGGGGCGCGGCCACCACCCCTGGCCGTGCCTGGCAGGCTTGTGACTCCCTGGCAGGACTCCTAACCCTAATCTTCGTCCTATAAATACCCAAATATTCCCCCAATACCAAAAAGAGGAACGCAAATACTTTTTCGCCGCTAGAAGCCTCCGTTCCCGGGAGATCCAATCTTGGAGCCTTTTCGGTAATCTTCCGGAGGGGAGTTCGGTCACGGAGGGCATTTATATCAACTCCATTGCCCCTCCAATGATGCGTGAGTAGTCCACCATAGACCTATGGGTCCATAACTAATAGCTAGATGGTTTCTTCTCTCTCTCTTTGTGCTTCAATACCATGTTCTTCATGTAATATTCTTTTGCGTTGTATTTGTCGAGATCCGATGAATTGTGGGTTTATGATCAGCTTATCTATGAAAATTATTTAGTTCTTCTCTGAATTCTTATATGCATGATTTCATATCTTTGTAAGTCTCTTCGAGTTATTGATTTGGTTTCGGCAACTAGATTGGTAATTCTTGCAATGGCAGAAGTGCTTAGCTTTGAGTTCAATCTTGCGGTGTCCTCACCCAATGACAAAGTAGGGGTCGTGAGGCACGTATTGTATTGTTGCCATCAAGGGTAAAAAGATGGGGTTTTCAACATATTGCTTGAGTTTATGCATCGACATCATGTCATCTTACTTAATGTATTACTTTTTTCTTCATGAACTTAATACTCTAGATGCAGGCAGAAGTCGGTCAATGTGTGGAGTAGTAGTAGTAGTAGTAGTAGTAGTAGTAGTAGTAGTAGTAGTAGTAGTAGTAGTAGTATTAGTAGTAGTAGATGCAGAATCGTTTCGGTCTACTTGACATGGACGTGATGCCTATATGCATAATCATTGCCTTGGATATCGTCATAATTATTCGCTTTTCTATCAATTGCTCGACTGTAATTTGTTCACCCACCATGTTATTTTCCTTCAAGAGGGAAGCCTCTAGTGAAACCTATGGCCCCCGGATCTACTTTCTATATTATATTTTCATATCTATAAACCAAAAATACCTTGCTGCAATTTATTTGCTTTTTACTTTCCGTAATCTTTTACATCTATCTCTATCAGATCTAATCCTTGGAAATAACCGTGAAGGGATTGACAACCCCTTTATAGCGTTGGGTGCAAGAGTTTGATTGTTTGTATAGGTGCATCCATTGGTGACTTGCTTGTTCCCCTACTGGATTGATACCTTGGTTCTCATCAATTGAGGGAAATACTTATCTACTTTGTTGCATCACCCTTTCCTCTTCAAGGGAAAACCAACGTAAGCTCAAGAGGTAGCACCAGCTTTAACGCCCACGGGGAAGTTGGTGGGTCAAATACCTTACCCAACACGCAAGACGGGGATGGGGATGGGATAGCATTACCCATACTTGTTACCCACCTTACCCGTTAAGTCCTTACATGTGTCATCTAAAATTACTAGACACCATGTAATTCCTGTCCTTACACATCCAAATTTCTATTCATCTCATCCATTTGGCCTCAAAAACCTAAAAACCCTAAAAAAAACTAACCTAGACGCAATATATTATTTATTTTGCTGAAATGCTGATCTTTTATACTGAAATTCTATCAAAAGTTGTTGCTGATTGCATACATGGGTTTCCCCACGGGGATACAAAACCTGATGGGGATCGGGATGGGAATATTTTTATCCCCGCGGACGGGTATGGGGATGGGGACGGGCATGATAAGGCTCTCACGGGGACGGGGATGGGAGTCCAATACCCACATGGGTAATCCCCATTGACAGCCTCCTACTCCGAGTAGGATTCCAATCCTACTTGTAAACCCTTCCCCCACTTGGTTTTTTTTTCCTTTTCCCCCACCTTAGTCTCATGGGCCCTTAGGGGCTAGCTTGCCCAACCCACTAAGTTGCACCACTCCTAAGGCCCATGTGGCCTCCCGGTGTGGGTGGCCCCTCCCGATGGCCTCCCGGCACTCTTGGTACACTACCGGAAATACCCGAAACTTTTCTAGTGACCAAACCGGGACTTCCTATATATCAATCTTTACCTCCGGACCATTCTGTAGCTCCTCGTGACGTCCGGCATCTTATCCGGGAATTCGAACAACCTTCGGTCACCATCATGCATAACTCAATACTATCGAAACGTCACCGAACGTGGCTAACACTTTAGTCACTTTGCTTGCAAGGCTTGTTGTGATGTTGTATTACCGAGTGGGCTCTGAGATATCTCTCCGTCACACGAAGTAATAAATCCCAGTCTTGATCCATGCCCACTCAAAAGACACCCTCGGAGATACCTGTAGAGCATCTTTATAGTCACCTAGTTACGTTGCGACGTTTGATACACACAAGGTATTCCTCCGGTGTCAGTGAGTTGCATGATCTCATGGTCATAGGAACAGGTACTTAACATGCAGAAAACCATAGCAATAAACCGACACGATCATATGCTATGTTCATAGTTTGGGTCTTGTCCATCACATCATTCTCCTAACGATGTGATCCCGTTATCAAATGACATCTCATGTCAATGGCTAGGAAACCTTGACCATCTTTGATCAACGAGCTAGTATACTAGAGGCATACTAGGGACACAGTGTTGTCTATGTATCCACACATGCATTTGAGTTTCCAATCAATACAATTATAGCATGGATAATAAACGATTATCATGAACATAGAAATATAATAATAACCACTTTATTATTGCCTCTAGTGCATATTTTCAATAGATAGATGACAGTGAAATTCAGAATTTTGAGAGCTCATATGTGTGCATAAGACCAGTACGGGGTAGGTTGCCTTTGATGCTGATCTTGTTTACGTCTATAAGCGTATGATATTAAATGCATTAACTCATCACGAGAGAAATTTAGCGTCAATGGGTTTAATCTCAATATAAGCTTTAGGCAAGTTCGCAATCTGCGAAGTACTGGATCCTACCATGATTTAGTATATGGAAGGTGCTACAAATCATTGGTGGAATTAAAAGTAGCTATATGTCTATATGTAGATTGAAATTTAAATATTTTCATATTCGATTTTTTAAACTCGAATGAGACGTGCATTGCACGTGCAAGCTTACTAGTAACATCGAGTCAACAAGTACGAGTAGGGATGCAACAACATATGTAGAAAATAGGGCATAGATTGTGGGTGCGATGAGCATGCCATTAATGGGGGGTGTGGGGAGGAGTAGGTCGTGATGGTGGCAACGTGTGGACGTAAACAAAAGTACCGTGATTTTTGTACGAACTAGAGGTTACGGGAACTAAGACATAATTATCCGCAGTTTTTTTCCAGTTAGAACATGTCCAACATGGGCCCCCATTTTAGAGAACCTGAAGGTTAAATCGGATTGCCTTTTCATCTCCCCCCTCCTCCCTTGCTCAAAAGCGAAGCATTAAACTAAGCACATGTGTTGTTACTCTGTAACACATCGTATTCTCGTGAGCAATTTGTTGGTCAAAATACTTTGTATTTTACATCTTCTACAAAGCTACGACCTGGCAATCTAAAATCTGTAGTACACAACCTCACCAATCAAACTGGTGAGACATGGTAACAAATTTCAAAAACTTGTGTTCCATGTTGTTGGCATCCTATTAGAATGTATAGGGGGTGCATTCCGAACATTGATGTCGAGTTGCAACATCCGGTACTCGATGTCGAGATCTCTCAGGATCTTCATCATCTCCTGGATAATCAGCTCCCTCCTCTCGAATCTCATCCCCATGTCCTGGAAGTTGATGGTGTGGCGGACCCATATGGATACCTTGAGTCGGTGTGTATCATCAATGTCACGGAACACGACCATGGAACCAGGGTACCAATGTTCTTTCTTGTTGTCGAGGTAACTGCATGCAAGGGAAGCTCAACAAAGTTAAGTACAAGAAGAAAAATACAAGCGGTGTAATTAGCCAGTTGCTCATAGCAGTGGAAGAAAAAGGAACGAGGCAGGAGCAATGGCACGTACTGCATCAGCCTTTCCTTCATGAGGGCCAGCTTCTCCGCCGGCGTAGCGACGTTAACCGAGAAGTCAACCGCGTCTCCCATGTCAGGACTCCGGTAGTAGTTCATAATGGGCAAGATGGCGAGCTGGCTGTTGGGATAGTAGATCTTGAGGTTGTCGTAGCGGAGGAAGATGGTCGTCAGGATGTTCATCTCCTCGACGACCACCTGAAAGATCCGTTCATCCACGTCGATCGATCAGCCCGTGTGTCAATTCAGTAAAGCAGCAGAGGCGGGGAGAATCTTTGACCTGCATGCCGTCGACCTCGCAGCGGTCGCCGACGTCGAAAGGGTGCATGACGAACAAGAAGACGATGGCCTCGAAGATGGTCTTGAGGGTGTTGCCGAACATGAAGACCGCGAGGAAGAGCTGACCGCTGACTAGGACCAAGAGGCGCATGGTGGCGATCCCCAGGATGAGGAGCCAGAGCGCGAGCACGATGAGCGCCACCAGCACGTTGGCCATCTGGTGGAGCTTGTTCACCGCCGTCTTCGTGTCGTTCAGCGTCAGGGCGAGGGCCTTGCGCTCCCTGAACGCGTTCACCTGCAGCCGTCAGAGCCCAGGTCACATGCATGCATGCATGTTGCTAACAGACAGGAGACTGGAACTTGGAAGGTGGCCGTGTCGAGAGAGACTCTAGAGGAGAGCATCGCTTACCACCCAGTTCTTGAGCGACCTCTTGCTAACCCTATTGTTCTCCTTGGCTCCTTCGAAGAGATCCATGGCTTTCAGAGCCTCCTCCTGCCTCATGAACCGCAGCAAATCCGACAAGTATATGTGCCTGTGTGTATCATCGTTCACCATCAAGAATTGGATCAGCATTTCGCTATACATGGCGTTTCAACACCAAAGTTCGGTGGTACTTACTTGGATCCAGGTTTGGCGACATTGTGGAAAATCTTCTTGGCGGCAACCTTGGCCTCGTGCTCGCTGTGTATCTGCGTCGCCATCTCGTCCTCCAGGCCGGTCGCATGCTTGATCTGCTCGTCCATGGTCGTCAGCGCTCCGTAACGAACAATCCTCATCAGCCTCTTCATGCTCCATGCAGAGATGTTCTTCTGGTTCAGCTTGTGGAGCTGGTCGATCGAGATACCTTCCTCGAAATTATGCCGCTCCGACTTCTGCTTCTGCAGCTGCTTGCTTAGGCGCCCGCTCTTGGGCACCGGAGCGGCGGACTCCCTCGGCATGGTCGCCGCCTGGAGCACGTTCGGCATGGCCGCCCCCGCGGTCTGGAGCCGATGCACGTCGGCGAGCATGCGGGTCTCGTCGACCAGCGGCGGGCCGGAGAGCGTCTCGATGACGTACTGGTTGAAGAGCGCGTCCTGGATCCTGTCGAAGTAGGTGGAGACGTGGAAGGAGGAGGCCAGCACCTTGACCAGCAGCGTCTTGACGAGCCGGATCACGGTGGCCACCAGGAGGCACAGCAGCACCTTGGTCACGTAGTGCAGCACCTGCGTCTGCGTCTCCTGCCTGTCATCGTTGTCGAAGAGCAGGTGCCAGGAGATGAGCGCGACGCCGAGCCAGAGCACGTTGCGCACGGCGTGGCGCACGCCGTACACGAAGTAGAGCACCTTCTTGCGGAGCATGAAGTTGCGCTCCACGAAGAAGACGGTCATGCGGAGGACCCAGCCGGAGACGAGGCGGCCGCAGATGAGCACGAACACCAGGACCTCCCACTTCCAGAGTGGGAGCCCCGAGAACTCCTTCCCTTCCAGTCTTGGTATGGTGAGACTGCACACCAGCGTGGCCACGATGATCACCAGGCCGATCCATTCCAGGATGATGAGGCAGTCCGTCCTCTCGCGCTTGAAGTCGGCGGTGACGCCCTCATCGATGAACGGGTCGTCGTCCTCATCATCGAACCCGCCGCCTGACTTGCCGACCGGACCTGACGACTTGCCGATCAGCCCCGACTTTCCGATTAGACCCGACCGGAACTGCCCCGACTTGGGCGGCCCCCTCGTGATGAACGACTTGCGCTCGTTGCGCTCCCCGTCGGCACCGGCGGGGCCATTGGACGATGGCGGGGGATCCATCAGCCGGGAGCGTGTCCTGCTGCGCGACAACAGGTTGTTCGCAGTCGATGTCGACGTGCAGCGTAGCACCTCGGCGGTGTCGTTGGCAGCCTGGTTTCGATTATTGTCCGCGGTGGCGTCCGAGGAGGCCGACGACGATGACTGGCCTGAACGCTGGTGCGTATCATGGAACGAGACGCGGAGCTCCCGGGAATTGGTGACGGACGTGGGCGGGCGCGGCGGCCTCCCCGTCTCGTGAAAGTCGTGATTCTCCTCTATGTTCAGGTCGGGATCGAGCAACAGCTCGCCGCCGGCCGCCGCCTGCTTCCGTAGGAAGTTGCCGATGAGGCGGCCCGCGGGGTCGTCGCTGCCTTCCGCTCCGACGGGCTGCGCCGACGACTGCGGTGGGCGGTTCTTGAAGCTGAACGTCTCGCCCATGCGGCTCCGGGCGTTGGGCGAGGTCGGCACGCTCGATCCCGACCCAGACCCCGCCGCGTGCGAGGTCGAGTCGTCGGCGTCGATCTTGACGACGACCTCCCGGCGGTCCTTGTCCTGCTCGAAGTCGAACGAGCCCGACTGTGACGACTTGTTCGACCCGACCGACTGGGTGCTGGCCTTCCCCTGGTGATCCATTGCGCGGCCGGGGTGGAGAGAACCACCCGGCAGGGGCTAACCAGCAACTCCGGGACGGGCTGGTTCGCTGATCACCGGCGGGGAGACTGGCTCGTGGAACGCGCGGCGCCGGCTCGGGAGGAGACAGCGGCGGCGCCGGATGCTCAGGCCGTCTCCGGGCACGCGCGCGCATCCCGCGCGGCGGGCAGGTTCATGCAACACTAGCCTCACGGCGCGACACGGCCGCGGGCACCATGCACACGTGCATGCATGCGCCGGCCGGCCTGCGGCGAAAAAATGTCGATCGGTGAGGCGACCAGGGGGGCCGAGCTAAAAGCAGCCGCGTGAGCGTCGTCGTCGGCCGGGGCAGCGTGGGACGTGTGGCTACGGGAGCGCGGGAGGCTCGTCGGCAATGGATATATTTGGGGGCGGCGGAGACGTGGTTGCTCAAGGGAAGGGAAACGGTCTCCGGAGTGTCGTGGGCTAGGGCCTAGGGCTAGTGCTGCTGTGCTGGTTATTTTGGGCGCTGTTGAATGCTGATGTGCGACCTGTTGAGTTTAATTAATCCATGTGTTAATTATGAAGAATTTCCACTATTTCTAACCATTATGCACAAGGGATTCGTGTCTCTTCGAATTATCGTATCTGTTGGATGCATTCTTCGAAAGTCTTTATATATGTGTAATCTTATCATCAATAAAGACAACCGTTCACTTTACATCTTGTCTCTCGTTCTTTACTCGAAACACGTTATCAGCAAGCTCTACCGAGAGACACGGATCGCTGGAACAACAGGAAGGAGCGGTTACGATCCTGACGCTCACCGAAGGATCGTCGTTCCCATCTGCTTGCTCCACGCCATGGCGTTAGGATCCATGGCGCTGAGAGATCAGATAGCGGCTGCGACGACGGCGCTCGTGCGCTCGCTGTGGTCAGGCAGGGTGGCAAGATGCAACGCACAAGAAGAGAGGCGCCAGATGGAGCATGCATGTAGTAGTAGTTCAATCAGGACCGAGAATCACTTCATCGAAACTGGCATATGCACATAAAGAATGGATGAAGCGTGCTACAAGTAAGATCTACTCACGATTCATTGCATTCTTATGTATATTGGACGATAGGAGCAGCAAGATGGCGACCATGGTGTTCGCAGACCCCGTTGCTTCCTGCGTGGAGTGCGCGCACCGCGAGCATGCCGGTGCAGATCCTACAGCCGCACGTTTGCGCCGCTGCCAGTGCAGGCCTTTGAGCCGGCCGCGCAGCACTTCGCGCATCTGGTGCCCGAGCCCGCGCCACGCCGTGACTGCGCTCGCCCGCGCCCGGCCACGCCACGCGGTGGGTGCGCCCGCCCGCGCCAAGCCGTGGCCGACCCCGCCCGACCGCGCCAGGCCTGGGCTGCCGATGGCGTTGGATGCGGCCACCGCGCCGCAGTACACGGCCACCGCGTCGCGTCCAGCGCCCGCTCCGCACATGGGCGCCCGGCCGCCTCCCTGCGCCGCTTCCCGCGTCCGTGCGCACGGCCGCCTCCGTGTGCCGCTTCGGGCCGGGCCGCGTCCCGCGTCCGTCCGCCGCCCGCGCCGTATTCCGGCCGTGCCCGTGGTAGCCTGGCCCCAGAGGCTGCTACTCCTTCTGGCATGGCTCGCCATGGTGGAGACGACAGCGAGCCCGTCGAGCCAAAACGGCGACGAGGCGGTTACAGGATTTCTCCCGGTGGAAATCGCTCGGGAGAAAAGAGATGGAACCTTATCTCTTCGGCTGTTTTCAGTTCAGCCCTTGTCGTTTCTCATAATCACGAATGAGTTTCTGCAGTTTCTCAGAATCACGAATGAGTTTCTGCAGTTCTCTAAGCCTCCATGCTTATTTAGCCTATTTTTCTGTTGAGTTTTAAATTCCAGAAATATGTGGTTGCTAATGCTTAACGTGTTGATTTGCGATTGAGAATCATTATTTTTCTCGCAAAACAATCTCGTTGCGATTGAGATCAATTTTCTCTCGCAAAATATTAATTCACCTTGCTGAATTATCTCGCAACTTGATACAAGATCATCTCATTTCATTTGAGGTCTATACAATTCAAATTTTTCACTTGAACATCAAGTTTGCAACATCATTACTATTCATTACAATAGTAGTGTATTTCTGTTGAGTACGATGTATTCCAGAATGTATTTATTTCCATGTTCAACACATGTCGAGATTAATACGTCTATCTGCAATTGAAATTTTCAATTTCTTGCAAATAAAGATGCAAAATTCGAAGTGTTGTTTTTCAAATTGATGCTTGGGACCACAAGGTAGTCATATGGATTTAGTGCCTATGCAGATTATCGATGATTACTGATAAAGCCTATATTTTATCGTTTTGACATTATGATTGCTTTACAAAGTGCTCTCCCACACATTTTACTAAGTCATGACATAAGGCATTACGAGTGAGTATATATTGATTTCATCAGATTATACTCCTAGTGTTGTGAGATCTACTCTATTTTGGACATTATCTTCAAGGTGTCATTCTTAGCAATTTGAGATTCACACTAATGGTGTCAAGATAACTCTTGAAATACTCATTAATTTTGCTAAGTTTATTACAACATCAACCATGATGATCTTTAATTTACTGAATGTAAATTGATTATCTCTGGTTTACCCATAGCGGTAACATATGGCTATAGAATTTGAGGCATTCGCCCTCAATGGCCACCACTGCCCTATCTGGGCCATGGATATCATGATCACTCTTGTGTCTCATGGAATAATGTGTGCAATCCAGGATTCACTTCTGGTCAGGATCACACCGCTAACAGAAATATGTTGTCTTATACATTATAAGGCATTAGATTCAGATCTCAGCATCTGGTTATTCTGTATCAGCAATTCTTGGGACACAATGAACTTAAGGGCGAAGGTTTGAAGCTCACTTCAACCTTCAACCTGACATCACAAATGATGATGGGACTCTATGGGCACAGAGAATGTGATGGTTGAATATGCCTCAACCGACATGTTTGGAGACTATGAATGGTCTTTCAATCTCCTGAGTGGTCAATATAATTAATGTTCATTTATGATGTTGTAACAACAACATAAGTATTATTGTCATCATATATTGTATATCACAATATATTGTATCAGCACTTTGGTACAAATACATTTGTATGTATTCTATATATCTAACTGTGATTTTCTTGAGGATCTTCGTGTCTATATATAGATTTCTACGGGGGTCAATTTGATGTAAGATGATATGTGCCTTGTGGATATATGCACCACAAACTCTATACTCAGGGAAGTGAAATGTTTCCACTCTCGTTGAGAGAAAGGAGATATTGTAAAATCGCTAGACGCGATGAGGTATTTGATGGCTCAACTCGAGTCATATTTACTATCCCTGTGGGTACTTGAGTAACGTCAGGATGCTTCACTGCCTCCAAGTTTAACTCGTACCCTACGAAAGTATAGAGGTATCCATCAAAATAGTTTCCATAGCGAAACTTATGATGACAACAAAGAGAAATAACTTCTCTTTACCATATGCAATGGATATGGCAAGCACATTCTCTATGTATCATCTGGATTGTTCTACACATACTACAAAACCCGTAGCACATGTTGCACCCAAGATAGTTTTCCAAAATGTCTTGTACATGACAAACTTGGCATACTCGCCTTGGTCATCGAGACATTGGGTTGAAACCAAAACTATCAACAATTCCAATAGTTTATGATTATTATGATGCTAAATTCTAACAATATTTGGATTTTATGTGCACTACATGTGACAGGGAGAAGCTAATTTTAAGGCTCACGCACCTTAAAATCTACGCTGAACCACCCATACTCCTTGAACGCATCAAGTTGAGGTAAGTGGCGCTTCCCATCCATTGACTAGACTATTCAGGTGTTCCATGGTTCTAAAAGACACATCTATACGATGGTCTCAAGTGTGGTTTATCCACACGAAACCATTGGCTCATTATCCTGACACCGATTTCAAGCAAATCGAATGGATAACATTGTTGGGAGACGTAGTAGTAAATCAAAAAAAATCCTACGATCACCAAGATCTATCCATGGAGAAACCAGCAACGACTGGGGAGAGATTGCATCTTCATACCTTTGAAGATCGCTAAGCAGAAGTGTTACAAGAACACGGTTGGTGGAGTCGTACTCGCAGCGATTCAGATCGCGGTGGATTCTGATCTCAGCATCGAACAACGGCGCCTCCGCGTTCAACACACGTGCAGCCCGATGACGTCTCCTACGCCTTGATCCAGCAAGGAGGAAGGAGAGGTTGAGGGAGATCTCCGACAGCACAACGGCGTGGTGACGGTGGAGCTACGTGGACTCCGGCAGGGCTTCGCCAAGTGCTACGGAGAACGAGGAAGAGGAAGGGTAGGGCTACGCCGAGGGAGAGAAGTCGTGTCTCAAATCAGCCCGAACCCTTGCATATATATAGGAGGAGGGAGAGGGAGGGCTGCCCTGGCCCCTCCTCCAAGAAGGAGAGGTTGGGCCGAACTAGGGGGAGAGTCCACCTCCCACAAGGGAAGTGGATCTCCTCTTTTAAAACCCTTTTGCCCTTTATCTCTTGATCCCAGCCGCATGGGCCTTTCTAGAAGGTCTTGGCCAGCCCAATAAGGGATGGCACAACTCCTCTAAGGGCCCACAAAGTCCTATGGTCGTCACACCCCTCCCGGGGGTCCTTCGGCACCCTCCCGACACTCCCGGTACACTACCGATGAGTCCGAAAACTTTCCGATGACCAAAACTGGACTTCCTATATATCAATCTTTACCTCCGGACCATTCCAGAGCTCCTTGTGACGTCCGGGATCTCATCCAGGACTCCGAACAACCTTTGTTAACCACGTATACTTTTTCCCTATAACCCTAGCGTCATCGAACCTTAAGTGTGTAGACCCTACGGGTTCGGGAGACACGTAGACATGATCGAGACATATCTCCGGTCAATAACCAACAGCAGGATCTGGATACCCATGTTGGCTCCCACATGCTCCACGATGATCTCATCGGATGAACCACGATGTCGGCGATTCAATCAATCACGTATACAATTCCCTTTGTCTATCGGTATGATACTTGCCCGAGATTCGATCGTCGGTATCTTTATACCTTGTTCAATCTCGTTACCGACAAGTCTCTTTACTCGTTCCACAGCACATCATATCGTGGCTAACTCCTTAGTCACATTGAGCTCATTATGATGATGTCTTACCGAGTGGGCCCAGAGATACCTTTCCGTCACACAGAGTGACAAATCCCAGTCTCGATTCGTGTCAACCCAACAGACACCTTCGGAGATACCTGTAGTGCACCTTTATAGACACCCAGTTACGTTGTGACGTTTGGCACACCCAAAGCATTCCTACGGTATCCGGGAGTTGCACAATCTCATGGTCTAAGGAAACGATACTTGACATTGAAAAGCTTTAGTAGACGAACTACACGATCTTATGCTATGCTTAGGATTGGGTCGTGTCCATCACTTCATTCTCCTAATGGTGGATCCCGTTATCAACGACATCCAATGTCCATGGCCATGAAACCGTGACCATCTATTGATCAACGAGCTAGCCAACTAGACGCTTACTAGGGACATGTTGTTGTCTATGTATTCACACATGTATTACGGTTTCCGGTTAACACAATTATAGCATGAACAATAGACAATTATCATGAAATAGGAAATATAATAATAACCATTTTATTATTTCCTCTAGGGCATATTTCCAACAAACATTGCAGAATTCTCCTTGAGTGCCTTCTCTATGGCCCTTGGATTAAGTCTTAGCAATTTGTCCTAATGTCTAGACTCACAATGGTTTGGTAGAATCCTATATCCAAAGAGTTGAGCTCATTGCATTATCTTTATTTGGAGTTGCAACTTACCAACTTTACATTGGAGTCATGCAGTTTTACACACTCATGACCAAACTGCATACTATTATTCCCCTCTATCTTTAATACGTAGAAATCTACCAAGTATTTCCCATCTATGTTAATTCAGTTGCATACCGATATCACCACCCAGGATACATCATTGGCCCCTCAACATATTGTTGGGATCTATGTGAGGAATAAATGTATTTCCGTCAATACCTCAAGCCCCTCGCATGGGGAGTTATTCAAGGCCAGTATGCTGATTCATGGGGAATATTTCCAGGTATTAGGGGGAGATTTCAAGTACCATAAAGAATGCCAGGAAATTAATGGAATGTTAAACACATTTCTGCCTCAAATCCACGTACTCAAAGAGCTGAACCATGCGTTCAGAAGGTTTGCAACACATTGCAAATAACCTGCCAAATTCATTTACTGACTATAAAGGTGTCACACAATCCTACAATCCTGCAAAAGTACGCCTGAAAGAGTGAAGGTACCAACAAAATCCACTCCACTCCCCGTTCAAAGCAACAGGGGGAGATGTATGGCAAAAGTACATCAGGATCCAGCTTCTCGCAAGCAAGGATATCAACGCCTGTGAATCAGTAAATGCAAGTCAACTTCACGTTGACAGACACCTAATGGGTAGTATATACCCAGTGGATAGGAAACCTCCACCAACCCAGGTCATAGTGCACACAATGACCGGGACATCGGAATACCGACTCAATCGCATTGGGAAATCGCGAGCAGTCACCATGGGTAACGATATTTCCATCAACTCTGTATTGATATATAAATTCTGGAGAAACATATAACCGGAAGTCTACAATTGTCGACATACATTTCTCAACTAGATTGCAAAAATCTTTCACATGATTCAGGTCCAAAGACCATGGCCATGGCAAAGTGTGAACAACACTCGGACTGAACTCAAGCAAAGGGTATAATCTAGGTAGAAATGGTCTTGCTCAATAATGGGAAGGTATTCTTCAAAAGAAATACCTACGCCAGTTTTCTTCTGGAAACAGAATTGAGGACAACGAGGTGGTGAAACAAAGAGAACGTATTGTAGCACAAGGGTTCACGCAGATACCCAACTATTCTCCAGAGGTGAAATCTCTTTCTGAAAACTTATATCATTGGCAGTATAAAATCATCTATCTGTGCGGTTGATAGATGTAGTGATCACATATCCATATGGATCACTGGATTCAGACACATATGATTGACTCCCGATGGAATCTCACTTCTGAATCGAAATGCAAAACGCAATATACATTGTGTAAAATCAGTAAGTCACCATAAGACTTATTGTTGTCGGTACATATGGTACAACCGACATAGTGAGTTCCTTGTACACAAGGATTACTCCTACAATGATGATTATCCATGTTTGTGTGTCTGCAATGACAACACATGTAATCATCTAAATGACAGACTTCAAAATGAAGGATTTGGGTAAACCAAAATACCGCTCGTTACTACAACTTGAGCCCCTTCATTCATATATTATGATATACTATGTTGTCTATATCCAAAATATATTGGAGAAATTCATTGTGGAAAAATCTTATCCATCCATAACTCTCATGGTAGTTCATTCTCTAGACGTAGAGAAAGATCTATTTAGACCAAGATATAATGGAAATGAGATATTGGGACTCAAGGTTCCATAATGCCATTGGATCCACCAAACATAATTGGTTGGTACTCAAGAATATCTTTCGATATCTCCAAGGCATCAAACATCTTGTCCTGGTTTTTCAGTTTCACAAAAATGTGAACACCGATATCGTTGGATACATCGATCAGATCCCTACTATGTCAAATCGTAGACAAGCTTAGTGTTCCTACTAGGTGTAGTAGCCCTCTCATGAAGAGTCTTCAAAACAGACCTCATGGCTACATCCACCAATCATTATCTCAACGATAATGTTTCTTGTGTTGCCCGGATGCAAACTGGTTACGCAATAAGCAATATTGCTATACTGCATATATTTCAAATTAAATCATGTGACTGATTTGTTCATGAAATCTCTATCAACTTTTACATTCCAGAAATATGTTCATGGAGTTGGTATGTGACGGCTTCAAAATTTGCAAGAATCAGGGGGAGTATCTTCCTGAATTGTTCCTGTTCAATGCATCATATTATACTCTTTTTCCCTTCATGGGTTTACTATACATGTTCTCGTAAAGGTTTTTAATGAGGTAATATCAACATGAGATCATATGTCATACTTTATGTTTTCCCCACTGGGGTTTTTATGAAAGTACATACGACATATTTATTGTCCTCAAAATTCTACGAGTTTCTCGTATTGAGTTAAAAGAGACAATAACATTGAAATGTTGCATCATTATCTCCTTATTTTTCCCACAAGGTTTTTAGAGGAGTTTTATTTGACTCTTGACCTGGTGCTGCTGTGATTACTGTCCTAGAGGTCTTATTTCCTTGCTTTTGTTGGTCTATGTAATGATACTTTATGTTGAATATGGTTGCCGCTTCACCCCCTCCCCCTCCACCTGACTGCTGCCATGGTTTGATGGGAATTCGGAGGTGGGGGTGTTTGAACTTCCTGTTTATTTTCTTTATGTTTTAGCTAGTAGTTTTGAACTTGAACTTGTAGCTCGGATCTTGACCGTTTTGTTTCTGATAATGAAAATCGAAAAGGATGAAAGCCCTTTTTTGGCTCAAAAACAACTAATGAATATACTTTGTCACAGAGAAACAACAACACATGAATAAGGTAAGGGTGTAACTTCTCTTGACGTACCAACGGTTTAGTTCAGTTAAGTATAATACTCCCTCCATTTCTAAATATAATTCCTTTTAAAGATTTTTAATATGACCTACATACAAAGCAAAATAAATGAATCTGCACTCTTAAATGTGTCTTTATACATCTGTATGTAGTTTATATTGAGATCTCTAAAAAGATTTATATTTAGGAATGGAGGGAGTAGAAGTTTTTCTATGGCACTATATAAAGCATAATTCGTTCACGCAACTAACTAAAACTCTTCAAACATATCCTTATTTATTAAAGCAGGATATGCTAATCTTATACTTCCTTCGTTTCTAATTATAAGTATTTTAAGAGATTGTACTAAAGACTATATACGAAGCAAAGTGAACAAATCTACACTCTAAAATATGACAATATACATTCATATGTAGTTCGTAATGAAATCTCTTAAAAGATTTATATCGAGGAACGGAGGGAGTAGAATATTTGTTTGGATACCTCGTGTTGTCTGTCATCTAGTATATAATATATATTTTTCACTAAGATTTGTGGGGATGGATTGATTGGATTTCTACCCCCGTTTTTATTTGTGATGCATATGATGGGACTTCTATATATTTTCCTTGGCATAAAATGAGGATTCATAGATACTTGCTAGGTACACACACACCATATGTGGTCTACTCCTAGGTGCAGACACATTACCTCCTTTCCAGTTTACAGGGCTCAATTTCAAAATCTCTCCAACCAAGGTAGATGGTGAATGGTGGAATAAATTTCATAGTTTGCATTAGTAATTAATTAGTACACTCGTTTTTTTCAAAAATATTGTGTTTATCAATACATTAATTACAACACATGCATGCATGACCACGAAGACCTCCTCCAATGTATTGGTTCTTAGGTATGGTGTTAAGTGGGTTAAAAACTTTAGCAACTAATTTTCTCAATGCAAAGGTGCTTAGCTTTTATAGCTATGCTTCTCTCATTTAATTGTTTCACACTTAAAGTCCTTTATTCATTCGTTGGTAGCAATTTTGCATAGGTTCACGTGTTTAGCATTGTTTTCTCTCAGGATTACTATAATATTCTCTCTCCTCCTTAATTGTTCCGCACATCATTTTTTTCCATGTGGCACCCTTAGCACCATTACACCTTGGAGCACCGAGAAGGGTCTAAATGTCCATTGATAAGTTTTCTTTTAATACTTGCATCGGGTGATTTAATGCAGCTCAAAATCCAAACATGTGATGGTAGTAAGTACTAGTAGAATTGAGACTTATAAAATGAAAAGAAAAACACAATTTTTTTAGACGAGCTTTGTAAACCTGAAAGGAGGGAGTATTGCATAGCTTTAAAAAAAGTTCTGTTAGTCGTACATGAATTGCTGGATTTAATGATGTTTTAAATACAGTTAATTAATGTGTTCTCTTGTTAGGTCAATAATAGTGACTCGTATGGAATGATACTGTGCTAGCTTTCCCCTACAAAAAGCTGAAAGGAAGAAATATTCCTTCAGACCGCCCGTGTATACGTGATTACAGATACGCATGCAAGGCTTGCAAACTGTCCTGTATATCCATGAACTCATGCTCTGGATAAAAGTGAAGTCGACTGCAAGGGAGTCATGCATCATGCGAAAGTCAGTAATATATTCAAGCGAAGCACTACCCTGACAAAAGCACATGCAAATTAATAATCAAATTCTCAAGAGGGATTACATGCATATGGGCGTGCGTCTGTGTTCATTGCAAGAGCCGAGCACTGGAAAAAAATCTGGTATCACCGGGTGCTCACGTGACATCTGGCAGTACGAATCTCAAAGCAGGCAACCTTACTTATCCTTAACCAGAGACTAAATCAAGCGTACCGTCTGCAACTCATGCTGCCGGTGTGCTTCGCTCCGGCTGCTGGCCACATCGCCGCCCGTGATCGATGCTCACAAAAAAAACTCCTGTCGCTGGGGTTATCCGCTCCTACTGCTCACCACATCACCGTCGGTGTCCTCCTCGACGCTAAGCGCAACTCCTCTGCTCCACAACTTTCATTGGCGGCGCAGGTCGCGGCACAGTCGAAGCTGCTCTCCGGCGTGCTCCGCCACGCCGGGGCCAAACTCTCCTGCTCGTGGCTCTTTATCCCCGCCGGCACTCGCCATGTTTTTTGGTGGCACAGCTCCCGGCACCACGCCGCTGCCGATGTCCCGTCGTCCATGGTGACGCTCCTCGACCACACTCGCGGCCATCAGAAGCTGAGAGGATGGGAAAAGGATCAGCTAATTGATGAACACACGTAAAGCTGAATGCTTTTTTTTGCTACTCACGACGGGCTGGATGTTTGGATTGCCAGATGTCACGCACTCGCTATGGTCTCATGTTTGCCTTTGTACGACCTGGTGGTATCAGATTTTTTTCCCGAGCACCAGCCTGAACTGCATGTATGCATGCATGCGCTGCTGGCGTCATGCACGGGGTCATGCGTCGAGATCGTTGTTGCGTCACATGCTATCTACCCATTACGGGTTAAAATACATATAAACAAATCAAATAAATGATTAAGATCGTCTTTAAGGGTCAAGCTTATTTCTATATGAATCAAATAATGATTAAAATCATCTCTAACGTCGAAGCTTATTTCTTCCTCATACGTCCGACCATCTACGGATGCCTATTTCCAAAATCCAACAGTCTAGATAGTCCGAGCTTCCTCTAATCAAGATCATATGAGAGGGGGAAATGTCGTTGTACGGGCTTCCTTGATGTTATCTTCAACACACGGGCCCAACACAAAACCCCACTCCACGACGCATCCTTCCCTCTTCTTGTCGCCTCCTCCCCTTCCCGCTCTGCTACTTGTGGTAGCGAGACATTTTTTCATAGAGCCCTCTTCTTTAAAACCGGATGAATCATACCTCAAATTTGTCATGGCGCCCTCTCTCCTTCACATTGTACTTTCCCATGGACCACCAAAGACGAGTCCCCTGCCAACCGCCCCGCTTCGTTCCCCTCCCTCCATGTTCGTGCCGATCCACCACCGCCATAACGGGGATGAACCATGTACCGGTTCTGCCATCGCAAGTGCAAAGGCTCATGCAATTTAAGACTACATCCCAAAAGGTTGACACATTCTCACACTCTTGCAGTGACCGCATCTCCTTCAATTTTTTTCTACATTCCAAGTGCCTCCTTTTCAAATGCACAAACATAAAGAAGACAAAACATTGTATTACCCCTCCCAAGTTCTCATTTTCTTACCTCTCAAATTGTCTCTGGCCAAGTGCCTCCTCAGATGCTCAACCTTGAACAAGAAAAGGCATTGTATTTGTTCTCCCATGTTATCATTCTTCTTACATCTCAAATTATCTCCAATACACAATGTGATGTCTCTTCTTAACATTCGATAAACCATATTATTGAGATAGTAAACCAAAAATAAGAACAAATCACATTGATAACAACATGTGTGTCCATGGCTGCAATCAGTTCCAAAGGATAGTCGTGTGTTGCAACGGGAGCATACTTGTTCTCATGTTCTAATGGCGCAAACACTAATTGTGTCCAACAAACGATCTCATGCACACCAGGTGACAATGCCTGACTTCTTTTTACCACCTCTCTCCATCCCTCTACAGCTTGTTCTATAAAGCTGCTATCACTATACAAAATGAATCTCTCCCTCTCCTAGGTTTGGCGGCCTGTTCATCGAAGTAACACACACTCTCCCTCTCCCTCTCCCTCCCTCTCTCCTTCAGTAATAGAAAGTTACTCTCTCTCTCTCCCTCCCTATACCATCCCTCTCTCACACTCTCTTTCCTAGTTCGACGGCTTGTTCTTTGGAGTTGCAGCCACTATTCTAGAAAACGAATCAAACGGCCCATTCCACTCTATATGCATGTCAAGAAAATAGATATTTGGGTTTGTCGAATTATCACATGAATATTTAGGAAAAAAAATCATCAACTCACCAGATGAGTTCAAGGGACTGCTTGTTGGCAGCTATAATTAGAGTCGCAATGCAATTAGCAAAATAAGCAAGAAGTTATTGTTATATACATTTTCTATGGCATTCTCAGCATGCGCACAACAACTTTGGGAAGCAAATAGTGGAAACTCAGCAACACGAAGTTACTCTCGTTAGAAATGTAGTCACATATTAACCGACAATCTACTTATTTCTCCTTCCTGAACATGCATTAAAAGCAAAAGCATGACCGTAGAAGAACAAGTATATACTTACAAACAATATTCTTCTACTTTGATCAACCACGTGCAATAGTTGATATAACTATATTGATATGATATTGTGCTAAGATAAAAAAAATCAGAGAAAAAAATACGTGGAAAGGAAGATCAAAAACAAAATTACTTGATGCAGACCTCCACGGAGAGGAGGGTAAGTACAAGTTCAAAATTGCTATTGATCCAAGGAAGATCATATGCGAGAGCAAGAATCACGATTGTTTTTTAAAACTATGACGTATTCTATAGCACATTTGAAAACTATAAGTCCGTACGCAAAAAATTCAGAAATATGACCCCGTCGGCTTGCGGTGGGCCGAAGAGAGGCCCGTCGCCCTGCAGTAGGCCAAAGAGGGGCCCGTCGGCCTCCAGGCGACCGAAGAGCGCCCATCGGCCTCCACGCGATCGAAGAGCACTCTTCGGCTTCCCGTTGGCCGAAGAGTGTCAGGGGCACAAAACTTAATTAAGATGGACTCAAATGAAAAGGTTATCGACATGAAAAATCTTCGTCTCGTCGAAACTGTTGATTTTGATATAAAAATCATCTTAATCTGAGGTTGTATGCAACCTATAGAGCCAAAACAAGGTTAGGGGCAGAAGATTTTTCATGTTGATAACTTTTTCGTTTGAGGCCATCTTAATTACGTTTTATTTTCCTGACACTCTTCGGCCAACGGGAAGCCGAAGAGTGCTCTTCGGTCGCCTGAAGGCCAACAGGCCCCTCTTCGGCCTACTGCAGGCCGACGGGCCTCTCTTCGGCCCACCCTAGGCCGACCGACCACTCTTCAGCCCACCGCAGGCCGACAGGGTCATATTTCTGATTTTTTTACGTTCAGTCCTATAGTTTCAAATTTACTATAAACTACGTCATAGTTTTGAAGAAAAAAAATCAAGAATCACTCTTTTATTAATTCGTGTAGAAAAGAACACAAGCTATCATGAAGTATCACCCAAGACGTCAACATTACTCATTTGCTTAAAATATATTATGAACATCAGAATTTAATATGAAGATACATGAGACTTTTGAGTAGACATTAGAGTGTGTGTTTTGGTGGCTTTTCAGCATAGAAGATAAATAATAACACAATTAATCGAGGGTGATGAGGCAGCGAAAAGTGTTTGCTCTATTACCATACATGCAACTGTGAGAAGTAAACTCCAGGAATTGATTGAATATGTCTGCCTCTATGTATTAACATCAGCCCCATTACACTGCCCATGCCCATTGCATAGAGGAGGCTCGGTGTGTGTCTAGCAGCACCAGCAGACCAAGGATGTTAGTGATGGGGGCCAATATTTACATATACACTGTATAAATAATACAACTTTCATACAATGGTTTGAAATTAGTAAAAAAAAATACACTGCATATTCTGTAATGGTCCTGAAATAACATTAAATGTACTACACCTTATTTTCATTTCAGCTCCACCCATCTCTAGCAGGTCGACCGAAGATGTGTTTCTCCATGGGAAGGTGACTTTTCTTGCAGGCGTAAATATTTCATTTTGTTATCATCCATAGCACACCTTACAAATAAAGGACATGATTGATCATTTATGGCTCATCTCATGGCTTTAGCACCAATTGCATCATGCCTATTTTCTAGATAAAATGCGCCTGAAAACAAAATTTAGTAAGAATATGAAGTGAAAATTATTCAGTTATGCAGTCAACCAAAATAAATTCAATAATATTAACACCATGCAAAAATGTTGAAAACTTTTGTTGACCACTCACCACCAACATGTTTTCGAAAAATTGTGCCTCAAGCAATATATGCAAATACAATGGTAGTTTTTTTACCTATTATATGTATTGCACACAACTTCATACCATTTTACCAAGCTGACAATGTTCACATAGTTCAGGCATCAAGATCAAATGGTAAGCAACTTAAACAAAGACAAACTGACAGTCTTCATGTCACAGAATAATAGACAAAAAAAAAGCTTGGGACCTTTTGAGATGACTAAAATTACTTAAATAATTTATCATAAGAAATTCAAGTCAGTTAGATATGGATTTCTTTTTCTAAGATGGCAGATGTGAAATCTAGTGGGAAATAGAACACTTAATGGTAAACCAAATCGTGTACATGTGAGGCCAAGCACATCAATTTCAGCAACGTGTCCCCACTATCGAGATTTTCATATTATAAGCATTTCCCAAATTGTTAAACAGACATACAAAGGAACAAAGAGATGCCCCCGTACACGGTACACCCCTAGGTTTTTTTCGCATATGGGTTACACAGTAAAACTATTCAGCATTATGTGAGAATAAAATGAACTACATGTAATCAACATATGCACTAATTGCTTCATAATTTGGTTATGCGACTATCGTGGGGTTACATGTACTATACCTTGTGAAAATGTCAGGAAGCGATGAAGAACATGTTGGGAAACGTCGCATGGGAAACAAAAAATTTCCTACGCACACGCAAACCTATCCATGGTGATGAGCATCTACGAGAGGGAGAGTGGATCTACGTACTCTTGTAGATCGCTAAGCGGGAAGCGTTAAGAAATGCGGTTGGTGTAGTCGAACTTCTTCGCGATCCAAGTCGCCGAGCGTCCCGCGATCCAATCACGAACCGTCCCGCGAACACATCATGATCCGTCCCGTGAACTCATCACGATCCGTCTCACGATCTTGATCACGATCTGTCCCGCAAACTCATCACGATCCGTTCCGTGATCACATCACGAACCGTCTCGCGATCTCGATCACGGTCCTTCCGATCTAGCGCCGAACGGACGGCACCTCCGCGTTCAGCACACGTGCAGCTTGATGACGATCTCCACCGTCTCGATCCAGCGAGAGGAGGTGGAGAGGAGAGAGAGTTCACCGGCAGCGTGACAGCGCTCCGGTGATGGTGGTGGAGCAATTCCGGCAGGGCTTCGCCTAAGCGCTGCGGAACTACGATCTAGAGGAGAAACTATGCACCGGTGGAACGGGTAGCACGTGGCCGGAAATTCTGTCCAAAAACCACCCAATCCACTAGTATATATAGGAGGAGAGGAGAGGAGAGGCAGCCAAGGCCTTTGGGTCGGCCGAAATAGGAGGTGGGAGCAATCCTACTTCACCTCCAATCCTAGTTGGAGTAGGATTGCCTCCTATTGGCTGATTTTCCACTTTTTGCTTTAGGACTTTCTCTCCTGCGCCATGGGCCTTTGTGGCTGTTTTCCCAGCCCACTAAGGGCTGGTTAATACTCTCCCACAGCCCATGGACCTCTTGGGGTCGAAGTACCCCTCCCGGAGGTCTCCCGGTACACTACCGGCACTCCCGGTACACTACCGATGAGCCCGAAACTTTTCCGGCGACCAAACTGGGACATCCTATATATGAATCTTTACCTCCGGACCATTCCGGAGCTCCTCGTGACGTCCGGGATCTCATCCGGGACTCCGAACAACCTTCGGTAACCACCATACATAACTCTACACTACCGAAACGTCACCGAACCTTAAGTGTGCAGACCCTGCGGGTTCGAGAACTATGTAGACATGATCGAGATACCTCTACGGTCAATAACCAATGGCGGGACCTGGACGTCCACATTGGTTCCTACATATTCTACGAAGATCTTTATCGGTCGAACCTCTATGTCAAGGATTCAGTTAATCCCGTATAACGTTCCCTTTGTTCTTCGGTATGTTACTTGCCCGAGATTCGATCGTCGGTATCTCCATACCTAGTTCAACCTCGTTACCGGCAAGTCTCTTTACTCGTTCCGTAATACAAGATCCCGCAACTAACAATTAGTCACATTGCTTGCAAGGCTTATGTGATGTTGCATTACTGAGTGGGCCCCGAGATACCTCTCCGTCACACGGAGTAACAAATCCCAGTCTCGATCCATGCCAACTCAACAGACACCATCGGAGATACCTGTAGAGCACCTTTATAGTCACCCAGTTACGTTGCGACGTTTGATACACACAAGGCACTCCTCCGATATCCGTGAGTTGCATGATCTCATGGTCATAGGAACATATACTTGACATGCAGAAAACAGTAGCAATAAACTGACACGATCATATGCTATGTTTGTAGTTTGGGTCTTATCCATCACATCATTCTCCTAATGATGTGATCCCGTTATCAAATGACATCTCATGTCCATGGCTAGGAAACCTTAACCATCCTTTGATCAACGAGCTAGTCCATTAGAGGCATACTAGGGACATGGTTTTGTCTATGTATCCACACATGCATTTAAGTCTCCGATCAATACAATTATAGCATGGATAATAAACGATTATCATGAACAAGGAAATATGATAATAACTAATTTATTATTGCCTCTAGGGCATATTTCCAACAGAACATCAGAGAGGTGTCATGAGCGAGTGAAAGGTAGAGTGGGATGGGCACCGGACCTGAAGGAGGTAGAAACTATGAAGCACCGATATAGCGAAACCGATATGAAGATATAGGTACGGCTATACGGGATACGATATTTTCTAGAAACAGCAATACGACGATACATCAAGCATATATAAATAATAATAAAATGACATATAATAAAAACTAGAGTGAATTCCTGTTTTTACCCTCTACTTTGACATTTTTGACACTAATACCCCATTTAGCGGGATTTCATGCGTTTTACCCCATTTAGCAAAAGTTATGTCACAAATTTACTCTGTTTAAAATTTTGTGAGTGTTCTGATTGGAAGGTCCCAATTGTCAAGTTCAGCTTGCCACATCAACGGTTTTTTCCTGCCTATTTTTTCCATGTTGAACCGGTCCTCGCAGCTTCTCCCGACCCGGCCGGCTGATATGATCGTACTAGGGCAGATCCTTCGCGTCTCCGGACAATGCGTAAGTCAGTTTCATAAGGTTGACGCGTATACACATGATCTTCTAATAAGTATCTTAATTTTGTCTGAAACAAACACCTCATCTGCCAATGCATGAGTAAGGAAAAATTCAGAATATAAAAATTGCTATGATAATGATGGTCAAAATTATATGGAATAGGGTACGAATGAGAGGGCCATAGACCCGCATCAACTGAGCACGGCCTTATGGGATCCTGCTATGTCGCCAAAGTAGAAAAAAACAACTAAGCACAGCCTGATAGTGTCACATACATGCACACGTCCATGCCAACGTCGACTGATATGTCTCCAATGTATCTATAATTTATGAAGTATTCATGCCATATTTACAATAATTCTATATGATTTTGGTATGATTTTATTAGAACTAACCCGGACTGACGCTGTTTTCAGCAGAACTATCATGGTGTCGTTTTTTGCGTAGAAATAAAAGTTTTCGGAATGGGTTGAAAATTTAGTATGATTTTTTCTGGACCAAAAGAGACCCCCGAAGCATTGGAGTTGGGCCAGAAGAGCTACGAGGAGGTCACAAGCCTGCCAGGAGCGGCCACCCCCTGGCCGCGTCTAGCAGGCTTGTCATCGCCTCGTGCCCCCCCTTGACATGAGATCGACCCCAAAAATTCCTATAAATATAGAAACCTCCGAAAAGAAACCTAGATCAGGAGTTCCGCCGCCACAACCCTCCAGAGACATGAAAAACCAATCGGGAGCCCGTTCCGGCATCCTGCCGAAGGGGGAAACCATCACCGGAGGTTATCTTCATCATCCCGGCGGTCTCCATAACGAGGAGGGAGTAGTTCACCCTCGGGGCTGAGGGTATGTACCAATAGCTAACTGTTTGATCTCTCTCTCTCTCTCGTGTTCTTGAGATGGCACGATCTTGATGTACCGCGAGCTTTATTGATATAGATGAATCATATGGAGTATTCCCCTCTCTATCTTGTTGTGATGAATTGAGTTTTCCCTTTGAAGTTTTTTTATATGATTGAGTCTTTAAGGATTTGAGAACACTTGATGTATGTCTTGCGATGGGATATCCATGGTAACAATGGGATGTTCTATTGATCCACTTGATGTATGTTTTGATGATCAACTTGCAGGTTGACCTTGGATAGACACACGTTTTTGTCTTGACTTTCTGGTAGAAACTTTGGGGCACTCTTTGAAGTTCTTTGTGTTGGATTGAACATGATGAATCTGAAATTATGTGATGCATATCGTATAATCAAGCCCATGGGTACTTGTGGTAACATTGGATCTAGGTGACATTAGGGTTTTGGTTGATGTGTATCTTAAGGTATTATTTTAGTACGAACTCTATGGCTGTTTGTGACACTTATAGGGATAGCTCATAAGATTGATCAGAAAAGATAACTTTGAGGTGGTTTCGTGCTCTACAATAATTTCTTCGTTAGTTCTCCGCTATTTATGACTTTGGAGTGAACTCTTTGTCGCACGAGAGGTACTTACATATGATTCAACTATGTCAATATTGTTGAGAGAAATTGCACTAGTGAAAGTATGAACTCTAGGGCTTGTTTCTAAGCATTGCAATACCATTTGTGCTCAATTTTGTCATTAGTTAGCTTATTGTTTTTATATTTTCATATTACAACAACCTATATCTACCACCATATTGCACTTGTATCACCATCTCTTCGCCGAACTAGTGCACCTATACAATTTGTCATTGTATTGGGTGTGTTGGGGACACAAGAGATTTCTTGTATTTGATTGCAGGTTGTTTGAGAGAGACCATCTTCATCCTACACCTTCCACGAATTGATAAACCTTAGGTTATCCACTTGAGAGAAAATTACCGCTGTCCTACAAAACTCTGCGCTTGGAGGCCCAACACGAGTCTACAAGAAGAAGGTTGTGTAGTAGACATCATCGGCTAGCTTGAAGGAGCCGTCACATTCCATGGGTCATATCTTGCCTTGATGTCACGGCTATACGGCCGTACTTGAGGATGTATGAAATCGCGCCGCCATCGTCGTCGCCACTATCTTACAATACCTAACCTTAGGTTCGAGCGAGCTTGATGGGTGTGTGCCGTACGAAACCTAAATGGGCAATGCAATCAATTGGGGGCGAGCGTGGCGCATGACCGGCTCAGGCGTTGTGCGTTGGACGTGATACAAGCGACCTCCATCGGGTCGGGCCTATTCAGGAGAAGCTGCGATGATTGGTCCAGCAGAGAGAAAAATAGACAGGAACAAATGATCGATGTGGCAGAGCGCTCGCAAAGTTTTAAACAGGATAAATCGTGGCGGAACTTTTGCTAAATGAGATAAAACGGATGAAATCTCACTAAATGGGGTAATTAGTGTCAAGAATGTCAAAATAGAGGGTAAAATCCGGAATTCACTCTAAAAACTAACATAATAAAATGTGTGGGATGAGATCAAAATATCGCAGTTGCCTAATTGCTTTCATGCCTCCTTGTTTCTCATTTTAAAATCTCACTATCATCAATGGGGTAAACACGACCACGGACTGCCTTACCCAATTCAATTTTATCCAACTATTACATCAGTACATCAATACATTACATCAAAATACCACCCACACTAGTTGCCTAATTGCTTTCATGCCTCCTTGTTTTTCATTTTAAAAGCACCAAGCTAATAGCATCAACTAGCATTTTTATCCAACAAGCATCATCCTTAGTAAGCACTTTTATCCAACTATTACATCAGTACATTACACGTCCATTACCTACATGAACGAATCAACGATACATCAAGGTAGGAACGGTACTGAACATCGACACTTTGGACATACTCATATCGACATTTTTTCTTTTATTTTAAATTAAAAAAGGCTATACTTGGGATACCCGTATCGAAGTTGTATCTGACGTATCGAGATATCGACGAAGTACTAAACGGTACACAGATTTCTGACGTATCGATGCTTCGTAGGGTAGAAATAGACCGTGGGGAAGAATCGTCGCAATCGAAGGTAGCCCGCAAGCTGAGCAACCGCTGCTTCTCCTGTGATACGGGGGCCGCCGTGTAGCCCAAGATAGCTTGCGTTCTCTATGCATAATGTTGATCCGGAACTTGGAGGTAGATATAGAGCGTGGAACAACATCGCCGTGGAACGATATGGTGGCCGCCGTATGGTACGTTGTAGATGGCACACCCTTTATATGTAGTACTAGCAACGTTGTAACGGGAAAATATCATAATCTCTAATGACCATAATCATATTTTGCTACATCACTGAGATACACTATCACTCTCATTTTCGTGAAACTGTAAATTTTTTTTGAAAAATAATGAACATTGTTTTAAACTCGGAAACATTTTTAAAATTTACGAACATTTTCTAAAATCAGGAACATTTTATACTATTTATAAATATGATTTTGCAAAATGTGAACAATTTTTAAAACGTTTTCTTGAATCGTCGAACACTTTTTTGAAATTGGTGGAACAAGTTTTGGAATTGATGATTTTTTTAAATGCATGATCTTTTTCATATCAGCAAACATTTTATGAATCAATAAAATATTTTTTTAATTTACGAACAATTTCTGGATTTTTTAGGAAACAATTCAATTCATGAACATTTTTTCAATTGGAATTTTTCAATTCTATTTCATTAAAAAATACTAAAACTTATGAACGTTTAAAAAATTGTGAACATTTCTCAAATATGAGCCATGGTTTTAAAATCACAAACATTTTCTGAATCCACAAACATTTATGAATTATTAAACATTTTATTTCAAAATTATCATTTTAATTTTTCCATACTTTTCTGAATTCCCAAAGTATTTAAAGTAAAAATACTATAACGGATAAGAAAAATGAAATTTAAAAAGCAGGTAGCTCATACATGGGCCGGTCCGAACAGGTGTGTTGTATCTTCTCCTAACGCGCAGAGTGTAGTATAAGAGGTTCTTGCATGGGCCGGGCAGTCTAAGATTTTTCTCTGTGAAACGTTTTTTATCGCTTAGAGATAACATTGGTGGATAATATTTTATAACTTTAGAGGCAATTTCAGTGACGTACCGCCAGAAGCACTCCTTCCTGTATTAATAGGTAAAGATTCTTCCACCGAGGCTACTCGTCACTTTGGCTGTTTGGCGTCAGTTAAACCGGCTGGCGGGCTCCTAATCTTGATTTGAATTTGAGGGTTCGAGAGGGAAGAGCACTCCATTCTTTGTGCAGAGGACTCACAAACCACCCGTTTACAATCGGATTGTGCTGTTCGGACCGCGGAAGCCATCTAACGTGGGTCTGTATCGCTTCGTAGAGCAGTCTGGAAGCGCTTTCTCTCGCAAACCGGAGACAAGTGTGAGGGGCTTTGCTGGAGTCCGGACTGCTGTCACACCCGCTTCTGACTGTCTTGGCCCACCCACCCCTCCCGCGCTTTCATACACGTGCCACTTACCGCGTCGCATTCATGCCGGCCTAAAGCATGCAACGGCCAGCTTTGATGTTGCGATGTGATCGAAGGGAGGAAGGGGCGACTTCCCGGGAGTTGCCGTTTTAATGTGGACGCAGCTTCCCAAGGAACCAACTCCGGCCGCTGCGCCGCATTGAAGCGGCTGATTGCCCCTTCGCATTGCCTGGTCATGGCTATATAAGCCGTGCTCCAGCATCGTCCACATCGCAGTCTATCCCCCCCCTCCTCCTCCTCCCCTCTTCCCGCCCATCTCCGTCCAGAACTCCGAGAATGGTCAAGTCATGGGCGTTGGCACCGGCAGGCGGCGGTTTCGAGGCAGACTTGAACGGATCGTGGCGACGCCGCCCTTGAACTTCGGAGTCGTTGAACTCTGTTGTCACCCCGCCGTATAAGCCAGTTAATTGAATTATCAGTTAGCTGCTTTGCTCGTTCATTTCGATTTATAGTCGTGCTGACCAAAATTTAAAATAAACCGGATGGCAAAAAGCAAGTTTTTTGTTTCTACTACCCACGCCAAGATTAAAGAAAAATTCACAAGTTTAAAAACAGTTCATTGATTTGAAAATTACATGAATGTGACAAAAAAAATATAAAACTGAAAGAGTTCATCGATTTCATGAAAAATCATGAATTTAGATCAAGTTCATGATTTTGAAAAAAAAGTTATGAATTTGAAATTTTTTTGCAAAATTGAAAAACATTCATTCCTTTGAAAATAAATGCACCAATAAAAAAATAAGTTCACAGAATTGAAAAAAAGTTCACAAATTTAAGCAAATGGAAAAAATAAAAAAATGAAAAATGAAAATGAAAAAAGGCGAAAAAATCAGACATAAAAGATGCCCAACAAGAAGAATAACAAAAGTAATTAGACACAACAAGTGAGTCGTCGTTGGTTATAGTGGGTGAACCTAGAACATTAGGTCTGGAGTTCTAATCCTTTTGCATGCGTCTATTTTTTGAATGTTAAAAAAAAGGAACAAATAAATGGGCCGGACCCATGACGAAAGGGTGTGCGCCGGTTTGTGTGACGCTACTCCATGCATATCGTATATTCCCTTCGTTCTTAAATATAGTCTTTCTAAAAATTCCACTATGGGTTACATAGACATAGTTTAAAGTGTAGGTTTATATATTTTGTTCCGTATGTAGTTTGTAATAAAATCTTTATAAAAACTTATATTTAGAAACGGAGAGAGTACAGTAATACGATCATATGTCCTTTCTTATTAAGAGGTATGGTCTAATAACCCTCTTTTGGGTGGATCGGATGATGCCGTTTAAGAAGCAGCCAAGTGACTGGCAGCACACACAATACTTTCACTTTTGTTACTTTTGTTGTGGTTAAACCACACGTCGGTCGCCAGGCCAAAAAGTAAAATAAAAATTGACGCAATGCACCAAGCAACGTTCTTCAACTTAATTTGACAGGTAACAGTACAGCATTCAGACAAACTTATACACAAGATAAATTATTCGGTCCTTATCACAACAGCTGACGCATTCACACATATATAACATACGCCCCAGCCTGTCCTTGCCATGAACACAGATCACAGAGTGCCTAAAAGATGACAAATGAAGCAGGAATTGACGAGCGGACTTTGAGGCATCTGTCTTGCGGAATATAAGTGACGGCGCGTCTGCTTCTGCCGTTCTCATCCATCGATGCCGTCACCGCCGGCTCATTCAGATAAGCATAGGTGCTTTTTTTCCACCTGCACCCAGTTGGAGAAGACGGTGGGTCTGTCATATCATATAATCCACCTAATTAAACACTACTCCTAAGAAGCTTCCCCGTAGACGTTAAGCAAATGTAAGATAGATAGATAGATACGATATCGCTAGAAATAAATTTTGGCTGGCGTGTACGTATGCTTGTGGTATGGCCCCGTAATGCATTTTATTTTCCAATCACCTATGTCGTATACTTCTTGGCCGCACATTATTGTGCTAGGACGGCATTGTGGGTTGTGACAGGGCATCCAACTTTGGGGGGAAAAAAGGAATTTGGATGGGGTGGGATACAGATTGTCTCCCACATCGCACCGGCTACCATTATACAGTTTTCAGAAAAATCGAGGCTAAAAGTATTGTTCAGAAAAAGGTCGCACTCGCGGTGCTAGAATAATTTGGCACAGGAAAGTTCTCTTGTGAGAAGAGGTTTACCAGTGCTTGATCCCAATCCTTAATTCGGCGACCCTGGTGGAAGCTGCCACCATCATTCGGTTCTTGGTGATGATGCCCTTGTCTCCATCGTTCCCCTCATCCTCGAGAATCTCCCTTATCATTTGCTCGAAGAGCATATAATCTTCCATCTGCTTTCCAGAAATTCAGTCACTCCAAAACCATTTTAATCATGCGTTCTTTTAAATTCAAAGCCAGAAGTTTCATGATCGTAGCAGGAGAAATGAGATAACAGAGCTTTTGTTGTCTTGTTCAGGCGACAAAGGAGACCAACGGCAGGATCTGACCTTATGACAGATAATGCAGAAATACAGTCGATCAGCAGCAGCAGCAGGGGTCTGACCTTAAGCGTCTTGGCTTTGGCTCTCGCGGCCTCCTTCTCGGCGGCGAGGCGGCGCTCCTCCTCCTTCCTCCTCCAGAACCCCTCGATTTCTTTCCTGGTGATGCTGAGCGCCATCTGTCCTGCCTGGATCGCCGATCTGGTGGCTGCAACTTAGCGTCCCTCTTCTTCTTCTTCTTCTTCTTCTTCTTCTTCTTCTTCTTCTTCTTCTTCTTCTTCCTAGGTTGAGTGTTGAGACGACTGAGGTGTAACAGGGACGCGCAGGGTCACCTCATATATACACTCTCCGGGTGCGTCACCTACTGATAAGCAAACCTAGTCTCAACTCACAAGTCATCTGAGCTACAGTGGATGTGAGAATGATAGGTTGGGAGCCGGGTCCCGTTTCCCGGGCCGTCTAGTTACTCTTCTCAACCATCGATCGCCGCCCATAGGTTTTGCAGCTTGTGCCTTTATTTATCTGTCGTTGGTTGAGTAAATGCCTTGTAAACTAATGCGGCCATCTTTTCAAAAACTAATGCGGCCAAAATAGGGAGGATAAAGACTTTGGGGCTTGTGGTGAAAGAATAAGACTGGGTCTGTGTCAACAAAAAGATGATCACCCTCATCGACACTTGTATTTATTTCTAATTGGTTAACTGGAGATGGTAATCTTAATAAGCAAGAGGCGTCACACAAAGTGATTCCTTAGCTTTGACTGCAAGTAATCACACCACATGCCCCTTCTTGTTTTTGCCGAGTGTTGACTAAGCTTCAGGTAAACACGATTTAGCTTCTTTTTTTTAGAGACTTTTCTTTTAGCCGAGCTTCACACAAACCGGTGTCTCTCTCTTTGGTGAAAAAAGGATTTTGGGGAGTTCGTGGGTTTTTTTAAGCGGAGGGGAGTTTTTTTTAAGGATCTGGGAGGGGAGTTTTTTTTTTTGAGGGGGGGAGGGGAGTTTGGTGGGGGTGCGGCTATACCACGCTTGCAGCGAGCGCGAGATGGGCCGGCCCAGGCATGCAAAGGCCACAACCTTGCTTTTCTACGTTTTTTGTTTTCGTTTTTCTTTTTCCTTTTTTACTTTCGTTTGTAGTTTCACATATTAGTAAATATATTTAAAAAATAAATTTAAATACAATATTTCAAATCAAAATGTTAGCAAGCATGTTTGAAAAATGTTGAATGTGTATAGTGAAAAAGTTTCTCATGTAAACTAAAAAAATGCAAAATACAATGAGCGTGATAAAATTTGATCATGTATTTAAAAAAATGTTAATCCAGCATTTAAATAAATTTTAAACATGCACTTGAAAATATTAATCAATTTTTCGAAAAATGTTTAACCTCTATAGAAAAAATGTTGACCATGTATTCAAATATTGTTATACTTGTAATTCAAAAAATGTTAATCAAGGATTTGAGAAAAATGTTAAAGGTGTATAGAAAAATGTTGTCCATGTATTAAAAAAATGTTAATCTGCTATTTGAATATGTTAATAAAGTATTTGAAACATGTTAAACCTGATGGTGCCTCACTCGCCAGCAGGGCTATGCAGTAACCAGGAGATCCTGGGATCGATCCCCGCACACTCGCTCTTTCTACTGTAGTTATTTTAAGTGTGCTATTATGGGCCAGACTGTTACTATAGATGCTTCTGGCGAGAGTTTCTACTGTCTCGCTATAAGCGAAATATAGCTCTCGCGGTTTAGTGGTGCCATGGGCTGACCTAGCATGCTGGCAGGGTTGGTCTTGGCCCGCCTAGAATTTGCAGAAGAAAAAGGGTGAGTATTATGTATTAATTTAGCAGAATCCCACTCATGATTGAGCGTTTGAGCCCATAGACCAACCCGATGTCCACGTCTGTCGCCCGTCGTTGTCCAAGTCATTGTATTCCCGAAAGTACATCTATGGCCCAAGTGACATATCATGTTGATGACACGCAATTATAGGAACCGATGAATTCGCTAAGTGAATTATCAGGTTTTAGCACCTCATGCAAAAGGCGTCAAGGATTGCCGACCAAAATTTCAACGCCAGAAAGCCACAGGAAAACCTAAGTCAGGGCAGCCAAAATGGCACACTTCAGTCGGTTGGGCCACCGCGCTTGGTCGCATTGCGTGGCCGTCCACCGTCGACGATGCGAATGCCGCGGAGCTTGAGCTCCCATCAATGTCCACCCGGGACCGCTCGACGGCGATCCAGAGCACAAGCTCCTCGTCGTTTGGTGCCTCACTGCCAGAGCCCTCCTCCTTCACGAGGTCGTCCGAGTCGATATGATATTTTATAAAATGTTAAACACGTATTTGAAAAAATATTAAACAAGAAAAGAAAAAAAAGAAAAGAAAAATACTAAAAGCAGAGAAAGAAACGAAAGAAACATTGATGAAAACACAAGAAAAAAATAAAAATAAAAAACCCACAAAACCAGTGAAAACCCGGCTCTTTTCCTTGAAGTAGGTCATTTAGTACTAATTTAACACGAACATGATGGTGCCTGAGTGGCTAGCAGGGTACGCAACAACCAGAAGATCTCTACTCTATTTCTTTCAGGTAGGCTAATAATATGGGCCAATCCATTAATATAGACGTTTCTAGAGAGAGAGTTCCTATTGTCTCGCTATAAACAAGATATAGCTCTCACGATTTCGTGGTGCCATGGGCTGACCTAGCATGTAGGTAGGATGGGCCTTAGCCCACCTAGAATTTCCAGAAGAAAAAGTGAGTATTATGTATTAACTTAGCAAAATCTCAATCATGATTGAGCATCTCAGTCCATAGACCAGCCCACAGTAATGGGCTTGCTTTTTCTACTCTATTTCTTTTAAATAGGCTATTATAGGCCAGCCCATTTGTCGAGGGAAAGCACGACGATCTATGGGGCCGGCAAGGCCCCTTTAGTGGTTCGGCAAAGGGGATCCTCTAACACAAAGAACTTCACCGGACCATGCACATACGCGAGCGATTTATACTGCCGCCGGAGCGTAAAACCCTACGTTCTGTGTGGTTTGGTATTATTGGGTTCACGTACAGGAGCGTCACAGCCCGGCAAGGGATGCTCAGGGGAGTGTTGTTGCACGTGCAAATGAATAGAGTATCGACCTTTGTCACGGTAGCCATGGACCTCTTTTTATAGTTCAAGGGGCTACCATAGTGGCTAAAATAGTCTTTGCCTCGAATAAACAATGCATATAAAATTGTCAAAGCAGTTGGCAACAACAACAGTAGAAAATACCTCTCTGACGGATTAGGACACGCGCATTGAATGCGCAGCGTGGTGGCGCGCTGGCGACGTCTCCCGGCAAATATCGCCTCTCCTTTTGTGTCGTTCGTCCAGCTACCTCCTATTCCTTCTCCACGCCGAAGGACGGGTGTTATTAAAGTAGCTATAAATGTGGTATGCTGCCACGTGCCCCGACTGACTCTTCCTAACCGCCTGCCTGCCCGACACCTAGCCAATGTAGACAATCAGCCTGGCGACGTGGAGCGGCGGCTTGACGGGCGGGAGCCTTGGCGGGTGCGCTAGGACTCGAGTCCCCTGGGCAAGGAGGGCTTGCCTGCTTGCTCGAACCTTTTGCATGAAATGTCTTGGGCGTCTAGATCCATACCGACAGGGTCTTGTCGGTCCGGAGGCCACGGTCCTCTGATGCACAAGTTAGGGTGCTAACGACCCCGTTCTTTAGTACACCGACACCATTATTGTAGACGCTTCTGGCAAGAGTTCCTACCATCTCGCTATAAGCAAGACATAGCTCTCGCGGTTTGGTGTTGTCATGAACTGACCTAGCATGTAGGCAGGATGGGCCTGGGCCCACCTAGAATTTCCAGAAGAAAAAGATGAGTATTATGTATTAACTTAGCAAAAGCCCAATCATGATTGAGCGTCTCAGCCCATAGACCAGCCCACAACCCACATCTGTCTCCCTGTCATTGTCCGATTCATCTTAGTCCTGAAAGTGGATCTAGGCCCCAGTAACATTTCGTGTTGATGGCATGCAATTATAGGAAGTGATGAGTTCGCTAAGTGAATTATCAGGTTTTAGCGCCTTATACAAAAGGAGTCAAGGATTGCCGACGCCCTTCCCCCATCCCAAATTGAGAAGACTCAAGGCATATGCTTTGACGATGATAAGGCATAGCTTTCTTTTTTCGATTCTCGAGTTACATGGATTCTGCACTATTTAGAGGGGCTCTAGGTTACCAAAAGATTTTTTTTCTTCAAGTCAGTCATCATACAAAATCCATCCTATCTAGCAAAAAATGTAACGCCAAAAAGCAACAAGAAAACCTAAGTCAATGCAGTCAAACTAGCATACTTGAGTTGTCCGGGCCACCGCGCTGGGTCACATTGTTGCGGCAGTCCATCGGCGACGGCCCAAACGGCTCGGAGCTCGAGCTCCTACCAATGTCCACCCGGGGCCGCTATATGGTAATGCGGAGCGCAAGGTCCTCGTTGACTGACGCCTTGTTGTCGTAGCCCACCTCCTTCACGAAGTCGTCCTAGTCGATGGGATCAGACTCGCTGCTGGAGGAACTGCTGGAGCTCGCCATGGTAGAGGGAGGGTACAAAAAGCGGAGGGGACTAAGTGAGAGCGCATTGGATTGAGAACTAGGTTGCGTCCGACATATGGAATTGTTGTGGAGCCGTGGCGGATCATAGTGGGCCACAACCTACGTGGCAGCCGCATCCGGGTGTCCCCGTATCCGCCCCCATATAGGATGGGTATGTGGAGTGTCAGACAGGCCGGGCGTTTTGGACTTTTGGTTGGATTTGATAGGTCCGATTGAGTGGAGAAATCATGACCGAGGGTATCGCCCGGTCGTTTAAGACCGACACGGGACCCTGGTTGTAGAAGCTCTTAGAGCATCTCTAGCAGATCCTCTATATCGCATGTTCCTGCTAAATAACCGTCGTTTACAGGATTAGGACAAAAAGTCGTCCCGACTAGGTCTTGTAGGACGGTCAGTCCCGTACTTATTTAAGGTGAGATGTATATTTTGTCTCATGTTCGACATATTCTCAAGATTTTCCCCTCTTTTTACAGTTTCCTCTATCCCTCACGTGGCCTGGCGGGAGAGAAATTTCAGCCCCAACTGTTTTCGCCCCGCACCTCCACCGCCACTAGACTCGTTGCCGCCTCACCGTTGCTCTTGCCTCGGCCGGCCGTGCGTCGCAATGGAGAAGCCAGAGCCTCCCGCTACCAATCCCGAGGTCGCCCCGTCGAAATCGAGATGGTCATCAGCGCCATCGAGCACGACATCGAGCAGGTCGCCCATGGTGGCCTGGTCTAGCACGACGGTGACAACATCCCGAGCCCGTCCCCGGCCATGTTTTGTAGGAACAAATGTCATATTGTAAAAACGTGGGAAAATGTTTTACAGTATCATGTAAAGCGATCTTACGGTACAAGATAGATTTTAACGAATCTGCTAGAGATGCTCTTAGATGCCAAGTTCTACTCGGAGTATTTACCACGTGCCATGCGTGGCGAGTGAGCAACCCAAAACTTCTGAAAAATGAAGCTCGGTTCACTTTCACTACAAAAGGTAAGGTTCTGCAAGCCCGATCATCCGATCAGGGCCACATGGACGCGTTTGCGTCGGATAAAAAAGCAGAGCGAGACGAGGCGAAACAGAGCGGCCGCGCGCCGTTGTTTCTGCTTCACCGACACCGAATAAAATCACTGCGCTGCGCATAAGATAGCGTGATCCCGAGGCTTTGGTTTGGCCCCTTTGAATCTTTCTTTCCCTCTCGCGAGAACCAAACAGCGCACAAAGCCCAAACCCCACAGCAAAAGCGAACGCGGGAACGGGACAGGCATCATCGCATCGCCGGCGTCCCCCACGCCAAGCACAGGCACAGCTCCCCCGCGCCCTCTCCCTCGGGGAAAACCCCCGCTTCAAAACCCCCATCGTTTTCGCCCTCGGCTCCTCCCAAGAAAAGTCGACCGTGAGAGGAGGAGGAGGAGGAGGAGGAAGGAAGCTGCAGCCATGGGCAACTGCTTCACCAAGACGTACGAGATACCCATCACGTCGGGGACGTTCGACCGGCCGCCGCCGTCGTTCGGCCCGCAGGAGCCGCCTGCCGGGCACGGCAAGCCGCCGCGGCCGCCGTCGACGGCGTCGCGGCGTCCGACGCTCCCGAAGCAGCAGCCGCCGCCGCCCAGGCCGTCCGGCCGGCCGCCCCTGCCGAGCTTCCTGTCCGGGTCGCTGTCGCGGAAGGCGCCGGTCGGCGAGATCGGCCCGGTGCTGCAGCGGCCGATGGCGGACGTGCGCGCGCTGTACAACCTGGAGCGGAAGCTCGGGAGCGGGCAGTTCGGCACCACGTACCTGTGCACGGAGCGCGCCACGGGGCTCAAGTACGCCTGCAAGTCGGTGTCCAAGCGCAAGCTGCTGCGGCGCGCCGACGTGGAGGACATGCGCCGGGAGGTCACCATTCTGCAGCACCTCAGCGGCCAGCCCAACATCGCCGAGTTCAGGGGCGCCTTCGAGGACGCCGAGAACGTGCACCTCGTCATGGAGTTCTGCTCCGGCGGGGAGCTCTTCGACCGCATCACCGCCAAGGGGAGCTACTCCGAGCGCCAGGCCGCCGCCGTCTGCCGGGACATCCTCACCGTCGTCCACGTCTGCCACTTCATGGGGGTCTTGCACCGCGACCTCAAGCCCGAGAACTTCCTGCTCGCCAGCCCCGCCGAGGAAGCCCCGCTCAAGGCCATCGACTTCGGCCTCTCCGTCTTCATCGAAGAAGGTCAGCACCATGCCACAAACTTTTCCATGATCCCACTCCGGCACTCCCACACATGCCATGATTTTTTACAGTATAGTAAGTATTATCGAAGCATAAATCAATGCAGAAGGCATTGTTGCAACAGAGGAGGGGATAATTCAGATAGACAATTCAGCCCAGCATTGCATATAGGATATGAATATATAGCATTTTTGCCCTCAACAAATGCAGGAAAAGTGTACAAGGACATTGTGGGAAGTGCATACTATGTGGCGCCAGAAGTATTGCATCGAAATTATGGGAGAGAAATTGACGTCTGGAGCGCTGGAGTGATCTTGTACATTCTCTTATGTGGTTCGCCGCCTTTCTGGGCAGGTAAGTATCCATACATCTTCAGCTTCACATACTGCATTGTGCATATCACAGGGCTAAATCTTGCAATTTGCAAATCTGAGCAGAGACTGAGAAGGGCATATTCGACGCAATACTGGTGGGTCAACTTGATTTCAGTAGCAGCCCGTGGCCGACGATATCTGAAAGCGCAAAGGATCTTATCAGACAAATGTTGAACAGAGATCCCAAGAGGCGTATCACGGCAGTACAGGCCCTGGGTAAGTACACCATCTGGGGTTATAGATGAAGAGTTCTTCTGCATTTGTACAGTTTATCTGGCGTACATCGTTGTGATGTAATTTTATCTACTTGTCCGTGTGCAGAACATCCATGGCTCAAAGAAGGCGGTGCGTCGGACAGGCCTATCGACAGCGCGGTCCTATTAAGAATGAAGCAGTTCAAGGCAATGAACAAGCTAAAACAACTGGCGCTTAAGGTGAACTGTCCTTGACAAATAAGATGACTGCTGCTATGTCTTGGTATAGTTAAGCTGACACAGTGCTTCTTTCATTTCATCTCAAGGTGATTGCAGAGAACCTGTCACCTGAGGAAATCAAGGGCCTGAAACAGATGTTCAATAACATGGACACAGACAAGAGTGGGACCATCACAGTTGAAGAGCTCAAGATTGGTTTAACCAAGTTAGGATCAAAGATCAGTGAAGCAGAGGTTCAGAAACTTATGGAAGCAGTAAGATCACTTTTTCTTTTGTTTCACCTATCACCATAAGTTAAGTATATGAAGATTTCATTGACTGTGCTACGATTCAGGTTGATGTAGACAAGAGTGGCAGCATAGATTACACGGAATTCCTGACTGCTATGATGAATAAACATAAGATGGAAAAGGAGGAGGATCTGCTCCGTGCATTTCAACACTTTGACAAAGATAACAGCGGGTAATTCGAATTTCTATAGACCAATAAATATACTTTATCTTTCATGCATCACCATCAGTTTTTTTCTAGAAAAGGAGGATGTACCTCCGACCTCTGCATTATGACGATGCATGCAACCATTTTATTAATTATTCATCAAGACCTTATAAAATAATACATAAGTAAGCCAGAAGCCATCATATAGACAACACATGTCGCTACTACTATCCTCCGCCGCCACCGTCCGCCGCATGAGGCTTTGCCCGGCGGCTTCCTCTGACGGCGACGGAGGGGAGGATGGGGATGGAGGCGCCCGACGGCGCGGTCTAGGGTTTCCACCCGCGTCGCCCCCCTCTAGGGTATAAAATTAACCAACGCTGAACTTCCGAAACCAATTTACGTCCAATCGTGTTATTTAATGTATACAAATTAACAATACTCATTTCTGCCGCTCTTGCATTATTATCTGCTTGGTATGGACCAGACTTAAGAAAGTGAGGGTGTGTGTGTGATGGTGGTTAACTATCGCCATCCACTGAGAATAACGTCAGTCAGCAGGTGCTAATCATACACAATACGCACAATAATAACTGTAGGTACATATCAAGAGACGAACTTGAACAAGCCATGACAGAGTATGGGATGGGTGATGAAGCAAATATTAAAGCAGTACTGGACGAAGTTGACAGGGACAAAGTGAGCCTTTTTTTTCCACCTTTCTTTTTGAAACGACATTTTCCCCCGCCTTAGTGACATCTGAACATAGTTAACCCCTGTCATCGTTAAATTCACAGGATGGGAATATCGACTATGAAGAGTTTGTGGAAATGATGAGGAAAGGAAAATAGACCTGAGGAAACTTGGGCCTCTTGATGAACAGAGTTGTGTAGACATGTTTTAATATATTGTGATGCAAACTGTAAAGTATAACTCCAGAACAAGTTGCTTGCAATGTGTATGTATATAGAAAAGCAATGTCGCCATATATCCACAACACTTCTTTTCCTTCGTAAGTTTTGAACATGTTAATGCTAACTTGAACACAAGAAATACCTACACTTTAACGAAGTTACAGAAATATAAACAAATATAAATCACTACAATATCCTTCAGTGTAATTTGGGGGATTCATACAATGTTAAACCTGGGTAAGTTTAGAAAAAAAAATTCCATTTTTACAATCTTATCATGAAGCTAATAAAAATTAGACAGTGAGCCATTCAAACATAACACGTGCAGAGAAGCAACAAGTATATTTGATGCAAAAAATTGTGAATGATGTCCAGGAATTTTTTAGCCTGTTGAGGTGCAATGAATTCACTGCATGAAAACGAGAAAGAGAGATTACTGCAAGTCCTTGTGAAGAAAAGTACGCTGCTTAGGCCTTCCACTATGTAGTCGATGCCCAATACTTTAAAATATAACCGGCTGGGCAGCGATGTTCTCATAATTTTGTTTGGAACCGGTCTCATAATATTTTCTTCACAGCCTCATAAAAAGTGGGACCCATATGCGAATAAAAAACTCAACCAAGCTATCAAATGCCCTATTCACGTGAGTTTCTTCGGCTTGGTTCGTTTTCTGTGGCGTGCCATGAGCTAATTGTTTACGACTTTTTGCATTTGGTACCGGCCGGGCATCAGACCAGCTACTTGCTCTGGTTTTCAAAAAACCAATGGCACCGGCTGGGCAATGGAGGGATTTGGTGCAAGCCTTTGTTCAGAAGTGATCCCATCTGGAGCCATGTTCCGATACTCTGTCGTAGGAGGGAATCATTGGGGAGGTCATCTTCATCAACCTTGTTGCCTTCGTGATGATGTGTAAGTAGTTTCATCAGGACCTACGGGTCCATAGTGGTAGCTAGATCCCTCTCTCTCTCTCTCATATTCAATACAATGATCTCGTCCGAGATCTATTCGATATAATTTTTATGGTGTGTTTGTTGGGAACCGATGAATTGTGGATTTATGGTCAGATTGTTCATTGACATATATTGATTCTCTTAAAGTCTCTTTTATGTGTAATTTATAGCTATATGTATGTTTTTAGATCTATGGGTTTTATTTGGCCAAGATAGATGAGTAGATCTTCAAAAGGAGTGGTGCACTGTAGTGTGTTCAATCTTGCGGTGATATTGTCCAGTGACAAAAGGGACGAAGGCACGTACTGTGTTGTTGTCACTGAGGGTAAAACGACGGGTTTGATCATATTGATTGATCTCTTCCTGTCTATATTATGTCATCTTTGTTATTGTGTTTTGTTATGAACTTAATACTTTGATATGTATGCTGGATACAGGTCTTGGGATGGAGTAATAGTAGTAGATGCAGTTGGATTACGGTCTTCTTATCATGGACATAATGCCTATATAGATTATGCCATGAATGATCATAGTTATAATTTGTACTATCTTGTCTATTACCCAACATTAATTTTTCTACCATTTCACCATATGCTTTCGAGAGAGATGTCACTAGTGAACCTATGGCCCCTGGGACCATTCTCTGTTAATAAAAAAACTCCTACAAAAGTTGCTCTTTACTTTCTTCCACTATTTTTTACCACTTTGCCTATCACTATCTTCTTTTAATCTTGCAACTGGCAAGCACAAGGGGAGTGACGACCTCCTTGCCTTTGTTAGATGCAAGCATTTGTTGTGTTGTGTGCAGGTACTACTAATGTTTTAGTGTGCTGCCTACTATTGATTTGATAAACATTGCTCTTAAGTGACGAATGTTGGGGAACGTTACATGAGAAACAAAAAATTTCCTACGCACACGCAAGATCTATCCATGGTGATGAGCATCTACGAGAGGGAGAGTGGATCTACATACCCTTGTAGATCGCTAAGCGGGAAGCGTTAAGAAACACGGTTGGTGTAGACGAACGTCTTCGCGATTCAAATCGCTGAGCGTCCCGCGATCTCATCATGATCCGTCCCGCGATCCAATCACGATCCGTCCCACGAACTCATCACGATCCGTCTCGCGATCTCATCACGATCCGTCTCGCAATCTTGATCACGGTCCTTCCGATCTAGCGCCGAACGGACGGCCCCTCCGCGTTCAGCACACGTACAGCTCGATGACGATCTCCGCCTTCTTGATCCAGCAAGAGGGAGCGGAGAGGTAGATGAGTTCTCCAGCAGCGTGACGGCTCCGCGGCGATGGTGGTGGAGCAATTCCGGTAGGGCTTCGCCTAAGCACTTCAGAAAACCGATCTAGAGGAGAAACTATGCACTAGAGGAACGAGTAGCACGTGGCTGAAAATCTAGTGCCAAAACCCCTAAAACCTTTAGTTTATATAGGAGGAAGAGATGAGGAGGCTTGTCCCTCAAGGGACCAGCCCTTGGTTCGGCCGAATCAAGGAGGAGAGGAGGACTCTTCCTCCAATCCTAGTAGGACTAGGATTCCTCCCTATTTTGCCTTTTTCCACCTTTTTCTCTTTGGGTTTTCTCTCCCAGACGCATGAGCCTTGTGTGGGACTTCCACCAGCCCACTAAGAGCTGGTATTCACTCTCCCACAGCCCATGTAGCCTCTTGGGTCGAAATACCCCTCCCGATGGTCTCCCGGTACACTACCGGCACTCCCGATACACTACCGATGAGCCCAAAACTTTTCCGGCGACCAAAACAGGACTTCCTATATATCAATATTTACCTTCGGACCATTCCGGAGCTCCTCGTGACATCCGGGATCTCATCCGAGACTCTGAACAACCTTCGCTCACCACCATACATAACTCTATACTACCGAAATGTCACCGAACCTTAAGCATGCAGACCCTGCGGGTTCGAGAACTATGTAGACATGACCGAGAGACCTCTACGGTCAATAACCAATAGCGGGAGCTGGATGCCCATATTGGTTACTACATATTCTACAAAGATCTTTATCGGTTGAACCTCTATGTCAAGGATTGAGTTAATCCCATATGATGTTCCCTTTGTTCTTCGATATGTTACTTGCCCGAGATTCGATCGTCGGTATCTCCATACCTAGTTCAACCTCATTACCGGCAAGTCTCTTTACTCGTTCCGTAATACAAGATCCCGTGACTAACACTTAGTCACATTACTTGCAAGTCTTATTGTGATGTTGTATTATCGAGTGGGCCCTGAGATACCTCTCCGTCACACGGAGTAACAAATCTCAGTCTTGATCCATGCCAACCCAACAGACACCCTCGGAGATACCTGTAGAGTACCTTTATAGTCACCTAGTTACGTTGCGACATTTGATACACACAAGGCACTCTTTCGGTGTCCGTGAGTTGCATGATCTCATGGTCATAGAAACATATACTTGACATGCAGAAAACAGTAGCAATAAACTGACACGATCATATGCTACGTTTGTAGTTTGGGTCTTGTCCATCACATCATTCTTCTAATGATGTGATCCTGTTACCAAATGACATCTCATGTCCATGACTAGGAAACCACAGCTATCTTTGATCAACGAGCTAGTCTATTAGAGGCATACTAGGGACATGGTGTTGTCTATGTATCCACACATGTATCTGAGTTTCTGATTAACACAATTATAGCATGGATAATAAACGATTATCATGAACAAGGAAATATGATAATAACTAATTTATTATTGCCTCTAGGGCATATTTCCAACAACGAAAATATTTTCTGTTGTTGTGCTACATCATTCTTCCTCTTTAGGGAAATTCAACAACACCTACGGTAGTAGCAGCCATCGGCTTCGGCGCGAAGAGAGTCAATACACCAATACATTCTTTGAGCCAACGAGAAGCTTTGGGGGTCACACGGGTGTAGGATCTGCTCTAGCGACGTGTGGTGGGAAGTTGGCCCACGACGTGTTGTGGGTTGTTGGGGTTGGATCCAGGTGGGATTTGGTTCCCATGACAGGTTGTCCTCTTCGTGTGGGTCGACATCGATGTCGGCTTTACTGACCATGGTGATGCTATGGCATGATGGTTTTGCCCTCGTGTTGTCCATCTTAAGGGTCCGCTTGTCGGTGGCCTTGTGGCGGCAGCGATGTGTTTCTCCTGGAAGATGGGACGGCAAACCCTGAATCGTGAGGTTGTGCAATGGGCTTTGTAGCGAGCAACATGGCAGACGTCATGAAAACTTTTCTTAGATATGAGGGTAGCAATATGAGGGGTGGCAAGAGATTTAGGTGTCATCGTGCCTTCAACAGTGACGAATCCCTAGTATGAATCTGGAGGCATTGCTCTGGCATCGGCCCCTTTCTTGTGGGTTGGGTTGAAAACCTTAATTCTGCAAGCGGCACTTGTGAGGGTATGAGCAAAAGCACTGCACCCCGGCACCAACGGCGAAGCCGCATGCAAGTGTCGCTTTTCCATTGGGGGGCTTTGTTGTATGTCCTCCTAGGCTTTTTATTTGACGACTGTCGGCGTCAAAATCGACGGATCTTGGGTAGGGGATCCCAAACAGTGGATCTTGGATCGATTGGTAACAGGAGACAAGGGAGACGATATTTACCCAGGTTTAGGCCCTCTTGATGGAGGTAAAACACTACGTCCTACTTTTCTTTTATTGATGATGGTGTATCGAGTACAGAGTTGATCTACCTCGAGATCGTATGTAGTGGTCTAAACCCTAAGAGCTATGCTCGTATGATGATATGATCTGTGATGATCTGATTGTTCCTAATGACTAGCTTGACCACGGCTTATATAACACACCAGAGGCCTAGGATAACAAGAGTCCTAGTTGGCTAAGTCGGTGGAGAGGAGTCCTTGTCTTGATTACCAAGTCTTGTGGAATCTTCCTCGGATGCATCATGGGCTATCCGAACTGGCCCATTAGTGAATCGCCCTGGGGGTCCTCGTCCTGACCCACTGGTCGGGAGACGACGTGGTGAGTATCCCCTAGTCCAGGACACCATTAGTAGCCCCCTGAAGCGGTCTTCAAGTTGGGGACGCTCCTCGGTTCTTCCGTACTTTTCTTCGTCTTCAGCCGTCGGTCTTGAAAAGTGGTCCAACAAATATTCCCATCTCCAATCTTTGAGGATCACCAAGGTGAATCCTAAGAGTTTACATGTCGGGCATCCGAGGAGCCCTATAAGATCACATTTATCCATGTGTGGTTTTGGTAATTGATTAAAATACCTATGGACTAATGCTTGCCTTGATTTATATTCGACGGATTTGTCCATAGGCACTTCTTGAATTACATGTGTTGGTTTCAAGGAGTTTATATGGTGACCAAGGTGGTATTCAAGGTTTATCCAAAGATTGGTCATGTGGGAGTTCAACTTATTGCAAGCATGTTTTGAACAACAATATTGTGTAAGCATTCATGTTTACCTTCAAGACATCATCTTTATGAAGAGAGAAGATAAGATACAAGGTCGATCAAGACTAAGTCAAAAAGTGAATCGTACTTTACCTTTGTGAATGAATTGTTACTTTAGCATAAGAAATTATAGGTCAATATATGTTGTTGTTCTAAAGATGATCATGATCCCTTAATGTCCGTAATCGACACCTTTATCTCTAAACATGTGGGCACATTTATCGATTTCGGCTTTCGCTTGAGGACAAGTGAGGTCTAAGCTTGGGGGAGTTGATACATCCATTTTGCATCATGCTTTTATATTGATATTTATTGCATTATATATGCTGTTACTACACATTTCGGTACAATATTTATGCCTTTTCTCTCTTATTTCACAAGGTTTACATGAAGAGGGAGAGTGCCGACAGCTGGAATTCTGGACTGGAAAAGGAGCAAATCTGAGATACCTATTCTGCACAACTCCAAAAGTCCTGAAAATCTACGAAGAATTATTTTGGAATATATAAAAATTATTGGGCGAAAGAAATACATCAGGGGGCCCACCAGGCAGTCACAAGCCAGGGGGCGGACCCTATCCCCTGGGCGCGCCCCTGTGGCTTGTGGCCCACCTGGCAGCCCTCTGATGCCCATATTCTTCTATATGGAGGGTTTTGACCTGGAAAAAGGCATAATAGAGCTTTCGGGGCAAAGCGCCGCCATCTCGAGGTGGAACTTGGTCACAACCAATCTAGAGCTCCAGCAGGGTTGTTCTACCGGGGAAACTTCCCTCTCGGAGGGGGAAATCGAGGCCATCATCATCACCAACGATCCTCTCATCGAGAGGGGGTCAATCTCCATCAACATCTTCACCAGCACCATCTCCTCTCCAAACCCTAGTTCATCTCTTGTATCCGATCTTTGTCTCAAAACCTCAGATCGGTACATGTGGGTTGCTAGTAGTGTTGATTACTCCTTGTAGTTGATGCTAGTTGGTTTACTTGGTGGAAGATCATATGTTCAGATACTTGATCATCATTAATACTCCTCTGATTATGAACATGAATATGCTTTGTGAGTAGTTACGTTTGTTCCTGAGGACATGGGATACGTCTTGTTATAAGTAATCATGTGAATTTGGTATTCATTCGATATTTTGATGAGATGTATGTTGTCTCTCCTCTAGTGGTGTTATATGAACGTCGACTACATGACACTTCACCATTGTTTGGGCCTAGAGGAAGGCATTGGGAAGTAATAAGTAGATGATGGGTTGCTAGAGTGACACAAACTTAAACCCTAGTTTATGTGTTGCTTCATAAGGGGCTGATTTGGATCCACGTGTTTCATGCTATGGTTAGATTTATCTTAATTCTTCTTTCGTAGTTGCGTATGCTTACGAGAGGGGTTAATCATAAGTGGGAGGCTTGTCCAAGTAAGTGCAGCACCCAAGCACCGGTCCACCCACATATCAAATTATCAAAGTAACGAACGCGAATCATATGAGCATGATGAAAACTAGCTTGACAGAAATTCACATGTGTCCTCGGGAGCGCCTTGCTTTATATAAGAGTTTCTCCAGGCTTGTCCTTTACTATAAAAAGGATTGGGCCACCTTTCTGCACCTTTGTTACAATTGTTACTTGCTACCCGTTACGAATTATATTATCACCAAACTATCTGTTACCGATAATTTCAGTGCTTGCAGAGAATACCTACTAAAAACCGCTTGTCATTTCCTTCGGCTCCTCGTTGGGTTCGACACTCTTACTTATCAAAAGGACTACGATAGATCCCCTATACTTGTGGGTCATCAAGACTCTTTTCTAGCGCAGTTGTCGGGGAGTGAAGCGCTTTTGGTGAGTGGAACTTGGTAAGGAAAAAATTATATAGTGTGCTGAAATTTACTGTCACTTGTTACTATGGAAAATAATCCTTTGAGGGGCTTGTTCGGGGTATCTTCACCTTGACCGGAAGCACAAAGAGTCGCTCCTCAACTTGCTGCACCTACTAAAAATATTTATTATGAAATTCCTTCGGGTATGATAGAGAAACTGCTAGCTAATCCTTATGCAGGAGATGGAACACTACATCCTGAATTACATCTAATCTATGTGGATGAAGTTTGTGGATTATTTAAGCTTGCAGGTTTGCCCGAGGATGTTGTCAAGAAGAAGGTCTTTCCTTTATCTTTGAAGGAGAAGGCATTGGCATGGTACATCCCATGTGATGATATTGGATCGTGGAACTACAACCGATTGAAATTAGAATTTCATCAGAAGTTTTATCCCATGCATTTGGTTCATCGTGATTAGAATTGTATTTACAATTTTTGGCCTTTTTAAGGATAAAGAATCGCTCAAGCTTGGGGGAGGCTTAAGTCAATGTTATATTCATGCCCCAACCATGAGCTCTCAAGATAAATTAATATTCATAATTTTTATGCTCGGCTTTCTCATAATGATCGATCCGTGCTCGACACTTCCTGCTCCAGTTCTTTTATGAAGAAAGATATTGAATTCAAATGGGACTTATTGGAAAGAATTAAACGCAACTCTGAAGATTGGGAACTCGATGAAGGTAAGGAGTCAGGTATAAACCTTAAGTTTGATTGTGTTAAATCCTTTAGACACCGATGCTTTTCGTGAATTTAGCACTAAATATGGACTTGACTCTGAGATGGTATCTTCTTTCTGTGAATCTTTTGCTACTCATGTTGATCTCCCTAAGGAGAAGTTGTTTAAATATCATCCTCCCATTGAAGTGAAATTAGTTGAACCTATTAAAGTTGAAGAGGAAACTATTACTTATAATGTTGATCCACCCTTCCCTGTTAGGATAAAGGAACATGCTAAAGCTTCAACTGTGGTTCGTAAGAGTTGTATTAGAACACCTACACCCCTTGAACAAATTAAAGTTGAACCTAGTATTTCTATGGTTAAAGATCTATTGGTTGATAATATTGATGGGCATGATATTCATTTCTGTGATGAAGTGGCTAGAATTGCTAGACCTGATACTAAGAGTAAACATAGACCAGTTGTTGGCGTGCCTGTTGTTTTTGTTAAAATAGGAGATCGTTGTTATCATGGCTTGTGTGATATGGGTGCTAGCGTAAGTGAAATTCCCTTTTCCTTATACAAAGAAATCATGCATGTTATTGTACCAGTTGAACTAGAGGAAATTGATGTTACTATTAAGCTTGCTAGTAGAGACACTATTGCACCGATGGGGATTGTTAGAGATGTTGAAGTCTTGTGTTGGAAAATAAAATATCCTACTGATTTTCTTGTTCTTGGTTCCCCACAAGATGATTTTTGTCCCATTATATTTGGCAGACCCTTCTTGAATACTGCTAATGCTAGGATTGACTATGAGAAAGAAATAGTTACTATGAGTTTTGGGGATGTGTCTCATGAGTTCAATTTCTCTAAATTTCGTAGAAAACCCCATGACAAAGAATTGCCTAATAAAGATGAAATTTTTGGTCTTGCTTCTATTGCTGTGCCTCCTACTGATCCTTTAGAACAATATTTGCTAGACCATGAAAATGATATGCATATGAATGAGAGGAATGAAATAGATAAAAAATTCTTTGATCAGCAGCCTATTTTGAAACACAACTTACATGTTGAAATACTTGGGGATCCTCCTCCACCCAAGGGTGATCCCGTGTTTGAGCTCAAAAAATTACCCGATACGTTGAAATGTGCTTATCTTGATGAAAAGGAGATATATCCTGTTATTATTAGTGCTAACCTTTCAGAGCATGAAGAAAAGAGATTATTGAAAACTCTGAGGAAGCACCGTGCTGCTATTGTTTATACTCTTGATGATCTTAAGGGCATTAGTCCCACTCTATGTCAGCATAAAATTAATATGGAGCCTGATGCCAAACCAGTTATTGATCACCAACGACAATTGAACCCTAAGATGAAAGAAGTGGTAAGAAAAGAAATACTAAAGCTTCTGGAGGAAGGTATAATTTATCCTGTTGCTGATAGTAGATTGGTTAGTCCCGTCCATTGTGTCCATAAGAAGGGAGGTATTACCGTTGTTCCTAATGATAAAAATGAATTGATCCCGCAAAGAATTGTTACGGGTTATAGAATGGTAATTGTTTTAGGAAACTAAATAAAGCTACTAAGAAAGATCATTACCCTTTACCTTTTATTGATCAAATGCTAGAAAGACTATCCAAACATACTCATTTTTGCTTTCTAGATGGTTACTCTGGTTTCTCTCAAATACCTGTATCAAGAGAGGATCAAGAAAAAAACACTTTTACTTGCCCTTTCGGTACCTTTGCTTATAGACGTACACCTTTTGGTTTATGCAATGCACCTGCTACCTTTCAAAGATGTATGATGGCTATATTCTATGACTTTTGTGAAAAGATTCTTGAGGTTTTCATGGATGATTTTTTCGTTTACGTAACTTCATTTGATGATTGTTTGAGCAACCTTGACCGAGTTTTGCAGAGATGTGAAGAAACTAATATTGTATTGAATTGGAAAAGTGCCACTTTATGGTTAATTAAGGTATTGTCTTGGGGCACAAGATCTCTGAAAGAGGTATTGAAGTTGATAAAGCTAAAGTTGATGCTATTGAAAAAATGACGTGCCCTACAAATATCAAAGGTATAAGAAGTTTCCTTGCTCATGTTGGTTTCTATAGGATGTTTATCAAATATTTCTCTAAGATTTCCAGGCCTCTCACAAATCTTTTGCAAAAAGATGTTCCATTTATTTTTGATGATGATTGTGTAGAAGCATTTGAAATTCTTAAGAATGCCTTGATTACTGCACATGTTGTTCAACCACCCGATTGGAACCTACCCTTTGAAATTATGTGTGATGCTAGTGATTATGTTGTTGGTGCTGTTCTAGGACAAAGAGTCGATAAGAAATTAAATGTTATCCATTATGCTAGTAATACTCTAGATAGTGCTCAAAGAAACTATGCTACTACTGAAAAGGAATTTTTAGCAGTCGTGTTTGCTTGTGATAAGTTTAGACCTTATATTGTTGATTCTAGAGTAACTATTCACACCAATCATGCTGCTATTAAGTACCTTATGGAAAAGAAAGATGCTAAACCTAGACTTATTAGGTGGGTCCTACTGCTACAAGAATTTGTTTTGCATATTATTGATAGAAAGGGTGTTGATAACCATGTGGCAGATAACTTGTCTAGGTTAGAAAATGTTCTTGATGACTCACTACATATTGATGATAGCTTTACTGATGAATAATTAGCTATCGTAAATGCTTCACACAATGTTCCATGGTATGCTGATTATGCCAATTACATTGTTGCTAAATTTATACCGCCTACTTTCACATACCAAAAAAAGAAAAAAAATCTTCTATGATTTAAGGCATTACTTTTGGGATGATCCACACCTTTATAAAGAAGGAGTAGATGGTATTATTATACGTTGTGTAACTGAGCATGAACATGGACAGATCTTACGCAAGTGTCACTCTGAAGCTTACGGAGGACACCACGCTGGAGATAGAATTGCACATAAGGTACTACAATCTGGGTTTTATTGGCTTACTCTCTTCAAGGATGCTCGTAAGTTTGTCTTGTCTTGTGATGAATGTCAAAGAATTGGTAATATTAGTAGACGTCAGGAAATGCCTATGAATTACTCTCTTGTTATTAAACCATTTGATGTTTGGGGTTTTGATTATATGAGGCCTTTTCCACAATCTAACGGGTATACTCATATTCTAGTTGCTGTTGATTATGTTACTAAGTGGGTAGAAGCTATTCCAACTAGTAGCTCTGATCATAACACTTCTATTAAAATGCTTAAAGAAGTTATTTTCCCTAGATTTGGAGTCCCTAGATATTTGATGACTGATGGTGGTTCAGACTTTATTCATGGTGTTTCTGTAAATTGGTCACTAAATACGATGTTAATCATAGAACTGCATCTCCTTATCATCCTCAGTCTAGTGGTCAAGTAGAATTGAGCAATAAAGAAATTAAATTGATTTTGCAAAAGAATGTTAATAGATCTAGGAAGAATTGGTCTAAGAAACTTGATGATTAGGGATGGCAATGGGGCCCCATACCCGTCAAACCCATGGGGATTTCATCTATTAGGGGGTGGGGATGGGCGAAAAACTTCCCCATGGGGATATTTACCGAACCAATTTATTCCCCATAGGGTACAATGGGGATGGGGATGAGATCCTATTCCCCAGACCCAATACCCATCAGGGGCCCACTTTTTAACTATGACATTGTGGTCAAGCTTCAAATATTTACAAACAAACTTGCGAAAACAAAAAATATATGAGGAAAACCTTAAACTTACCTCACATCCTCACCTCAACCGCCACCATGACCAAGAAGTTAATACGACCAAGATCGGTATTAATAGAACAAGGACAACACCATGTATATATCTTGATTATATTCTGTCATATTATGTATATGATCATTTCTTCATGGGGATGGGGACCCTAATGGGGCCTCGTTGCCTCATGGGGCATGGGTATGAGGAAATTTCATCCCCAGTCATGTAAACGGGGATGGGGATAGGGGTATGGGGAATAGATGGGGATGGGGATGTTCTAGGTATCCCCATAGGGGATTGTCCCCATTGCCATCCCTATTGATGATGCATTGTGGGCTTATAGAACTGCTTACAAAAACCCTATGGGTATGTCTCTGTATAAGATGGTTTATGGTAAAGCATGTAACTTACCTCTAGAGCTAGAACATAAAGCTTATTGGGCAATCAAAGAGATCAATTATGATTTCAAGCTTGCTGGTGAGAAGAGGTTATTTGACATTAGCTCACTTGACGAATGGAGAACCCAAGCCTATGAGAATTCCAAGTTGTTTAAATAAAAGGTTAAGAGATGGCATGATATAAGGATACAAAAGCGTGAATTTAATGTAGGTGATCATGTCTTGCTATACAATTCTCGTTTAAGATTTTTTGCAGGAAAACTTATCACTAAATGGGAAGGTCCTTACGTTATCGAGGAGGTATACCGTTTCGGTGCCATCAAGATTAACAATGCCTAAGGCACAAACCCAAAGGTGGTGAATGGTCAAAGAATCAAACATTATATCTCAAGTACTCCCATAAATGTTGAAACCAATATCATCAATACCATAACTCCGGAGGAGTACATTAGCGAGACTTACCAGAATGTTTCAGACTCCGAAAAGGAATAGGTATGTGGTACGGTAAGTAAATAGACTCCAAAACTTTTTCAATGGCAATTTTTATCTGTTTGGGAATATTAAAAAAAATTAGAAAAATTTAAAGTAGTCTAAATAGTGCACGAGGAGGCGACAAGCCAGGGGGCGCGCCCTACTCCCCTGGGCGCGCCCCTGTGGCTTGTGGTCACCTCGTGTACCATCCGGACTCCGTTTTCTTGTGGTATACTCCTTCGGGTCGGTAAAAAATCATTATATAATCTCCTGAAGGTATTGACTCTCGTATCACACCCATACCTCATGTTTTCTATTTGAGCTGTTTTTGCAGCAGATTTAGAGCAATATGTCATCCCAAGAATTTGATGGGGAGAGCTATATATCGCATTATCTTGCCAATCCCAAGCGCTACGGGGACTTAGATTCTTATGGATTGTTCTCGGAGGAGGAACAAGAAGGAAAGTATGAGGAAGAAAGCTCGGATGAAGAAGAGGCCCCCTGCCTTAGCCAGGAGATATGCACGTGGAGTTTAAGAAATCAAGCCTCCCAAACACCAGGCGAAAACCCAAGGTTCTATTTATCCCTTCTCGTTTCCTGTAGGAGAGCAAGGAAGAATTATTTCAAAGGATATTGAAGCTTGAGCAGGAGGTGGACGATCTGAGGGAACATAATTTTATGCTTAGGAGGAAACTAGACAAGCTTCCAACCTCATAAACAACTCCAACATCACCACCTCCGAAGCAAGACAACTAAACACACGGGTATGGGCACTCCCGTTGGCTTGTGCCAAGCTTGGGGGAGGTGCCCCGATATCGTATCACCATCACACCTTTTTTATTTACTTTTATCGTTTTTCTTAGTTCAATCCTTTTGGTTATATCTTGATTTAGTAGAATAAAGTTTTCATGTGATCTAGTTTTGAGTTTTGCTTTATGATTCCTCCTATGTAAGCAAGTCCGAGAGTTATATAATAAAAAGTACTTTTGAGTTGAGGGCTTTGCTTGTTTGGTCTGATCTTTATCTTGAGAAAGATGAAGTAGAAAGAAGTATAGAATAAAAGCAAAGAGTATATATGATGATCTTATGGGGAGTGATGACTTCACATATAAGAAGTATGTCGATTGAAACCTATTGTGCGTTGACAAACATAGTTGTTGGTCATTGGGGAAATTAAAAGGAAGTAATAAAGCAAGAGAGGTTCACATGTAAATATATTATCTAGGACATCTTTTATGATTCTGAGCACTCATTAAAATATTATATGTTAAGAAGTTGATGTTGGACAAGGAAGACAACATAATGGTTTATGTTTGCTTATTTCCGAATAGAAGTTATATTGTTATAGATCCCTCAACATGTGTTGCTTGCTTCCACCTCATATCAGCCAAAACTTCCGCACCAAGTAGAGAGACTACTTGTGCAGCCAAAAACCCTTAACCCAGTTTTGCCATGAGAGCCCACCATACCTACCTATGGATTGAGTAAGATCCTTCAAGTAAGTTGTCATCGGTGCAAGCAATCAAATTTGCTCTCTAAATATGTGTGATCTATTAGTGTGAGGAAAATAAACTTTATACGAACTTATGATAGGGAAGAAATAAAAGCGACGAACTGCATAATAAAGTTCTCTATCACAAGGGGCAATATAAAGTGATGTTCTTTTGCATTAAGGGATTGTGCATCCAATTATAAAAGCGCATGACAACCTCGGCTTCCCTCTGTGAAGGGCCTATCTGTTACTTTTATTTTCTAGTACTTACCTTTATGCAAGAGTCGTGGTGATCTCCATCACTTTCTCTATTTCGCCTTTAACTTCTGGCAAGCGTCATGTGTTGGGGAATGATCTAGACACATATATCCACTCGGAAGTGGACGAGCATGAGTTATTACTGTTGACATTACCCTTGAGGTAAATAGTTGGGAGGCAATATTATAAGCCCCTATCTTTCTCTGTGTCCGATTAAAGCTTTGATCTCATAGGTACCTCGTGAGTGTTAGCAATTGTGAAAGACTAAAAGATGATTGAGTATGTGGATTTGCTTTACAAGCTCTTATATTGACTCTTTCCTACGTTATGATAAATTGGAATTGCTTCAGTCAATGAGATCGTAGTTTGTCAGTTCTCAATAGAGTTCTTGATTTGTACTTTACCTTTGTGAATGAATTGTTACTTTAGCATAAGAAATTATATATCAATATATGTTGTTGTTCTAAAGATGATCATGATGCCTTCATGTCCATAATCGGCACCTCTATCTCTCAACATGTGGGCACATTTATCGATTTTGGCTTTCGCTTGAGGACAAGCGAGGTCTAAGCTTGGGGGAGTTGATACGTCCATTTTGCATCATGCTTTTATATTGATATTTATTGCATTATGGGCTGTTAATACAAATTTTGGTACAATATTTATGCCTTTTCTCTCTTATTTTACAAGGACTACATGAAGAGGGAGAATGCCGACAGCTAGAATTCTGGACTGGAAAAGGAGCAAATCTGAGATACCTATTCTGCACAACTCCAAAATTCCTGAAAATATATGGAGAATTATTTTGGAATATATAAAAATTATTGGGCGAAATAAATACATCAGGGGGCCCACCAGACAGTCACAAGCCAGGGGGCGCGCTCTATACCCTGGGTGCGCCCCTGTGGCTTGTGGCCCACCTCGCAGCCCTCTGTTGCCCATCTTCTGCTATATGGAGGGTTTTGACCTGGAAAAAATCATAACAGAGCTTTCGGGGGGAAGCGCCGCCGTCTCGAAGTGGAACTTGGGCAGAACCAATCTAGAGCTCTGGCAGGGTTGTTCTGCCAGAGAAACTTCCCTCCCGGAGGGGGAAATCGAAGCCATCGCCATCACCAACTATCCTCTCATCGAGAGGGGGTCAATCTCCATCAACATCTTCATTAGCACCATCTCCTCTCCAATCCCTAGTTCATCTCTTGTATCCGATCTTTGTCTCAAAACCTCAGATTGGTACCTGTGGGTTGCTAGTAGTGTTGATTACTCCTTGTAGTTGATGCTAGTTGGTTTACTTGGTGGAAGACCATATGTTTAGATCCTTGATCATCATTAATACTCCTCTGATTATGAACATGAATATGTTTGTGAGTAGTTACATTTGTTCCTGAGGACATGGGATAAGTCTTGTTATAAGTAATCATGTGAATTTGGTATTCATTCGATATTTTGATGAGATGTATGTTGTCTCTCCTCTAGTGGTGTTATGTGACCGTCGACTACATGACACTTCACCATTGTTTGGGCCTACAGGAAGGCATTGGGAAGTAATAAGTAGATGATGGGTTGCTAGAGTGACAGAAGCTTAAACCCTAGTTTATGCGTTGCTTCGTAAGGAGCCGATTTGGATCCACTTGTTTCATGCTATGGTTAGATTTATCTTAATTCTTCTTTCGTAGTTGCAGATGCTTGTGAGAGGGGTTAATCATAAGTGGGAGGCTTGTCCAAGTAAGTGCAGCACCCAAGCACCGGTCCACCCACATATCAAATTATCAAAGTAACGAACGTGAATCATATGAGCATGATGAAAACTAGCTTGATAGAAATTCCCATGTGTCCTCTGGAACGCCTTGCTTTATATAAGAGTTTGTCCAGCCTTGTCCTTTTCTATAAAAAGGATTGGGCCAACCTGCTACACCTTTGTTACAATTGTTACTTGCTACCCGTTCGAATTATCTTATCACCAAACTATCTGTTACCGATAATTTCAGTGCTTGCAGAGAATACCTACTGAAAACCGCTTGTCATTTCCTTCTGCTCCTCGTTGGCTTCGACACTCTTACTTATCAAAAGGACTATGATAGATCCCCTATACTTGTGGGTCATCACATAATCATCTTTCTTGGTTCTTGGTTGGCTTTTCCCTATGTGTGTTCTTGAGCTTGTGATTATCTTCGTGACAAGCTCTAGTACATCGAAAACGGATTTCATATGCTCCTTCTATTGCGTTTTTGGTGTTGGAGGTTTTACCAGTCTTATTAGAGGAAGGGTTCTCACCATCTTCTTATGGGCCTTTTCTTATTTTCTTCTTATTGATATTTCTATCAAGATTGTGTTAGCCAATGTCGTTAGCTTTCCAACAAACTTGGTTTCGTTGAATTCGGAGTCTGTTTGCGGAAGTTGTGACAGTTTTGGTTTTCTTAAAAGGCCGCAGCGGTACTACCCCGGCTCCAGAGCGGTACTACCGCTTGGAGCAGATGTAATTTTTACTACCGCTCCAGAGTGGTACTTCCGCGGCTACTACCGTGGCTATTCTGCTCCGGACCAAAATCTCATGTTTTGTCCAGCGGTGGTAGGCACGGATGTAGGTTTTAGTACTCCTCACAAGCAGTAGTACCGCTACGCTTAGTGGTAGTACCGCTCCGGCGGTTCTACTGGCCTTTTGCCTCCTCGCTGTTGTTTTTCAAAGGGCTTCCACCGCCCTAACGGTAGTACCAGTCCCATGAGCGGTAGTACCGCTCTGTGCGGGCTGTGAGCATAACGGTTGGATTTTTCCCCACCTATAAAAGGGGGTCTTCTTCCCCATTGAACCTTATCTCTTGAGCTCGAGTTTTCCCCACATTGTTGACCTTCTTAGAGCTTGCTAACTCTCAATCCTCCAATGGTTCTTGCTAGTTCTTGAGGGGAAATAGAGAGGAGATCTAGATCCAAATTTCCACCAATCACTTTCTCCTCTAAGTGAGGGGAACCCATTGGATCTTGATCTTGGAGTTCTTTGTGTTCTTCTTCATTCTTCCTACCTAGCATTAGTTGCTTTGGTGGTATTTGGGAGAGAAGGACTTGGGCACTCCGTGTGCCCCTGCCATTGCATTTGGTGCATAGGTTTGAGTTCTCCACGGTGATACGTGGAAGTGAGAAGTTGAGAAGCTTATTACTCTTGGGTGTTTGAGCACCCTAGAGCTTGTTCCTCTTGGGTGCTTTGGCACCCTAGACGGTTGGTGGTGCCTCGGATCTCAATCATTGTGGTGCAAAGCTCTGGGCATGCGTCGGGGTATCCAATTAGGTTGTGGAGATTTCCCCGAGCATTTGAGGTCACCTCGGAGCCACAGTCCATTGTGGTGAAGCTTCGTGGTGTTGTTGGGAGCCTCCAATTAAGTTGTGTAGATTGCCCCAACCTAGTTTGTACGGGTTCGGTGACCGCCCTCAAGGGTCCCTTAGTGGAATCATGACATCTTGCATTGTGTGAGGGCGTGAGGATATTACGGTGGCCTTAGTGGCATCTTGGGGAGCATTGTGCCTCCACACCGCTCCGAACGGAGATTAGCATCCGCAAGGGTGTGAACTTCGAGATACATCGTCGTCTCCGAGTGCTTCGGTTATCTCTTACCCGAACCCTTTACTTATGCACTTTACTTTGTGATAGCCATATTGTTTCTTGCTATATATCTTCCTATCACTTAGTTGTTTATCTTGCTTAGCATAAGTTGTTGGTGCACATAGGTGAGCCGAGTTGTTTTACGTTTTGTGCTTTACATATTAAACATTAGTTTTATTCCGCATTTGTTCAACCCTAAACCATAATTATTTTAAAGCACTTATTCACCCCCGCCCTCTATGCGACATCCACGTCCTTTCAATTGGTATCAGAGCCATGTTTCTCATTATTAGGTTTAACCACCTAGAGAGTAAGGATGTCGACTAGGGGATTAGGATTCTCTGACACTCTTAGTTTCGATGGCACAGATTTTGATGTTTGGGTAATTCGCATGCTTAATCTCTTTAGGGTCATGGACCGTCTTTAGAGCAAATTGTAGATATGGGTTTTTCTCCTCCAGAGGATTCTCAACACCTATATTTAGAGGACGAGAAAAACTCTTATCTCAATACTCAAGCTTCTAATGTGCTTTTTGATGCTTTGAGTAATGTAGTTATATTTGAACTCATGTCGTCCCGGGATGCTCATGAGTTGTGGACAAAGCTTGAAGATAAATATGGTGTGTCCAAGATTTGTAGGGATGATTGTTCTCCCTCCATCTCCAGTCGTGTTGTCTTCTCAACTTCATCTACTTCACCTACATGTGGATTGCCACAAGGTAATGATATGGTGAGTAGTGATGATCATTGTAATGATGATAGTGTGCTTATTGTTGCTTCGCTATGTTATTGCAATGATTCACCTTTGGAATTTAACACTTAGAGCACTCTAAATGTTTCACATGCTTGTGTTGATAGTCCTTGCATATCATGTAGAAATTGGTCGAGTAAATCTCATGATGATGTGCTTGCCATGTCTTGTTGTCGTGATAAAAATGCATTGCTTTCCTAGAGTTGATGTTCTAACAATGTAGAGGAAACCCAACACTCCATGGAACAAGATGTGGTCTTGAATGGTGTGTCAAGGGATCCTACATCATCATCTATTATTTCTCATTTTTGCCGTATGGCTAAGGCTTCAAATGTATCTCCTACTTTGAATCCCGATATATCTCACGCTGATGATGTTGATGATAATGAGGATGAAGAGAGTGATAATATTGCTTCCTTAAAAATTAAGGGAGAAATGATTTTTAACGCTCTTCATAAGAATAAAATTGCTCGTTCCAACTTCATGCAAATCATGTCTATTGCCATTGAGGGCAAGAAATATATTGAGGAGTTGGAAGCTCATCTCGAGGAGCATGAGGCCGCCATTCATAAAATGAAAGGTCATGAGCATGATTACGCTAATGAGATCGTAGAGATATGTCAAGCTCTTGAAAATGAACAAACCACCAAGGAATCTCTTGAGGAGACCTTTGTTGTAGAATTATCTAGATTAAAGGAATCACGTGATAGAGCTCTCGAGGTGGCTAATGATTTTAGAACTAAAAATTATAAGCTTGAAGTTACACGTGCTAAACTCCTTGAGGACTTTGAGCACCTCAAAAATGGCTCAAGGGTCATTAAGAGTTCGCTCATTGAACTCACCGAGTCTCATGCTCAACTTGAAGCTTCATATGCTAAAGAGCTTGCCATGTTGCCTTATCCTTTTGTTGTTAATAATGATGCTTATGCTACTAACTCTATTTCTTGTGAAGCATACATTTTGAAGGAGAATGTTGAGCTAAGGGCTCAACTTGAGTTGCTATCTAGCAATTATGGGAAATTGGAAGAAAGTCATGAAAAGCTCTAGAGCTCTCATGGTGATCTTCTAGTATCCCATAATGTGCTAAAAATAGCTCATGAGGCTAGTACTACTAAGGTGACATCTAGTGAGCCTCGTGTGGACATTAGCATTACATCTAGTAGAAATGCATTATTGCCATGTGCTAGTCCTCGTAGTTCATCTACTCATAATGCTGGTACATCCTATGATGAATTACTTTCCTTGCCTTTTTGTTCTAACAATGATGTTTATACTTCCCCTAGTACTTGTGTTGACACTAACCATGTGGAGGAAATCAAAGAGCTTAAGGCCCAAGTCACTTCTTTGAAGAATGACTTGGAAAAGAGTCATGAAGGGAAGTCCACACTCAAGAATGTCTTGAGTGTGCAAAAATCCCCAAATGACAAGGGTGTAACTGGATTCAACTCCAATAAGAATAAGAAGTCCAAAAGCACCAAAAAGAAGGGCCAAGAACAAGTCAAGAATTCTACCAAGATTGTTTGCTTCAAGTGAAAAATAGAAGGGCACCATGTAAGATCTTGTCCATTAAATAAGAAGCCTCAAATTAGCAAGCAACAAGGGAAGCAACCACAAGTTCAATCTCATGCTCAACCACAAGTTGAAGAAAGGCCTCTTCCCAAGAAGACCCAAGTCACCGCTCCTCAAGTTGAGAAATCAATTGAGAAGAAAGTAAAGGGTATATGTTGCTAATTATGTCATGAGAAGGGTCACTTCGCTTCTTGTTGCACAAAAGGTAAGTTATCCAACCCAATCATTATTAATGATATATATTCTCTTGGGAAGGATAAGCTTGGCAATGTATTTGCCAAATGTGTTGCTACTCAAAGTGGTGTGAAGAAAAGAACCATTTGGGTAGCCAAGCCTATTGTGACTAACCTCTCAGGACCCAACTTGGTTGGGGACCAACAATCCCAAACCTGATCAATAGGTATTGTTGGAGGGAATTGGAGATTTGGATACATCATGAATAATTAAGGGATCTTCATCATTCATATTATATCAAGCCAAGTCATATGGATTATCGACTTTCTATCTTATAACCAATGTCCCTCCTTGTGGTAACTTGTACTTAAATTTGAATACATTGTTAGTTACTTGCCCCTTTGCATATGTGGTTTTGTACCTTGCATGTGTTTGTATATGTTTTGCTTCCTATTTTTTCTTATCTTGAGTAATCATGTATGGTGGGTTGCACACCATGTATGTGTGTGTGTTATGTTGAGCCTTTCTGCATCTTGTTTGTATCTTAGTTGGCTCTTTTGAGAGATTAATGGATTATCCCATTTTGGGGGAGTAATGTGCTTTGTGCACTTCACGGCCCTAAAAATGTGTGTACATGAGGAATACCACTTAGTATTGATATTACAAGATTATCTAGCTTCTATGTGGTATGTCTTCTCATGAGAGATTCAAATTCTAAATGGTCCATTAGTCATCTTGTTGGATTTCATTTTCCACTTGTTAATAATGTTGGGTTACCACATTATGGGGGAGTAATATACTATGTGCATATTACAAGCCCAGAGAATGTGTACATTTGAGATATTGCCACTTAGAGTTGATATTATAATTTATCTTGTTCCTAGGTGGCATGTTAGCTCTACAAGTGTCGTTTTCTTGTGATTTAGGAGTAAAGATGATGTTGGGTCTATTTGCAATCTACCAATGTGAATTATTTTCAAATACTTCTTGTCCTTTGACAATTGGTATTCCTTTTAAGTGGTAGAGTTTGCTAATCATCTTTACATAGGATTTTGTTTATCGTTTGTCTTCCTTGCATCTTGTGGATCTTTTTTAGCATGTCTAGTGTTTCTATAGATATAGGGAAAGTGATGATCCCATAGTGTGCATTTTGCATTCAAATGCAAATTCTATATAATGCACATCTCTTGGGGGAGCTATCCTATTTTCTTTAGAACACTCTCTTTATGTGTTTATCATAAAATCCTTTGATCTTTATCAAGTGTGTGTTGATGGGAGGCGAGACTTTTCTCTATGGTGCTTTGTGCCAACATGAAAATTTGCGGAGGGTTTGGTTTGTTTGGAACCTAGCTCTCTTTTGGGAAATTGATACCTCTTGTTTTCCTTCATTTGGTATCTTGTTTCCTTCTATTTGGCACGTGTCATTGGATATCTCTTTCCTTGATGTATCTTTTAGTTGGTATCCGTCAAGTGATAATTTTTCGTTTGGTATCTTATTTTCACTTGATACCTTATCTTTCGGTACCTTATCAACTATGTGTTGATTTGATTCTTGAAAGCCTTGAGCATGCATATTTTCTACATGTATTTTCGTTAGCATGTTCCCTTTCCAGGACCCAATATATAGGGGAAACTCCACTATGACATAAATTGTGTAAAGTGTGCATGAAATTCAGTTTCATATCTATATGCACATATTTATGTGGAGTTTTGTCCTATGTATTGTTTGTCCACTAAATTTTTGGTCCCAATAAGTTTGGGTACCACTTTGTTTGTGGTTTTGTTCTAGGAACAATTGGAGATACATTGGACACTCGGCTCACTTACAAGGAAGGTGTTGACACCATGTGTTTATTGGAGCCATGCTAGGATGATCGAAGAACCACTGTCTACTACATCAATCCAATGTTATCTCGGTAACAAGTATCTACTTCATGCATACATTTCTCACATTCAACCTTTTATAGGTTGCATCATGGCATGAATTTTTTGATTCATTCTTGTGGTACTTGTTTCCTTTCTCAAAGCATCACAATGATGATCTCTTTTTGATAGTTGTGATGTCTTTGATGTTCGTGTGGTGGAACTTCATTTATGTACAATAATAAAATATTAGTCCATGTGCTATGCTTTTAAGCAAAGATATTATTGGTATGTTTATGAATTCCTTTTGGATATCTTGTTCCTTCCTTCTTGTAACTATTTTGTATGTGCATCATTCTTTGTGGATATATCATCATAATTGTCCTCTACCTAGAATCTTATACACATGAGAGAAGTTACATCTCTATTTGATATCTTCTTTTCTTTCACGTCTACCATTGCATTCTCATTTTATTTCCATGGTGGTTTCGTGAAAGAATTTGTCTTGAGTGCGGATCTTATATCCTAGCATCTTGATGCACTCTTTGGTGGTGAAGATTATTTTCCTCATGCTTGTCTTCACGAAGGTTTTGCCATTTCGATTGGTATCCCTCCTCTTGATAAGGCTATCATTTCCTATCTTCACCAGGGTTTGTCACAAGCTTTGGTTTTTAATTTTCCTATTAGTAAGCTTGTGAACCCTTTTGCTAGTGGTTTGTGTGTGGGAAGGATATGGCTTGCACTTTGTGTCTCATTTCATCAAGACTATGTTGATGCTTAATGCTCATCCTTATACTAGTCTTCTCAAATGCTTTGCCATGACTCACACACATCATTTTGGTTGAGCCTATTCTTAAGATTGCCTCCTTTACATGTTGCTCAACCATATGTTTAGTGCAAGTACTATGCTCATTGTCTTATCTACTAGCTTGCACTTGTTGTGTGTTTATATTGATTTTGGGGGAGTCATGATCCTATTTTGTGCACTTGTATTCAAATAAAAATTCCTATTTTTGCACAAATCATGGGGAGATCCTCTAGTTTCTTTATAAACACTCTTTTGCCCATATCATAATATCTTTTATTCATGTGGCTGGTAGGACCATGTGATTGATTGTTCCAATTGGTATCTTTTGATTTCTTGCTTCACTCTAGTGTATGTCTTTGTGCCATACGATCCTTTTTGCAATCTTTGGATCCTCAATATAGTTTGATTTCCTCCAACTACTTATCATTGGATATGTGTATTTCACTACACTCATATTTTGAGAAATACACACCTTTTGGAGGAACACCTATTATATTGGCTTTCTAAGCTTTTTGCCCATTTTAGCAATCGATGCCAATGGGGGAGAAGTTTATAGAGTTTAGTTTGGAAAGCTTAGAGAGTTTTGCTTTTATTGCCTAAGCATTTGCATCTCACACCCATGCATTGCTCTGCATGTGTGTGTGTGCTTGGTTGTGCTTATTTACTTATATAAACTCTCTTGAAAGTGGTTGCCATCAATTACCAAAATGGGGGAGATTGTAAGAGCACATTTATCCATGTGTGGTTTTGGTAATTGATGAGAATCCCTATGGACTAATGGTTGCCTTGAGTTATATTCAAAGGATTTGTCCATAGGCACATCTTTAAGTACATGTGTTGGTTTCAAGGAGTTTATATGGTGACCAAGGTGGTATTCAAGGTTTATCCAAAGATTGGTCATGTGGGAGTTGAGCTTATTGCAAGCATGTCTTTAAGAAGAATATTGTGTAAGCATTCATGTTTACCTTCAAGACATCATGCTTATGAAGAGACAAGATAAGATACAAGGTTGATCAAGACTATGTCAAAAGATGAATCAAGTTGATCAACACAAAAAGCGTACAAGATGTACCGAGAGGGATCAAGTGATCTCACGGCATGGTAAGAATTTTCCATTACGCTTTGTGTACTAACCCATGGTCTACGTGAGAGTTCTTTGTGGGTGGGTATATTTCCATGGGCTTGCAACAAGAGGCAGATCCCATACATCCCATGGAAGATGATATCAAGTGGAGATCGTCATCAAGGTTGCGATGTGCAATCTCAAGTGAAGCATCACAGAGAGATCATGCTTGAGGCTCGCCGTTCATTGTGGTGACAATGGACTTGTGAAGATGTGCCGAAGAGTGGCTCACCCATAGTGGAGCATGGGGGGCAATCGACTAGTCTTCATCAAGTCGGCGCAATCAAGAAAGGTGGTCCATCTTGAGGAAGTTAAGATCGTCATCATCTAGCTCAAGTGGACTATTCACAAGGCAAAGTTTTGACCTTGATAGGGTTTTCTATTTTACCAGTCTCATGGTGGTAGTTGGGAGACCGGGTTATAGGATCGATTGTCGTGCTATCAAGGGGGGCTCCCAAGTGAGTAGCTTGATCGTATCATTCGTTGAGAGCTCAAACCATTTGCATCCTTGCATCATCATCTTTCTTGGTTCTTGGTTTTCTTTTATATATGTGGGTTCTTGATCTTGTGGTTATCTTCGTGACAAGCTCTAGTACATTGAAAATGGATTTCATATGCTCCTTCTATTGCTTTTTTGGTGTTGGAGGTTTTACCGGTCTTATTCGAGGAAGGGTTCTCACTATCTTCTTATGGGCCTTTTCTCATTTGCTTGTTATTGATATTTCTATCAATATTTTGTTAGCCCATTTTGTTAGCTTTCCAACAAACTTGGTTTCATTGAATTCGGAGTCCATTTGCAGAAGTTGTGACAGTTTTGGTTTTCTTAAAAGGCTGCAGCGGTACTACCGCTTGGAGCAGATGTAATTTTTTACTATCGCTCCAGAGCGGTACTACCGCGGCTACTACCGTGGATACTTCCGCTCCAGACCAAAATCTCATGTTTAGTCCATCAGTGTTAGGCACAGATGTAGTTTTTTAGTACCACTCGCACGCAGTAGTACCGCTACCCTTAGCGGTAGTACCGCTATCCCTAGTGGTAGTACCGTGAGGACGAGTGGTAGTACCGCTCCGGCGGTTCTACTGGCCTTTTGCCTCCTCGCTGTTGTTTTTCAAAGGGCTTCCATCGCCCTAGCGGTAGTACCGGTCCCATGAGCGGTAGTACCGCTCTGTGCGGGTTGTGAGCATAACGGTTGGATTTTTCCCCACCTATAAAACGGGGTATTCTTCCCCATTGAACCTTATATCTTGAGCTCGAGTTTTTCCCCCATTGTTGACCTTATTCGAGCTTGCTAACTCTCAGTCCCTCCAATGATTCTTGCTAGTTCTCGAGGAAAAAGAGAGAGGAGATCTAGATCCACATTTCCACCAATCACTTTCTCCTCTAAGTGAGGGGAACCCCTTGAATCTAGATCTTGGACTTCTTCGTGTTCTTTGTTCTTTCTCCCTAGCATTAGTTGCTTTGGTGGGATTTGGGAGAGAAGGACTTGGGCACTCCGTGTGCCCTTGCCATTGCATTTGGTGCATAGGTTTGAGTTCTCCACGGTGATACGTGGAAGTGAGAAGTTGAGAAGATTATTACTCTTGGGTGTTTGAGCACCCTAGAGCTTGTTCCTCTTGGATGATTTGGCACCCTAGTCGGTTGGTGGCGCCTTGGAGCTCAATCATTATGGTGCAAAGCACAGGGCAAGCGTCGGGGTCTCCAATTAGGTTGTGGAGATTGCCCTGAGCATTTGAGGTCACCTCAGAGCTACAACCCGTTGTGGTGAAGCTTCGTGCTGTCGTTGGGAGCCTCCAATTAAGTTGTGGAGATTTCCCCAACCTAGTTTGTACGGGTTCGGTGACCGCCCTCAAGGGTCCCTTAGTGGAATCATGGCATCTTGCATTGTGCGAGTGCGTGAGGAGATTGCGGTGGCCTTAGTGGCATCTTGGGGAGCATTGTGCCTCCACACCGCTCCGAACAGAGATTAGCATCCACAAGGGTGTGAACTTCGGGATACATCATCGTCTCCGCGTGCCTCGGTTATCTATTACCCGAGCCCTGTACTTATGCACTTTACTTTGTGATAGCCATATTGTTTCTTGCTATCACTTAGTTGTTTATCTTGCTTAGCATAAGTTGTTGGTGCACATAGGTGAGCCTAGTTGTTTTAGGTTTAGTGCTTTACATATTAAACATTAGTTTTATTCTGCATTTGTTCAAGCCTAAATCGTAATTATTTTAAAGCGCCTATTCACCCCCCCCCTCTAGGCGACATACACGTCCTTTCAAGCCCCTTTAAGTTATCGGCCTTTATCAATGCCTTGTAAGTTTTACGCCACACCTGGGGTTTGAAGTGTGTCCCATGTGGAGGCGTCCTCTTGTGTCCGAGCTCCAACGCCGAACTACATCCGAGGTGTCTTTTCATAGCCCAGCTCCAACACTTTTCGACATTCAAGGTATCCTCTTGCGTCCGAGCTCCAACACCGGAATGCATCCGAGGTGTATTTTTGCAGCTGAGCTCCAACGCCGACCTTCATCCAAGGTGTCATATATTACCTTGGTCTTTGAAAATTTGAAGGAGTTCATCCGAGCTTAAATGCCGAAATAGTCTTTTACGGAGCCAGGCCTTCGCATCCGGGCTTTATGACGGAAAGCTTTTGAGGCGTCTTCAATCTTGAGATTTATGTCCGATGATACGTCTCCAACGTATCTATAATTTTTGATTGTTCCATGCTGTTATATTATCTATTTTGGATGTTTTATATGCATTAATATGCTATTTTATATTATTTTTGGGACTAACCTATTAATCTAGAGCCTAGTGCCATTTTTTGCTTTTTTGCTTGTTTTTGAGAATTGCAAATAAGGAATATTAAATGGAGTCCAAACGGAATAAAATCTTCGGAATAATTTTTCTTGGACCAGAAACAAACCAAGAGACTTGGAGATGAAGTCGGGAGAGCCACCGTGGGGCCACAAGCCCTAGGGGTGCGCCTAGGGGGTAGGGCGCACCCCCCAGGCTTGTGGGCCCACAGCAGCTCTCCTGACCCTAATCTTCGGCCTAGAAATTCCCAAATATTCCCTATACCAGAACGAGCCACGAAAACACTTTTCCACCGCCAGAAGCCTCCGTTCCCGAGAGATCCAATCTTGGAGCCTTTTCCGATAATCTGCCGGAGGGGGATTCGATCATGGAGGGCATCTACATCAACTCCATTACCCCTCTGATGATGCATGAGTAGTTCATCACAGACCTTCGGGTCCATAGCTAGTAGCTAGATGGCTTATTCTCTCTCTTTGCTCTTCTATACCATGTTCTTCATGATCTTCATGGAGATCTATCCGATGTAATACTCTTTTGCGGTGTGTTTGTCGAGATCCGATGAATTGTGGGTTTATGTTCAGATTATCTATGAATATTATTTGAGTATTTTCTGAATTCTTATATGCATGATTTCATATCTTTGCAAATCTCTTCGAGTTATTGGTTTTGTTTGGCCAACTAGATTGGTAATTCTTGCAATAGGAGAAGTGCTTAGTTTTGGGTTCAATCTTGCGGTGTCCTCGCCCAGTGACAAAGAAGGCGTAGCGAGGCACGTATTGTATTGTTGCCATCAAGGATAAAAATATGGGTTTTTCATCATATTGCTTGAGTTTATCCCTCTACATCATGTCATCTTACCTAATGGGTTACTCTGTTCTTCATGAACTTAATACTCTAGATGGAGGCAGGAGTCGGTCGATGTGTGGAGTAATGGTAGTAGATGCAGAATCATTTCGGTCTACTTGACATAGACATGATGCCTATATGCATAATCATTTCCTTGGATATCTTCATAATTATTCACTTTTCTATCAATTGCTCGACAGTAATTTGTTCACCCACCGTAATACTTGCCATCATGAGAGAAGCCTCTAGTGAAACCTATGGCCCTTGGGTCTATTTTCCATCTTATACTTTCAGATCTAAAATCAAAAATACCAAAAATATTTTTCTGCATTATTTTTACCTTTTTTTCTACTTTCCGTTCAAGCAATCTATCCTATCTATCTTTATCAGATCTCATCCTTGCAAGTAACCGTGAAGGGATTGACAACCCCTTTATAGCATTGGGTGCAAGTGTTTGATTCTTTGTGTAGGTACATCTATTGGGGACTTGCTTGTATATCCTACTAGATTTATACCTTGGTTCTCAACAACTAAGGGAAATACTTATCTACTTTGCTGCATCAATCGTTCCTCTTCAGGAAACCAACGCATGCTCGAAAAGTAGCAAGAAGGATTTCTGGCGTCGTTGCCAGGGAGATACATAGCAAGTCAGGATCAAGCCTACCAAGTACCCATCACAAACTCATCTCTTGCATTTACATTATTTGCCATTTGCGTCTCGTTTTCCTCTCCCCCACTTCTAAAACGATTTTCAGAAAATACCAAAAATATTTGCCGTTTTATTCGCCCTCTCTTTTTTGTTTGCCTTTTTCTTGCCAGATCTCTTGTTTGCTTGTGTTGCCATGTGCCTTCTATTTGCTTGCATCTTCGCTTGCAAAAAATCTATTGATATGGATCCTCATCCACTTGCTAATCTTTTCAAAAGACCAAATTATGTTGAATCAACTGCTAGTGAGTTCAGTGCACTTGATTATCTCTATGAAGTTTTGCTTGAACATCATGAAACTTTTGCTGAAGTGTTGAAAGAAGAAAATTATAAAGTGATTCATGATATCTACTTGAATGAAAAACATGATTTCCATGTTGTTAGTATGAATTCTCTAAATATCCATGATGCTAATGATATGCAAAACCACAAGCTTGGGGATGCTATGCTTGATGAAGATGATATTTTTCGTTCCCCAAGTTTTGGTAATGACACATATGCTATAATTGATCATGAAAATAATGCTTTGTGTGATAGTTATCTTGTGAGATTCCGTCATTATGCTACTGAAAAATACTATGAGAGAGGAACATATGCTTTTACATATTGCAATAATATCAAGTTTCCTCTCTATGTGTTCAAAGTTTGGAAGTTATGCTTGTTTTGCCTTCCTATGGTAGTTGATTTTTGTTCCCATAATTTGTTTGCTCACAAAATCCCTATGCATAGGAAGTGGGTTAGACTTAAATATACTTGCCATGTGATTCATTATGTTCCTATTGTTGCAAATAGGAATTATGTGCCCGTAGCTTTCATTTTTCTTGATATAGAATGCAATCCTACATGTCCTATTATTCTTGGTAGACCTTTCCTTAGAACGGTTGGTGCAATTATTGACATGAAAGAAGGAAATTTTAGATTCCAATATCCATTAAGGAAAGGCATGGAACACTTTCGTAGAAAATATATATTTCCTTATGAATCTATTATGAGATCTACTTATGGATTGCATACCAAAGATGACAATACGTAGATCTATTGCGTTCTGCCTAGCTAGGGGCGTTAAACCATAGCGCTTGTTGGGAGGCAACCCAATTTTATTTTTGTATTATGTTTTTGCTTCTATTTTTGTGTGTTTTGCACATTATTATTTCTGTAGTAATTGTGTTTTGGTGTTTTAATTAGTGTTTGATCCAAGTAAAACTTTGGGGTGATCTATGGTAGTTGTTGATTTGATCTTGCTGAAAAACAGAAACTTTTGCGCTAAGTCCAGGAATTTTCTAAATTTTTCAAAGTGTCGAATTGATCTGAAACTTTAAAAAAATATTTATATACAAATTTCCCTGATTTTTCTAACTTTTCAGAATTTTTAGAGTTTCATAAGTATTCGAAGTCTACTGATTTCTACAGACTGTTCTGTTTTTGACAGATTCTGTTTTCTTTGTGTTGTTTGCTTATTTTGATGTATCTATGGGTCAACCATGGAGAAGTTAGAATACAGTAGGTATAACACAAATATAAATAAATAATGAGTTCACAACAATACCTAAAGTGTTGATTTAGGATCTCATGAGTTTTCTGTTGAGTTTTGTGTTGTGAAGTTTTCAAGTTTTGGGTGAAGATTTGATGGACTATGGAATAAAGAGTGGCAAGATCCTAAGATTGAATATTCCCAAGGCACCCCAAGCCATATTCAAGGATACCAAAAATCCTAAGCTTGGGGATGCCCCGGAAGGCATCCCCTCTTTCCTCTTCAATCTATCGGTAAATTTACTTGAGGCTATATTTTTATTCACCACATGATATGTGTTTTGCTTGGAGCGTCTTGTATGATACGAGTCTTTTTTTTTGGTTTGCCACAATTATCCTTGCTGCACACATATTTTGAGAGAGACACGCTGAATCATGAATTTATTAGAATACTCTATGTGCTTCACTTATATCTTTTGAGCTAGGCAATGTTGCTCTAGTGCTTCACTTATATCTTATTAGAGCATGGTGGTGTTATATTTTATAGAAATTATTGAACTCTCATACCTCACTTATATTATTTTGAGAGTTACTTAAAACATCATGGTAATTTGTTTAGGTTATGAATTTAGACCTAATATAATGGGCATCCAAGAGGGATATAGTAAAATCTTTCATATTAATTGCATTGAATACTATGAGAAGTTTCATTCCTTGCATATAGTTTTTAGATAATAGAGATAGTAATATGAGAGTCATGCTAGTGAGTAGTTGTGAATTGGAAGATATGCTTCTGTTAAAGTTTGTGATTCCCATAGCATGCACGTATGGTGAACCGCTATGTAATGAAGTCGGAGCATGATTTGTTTAATGATTGTCAACCTTTGTGTGAGGGTCGGGAGCGCGCGATGGTTAACTCCTACCAACCTATCCCCTAGGAGCATGCGTCTAATGCTTTGTTTGATAACTAATAGAATTTTGCAATAAGTATGTGAGTTCTTTATGACTAATGTTGAGTCCATGGATTATACACATTCTCACCCTTCCACCTTTGCTAGCCTCTCTAGTACCGCGCAACTTTCGTCGGTACATCAAACCCTCCTTCCTCAAAACAGCCCCCATATATTTTCCTCAAAACATCCACCATATCTACCTATTATAGCATTTCCATAGCCATTCCGAGATATATTGCCATGCAATTTCCACCATTTAGTTTTTCATGACATGCACCATCACTTCATCTTGAATATAGTCATACTTTGTTCTAGGTATCGAGTTGTAATTTTCTTTTTGAGTTATAAGTAAATAAAAGTATGATGATTTTCATTAATAGAGCATTGTCGCGTGAGAGAAAAGGATGATGGAAGCCATGACTCCCTCACAAGTTGGGACGAGTATCCGTACTTTACAAAAAAATAAAAGAGGCCAACGAAGCCCAAACAAAAAAAATAAAAGAGGCCAAAAATGCCCACCAAAATAAAAAAATGAGAGAAAGAGAGAAGGGACAATTGCTACTACCCTTTTCCACACTTATGCTTCAAAATAGCACCATGATCTTCATGATAGAGAGTCTCCTATTTTGTCACTTTCATATAACTAGTGGATATTCATCTTGCACGACCACTTAGTTTTATTTTTGAGCTTTCATACACTTATAGCTCTAAGTGCATTTTTTGCATGGCAATCCCTACTCACTCACATTGGTATCTATCTATGGGCATCTCCATAACCCGTTGATACGCCTAGTTGATGTGAGACTACATTCTCCCTTTTTCCTTGCACCTCCTCCATATTCTATTCCGCCTATAGTGCTATATCCATGGCTCACGCTCATGTATTGCGTGAGAGTTGAAAAGGTTTGAGAACACCAAAAGTGTGAAACAATTTCTTGACTTGTTCATCGGGGTTGTGCATGATTTAGATACTTTGTGTGGGGGAAGATGGAGCATAGCCAGACCAGATGATTTTGTAGGGATAACTTTCTAAGGCCATGTTATTTCGAAGGGACACGACTGCCTTGTTGGTGTGCTCGAAGTATTACTGTTTTTATGTCAATATTAGACTATTGTTTTGAATCTTAAGGATCTGAATATCCATGCCACAATAAAGAATATTACATGGATAAATATATTAGGTATCATTCCACATCAAAAATTCTGTTTTTATCATTTACCTATTCGAGGACGAGCAGGAATTAAGCTTGGGGATGCTGATACGTCTCCAACGTATCTATAATTTTTGACTGTTCCATGCTATTATATTATCTGTTTTGGATGTTTTATATGCATTAATATGTTATTTTATATTATTTTGGGGACTAACCTATTAATCTAGAGCCTAGTGCCAGTTTCTGTTTTTCCTTGTTTTTGAGAATTGCAGATAAGGAATATTAAACGGAGTCCAAACGGAATAAAATCTTCGGAATAATTTTTCTTGGACCAGAAGCAAACCAGTAGACTTGGAGATGAAGTCGGGAGAGCCACCATGGGGCCACAAGCCCTAGGGGGCGCCCAGGGGGCTAGGGCATGCCCCCCTAGGCTTGTGGGCCCACGACAGCTCTCCCAACCCTAATCTTTTGCCTAGAAATCCCCAAATATTCCCTGTATAACAGAATGAGCCACGAAAACACTTTTCCGCCGCCAGAAGCCTCTGTTCCCTAGAGATCCAATCTTGGAGCCTTTTCCGGTAATCTGCCAAAGGGGGATTCGATCACGGAGGGCATCTACATCAACTCCATTGTCCCTCCTATGATGCGTGAGTAGTTCACCACAGACCTTCGGGTCCATAGCTAGTAGCTAGATGGCTTCTTCTCTCTCTTTGCTCTTCAATACCATGATCTTCATGGAGATCTATCCGATGTAATACTCTTTTGCGGTGTGTTTGTCGAGATCCGATGAATTGTGGATTTATGTTCAGATTATCTATGAATATTATATGAGTCTTTTCTGAATTCTTATATGCATGATTTCATATCTTTGCAAGTCTCTTCAAGTTATTTGTGTGGTTTGGCCAACTAGATTGGTAATTCTTGCAATAGGAGAAGTGCTTAGTTTTGGGTTCAATCTTGCGGTGCCCTCACCCAGTGACAAAGTAGGGGTAGCAAGGCATGTATTGTATTATTGCCATCAAGTATAAAAAGATGGGGTTTTCATCATATTGCTTGAGTTTATCCCTCTACATCATGTCATCTTACCTAATGTGTTACTCTGTTCTTCATGAACTTAATACTCTAGATGCAGGCAGGAGTCAGTCGATGTGTGGAGTAATAGTAGTAGATGCAGAATCGTTTTGGTCTACCTAACACGGACGTGATGCCTATATGCATAATCATTGCCTTGGATATCTTCATAATTATTCGCTTTTCTATCAATTGCTCGACAGTAATTTGTTCACCCACCGTAATACTTGCCATCGTGAGAGAAGCATCTAGTGAAACCTATGGCCCCGGGGTCTATTTTCCATCTTATACTTTCAGATCTAGAACCAAAAATACCAAAAATATTTTGCTGCATTATTTTTACCTTTTGTTCTACTTTCCGTTCAAGCAATCTATCCTATCTATCTTTATCAGATCTCATCCTTGCAAGTAACCGTGAAGGGATTGACAACCCCTTTATAGCATTGGGTGCAAGTGTTTGATTCTTTGTGTATGTACATCTATTGGGGACTTGCTTGTATATCCTACTGGATTGATACCTTGGTTCTCAAAAGCCGAGGGAAATACTTATCTACTTTGCTGCATCAACCGTTCCTCTTCACGGAAACCAATGCATGCTCGAGAAGTAGCACCAGACTGCTTCCGAGATCCAACGTTGGACTACATCCGAGCTCCAACGATGATCAATGTCCGAGGTGTCATAAATTACCTCGGTCTTTAAAAAATTGAAGGAATTCAGCCGAACTTAATGTTGAAAATGCCCTCTATGGAGCCAGCCACTTGCGTCCGAGCTTTATGCCGGACCACTTCCGAGGTGGTGCACCACCCCGACCGTGGGCTGATTTTTTGTGAATATTTTTGATTGGTGCAATTTATTCTCTGCCGAGATATATAGCCAGTAGCCCTCAAGGTGCGTGTCGGTCTAAAACCCGAGATGCATGTGAAGGAAATAATAATCAAAATAAAACCACTGATCCAAGTAGCCCCTGAGACTTAGGTCGATTTGCAAAATCGGCCTGAGGATCAAGTTCTTGCTAGGAGGCATACGTTAGGGATGTAAACGCGGTACGTAGTAGTTTCCGAGACACGGGTTGGGTGCGGCTGACCAACCTAAGGATCAAATCTCCTCAGAAACCATATTGAACTTTGGATTTGCTACATTGAATAGGTAATGCAGTAGCCCCCGAGCTTTAATTTAGGCACGGGTGATCGAATTAAGGATCGATATTTGTTTGACACAAACTTTGTTACGGTCGACACAATTTATGTGTAATGATTCTATGTATCCAAGTACTTTACATCATTAATGCTTGGACCCGCATTGTACAAGACTTTGTTGACTGACCATCGGCTTCAACCTCCTCGGCCAATAGCCGAGGAGTGTTTTTCATACTTTATAAAGCCTTTAGAATGGCGAGGATTTATGACAAACAAAGCAATCCGGTCATACGGTTTTATAAACAAAGGTATGCAGAGAGATATGTTATATTACTATTAATGTAAGAAACATCTTCTAGGAAAATAGTTCCTATATAAGTTCCTTTTCCCAGGATGTCATGTTGAGCATGATCATGAAACCTCAACTCCGATCAATGTGGAAGGGAAATATTGAGGATTTAGTTCGGGGAATGTTCCCGAACTCTATGGTCTTTAATGAACCAAAAATTTCACTTCCGTCGTTGCCAGCCAATTATATTCTTAAGATGGCTAACTTTTGGCTTCCCCCAGTCTGAGGTACTAACCCGGATGACCCGGAAGTAACAATCACAGAGGTGCTCCCTTTACCTCCTAGCCGAACAATCGGGAACGTAGGGGGTAAGCACAGGAGCCAGGCAACCCGGCCTGGCTAAAATCTTAAGTCAAAATGATGCATATTTATGGCTGTAACAATTATTACGGAAGGCGGCACTCGCATATTGAATATAAATTCTTTAATGCTATATGCTATTTTGACTCCTTTGTGACCGTTCATCATTTGAGAGTGGCCCATTGTCGGCTTCTACCCCTTTGTAGATGCTACGTAGGGTGTTTCCGCAGTAACAAGACAACCCTTAGCCGACGTCTCGGTGCCTTGAGGCGGTTGTGTTAGCGGAAACAAGGCAATCAGATATTCGGGCTTTATAACTTTCACTTAATCAAGGAGCATATGTTTGGGGGCAACTTAATAGCCCCCGGTATACGTCGACTTCTCGGATTATTCGAGGTCGAACCACCCACAACTTGGCCTTTGCAAGAAATAAAGGCCCTTCATTTTACACGGATAACCTCGATCGGCTATATTTGGTTGAACACCACCTGTGGTTCGCCGACCGATTTACGCTTGTTGTGACAGTTAGCTTTCGGCTTTCTCCAACTGAGACACTTGACCAGTTAAACCGGAAGTGACAATCGCAGTGGTTCTTCCTTTACCCCTTAGACGAACAAAGCGGAAATGTATGGGGTAAGCACAGGAGCTGGGCAATCCAGCTATAGGCCAAAGACACAACTCGAAATCAATGCATATAAATGCGAAATACCGAGGACATTCGCCGAGGACTGCATGGAGTACCTCGGTTTTTGGTGGGTTCGGTGCTAACAGCAGACTCCCCTTAATATTGCCGATGCGTGAAATGCATCTGTGTTGTACTGCGAGAGTTATGCTCAGAAAAAACAATAAACTTATGCAAAAAACTTTATGTTTAGATAAAACAAAATCATGCTAATCCGGAATTGGTCTAAAATTTAATTTGTGCGTCGGTCTTGCTTTAACATGATACATCCGATCTCCAGGCTCCAAGCGGGTCAGCCTTTCGCTTCAACCTCCATATCTCAAAGGTGGAGTGTTTCTCTGAGGCCTGTTTAGCGAACTAAACTCGAGCGTCTTTAGAAAGAAACTAGGCTATCCGGCTATTGACCACACGCTCGTGTCGGAAAAAGGAGTAGTAGAAAAAGACTTTGCAACGACTAAGAAGAAAACATAGTTATTATAAAACGGCTCATACAAATTTAAGAACCCCTGGTTAAATCGGGTAACTAAATTTTTAACAAACAAAGTATTTTTGTTTAACAAAAAATATAATGTTTGGTTGCACCGAACAAAGAGTAAAATTTCAAATAAGAGCTGAGCACGAAAACGACTTAGCTGGTTAATGCGCTCGGTGCGGTTCGGGGTTGTGGCGGGACGAAGACGTAGTCCCCGGTTTGGCCGGTGTCCCGGTCCCCAAGCCCGAGGTAATCGAGTGAAGAGCTCGGCTCGAGAAGTGGCAACACAACATGGTTGTTGCGGCAAGGCTCCCGGTCCATCCGAGGAGAGTAGTTCGGCAGCATGATGACGAAGCCCCAATTATCATGGGAAGAGAAAGTGTTTTTAATAAATAATTTTTTTATTTAACAGAAATATAATGCTTGGTCGAACCGAACAAAAGTTAAAAATTGAGCATGAAAGCGACTTAGCTGGTTAATGTGCTTGTTACGTGTGTCGATCTTGTAGTGGATCAAAGTCCCAACCCCCAAGCCGGTCACGAGGTAGCCAAAGAAGAGCTCGGCTTGATGAAGTCACAACACAACACTTCAGAAGGGCCAAAGAGAAACCTCCGATCTAGTCGAGAAGATGGGGTAGTTGGGCAGCGTGACGACAAAGCCCTCATGTCCGTCGACCATGTCGACGACACAATTTGGTTGATGGAGACTGGAGGACGATGTAGGCATGCCAAGGTGACCGCATGACACAACCAAAGTTGATTACCTGCGCACACAATATAGTGCAAGCCAAGAGTAATAATAAATAAAGGTAATAATATAAAAACATATATTCTACTTAGTTAATTTAAGTGAAGCAAATGAGTAAAGGAATATGGCTCGGGCGCCGATGCGCCTGAGCAAAGAGTTTGGCTTGACGAAGTGGTGATGCTGCATGGTCGATGTGGCGAGGTGAAGTCCCCGGTCCAGCTAACATGGCAAAGCTGGTCAGCTAGTGATGCCAAAGTCCCTGGAGCAGGTCGATGAAGAGATGGCAAAGCCCTCGGTCTATCCGGGGTGACGGAGCAGGTCGGCTGGTGACATCGAGGTCTCATGCTAGCCGAGGTGTCAAAGCAGGTCGGCTGGTGACACCGAAGTCTCATGCTAGCCGAGGTGTCGAAGCAGGTTGACTGGTGATGCCTAAGTATCATGCCAGCCGAGGTGTCGAAGCAGGTTGACTGGTGATGCCGAAGTCTCATGCCAGCCGAGGTGTCAAAGTAGGTCGGTTGTGTTAGGGAACGTTGCATGCGAAACAAAAAAATTCCTCCGCTTCATCAAGATCAATCTAGGAGATGAGCATCTATGAGAGGAGAGATTAGATCTACGTACCCTTGTAGATCGCTAAGCGGAAGTGTTAAAGAACGTGGTTGATGTAGTTGTACGTCTCCGCGATGCAAATCGCAAGCTGTCCCACGAACTCCCGATCAAGTGCCGAACGGACGGCACCTCTGCGTTCAGCACACATGCAGCTCGATGAAGATCTCCGCCTTCTTGATCCAGCAAGAGGGAGCGGAGAGGTATATGGGTTTGCTAGCAGCACGACTACGTGGTGGCGGTGGTGGCGGAGCTGATCCGGCAGAGCTTCGCTAAGCGGCACTGAATCAATCTACTAGAGGAGAGGTAATCGGTGAGGGAGGAAGGGTTGCGCCATGACTTGTGTTTGCATCCCTCCCTCCCCTCTCATATATATATATAGGGGAAGAGGAGGGGCTGGCCGCCCTAGGGTTTCCCCTAGGGTTTGGTGCGGCGGCCAAGGGAGGTGGGGCGGCGGCCAGGGTGGCTTGGCCACCAAGTTTGGTGGCTAGCCCACCCTTTTGGCCCAACCCAAGCCTCCAGCCGCATGGGCCTTGAGGTGGGAGGTGCGGACAGCCCACCAAGGGCTGGTTCGCACCCTCTCACAGCCCATGTGGCCCTTTGGAGTAGATGGGCCCACCCGATGGACCCCCAAGAACACTTCCGGCACTCCGTCACGCCACTTGCAGGTCACAGAACTTTTCCGGAATTCAAACACCAACTTCCCATATATGAATCTTCACCTCCGGACCATTATGGAACTCCTCGTGATGTCTGGGATCTCATCCGGGACTCCGAACAAACTTCGGTCACCAACACACATAACTCATCTATACCGAAACGTCACCGAACCTTAAGTGTGCAGACCCTACGGGTTCGAGAACCATGTAGACATGACCGAGACACCTCTACGGTCAATAACCAATAGCGGGACCTGGATGCCCATATTGGTTCCTACATGTTCTACGAAGATCTTTATCGGTCGAACCTCTATGTTAAGGATTCAGACAATCCCGTATGTTGTTCCCTTTGTTCTTCGGTATGTTACTTGCCCGAGATTCGATCGTTGGTATCTTTATACCTAGTTCAATCTCGTTACCGGCAAGTCTCTTTACTCATTCCGTAATAAAAGATCCCGCAACTAACACTTAGTCACATTGCTTGCAAGGCTTGTTGTGATGTTGTATTACCGAGTGGGCCCTCAGATACCTCTCCATCACACGGAGTAACAAATCCCAGTATTGATCCATGCCAACTCAACAGACACCTTCAGAGATACCTGTAGAGCACCTTTATAGTCACCCAGTTACGTTGCGACATTTGATACACAAAAGACACTCCTCCGATGTCGGTGAGTTGCATGATCTCATGGTCATAGGAACAGATACTTGACATGCAGAAAATAGTAGCAATAAACTGACACGATCACATGCTACGTTCATAGTTTGGGGCTTGTCCATCACATCATTCTCCTAATGATGTGATCCCGCTATCAAATGACATCTCATGTCCATGGCTAGGAAACCTTAACCATCTTTGATCAGTGAGCTAGCCTGCTAGAGGCATACTAGGGACACAGTGTTTGTCTATATGCCCACACATGTATTTAGTTTCCAATCAACACAATTATAGCATGGACAATACACGATTATCATGAACAAGGAAATATAATAATAAACACTTTATTTATTGCCTCTAGGGCATATTTCCAACAGTCTCCCACTTGCACTAGAGTCAATAATCTAGTTCACATCACTATGTGATTTACATTGTAATGAATCGAACACCCATGCAGTCCTGGTGTTGATCATGTTTAGCCCTTGGAAGAGGTTTAGTTAACGGGTCTGCAATATTCAAACCCGTGTGCACTTTGCAAATATTTATGTCCTTATCCTCGACATAATCGCGGATGGAATTGAAGTGTCGCTTTATGTGTCTGGTCCTCTTGTGAAACCTTGGTTCCTTGTCTAGAGCAATGGCACCAGTGTTGTCACAGAACAGAGTCATCGGATTTAGTGCACTGGGCACTACTCCAAGATTTTTTTCATGAACTGCTTCATCCAGACACCTTCCTTTGCTGCCTCCGAGGCTGCGATGTACTCCACTTCGCATGTAGAATCGGCTACCACGCTTTGCTTGGAACTGCACCAGCTTACCGCTCCCCGTTGAGAATAAATACGTATCCGGTTTGCGACTTAGAGTCGTCAGGATCAGTGTCAAAGCTTGCATCGACGTAACCCTTTCTGACGAGCTCTTCATCACCTCCATAAACGAGAAACATTTCCTTAGTCCTTTTCAGGTACTTAAGGATATTCTTGACCGCTGTCCAGTGCTTCATTCCAGGATCACTTTGAAACCTTCCAGCCATACTTATGGCAAGGCTGACATCGGGTCTTGTGCACAACATCGCATACATGATAGAGCCTATGGCTGAGGCATAGGGGATGACACTCATCTTCTTTCTATATTCTATAGTCACTAGGCATTGAGTCTTACTCAACTTCACACCTTGTAACATAGGTAAGAACCCTTTCTTAGACTGATCTATTTTAAACTTCTTCAAAACTTTATCAAGGTATGTGCTTTGTGAAAGTGCTATCAAGCGTCTTGATCTATCTCTATAGATCTTAATGCCTAATATGAAAGCAGCTTCTCCTAGGTCCTTCATTGAAAACTCTTGTTCAAATATTCCTTCATGCTTTCCAGCATTTCTATATGGTTTCCAGTCAGCAATATGTCATCCACATATATTATTAGAAACGCCATAGAGCTCCCACTCACTTTCTTGTAAATACAAGATTCTCCATAAACTTGTATAAACCCAAACGCCTTGATCACCTCATCAAAGCACTTAAGCCAACTCCGAGATGCTTGTACCAGTCCATAAATGGATCGCTGGAGTTTGCAAACTTTTTCAGCATTCTTTGGATCGACAAAACCTTCCGGTTGCATCATATACAACTCTTCCTCAAGGAAACCGTTAAGGAATGCTGTTTTGACATCCATCTGCCAAATTTCATAGTCGAAATATGCAGCTATTGCTAACATGATTCTGACGGACTTAAGCATCGCTACGGGTGAGAAGGTCTCATCGTAGTTAACTCCTTGAACTTGTGAAAAACCCTTTGCCACAAGTCGAGCTTTATAGATGGTGACATTACCGTCTGCGTTCGTCTTCTTCTTAAAGATCCATTTATTCTGAATAGCCTTTTGCCCTTCAGGTAATACTTCCAAAGTCCATACTTTGTTTTCATACATGGATCCCATCTCAGATTTCTCGGAATCTGGTCCCATCATCGCTCCTCCATAACTCGTAGGTTCATTGTTGTCTAACAACATGACCTCCAAGACAGGGTTGTCGTACCACTCAGGAGCAGTACGTGCCCTTGTCGACCTACGAGGTTCAATAGCAACTTGATCCAAAGTTTCATGATCATCATCATTAACTTCCTCTTCAACCGTCATTGGCTCCACAGAAACATCTTTCTGCGTTGCACTACTCACTGGTTGAAGTGAAGGTTCAACAACCTCATCAAGTTCTACTTTCCTCCCACTCAATTCTTTCGACAGAAACTCTTTCTCAAGAAATGTTCCGTTCTTAGCGACAAACACTTTGCCTTCGGATCTAAGATAGAAGGCATACCCAACTATCTCTTTTGGGTATCCTATGAAGATGCATTTCTCCGCTTTGGGTTCCAGCTTTTCAGGCTGAAGCTTTTTGACTTAACCATCACATCCCCAACCTTTAAGAAACAACAACTTTGGCTTCTTGCCAAACCATAGTTCATATGGCGTCGTCTCAACGGATTTCGATGGTGCCCTATTTAAACTAAATGCAGTTGTCTCTAATGCATAACCCCAAAACGATAGTGGCAAATCGGCAAGAGACATCATAGAACGCTCCATATCATTATCAACTCTACATCTTTTGGCATCAATGATATGAACATGTGTATCATCACTATCGAGATTCAATAAGAATAAACCCCTCACATTGGGTGCATAACCATAAAATATATTACTCATATAAATAGAACAACCATTATTCTTTGATTTAAATGAGTAACCATCTCACAATAAACAAGATCCAGATATAATGTTCATGCTTAACGCATGCACTAAATAATAATTATCCAGGTTCATCACTAATCCTGATGGTAGTCGAAGAGCAAGCGTGTCGACGGCGATCACATCAACCTTGGAACCATTTCCCACGCGCATCGTCACTTCATCCTTAGCCAACCTTCGTCTATTCCATAGCTCCTACTTTGAGTTGTAAATGTGAGCAACCAAACCGGTATCAAATACCCGGGCACTACAACGAGATCTAGTAAGGTACACATCAATAACATGTACATCATATATACCTTGTTTGGTGTTGGCTGCCTTCTTGTCGGACAGGTACTTGGGGTTGTTCCGCTTCCAGTGACTAGTTCCCTTGCAATGAAAACACTCAGTTTCTGGCTTGGGTCCAGCCTTGGGTTTCTTCACGAGAGGATCAACTGGTTTGCCACCCTTCTTGGAGTTACCCTTCTTGCCCTTGCCATGTTTCTTGAAACTAGTCGTTTTATTGACCATCAACACTTGATGTTCTTTCTGGATTTCAGACTCAACGATTTCAGCATCGCAAATAGCTCGGTGACTGACTTGGTCATCCCGTGCATGTTATAGTTCATCATGAAGCTCTTGTATCTAGGTGGGAATGATTGAAGAACTCTGTCAGTGATCGCCTCTGGCGGAAGGGGCATCCCTAACTCCGCCAGATGGGTCGAATACCCAGACATTTTGAGTATATGTTCACTTATAGACCTATTCTCATCCATCTTGGAAGCATAGAACTTATCGGAGGTCTCATACCCCTCGATCCGGGAATTCTACTTAAAGATAAACTCCAACTCCAATTCTTCACAGTTGGATACTTTTGGGTATTCGGCTCCAAGTGCTACATTCTTGATAAGCATCGTCGTACTAAATTTGCTCCTAAATCTCATGAAGGATTCCTACTTGGTTATGGATCAAACTCTCACACTTACCGTGTCTACAACAACTTCACTCGAAAAGTTGAAGAGACGGTAGATGTGAAGTTTGATGAATCTAATGGTTCGCAAGTCGAACAATTGCCAAATGATGTAGGTTATAAGAACCCTTCGGAAGCTATCCTAGATTTACCCATCGGCAAGATTCGTCCCATGGAGGTGAAGGAAAGTACTTCATCAACTCAAGTGGAAGCCCCTACTTCATGACAAGGTGAACCACAACATGACATGGAGGCATCCACAAGCGGTACACGGCAAGATGATGAAGAGGAGGAAGTGCATCATGAAGATCCACCACAACCTCCTTCACCACCACCTCAAGGGAACGACACCTTCAACAACAACGAAGATGAAGGAGATGATGATGAAGAAGAAGCTCCACCAACCAACAATCGGAAGTTGACCCGAGTTCGAGCACAAGTGACCAAGAACCATCCCCTAAACCAAATCTTTAGTGATATACAAATAGGGAGGATCACTCGCTCTAAAACTCATGTAGCAAACTTTTGTGAGCATTATTATTTCATCTCTAGCATTGAGCCCTTGAAGGTAGAACAAGCTCTTGAAGACGTGGATTGGGTGAACGCTATGCTTGAAGAGCTTCACAACTTCGAAAGGAACGAAGTGTGGACACTCGTGGAGAAGCCCGAGGATGAACACAACATCGTCGGAACCAAATGAGTATTTTGGAACAAGCAAGACGAAGACGGTCAAGTCGTGCACAACAAGGCTCGCCTCGTAGCTCAAGGATATACGCAAGTCAAAGGTATGGACTACGGTGAGACCTACGCCCCCGTCGCTAGACTTGAATCTATTCGCATTCTTCTTGCTTATGTCAATCACCATGATATCATGCTTTACGAAATGGATATTAAAAGTGCATTTTTAAGTGGTGAAATTGAAGAATAGGTTTATGTTAAACAACCGCCTGGCTTTGTGAATCCTAAGAAACCTAATCATGTTTACAAACTTCATAAAGCTCTTTATGGTCTTAAGGAAGCCCCTCGTGCTTGGTACAAATGTTTAACGAAGTTTCTTATCGAAAAAGGTTTTGAAATTGGTAATATTGTGCAACCTTATTCACTAAGAGGGTTAATGGTGAATTATTTGTGTACCAAATTTATGTGGATGATATTATCTTTGGTTCAACTAACCCTCAATTTAGTGAAATATTTGGAAGGTTGATGTCTGAGAAGTATGAGATGTCTATGATGTGTGAGCTGAAATTCTTTCTTGGCTTGCAAATAAAGCAATCAAAAGAAGGAACTTTCATCTCTCAAACTAAGTATACCAAGGACTTGATCAAAAAGTTCAACATGCATGAGTGCAAAGGTATGAAAACCCCTATGCCTACTAGCGGACATGTTGATCTCACCAGAGAGGATGAGCCGGTTGATCAGAAAGTTTATCGATCTATGATTGGTTCATTGCTATAACTATGTGCATCTCGTCCCAATATTATGCTTAGTGTTTGCATGTGTGCTAGATATCAAGCTGCACCGAAAGAATGTCATCTTTTAGCAGTAAAACACATTGTGAGATACTTGATACAAACGCCAAGTTTTGGCATTTGGTATCCCAAGGGATCTTCCTTTGACCTTGTTGGCTATTCCGATTCAGACCATGCCGGTGACAAGGTTGATAGAAAATCGACCTCGGGAACTTGTCAATTTTGGGCAGATCTCTTGTATCTTGGTCCTCTAAGAAACAAAACTCGGTATCTTTATCAACTGCCGAAGCTGAGTACATTGCTGTTGGATCTTGTTGTGCGCAATTACTATGGATGACACAAACACTTATGGATTATGGAATTCATGTTAAAAATGTTCCATTACTTTGTGACAATGAAAGTGCTATTAAAATTGGTCATAATCCTGTGCAACATTCTCGAACTAAGCATATTCAAGTTCGACATCATTTCATTCATGACCATGTTGCCAAAGGAGATATTAATCTTAAGCATGTTCGCACTAACAAGCAATTGGCAGATATCTTTACTAAGCCACTTGATGAGAAGACATTTTGTCACTTGAGGAGTGAGTTGAACATCATCGATGCTTCAAACTTGAGCTAGACTCACTCGGTTGCATGCAAGGGCATGAGCTTTCTTGATATTTCCATGTGTCTTAACATTTCATCTTTTGCCATGGAATTCTATGCTCCCTTGTATTGCATCTAATCTCTTGTAGGTACTTGGAAAAACTTCATTCCACAAGATTGCCATCAACTCCAATCATAAGCAATCTTGTCGTTACCAAGTATCCACAACCACTCTTGATGATGGAAGGAAGAAGGCCACTCAACCATATCCTTGACATATACTTGATTAAAATTGCACACTTTCAATTGCTATCATGTCAATGGGATATATCTATTGTTCTTCCTTGCATGACTAATCTTTGTAGGTAACCAGTGTACTAGAACAAGAAGGATTGCTCAAAATTCAAGATGATCTTCATCAACCTTGAGCATCCTCAACAAGTTCATCCACAAGCTATGTCATCAACATCACTCAAAGGTATGTACTCATGTCCTTGAAAAGGCTTTACTCCAAGAAATGAGCTAAAGCAACTCAAGCGATATGAAGACATTAAAAACACTTAATCGAAAAATGGCAACCCCATTCTGAGCTTAACTTAGAGTATGGCCTATGATCAAGTATTCTTGCTTGGCTCCTAAGTCAATATACTCTAATATAGGTGACCTAGTCACCGCTTATCATCTAGTTAAGAAACTCGCGTGATTTGCTCTCTATTGCATGATTTCTCATAACTACTCCAATCTTCTCTAGCTGATGTCCAATGTAAAAACTTTACATTTCATTGAAACTCTTTCTCTTGACTCTGTGAAATACAGAAACTTGGTTTCTCTTTCGGAGCCGCCGACTTAGATATCTCGACGTCACTGATTTTCACTCTCTCTTTTGAATTCGTCTTTGCAATTGTGTTTTTTAGTGATCTTTCTTGTGATCTTTCTGTTACTTCGATGATCCCCTATTATTATGTATAAAAAATAATTACTCAGGGGGAGAAGAAATAAAGTTAATTTTAAGGAGAGAATTTCTTTCTTCAAGGATCCCTATCTTCAATGAAGAAAGGAGGAGAAGAACAAATCAGTTTCAATGCCTCTCTCAATTTTAATTTCTATGAATCCTACATTTCTATGACCCTTGTTCTCAAGGATCACTTCTCAGTCAATGATCCCTGTATGTATCCATGTTTTTGACCTTTTTGGAAATTAATGCCAAAGGGGGAGAAGACCAAAGCTTCAAGCTTAACGGTAGATATCCAAAGCTTCATGCTAAAGGTGATACATGCTTATGCAAAAGGGGAGATATGATCAAGGGGGAGAGCCTTCTCATATCTTTATAAACAAGGGGAGAATATCAAAGTAGGGGGAGAATAAATTGTTGACCTTTCTCACCTTATCCAATCCTAATATCTACATGCTAAGATTCAGGGGGAGAGGATAGTCTATTTTCATATCTATGGTGAGAAAATTCTAAATGATCTTGGAGACATATCAATTCTAATAAATACTATTTTCTATATGTCCTCCATATCTTGGCAATTTTGAGTTCTATTGCCTTATTGTTTGGTAGAATACTCTTGTGTTTCCTAACATTGTTTTCTCAAGTGTGTTTCTATTACCAGGATGCTCAAGAACTCAAGGTAAGTATATGCATCATATCCTTGGTCAAGATGATCTCTTACTTCTTGCACATATTGTTTGCAAGAGTGATGTCTTGAACAAAGATACATCTCATTCATATATATTTGATGCATATAGCCAAGATACACATGACCTGTTATATCCCTTCTACCTTATGTGTGTTTATGCATTCAAAAGCAACTATCCTTTAAAGGACTGCACACACTTAGGGGGAGCAAGTCTAAGTCTTGTGTCTCTCAAAGTCTTCAGTATAACCATGCATATCTTTAATTAAAGCTTTGATTGTATATTGTCATCAATTACCAAAAAGGGGGAGATTGAAAGCACAACATACTCCCTTGGTGGTTTTGATAATTCATGACAACATACATTGTCTCTTAGACTGATATTTTGACCTAGTGTATTTCAGATACAGTTTATAGAGAGGTCTGGCAAAAGGAGATTGTGGACATACCCCAAGATTGAAGGAAATAGGTTGGCCAAGATTCAAGCAAGAGGAATCTACATTTTATATTTGTGAGAAATCACTTTGAGTCCATAGGAAAGCCAATACTATTAAAAGGGGGTAAGGTTTTGTTGGTGAACAATATGCTCAAATGTGCGCAAGTGATAGTCGCCAAAAACATCCACAAACTCTCCCACCAAAGTATGTTCTATACCTACCACTCACAATCGGTGGAACCAACTTTCCCACTTCGGTGCCGCCGATTCCAGAACCTAGAAAGACACTGCCAAACCCTAGCCACTTCGGTGCAACTGATTCCATACCGGTGCCACCGAGTTTAGGTTGCCAACTTTCTGTTACGAAAAATCACATTTTCGGTCCCAACGAGAATTTTGGATCGGCATCACCGAGATTGGGAATCTGACCGTTGGTCACCTTATCGGTGCAACCGAGTTTCCTATATTGACTTTATCGAGATTCAAAAGTTGCCACCTTTTGGTCACTTCGGTACCACCAAGATTAACACATCGGTGTCACCGAGTTGGTCATTTGTGTGTAACGGTTGGATTTTTGGGGATGCCTATATATACCCCTTCACCACCACCTACTCGAAAGAGAAGCACTCAGAACTATTACATACCTATCCTATCAGATTTTCTGAGAGAGAACCACCTACCCTTGTGTTGAGGTCAAGATCTTCCACTCCAGTCATATGGATCTTGATTTCTAGCCTCCCCAAATAGCTTTCCACCAATCCCATCTCTTCCACCATGCCAAATCTGTGAGAAAGTGATTGTGTGCTGAGGAGTCTATCATCCTGAAGCACAAGAGCAAGGAGTTCATCGTCATTATCGAGCCTATTACCTTTTGGAGGGTGGTGCCTCCTAGATTGGTTAGGTGTCGCTTGGGAGCCTCCTACTTCGTGTTGTGGAGTGAACCAAGAAGTTTGTAAGGGCAAGGAGATCGCCTACTTTGTGAAGATCTACCCATAGTGAGGCTAGTCCTTCGTGGATGGAAGTCGTATGGAATAGTCAAGGTTGCTACTTCGTGGACCCTTTTGGGTGGAGCCCTCCGTGGACTCTCACGACAGTTACCCTTCATGGGTTGAAGACTCCATAAACGTGGATGTACGATAGCGCCACCTATCGGAACTACGGGAAAAATCATCGTGTCTACAACTGCGTTTGATCTTCCTACTTATCTCAACACTTTACTTCATATGCAATGTCTTTACTTTTCGCTGCCATATTTGTTGACATGCATGTGTAGGGTTGTTAGACTTTCTAGCTTTTCTAAAACTATTAAAATCTGCCAACCAATTAACTTGGGAAAAGGTTAGGTTTTAAATTTCTACTAGTAGTCTATTCACCCCCCCCCCTCTAGACACTCTTCTAGTGATCCCTCAATTGGTATCAGAGCATTGGTCTCCATTGCTTCGGTTTAAAAGGGGGTAAGGTTTTGTTGGTGAACAATATGCTCAAATGTGCGCAAATGATAGTCGCCAAAAACATCCACAAACTCTCCCACCAAAGTCTGTTCTATACCTACCACTCACAGTCGGTGCAACCAACTTTCCCACTTCAGTGCCATCGATTCCAGAACCTAGACAGACACTGCCAAACTCTAACCACTTCGATGCAACCGATTCCATACCGGTGCCACCGAGTTTAGGTTGCCAACTTTCTGTTATGCAAATTCACATTTTCGGTCCCATCGAGAATGTTGGATCGGCGTCACCGAGATTGGGAATCTGACCGTTGGTCACTTTATCGGTGCAACCGAGTTTCCTATATCGGCTTTACCGAGATTCAAAAGTTGCCACCTTTTGGTCACATCGCTACCACCGAGATTAACACATCGGTATCACCGAGTTGGTCATTTTGTGTGTAACGGTTGGATTTTGGGGATGCCTATATATACCCCTTCACCACCACCTACTCAAAAGAGAAGCACTCGAAACTATTCCATACCTATCCTATCAGATTTTCTAAGAGAGAACCACCTACCCTTGTGTTGAGGTCAAGATCTTCCACTCCAATCATATGGATCTTGATTTCTAGCCTTCCCAAGTAGCTTTCCAACAATCCCATCTCTTCCACCATGCCAAATTTGTGAGAGAGTGATTGTGTGCTGAGGAGTCTATCATCTTGAAGCACAAGAGCAAGGAGTTCATCTTCATTATCGAGCCTATTACCTTTTGGAGGGTGGTGCCTCCTAGATTGGTTGGGTGTCGCTTGGGAGCCTCCTACTTCGTGTTGTGGAGTGAACGAAGAAGTTTGTAAGGGCAAGGAGATCTCCTACTTCATGAAGATGTACCCATAGTGAGGCTAGTCCTTCGTGGACGGAAGCCGTATGGAATAGTCAAGGTTGCTACTTCGTGGGCCCTTTTGGGTGGAGCCCTCCGTGGACTCTCACGACTGTTACCCTTCATGGGTTGAAGACTCCATAAACACGGATGTACGATAGCGCCACCTATCGGAACCACGGGAAAAATCATCGTGTCTACAACTGCGTTTGATCTTCCTACTTATCTCAACACTTTACTTCATATGCAATGTCTTTACTTTTCGCTGCCATATTTGTTGACATGCATGTGTAGGGTTGTTAGACTTTCTAGCTTTTCTAAAACTATTAAAATCTGCCAACCAATTAACTTGGGAAAAGGTTAGGTTTTAAATTTCTACTAGTAGTCTATTCACCCCCCCCCTCTAGACACTCTTCTAGTGATCCCTCAATTGGTATCAGAGCATTGGTCTCCATTGCTTCGGTTTAATCACCGAGGAGGAAGATGGATGTGTCTAGTATAGGGAGTTTGAGTTTTAGAGTGCCCATTCTTGATGGAGAGTACTATAGTCAATGGAAGCTTTTGATGCTTGAGCTGTTTAATGAATTTCAATTGAGGAAATATGTTATGTGCCCCTATGAGCCTCCTATTGATGAATTGCATCTCACACACGAAGAGGAAATTAACATGATTGGTAACCTAAGAACTGTCAATCTTATTGTTAGAGGTTTACCAAGATTCTTGCTTTCTCAAATGAATAACTTTGGATGTGCTTATACCTTATGGACTGATTTGGATAAACGATATCCAAATCTTTCCTTACGGAATCTAGATGAAATTCTTCATAAAGCTATTGCTTTTCACAAAATGAAGCCTAGTGATCCAAACTTTGATAAATGCCTATTTGAACTCCGTGATCTTATGCGTGCTAAAGGAGCTGTCACCACTATCAACAACATTATCTTTGAAGCCATACGCACTCATAAACTTGAACATTGTCATGATTACTATTTTAATGAATCTCTTGTTCTTTATGACGAGGATTTCCCACTTGATGATGACAATGTGTAACATGGCTATTATGAAGAAGATGAGTTGTTTGACATCGAGTATGATAAGATCATGAAGAATTTGAGTCTTATGGCAAACCTTAAGGATTACATGTCCGAAGGAAAAGAGTGGATTCTCGACAGCGGACGTACGGATCATATGACTGGTGATAAAGACATGTTCCAAGAAATCATGCCTAATCAAGGTCCTCAACGGTACGTGACCTTTGGAGACAACTCTAAGGGTAAGGTACTCGGCCTTGGTAAGGTGGCCATATCCCATGATATCTCTATTCAAAATGTTATGCTTGTTGAATCCCTTGGTTACAATCTTCTTTCCGTATCTAGACTTGCTGATTTCGGTTTCAATGTTCCATTTAGGAAAGTAGATTGCTAAGTGTTTCATCAAGATAATCATAAAATTGTCTTTACCGGTATCCGTAGAGGTGATCTATACATTGTCGATTTCACCAAAAGATCCAAACCTCGCACTTGTTTAATTGCTAAATCTTCTAAAGGTTGGCTTTGGCATAGAAGATTAGGACATGTTGGTATGCGTAACTTAGACAAATTTATCAAAGGTGATCATATACTTGGTGTTAAAGATGTTATCCTTAACAAAGACAGACTTTGTAGTGCTTGTCAAGCTGGAAATCAAGTAGGTGGAAGTCATCTTGTTAAGAATATCATGACTACTAGGATACCACTCGAGTTGCTTCACATGGATCTTTTCGGTCCCAATGCTTACAAGAGTCTCGGTGGAAATTCCTATGGTCTAGTTATAGTTGATGATTTTTCCAGATCTACGTGGGTATTCTTTCTTCATGATAAGTCATAGGTTCAAAAGATCTTCAAGAACTTCACTCGCAAAGCGCAAAATCAGTTTGAAGTGAAGATCAAGAAGGTTTGGAGCGATAACGGATCTGAGTTCAAGAACACCCATGTGGATACTTTTCTTGACGAAGAAGGTGTTTCACATGAGTTCTCAGCTATGTACACACCTCAACAAAATGGAGTTGTTGAGAGGAAGAACCGGACAATCATTGAGATGGCAAGAACGATGCTTAACGAATACAAGATGCCAAAACAATTTTGGGCAGAAGCCGTGGAAACAGCATGTCATGCCACAAACCGACTTTACTTGCACAAGCTTCTCGGTAAAACGGCATACGAGCTACTCACAGGTAACAAACCCCAAGTTGGATACTTTCGGGTATTCGGCTCCAAGTGCTACATTCTTGATAAGCATCGTCGTACTAAATTTGCTCCTAAATCTCATGAAGGATTCCTACTTGGTTATGGATCAAACTCTCACACTTACCGTGCCTACAACAACTTCACTCGAAAAGTTGAAGAGACGGTAGATGTGAAGTTTGATGAATCTAATGGTTCGCAAGTCGAACAATTGCCAAATGATGTAGGTTATAAGAACCCTTCGGAAGCTATCCTAGATTTACCCATCGGCAAGATTCGTCCCATGGAGGTGAAGGAAAGTACTTCATCAACTCAAGTGGAAGCCCCTACTTCATGACAAGGTGAACCACAACATGACATGGAGGCATCCACAAGCAGTACACGGCAAGATGATGAAGAGGAGGAAGTGCATAATGAAGATCCACCACAACCTCCTTCACCACCACCTCGAGGGAACGACACCTTCAACAACAACGAAGATGAAGGAGATGATGATGAAGAAGAAGCTCCACCAACCAACAATCAGAAGTTGACCCGAGTTCGAGCACAAGTGACCAAGAACCATCCCCTAAACCAAATCTTTGGTGATATACAAACAGGGAGGATCACTCGCTCTAAAACTCATGTAGCAAACTTTTGTGAGCATTATTCTTTCATCTCTAGCATTGAGCCCTTGAAGGTAGAACAAGCTCTTGAAGACGCGGATTGGGTGAACGCTATGCATGAAGAGCTTCACAACTTCGAAAGGAACGAAGTGTGGACACTCGTGGAGAAGCCCGAGGATGAACACAACATCATCGGAACCAAATGGGTATTTCGGAACAAGCAAGACGAAGACGGTCAAGTCGTGCGCAACAAGGCTCGCCTCGTAGCTCAAGGATATACGCAAGTCAAAGGTATGGACAACGGTGAGACCTACGCCCCCGTCGCTAGACTTGAAGCTATTCGCATTATTCTTGCTTATGTCAATCACCATGATATCACGCTTTACGAAATGGATATTAAAAGTGCATTTTTAAATGGTGAAATTGAAGAATAGGTTTATGTTAAACAACCGCCTGGCTTTGTGAATCCTAAGAAACCTAATCATGTTTACAAACTTCATAAAGCTCTTTATGGTCTTAAGGAAGCCCCTCGTGCTTGGTACAAATGTTTAACGAAGTTTCTTATCGAAAAAGGTTTTGAAATTGGTAAAATTGTGCAACCTTATTCACTAAGAGAGTTAATGGTGAATTATTTGTGTGCCAAATTTATGTGGATGATATTATGTTTGGTTCAACTAACCCTCAATTTAGTGAAATATTTGGAAGGTTGATGTCTGAGAAGTATGAGATGTCTATGATGTGTGAGCTGAAATTCTTTCTTGGCTTGCAAATAAAGCAATCAAAAGAAGGAACTTTCATCTCTCAAACTAAGTATACCAAGGACATGATCAAAAATTTCAACATGCATGAGTGCAAAGGTATGAAAACCCCTATGCCTACTAGCGGACATGTTGATCTCACCAGAGAGGATGAGCCGGTTGATCAGAAAGTTTATCGATCTATGATTGGTTCATTGCTATAACTATGTGCATCTCGTCCCAATATTATGCTTAGTGTTTGCATGTGTGCTAGATATCAAGCTGCACCGAAAGAATGTCATCTTTTAGCAGTAAAACACATTGTGAGATACTTGATACAAACGCCAAGTTTTGGCATTTGGTATCCCAAGGGATCTTCCTTTGACCTTGTTGGCTATTCCGATTCAGACCATGCCGGTGACAAGGTTGATAGAAAATCGACCTCGGGAACTTGTCAATTTTGGGCAGATCTCTTGTATCTTGGTCCTCTAAGAAACAAAACTCGGTATCTTTATCAACTGCCGAAGCTGAGTACATTGTTGTTGGATCTTGTTGTGCGCAATTACTATGGATGACACAAACACTTATGGATTATGGAATTCATGTTAAAAATGTTCCATTACTTTGTGACAATGAAAGTGCTATTAAAATTGGTCATAATCCTTTGCAACATTCTCAAACTAAGCATATTCAAGTTCGACATCATTTCATTCGTGACCATGTTGCCAAAGGAGATATTAATCTTAAGCATGTTCGCACCAACAAGCAATTGGCAGATATCTTTACTAAGCCACTTGATGAGAAGACATTTTGTCACTTGAGGAGTGAGTTGAACATCATCGATGCTTCAAACTTGAGCTAGACTCACTCGGTTGCATGCAAGGGCATGAGCTTTCTTGATATTTCCATGTGTCTTAACATTTCATCTTTTGCCATGGAATTCTATGCTCCCTTGTATTGCATCTAATCTCTTGTAGGTACTTGGAAAAACTTCATTCCACAAGATTGCCATCAACTCCAATCATAAGCAATCTTGTCGTTACCAAGTATCCACAACCACTCTTGATGATGGAAGGAAGAAGGCCACTCAACCATATCCTTGACATATACTTGATTAAAATTGCACACTTTCAATTGCTATCATGTCAATGGGATATATCTATTGTTCTTCCTTGCATGACTAATCTTTGTAGGTAACCAGTGTACTAGAACAAGAAGGATTGCTCAAAATTCAAGATGATCTTCATCAACCTTGAGCATCCTCAACAAGTTCATCCACAAGCTATGTCATCAACATCACTCAAAGGTATGTACTCATGTCCTTGAAAAGGCTTTACTCCAAGAAATGAGCTAAAGCAACTCAAGCGATATGAAGACATTAAAAACACTTAATCGAAAAATGGTAACCCCATTCTGAGCTCAACTTAGAGTATGGCCTATGATCAAGTATTCTTGCTTGGCTCCTAAGTCAATATACTCTAATATAGGTGACCTAGTCACCGCCCATCATCTAGTTAAGAAACTCGCGTGATTTGCTCTCTATTGCATGATTTCTCATAACTACTCCAATCTTCTCTAGCTGATGTCCAATGTAAAAACTTTACATTTCATTGAAACTCTTTCTCTTGACTCTGTGAAAAACAGAAACTTGGTTTCTCTTTCGAAGCCGCCGACTTAGATATCTCGATGTCACTGATTTTCACTCTCTCTTTTGAATTTGTCTTTGCAATTGTGTTTTTTAGTGATCTTTCTTGTGATCTTTCTGTTACTTCGATGATCCCCTATTATTATGTATAAAAAATAATTACTCAGGGGGAGAAGAAATAAAGTTAATTTTAAGGAGAGAATTTCTTTCTTCAAGGATCCCTATCTTCAATGAAGAAAGGAGGAGAAGAACAAATCAGTTTCAATGCCTCTCTCAATTTTAATTTCTATGAATCCTACATTTCTATGACCCTTGTTCTCAAGGATCACTTCTCAGTCAATGATCCCTGTATGTATCCATGTTTTTGACCTTTTTGGAAATTAATGCCAAAGGGGGAGAAGACCAAAGCTTCAAGCTTAACGGTAGATATCCAAAGCTTCATGCTAAAGGTGATACATGCTTATGCAAAAGTGGAGATATGATCAAGGGGGAGAGCCTTCTCATATCTTTATAAACAAGGGGAGAATATCAAAGTAGGGGGAGAAGAAATTGTTGACCTTTCTCACCTTATCCAATCCTAATATCTACATGCTAAGATTCAGGGGGAGAGGATAGTCTATTTTCATATCTATGGTGAGAAAATTCTAAATGATCTTGGAGACATATCAATTCTAATGAATACTATTTTCTATATGTCCTCCATATCTTGGCAATTTTGAGTTCTATTGCCTTGTTGTTTGGTAGAATACTCTTGTGTTTCCTAACATTGTTTTCTCAAGTGTGTTTCTATTACCAGGATGCTCAAGAACTCAAGGTAAGTATATGCATCATATCCTTGATCAAGATGATCTCTTACTTCTTGCACATATTGTTTGCAAGAGTGATGTCTTGAACAAAGATACATCTCATTCATATATACTTGATGCATATAGCCAAGATACACATGACCTGTTATATCCCTTCTACCTTATGTGTGTTTATGCATTCAAAAGCAACTATCCTTTAAAGGACTGCACACACTTAGGGGGAGCAAGTCTAAGTCTTGTGTCTCTCAAAGTCTTCAGTATAACCATGCATATCTTTAATTAAAGCTTTGATTGTATATTGTCATCAATTACCAAAAAGGGGGAGATTGAAAGCACAACATACTCCCTTGGTGGTTTTGATAATTCATGACAACATACATTGTCTCTTAGACTGATATTTTGACCTAGTGTATTTCAGATACAGTTTATAGAGAGGTCTGGCAAAAGGAGATTGTGGACATACCCCAAGATTGAAGGAAATAGGTTGGCCAAGATTCAAGCAAGAGGAATCTACATTTTATATTTGTGAGAAATCACTTTGAGTCCATAGGAAAGCCAATACTATTAAAAGGGGGTAAGGTTTTGTTGGTGAACAATATGCTCAAATGTGCGCAAGTGATAGTCGCCAAAAACATCCACAAACTCTCCCACCAAAGTATGTTCTATACCTACCACTCACAATCGGTGGAACCAACTTTCCCACTTCGGTGCCGCCGATTCCAGAACCTAGAAAGACACTGCCAAACCCTAGCCACTTCGGTGCAACTGATTCCATACCGGTGCCACCGAGTTTAGGTTGCCAACTTTCTGTTACGCAAAATCACATTTTCGGTCCCAACGAGAATGTTGGATCGGCATCACCGAGATTGGGAATCTGACCGTTGGTCACCTTATCGGTGCAACCGAGTTTCCTATATTGACTTTATCGAGATTCAAAAGTTGCCACCTTTTGGTCACTTCGGTACCACCAAGATTAACACATTAGTGTCACCGAGTTGGTCATTTGTGTGTAACGGTTGGATTTTTGGGGATGCCTATATATACCCCTTCACCACCACCTACTCGAAAGAGAAGCACTCAGAACTATTACATACCTATCCTATCAGATTTTCTGAGAGAGAACCACCTACCCTTGTGTTGAGGTCAAGATCTTCCACTCCAGTCATATGGATCTTGATTTCTAGCCTCCCCAAGTAGCTTTCCACCAATCCCATCTCTTCCACCATGCCAAATCTGTGAGAAAGTTATTGTGTGCTGAGGAGTCTATCATCCTGAAGCACAAGAGCAAGGAGTTCATCGTCATTATCGAGCCTATTACCTTTTGGAGGGTGGTGCCTCCTAGATTGGTTAGGTGTCGCTTGGGAGCCTCCTACTTCGTGTTGTGGAGTGAACCAAGAAGTTTGTAAGGGCAAGGAGATCGCCTACTTTGTGAAGATCTACCCATAGTGAGGCTAGTCCTTCGTGGACGGAAGTCGTATGGAATAGTCAAGGTTGCTACTTCATGGACCCTTTTGGGTGGAGCCCTCCGTGGACTCTCACGACAGTTACCCTTCATGGGTTGAAGACTCCATAAACGTGGATGTACGATAGCGCCACCTATCGGAACTACGGGAAAAATCATCGTGTCTACAACTGCGTTTCATCTTTCTACTTATCTCAACACTTTACTTCATATGCAATGTCTTTACTTTCCATTGCCATATTTGTTGACATGCATGTGTAGGGCTATTAGACTTTCTAGCTTTGCTAAAACTGTTAAAATCTACCACTCAATTAACTTGGGAAAAGGTTAGGTTTTAAATTTCTACTAGTAGTCTATTCGCCCCGCCCCCTCTAGACACTCTTCTAGTGACCCCTCACCATATCACATCAGAACATACTCTGCAAAAACAAGTTAGACGTCCTCTAATTGTTGTTGCATGTTTTACGTGGCTGCTATGGGTATCTAGCAAGAACGATTCTTACCTACGCAAAACCACAATGATGATATGAAGATTGCTTTTCAACCTTCTACAAGGACCGCCTTAATCAAATCCGGTTCAACTAAAGTGGGAGAGACAGACACCCGCCAGCCATCTTTATGCAACAAGGTCACATGTCAGTCAATGGAACACAGTCTCTCGTAAGCGTACGAGCAAAGTCGGTCCGAGCCGCTTCATGCCACAATACCGCTGCACCAAGAAAAGACTAAGGAAGGAAGCAATCTGAATATCAACGCCCACAAACTCTTTGTGTTCTACTCAAGATCTCATCTACGCATAGGCCTAGCTCATGATGCCACTGTTGGGGAACGTTGCATGGGAAACAAAAAAATTCCTACGCTTCAACAAGATCAATATAGGAGATGAGCATCTATGAGAGGAGAGATTGGACCTACGTACCCTTGTAGATCGCTAAGCAGAAGCATTAAAGAACGCGGTTGATGTAGTCGTACGTCTCCGCGATCCAAATCGCAAGCTGTCCCACAAACTCCCGATCAAGTGCCGAACGGACGACACCTCCGCATTCAGCACACTGCAGCTCGATGGACATTTCCGCCTTCTTGATCCAGCAAGAGGGAGTGGAGAGGTAGATGGGTTCGCTGGCAGCACGACGGCGTGGCGGCGGCGGTGGTGGAGCTGATCCGTCAGAGCTTCGCTAAGCGGCGCCGAATCAATCTACTAGAGGAGAGGTAATCGGGGAGGGAGGAAGGGATGCGCCGTGACTTGTGTTTGCAGCCCTCCATCCCCTCTCATATATATAGGGGAAGAGGAAGGGCTGGCCTCCCTAGGGTTTCCCCTAGGGTTTGGTGCGGCGGCGAGGGTGGCTTGGCCACCAAGTTTGGTGGCTAGCCCACCATTTTGGCCCAACCCAAGCCTCCTGACGCATGGGCCTTGAGGTGGTAGGTGCGGACAGCCCACCAGGGGCTGATTCGCACCCTCTCACAGCCCATGTGGCCCTTCGGAGTAGATGGGCCCACCCGATGGACCCCCGGGAACACTTCCGGCACTCCGTCACACCACTTGCAGGTCACAGAACTTTTCCGGAACTCAAACACCAACTTCCCATATATGAATCTTCACCTTCGGACCATTTCGGAACTCCTCGTGACGTCTTGGATCTCATCTGGGACTCCGAAAAAACTTCGGTCACCAACACACATAACTCATCTATACCGAAACGTCACCGAACCTTAAGTGTGGAGACCCTGCGGGTTCGAGAACCATGTAGACATGACCGAGACACCTCTACGGTCAATAACCAATAGCGGGACCTGGATACCCATACTGGTTCCTACATGTTCTACGAAGATCTTTATCGATCGAACCTCTATGTCAAGGATTCAAACAATCCCGTATGTTGTTCCCTTTGTTTTTTGGTATGTTACTTGCTCGAGATTCGATCGTTGGTATCTTTATACCTAGTTCAATCTCGTTACCGGCAAGTCTATTTACTCATTCCATAATATAAGATCATGCGACTAACACTTAGTCACATTGCTTGCAAGGCTTGTTGTGATGTTGTATTACCGAGTGGGCCCTGAGATACCTCTCCGTCACACGGAGTAACAAATCCTAGTATTGATCCATGCCAACTCAACAGACACCTTCGAAGATACCTATAGAGCACCTTTATAGTCACCCACTTACGTTGCGACATTTGATACACACAAGGCACTCCTCTGGTGTCAGTGAGTTGCATGATCTCATGGTCATAGGAACGGATACTTGACATGCAGAAAACAGTAGCAATAAACTGACATGATCACATGCTATGTTCATAGTTTGGGTCTTGTCCATCACATCATTCTCCTAATGATGTGATCCTCCTATAAAATGACATCTCATGTCCATGGCTAGGAAACCTTAACCATCTTTGATCAACGAGCTAGCCTGCTAGAGGCATACTAGGGACACAGTGTTTGTCTATATGCCCACACATGTATTTAGTTTCCAATCAACACAATTATAGCATGGACAATAAACGATTATCATGAACAAGGAAATATAATAATAAACACTTTATTTATTGCCTCTAGGGCATATTTCCAACAGGTTGTTGACGCCAAAGTCTCATGCAAGCCGAGGTGTCGAAGCAGGTCGGCTGGTGACGCCGAAGTCCCCGGAGCAGGTTGATGAGGAGATGACGAAGCCCCCAGTCTAGGCGAGGTGATGGAGCAGATCGATGAGGTTACGCTAGAGCCTCATGCGAGCCGACGTGTCAAAGAAGGTCGACGTGGTGGACGTCAGCTTGAAAAAGCAATGACGCGGTGATGCCGAAGGAGGAGGTGCTCAATGCTGGCTTGATGAAGCAACGGAGCGCCCGACCCGTACAACCCGCGGGTGACGAGGTTCTCTTGATGATAATTCGGCCCTCGCTATGCCGAACTATTGGTAGGTTGACCGAGACGATGAGAAAACTTCCTTCAAAAAGGACGTCTCACAACCTGTTCATGAAAAATATGAACTCGGGTCGGATTTGTTTTCGTGTAGAAAAGAGATCCAAAATTCGTTGTACTCCTCGGACGTTTCCCGGAGTTTGTACGGTCGGATCAACCTGAAATTTGAGGGGTGGTCGGTACAGTAATTCCGCAACCGATGAACGGTGGGATTTGCCAACAGATATCCGAGCTAGATATTGGACAACTCGTCCTAAACTCATCCAGATTCCCGTCCAGATTCGATAGGGCTCTGGTAAATTGGAGATTGCCGGAGATTTCTCCATCGGAACGTGATGAAATTTTGCAAGGTTTTTGTAGATACAATTCCACACAATTCCACTAAAGCAATCGTCAAAGTAATGCCCGAGGAAACAGGAACGAGGAACACAAATTCTTTGTCCAGAAAAAACTGCAATCTGTAGACGAGCCATCGATCCTTCTGGCGATCCCACAGCGGAACTCTCAATGAAAGCACCAATGTCGACGTAAAAACCGGCGGATCTCGGGTAGGGGTCCCGAATAGTGGATCTTGGATCGATTGGTAACAGGAGACAAGGGATACAATATTTACCCAGGTTCGTGCCCTCTTGATGAAGGTAAAACCCTACGCCCTGCTTTGCTTGTATTGATGATGGTGTATCAAGTACAGACTTAATCTACCTCGAGATCGTATGTAGTGTTCTAAACCCTAAAAGCTATGCTCGTATGATGATATGATCTATGATGATCTGATTGTTCCTAATGACTAGCCTGGCCTCGGCTTATATAACACACCAGAGGACTAGGATAACAAGAGTCCTAATCGGCTACGTCGATGGAAAGGAGTCCTTGTCTTGATCACCAAGTCTTATAAAATCTTCTCCGTATGCATCATGGGCTGTCCGAACTGGCCCATTAGTGAATCTCCTTGGGGGTCCTCGACCAGACCCACTGGTCGGGAGACGTCGCCGAGGCCGGTCATGGGTGAGCTGGTCGAGCTAGCAGGCTATCGTGCCGCCCGGCAATCTGAGCGAGAAGGCCTTCGCTCGAGTTGGTTGGCTAGCCCGAGTGCGGCTCACGCCTAAGCTGGATGGTTGTCTGCTGCACTTGTCGGGCCAAGCTAGCTGCATCCAATAGCTTGTGTGCTAGCTTGGCCGGTGCGCTGTCGCGAGCGCTAGCTGGCCTCGAGGGGGCCGCAAGATGGGCTCCATGCCACCGGCGCTCTTGACCTGGCCAGGAGGCGGTGGCTGCCTGCCATGGCCGAGGGTGACGACGTGGGCTAGGTGAAGGAATGAGGAGACTTGGAGATTTTTTTAGGCTGACATGTGGGTCCCACATGTCATAACGTCTAACTTTTCGGTCAAACAAATGTCGTTGACTTAAGGTGCCACGTCATCCTTGACGTGTGGACCAACCTTGTCATAAATGAGTAACAAGCCTAATTGGTTTTTTCTGACTTAGTACTTTTTTTTACAAAAGATTAGTTAAAAAGTGATAGGTTTTGCTAACTTTTATAAAGTGGTAGTTTTCTGATAAGGCTAGGTTGGAAGTGGTACTCCCTCTGTCTAAAATGCAAGACCATTTTGAGGGAGTAGTTTTTGTGTTAAAAACTTGACTCAAGCCAACTCCAGCGCGCAATCCCATCCGAACGTCCGTTTAGGTCGGATTCTGTTCGTTTGGAACGGTAACAGGACTGTTCATGTTCGTATGGAGTTCGTGACCGGGTCGGTGCGCCCAACACGCTGTCGCGCCCCAAATTAGTCCGGGGCAAAAATGACATTTTAAAAAATAAAAAAATGCAAAAAATATAAATAAAACGCAAACATTAATAATTATACATTAATAAATATTGTCCAACGGTCCCACGGCGCATGGTCCTTAATTAACATAATAAAAAAACAGAAAAAATGCGCCACCGCGCGTTGCTGTCGTGGTCGTCGTCGTCTTCAGGCGTCGTTGTCGTCGTCATCGTCGCCAGTGAGGTCGACGTATGGCGGCACCGTCCAGAGATGGGCCGATGGCCCCTGAAAGGTTGGCGGTGCCTCCACCACCTCCTCTCGCGGCGATGGCTCGCGCTTCGGTGACCGCGGCGGCATGGGGTACCAAGGCTCGGCCACCACTCCCTGGGCCCATCTCCGTGGTCGTGCACGACCACGTCCAGCGCTGGCCCACCACGTTCGGGGTGGAACGCGGCCAGTGGCTCCTCGTGCACCTCCTCCTTCACCACCACGGGCTGCTCCTCCAAGGCGCTAGCCATCTCCAGCTCCGGGATGGCCACGTCGCCGGCCACGGAGAGGGCCATCATCTCCTCCAGCCCCACCCACTGGCGCTCATCGTGCGTGTTCATGGAATCTTCCATGACACGTTAGATGAGGCGGGCCTCCTCCTCTTCAGTCATGCGAGGAGGTGGTGGTGGCGACGGAGAGGGCGACGACGACGGGATCGGCATCAGGCCGTGCACCCGCGTACGCCCCGCGCACCTGGGGGGCTCAGAGGGCGCGCCCGACGCTTTGCACGTGCCCCCTGCGGGCTGTTGGTGTCCCCGACAAAGTACGACGCGCACCGCACGTCGTGCTCATCGCGGAACCATGTGTCCCACAGGGGCGAATAGACGACGTACCTCGGATTGTAGTAGAGGTTGTCGAGGGAGGCGGCGGCGGCGGTGCTGGATCTCGTCGCGGCGGGCATGGCCGCTCAACGGCACCGACGGGATCGACACCCGATCCGCGAACAAGTGTCAGTTGTTCGGCAAGTGCACATCGCTCCAGGGGAGCGGCGTCCTTATCTCCCAATAGCGGCGGTAGACATCTGCATGGATGTACTGCCGGGAGCGCGCCAGGACGCCCGTAGGGGCAATGGTGAAGGGAGTCGGAGCAGGCCGTGGCGGAGGAGAAGGACGGCGCGGCTCGCTTGCGGTGCGGTGGTCTGACGACGACCCAGCCTTGTGGTCATGCGCCCCCTTCCCCTTGCGGCCGGTGCTCCACCACCCCATTGTTGGGAGACGTAGTAGTAAATCAAAATTTTCCTACGTGTCACCAAGATCTATCTATGGAGAAACCAACAACGAGTGGGGAGAGATTGCATCTTCATACCTTTGAAGATCGCTAAGCGGAAGCGTTACAAGAACGTGGTTGGTGGAGTCGTACTCGCAGCGATTCAGATCGTGGTGGATTCCGATCTCAGCGCCGAACAACGGCGCCTCCGTGTTCAACACACGTACAGCCCGGTGACGTCTCCCGCACCTTGATCCAGCAAGGAGGAGGGAGAGATTGAGGGAGAGCTCCGGCATCACAATGGCATGATGACGGTGGAGCTACGTGAACTCCGACAGGGCTTCGCCGAGCGCTACGAAGAACGAGGAAGAGGAAGGGTAGGGTTGCACCGAGAGAGAAAGAAGTCGTGTCTCAAAACAGCCCAAACCCTTGCATATATATAGGAGGCGGGAGAGGGAGGGATGCCTTGTCCCCTCCTCCAAAGAGGAGAGGTTCGGCCGACCCTAGGGAAGAGTCCACCTCCCACAAGGGAGGTGGATCTCTTCCTTTTGAATCCTTTTCAGCCCTATCTCTTATCTCCAGCCACATGGGCCTTTCTATAAGGTCTTGGCCAGCCCAAAAAGGGCTGGCACACTTCCTCTAAGGGCCCACGAAATCCTTTGGTCGTCACACCCCTCCCGGGGGTCCTCCGGCACCCTCCCGGCACTCCCGGTACACTACCGATGAGCCCGAAAACTTTCCGGTGACCAAAACTAGACTTCCTATATATCAATCTTTACCTCCGGACCATTCCGGAGCTCCTCGTGACATCCGGGATCTCATCCGGGACTCCAAAAAACTTTCGGTAATCACGTATACCATTTCCCTATAACCCTAGCGTCATCAAACCTTAAGTGTGTAGACCCTACGGGTTCGGGAGACACGTGGACATGAGCGAGACACTTCTCCGGCCAATAACCAACAGCGGGATCTGGATACCCATGTTGGCTCCCACATACTCCACGATGATCTCATTGGATGAACCACGATGTCGGGGAATCAATCAATCCCATATACAATTACATTTGTCTATCGGTATGATACTTGCCCGAGATTCGATCGTCGGTATCTCTATACCTTGTTCAATCTCGTTACCGGCAAGTCTCTTTACTCGTTCCGTAATACATCATCCTGTGACCAACTCCTTGGTCACATTGAGCTCATTATGATGATGTCTAACCGAGTGGGCCCAGAGATACCTCTCCGTCACACGGAGTGACAAATCCCAGTCTCGATTCGTGCCAACCCAACAGACACTTTCGGAGATACCCGTAGTGCACCTTTATAGCCACCCAGTTATGTTGTGACGTTTGGCACACCCAAAGCATTCCTACGGTATCCAGGAGTTGCACAATCTCATGGTCTAAGGAAACGATACTTGACATTGAAAAGCTTTAGCAAACGAACTACACGATCTAGTGCTATGCTTAGGATTGGGTCTTGTCCATCACATCATTCTCCTAATGATGTGATCGCGTTATCAACGACATCCAATGTCCATGGTCATGAAACCGTGACCATCTATTGATCAACGAGCTAGTCAACTAGAGGCTCACTAGGGACATGTTGTGGTCTATGTATTCACACATGTATTATGGTTTCCGGTTAACACAATTATAGCATGAACAATAGACAATTATCATGAACAAGGAAATACAATAATAATCATTTTATTATTGCCTCTAGGGCATATTTCCAACAGTCTCCCACTTGCACTAGAGTCAATAATCTAGTTACATTGTGATGAATCGTACACCCATAGCATTCTGGTGTTGATCATGTTTTGCTCGTGAGAGAGGTTTAGTCAATGGATCTGCGACATTCAGATCCGTATGCACTTTACAAATATCTATATCTCCCTCCTGAATGTAATCACGGATGGAGTTGAAGCGGCGCTTGATGTGTCTTGTCTTCTTGTAAAACCTGGGCTCCTTTGCAAGGGCAATAGCTCCAGTGTTGTCACAGAATAGAGTCATCGGGCCCGACGCACTTGGAATTACTCCTAGGTCGGTGATGAACTCCTTCATCCAGACTCCTTCCTTTGCTGCTTCCGAAGCATCTATGTACTCCGCTTCACATGTAGATGCCGTCACGGCGCTTTGCTTGCTGCTGCACCAGCTGACTGCCCCTCCGTTCAAAACATACACGTATCCGGTTTGCGACTTGGAGTCGTCCAGATCTGTGTCGAAGCTAGCATCAACGTAACCCTTTACGACGAGCTCTTCGGCACCTCCATATACAAGAAACATGTCCTTTGTCCTTTTCAGGTACTTCGGGATATTCTTGACTGCTGTCCAGTGTTCCGCTCCAGGATCACTTTGGTACCTCCCTACCAAACTTATGGCAAGGTTCACATCAGGTCTGGTACACAACATGGCATACATAATAGAGCCTATGGCTGAAGCATAGGGGATGACACTCATCTCTTCTCTATCCTTTGTTGTGGTCGGGCATTGAGTCGTACTCAATCTCACACTTTGTAACACAGGTAAGAACCCCTTCTTGGACTGATCCATATTGAACTTCTTCAATATCTTATCAAGGTATGTGCTTTGTGAAAGACCTATGAGGTGTCTCGATCTATCTCTATAGATATTAATACCTAATATGTAAGAAGCTTCTCCAAGGTCCTTCATTGAAAAACACTTATTCAAGTAGGCCTTTACACTTTACAAGAGTTCTATATCATTTCCCATTATCAGTATGTCATCCACATATAACACGAGAAATGCTACAGAGCTCCCACTCACTTTCTTGTAAATACAGGGTTCTCCATAAACCTGTACAAACCCAAACGCTTTAATCACTTCATTAAAGCAAATGTTCCAACTCCGAGATGCTTGCACCAGCCCATAGATGGAGCGCTGGAGCTTGCATACCTTGTTAGCATATTTAGGATCGACAAAACCTTCCGGCTGCATCATATACAGTTCTTCCTTGAGGAAGCCATTAAGGACTGCCGTTTTGACGTCCATTTGCCAGATCTCATAATCATAAAATGCGGCAATTGCTAACATGATTCGGACAGACTTCAGCATCGCTACGCATGAGAAAGTCTCATCGTAGTCAACTACTTGAACTTGTCTATAACCCTTAGCGACAACTCGAGCCTTATAGACGGTCACATTACCATCCGCGTCAGTCTTCTTCTTAAAGATCCATTTATTTTGAATGGCTCGCTTATCATCAGTCAAGTCCACCAAAGTCCATACTTTGTTCTCATACATGGATCCTATCTCGGATTTCATGGCTTCAAGCCATTTGTTGGAATCCGGGCCTGCCATCGCTTCTTCATAGTTTGAAGGTTCACCATTGTCTAACAACATGATCTCTAGGACAGGGTTGTCATACCACTCTGGTGCAGAACGTGTCCTAGTGGACCTTCGACGTTCAATAGTAACTTGATCTAAAGTTTCATGATCATCATCATTAACTTCCTCTCCAGCCGGTGTAGGCTGCACAGAAACAACTTCCTGTGCTGCGCTACTCTCCGGTTCGAGTGGAGGTACAATTACCTCATCAAGTTCTATTTTCCTCCCACTTACTTCTTTCGAGAGAAACTCTTTCTCGAGAAAGGATCCATTCTTGGCAACAAATACTTTGCCCTCGGATCGTAGGTAGAAGGTATACCCAATAGTCTCTTTGGGATATCCTATGAAGACGCACTTTTCCGCTTTGGGTTCGAGCTTCTCAGGTTGAAGTTTCTTCACATAAGCATCACATCCCCAAACTTTTAGAAACAACAGCTTAGGTTTCTTTCCAAACCATAATTCATACGGTGTCATCTCAACGGATTTTGACGGTGCCCTATTTAAAGTGAATGCGGCAGTCTCTAATGCATATCCCCAAAATGATAGCGGTAAGTCGGTAAGAGACATCATAGATCATACCATATCTAATAGAGTGCGATTACGACATTCAGACACACCATTTTGCTGAGGTGTGCCAGGCGGCGTGAGTTGTGAAACAATTCCACATTTCCTTAGGTGCGTGCCAAACTCGTGACTTAAATATTCTCCGCCACGACCAGATCGTAGGCACTTTATTTTCCTGTCACGTTGATTCTCTACCTCACTCTGAAATTCCTTGAACCTTTCAAAAGTTTCAGACTTATGTTTCATTAAGTAGACATACCCATATCTACTCAAGTCATCAGTGAGGGTGAGAACATAACGGTAGCCACCATGAGCCTCGACACTCATTGGACCACATACATCGGTATGTATTATTTCCAACAAGTCAGTTGCTCGCTCTATTGTTCCGGAGAATGGAGTCTTAGTCATCTTGCCCATGAGGCTGTTGGAAATATGCCCTAGAGGCAATAATAAATTAGTTATTATCATATTTCCTTGTTCATGATAATCGTTTATTATCCATGCTATAACTGTATTGATCGGAGACTTAAATGCATGTGTGGATACATAGACAAAACCATGTCCCTAGTATGCCTCTAATGGACTAGCTCGTTGATCAAAGGATGGTTAAGGTTTCCTAGCCATGGACATGAGATGTCATTTGATAACGGGATCACATCATTAGGAGAATGATGTGATGGATAAGACCCAAACTACAAACATAGCATATGATCGTGTCAGTTTATTGCTACTGTTTTCTGCATGTCAAGTATATGTTCCTATGACCATGAGATCATGCAACTCACGGATATCGGAGGAGTGCCTTGTGTGTATCAAACGTCGCAACGTAACTGGGTGACTATAAAGGTGCTCTACAGGTATCTCCGATGGTGTTTGTTGAGTTGGCATGGATCGAGACTGGGATTTGTTACTCCGTGTGACGGAGAGGTATCTCAGGGCCCACTCGGTAATACAACATCACAACAAGCCTTGCAAGCAATATGGCTAAGTGTTAGTCACGGGATCTTGTATTACGGAACGAGTAAAGAGACTTGCCAGTAACGAGGTTGAACTAGGTATGGAGATACCGACGATCGAATCTCGGGCAAGTAACATACCGAAGAACAAAGGGGACGTTATACGGGATTAACTGAATCCTTGACATAGAGGTTCGACCGATAAAGATCTTCGTAGAATATGTAGGAACCAATGTGGACGTCCAGGTCCCGCCATTGGTTATTGACCGTAGAGGTGTCTCGGTCATGTCTACATAGTTCTCGAACCCGCAGGGTCTGCACACTTAAGGTTCGGTGACGTTTCGGTAGTGTAGAGTTATGTATGGTGGTGACCGAAGGTTGTTCGGAGTCCCGGATGAGATCCCGGACGTCACGAGGAGCTCCGGAATGGTCCGGAGGTAAAGATTCATATATAGGAAGTCCCAGTTTGGTTTCCGGAAAAGTTTCGGGCTCATCGGTAGTGTACCGGGAGTATCGGTATTGTACCGGGAGTGCCGGTAGTGTACCGGAGGACCTCCGGGAGGGGTATTTCGACCCCAAGAGGTCCATGGGCTGTGGGAGAATAATAACCAGCCCTTAGTGGGCTGGGAAAACAGCCACAAAGGCCCATGGCGCAGGAGAGAAAGTCCTAAAGCAAAAAGTGGAAAATCAGCCAATAGGAGGCAATCCTACTCCAACTAGGATTGGAGGTGAAGTAGGATTGCTCCCACCTCCTATTTCGGCCGACCCAAAGGCCTTGGCTGCCTCTCCTCTCCTCTCCTCCTATATATACTAGTGGATTGGGTGGTTTTTGGACAGAATTTCCGGCCACGTGCTACCCGTTCCACCGGTGCATAGTTTCTCCTCTAGATCGTAGTTCCGCAGTGCTTAGGCGAAGCCCTGCCGGAATTGCTCCACCACCATCACCGGAGCGCCGTCACGCTGCCGGTGAACTCTCTCTCCTCTCCACCCCTCTTGCTGGATCAAGACGGTGGAGATCGTCATCAAGCTGCACGTGTGCTGAACGCGGAGGTGCCGTCCGTTCGGTACTAGATCGGAAGGATCGTGATCAAGGCCACGAGACGTTCGTGATTGGATCGTGGGACGGATCGTGACGAGATCGTGGGACGGTTCGTGATTGGTTCGCGGGACGGTTCGTGATTGGATCGCGGGACGCTCGGCGATTTGGATCGCGAAGAAGTTCGACTACACCAACCGCGTTTCTTAACGCTTCCCGCTTAGCGATCTACAAGGGTACGTAGATCCACTCTCCCTCTCGTAGATGCTCATCACCATGGATAGGTTTGCGTGTGCGTAGGAAAATTTTTGTTTCCCATGCGACGTTCCCCAACAGTGGCATCATGAGCTAGGTTGATGGTTCGATGAGATCTCGAGTAGAACACAAAAGGTTTGTGGGCGTTGATGCTTAGATTGCTTCCTCCCTTGGTTGGATTTTGGTTCAGCGGGATTGTGAGATGAAGCGGCCCGGACCAACATTACTCGTACGCTTACGAGAGACCGGTTCCCTCGACGCAACTTGTTGCTTAGATGGCTTGCGGGTGACAGTTTCTCTCACTTTAGTTGGATCGGATCCGACAAAGGCGGTCCTTGAGAAGGTTGAAAAGCAATCTATGTATCACCGTTGTGGTTTATACGTAGGTGAGAATCGTTCTTGCTAGATACCCGTAGCAGCCACGTAAAACATGCAACAACAATTAGAGGACGTCTAACTTGTTTTTGCAGGGTATGTTGTGATATGATATGGCCAATTACATGATGAGATATATGTGATGTATGAGATGATCATGTGATGTATAGATTATCACGACTTGCATGTCGGTGATTACGGCAACCGGCAGGAGCCATAGGGTTGTCTTTAATTATTGTATGACCTGCGTGTCAATCATTAAGCGCTATGTAATGCTTTACTTTATCGCTACGGTAGCAATAGTAGTAGAAGAATGCAGGGCGTGACAACCCCGATGGCGACACGTTGATGGAGATCAAGATGATGGAGATCATGGTGTCATGCCGGTGACGATGGAGATCATGCCGGTGTTTCGAAGATGGAGATCTTAAACACAAGTTGATAGCCATATCATGTCACTTATGAATTGCATGAGATGTTAATCCTTTTATGCACCTTGTTTTGCTTAGTACGACGGTAGCATTATAAGGTGATCCCTCACTTAAATTTCAAGATGAACTGTGTTCTCCCCGAGTGTGCACCGTTGCGAAAGTTCGTCGTGTCGAGACACCACGTGATGATCGGGTGTGATAGACTCTACGTTCACATACAACGGGTGCAAGTCAGATTTGCACGTGCAGAACACTCGGGTTAAACTTGACGAGCCTAGCATGTACAGACATGGCCTCGGAACACAAGAGACCGAAAGGTCGAACATGAGTCATATAGTAGATATGATCAACATAATGATGTTCACCATTGAAGCCACCTTAACTCACGTGATGATCGGACTTGAGTTGGTGAATTTGGATCATGTGACACTCAGATGACCCGAGGGATGTCAATTTGAGTGGGAGCTTTAGTAATTTGATTAACTAAACTCATTATCTTGAACAATAGTCTAAGTAACCTTTGCATATTTATGTTGTAGATCAATGGCTCGCGCAGTAGCACCCCTGAATTTTAATGCGTTCCTAGAGAAAGCTAAATTGAAAGATGATGGAAGTAACTTTGTTGACTGGGCCCGTAATCTGAGGATTATCCTCACGGCTTCCCAGAAGTCATATGTCCTTGATGCACCGCTTGGTGACCAGCCAGAAGACATGACCTCCGAAGACGTTAAGAACGCTTGGGAGGCTCGTGCTGGAGACTACTCAATAGTTCAGTGTGCAATATTGTATGGCTTAGAACCGGGACTTCAAAGACGTTTTGAACGTCATGGGGCATATGAGATGTTCCAGGAGTTGAAGTTTATCTTTCAAAAGAATGCCCGGATCGAGAGGTATGAGACCTCCGATAAATTCTATGCTTGCAAGATGGAGGAGAATGGGTCTATTAGTGAGCACATACTCAGAATGTCTGGGTACTCAAACCGTCTAGCGGAGTTGGGAATTACCCTTCCGCCGGAGGCGATCACTGATAGAGTTCTTCAATCGCTGCCACCTAGTTACAAGAGCTTTGTGATGAACTATAACATGCACGGGATGAACAAGTCAGTCGCCGAGCTGTTTGCGATGTTGAAAGTCGCTGAGTCTGAAATCCAGAAAGAACATCAAGTGTTGATGGTCAATAAAACCACTAGTTTCAAGAAAAACGGCAAAGGCAAAGGCAAGAAGGGTAAAACCAAGAAGGATGGCAAAGCAGTTGCTACTCCTACAAAGAAGCCTAAGCATGGACCTAAGCCAGAAACTGAGTGCTTTCATTGCAAAGGAACTGGTCATTGGAAGCGGAACTGCCCCAAGTACCTGGCTGGCAAGAAGGCGGCCAACGACAAACAAGGTATATATGATATACATGTTATTGATGTGTACCTTACTAGTTCTCGTAGTAGTGCCTGGGTATTTGATACCGGTTCGGTTGCTCACATTTGCAACTCAAAACAGGAACTACGGAATAAACGAAGACTGGCAAAGGACGAAGTGACGATGCGCGTGGGAAATGGTTCCAAGGTTGATGTGATCGCCGTCGGCACGCTCTCTCTTCGATTACCATCAGGATTAGTGATGAACCTAAATAATTGTTATTTAGTGCCTGCGTTAAGCATGAACATTATATCTGGATCTTGTTTATTGCGAGACGGTTACTCATTTAAATCAGAGAATAAAGGTTGTTCTATTTATATGAGTAATATCTTTTATGGTCATGCACCCAATGTTAGGGGTTTATTCATATTGAATCTTGATAGTGATGACACACATGTTCATAACATTGATGCCAAAAGATGTAGAGTAGTTAATGATAGTACCACTTTCTTGTGGCACTGCCGTTTAGGTCATATTGGTGTAAAACGCATGAGGAAGCTCCATGCTGATGGACTTTTGGAGTCACTTGATTTTGAATCACTTGACACATGTGAACCATGCCTTATGGGCAAGATGACCAAAACGCCGTTCTCTGGAACAATGGAACGGGCGAGTGACTTATTGGAAATCATACATACTGATGTGTGCGGTCCAATGAATGTCGAAGCGCGCGGTGGTTATCGTTATTTTCTCACCTTCACTGATGACTTGAGTAGATATGGGTATATTTACTTGATGAAGCACAAGTCTGAAACATTTGAAAAGTTCAAGCAATTTCAGAGTGAAGTTGAGAATCATCGTAACAAGAAGATTAAATTTCTTCGATCTGATCGAGGAGGTGAATATCTGAGTTATGAGTTTGGCAATCACTTAAGACAGTGTGGAATTGTTTCACAGTTGACACCGCCCGGGACACCACAGCGTAATGGTGTGTCTGAACGTCGTAATCGGACCTTATTGGATATGGTGCGTTCTATGATGTCTCTTGCCGATTTGCCACTATCGTTTTGGGGTTATGCATTAGAGACAGCTGCATTCACTTTAAATAGGGCACCATCAAAATCCGTTGAGACGACGCCATATGAACTGTGGTTTGGCAAAAAGCCGAAGTTGTCGTTTCTTAAAGTTTGGGGATGTGATGCTTATGTCAAAAAGCTTCAGCCTGAAAAGCTGGAACCCAAAGCGGAAAAGTGCGTCTTCATAGGATACCCGAAAGAGACAGTCGGGTATACCTTCTATCTCAGATCCGAGGGCAAAGTGTTTGTCGCTAAGAACGGAACATTTCTTGAGAAAGAGTTTCTCTCGAAAGAATTGAGTGGGAGGAAAATAGAGCTTGATGAGGTTATTGAACCTTTACTTCAACCAGAGAGTAGCGCAGCACAGAAAGATGTTTCTGTGGAACCTACAACGGTAGAAGAGGAAGTTAATGATGATGATCATGAAGCTTCGGATCAAGCTGCTATTGAACCTCGTAGGTCGACAAGGACGCGTACTACTCCCGAGTGGTACGGCAACCCTGTCTTAGAGGTCATGTTGTTGGACAACAATGAACCTACGAGCTATGGAGGAGCAGTGATGGGCCCGGATTCCGAGAAATGGTTAGAGGCCATGCAATCTGAGATGGGATCCATGTATGAAAACAAAGTATGGACTTTGGAAGTACTACCTGAAGGGCGAAAGGCCATTCAGAACAAATGGATCTATAAGAAGAAGACGGACGCGGATGGTAATGTCACCGTCCATAAAGCTCGACTTGTGGCAAAGGGTTTTTCACAAGTTCAAGGAGTTGACTACGATGAGACTTTCTCACCCGTAGCGATGCTTAAGTCTGTCAGAATCATGTTGGCAATAGCTGCTTATTTCGACTATGAAATTTGGCAGATGGACGTCAAAACGGCGTTCCTCAACGGTTTCCTTGAGGAAGAGTTGTATATGATGCAACCCGAAGGTTTTGTCGATCCAGAGAATGCTGACAAAGTTTGCAAACTCCAGCGATCCATTTATGGACTGGTGCAAGCATCTCGGAGTTGGAATAAACGCTTTGATGAGGTGATCAAAGCGTTTGGGTTTATACAAGTTTATGGAGAAGCTTGTATTTACAAGAAAGTGAGTGGGAGCTCTATAGCGTTTCTAGTGTTATATGTGGATGACATATTGCTGATCGGAAACGATATAGAAATGCTGGAAAGCGTGAAGGAATATTTGAATAAGAGTTTTTCAATGAAGGACCTAGGAGAAGCTGCTTTCATATTAGGCATTAAGATCTATAGAGATAGGTCGAGACGCTTAATAGCACTTTCACAGAGCACATACCTTGATAAAGTTTTGAAGAAGTTCAAAATGGAACAGGCCAAGAAGGGGTTCTTGCCTGTGTTGCAAGGTGTGAAGTTGAGTAAGACTCAATGCCCAGTGACTGCAGAAGATAAAGAAAAGATGAGCGTCATCCCCTATGCTTCAGCCATAGGCTCTATCATGTATGCAATGCTGTGCACAAGACCTGATGTCAGCCTTGCCATAAGTATGGCTGGAAGGTTTCAAAGTGATCCTGGAATGGAGCACTGGCAAGCGGTCAAGAATATCCTTAAGTACCTTAACAGGACTAAGGACATGTTTCTCATTTATGGAGGTGATGAAGAGCTCGTCGTAAAGGGTTACGTCGATGCAAGCTTTGACACTGATCCGGACGATTCTAAATCGCAAACCGGATACGTATTTATTCTTAACGGGGGAGCGGTAAGCTGGTGCAGTTCCAAGCAAAGCGTGGTAGCTGATTCTACGTGCGAAGCGGAGTACATCGCAGCCTCGGAGGCAGCGAAGGAAGGTGTCTGGATGAAGCAGTTCATGACAGATCTTGGAGTAGTGCCTAGTGCACTGAATCCAATAAATCTGTTCTGTGACAACACTGGTGCCATTGCTCTAGCCAAGGAACCAAGGTTTCACAAGAGGACCAGACACATAAAGCGACGCTTCAACTCCATCCGGTTCTACATCGAGGAGAAGGACATAAATATTTGCAAAGTGCACACAGATCTGAATGTTGCAGACCCGTTGACTAAACCTCTTCCAAGGGCTAAACATGATCAACACCAGAACTGTATGGGTGTTCGATTCATTACCATGTAAATCACATAGTGATGTGAACTAGATTATTGACTCTAGTGCAAGTGGGAGACTGTTGGAAATATGCCCTAGAGGCAATAATAAATTAGTTATTATCATATTTCCTTGTTCATGATAATCGTTTATTATCCATGCTATAACTGTATTGATCGGAGACTTAAATGCATGTGTGGATACATAGACAAAACCATGTCCCTAGTATGCCTCTAATGGACTAGCTCGTTGATCAAAGGATGGTTAAGGTTTCCTAGCCATGGACATGAGATGTCATTTGATAACGGGATCACATCATTAGGAGAATGATGTGATGGATAAGACCCAAACTACAAACATAGCATATGATCGTGTCAGTTTATTGCTACTGTTTTCTGCATGTCAAGTATATGTTCCTATGACCATGAGATCATGCAACTCACGGATATCGGAGGAGTGCCTTGTGTGTATCAAACGTCGCAACGTAACTGGGTGACTATAAAGGTGCTCTACAGGTATCTCCGATGGTGTTTGTTGAGTTGGCATGGATCGAGACTGGGATTTGTTACTCCGTGTGACGGAGAGGTATCTCAGGGCCCACTCGGTAATACAACATCACAACAAGCCTTGCAAGCAATATGGCTAAGTGTTAGTCACGGGATCTTGTATTACGGAACGAGTAAAGAGACTTGCCAGTAACGAGGTTGAACTAGGTATGGAGATACCGACGATCGAATCTCGGGCAAGTAACATACCGAAGAACAAAGGGGACGTTATACGGGATTAACTGAATCCTTGACATAGAGGTTCGACCGATAAAGATCTTCGTAGAATATGTAGGAACCAATGTGGACGTCCAGGTCCCGCCATTGGTTATTGACCGTAGAGGTGTCTCGGTCATGTCTACATAGTTCTCGAACCCGCAGGGTCTGCACACTTAAGGTTCGGTGACGTTTCGGTAGTGTAGAGTTATGTATGGTGGTGACCGAAGGTTGTTCGGAGTCCCGGATGAGATCCCGGACGTCACGAGGAGCTCCGGAATGGTCCGGAGGTAAAGATTCATATATAGGAAGTCCCAGTTTGGTTTCCGGAAAAGTTTCGGGCTCATCGGTAGTGTACCGGGAGTATCGGTATTGTACCGGGAGTGCCGGTAGTGTACCGGAGGACCTCCGGGAGGGGTATTTCGACCCCAAGAGGTCCATGGGCTGTGGGAGAATAATAACCAGCCCTTAGTGGGCTGGGAAAACAGCCACAAAGGCCCATGGCGCAGGAGAGAAAGTCCTAAAGCAAAAAGTGGAAAATCAGCCAATAGGAGGCAATCCTACTCCAACTAGGATTGGAGGTGAAGTAGGATTGCTCCCACCTCCTATTTCGGCCGACCCAAAGGCCTTGGCTGCCTCTCCTCTCCTCTCCTCCTATATATACTAGTGGATTGGGTGGTTTTTGGACAGAATTTCCGGCCACGTGCTACCCGTTCCACCGGTGCATAGTTTCTCCTCTAGATCGTAGTTCCGCAGTGCTTAGGCGAAGCCCTGCCGGAATTGCTCCACCACCATCACCGGAGCGCCGTCACGCTGCCGGTGAACTCTCTCTCCTCTCCACCCCTCTTGCTGGATCAAGACGGTGGAGATCGTCATCAAGCTGCACGTGTGCTGAACGCGGAGGTGCCGTCCGTTCGGTACTAGATCGGAAGGATCGTGATCAAGGCCACGAGACGTTCGTGATTGGATCGTGGGACGGATCGTGACGAGATCGTGGGACGGTTCGTGATTGGTTCGCGGGACGGTTCGTGATTGGATCGCGGGACGCTCGGCGATTTGGATCGCGAAGAAGTTCGACTACACCAACCGCGTTTCTTAACGCTTCCCGCTTAGCGATCTACAAGGGTACGTAGATCCACTCTCCCTCTCGTAGATGCTCATCACCATGGATAGGTTTGCGTGTGCGTAGGAAAATTTTTGTTTCCCATGCGACGTTCCCCAACAGAGGCATGGTTCGCACGTGTCAAATGATTCGAAATCAAGAGACTCCAAAAGTCCATCAGTATGGAGCTTCTTCATATGTTTGACACCAATATGACCAAGGCGGCAGTGCCACATGTAAGTGGGACTATCGTTATCAACCTTACACTTTTTGGTACTCACACTATGGACATGTGTAACATCACGTTCGAGATTCATCAAAAATAAACCATTAACCAGTGGGGCATGACCATAAAACATTTCTCTCATATAAATAGAACAACCATTATTCTCAGATTTAAATGAGTAGCCATCTCGCATCAAGCGAGATCCAGATACAATGTTCATGCTCAAAGCTGGTACTAAATAACAATTATTAAGGTTTAACACTAATCCCGAAGGTAGATGTAGAGGTAGCGTGCCGACGGCGATCACATCGACCTTGGAACCATTCCCGACGTGCATCGTCACCTCGTCCTTTGCCAGCCTCCGCTTATTCCGCAGCTCCTGCTTGGAGTTACAAATGTGAGCAACTGCACCGGTATCAAATATCCAGGAGCTACTATGAGCGCTGGTTAGGTACACATCAATAACAAGTATATCACATATACCTTTAATGTTGCCGTCCTTCTTATCCGCTAAGTACTTGGGGCAGTTCCGCTTCCAGTGACCGGTACCCTTGCAGTAAAAGCACTCAATCTCAGGCTTGGGTCCATGCTTGTTCTTCTTCTTCCCGGCAACTTGCTTACCGGGCACGGCAACAGCTTTGCCGTCCTTCTTGAAGTTCTTCTTACCCTTGCCTTTATTGAAACTAGTGGTCTTATTTACCATCAACACTTGATGCTCCTTTCAGATCTTGACCTCTGCTGATTTCAGCATCGAGTACAACTCAGGAATGGACTTCTCCATCCCTTGCATGTTGTAGTTCATCACAAAGCTCTTGTAGCTAGGTGGAAGCAACTGGAGGATTCTGTCAATGACCGAGTCATCCGGGAGATTAACTCCCAGCTGAGTCAAGCGGTTGTGTAGCCCAGACATCTTGAGGATGTGCTCACTGACAGAACTATTCTCCTCCATCTTACAGCTGAAGAACTTGTCGGAGACGTCATATCTCTCGACCCGGGCATGAGCTTGGAAAACCAATTTCAGCTCTTGGAACATCTCATATGCTCCTTGTTTCTCAAAACGCTTTTGGAGCCCTGGTTCTAAACTGTAAAGCATGCCGCACTGAACAATGGAGGAATCATCGCAGCGAGAATGCCAAGCGTTCGCAACGTCTTGCTCTGCTGGGAGAAGGGGTGGGTCACCTAGTGGTGCATCAAGGACATACAATTTCTTGGAAGCTATGAGGATGATCCTCAAGCCACGGACCCAGTCCGCATAGTTGCTTCCATCATCTTTCAGCTTGGTTTTCTCTAGGAACGCATTGAAATTGAGGGTGACATTCGCGTTGGCCATTGGATCTACAATATAGATTGTAAAGATAATTTTAGACTAAGTTCATGATAATTAAGTTCACATAATCAAATTAATTAATGAACTCCCACTTAGATAGACATCTCTCTAGTCATCCAAGTGACACATGATCCATGTTAACTAGCCCGTGTCCGATCATCACGTGAGACGGACTAGTCATCCATGGTGAACATCTCCATGTTGATCGTATCTTCCATACGACTCATGTTCGACCTTTTGGTCTTCCGTGTTCCGAGGCCATGTCTGTACATGCTAGGCTCGTCAAGTCAACCTAAGTGTTTCGCGTGTGTAAATCTGGCTTACACCTGTTGTATGCGAATGTTAGAACCTATCACACCCGATCATCACGTGATGCTTCGGAACGACGATCCTTAGCAACGGTGCACAGTTAGGGTGAACACTTTTCTTGAAATTTTATTGAGAGATCATCTTATTTACTACCATCGTTCTAAGCAAATAAGATGTTAACATGATAAATATCACATGCAATCAATATAGTGACATGATATGGCCATTATCATCTTGCTCCTTTGATCTCCATCTTCGGGGCACCATGATCATCACTGTTATCGGCACGACACCATGATCTTCATCATCATGATCTCCATCACTGTGTCTTCATGAAGTTGTCTCGCCAACTATTACTTCTACTACTATGGCTAACGTTTAGAAATAAAGTAAAGTAATTACATGGCGTTTATGATTGACACGCACAATAAAATAAGACAACTCCTATGGCTCCTGCCGGTTGTCATACTCATCGACATGCAAGTCGTGAATCCTATTACAAGAACATGATCAATCTCATACATCACAATGCATCACATCACATCCTTTGGCCATATCACATCACAAGGCATATGCTGCAAAAACAAGTTAGACGTCCTCTAATTTGTAGTTGCAAGTTTTTACGTGGCTGCTATAGGTTACTAGCAAGAACGTTTCTTACCTACGTCAAAACCACAACGTGATATGCCAATTGCTATTTACCCTTCATAAGGACCCTTTTCATCGAATCCAATCCGACTAAGGTGGGAGAGACAGACACCCGCTAGCCACCTTATGCAACAAGTGCATGTCAAGCGGTGGAACCAGTCTCACGTAAGCGTACGTGTGAAGTCGGTCCGGGCCGCTTCATCCCACAATACCGCTGAATCAAGATAAGACTAGTAGTGGTAAGCAAATTAACAAGATCGACGCGCACAACTGCTTTGTGTTCTACTCGTGCATAGATTCTACGCATAGACCTAGCTCATGATGCCACTGTTGGGAGACGTAGTAGTAAATCAAAATTTTCCTACGTGTCACCAAGATCTATCTATGGAGAAACCAACAACGAGTGGGGAGAGATTGCATCTTCATACCTTTGAAGATCGCTAAGCGGAAGCGTTACAAGAACGCGGTTGGTGGAGTCGTACTCATAGCGATTCAGATCACGGTGGATTCCGATCTCAGCGCCGAACAATGGCGCCTCCGTGTTCAACACACGTACAGCCCGGTGACGTCTCCCGCACCTTGATCCAGCAAGGAGGAGGGAGAGGTTGAGGGAGAGCTCCGGCAGCACAACGGTGTGGTGACGGTGGAGCTACGTGAACTCCGGCAGGGCTTCGCCGAGCGCTACGGAGAACGAGGAAGAGGAAGGGTAGGGTTGCACCGAGAGAGAAAGAAGTTGTGTCTCAAAACAGCCCAAAACCTTGCATATATATAGGAGGTGGGAGAGGGAGGGCTGCCTTGGCCCCTCCTCCAAAGAGGAGAGGTTCGTCCGACCCTAGGGAGGAGTCCACCTCCCACAAGGGAGGTGGATCTCTTCCTTTTGAATCCTTTTCAGCCCTATCTCTTATCTCCAGCCACATGGGCCTTTCTAGAAGGTATTGGCCAGCCCAAAAAGGGCTGGCACACTTCCTCTAAGGGCCCACGAAATCCTTTGGTCGTCACACCCCTTCCGGGGGTCCTCCGGCACCCTCCCGGCACTCCCGGTACACTACCGATGAGCCCGAAAATTTTCCGGTGACCAAAACTGGACTTCCTATATATCAATCTTTACTTCCGGACCATTCCGGAGCTCCTCGTGACGTCCGGGATCTCATCCGGGACTCCGAACAACTTTCGGTAATCACGTATACCATTTCCCTATAACCCTAGTGTCATCGAACCTTAAGTGTGTAGACCCTACGGGTTCGGGAGACACGTGGACATGAGCGAGACACTTCTCCGGCCAATAACCAACAACGGGATCTGGATACCCATGTTGGCTCCCACATACTCCACGATGATCTCATCGGATGAACCACGATGTCGGGGATTCAATCAATCCCGTATACAATTCCCTTTGTCTATCGGTATGATACTTGCCCGAGATTCGATCGTCGGTATCTCTATACCTTGTTCAATCTCGTTACCGGCAAGTCTCTTTACTCGTTCCGTAATACATCATCCCATGACCAACTCCTTGGTCACATTGAGCTCATTATGATGATGTCTTACCGAGTGGGCCTAGAGATACCTCTCCGTCACACGGAGTGACAAATCCCAGTCTCGATTCGTGCCAACCCAACAGACACTTTCGGAGATACCCGTAGTGCACCTTTATAGCCACCCAGTTAAGTTGTGACGTTTGGCACACCCAAAGCATTCCTACGGTATCCGGGAGTTGCACAATCTCATGGTCTAAGGAAACGATACTTGACATTGAAAAGTTTTAGCAAACGAACTACACGATCTAGTGCTATGCTTAGGATTGGGTCTTGTCCATCACATCATTCTCCTAATGATGTGATCCCGTTATCAACGACATCCAATGTCCATGGTCATGAAACCGTGACCATCTATTGATCAACGAGCTAGTCAACTAGAGGCTCACTAGGGACATGTTGTGGTCTATGTATTCACACATGTATTATGGTTTCCGGTTAACACAATTATAGCATGAACAATAGACAATTATCATGAACAATAGACAATTATCATGACAAGGAAATACAATAATAACCATTTTATTATTGCCTCTAGGACATATTTCCAACACCCATTGCTGCCGACGGCCGAAGAGCTCGAGGGAGGGAGGGGCTAGGGTTTGGTTGTCGGTCCCGAGGAGGCAGAAGGAGTGGAGTGGGTGCGTGGAATGTGCTGGTCCACGATTTCCCCATTTAAGAAGGATGGTGACCGCCCGTCCGTGTGGATGACAGATGGGGCCTACCGGGCGTGCACAGTTAATATGGGTGGTGGGAGGTAGGTGGCCGCCTGCCACGCGTCTCCGACGCGGACGAGAGGAAGGCTCGAACGCGTCCGCTCGCTGTCCGTCAGGACCCAAATCAGACACATGTTTGCGTCGAAAATGGGACGAGACGAATACAAAATAGACAAGATGCGTCCGGATCGACGCGCGCTGAGCGGTAGGATTTATTCCACGGGGCCGGACCGGATGGGTCGTGCGTTGGCATTGGCGCGAGAGAAGGTGGCAAAATTCGCATAAAGTTAAGTTTAGAGGCTTTATCAGTCAACCACGGTCACACGCTGAACAATCTCTTCTCTCCCAAATGTCAACCACCATCGCTTCATTACTTGTTCACCTCCACCTGCTCCTCGTGTGCGCCCATGGCGCCGCCGCCGTCGCAGCGACGGCGACGCCGTCGCCTCTCCCGGTTCTTCCCGTCCCCTCCTACGCGCAGCTCCAGTGGCAGCTCTCCGAGATGGCCCTCTTCATCCACTTCGGGCCCAACACCTTCACGGACTCCGAGTGGGGCTCCGGCCACGCCGACCCCTCCGTGTTCGCGCCGTCCGCGCTCGACGCCGGCCAGTGGGCGCGCGTCGCGGCAGAGGGAGGATTCGGCCGCGTGGTGCTCACGGCCAAGCACCACGACGGCTTCTGCCTCTGGCCCTCGGCGCTGACGGACTACTCGGTGGCCGCCTCGCCGTGGCGGGACGGGGCAGGGGACGTCGTCGGCGAGCTCTCGGCCGCCGCGCGCGCGGAGGGGATCGGGCTGGGGCTGTACCTGTCTCCGTGGGACCGCCACGAGCCGGTGTACGGCGACACCGTCGCGTACAATGAGCACTACATGGGCCAAATGACGGAATTGCTCACCAGGTGTGCCAATCTGTGTGATCTGAATTACTACAATGTTATTGCTGCTGCATATTTTATTTGCATTGTTTTTAGGTGAACTACTGAATTTAGAATGCAGGTCGTTGAAGCTGTGATTTTGGAGTGAAAGCTCAAAGAAGAAAAAGGCTTCCTTCTTGACCTTTGCAGAAAACTGTAGTATCTGTTCTTACAGGATTATGTTCTTGGATCAGGAGCTCAGTGCTTATTGTTCTGCTCGATGAAAAAAATGAAGTTTGGCCCTTGTGGTATTTCCTTGGTGAAAATCACTGCAATTTATCTCTATGATGATATTAACATTTTGTACATATGCTTCCAGTACGTTGTTTCATGCATTACTTTGAACTCCGTTGATTACACATAATCAACAGTGGTACATTTGGTACCTGGGTTGTGGAGTGTGTGGATTTTGCCCATATGTTTTGTGGTGGACTCGGTGCTTAAGCTGTTTCTAAGCAGTCTATAAATTCTTCCTTTTATACGTTCAGGTATGGAGATGTGGAGGAAGTTTGGCTTGATGGTGCAAAGGGCGACGACACGTACATGGATTACATGTTTGATGCCTGGTTTGCACTTATCCATCAACTCCAGCGAAAGGTGGTTATCTTCTCAGATGCTGGACCAGATACTAGATGGGTAGGAGACGAGGCGGGGATTGCGGGTCGTACTTGCTGGTCTCCTTTCAACAAGACCGTCGTGACAATTGGGCACATCATTCCTGAGTAAGTGATTTAGTCTTGTTTAACTGGAAAAGGTGTGAAGACTATTGTTGATTTTGTACCATTATATTCTATCTTTTTGTATATAAAATTATAGTGTTTAGTCAAAACTCATACCCTGCATTAGATGTTATCTCCCAGCTTACAATCACCTTGGTTTGTACCTCTGTTGAGATCCTAGCATGGATGGGACCTTTAGCTATAGGTAGACTAGGAATTTCAATAGCCTTTCTTGTGTGTTTTCCGGTTGCTTGACAAACTACCGAAATACCTTGCTTCTAGAAAAATTAAGGTGTGTATACTCTTCCCATCTAGCAGGAGACAGCTAATTTAACGTTAATCGTGCTTCCAAAAAAAATTCTGTTTCATGTGAGTACTGTAGTGTAATTATGGCTTTCGAGTGAGACAACTGACAGTGCCTAGTTTTACTAGAAGGTGCACATGAACCGAACTCTTAAACTTCATTCCCGGCACAGTACTTCATTTGTACCTGTACCTCCAACTACTCTGTAATGATAGCATATTTTGAGGAACCGTTGTCCTTCCAAAGTACCTAACTACAACCTCTTAACAGACAGCTAATGATAATACTTTTGATCTAGATAAATACTGCAGCTATCTTCTCTTTGAAGGTAAGCTTTATTCATGGCATCAGGCGGTTGAAAGTACTTAATTAGGGTGCTATTATTTAGCAGAATCTGGTGATGGATGTGTGGACCAAAAGGTACCTAATGCAGTGTCTCCTTTTGGTAGAGAACACAATCCAGACAGCATGTTTGGGGATGTGATTTACTGGGTTACCTCAAAATGAAATGAGCTATAAGAATGGCTACAAACCATGAAGTTATTTTGTTCATATTCAGATTCCAAAGTTAAAACACCAAGGCAAACCCAAAATTGGACCAGCGCAACTTGATTCATTTACTTATGTGCAGCAACAACAACCATGAAAATGATTGGCATGAAATAACCTGTGGTTAGTTCATATACTTTTAGACTCTATGCCTCTATGGCAAGTTGGCATTGACATCTCATCTGATAGCCGTACAACCTGCAGTGTTTTTTAATTTGCGGGATGTTTACTGAAGGAGGAGTTCGCTTGTCATTGACAAGCATATTGCTTTTAAGAAATTATTATTAGTTTACTGATTGGCATGACAACTTTATTGCCAGATACTCGCAAAGTGGGGATCAGTTTGGTGAAGAATGGGTTCCTGCAGAATGTGATGTTTCCATCAGGCCAGGATGGTTCTGGCATGCCTCAGAGAAACCAAAAAGTGCTGTAACCCTGCTTGACATATACTACAAATCAGTTGGTAGAAATTGTCTCCTCATATTGAATGTTCCTCCCAATTCATCCGGGCTCATTTCTGATGAAGACATGCAAGTCCTTCAGGAATTCACCGAGATCCGACGGACAATTTTCTCTCACAACTTTGCTGCCAACGCGACTGTCACAGCAAGCAGTGTGCGTGGTGGGTTGGAAAACCTGCAGTTTGCGCCCTCCAACACCCTCCGAGATAGCATATACTCGTACTGGTCACCGCAGGAAGGGCAGACAAGCTGGGAAATGCTATTCGACCTCGGGCGATCCACTTCCTTCAACTTGCTCCAGCTCCAGGAGCCTATCCAGATGGGACAGCGTGTGATCGAGTTTCATGTGGATGTCCTAGTGGGTGGAATGTGGCAAACAATTCTTCAAGGCACGACAATTGGGTACAAGAGGCTGCTTCGGTTCCCTGCCGTCAAAGCCCGGTACCTGAAGCTATGCCTCGACAGTGCGCGTGCGGACCCACTGATTGCGTACGTCGGTGTTTTCATGGATCCCTTCTCAGATGTACATGGTTTAGATCATGAGAAACCATCCCATACTAATAGCAGTGAGGCTATAATGTTAAGGAGAGGCCCTGCTGCTGCCAACAGGAGTGCTGCTACAATGTAAGCCGGAGTACAGTTTGTGAAGTGCCACTTCAGATTTCCCCTTGTTTTGGGATGAACATGGTGTCCGTGTATATCTTGCGATTCGATTGAAGGCAAAGCGCATGGTGTTCACGGTGAAGCGGTATGCATGCACATATTTTCCGTCAGTATGGATTGTTCCTTGAAGCATTCTGGAGTAGCAAATTTAGTCTCTGCAATCAAGCATGGTTGATCATCATCCTTTGTACTTTCCCAGGCCAGTTCTTCGCCTGAATAATGTGATTTTTCTTTTGAACACACTGAATAATGTGATGAGAAACTCTGCTTTCGGTGAAGTGATTCTTTATGACTGCGTCTCTGAAGATGATAGTAATTCACAAACCGCCTTCGTAGCAGTACCAAAGGTACAGCTCTGTTTTACGTATCCTACACTCGAAAGCGTAAACTGGCTGCTTTGTCCCCTTACCGTCTTCCACCGCACAGATGCACACAGCTGCCCGTGGCTCGGCCTCGCGCCGTCGCGCGTCCCCCGTGTAAACCCCAGATTTATCGAGCAGGCGGAGCCGCTCTCGCAGCCGCCGCCGGCGACAATGTCCGACCAGCAGCCGCCCGGCACCCTCCCCCTCGCCACCCTTCCCCCAAACCCTAACCCTAACCCTACCCCGCCCCCCGTACCAGACCCCACCCTTGCCCTCCACATCCCCGCCTTCCCCAGCCCCAGCAAACGCAAGCGCACCGGGTTCCGCCGCAAGGTCCCCTCCGCCGCCTCCCCTGCTTCTCACCCGCCAGTTCCCCCCTCCGCCGCGGACGACATCATAGTGATCAACCGGGAGCCGACAGCGGAGGCCGTCACCGCGCTCACTGCCGGGTTTCCGGCGGATTCCCTCACCGACGAGGAGATCGAGGCGGGGGTGGTCTCGGACGTGGGCGGCATCGAGCAGGTCAACTACATCCTCATCCGCAACCACCTCCTCACCAGGTGGCGCGAGACCTTCAACTCATGGCTCGCCAAGGAGCCATTTGCCTCGCTCATCCCGCCCCACTGCGAGCACCTCCTCACCTCCGCCTACAACTTCCTCGTCTCCCACGGCCACGTCAACTTCGGCGTCGCCCCCGCCATCAAGGAGCGCCTCCCCAAGGAGCCCACCAGGCCCAACACCGTCATCGTCGTCGGCGCTGGCCTTGCTGGGCTCGCCGCGGCACGGCAATTGCTGGCTTCTGGGTTTAAAGTGATTGTTTTGGAGGGACGCAAGCGGTGTGGCGGCCGTGTGTATACGAAGAAGATGGAAGGTGGTGGGCGCTCAGCTGCTGCTGACCTCGGTGGCAGCGTGCTTACTGGTACATTTGGGAACCCACTCGGTATTGTGGCTAAGCAGCTCGGCTTGCAGATGCATAAGATCAGAGACAAGTGCCCGCTGTATCGGCCGGATGGGTCGCCGGTTGATCCAGAGGTGGATAAGGAAGTGGAGGGAACATATAACAAGTTTCTTGATAATGCCAGCCACCTGCGGGCAGCCATGGGGGATGTGGCGATGGATATCTCTCTTGGGGCGGCGCTCGAGACATTACGGCAGTCTGATGGGGGTATCTCCTCAGAGGAGGAGATAAACTTGTTCAATTGGCATATAGCAAATCTTGAGTATGCCAATGCAGGATTATCTTCAAGGCTTAGCTTTGCATTCTGGGACCAGGACGATCCGTATGACATGGGTGGGGATCACTGCTTCTTGCCTGGTGGCAATGGGAAGCTTGTACATGCCCTGGCAGAGAATGTGCCCATTGTTTACGAGAGGACAGCGCACATTATACGGTATGGAGGGGATGGCGTGCAGGTGGTTGTCAATGGTGGTCAGGTGTATGAAGGGGACATGGCGCTGTGCACTGTGCCACTTGGGGTTCTGAAAAATGGGGGTATCAAGTTTGTACCTGAGCTGCCACAAAGGAAGCTTGATAGTATCAAGAAACTAGGTTTTGGGTTGTTAAACAAGGTCGCGATGTTGTTTCCTCATGTTTTTTGGAGCACCGACCTTGATACCTTTGGACATCTGACTGAAAATCCAACTCGCCGAGGGGAGTTCTTTCTGTTCTATAACTATGCAACAGTGGCTGGCGGTCCATTGTTAATGGCTTTGGTTGCTGGTGAGGCTGCGCACAACTTTGAAACCACGCCTCCAACTGATGCTGTCAGCTTTGTTCTTCAGATACTGAGGGGTAAGACTTGGATTTGATAATTTCTATCATCAAAGTTTACATTTCTGTTATCTAATAGTAACAGAGTATATAAGGTATTCAATACCTCTCACAACTGATTACTATAGCAGATTCTTAGTTCTGTTCACCTTGGCAATTGCACTGAGATATGTAATTTTTATTCATGCTGTACAGATGAATGTAACTGCTCAAAAGTGGTTTCTGTCTAAAAAGTGAACCTTGTATGGTGCAGGTATCTATGAACCACAGGGAGTTGAGGTACCAGATCCTCTACAGAGTGTTTGCACTAGATGGGGCACAGACTCTTTCAGTCTAGGTTCATATTCGCACGTTGCTGTTGGAGCATCTGGAGATGACTATGACATATTAGCCGAAAGTGTTGGAGACGGCCGGTTATTTTTTGCTGGAGAAGCCACCACAAGGCGTTACCCTGCAACAATGCATGGAGCTTTTATTACTGGCGTACGAGAAGCTGCTAACATCAATATCCATGCCACCGCCCGAGCAACAAAGACCAACGTTGTAAAAAGCCCATCTACAAACGCTCAGGCTTGTGCGGCCTTACTAGTAGACCTGTTTAGGCAGCCAGACTTGGAATTTGGGAGCTTCTCTGTCATTTTTGGCGGAAAAGCCTCAGATCCAAAATCTCCAGCCATTCTGAAGGTGGAACTAGGTGACCCTCAGAAGAAAAGTGCGGCTGAAGGAGGGAAAAAAGAGCAGCACCACTCAAACAAATCGTTGTTTCAGCAGCTACAGTCACATTTCAACCAGCAGCAGCAGCTCTACGTGTATACATTACTTTCGCGGCAGCAGGCTATGGAGCTGAGAGAGGTTAGAGGGGGTGATGAGATGAGGCTGCATTACCTCTGTGAAACACTGGGTGTGAAATTAGTTGGCAGGAAAGGTCTTGGTCCTGGGGCTGATGCTGTGATTGCTTCCATTAAGGCGGATCGGAACAGCAGTAGAACTAGATCTGGCCCCTCGAAGCTGAGAGTGCGGGTTTCTAAACCCCAACCTTCTGCTAAATCGTGATCCCTGACTACTGATTCTGTTAGGAGCCTGGATGTACATAATTTGGTAGAGTTGTTGTCTTTGTTGTTCAATCATACTTCTGCTTGGAGATTCATTTGGATGGAGCCTCTCCTCAGATGTGCTCATTCTCGTGTCGCATATTTGGTGATGATGATGCCACTAGATTTCGGGTAGGGCATCCAATTTATTTGTACCATTACAGCTTACCCTTGAAGAAGCTTGTGTTTGAGATGTGCATTTGAATGTTCAGATAGGATAAGCTGGTTAGCTGATGCGCATGAATTTTAGATAATTTAAAAAGGAAACATGTCCGCTACTTTTTAGTTGCAATTTTCTTCTTATATACTCCCTCCTTTCCGGTTCATAAGGTTCATCTAAAAAATTTCAGATTTCCATTATATTAGGCTCATTTTGAGTCTAACTGAGTTAAAATGCTTCGAGTCTCATGCCATATTTAATTCAGAGATAATAAAAAGGAAATTAGTGGCTATGCATGCACCTTTTTTTACATGTTCCATGCAATTCCCACAAGAGGGAGGATGCTACATTTATTTTCTCGGAAATTGAATATGTGAGAAATATTTCATTGGCTAGTTAAAACTAATGCCATCCACTCACAATTCACCTTGGTTGATGAGATTTCAGATTTGAGCCCCGTAAACCGGAAAGGAGGAAGTACTGCATAAGTTTACTTGGCATGTTTGATGATTGATATACTCAAACGAATCATGTAACGGCAGGTAATTGCCGCAATGCAAGCAATTCAGGATCTAGACAAAGCTTCAAGGAACCACCAGCCTTTTCTTTGCTAGTTTGCTTTCTTGTTAGATTTGCAGGCACTGCATTTTCAGAGATGCCAGAACAACCCACTTCCATCACTAGCAGCATTACTTTTTGTTACAGTCATGGTTCCAGTGTAAAACGCTAATAAATCGTGAAAAAATATTTGCTTCTGACTGGGAGAGAAACTAGCAAAATGCTGATCAATTTAACATTGCTCTCCCTTTCCACATCTCAAACAAGACTTATACAAGAGAAAAATAAATCCGAGGTACAGTGCACAGGTTGTAGATGAAAACAGCATCACTGCAATCCAAAGCCTGGCAATCACGAATGCAACCACAACCGGTCCCGTAGCCTCTCTTCTCCTGCACCAAACATCTCATCCACCCTTTCTCCATCCCGGTAAAAATGGAAGGTCGGGGTATATCGTATGTTCTGAGTTGTTTCGGGGCATTCATCAACATGGGCATAGACGAAAGTAAGATTCTTGAATTCGTTGCTGAATCTGCAGAAAGGTGGACGAATCTGATTGCAAACGCCGCACCTGGATAATCAACAGGGATGAGTCGAGTTAATCACATAGTGAGGAAACTGGAAACAACATGCTTCGCAAAACAGTAGCGATAGGCAGACTGCTAAGCTATGCAACATACTAGCTAGTACTCCCTCTGTCTCAAAATAAGTACTCCCTCCGTAAACTAATATAAGAGCGTTTAGATGATCTAAACGCTCTTATATTAGTTTACAGAGGGAGTATTATACAGCATGTGATGAAATAAACTTATTTTGTGACAGAGGGAGTATTATACAGCATGTAATGAAATAAGCTTTAGATGCATAGCTGGTAATGCATAACTTCCATGTATAATGCAAGGTGCTTAGAGAAATGCTTGTAAAAATAAATCAAATTTTCTTAAGCATCAGTGCTTATTTTTATAGAAGAGGTACCTAAGTAAGCGTTTGTGCTATACAAATAAGCACTGATGTGCCTAAGTAAGCGTTTGTGCTATACAAATAAGGACCGGTGTGCCTAAGTAAGTGTTTGTGCTATACAAATAAGCACTGGTGCTTATGAAAGAGCCGGTCATTTTCACAAGCACCCCTGTAAGCACCTTGCGTTGTACATATGCAGAATTCACCACTTCAGTACAGAAAGCTCGCATTGGAAAAACTTAGCTCATATCAATCTCAATCGTTAGTCGTGTGTGTTGTATACTCTCCACATACATCCGCGTGAAAAAGATGGACACAGTACTGCAACAAATACTTATTACTCAATTAAGCAGAATAGTATGCAAGTCATTCACACGGCAAGTGGAGGTGGGACTAAGTGGGATTGATCATCCCATCCCACTTAAATTGCATTAAGAAAATATTACGTCGGCGAGCTCTATTAGCCCATTCGGAACCCACCGTAACCCACTTGTTACTTGAGCCTTGAGTGCCCAGCCCAGAGAGGATAGAGCAAGCCGCCCGAGTGCACAGATTCCAGGCAGCGGCGTCGCTCCACTTCGCCGCCGCACTTTTGCCGGCCACTCCTCGCACCACCCTCCACTTCGCCGCCGCACTTTTGCCGGCCACTCCTCGCACCACCCTCCACTTCGCCGCCGCACTTTTGCCGGCCACTCCTCGCACCACCGCCTCACACCTTGCCCCTCCTCAGACTCGCACGTTCCCCCTCTTTGCCTTGCTCCGCCGCCCCCATCGGGAATCACCGGTTCCCTCGACCCCGGACGGATGCGATGGGTACGTCACCGCCAGCCCCGACCCTGACGCCCAGGTTGCCGCCAGCCCCGACCCTGACACCCAGGTTGCCGCCAACCCCAACCCCGACGCCTAGATCACCTCTACCCAGCAACGTGCTCAATATCACCAAGAACGAAGGCGACATCTGAGATACCTTCCTGCTTGGACAGTCCTCCTTGGTGCATAAATTTAGAGGTGGACCTTGGCCACTTGTCTACACAGTATAGCAACCTCTTACTACCAAGTTCAGTCTTAAGTTTGCGAGAAATGCAGCTTAATGATAATTGACATTGTAGTGGCTTGTAGTTTTTAGCCCATCACATGCTATTCTGATGAATACAATGGCTGTAGGTGCAACTGTAACATGAGTGTGACACCTTATATTTGCTGTTCTTAATACATGTCTTGCGTTTGCATTTTTTTTAAGTGGGATGCTGGGATCCCACTTCCACACATTTAACCAATGTAATTTTTGGTGGCTCACCCATTATTCCCCACCAATGTGTAGTGGGATCAGGCGGGTTGAGGTGGGATGCCCACGGGCAGTCCCACCTGCAGTTTGACAAGTCATCAAGCAGTCAAAAGATTGATGCGCCATCTTTAGTACTCCCTCCGTCCCATAATATAAGAGCGTTTCTAGTGTCGAAAACACTCTTATATTATGGGACGGAGGGAGTAGCTGCTAGCGGTTACAGTGTAAGGCCTCAATGCAAGAAGAAACAAAAGTAACATAGAAGAAGGTTACATACCATGAGGCACCATAGTTGATCACAGCCTGCAATGGAACAAGGCCAAAGAGTTCAATCAAAACAAACTTCCAGATGATAAATTTTCACAGACTCAAAAGATCATCAATACTCTAGTAACAAGTCTACTTTTTTTAGGCGCATGCCTCTTTTCCTTTCATGCTCATCTTCTGGCTATCATGTTGCAGAAAAAACATGGTTTTACTATCTCATTATCACGTATGCCAGTGCCAGTTACACCGAGGTAGTCCGGAATGCATATCAATATGTTCACCATGTGTAAGCAAAGGCGCATAGAGGTAGCAACTACACTTACAGAAGACTTGGAGGATTTGAGGGAATCGAGCATCTGCCTCAACTGCGGGTCGCTGCCAGCGCATTGCACCCTGCCATGGGAGCCACCTGGAAGGGGCAGTCCGGTGCCCTCCAGACCTGTCTTCCTGGCCTCCTCCTTTCCGTTGCCTGCCTCGGCACTCATACCACCCACCAGGTTTCTTCTGCTGCTAGAATCCCTCAAAAGCCTGCAGTTGGAGCAAGGATTTAGGATGACAGCGTACAAAACCCTTATAAATCCTGACACCGGTGGCATATGGTTCACCGGCAAGGTTGGTTTGGCTGAGGATATCCTTAACCACCTGGTTGGGGATATCCAGTTTTTACCTTTTAGTTGTGAGGGATGGGGTGAGTTGGATAACCACTTTTTATTGTTTGGTTGGAAAGATGACTCAAGGATGGAGTGGTAGACGTCAAGAGACGTGGGGACCGGATTATCCTGGTCAAGCTGGTAGTTGGGGACTTAGTCCTCAACGTTATCAGCGCTTATGCCCCACAAGTAGGCCACAATGAGAACACCAAGAGGGAGTTCTGGGAAGGCCTGGAGGACTTGGTTAGGAGTGTACCGATCGGCGAGAGGCTCTTCATAGGAGGAGACCTCAATGGCCACGTGGGCACAGCTAACACATGTTTTGAAGGGGTGCATGGGGGATTTGGCTATGGCATCAGGAATCAAGAAGGAGAAGATGTCTTAAGCTTTGCGTTAGCCTATGACATGATCGTAGCTAACACCTTCTTTAAGAAGAGAGAATCACATCTAGTGACTTACAGTAGTGGGCAGCACTCTAGCCAGATTGATTTCATTCTCTTGAGAAGAGAAGACAGGCGTGCATGCCTAGACTGTAAGGTGATACCTGGAGAGAGTGTTGTCCCCCAGCATAAGCTTGTGGTTGCTGACCTCCGTTTTCGGATTCGTGTCCAACGGGACAAGCGTGCCAAAGTCGCTAGAACGAAGTGGTGGAAGCTCAAGGGGGAGGTAGCTCAGGTGTTCAAGGAGAGGGTCATTAAGGAGGGCCCTTGGGAGGAAGGAGGTGATGCAGACAACATGTGGATGAAGATGGCGACTTGCATTCGTAAGGTGGCCTCAGAGGAGTTTGGAGTGTCCAGGGGAAGTAGAAGAGAAGCTAAAGATACCTGGTGGTGGAATGATGTTGTCCAGAAGGCAATCAAGGAGAAGAAAGATTGTTTCAGACGCCTATATCTGGATAGGAATGCACACAACATAGAGAAGTACCAGATGGCAAAGAAGGCCACAAAGCGAGCTGTGAGTGAAGCAAGGGGTCGGGCGTATGAGGACCTCTACCAAAGGTTAGACACGAAGGAAGGCGAAAGGGACATCTATAAGATGGCCAAGAGCCGAGAGAGGAAGACGAGGGATGTTGACCAAATCAAGTGCATCAAGGACGAAGCAGATCAACTCCTGGTGAAGAACGAGGAGATTAAGCATAGATGGCGGGAGTACTTTGACAAGTTGTTCAATGGGGAGAGTGAGAGCTCTACCATTGATCTGGATGACTCCTTTGATGATACTAGCAGGCGTTTTGTGAGGCGAATCCAAGAGTCGGAGGTCAAGGAGGCTTTAAAGAGGATGAAAGGAGGTAAGGCGATGGGCCCCGATTGTATCCCCATTGAGGTGTGGAGAGGCCTCGGGGACATAGCGATAGTATGGCTAACCAAACTTTTCAATCTCATTTTTCGGGCAAACAAGATGCCAGAAGAATGGAGACGGAGTATATTAGTACCAATCTTCAAGAACAAGGGGAATGTTCAGAGTTGTACTAATTACCGTGGAATTAAGCTGATGAGCCATACAATGAAGCTATGGGAGAGAGTCATTGAGCACCGTGTAAGAAGATTGACAAGCGTGACCAAAAATCAGTTTGGTTTCATGCCTGGGAGATCGACCATGGAAGCCATTTTCTTGGTACGACAACTTATGGAGAGATATAGGGAGCAAAAGAAGGACCTGCATATGGTGTTCATTGACTTGGAGAAGGCCTATGATAAGATTCCGCGGAATGTTATGTGGTGGGCCTTGGAGAAACACAAAGTCCCAACAAAGTACATTACCCTCATCAAGGACATGTATGATAATGTTGTGACAAGTGTTCGAACAAGTGAGGGCGACACTAACGACTTCCCAATTAAGATAGGACTGCATCAAGGGTCAGCTTTGAGCCCTTACCTTTTTGCCTTGGTGATGGATGAGGTCACAAGGGATATACAAGGAGATATCCCATGGTGTATGCTCTTTGCGGACGATGTGGTGCTAGTCGATGAGAGCCGGACGGGGGTTAACAGGAAGTTGGAGTTGTGGAGGCAAACCTTGGAATCGAAAGGTTTTAGACTTAGTAGGACTAAAACCGAGTACATGAGGTGCGCTTTCAGTACTACTAGGAACGAGGAGGGGGAGGATGTTAGCCTTGATGGGCAAGTGGTGCCTCAGAAGGACACCTTTCGATATTTGGGGTCAATGTTGCAGAAGGATGGGGATATCGATGAAGATGTGAACCATCGAATTAAAGCCGGATGGATGAAGTGGCGCCAAGCTTCTGGCATTCTTTGTGACAAGAGGGTGCCACAAAAGCTAAAAGGCAAGTTCTATAGGACGGCAGTTCGACCCGCAATGTTGTATGGCGCTGAGTGTTGGCCGACTAAAAGGCGACATGTGCAACAGTTAGGTGTGGCGGAGATGCGCATGTTGAGATGGATGTGTGGTCACACAAGGAAGGACCGCATCCGGAATGATGATATACGGGATAAAGTTGGGGTAGCGCCAATTGAAGAGAAGCTTGTCCAACATCGTCTGAGATGGTTTGGGCATATTCAGCGCAGGCCTCCAGAAGCCCCAGTGCACAGCGGACGGCTTAAGCATGCTGATAATGTCAAAAGAGGCCGGGGTAGACCGAACTTGACATGGGAAGAGTCTGTAAAGAGAGATCTGAAGGACTGGAGCATCACCAAAGAACTAGCCATGGACAGGGGTGCGTGGAAGCTTGCTATCCATGTGCCAGAACCATGAGTTGGTCGCGGGATCTTATGGGTTTCACCTCTAGCCTACCCCAACTTGTTTGGGACTAAAGGCTTTGTTGTTGTTGTTGTTGTTGTTGTTGTTGGTTGGAAAGATGACTCATGCTCAATGCCCATACAAAGATTATACATTCTCCTTTTCGTCTATAAGCATAGCAGATAATTCTAACTCTCCGTCGCAAATATTCACCGTTGTCCACTCAACCAAATCACAGAAGCAAAGAACACAGATTGTTTGCTATGTACAATTGTACAGCACGGCTTTTCCTAAAGAAAATTATGGGAAAGTAAGTATGCGGCTACTTCTCTGCTACTTCGTGCTAGCTGCAGAAAAAACGAGATGGAGAGGAAGGTTAGGCCATATACGGTCAGTGGCGGAGCTAGCATTTGACACCAGGATGGTCTGCCCGAAAAAAAATTTGATAAGCAATATGACAAGTGAACGTTCTAACTAATTACCAATATCACAAAGAAATAGATCAATGTCACATTATGGTCTTGCAAAAACACTAAAATTCTCATGTACAGAAAAATTGCAGTCAAAAGGGAAGGAGCAGATGGGTACCCCATCATGGTCCGAAGCTGTAACTGGACAAACATTGCAGCCAGAATTCTACCTAGAGTTACTAGAAGTGAGGCCATATAATGGAGCAAGCATAGGCAGGTTATTAAAGGACTGGAATTGAGGCAAAAAAGCAAACCCTTACTTGTGTCCGTACATAAAATTGAGCCAAAAAAGCAAATCCTCACTTGTGTCCGGCTTTGCAGGGGGCGACCGGGAGGGGCAGGGGCGCCAGGCGGCCGTACGGGAGGGGGCAGGCCGGCAGGGGCGCGCGCAGGACAGGGGCGCAGCCCCGCGCAGGCAGGGGGGTGCGGCACTGCGGCTGGATGCTTGGAACGGGCGAGCGGGAAGCCGAGAAGGGGAGGCGGGAGCGGGGAGCCTCCTGGGTGGCTGGGCTCCGGGCTCCGGCCGGACACCGGCGAGGATGAGAGGAACGGCGCGGCGGCTGGGTATCGGGGTGGAGCAGGGGAACGACCAGGCGGTTGTGCGCGAGGGGGACGACTCGTTCTACTTGATCTGGAGTTCTGGACAGACAGGCCGTGGTTTTTTTTTTTAGGCAATGACAGGCCGTGGTTGTGTTACTCACCGCGGAAAATATCAGATGATACCATCCTTCACATGCTACCATGCTTCAAGTTTTGAAAAATCACATCTGGATGTTTCAAATATTTCTGAAAAATTCAATGATGTTCACAAGGCATAGGTCGATAACCCCTAAAAAATTCAGATCAAAATTTGAAACACACATTGAGTAACAAAAAAGACAAATCTGGAATGTATAGTGTCAAAAGAAAAGAAAACATGAATAGTGTCAGAAATGATACTATTCACATATGGATTTGTCTTATTTGTTTCTCTATGTAAATTTCAAATTTTGATCTGATTTTTTTAGGAGATGCAAATATATATCTTGTGAACATTCACGGTTTTTCCAGAATTTTTTGAAACATCTAAATATGATTTTTCAAAATTTGTATCATGGGAGCATGTAAGGGGTGGTATCAACTGATATCTACCCTTACTCACTGGTGCATTATTAGGTTTTTTTTCTCTCCGACCCAGTTAGAGGCTAAGGTGATCCAAAATCCTAGGGTGGGCCGCGGCCCACCCTGTACATCCGCCACTTATGGAGATATAACAGATAGAGCTTGCATACAAAGAGATAACAAAGAAAATTGCGTTCCTGACCACGCTTGTTGGAAGAGGGCCGGTGCTCCCGTTCCCCATCACTAGAGTATCTCTGTGTTCCCCGTCGTCAGAGCGTCGCGTTCGACGCCACTGGAGCTCCCCTCTCTCCACATGCACCGCCGGCACTGGAACTCCCCTCTCTCCACATACATCGTTAAAGTTATCCCGTCGATATCCCAATTGTTGTCACTTCAGGGGCTAAGGTTCAGAACGATATCATATGCATACAACTTGCAGATAAGATAAAGAACACAAATATATTCATTAAAACATAAAGAGTTCGTATGTGAAATCATGGTACTCGGGCCCTCGTGACAAAGATTAAGCATAGAAAAGTCATGTCAACATCAATCTTAAAACATAACGGATACTAGACATCAAGCCCTAACAAATCTGAGAACGTTTACATAAGAAATCTCATTCAAATCTCATCTACCTTCATATGCCTACAAAAGATTAATCACACATGGGTGTGAGCATCATGAAATTATTCATGGAGAAGGGTTGGTAATGAAGACAACGATGAATCTCTCTCTTTGGAGCGGGAAACGGACTCCAGTTAGGGCTCCCGATGAAAAATATGAGGTGGCGGTACCTCTGTATCGTAAAACGGGATGATATTTTCTATGATTTTTTCTGGTATATATGAATTTATAGCACTGGAATCGGGTCAAGGCGATGGCTAGGGGGGACACACAGGCAGGTGGCGTGCCCTGGGGGTGGTTGCACCACATGGTCATGTGGCGGCTTGGTGCCCGCCTCCGGTACTTCTTTCCTTCATAATTCTTTATTTTTTTCAAAATAATTCTCCAAAAATCCCTTTCCATTTCCGAGCACTTTTCTGCATAAAAACAACAACATGGTAGTTCTGCTGAAAACAACCCGTGTTACTTTCGTTCAAATTATGCAAGGCCAAAATAATAGCAAAAGTGTTTGAAAAAATAGACACGTTGGAGACATATTAAAAGCCAAGTGAGGAATATACCAAGCTTAATGTGGACGTTGCCTTCTCCCTCAATCAAGGCTCGAGATCAACAGGTGGGGGAAATTTGAGTTGACCATGACACCTTTAGGGCAAGAAGTTGTTGTGGAATTGACAACGTCGCAGATGTGGTGACGACCATTGCAAGAGCTTTGCAGGATGGTCTTATCCTAACGGGATAGGTGGGGTGCAATAAGCTGATTTTCAATAGGGATTGCATGGAGGTTACTAAGACAATACGAGAAGGTGGAAACTCCATTAATGTGGCGGCGACGGCGAGTTATGAACAATGATCATTTTTGTGGAGGTTTTAATCATGTTATTGTTTAGTTTAGACCTAGGGAAAGTAATAGAGTGGCAGAGGGACCTCAGCATGTGTCTAGTACAAGGATCTGCTTGACTTTATAGTTAGTTTAGTCGTGGACGATGTAATTATTATTACCAATCAATAAAGTTGTCATGATAGGTTTCTCAAAAAAATGTTGAATAGCAAGCTCTCCTACCATCAGTCAAGGATCTGAAGCTTTGGATGGTATGTTGCAACTAGGGTGCACCGAAAAGCTTGTGGTACTAGCTATGTAGAAAAAATCTATTTATGTGTCTCAATATTTAGATCACATAATAACCTTGATATTGATACGCTTAACCATGAATGCATCGCGACACCCGGTTTGCCCCTCTCCGTAATTAAAATAGATCACATTAGTTGTAAAATTCCGTTGGCCATTGAGGTCGGTTTGATCTAATTCCTACTTTTGCGGGCATATGTGGGGATGCTGTCCTGCATCCTCGCGCTTAACTATGGCTTAGTGGAACCGATACCAAAATGCAGGGATGCCAAACATGTTTAGAAAACTAGACCTATTTGTCTCCTAAATGTTATGGTTAACTATTGTTGGGCATATCTATGGATTGTATTTGTTTTTAATCAAGGTTTGACACACTCTACTAGAGCTGGTCAATTTTGATAGCCATTTGCAAAGTAGGGCTTTATTCATATATGATAAATTTTGAATACTCGGCCCTCCAAAATCCCTAGGTAAGCATATAAGACTACTACATGGGTGGTATTTCTTTTTCCATATATATCTTCTTGCCAAAGCAATTGTGCCCTAAAAACATATTCTTTTTTACCCCAACGGGAAGAAAGGACCAAGATGTCACCTGGAGGGGATGAATAGATGATTTAAAAACTTCTATAGATCTGACTTTATCCTAATGCGAAAATAAGCTAGATGGATACTTTTCAAGCACAACTTCTAAACATTACACCCTGTATGACCCCTAGGATCTTTGACCCTTTTCTCCCTTCTTATATGGAAAGGCAGAACTACTACCATTGCGTGTTAAAACAATGATTTGCCAAAGTCTACTTCGAAAATCACAACATTGTGCTTTTTTGTGAATGGTGTGTAATGTTTCATGTAAGATTAGCACTCCATCTAATATGTAAGTCCCTTTAACAAAATGTTGTTTTGACCAAGGAAATATCATCTCCGGCCACCAAAATCAATCTATTCATGAATACTCTATATAAATCTTGAAACTAACATTTAGGAGACACATATGTGTAAGCGAGAGGCGGTTTTCTATGCATAGTGGTAGCTAAACACTCTTTGGCATACGTGCCTTCTTTCATATATGAGGTATTGGGTTTCTTATGACACTGGCACAAATGTATTTTTGTTGTATATAAATGATTTTTTCTCACTTTTCGTTGTCTTTTTATTACCTTTTTGACATAAGTGTCTTTTCGTTGTGTAGCAAGGGTCTTTTCTTACTTCTCTCAATTTTTCCGTTTGCCTTCTTGACACAAGTGCCTTTTTACCTGCGTGGCTGGTCCAAAGTCACGGTATTCCGTTATAAAGTTATTTTTCGTAGTTCAAAATAATTTATCAAAATAAGAGATAAAAATTCAGGCCATGTGTAGCTACCACCATGGGTAGCAAATTACTTACGATGTCTAAATATTTAAGGGACACGTATGTCTAAATATTTGGACATGTTTGACATCTCGAGCCATCAAATTTATTTTATTCATGTACTTAAATGCTCTTAGGGAGATTTTCCAAGTGACAACTGGAGATGGTTCATCCACCTTTTTCTGGCCAGACAAATAGGTTCTTCCTAAGCCTCTATGCATTGCTTACCATGCTTTGTTCACACACCATACAAAACTCACTGCTCTAGTGAGTAATTTATTCTACTTGTCCTTGAAAAAAATTGGGATTCCAAAAATTTCAAGATGTTTAGACCTATTAGTATCTCACCTAGTGTTGTAATCTCTAATGTAATCTTCGACCTCACTCTCCGGTTTCATCACCTAAAGCAGGCCAACAAAAAGGAACATGCGTGTCTGTGGCGTGATGTCATGTCTCCTCGCCTGTCTTAACTCTTGTAAAACATATTATTATAAATATACTCGGATGGGACCCCCCACCGGACTGTTTCAAAAATAAATTGGGATGTACGTAAATCTTTAATATATTTTGTAACAAATCTCTTAAAAAAATCTATATACACTACGCTATGGAACTAGGGAATATTTCGTAAGTAGTTGGCGATTTAAGTTAGACGAGGGGTGTATCTTTTTTGGGGAGACCACGGGTGTTTTGAAATGCACTTTCACACTCCATATAATTATAAAAAATAGACGACTACTAGGTGCCAGTATGTCGGTCCAAATTTGGGCTGGTTGCACCCTGGGCGTCAGATGCGTGACGTCCTAGCTGTCAGATCAGGCCTCGCTTCTTCCCTCGATGAGCCTTTTTTTTCCAAATCACGCGAGCGCACGCATGACAAGAACAAGACGACCGGCCTTCGAAGCTTGCCAGATCACCGTCGCTCACGATAGCAAGCCCCCGGGTCATCTTCGGTGGTGGTGCTCGCCGAGGAACCTCGGTTGCAAAAACCCCGTCGTCAATCGGTTGCAAATTCCCCGTCGACCAGATGGAACTCCTACAGTCGATGCTCTGATAGTTGCATCACTCCGGTGCACTGCCGCCGTCCTCGTTGTCGACGTTCGCCCCATGAGTTTCTAGGAACGACGACCACCAGTCCCTTCATGAAAAGGATGCAACAGAAAAAAAACATTGGTCGTAGTAAAATATGACGATGGTTGCAACAAAAAACAGCATCGCCGCCCGTCGGGAGACACAACTCTACGACGAATGAATATAGCAAAAGATCTCGCCAGTCGTAGCAAGCAACGATAATGGTTGCAACAAAAATTAGCATCACCATCGTTGCGAGTTGCATCACCCTGTGCACCACCGCTCAGCTTCTATCGTTGCCATTCTCTATCGTCAGCTTGTCATTCCTCAGTTGTGGGGCGGTCAGCAAAAAGAGGGACAGTTGTAGCACTTCGTACCACTGGTTGCAGCTAGCTCCATCGTCCTCAATTTAATGGTTCCGGCAAAAAAAAATAGCCGGTCGTAGCGTTTAAAATGCGTTTTGCAGCTCTGACGGCTGCCCGTTGCAGCTTGTTCGCGGAAAGGCGAGGGTGCGGGGCTGAGAGGAGAAGAAATGAGAGATGAGGCGCTAGTTGTCGACGTCTTCTCCACCCCGCCATGCAAGCCCTCTGAGCAAGGCCTCGTTCATACTGATGTGCTGCGCGTGAGCACGAAGATGAAGGAACTGAACGGTTGTAGCAACGCTAGTACGCGTCGTGAGGTAGGAGAAAAGGGAAGGTGAAAAAACAGTTTGTATGAGAAAAGGGGGAAGAAGGAGGCACGAGCAACGCACGATCTATATTGATCGCAAGGCCCGCGCGTGTCCGACGCAAGTTTTGGTCGACGCACCGGGCGAAAACGTTTTTCTAAAACATAACTTAAACCCCCACCAGTCTATGCACTGTAGATCGATTATTCATGGCTTCACAAACGTCTGTTTTTCCTCGAGTTGTCACAAAATGTCTGGTTTATTACGTACCGCGACCCTTAACAATAGCGATACACCATCATTTTACAAGATGTCCACACCGCACTAGTGGATCGAGATTTCTAGATTCGTCTCAGCTAATTTGCTCTCGCTAGACGATAGAATAGCACTCGTATTGATTATTGCTGTTACAATTACAACATATATGCGGAAGGGATCGCCCTAGAGAAGCGGCATGCAGGCCAGGGCATGATCCACAATCCTAAATACAAGGAGTACAAGTACAAGCCTATACACATGTACAATACATGTTAACACCCCCCTCTCAGCCGGAACATTGTTTGGTAGGACGTTGAGGTTTGTCTCGAAACTCATGGAAGACCTGTGAAGGAAGCCCCTTTGTGAACAAGTCGGCAAACTGGGAGCTTGAAGGAACATGGAGAACCCGAGCTTCACCGAGGGCCATGCGGTCACAGACAAAATGTAGGTCAATTTCAATGTGCTTAGTCTGTTGGTGCTGGACGGGATTCGTGGCAATGTAAGCGGCGCTAATGTTATCATAGTATACACTGGTGGCACGAGAGGGAGGCCGCCGAAGTTTGTGGAGAAGCTGGCACAACCAAAAAGATTCGGCGACACAATTGGCGATGTCGCGATATTCGTCCTCTGCACTGGAACGAGATACGGTGGCTTGGCATTTAGAGGACCATCACAGCAAATTCTGACCAAGGAAGACACAAAATCTAGACATGGACTTACGCGTGTCTGGACAGCTAGCCCAATCCGCATCGGTGTATGCCACAAGATCATGAGATGATGACTTGTAGAGCTAGAGGCCAAAGTGTGACATACCACACAAGTAGCGAAGAATGCGTTTGACGAGTTGCATGTGAGAGTCACGCGGAGCATGCATGAATATGCACACTTGTTGAACGGCATAGAAGAGATCGGGACGGGTGAGGTGAGATATTGAAGGGCGCTGGCCAGGCTGCGATATAGAGTGGGGTTGGCAAGGAGGTGGCCGTCACTAGCATAAAGTTTGGCTTGGGTGTCGACGGGAGTGGAGACTGGTTTGCAAATTTAGCACCTTTGCATGCTCGAGAATTTTGAGGGCATATTGTTGCTAACACAAAAAAGAGCCCAGACTGGTTGGGGGTGACACTGATGCCTAAGAATTGATGAAGATCACCGAGATCGATCATGAAAAACTCTTGTTTGAGGGTTTGAATGATGTAGTGGAGGGTATGTGGCTTGCTTGCAATGAGAATGATATCATCCACTTATACAAGGAGACAGGAAATGGAGTCACCATGCCGTAAAATGAAGAGGGAGAAGTCACATTTGGAAGCATGAAAGCCAAGGGACAAGAGAAATGACCGAAAACGGTTGAACCATGTACGAGGAGCCTGTTTTAAGCCGTAGAGAGACTTACGTAGGAGACAAAAGTGATCGGGATAGGAGGAATCCATGAACCCAATCGGTTGAGCACATCACACTCTCTCCTTGAGGTCACCATGTAGAAATGCGTTCTTGACGTCGAGTTGATGAATGTGCCAGGAGCTAGACGTCGCAATACTAAGAACAACTCAAATGGTGGCTGGTTTCACTATTAGACTGAACATCTCGTCATAATCAACGCCTTCCTTCTGAGTGAAGCCCCGAACCACCCAGCGTGCTTTGTAACGCACCAAGGAGCCATCGTTGTTTAACTTGTGGCGGAAAATCCACTTTCCCGTGACCACGTTGACACGTGCAGGCTTAGGAACCAATGTTGGGTTCTACCGTAGGTGCATCGCATGCCAATTAAAATTTTTTTACGTGCAGAACATACAAGAACTTGCTACAGAGATGGATCACAGATTTTTACCACTAGACGCGTAGTGCCGTGCAGCGGAAGTAGAGTTGGGGCAGCGCGTTCGTGTGATATGTCTCCTCCTCGTCCGATCTCCCTCGAACAGCCGTTCCGATCTCCCTCGAATAGTCGGTCGCTGGATCCTACGTACAGGATTGCCGAAGCGGCACAAGTGCACCACCTCTAATGGTATCCACGCGTGCAGGAGGAACACCCGTGCGGCGGACTGCTAGGTCCGATCACACGGTCGACGGCGGTGAGTGGAGGTGGTGTCGTGGGAACGAGCCTGACAGTAGATGGTAGGGGTACGAAAGGAGAGGGCAGAGTCCTAGCTACGGCGAGGATGTACACACGGATGTATGAGTTCAGGCCCCTCTCGTGGAGGTAACAACCCTACGTCTCAGTGCTCGGGAGCTTATATCGTGTGGAATATAGAGATTACAATGGTTGCGAACCCTTGTGCAGGAGGGGAGGGGAGGCTTATATAGAGTTCGCTGCCCCTCATAATTACCCAGCATCTAAGGGTCCGATCGTGGGGTTAAAGTCTGCCGTTACTGGTAACGTACACAATAAAAGCTACTAATGGCAATTGAACCAGCGCTTGCCCGTTGGGCTCTTGATGATGGCTCCTGGTCTTCTGGCGTCAAGTGAAAGTGAGGTCTTCCGAGTGACACATGACTGCCGAGTGAAAGAAGGAGTCTCCGAGTGGATATCTGTCGAGTGGCTTTGAACGTCTCCAGGAATCCACTCGGAACTTCATGCTTGATCTTCAAGTCCTCCCATGTAGTGTCCTTAGGTAGGGTATGTAGGCCTTGCCTAGGACCCTACCCTAGGTACGTATCCTCGTCATTAGCCCCCGAATGGATCGGGGTTCGAGTGGTGAAATGAGGTATCAATGTCAACCTTGAGTTAGGGCATCAAATCCTCCGAATGATATTTGGGGTTTCAATGGAACTTGCGTCGACTGAACTCTGGGTATTAACATCCATTCAGGATCGGCATGCAAAATCTTTCGAATGATATTCGGGACTTCAACGAAACTTGCGTCGATTGAATTCTTCTCCATTCGCCCGGATCCATTCAGCCTTAAAAGTGCCCGAGTGGATGTTCAATGCCTATTTTGCTCCGAGTGAACTGAAAGTATCTTGGGAGGCGACGGGTCGGTCTGACAGACTCGGATTTTGCGGGATACGGAAATTTGGGAAGCGCGTGCGCGCGCGATGATGACGCCACGATCAGGGCAAGTGGAGGCACGACGCCTCGATTCTCGTGCCGGTCATATCGCCACATACTAGGCACCGTCAGTGGTTGGCATGCGCGGTGATCTCGCGGGTCCACTGATCAGTGGGACACTCGGCGGAGTATAAAGCCTCACGCGCCACGGATGGCACAGTACTTCCGCCCATTCTTCCTCTCTTTTCCTCCGCCTCCTCTGCCCCCAACGCCACACTCCGTTCCTCCTCGACGAGATCCGCCACGCCGATGATGAAGAACGCGACAGAGAAGCTGGAGCGGGCTAAGAAGGGGGCAATGAAGCTCAAGGGCAAGAAGCCCTCAACCGCTTCGTTCACCGCGGTGGCGGGATGGATGCAGGGGGATTTTCTCCCCTTTGTAGTCACTCGCGCGGACATGGAGGGCCTTGTCGCCGACGGGCTAGTGGCGGACGGTGCCTGGAGGTTGTCGGGGGAAAAGCGCGAGCCGAAGCCGCGCGACGGGGAGCAGATCCTCCTTCTCTCCCACGTTGAAAGAGGTTCCTCCATGCCAGCCCACCCGTTCTTTAGAGGATTCCTGAATTTCTTTGGCGCCCAACTGCATCACCTCTCGCCGAATACTGTTGCATATTTGTCTGCCTTCGTCACTTTGTGCGAGTGTTTTTTGGGCTGCTCTCCCCATTGGGGGCTGTTCAAGCACCTCTTTACGATCAGATCCCAAACCGTGAAGAAAGCTCTACCCCTTGATGGGAAGACTCATGTGCTTCAGCTGTGTGGAGGGTTAGGAGTTCAGAAAAGAGCCCGTAGTTCCTTCCTTGCCATGACCTTTCCTGAGTCTGTCAGAGGCTGGCAGTCGACCTGGTTCTACTACAAAGATGTAGCATCACCCAATATGTCGACTGGCCTTCCCCCTATACACCTGACCATCCAGCTGTCCCCAAGTCTCTGAGGGTGACCAAAGAGGAGCATGTCCAAGTGGGTATCTTAGTTGAAGCGGTGGTGCAGCTGATCCGGGGTGAAGTGACTGGTATGGATCTGTTGGAGACGTTTCTCGGTCGACGTATTCAGCCGCTCCAAGCCAGAGACCACACCATGTGGCACTACGCGGGCCCTGAGGACTCGACCAGGACGCATCCAGAAGTGGTTCCATAGAAAACTATCGAGCAGTGGCTTCGTAGCATCACTGGAGCTTGCGACAATCCTTTGGGAGAAGAAAGTATCCGACCTTACTCGACCGAAAACCCGCCGAAGAATCTCGTGAGTTGTGTGGTGTCGACTGATGCGTTTGTACTGTCGAGTGTTACATTGACTTATAAACTGACTTCCTCACTTGAATCATGCAGGAGTGGATGAACATGCACTCGCCTGTTCCCAACAGGAACCACGCTGAGGATGGCGTGGTGAGCGAGGGCGGCAGTGTGGACGGCGACAGTCCCTCTGACTCCGAAGATGAATACGCGGACTCCAACGAAGAGGAAGAAGTCGAGTCACCTCCTCGGCACGAAGGCCGCACCAAGTCCCATTAGGATCCGATAGCTGTTGAGGACAGGGCTCCAGGCCCTAGCGAGAAAAACCCGAAGCGGAGTCGCCCTTCAACTGTTGAGTCAAGTGAGAGGCTGGCCAAGCAGCCCAAGCAAGTCACGACCAAACCTCGCAAGGCTTTGCCCCGCATGAGGATGGCCATACCTGTCGTCTCCATGTAAGTATTTATTTTCGAATTCTTTCTGTCGACTGTGGCCTTGAGTTGTAGCTGACCGAGTGATGTTCAATCCGTTAGAGTTGCTACGTTCGTAACCTCGCCTCATCGAGACGGAGGGGAGGCGATGGACATTTACACTGCTGACGCTGCCACTTCTCATAGAGGTTAGCAAATTTTTGATTCGTCTGAATGGGACTCGACACATGCAAATGTTAACATTGTGGGTTGTTGTTGCAGAGGTTATTCAGGTGGAGGACGACAAGGAGCACCTGGACACTTCGCGCACTCGTATCCAAAGAGCTTCATCAGTGCAGGCGCCTCAGCGCTCGACTGTAGAGTCCTCCCAGGGGTTAGGCAACTCAACACAACTCAGAGCTGAACCCGCAGCACCTCTGTCACATGCTCCTCCAGCTGTCTCGATCGTTGTGACGTCAACTCCAATCGGACCCACTCAGACTGCCTCAACTGCCCTAGCAACCATGCTGATCCCGCCTATGATAGCCTTCTCTCTGCATCGCATTCCGGAAGATCAGACCGGAGCTACGAAGGAGGCCATGATCCAGGCGGAGCAGATCATGCTGAGAACCAAGGAGGCGTACGAGGCCAACAAGCTGGCTTATGACGTCAATGCAGCCCTCCGCACCAATGTCCGAGTAAGTTCGATTGTAAGTACATTTCTGATTGAATTCCTGTCTTTTCTTGGCTGTTGTACACCCACTGGGTGATTATTGGAGAATGTTTGAAACTTCTCCACTCGAACAGATCGGATCATAGTCGAGTAGGATTGGGATCGATAGTACGCGTGGTACTAGAGTCACTCGACATGTCGGGTGTTTTTTTTCTAACGAGTTACTCGACGGATCGAGAGTTAACCGTCTCAGTGGGGGCACCCACTGGGTGTAGTCCCCGAGACCACTGTCGAGTGCTTGCATCGGTAAGGGCCTTAGAGCTTGTCGTACCCACCACTCCACAGTTACTCTGTAGGTTTCATGGATATTATCGACAAACCATGATATGACGCTGCATAAGGATAGACTACACTTCTTAGAGTGATGGATATTCCAATGATGGATGTTTCTGCCGCTCGACTGATCGAGAATCGGCAGATCCAGTGGGGGCACGCTAAGTGCACCCACTGGGTGTAGTTCCCGAGACCGTTGTCAAGTGCTTGCATCGGCGGGGGTCTTAGAGTTTATTGTATACAGGATACATTTCGCCTTGGATCACGCCACTCCATAGATACCTTGCAGGTTTCATGGATATTATTGACAAACCATGATATGACGCTGTATAAGGATAGATTGAACTTCACAGAGCAGGGAGGCGCGTCACTCGACGGGTCGAGTGTTCTGACAGGGCTGGCCTTATCGAATGTTTTAATAACCAGTGAGGGCACGCTAAGTGCACCCACTGGGTGTAGTCCCCAAGGCTACTGTTAATCGCAGACGATAAGCAGTAGGCTTGAAAACTTGTCGTACGCGTGGTACTAGAGTCACTCGACATGTCGAGTGTTTTTTTTCTGACGAGTTACTCGACGGATCGAGAGTTAACTGTCTCAGTGGGGGCACTCTTAGTGTACCCACTAGGTGTAGTTCCCGAGACCACTGTCGAGTGCTTGCACTGGCAGGGGTCTTAATAGAGACAACTTTGAATTTGTTTACGGCGCGCAGAGCGCCAGGGCCACTCGACATGTCGAGTGGACTTTTTGCTTGAATTCTTCTTAGGTTGTTCCAAGGTTGTAAGATAGTCATTCGCTGGTGTTCATAACTCAGTCGACTGTCCCAGGCACCACTTGCCGATTGAATTCATGTCTTTTGTTGGTTCTAGAGGGCGTGCGAACTTGGGACGCAGTACAAGGACATGGAGGATGAAAGGAACCGGCTGTGAGTGGATCTGACGGTCTCCAACAACGCTCTGGAGCAAGCGCATGCCGAGATGAAGTCTTTGGGAGGTAATTACTGCTGACTCTCCGCATTCCCATCTTCATTCTTCATGTTTTGAACCGAGTGCTCTCACTCGAACAGACGTACGCAATGAAAACCGTCGACTCCAAGCGCGACTCAACAATGTTGTTTCTTTAGATTCCATGAAGAAGGCGCTAGAGGAGAAGGACAAGGCACTTGCTGACGCCCAACTAGTGGCTAGGGACAAGACTAAAGCTGCAGATCGGAAGCTGGCGGCCGCCAAGAAGCTGGAGGAGGAGAACACCAAGCTGAAGCAGGAGCGTGCAGACCTCGTCAAAAGGAGCAATGGCCTGGAGAAGCATTTGGGCGAATTCTCGAGGAAGATGTATATTCTGCTCGACGGTGAGTGTTTCTTGTTGACTGAAGTTTGTAAAAATTTTGAGGGTCGTAGTTCACCGATTCTCCTCCCATTCTCCATTCTTCAACAAAATTCTGCCAAGACTTTGAGAAGGAGACAGAAGAGGTTGAGCCCAATCTGGATCCCACCAAGTCACCAATTGCCGATGCGTTATCACTTGTCAAGGTAAATTGCAGGGACATGAGGGAGGAGAAGTTGAAGGAGCTCCAGGTGGTAAACACAAAGAAACTCCAGTTTGAGGACTTCATGGAAACCTTCATTGAGGCAGCCACCAGAATCGCCGACAGCATCGACTTGGGCACTTTTGTCGAGCCTGCCAGCCCGTCACCCCGTTTAAATAACTTGGTCTTTGGAAGAAACACTTATATTTGCCTTGGTATGCCGAGTGGAATTGTATCCCTTAAAACTTCATTCAGGCCTTAGGCCTGAGCACATTTGCTTCCGTATGAAACGTTTATCCGCGGTTTACCCTTTGGATTTTATTAGTATTTGGCTTTCAATCGTCTGTTCGACTGAGTTTGTCTTTAACTTAGGCGAAGTGTGTTCGCAGCTAAGCCCTTGAGTGTGAGGGTTGTTCATCACTCGGAATAGTTTTCAACTTAGGCGAATGTCGGTTCGCAGCTAAGTCCCCGAGTGTGAGGGGTGCTCACCACTCAGAGTTATGTTTTTTTGAACCTAAGCAAAGACAGATTCGCAAATAGGCCCTCGAGTGAATGGACTACTATCCACCCGACAGGGTTTTTAACTTAGGCGGAAGCATGTTCGCAGCTAAGCCCCCAAGGGTGAGGCTTGCTCATCACTCGGAGTATTTTAGAACTTAGGTGAATGTCAATTCGTAGCTAAGTTGTCGAATGAATGGATTACTATCCACCCGACAAGGTTTTCAACTTAGGCGAAACGTGTTTCGCAGCTAAGCCCCCGAGTGTGAGGATTGCTCATCACTCGGAGTATTTTCGAATTTAGGCAAATGTCAATTCGCAGCTAAGTTGTCGAGTGAATGGATTACTATCCACCCAACGAGGTTTTTAACTTAGGCGAAACATGTTTCGCAGATAAGCCCCGAGTGTGTAGATTGCTCATCACTCGGAGTATTTTTGAACCTAAGCGAAGACGGATTCGCAAATAGGCCGTCGAGTGAATGGACTGCTATCCGCCCGACAGGGTTTCTAACTTAGGCGAAAGCATGTTCGCAGCTAAGCCCCCGAGGATGAGGATTGCTCATCACTCGGAGTATTTTTGAACCTAAGCGAAGACGGATTCGCAAATAGGCCGTCGAGTGAATGGACTGCTATCCACCCAATAGGGTTTCTAACTTAGGCGAAATGTTCGCAGCTAAGCCCCTGAGGGTGAGGATTGCTCATCACTCGGAGTATTTTCGAACTTAGGTGAATGTCGATTCGCAGCTAAGTTGTCGAGTGAATGGATTACTATCCACCCGACGAGGTTTTTAACTTAGGCAAAACGTGTTTTGTAGCTAAGCCCCCGAGCGTGAGGATTGCTCATCACTCGGAGTATTTTTGAACCTAAGCAAAGACGGATTCACAAATAGGCCGTCGAGGGAATGGACAGCTATCCACCCGACAGGGTTTTTAACTTAGGCGAAACATGTTCATAGCTAAGCCCCCAAGTTTGAGGATTGCTCATCACTCGGAGTATCCCCAAGAATGTGAATGTATGATTGGAACCGATGATATATATTGCAGAAATGTGAATTGCATTGATGAAGTATTCTTATTACATCAAAAGATCCCTGTATCAAGTATAAAAACGTTGGAGCGGATCTGCATTCCAGGCTCGTGGCTCATCTATCCGCTTCATGAGATTGTACAGGTGATAGGCTCCATTGTTTAGCACCTTAGTGACGACGAAAGGACCTTCCCAAGCAGGAGCAAGCTTGTGAGGTCGGTGTTGATTCACTCGAAGCACCAGATCTCCCTCATGAAACGACTGACTCTTGACATTCTTCTCATGGAAGCGCTGGAGGTCCTGTTGATAGGTAGTAGTCCGGATCAAAGCCATCTCTCGTTCCTCCTCCAGAAGATCTACACCGTCCTGTCTGGCCTGTTCAGCTTCAGCCTCAGAATACAGCTCCACTCGAGGAGAATTGTGGGCCAAGTCACTCGGCAATATGGCTTTAGCACCATAGACAAGGAAGAAAGGAGTTCGTCCAGTCGACTGATTAGGCGTTGTCCTCAGACCCCACAAAACATATGACAACTCAGTTACCTAGGCTCTGGCGGCATGATCCAAATCGCGCATGAGACGAGGCTTCAGACCTTGCAGGATGAGACCATTAGCCCGCTCGACTTGCCCATTGGTTTGAGGATGCACAACAGATGCATGATCCACTCGGGTGCCTTGGGAGTTGCAGAAGTTCCTAATTTCTTCCGAGTCAAAATTAGTGCTGTTGTCCGTGATGATGTTGTGCGGAATGCCGTATCGATAAATTATCTCTCTCATGAACGTGACCGCCGTACGGGAGTTCAACTTCTTGATTGGCTTGGCTTCTACCCACTTGGTGAATTTGTCGACTGCTACCAACAAGTGAGTGAATCCTCCTTTTCCGGGTTGGAAGGGGCCAACCATGTCGAGTCCCCAAACCACAAACGGCCAGGCAAGAGGAATTGTCTTCAGAGCAGACGCCGGCTTGTGTGAAAGGTTCGCATAGAATTGGCAACCATCGGAATGATCAACGATGTCTTTAGCCGTCTCATTAGCTCGTGGCCAGTAAAAACCAGCTCGGTATGCTTTAGCGACAATCGTCCTTGAAGACGCATGGTGACCGCAAGTTCCCGAGTGAATCTCGTCTAGAATCATTCGACCTTCCTCGGGGGAAATGCAACGCTGGGTGACATCAGTTGCACTCTCTCCGAACAACTTATCTCCCATCACAGTGAAAGCCTTGGACCTGTGCACAATCACTGAGCCTCTGTTTCATCTTCAGGGAGCTCTTGTCTGAGGATATAGGAATGTAAGGCACAGCCCAATCGGGAATGATAACCAGAATTTCCATGACCGGGTCAATCACTGCAGGAACATCGACTTTTGTCGAGTCAGTGGAACTCAAAGCCTATGGGGGTTCTTCGATGAAAGGATCTTCTTGAACCGAAGGAGTGTGTAAGTGCTCCAAGAAAACATCGCTAGGGACAGACCGTCGAGTGGAACCAATCTTGGATAGTTCATCGGCCACCTGATTTTTCAGTCGGGGAACATGATGAAGTTTCAGGCCTTCAAACTTCTTCTCCAACTTTCGGACTGCATTGCAGTATCCAGTCATAGCGGGGTTTCGAACATCCCACTCTTTCATCACTTGATTCACCACCAGATCTGAGTCGCCATAAACCATCAGGCGCTTGACGCCGAGTGAGATAGCCATGCGCAACCCATACAACAGTGCTTCATACTCTGCCTCATTGTTGGAGGAATCGAAGTGAATTTGCAAGACATAGCTGAGCCTGTCACCCCTAGGATATATCAGGACAACCCCAGCACCAGACCCATTCAACATTTTGGAGCCATCAAAGAACATTTTCCAATGCGCCGAGTGAACTTGGATAGGTTGTTGCTGTTCGATCCACTCGGTCAAGAAATCCTCCAATGCTTGGGACTTGATTGCTTTTTTGGCTTTGAATCTGATGTCAAAGTGTCCAAGCTCGATTGCCCATTTAGCCACTTGACCTGATGCGTTTCGATTATTGAAAATTTTGGACAAGGGAGCATCACTGACGACTGAAATCGATTGGTCTTGGAAATAATGCGCCACCTTCTTTGCTGATAGGTAAATACCATAAACCAGCTTCTGATAGTGTGGATATCTTTACTTTGAGGGGGACAAAACTTCCGAGACATAATAAACTAGCCGCTGGACTTTATAAGCTTTACCCTCCTCTTCTCGCTCGACAGTCAGTACTGTACTGACGACCTGATTTGTGGCCGCGATGTACATGAGCAAGGGCTCTTTGCTGGCAGGAGCGGCAAGCACCGGCTGGGTGGAGAGCAGGGCTTTTTGAGCTCAACAAATGCTGCTTCGGCTTCGGGAGTCCACTCGAATGTGTCGGACTTCTTCATCAATTGATATAAAGACAGAGCCTTCTCACCAAGACGAGAAATGAATCGACTCAATGCTGCCAAGCAACCTGTGAGCTTCTGAACATCGTGCACTCGCATGGGAGTCTTCATACGGGTAATGATGCTGATTTTCTCGGGGTTGACATCAATTCCTCGCTCGGAAACGAGAAAACCAAGTAACTTGCCGCTAGGGACGCCGGAAGTACACTTGGCCGGATTCATCTTTATGTCGAATCGCCTCAAATTGGCGAATGTCTCGGTCAAGTCAGCCAGTAGGTCGGAACCTTTGCGGGACTTGACCACTATATCGTCCATGTACGCCTTGACATTCCGAGGGATCTGGTCGAGTAAACATTTTTGAATCATGCGCATAAAAGTAGCGCCGGCATTCTTGAGACCAAAAGGCATGGTGATGTAACAAAAACACCCGAATGGGGTGATGAAGGTTGTCTTTATTTCATCCGGGCCATACAGATTGATCTGATGGTACCCAGAATAAGCATCCAAAAATGATAAACGCTCACACCCCGTTGTCGAGTCAACAATTTGATCTATGCGGGGAGCGGAAAATGATCTTTTGGGCACACCTTGTTGAGATGTTTGAAGTCAATGCACATGCGCAATGACTTATCTTTCTTTGGCACCATCACAACATTCGAGAGCCACTCGGAGTGGTAAATCTCCCGAATGAACTTGGCTTGCAGGAGACGGGCCACTTCTTCTCTGATTGCCTTGCGCTTCTCCGCCGCCGAACGATGCAAATGCTCCCTGACGGGTTTGGCTTTCAGATCCACTCGCAGACGGTGCTCAGCCAGCTCCCTGGGAATCCCCGGCATGTCAGCAGGCTTCCATGCAAAGATACCCCAGTTCTCACGAAGGAACTGGATGAGCTCGACTTCCTATTTGCTATCGAGTGTTGATGAGATATTCGTCGGGGCAGCAATAGGATCCGTCGGATGGGTGTGTACCTTCTTCACCTCCCCTACCGACTGAAATGCCGACTCGGAAGCCGGCTTCTTTGCACGGAGCAAGTCGGCAGGAGGTGTTCTTGTACTCCTCCATCTCAACCATGGCCATCTGGTGATCGACGATCTTGGAGCCTTGCTAGAGGCACTCTTTGGCCTGCTGTCGATTGCCAATGATCGTGATCACGCCCTTAGGGCCTGGCATTTTCAACTTGAGATACACATAACATGGCCGGGCCATGAAACGTGCATACGCGGGTCGACCCAGAATGGCGTGGTAAGCACTCTTGAAATCCACGACTTCAAATGTCAACTTTTCTTTTCGGAAATTTTTGTCATTCCCGAATGACACATCCAATGCTATCTGGCTGAGTGACTTGACCTTCTTTCCTGGGATGATCCCGTGAAACTGCATGCTGCTCTCACTCAGACGGGACATTGGAATGCCCATCCCTTTCAGGGTATCCGCATAGAGAATGTTCAGGCTGTTGCCGCCGTCCATGAGGACCTTTCTAAGTCGAGTCCCCCCGGATCAACTACCAGAGCCTATCGACCGGGAGTGGCCACATGAGCAAGATGGTCTGTCTGGTCGAATGTGATAGCATATTGGGACCATTTGAGGTAGGTGGGTGTGTCTGGTACAACCATGTTTATTTCTCTGTTGATGACTTTCAGACAGCTCTTTCTCTCGACATCAGCAAAGATCACCAGTGTAGCAGTGACATCCGGGAATGTTTCCTTTTCCTCATCTTCATCTCCCTTCTCAGGAGATTTATCACTCGGCTGGTCTCCCTTGAATTGTTGAATAAGGGTCCGACATTGTCGAGTGGTGTGCTTGGGCAAAATCAGATTGCCTTCCGCATCTTTCCTCGTGTGTATTACACACGGCTGATCCATGATATCAGTTCCTGACTGATTTTTCCCTTTCTTGGGGGCATACTGTGCCTTAGCTTTGCCCTTGTTCTTCAACTGAGTCACCAGTGCTGTTGCTTCTGCCTGAACCGGATCTTCAGCCTTTCGCTTCTGTTTCCGATTGTTGCTGCCGCCAGCCTCATTGACGACTGCCTTTCCTTTGCTGCTACGGATACGGTCTTCTTCCTTGCCCTTGGCATACCGAGTGGCGATTTCCATAATCTTGCCGAGTGAAATATCACCCGTTCGCCCAAGCTGCAGATAAAGTTCTCTGTATCTCACACCGGCCTTGAATACACAAACAGCCTGATGTTCCGACACATTCTCCACTATATGATGTAGAGTGGACCATCGCTGAATATAATCCCTTAAAGTTTCATTGGGCTTCTGGACACAGTGTTGTAAGTCGACTAGACCTGCCGGACGCTTGCAAGTTCCCTCAAAGGTTTGGACAAACACTCGGGCAAGATCCTCCCAGCAATGTATACTGGAAGGAGCCAGGCGATTTAGCCAAGCGCGAGCTGAACCATCCAACATCAGGGACAGGTGCTTCATTGCCACATTGTCATTTCCGCCACCAATTTGCATAGCCACTCGGTAATCATCTAACCAAGTCTCCGGCTTTGATTCGCCAGAAAACTTCCCAATTCCCGCCGCCAACCTAAAGTTGGGGGGAATCTCCATAGAACGTATGGCTCTGCTGAAACATTCAGGACCAGAAACCACGGCCGAGCTACCACTCGGAAAATCTCTGTCGTATCCTTCCCTGTGGGCTGCCCCTGTCAATCTGCTTCTAAACAAGGAGGGCATGAGCGTCAAAGCCCGCATTCTGCTCATCACCGAAGGAGCGCCTGTCGTCCTGGCGCCACGGCACATACGGACCACTCCGTGAAGGTGTGGCCACTCGACGATGGTCTTCGCGGTGAAACTGATCTCTGTCTTGCCCTTCATGGAAACCGTCGCCCCGACGGCACTAGGGCGATCGAGGGCTGTGTGCCGACTGAACGGTCTATGCCCTGGGTGAATTGCTGTGTATCCTGTTGCGGGACTGAGAAACTACTGAATTCTGACGCTATGCTGCATCTAACAGTGCTCTGATCTGCATCAACCCTCTTCCAGCCTCTGACCGGGACGGCTGAATGGAATCTGCTATCCTAGCAGCAACAACAACATTTAACACAAGAGTTCGTTATACCTCAACATCGTCGCAAGATCTAGTCGGAAACAGCTGTCGCTGACGTCGACTAGGGCATGGCGAGCGCTGGCGAGCGCACTCGTCAAACTCTGCCTGGAGTTCTTCTAGACGAATGCGCGTGGCCTCCAAATCTTGGGCCTCGGCAGTTGCACCGACGATGGGAGTATGAAGAACCTTCTCCTCACGACGCGGCTGCTCTTTCGACGGACCTCTAGCCTCGCGCCTGCCACGGCCAAAGCCAGGTGGTGAACTCTGATGGAAGCCCGCCATCAAGACCTCCGCTGCGGGATCGCAGCTTTTGCACTCAGAAGGCACGTCAGACGGATCGGAATCCAACTCGAACACACCATGAAGGGACTCGGCGGGCTCGAGTGCTGAAATCTACGGAGAAGTTTGACGTGCCACTGCGTGTTTGACCCAGCGCTGAAGTCGTGAGCGGCCAGACAGCTTGCGACCGCGAACAGCGAGGGGAGCCGACGAATAAGGAGTCGAAGGCTAACGCAGCAACACGCCACAGGAACTCGCGTGGAATTGTGCAGCCCTGCATACTAGAAGCGCCTCAACATTGAGAGGCGCTTCCTGGAGCCATGCCGAATCATCGGCGATGAAGGTGAGCGCTCCAAAACGGATCTCATGGCCGAGGACAAAAACACCGCCGGAAGACATGTCGAAGGATGAAAAATGTGTTGGAAATATGCCCTAGAGGCAATAATAAATTAGTTATTATCATATTTCCTTGTTCATGATAATCATTTATTATCCATGCTATAATTGTATTGATCGGAGACTTAGATGCATGTGTGGATATATAGACAAAACCATGTCCCTAGTATGCCTCTACTAGACTAGCTCGTTGATCAAAGATGGTTAAGGTTTCGTAGCCATGGACATGAGATGTCATTTGATAAACGGGATCACGTCATTAGGAGAATGGTGTGATGGACAAGACCCAAACTACAAACGTAGTATATGATCATATCAGTTTATTGCTACTGTTTTCTGCATGTCAAGTATATGTTCCTATGACCATGAGATCATGCAACTCACTGACACCGGAGGAGTGCCTTGTGTGTATCAAATGTCGCAACGTAACTGGGTGACTATAAAGGTGCTCTATAGGTATCTCCGAAGGTGTCTGTTGAGTTGGCATGGATCAAGACTGGGATTTGTTACTCCGTGTGACGGAAAGGTATCTCAGGGCCCACTCGGTAATACAACATCACAATAAGCCTTGCAAGCAATGTAACTAAGTGTTAGTTGCGGGATCTTGTATTACGGAACGAGTAAAGAGACTTGCCAGTAACGAGTTTGAACTAGGTATGGAGATACCGACGATCGAATCTCGGGCAAGTAACATACCAAAGAACAAAGGGAACATCATACGGGATTAACTGAATCCTTGACATAGAGGTTCGACCGATAAAGATCTTAGTAGAATATGTAGGAACCAATATGGACATATAGGTCCCGCTATTGGTTATTGACCGTAGAGGTGTCTCGATCATGTCTACATAGTTCTCGAACCCGCAGGGTCTGCACACTTAAGGTTTGGTGACGTTTCGGTAGTATAGAGTTATGTATGGTGGTGACCGAAGGTTGTTCGGAGTCCCGTATGAGATCCCGGATGTCACAAGGAGCTCTGGAATAGTCCGGAGGTAAAGATTAATATATAGGAAGTCCTATTTTTGGCGCCGGAAAAGTTTTGGGCTCATCGGTAGTGTACCGGGAGTGCCGGTAGTGTACCGGGAGTGCCGGTAGTGTACCGGGAGACCTCCGGGAGGGGTATTTCGACCCAAGGGGCTTAATGGGCTGTGGGAGAGTGAATATCAGCCCTTAGTGGGATGGTGGAAACTCCCACACAAGGTCCATGTGACTGGAGAAGAAAACCCAATAGGAAAAGGTGGAAAAAAAAGGAAAAAGGACGAATCCTAGTCCTACCAGGATTGGAGGAGAGTCCTCCAATCCTAGTTGGTTCGGCCGACTCCTATAGGAGCCTTGACCCTTGCGCCAGCCTCTCCTCCTCTCCTGCTATATATATTGGTGGATTTTAGGGTTTTGCACTAGATTTTACGGCCACGTGCTACCCGTTCCACCGGTGCTCCTCTAGATCGGATTTCCGCAGTGCTTAGGCGAAGCCCTGCCGGAAATGCTCCACCACCATCGCCGGAGTGCCGTCACACTGCTGGTGAACTCTTCTTCCTCTCCACTTCATCTTGCTGGATCAAGACGGTGGAGATCTTCATCAAGCTGCACGTGTGCTGAACGCGGAGGTGCCGTCCGTTCGGCGCTAGATCGGAAGGACCGTGATCAAGATCGCGAGACGGTTCGTGATGAGTTCGCAGGACGGATCGTGATGAGTTCAAGGGACGTTTCGTGATGAGTTTGCGGGACGGATCATGATGAGTTCATGGGACGGATCGTGATGAGATCGCGGGACGGATCGTGATGAGATCGCGGGACGGATCATGATGAGTTCGCGGGACGGATCATGATTGGATCGCGGGACAGATCGTGATGTGATCGCGGGACGCTCGGCGATTTGGATCGCGAAGATGTTCGACTACACCAACCGCGTTTCTTAACGCTTCCCGCTTAGCGATCTACAAGGGTACGCAGATCCACTCTCCCTCTCGTAGATGCTCATCACCATGGATAGATCTGCGTGTGCGTAGGAAATTTTTTGTTTCCCATGCGACGTTCCCCAACAAGTCCTTGTAGAAGGTTAAATAGCAACTTGAATATCACTATTGTGGCTTTGCGTAGGTAAGAACGGTTCTTCCTAGTTGCCCATAGCAACCACGTAAAACTTGCAACAACAAAGTAGAGGACGTCTAACTTGTTTTTGCAGGGCATGGTATGATGTGATATGGCCAGTGACATGATATGATATATGTGATGTATGAGATGATCATGTTTTGTATAGAATATCATGACTTGCATGTCGATGAGTATGGCAACCGACAAGAGCTATAGGGATGTCTTTAATTATTGTATGACCTGCGAGTCAATCATGAAGCGCTATGTAATGCTCTACTTTATCGCTAAACTATAGCAATAGTAGTAGAAGCATGGTTGGCGCGACAACTCCGATGTCAACACAGTGATGGAGATCATGATGACGGAGATCATGGTGTCATGCCGGTGACGATGGAAATCATGTCGGTGCTTTGGAGATGGAAATCAAAAGCACAAGTTCATGGCCATATCATGTAACTTATGATTTGCATGTGATGTTTATCTTTTTTATGCATCTTATTTTTCTTAGGACGACGGTAGCATTATAAGGTGATCGCTCACTAAAATTTCAAGATAAAATTGGGTTCTCCCCGAGTGTGCACTGTTGCGAAATTTTGTCGTTTCGAAGCACCACGTGATGATCGGGTGGGATAGACTATACGTTCACATACAACGGGTGCAAGCCAGTGTTGCACATGCAGAACACTAGGGTTAAACTTGACGAGCCTAGAATAATTAGACATGGCCTCAAAACACTATTGGAGAAGGTTGCATGGGAAACAAAAATTTCCTACGCACATGCAAGATCTATCCATGGTGATGAGCATCTACGAGAGGGAGAGTGGATATACATACCCTTGTAGATCGCTAAGCGGGAAGCGTTAAGAAATGCGGTTGATGAAGTAGAACGTATTCGTGATCCAAATCGCTAGCCATCCCGCGATCCCATCACGATCTGTCTCGCGATCCAATCACGATCCGTCATGCGATCCAATTACGGTTCTTCCGATCTAGTGCCGAACGGACGACACCTCCGCATTCATCACACGTATAACTTGATGATGATCTCCACCTCCTTGATCCAGCAAGCGAGGGTGGAGAGGTAGATGGGTTCTCCGGCAGCACAATAGGATGGTGGCGGTGGTGATGGAGCTGATCCGGCAGAGCTTTGCTAAGCTATACTGAACAGATCTAGAGGAGAGGCAATCTGGAGGGAGAGAGGGAAGCGCGTGGCTTTTCTTGGTTGCGGCTACCCTCTTTCTCCCTCCACATATATAGGGGGAAGGGAGGAGGAGGGCTCCCCTAGATCCAATCTAGGAGTGGCGACCAAGGCAAAGGGGGAGGCGCCCCCTAGGGAAACCCTAGGGTGGCTTGGCCCCCCAAGTTACCTAGTGGCAGCCCCTTAGATGGGCTCCCCCACCCTTTGTTGAAGTGGGATTGGGTTTGGGTGGCGCCCAGCCCCATTGTGGGCTGGTGTGCCCCCTCCCCTTGGCCCACGAGGGCCCCCAACACTTGTCGCCCCCTAGAACACCTTTTGATACTCCCAATCATAACCCGGTACCCCCGGAACGCTTCCGGACTCTGATTCCCTTCGTCCTATATATCGATCCTCACCTCTGGACCATTCCCGTGATGTCCGAGATCTCATTCGGGACTCCGAACAACCATTGGTCACCAACACATATAACTCAATACTACCGAAACATCACCGAACCTTAAGTGTGCAGACCCTGCGGATTCGAGAACTATGTAGACATGACCGAGACACCTCTACAGTCAATAACCAACATAGGGACCTGGATGCCCATATTGGATGCTACATATTCAATGAAGATCTTTATCGGGTGAACCTCTATGTCAAGGATTCAAATAATCTTGTATGATGTTCCCTTTGCTCTTCGATATGTTACTTGCCTGAGATTCGATTGTCGGTATCTCTATACCCAGTTCAATCTTGTTACCGACAAGTCTCTTTACTCATTCCGCAATTGAAAGCACATTTGCTCCCTTGGTGGTTTGGTAATTAATAACAACATATAAGTCATTGAACTAATGTTTCCACCAAGTATATTTCAGGAAATGTTCAATGTTAGGATTGGCAAAAGGAGATTGTGGACATACCCCAAGATGCAAGGAAATAGGTTGGCCAAGATTCAAGCAAAAAGACTCTACATTTTATATTTGTGAGAAATCACCTTGAGTCCATAGGAAAGCCAATACTATTAAAAGGGGTAAGGTTTTTATGGTGGACAATATGCTCAAACGTGCACAAGTGATAGTCGCCAAAAACATCCACAAACTCTCCCACCAAAGTCTGTTCTATACCTAACACTCAAAATCGGTGCAACCAACTTTCCCATACCGGTGCCACCGATTCCAGAACCTAGACAGACTCTGCCAAACCCTGGCCACTTCGGTGCAAGCGATTCCGTACCGGTGCCACCGAGTTTAGGTTGCCAACTTTCTGTTACGCAAATTCACATTTCCGGTCCCACCGAGAATGTTGGATTGGCGTCACCGAGATTGGAAATCTGACCGTTGGTCACCTTATCGGTGCAACCGAGTTTCCTATATTGGCCTCATCGAGATTCAAAAGTTGCCACCTTTTGGTCACTTCGGTACCACCGAGATTAACACATCGGTGTCACCGAGTTGGTCATTTTGTGTGTAGCGGTTGGATTTTTGGGGATGCCTATATATACCCCTTTACCACCACCTACTCGAAAGAGAAGCACTTAGAACTATTTCATACCTATCCTATCAGGTTTTCTGAGAGAGAACCACCTACCCTTGTGTTGAGGTCAAGATCTTCCACTCCAATCATATGGATCTGGATTTCTAGCCTCCCAAGTAGCTTTCCACCAATCCCATCTCTTCCACCATGCCAAGTCTGTGACAGAGTGATTGGGTGCTGAGGAGTCTATCATCTTGAAGCACAAGAGCAAGGAGTTCATCGTCATTACCGAGCCTATTACCTTTTGGAGGGTGGTGCCTCCTAGATTGGTTAGGTGTCGCTTGGGAGCCTCCTACTTCATGTTGTGGAGTGAACCAAGAAGTTTGTAAGGGCAAGGAGATCGCCTATTTCATGAAGATCTACCCATAGTGAGGCTAGTCCTTCGTGGACGGAAGCCGTTATGGAATAGTCAAGATTGCTACTTCGTGGACCCTTTTGGGTGGAGCCCTTCATGGACTCTCGTGACCGTTACCCTCCGTGGGTTGAAGACTCCATAAACGTGGATGTACAATAGCGCCACCTATCGGAACCACGGGAAAAATCATCGTGTCTACAATTGCGTTTGATCTTCCTACCCTATCCCTTCTATACATGCTTGTTGTTACTTTCCGCTGCTATATACTCTTAGACTTGCATGTGTAGGGTGTACTTGACTTGCCATGAAATGCTAAAAACTGTCAACCCTAAAACTTGGTGTAGGCAAAACTTTTAATTGGTCAAGTAGTCTAATCACCCCCCTCTAGACATACTTCCGATCCTACAAGTGGTATCAGAGCTTTGGTCTCCATTGCTTAGGTCTCACAACCTAGGAGAGTATGGCGTCTAGTGAGGGAATTTATCACCGTAGAGGTCCGTACTTTGATGGCACTAATTTTGCTAATTGGAAGCACAAAATGAAAATGCATATTCTTGGTCATAACCCCGCCGTTTGGGCTATTGTTCGTGTTGGCTTGCAAGGTGAGTTCTTTGCAGATGGACAGGAACCGGATCGTGAAGCGACCGCGGATGAGTTGAAGATGTTGCAACACAATTCTCAAGCATGTGACATTCTCTTCAACTACTTATGCCCCAAAGAATTCAAAAAAATCAGCCGTCTTGAGAATGCAAAAGAGATTTGGGATACTTTGGTTGATATGCACGAAGGAACTGAGTCTGTGAGAGAATCCAAGTTAGATGTTCTTTAGGGTCAGCTTGACAAGTTCAAGATGAAGGATGGTGAAGGAGTCGCAGAGATGTACTCTAGGCTAGCTCTCATCACAAATGATATTGCCGGCTTAGGAAGCGAAGAAATGACTGACAAATTCATCATCAAGAAGATACTTAGAGCTTTGGATGAGAGATACGACACCGTGTGCACATTGATCCAAATGATGCCAAACTACAAAGATCTCAAGCCTATGAAAGTCATTGGAAGGGTTGTTGCTCATGAGATGACACTCAAAGATAAGGAAGAACTTCATCACAAGTCTAGCGGTGCTTACAAAGCCACAAGTGATGCTCCCACAACTTCAAGCAACAACCTCGTCACCAATGAAGAGATAAGCCTCATGGTCAAGAAATTCAACAAGTTCTACAAGAATAGAGGCAAAGAAAGAAACTCCAACTCAAGATATGAAGAGAAGCGTTCGTCAAGTCGTGACCGCAATTGCTACAATTGTGGGAAGCCCGGACACTACTCAAATGAGTGCTCGACTCCCTACAAAAGAAGAGAAGAGTCACCTCGAAGACGAAGCTCAAGGAATGAATCACCACAAAGAGAGAGAAGGAGTAGATATGATCGTTATGAACGAAGACACTCAAGGAGAAGTAGAGATTCAGAGAAGAAGTACAAAGACACCAAGAGCTACACAAGAAGAAAACATCAAGCTCATGTTGGTGAATGGGTTTCCGGCTCCGACTCTGACAACAACTCTGAGAGAAGCTATCACTCCGACTCCGACTATAGTCAATATGATGGTGTTGCCGGAATTGCTCTAGTGACTACCAACTCCTATGATATATTGGATTCACCAAACAAAGGGAGTGGAATTTGCTTCATGGCTAAAGGCCCCAAGGTATCACACCCCGAGTATCTTGATCTTGATAGTGATGAAGATGATTTGCTTTGTTATGATCACTTGCTTTGTGATAAAACTAGTGATGTTGGTCAAAATGAAGTTGATAATTCTCATGCTAGTCAAGATAAGTCATTTGATGATGATAATATGAAAATAGAACAACTAAGTAAAGAACTAAACACTCTTAAGTTAGCTCATGAATCTACTCTCGAAGATCATAGAGAGCTTGTGAGAACTCATGAGAAGCTACGCTTCGAGAAGCTCAACTTGGAGCAAGAGCATGAGTTTCTCAAAGCTATCAATGACGATCTACAAAAGAAGACCTCATCTTATCTATCCAAACGACTACTCTTGTCTACTTTCATGCCTCAAGTTAAAACTAAGCAATCTAGTAACAAAGGCAAGAAAGGTTCTTCATCTAGTAGCAACAAAAAAGATGCTAAACCCAATGATGTTGCTTCTAGTAGTTCTATTGATTCCACTAATGATGATTCTCTTAGCCAAGTTACACTTGGGCAAGAAAACGCTTTATTGAAAGGAATTAGAGAAAAAGGTATCTACAAGAGTCTTGCCGGATGTAAGTAATTTGAGAAAATTGTACGCAAGCACGGAGGATACTGGAAGAATCATGGTGTTGGCTACTTCAACGCTAATGGAGTTGAGTGGGAAGAAGGTCAATATCCCAAGCCCAAGTTTTTTCCTCAAAAGGAGAAGCATGAAAATACTCTTCCCAAGGGGACAAACACTCAAGATGACCTTTCACCACAAGACCACAAGCTCAAGGGCAAGAACAAGCTTCAAGAGGACATTAACTCATATGAAGATGAACCCCTAGATTTGGTGGAGTGGGTTCCCAAGGCTGCTTCAAGCTCAACTACTACAAACGCTACTTCAACACCAAGGATCCCCATCAACTTGATGTGGGTCCCCAATAAGAAGAACTAGTAAGTTCTTGAGGGGTGACTCCGCCAATAAAATTCACTCACATTCATTATTGGCAAGGACTTTTTGGACTCAACATCAACTCAATGCAATAGTTCAAGGAGTCACACATTCCCTCAAAGGTAAGCAAGGGACAAGGTAATCAACTAACCAATGGACATCATAACATATGCTTTGCACTCCATGTCCATAGATATCCTTGTATTTGTCTCTTGTGTGTTGGGACTAACCCATGTAGGTGAGAGGAGTAAGGGAACAACAAGGATGCTCCCAACTCTTGGTGATCTTCATCAACATTGAGCATCCACAACTACCTCACCAACATGAAGTCTTCATCGACAAAACCCAAGGTTAGTTTATCCCTCTTATGGGGGAATGTCACATTAAGGGGGAGCTTTACTCTAAGACTTGATTCAAAGCATCTCTTAGTATGTGACAACACTAAATGCTTTATGTAAGAGTGGTAACCCCACTTGTGATTAAACGATGAGTATGACCTATGATCAAGTACTCTTACTTGGCTCCTAAGTCAAATACTCATATATAGATGACTTCGTCATCTCCCAAGTGCTTGATAGATGCTAGTGTGTTTGTGCATGTTTGTCATGATTTCTTTTGGCATCTTATTGTGTGAGCATGTTGGTTATTATTTATTTTCTCATTCGAGGACATCCAATTGTTGCTATCTGGATTTTGATTTATCTTTTGCCAATTGGATGGACAAGAATGCCTAGGACCACTCTTTAGCTATCTGTGCTTTCTCACCTCATATTCCATTCATGCTGCATCACAAAATTTGAACAAGTGCTTTTCGATTCCCTTTGTGTGTGGAGCACTCGGAGTTCCGTATCGACAAGGACTGACCATTAAAACCTCCCAAGTGCATGTCGATGGAACCAACCCAAAAATCTTGGTCTCACTGAATGCCTAGGGTTGATCTGGTTTTCAATCTCGGTACTACCGATTTCATATTCTCGGTTACATCAAGTTTCCCTATCAACTGACAGTTGTGGAACTCGATGACACCAAAAACATAAAATCGGTATCACCGACAGTGAAGGGTATATATGCCGTGGACCCCGACGCTTTGAAATTCAATCTTCAAACGTCGCGCCTCAGAACCCTAAGTTGCCGACTCAAGACCCCTGGTCGTCGCCCTTGTCCTCCTGAGCTCCTCCGCCGCTGGGAATCGCCGTCGTCAATGAAATCTGCTCCCTCTTCGCCACCGTAGAGGTTCCATGCCAAGTTAGGGTACGGATTCAATCCCTAGTGCTCTCACCATCCAATTCTTGTGCATTGGACACTTGTTAATCATCTATACACCCTTTGCTCACATATCCATCCACCTAAAACTCCAAAGTTTCGAGTTAGATTGATTTTCTAGGGTTTTGTCGTCCGCCCGATAAATCTCGGTGGAACCAAAACAAAAATATCGGTCTCACCGATATGCTTTTCAGTGAGGTTGAGAACTGACTCGGTGGAACCGAGTGGCTCTTTTCGGTCCTACCGAAAAGGCTGCCAAGTTCCTGTTAAGGAGTTAGTTTGTCTCGGCCCCACCGAAATTTCTTTTCGGCTGCACCGATATCTATTTGACAGATTGCAAAACTTTTGAAAATTCATCGCTCAAATTTCAAAAACCAACCTCATTTTTGTGATAACTCGTCTTCTTCTTCTCTCCTATACTCTATTCATAGGGACAGTATGTCAGGTTCAGAAGACAGTCAGAATTTGCCAGAGCAGGGAGTTGAGATGAGTTCTGGAACAAGCCCAGAAGCCAGTTCTTTCTCAGATCCAGGCACCCCCAGCTCTCATGGGTTGCCCAAGGCTGCCACCAGAACCAGGAAGAAGTTGAACTTAGATGAAGAAGATTCAGACTTTGTTCCAGAAGAGATTCCTTCTAAGAAGCAAGAGAACACTGCAAGGAAGTCTGCTAGTGAAGCCACTTCCTCAAGGAGGGTTGTTAGCAAGATATATGCACCTTCCTCAACCTTCAAGGCTCATGAGACTGCTAGAGCAACTATGTCAGTTGAGATCCCCAGGAAAGCTATGCCTAAGAAGGCAGGGAAGAAAAAGTCTAGGAAGAGGACTATTCATGTGACTGGCAGGCCTACCTCCATGTATGAGGATCCTGAAGAAGTTGCTGATGCTGCTGAGGAAGAGGAGGATGAGCCAGCTACAAAGGCTCCTCCCGATAATAAGGCAAAGAAACTGATGTCTGACGCTATGCCAAAGACTGGCACATCCAAGAAGGCTGCTGCTGAGAAGCCTAAGAGGACAACTAGGCAGATTCCAGCTTCTGAGAAGAACAAAGGGACTGCCTCCAGAGATGAAGCTGATGATGATTTGACAACTTTGATGAAGTTCAGACCACACCTTCCAATACACAATGCCAGCTACCCACTAGCTGAGGATATGAAGAAGAGGAAGGATTCAGAATTGAGAGCTTGGAGAGCTGTAGATCCATATGCCCAGAGGAAGAAGACAGCTGTGGACTACATATTCTATACCAAGTAGCAACAAGATTTCTATGAGACTGCGCTCTTTGACAAGAGTCCAGCTGTGAGTGATATGCGATATGTTGATTGGAAATTCATCAAAGAGAATGAGGACTACTTTCCAAGTGCCCAATACAATTTCCATTGCATAGGCTTGGATGAGTTTGTTGGCAGAGAATTCACAGCTTGGAACGATGAGATGATCATGCAATTCTACTCCACTGCACACTTCTACGGAGATGGTAGAATTGTATGGATAACTGAAGGTGCAAGGTATGAATCAACTATTGAAGAATGGGCTGGTATCTTAGGAGTTCCTGAAACACAGGATGGTGACTTGGATGTATACTCAGAATCCAAGGCTAGCCACAATGCTATGGCCAATATGTACAAGGAGATCCCTGCTGCCAATGTGAAGTCTCACAGGCTAGGATCAATCTACTTTCTTCAGGCTAGCCTCCGCACTATCAACACCTTTCTGAGGCATACTTTGATGCCCAAGTCAGGAGATGACAAGATGATCCGAGGCCACTCCATAAATATGTTGATCCACCTTGACAATCACACCAGGATTAGAGTCATGGATTTGATTGTTGAGACAATCAAGAGGGTTGCTGCTGACTAGAAGCGCTCTTGCTGTTATGCGCCCTACATCCAGATGCTTATCAACTCAAGATTGGAGAAGCACATCTTTGCTCTAGATCATCCACATTTGCCCCTACAGCCAGATCTCGAGGATAATGTTGTGGTGATGGATGCTGACCAATCCACTTCAGCTACAACTCAGGCAGAGGCAGAGATAGCTAGAGCCACTAGTGCTCAAGCCCCCACATCCAGGAATGAGCAAATGGATCTGTTGATAGCATCAGTTCATGGCATGCAGAAGGACATTAAGGGGATTCTGGACAACCAGAACAGCCTTGTCAGGATCTTTGAGACCAGAATCAAGACCCCTAGTGATAAGGTGGACGGGCTGACTAAGACAGTCACAGGGCTTTAGCATGAAGTTGACTCCGTGCACATCCCTCGGGTCTCTTCTACTTCAAATGACGACGATGATGATGATGAGGATGAATCACCTCTAAGGCCGGGCACCCAGTTCACCACTCAGGCCAGATCAGCCACAGTGCCTGCACAAGACTTGAGGCCCTCTTCATCAACTCCTGCTACTGTCAGCACAACTCCTGCTCCATGTGCTCTAGTTCCTCCAGCCGTCACTCCAACTCCATCCACGACATCTGCTGAGATCTTTGCCGACGCTCTCATCTCGACTCCTTCATCAACAACCGGAGGAGATCTGTCCAAGAACGTTTGGATATATGCCTTTGAACTTTTTGGTAACTTGTTGCCAAAGGGGGAGAAGTGCACATAGATCTTTAGGCTTCGAGCGAGAGAGCATTTTTATGTGTTTATTGCTTTTCAAAACATTTGGTTCTTTTGGTTTGACATGAGATACTTTTGTGTTTATGTGTGATCATACATTGTTATGTGATGAGGTGCTACTATTTCCTATCATCTTAAATGCTCATGTGATGATCATTCACCTTTGCTTGATGGTGTTGTGCGTTGTTATTCATTCTAATTATTCTCACACACCACCAAGTTGTATGTGACATGGAAGAACTACCCCATATACCTAATCGATTGTGCATTTGCATTCAAATGCAAATTCCAAATAATGCACAAATTTAGGGGGAGCTCTTGCTTATCACATACTTCTCAAAGCGACGATTATATTCATTGATTTTATCATATGTCGAAGCTTTGATCTATATGTTGTCATCAATTACCGAAAAAGGGGAGATTGAAAGCACATTTGCTCCCTTGGTGGTTTTGGTAATTAATAAAAACATATAAGTCATTGAACTAATGTTTCCACCAAGTATATTTCAGGAAATGTTCAATGTTAGGATTGGCAAAAGGAGATTGTGGAGATACCCCAAGATGCAAGGAAATAGGTTGGCCAAGCTTCAAGCAAAAGGACTCTACATTTTATATTTGTGAGAAATCACCTTGAGTCCATTGGAAAGCCAATACTATTAAAAGGGGGTAAGGTTTTGATGGTGAACAATATGCTCAAACGTGCACAAGTGATAGTCGCCAAAAACATCCACAAACTCTCCCACCAAAGTCTGTTCTATACCTAACACTCAAAATCGGTGCAACCAACTTTCCCATACCGGTGCCACCGATTCCAGAACCTAGATAGACTCCGCCAAACCCTAGCCACTTCGGTGCAACCGATTCCATACCGGTGCCACCAAGTTTAGGTTGCCAACTTTCTATTATGCAAATTCACATTTTCGGTCCCACCGAGAATGTTGGATCGGCGTCACGGAGATTGGAAATCTGACCGTTGGTCACCTTATCGGTGCAACCGAGTTCCCTATATTGGTCTCACCGAGATTCAAAAGTGGCCACCTTTTGGTCACTTCGGTACCACCGAGATTAACACATCGGTGTCATCGAGTTGTCATTTTGTGTGTAACGGTTGGATTTTTGGGGATGCCTATATATACCCCTTCACCACCACCTACTCGAAAGAGAAGCACTCAGAACTATTCCATACCTATCCTATCAGATTTTCTGAGAGAGAACCACCTACCCTTGTGTTGAGGTCAAGATCTTCCACTCCAGTCATATGGATCTTGATTTCTAGCCTCCCAAGTAGCTTTCCACCAATCCCATCTCTTCCACCATGCCAAATCTGTGAGAGAGTGATTGGGTGCTGAGGAGTCTATCATCTTGAAGCACAAGAGCAAGGAGTTCATCGTCATTACCAAGCCTATTACCTTTTGGAGGGTGGTGCCTCCTAGATTGGTTAGGTGTCGCTTGGGAGCCTCCTACTTCGTGTTGTGGAGTGAACCAAGAAGTTTGTAAGGGCAAGGAGATCGCCTACTTCATGAAGATCTACCCATAGTGAGGCTAGTCCTTCATGGACGGAAGCCATTATGGAATAGTCAAGGTTGGTACATTGTGGACCCTTTTGGGTGGAGCCCTTTGTGGACTCTCGTGGCCGTTACCCTCCATGGGTTGAAGACTCCATAAACGTGGATGTACGATAGCGCCACCTATCGGAACCACGGGAAAAATCATCATGTCTACAATTGCTTTGATCTTCCTACCCTATCCCTTCTATACATGCTGGTTGTTACTTTCCGCCGCTATATACTCTTAGACTTGCATGTGTAGGGTGTACTTGACTTGCCATGAAATGCTAAAAACTGTCAACCCTAAAACTTGGTGTAGGCAAAACTTTTAATTGGTCAAGTAGTCTAACCCCCCCCTCTAGACATACTTTCGGTCCTACAACAATACAAGATCCCGTGGCTAACTGTTTAGTCACATTGCTTGCAAGGCTAATAGTGATGTTGTATTACCGAGTGGGCCTTGAGATACCTCTCCATCACACGGAGTAACAAATCCCAGTCTTGATCCATGCCAACCCAACACACACCCTCGGAGATACCTGCAGAGCACCTTTATAGTCACCCAGTTACGTTGCGACGTTTGATACACAAAAGGTACTCCTCCGGTGTCAGTGAGTTTCATGATCTCATGGTCATAGGAACATCTACTTGACATGCAGAAAACTATAGCAATAAACTGACGCGCTCATATGCTATGTTTATAGTTTGGGTCTTGTCCATCACATCATTCTCATAACGATGTGATACCATTATAAAATGACATCTCATGTCCATGGCCAGGAAACCTTGACCATCTTTGATCAACGAGCTAGTCTACTAGAGGCATACTAGGGACACAATGTTGTCTATATACCCACACATGTATTTAGTTTCCAACCAATACAATTATAGCATGGATAATAAATGATTATCATGAACAAGGAAATATAATAACACATTTATTATTGCCTCTAGGGCATATTTCCAACAGTCTCCCACTTATTCCAGAGTCAGTAATCTAGCTCACATGGCTATGTGATTTACATTTATAAGAATCTCACACCCAATGAGTTCTGGGGTTCGATCATGTTTTGCATGTGAGAGAGGTTTTAGTCAATGGGTCTGCGACATTCAGATCCGTGTGTACTTTGCAAATCTCTATGTCATACTGTAGACACTACTAGCACGCCCGACTTGGAGCTATTCCAAATGGCTACTCGAATATACGTATCCAGATTGCTACTAAGAGTCATCCGGATTGGTGTTAAAGCTTGCATCGACGTAACCCTTTACGACGAACTCTTTATCGCCTCCATAATCGAGAAATATTTCCTTAGTCCTCTAGTTACTAAGTATAATCTTGACCGCTGTCCAGTGATCCACTCCTGGATCACTCTTGTACCCCTTGACAGACTCATGGCAAGGTACACACATGTGCGGTACACAGCATGGCATACTATATAGAGCCTATGGCTAAGGCATATAGGACGACCCTCATCCTTTCTCTTTCTTCTGCCGTGGTCGAGCTTTGAGTCTCACTCAACTTCACACCTTACAAATCAGGAAAGAAATATTTCTTTGACTGATCCATTTTAAACTCTTTCAAAATCTTGTCAAGGTATGTACTCATTGAAAATCTTATCAGACGTCTTGATCTATCTCTATAGAGCTTGATGCCCAACAATTAAGTAGCTTTATCCATATCTTCCTTTGAAAAACACTTTTCAAACAACCCTTTATGCGTTCTAGAAATTCTACATTATTTACAATCAACAATATGTCAACCAGATATACTTATCATAAATTCTATAGTGCTCCCACTCACTTTCTTGTAAATACAAGTTTCTCATAAACTTTGTATAAACCTAAAAATTTGGATTGCCTCATCAAAGCATATATTCCAACTCCGAGATGCTTGCTCCAGCCCACAGAAGGATTGCTAGAGCTTGCACACCTTTTAGCATCCTTAGGAGTGAAAAAACCTTCCGGTTGTATCACATACAACCTTTCCTCATGGAAACTGTTAAGGAAACTATGTTTTATCATCCATCTACCAAATTTCATAATCGAAAAATGCAGCAACTGCTAACATAATTTCAACAGACTGTAGCATCTCTACGGGTGAGAAAGTCTCATCACAGTCAACTCCTTGAACTTGTCGGAAACTACTTTGCGACAAGTCGAGCTTTATAAATGGTGACATTTACCATCAACGTTTGTCTTCTTCTTAAAGGTCCATTTGTACTCAATGGCCTACCGTTCGGGCAACTCTACCAAAGTCCATACTTGGTTTTCATACATGAATCCTATCTCTGATTTCATGGCTCCTAGCCATTTGTTGGAATCCGGGCCCACCATCGCTTCTTCATATTTTGTGGGCTCATTGTTGTCTAACAACATGATTTCCAAGACAGGGTTGCCATACCACTCAGGAGCAGTACGTGTCCTTGTTGACCTAGAGGTTTAATAGTAACTTGATCCGAAGCTTCATGATCATCATCATTAACTTCCTCTTCAACTGACGTAGGTTCCACAGAAACATTTTCTGCGCCGCGCCACACTCTGGTTGAAACAAAGGTTCAACAACCTCATCAAGTTATATCTTCCACCCACTCAATTCTTTTGAGAGAAACTCCTTCTTGAGAAAGGACCTGTTTTTAGCAACAAACAGTTTTGCCCATGGATCTGCGATAGAAGGTATACCCAACTGTTACCTTGGGGTATCCTATGAATATGCACCTTTCCGCTTTGGATTCAAGCTCATTAGACATAAGCGTCGCATCCCCAAACTCTGAGAAATGACAACTTAGGTTTCTGCCAAACCATAATTCATATGGTGTCATATCAGTGGATTTAGATGGTGCCCTATTTGAAGTGAATGTAGTTATCTCTAATGCATAAACTCGAAACGATAGTGGCAAAACAATAAGAGACATCATAGTACGCACCATGTCCAATAGAGCACGACTATTACCTTCAGACACACCATCACACTATGGTGTTCAAGGTGGCGAGAGTTGTGAAACAACTTCCTCATTTTCTTAAGTTGTATACCAAACTCGTAACTTGGATATTCACCTCCACGATTGTAGTGACCCGACCTGAAAGGTCGAATCTCCGGTGTTTCTGTACCATCCCAAGATCATCCTGGTACACACACGGTACATCAATGTATATATCAAGGTGAAATCACACAGCTTTATTAATCGAAAATCTCATATCGAGTTCTTTATTACAATAACAATTACAATAAAGTGGCTGAAGGCCAACTCATGAGAATAACTAATCTTGCGGAAGCTTCAAAGGTAGTTGAGTCCATCTGACTCCAAGGGCATCTCACCGAGCATAGAGCGTATCCTCACTCCTGGTCGGAAAAGTACTCTGCAACATGATACGTTGCAGCCGTGTAGGTCAGCATATTGAATATGCCGGCATTGTCACAAAAGAGGGGGTGTAAAGTAATCATCTATTCTATATGCATATATGGCAGGTGGGGTAGTAAGTTTTTGCATAAAGCCAATTTTTTTCCTACAACAAGAGAGAGAGCAAAAGTTATTACTACAATGTTGGTTGATTAATGAGATGGTTCCACCAACCAATTCTCATACCCAAGTTGTCATAATACCCACATCAATTATTTGTGTTGAGAAATCCAGATAGTTTCAGTTCCTTTGGCTCAAACTGTCCATGACCGTGGGCACGACTAATCGATTAGGTTTGGGTACTCTGAAGAGTTTTGCACACGTTCCCCACAAGATTTGATCGCCTCCGTTGGATTTCTCGCACTTCAGGGTGTTTGAGAAACGGATGACCAAAACATGGTCTTCTAAAGGGTTTCCCTGAGACTATGTCGGTGCCCATCCTTTCCTACCGTTCTTCTACATCTCGTAGCACCGCCTGTCTAGGGTCACCACGATATCCAACCAAGCCAGAGCCCATAATGGCTTGTGGCTGTGCAGGTAAGCCTTGGGTCTTGAAGCATCCATCCATCTCTTTGTGCCTGGGTGGACCTTTCCGCATGAATACTGGCACTTCTCCAGCAACATCTAGGCTAACCACTGGTTTCTCCAGGGCGCCATTCAACCATCATCCACCCAGAGGTATGTTGAAAACTCGGAGCCTTGAAGTCTTGATCATCTTGTAGGTCTTGAAATTATTATCTCACAACTCTCATGAATCACTCAATCAACCCCGTCTACTAATAGCATAGCAAAATTAAATCAATGTTTCCCGGGGCCAATGTGTCAAAGGGTTGAGGGGTGCCTACCACATGATACTACATAAAGTAACCAACTTTCCAAATTACCTACTTTGCATGCAATTGGGGAGATGGTAGAACTAGTGCAATAAAAACATAGGTATACATGGTCAAAGTGACTTGCCTTGCTGACGATCCTCGTACTCAAGTGACTCTAGATAACAAGCTTCGCACTCCGGATGATCTAACGAATCAAACAAAGCACACAATAAGCATAACCACAATACAATTCATACAACAACAAGGTAAACAAATACTTAAACAAATAAATAGCACAATCAAAAGGAAGAATCACTCAAACTATAAGACTCTAAAATTTTTGGTGTCAAATCTCTACTAAGACATAACAAGTCAAAAATTTGTTTTGAACAACTAGCCATTTAGATAACAGAAAGTAAGTACGAAATTTTATTAGAAAACATAAAGTATTTCCTTATAAAAAATTTGTGCAAAAAGAGTTACTACAAAGCATTTTTCTAAACAATACTAAAGGTGAAAACAAGAACGTAATGAAATCTAAAAACAAAAGTTAAACTAATTCAGATTCAAACTAAAACTAAAATCAAACTAACTAAAGTCTATTAAGAACTAAACAGATTCTGTTTTAGTTAAAAACCCTAACCAAATTCATCCTAAAAAATTTCAAACTATGTAGGATGATAGGTCTAACTAATACATACTAGTGGCAAAAAGATTCATACAAAAATATATTTTAAACTCTAGTTATACAGATTTTAGTAATTTAAGCAAATTTGGTTAGTTTCAAATTTCATATTTCAAATTTGAAATCTAAGACTACAGTATGAAACTACATGAAATTTGTGACCTAATGCAAAAAGAATCAATTTAAAATACTAATTAGTTTAAAAGATATAACAAAAATAAAATCAGAACACATTCTGTTTTCTAAAATAGAAATAGAAAAAGAAAAAAAATTAGTTAACGGACAGAGGCTACGTGGCAACTTCCTATTGGTCGAAGGAGCGCGGGTGCGGGTGTTTGCTGGCAGATGATCGAATGTTAGAGGATACCGGTTCGGGATTTTAAGTGATCTAATTTAACGCGTCGGATCTGGATCGAACGGTCCAGGGGGGTGCTGTGGCTTATAGAGGGGGTGTCGAGGTTTCCCGCGAGGTCGACAGCGGCCGGACGTTGGAGGTGGTCGGAGATGGTCGTGCGGTGGTCGGGGGCGGTGTCCGAAGAGCTCAGACGATGGCGATGAAGATCCGGCGTCGAATGGTGGCATCAAACAGGGCTGGGGACGACGGAGAAGACGACCAGGAGCTCTGGGGGGTTCGGTTGGAGTCAGAACTCCGGCGAGGTGTTGCGGTAGCTTTCTGGTGAGGGTAGAGGGGGGCTCGGGGTGGAACAGGGCGCGACGAGGCAGTGGCTACTTATAGGCCAGGTGCGGGGTCAGGAGAGGGAGAGAGGAGAGAGATCCGCGGGGGAGGGATCGCCGGCGAGGTCGGGGGCGAGGGGAAGGGGATGAGCGCGCTGATGAAGCTGTCGGACGATGGGTCCCACGGGTCAGTGAGAGAGGGGGGCAGCATCAGTGCGCCGGTGACCGATACGGAGGGATCTCGGGGCTTAAAGGCAGTGGGCCGGCCGGTTTTCTAATTAAAACGTTCAAATACGTTTCCTTTTTCTATTTTCCAGAACGTTTAAAATCCTTTAATGCATTCAAATCATTTCCAAACATAGGGAATATATATATCAAAATGATCAGGGGAATAAATGCTATTTAATGAACATTTTTCCTCTGTCAAAATGAATACTTAAAAAAGTATTTTTCAGAAAATGCCTAATTGATTTTAAATTCTTTTGAGATAAACTTTCAAATAAATCCCTGGTTTTATTGTTCAAATAATTCACCAAGATGCTCCTGGTGTGGAGTGTCATGTTACTCCTCTTTTTTTTGAATAATTCAAGAGATTTTCAAATAAGTGAAACAAGTAAATGGAGAAAAGGAAAAGGGCCGTTTAGAAATCCAAAAGAAGAACTTCAATAATTCATTTCATTCAAACAAAGTCATGATGATGCATAGATATATTTCATAACATTCCAAAATGAAATTTTGGGATGTTACAAACCTACCCACCTTAAGATGAATCTCGCCCTCGAGATTCGGGTTGGCTAGAAAATAGGTGCGGATGGTCTCTACGAAGATCTTCTTCGCGTTCCCAGGTGGCTTCTTCCTCGGTGTGGTGACTCCACAGAACCTTACAAAACTTGATGGTCTTGCTACGGGTAACTCTGTTGATAGTCTCGAGGATTCTGACAGGCTTCTCCTCGTAGGTCAGGTCACTGTCAAGTTGTATGGCCTCTAGGGGCACTGTGTCTCTCAAAGGAATCTCAGCCATATCAGCATGTCATTTCTTCAGCTGGGAAACATGGAAAACATCGTGAACTCCGGACAATCCTTCTGGCAATTCCAGCTTGTATGCAACTTCGCCTCTACGTTCAAGAATTTTGTAGGGGCCTATGAATCTGGGTGCTAAATTTCCTTTAACACCAAACCTCTTGATTCCTCGAAGTGGGGACACACGAAGGTATGCTCGGTCTCCCACTTCATATGTCACCTCCTTGCGTTTGTTATCAGCATAACTTTTCTGCCTGGATTGGGCTATCTTGAGTCGGTCTCGAATCAGTTTAACCTTTTCTTCAGAATCTCGGATAAGATCGGGACCAAAAAGTTTTCGGTCTCCAACACCATCCCACATCAATGGTGTTCTGCACCTCCTTCCGTATAAAGCTTCAAAAGGGGCCATCTTCAGACTAATCTGATAACTGTTGTTGTACGAGAACTCTGCGTAAGGTAAGTTGTCATCCCAACTAGACCCATAGTCTAGCGCACAAGCTCTCAACATGTCCTCCAAGATCTGGTTGAATCTCTCGGTATGTCCATCGGTCTGCGGATGAAAAGCTGTACTGAATTCTAGCCTTGTACCCAAAGTTTCATGTAACTGATGCCAAAACTGTGAGGTAAATTGTATTCCTCTATCTGACACGATACTCCTCGGAACTCCATGCAGACATACGATCTTGGTCATATATATCTTGGCTAACTTAGCACTGGTATCGGTGGTCTTCACTGGAATGATATGAGCCACCTTGGTCAAGCGATCGACCACTACCCAGATGGAATCATAACCTGAACGGGTCCTGGGTAATCCTGTGATGAAGTCCATACCAAGCTTATCCCGTTTCCACTCGGTATCGGAAAAGGTTGGAGTAACCCTGCTGGTTTCTGATATTCTGCCTTTACTCGCTGACAAACATTACATACCGCAACATGTTCGGCAATATCCTTCTTCATACCTGTCCACCAGTAACTTTCCTTCAAATCCAGGTACATCTTGGTGTTGCCTGGGTGTACCGAGTAGGGTGAATCGTGGGCTTCTTGAAGTATCAACTTCCTGATCTCTGGGTCATTGGGAACATAGATTCGGTTCTCAAACCATAGAGTACCTTGTTCATTTTCACGAAAGTCTTTAGCTTTTCCATCCTTCATTCTCTGCTTTATCTCAGCTATCTCCTTGTCCGATTTCTGGGCTTCACGAATTATTTCGGTCAAGGTGGACTGAATCTCTAGTGTGGCAACATATCCTTTTGGAACTATCTCTAAACGAAGCTCTCTGAGATCATCGGTTAACTCCTGGGGTAATCCTTCGTCTATGAGTGTGTTTACATAACTCTTCCGACTCAAAGCATCTGCTACAACGTTTGCCTTTCCTGGATGGTAACAATCTCATGTCATAGTCCTTGATTAACTCTAACCATCTCCTCTGTGTGAGGTTCAACTCCTTCTGTGTGAAGATATACTTCAGGCTTTTATGATCAGTGTAAACATCACAAGTATTTCCGATAAGGAAATGTCTCCAGGTCTTGAGTGCATGCACTACGGCTGCTAGTTCCAAATCATGGGTGGCATAGTTCAATTCATGAGGTCGTAGCTGTCTGGATGCATAGGCTACAACTTTTCCCTCCTGCATGAGTACTCCTCCAAGTCCTTGACGTGATGCATCACAATAAACCTGGAAGTCCTTCCGAATATTTGGCAGTATCAACACCGGGGCTGTGACCAAACGTTTCTTCAACTCCTGGAAACTGGCTTCACATTCATCAGTCCAAATATACCTAGACTCTTTCTTCAACAACTTTGTCATGGGCTTGGCAATCTTTGAGAAATTCTCAATGAACCTCCGGTAATATCTGGCAAGTTCGAGACAACTGCGGATCTCCTTAACTGAGGTGGGTGAGTTCCACTCAGTGACTGCTTCAACCTTAGCGGGGTCCACTGCTATTCCATCTCCAGAAATAACATGTCCAAGGAATCCGACTTCCGTCAGCCAGAATTCACATTTACTAAATTTGGCATATAACTGATGCTCTCTAAGCTTCTCCAGAACTAAACGCAAGTGTTCCTTGTGTTCTTCCTTGCTCTTGGAGAATATCAAAATGTCATCGATGAACACCAGGACAAACTTGTCTAGATATTCCATAAACACTTTGTTCATCATATTCATGAAGTAGGCAGGAGCATTAGTCAAACCAAAAGACATGACTGTATACTCATATAAGCCATACCTTGTGGTGAAGGCTGTTTTGGGTATATCCTGTTCACGAATTTTCAGTTGGTGATACCCTGATCGAAGATTGATCTTGGAGAATACTTTGGCTCCTACTAGTTGATCAAACAGGTCATTAATCATCGGCAGAGGGTACTTATTCTTGATAGTTACCTCGTTCAATGCACGATAATCGACCCCCATCCTCAAGGTTTTATCTTTCTTCTCCACCAAAAGTACTGGGGCTCCCCATGGTGAAGAACTTGGGCGGATATATCCCTTATCCAATAGCTCCTTAATCTGCTTCTTGATTTCTACTAAATCATTTGCGGGCATCCGATAGGGTCGCTTGGAAATTGGGGCTGTTCCTGGTAGTAACTCTATCAGAAACTCAATCTCTCTATCTGGTGGCATGCCTGGTAATTCCTCCGGGAATACATCTGGAAAGTCTTGTACAACCGGCACTTCCTTCTGAACAACTCCTGTGAGGGAATTTAACCGAGCACTCATCTATGTGCATCGGGATACATACTTAATCCTCTTGTTCTCTGGGGTGGTGAGTAAAATAGACTTGTTGGGGAAATCAAGGTTTCCTTCATACTTGGTCATCCAATCCATGCCTAGGATTACATCCAATCCCTGGGATTTTAAGACGATGAGGTCGGTGGGGAAACATGATTACCTGTATGGAGTTTCAATGCGTGGCATCCTATCGCTGCCATCATCATCCCTCCTGGGGAATTGACCTTAATGGGCTGACTAAGGGTTCTGGTGGGTAAACCATACTTTTCCACAACTACCCTTGATATGAATGAATGAGTTGCACCCGAATCAAAAAGTACCATAACTGGACGTGAACGCAATAAAAACTTACCAACCACAGCCTCGGGCTGATCATAGACTTCTTCCACATCAATGTGGTTCACCTGAGCACGGGGAAACGGGTTTGGCTTCTTAGCTGCGGAGTTGCCATTGTTTTTGCCGTTTCCATTTCCTTGCTTGTTCTAAGGACATTCAGTGGAATAGTGCCCTATCTTCTGGCACTTGAAGCATGTGATATGGTTCAGATCCTTCTGAGCTGGAGCGGGACGGTGCTGGTTGCCATTCCCACTTCCATTGCCGTTCTTGAAGTTGCCATTGTTGCGACGATTATTCCCATTTCCTCCATGGTTGTGGCCTCCATGGTTGTGCACGTGATGAGTTTGTCCTCCATACTTACCGGTCCCTGATCCGGTATTTCCTGAGTACGGGGAGTAGCGGGGCTTCTGTTGAGCTCTAGAGTGAGACTTCCCCTGTCCATACTTCCTCTTGCGGTTTTCAATTTGCTGCTGCTTCCCCTCCAAGATGAGGGCCTTGTCTACCAGCTCCTGGTAGTTGTTGAAAGTAGCCACCATCAGCTGCACGCTCAACTCATCGTTGAGTCCTTACAGGAACTTCTCCTATTTGGCTTTATCCTCGGCCACATCTCCTGGTGCATAACGAGCCAACATGCTGAATTCATCCACATACTAGGCCACGGAGCGGTTCCCCTGGCGTAAGTTGCGAAACTCACGCTTCTTCAGACTCATGGCTCCAGCTGAGACATGAGCGGTGCGAAAAGCTAGCTTGAACTGCTCCCAAGTCACACCAGCAATGGGGTACGTGGTGGTGTAGTTCTCCCACCATGAAGCTGCTGGTCCCTCCAATTGATGGGCGGAGAAACGCACCTTTTCAGCCTCAGTGCATCCAGCGGTGGTGAGTGCCCTCTCCATCTTGCGGAGCCAATCATCTGCCACAATGGGCTCAGTGCTACTGGAGAAAGTTGGTGGATTCAGCCTCAGAAAACGGGTGAGGTTGTCGCCTTGAGGTGGAGGGTGGTTGTTGGTCTGGTTCTGGATCAACAGCTGCATCAGGGCATTCTGCTACTGGAGAAGTTGTGTGAGTTCCAGCGGGAAGGTGAAATCGGGCTCACGTCGCAGAGGCATCCTACTGTTTTCAGAGGGGTGAGAATTAGAATAGAACAAGGACCTAAAAGAAAATTTCACTACCCATATGCAATGCAAGAAACATATCACACCAAACACTCATTCATTTATTCAACTCAAGGTTCAAACATCGAGATACAAGTCTCCAAATCAAACTAAGCATCGACCTACACTTTAACGATGAAAATAAAGATACATGGGGGCATAACTAAAGTTCTCCTAAAAAGTACATGGTGATGTGGCCTCCTCCGATGACGCTCTCCTCATAGTCATCATCATTGCTGATCAAGGGAGCCATGTCTCCTCCTGGGTGAAAATTTCCCCTCATGTCCAGCTGTTCCTCGAGAGTTGCAATGCGAGTGTTCAGCTTCTCGATCCTCTCTCAGAAATCCTTCACTTCATGCTCATGCTCGTACTTGGCTTCCCGTAGGTCAGCTACGAGGTCAATCTCGCGGTTCATCAGCCTCTTGATCGCCTTCGTGTCGGCACGTACCCGAAGCTCCAAGGTCCTGATGTGCGTCTCCAAAGTGTGGATATGGGAAAGGGTGGAGTCTTTAGTGGGAGTGTTTATGATATTTCCATTGGCATCCCTGCGACAAACCACGCTGAGTCCTGGCGAAATGGGACCACCCCTGTATTCCTCCTGAATATGTCCAAGGGCACGGTGAATCTCCATGTCCCTCCCAAGAATCTATCTAGGTGCCACAAACTTGAAGTCGATGGGTTCCTTATGATTTCCAAAGGTCTTTCCGGGGATGTGCACCTCAATTCTGTAGCGACCATCTTGTGGAAAAGACATGATAGGAGTCCCGGTGATGCTTGGCAAAGCGATCCTTACGTCCCTGACGATCTTCACCAACTCCTTGCCAAAGGGCATCGTCGCGTCAGGCTAACAAAACTCCGTGATCAAAATTGGGATGAAGGTGGCCATCTATAAGTTTTGAAATAAATCGGAGGGAAGTCAGAAACGAGCATATGAGAGTATAAGAATTTTAAAGACAAAAGAGAAAAAAATTCCTAAGGCTTTTCCAATCCTAGAGGTTACGTCCTACGGTCAGTGTGTGCTCTAATACCATTTCTGTAGTGACCCGACCTGAAAGGTCAAATCTCCGGTGTTTCTGTACCATCCCAAGATCATGCTGGTACACACACGGTACATCAATGTATATATCAAGGTGAAATCACACAACTTTATTAATCGAAAATCTCATATCGAGTTCTTTATTACAATAAGAATTACAATAAAGTGGTTGAAGGCCAACTCATGAGAATAACTAATCTTGCGGAAGCTTCAAAGGTAGTTGAGTCCATCTGACTCCAGGGGCATCTCACCGAGCGTAGAGCGTATCCTCACTCCTGGTCGGGAAAGTACTCTGCAACATGATACGTTGCAGCCGTGTAGGTCAGCATATTGAATATGTCGGCTTTGTCACAAAAGAGGGGGGTGTAAAGTAATCATCTATTCTATATGCATATATGGCAGGTGGGGTAGTAAGTTTTTGCATAAAGCCATTTTTTTCCTACAACAAGAGAGAGAGCAAAAGTTATTACTACAATGTTGGTTGATTAATGAGATGGTTCCACCAACCAATTCTCATACCCAAGTTGTCATAATATCCACATCAATTATTTGTGTTGAGAAATCTAGATAGTTTCAGTTCCTTTGGCTCAAACTGTCCATGACCGTGGACACGGCTAATCGATTAGGTTTGGGTACTCCACAGAGTTTTGCACACGTTCCCCACAAGATTTGATCACCTCCATTGGATTTCTCGCACTTTAGGGTGTTTGAGAAACGGATGACCAAAACATGGTCTTCTAAAGGGTTTCCCTGAGACTCTATCGGTGCCCATCCTTTCCTACCGTTCTTCTACATCTCGTAGCACCACCTGTCCAGGGTCACCACGATATCCAACCAAGCCAGAGCCCATAATGGCTTGTGGCTGTGTAGGTAAGACTTGGGTCTTGGAGCATCCATCCATCTCTTTATGCCTGGGTGGATCTTTCCGCATGAATACTAGCACTTCTCCAGCAACATCTAGGCTAACCACTGGTTTCTCCAGGGCGCCGTTCAACCATCATCCACCCAGAGGTATGCTGAAAACTCGGAGTCTTGAAGTCTTGATCATCTTGTAGGTCTTGAAATTATTATCTCACAACTCTCATGAATCACACAACCAACCCCGTCTACTAATAGCATAGCAAAATTAAATCAACGTTTCCTGGGGCCAATGTGTCAAAGGGTCGAGGGGTGCCTACCACATGATACTACATCAAGTAACCAAGTTTCCAAATTACCTACTTTGCTTGCAATTGGGGAGATGGTAGAACTAATGCAATAAAAACATAGGTATACATGGTCGAAGTGACTTGCCTTGCTGACGATCCTCATACTCAAGTGACTCTAGATAACAAGCCTCGCACTCCGGATGATCTAACGAATCAAACAAAGCACACAATAAGCATAACCACAATACAATTCATACAACAACAAGGTAAACAAATACTTCAACAAATAAATAGCACAATCAAAAGGAAGAATCACTCAAAGTATAAGACTCTAAATTTTTTGGTGTCAAATCTCTACTAAGACATAACAAGTCAAAAATTTGTTTTGAACAACTAGCCATTTAGATAACAGAAAGTAAGTACAAAATTTCATTAGAAAACAGAAAGTATTTCCTTATAAAAATTTTGTGCAAAAAGAGTTACTACAAAGCATTTTTCTAAACAATACTAAAGGTGAAACCAAGATTTATCTATTCAAACTAGAGCACAAAAAAAAATTAAAAATATTTTTATTAACAGGAAATAATACACCTAATGTTGAAACAACAGAATCTAATGAAATCTAAAAACAAAAGTTAAACTAATTCATATTCAAACTAAAACTAAAATCAAACTAACTAAACTCTATTAAGAACTAAACAGATTCTGTTTTTGTTAAAAACCCTAACCAAATTCATCCTAAAAATTCTCAAACTATGTAGGAGATAGGTCTAACTAATACAAACCAGTGGCAAAAAGATTCATACAAAAATGTTTTTTTAAACTGTAGTTATACAGATTTTAGTAATTTAAGCAAATTTGGTTAGATTCAAATTTTAAAGTTCAAATTTGAAATCTAAGACTACAGGATGAAACTACATGAAATTTGTGACCTAATGCAAAAAGAATCAATTTAAAACACTAATTAGTTTTAAATATATAACAAAAATAAAATCAGAACACATTCTGTTTTCTAAAATAGAAATAGAAAAAGAAAAAAAATTAGTTAACGGACAGAGGCTACGTGGCGACTTCCTATTGGTCGAAGGAGCGCGCGTGCGGGTGTTTGCGGGCGGACGACCGAACGTTAGAGGATACCGGTTCGGGATTTTAAGTGATCTAATCTAACGCGTCGGATCTGGATCGAACGGTCCAGGGGGTGCGGTGGCTTACAAAGGGGGTGTCGAGGTTTCCGGCGAGGTCGACGGCGGCCGGACGTCGGAGGTGGTCGGAGATGGTCGTGCGGTGGTCGGGGGCGGCGTCCGAAGAGCTCAGATGATGGCGACGAAGATCTGGCATCGAATGGTGGCGTCAGACGGGGCTGGGGACGATGGAGACGCCGGCCAGGAGCTCTGGGGGGTTCGGCTGGAGTCAGAACTCCGGCGACGTGGTGCGGTGGCATTCTGGCAAGGGTAGAGGGGGGCTCGGGGTGGAACGGAGCGCGGTGAGGCAGTGGCTACTTATAGGCCAGGTGCGGGGTCGGGAGAGAGAGAGAGGAGAGAGATCCGCGGGGAGGGATCGCCGGCGAGGTCGGGGGCGAGGGGAAGGGGATGAGCGCGCTGATGAAGCTATCGGACGGTGGGTCCCGCGGGTTAGTGAGAGAGGGTGGTGGGATCAGTGCGCCGGTGACCGATCCGGAGGGATCTCGGGGCTTAAAGGTAGTGGGCCGGCCGGTTTTCTAATTAAAACGTTTAAATACGTTTCCTTTTTCTATTTTCCAGAACATTTAAAATCCTTTAATGCATTCAAATCATTTCTAAACATAGGAAATATATATATCAAAATGATCAGGGGAATAAATGCTATTTAATGAACATTTTTCCTCTGTCAAAATGAATACTTAAAAAAATATTTTTTAGAAAATGCCTAATTGATTTTAAATTCTTTTGAGATAAACTTTCCAATAAACCCCTGGTTTTATTGTTCAAATAATTCACCAAGATGCTCCTGGTGTGGAGTGTAATGTTACTCCTCTTTTTTTGAATAATTCTAGAGATTTTCAAATAAGTGAAACAAGTAAATGGAGAAAAGGAAAAGGGCCTTTTAGAAATCCAAAAGAAGAGCTTCAACAATTCATTTCATTCAAACAAAGTGATGATGATGCATAGCTATATTTCATAACATTCCAAAATGAAATTTTGGGATGTTACAATGATCATATCATAGACATTTTCATCTTCTTGTCACAATGATCTCAAACTTCACTCTGAATTTGCTTGAACTTTTCAAACATTTCAGACTTGTGTTTCATTAAGTAAATATGCCCATATCTACTCAAATCATTAGTTAATGTAAGAAAATAACGTTATCCACTACACACTACAACACTCATTGGACCGCATATATCAACATGTATTATTTCCAATAAGTTACTAGCCCGCTCCATCATACCGAAAACGGGGTCTTTAGTCATCTTGCCCATGAGGCATGTAAGGGAGTCCTGTATTTGGGGGTCCTCGGATAGCTGACCTGTTGTATACTGGCCGGACTGTATGGGACACTTGCCGAACACTAGATGATTTGAACGCCTAGTTTCTAGTATGGAAGCTTCAAGAAGCACGGCTTGCGCTCCACGTTTGATATACTAAATAGGCATGTTTATCTCTTTGGCATGTAACTGACCATGTTTAAACCCAAGGCCTCCTCGGCACCTATATAAACCGAAGGGTTTTAGGGTATATAGAGAGAACAACTCATCTAGGTTTAGACATACAATCTCGAGGTAGATCAACTCTGTAACCCCTTACACCATCAGTACAATCAAGCAGGACGTAGGGTATTACCTCCATAGGAGGGCCTGAACCTGGGTAAACTCGTGTCCCCTTCGTCTCCTGTTACCGTCGATCCTAGTCTCACAATTCGGGACCCCCTACCCGAGATCCGCCAGTTTTGACACCGACATTGGTGCTTTCATTGAGAGTTCCTCTGTGAGCGAGATGGGATCGACGCCTCAACTTTTCATCAACGAAGAGGTCCGCTACATGGACGTTTTCGTCCCCGGGCAGATCTTCACCTTCGGCAACGTTGTGTTGTATGTTAGTTCCACCGGTCATCTATATCACGTTTAGAGTCTCGCCCCCAATCAGGAAGTTAGTTTTGGAAACCTAGAGTTTTCTGTCGACTCTCGAGGCGACTTATCACTAATCAGGCTCACTTCTTCGCCCGTAACCCTCGAGGACTCTGAGGCCTTAACCTCAAGCCCCTCTGTCAGACACGCCTATGGGGTCACCCATGGCGGCAGTCCGATCTCTAATCCCGGCCTGGACATCAAGCCATATGACCGGACATGTGTTCCTATCGAACACTCCCCATGGGTGGGCTTCATGGGGGTTGACTCCATGAGTTATGAACAGCTGGATCCAATCAGGCCCTCAGCGGTCGACGAGGCCTTGGAGAAATTCTCATCGTTGAAAATCACCGATGATCCAGCCCCGATCTATGTCTGGCCTGGTTACAATTCACGTAGGGATGGATTTTTTGAGCCACCCACCACCCACTTGATATCCATCATCGAAGACTTAACCGACATGCTAGACTATATATATGGATGAAGAGGACCATGCTCCCACCCCTGTTAACACCGGAAGTTGGACCGCCACTTCAACGTACGATGTTTACATGGTGGATACTCCTGCCACCAACGGCGACAACATGCCTTACAACAATGGTGACGAATCGGGAAACGCGCCATCAAGGCGCCAGAAATCGCATAAGCGGTCCAAAAGCAAAAAAGAAAGACGAACTATTATCAGCAACAGGGATGGTAACGCCCCTGCCGACCATGATCATCCCGATGTGCTCGAGAACCCGTTCGAGGGTCCGGACAGACCCGCGGACCAAAATGACCCTGATACCGTCAAGGACCCTAAAGGCGGCGATTACCTTCCCCCCATCAAGGAGGAAGACCTACCAAAAGCCGATGACTTGTACATACCTGATAACCTCGAGGATCAGGAAGAAATCAGGCAATGACTCATAGCAACGGCTCGCAGCTAAGACAAAAGAGTGGCAACTCAAAGCCGAATAGGCCAACCTCACTGATCGATGGATGAAAGTCCTCTTAGCCGAAGAAGCATATGACACTGGTTTGTCAAACCAGCCCAAAAGCTACCCTCGGAGGCGGCTGCTGCCACAATTCAACGATGAGCTCACTAAGTGTAACATCCCAAAAAATTCTTTTTTTGGAATGTTATGAAATATAGCTATGCATCATCATAACATTGTTTGAATGAAATGAATTGTTGAAGTTCTTCTTTTGGATTTCTAAAAGGCCACTTCAATTTTTCTATTTACTTGATTCTCCTATTTAAAAACCCTTGGTAATGTTCATAAAAAGAGAGGAGTAACATGCCACTCGAGGGGCATCTTTGTGAAATATTAGAACAATAAAACCAGGGGGTTATTTGAAAATTTATTGCAAAAGAATTTAAAATCAATTTAGGCATTTTCTGAAAATATTTTTTGAAAGTATTCATTTGGCCGTGGAAAAATGTTCATTAAATAGCATTTATTCCCCTCATCAATTTGATATATATATCTTCAAATTTTGGAAATGTTTTGAAGGCCTTAATGAGATTTTAATTCTCTAGAAAATAGAAAAGGAAACGAATTTAAACGTTTTAATTAGAAAACCGACCGGCCCACCAGCCTTTACTCCCCGAGATCGCTCCGGATCGGTCACCGACGCGCTGACGCCGCCCTCTCCCTCACTAACGAGCGGACCCCACCGTTCGACAGCGCCATCACAACGCTCATCTCCCTCTCCGCGTCCCCCGACCTCGTCGGAGATCCCTCCTCCCCAGATCTCGCTCCCCTTTCCCTCTCTCGACCCCTCGCCGCGTCTATATAAAGCTCCGCCCTCGCCGCGCTCCATTCCACCCCCGAAACCCCACTCCCCTTGCCAGAACATCGTCCCCGCACCTCGCCGGAGTTCGGCACCCCACTGAAGCTCTCCGAGCTCGACGCCGTCGCCCCTGTCATCCCCAGCCCCAACCGACGCCACCAATCGTCGCCGGAGCTTCGTCGCCGTCGCCTGGACCCTTCGGACGCCGCCCTCGACCACCACACCATCGTCTCCGACCACCTCCAACCTCCGGCCACCGTCGACCTCGCCGGAACCCTGACCTCCACCTCTGTAAGCCCTGCCCCTCTCCGTAGCCGTTAGATCTAGGATCAACAGATCGGATTAGAAGATTTAAACGGCGAACCGTTTTCTTTTACGGTTCGGGAGTCCGCCACAAACACCGCACGCGCACACGCTGTCGACCAATAGGAAGCCGCCACGTCACCCCTGTTCGATAGCTAAATATTTTTTCTTTTCTGTTTCTGTTTTAGAAAACAGAATCTGTTCTGTTTTTATTTTTATTATATCTTTTAAAATATTTAGAGTTTTTGCATAATTCTTTTTGCAACATGTCACAAATTTCAAGTAGTTTTTGTCTGTAGTCTTAGTTTTAAAATTTGAACTTTAAAATTTGAATTTTGTTAAATTTGAGCAAATCACTAAAACTTGAATAACTTGAGTTTAGAAATTTATTTTTGAATGATTCTTTGTGCCCCTGCTTTGTAATAGTTAGGCCTATCATCGAGCATTGTTTGAGAATTTTTAGGAAATTTTAGATTAAGGTTTTTAGTAAAAACAGATTCTGTTTAGTTTCTTCTTAGTGTTTAATTGAATTATTTTCATTTTAGTTTTAGTTGATTTTGTTCTAGTTTAACTTTTTATTTTAGTTTATTTAGTTCTGTTGTTAAACATTAGGTGAATTATTTTTTGATAATAAAAATATTTTAATTTGTTTTGTGCTCTAGTTTAATTAGGTAAACCTTGTTTTCACCATTTTTATTGTTTATAAAAATGTTTTGTAGTAAACCTTTTTGCACAAAATTTTTATAATGAAATACTCCCTGTTTTATAATAAAAATTTTGTATTTTCTTTTCTGTTATCTATTAGTAAATTGCTGAAAACCAACTTGTCTTATTATGTCTTAGTAGATATTTTGCCACCAAAACTTTTAGAGTTTTCTACTTTGAGTAATTTTTCTTTTGATTGTGCTATTGTTTGTTGAAGTATTTGTTACCTTGCTGTTGTTTGAATTGTATGTAGTTATGCTTATTGTGTGCTTTGTTTGATTCGTTAGATCATCCGGAGTGCGAAGCTTGTTATCTAGAGTCACTTGAGTACGAGGATCGTCAGCAAGGCAAGTTCACTTTGATAATATTTATCCATGTTTTTATTGCATTAGTTCTACCATCTCCCCAATGGCATGCAAAGTAGGTAATTGGAAACTTGGTTACTTGATGTAGTATCATGTGGTAGGGCCCCCTCAAACCTTTTGACACTTTGGCCTCGGGAAATGTTGTTTTAATTTTGCTATGCTGTTAGTAGATGGGGTTGGTTGTGTGAATCGTGAGAGTTGTGAGATAATAATTACAAGACCTACTTGATGAACATGACTTCAAGACTCCGAGTTTTCAACATACCTCTGGGTGGATGATGGTTGAACGACGCCCTGGAAAAGCTAGTGGTTAGCCTAGGTGTTGCTGGAGAAGTGCCAGTATTCACGCGGAAAGGTCCACCCAGGCACAAAGAGATGGATGGATGCTTCAAGACCCAAGGCTTACCTGCACAGCCACAAGCCATTATGGGCTCTGGCTTGGTTGGATATTGTGGTGACCCTGGACAGGCGCTGCTACGAGATGTAGAAGAACGGTAGGAAAGTATGGGCACCGACAGAGTCTCAAGGGAACCCTTTAGAATACCATGTTTTGGTCATCCGTTTCTCAAACACCCTGAAGTGCGAGAAATCTAACAGAGGCGATCAAATCTTGTGGGGAACGTGTGCAAAACCCTGCAGAGTACCCAAACCTAATCGATTAGCTGTGTCCATGGTCATGGACAACTTGAGCCAATGGAACTGAAACTATCTGGAATTCTCAACACAAAGTATTATAATGATGTGGGTATTAATTATAACTTGGGTATGAGAATTGGTTGGTGGAACCATCTCATTAATCAACCAACAATGTAGTAATAACTTTTGCTTTGCCCTCTCTTGTTATAGAAAAATTGGCTTTATGCAAAACTTACTACCCCACCTGCCAAATATGCATATAGACTAGATGATTACTTTTACCCCCTTTTGTGACATTGCCGGCATATTCAATATGCTAACCTACACGGCTGCAACGTATCATGTTGCAGAGTATTTTTCCGACCAGGAGTGAGGATACGCTCTACGCTCGGTGAGATGCCCTTGGAGTCAGATGGACTCAACTACCTTTGAAGCTTCCGCAAGTCTTTGGTTTAGTTTATCTCATGAGTTGGCCTTCAACCACTTTATTGTAATTTTTATTGTAATAAAGAACTCGATATGAGATTTTCGATTAATAAAGCTGTGTGTTTTCACTTTGATATATACATTGATGTACCGTGTGTGTACCAGCATGATCTTGGGATGGTACGGAAACACCGGAGATTCGACCTTTCAGGTCGGGTCGCAACAGAAATGGTATTAGAGCACACGCTGACCGTACGACGTAACCTCTAGGATTGGAAAAGCCTTAGGATTTTTTTCTGTTTTGTCTTTAAAACTCTTATTTTCTCATCTGTTCATTTTTGACTTCCCTTCGATTATTTCAACCTTTCTAGATGGCCACCTTCACCCCAGTTTTGTTCACGGAGTTTTGGCAACCTCACGCGACGATGCCCTTTGGCAAAGAGATGGTGAAGATCGTCAGGGACGTAAGGATCGCTTTGCCAAGCATCACCGGGACTCCTATCATGTCTTTTCCACAAGACGGTCGCTACAGGATCGAGGTGCACATCCCCGTAAAGACCTTTGGAAATCGTAAAGAACCCATCGACTTCAAGTTTGTGGCACCCAGCTGGATTCTTGGGAGGGACATGGCGATTCACCGTGCCCTCGGACATATTCAGGAGGAATACAAGGGTGGTCCCATTTCGCCAGGACACGGCATGGTTTTTCGCAGGGATGCCAATGGAAATATCATAAACACTCCCATTGAAGACTCCACCATTTCCTATATCCAGACTTTGGAGACTCACATTAGGACCTTGGAGCTTCGGGTACGCACAGACACGAAGACGATCAAGAGGCTTATGAACCGCGAGCTTGACCTCGAGGCTGACCTACGGGAAGCCAAGTACGAGCATGAGTATGAAGTGAAGGATTTCTTGGAGATGATCGAGAAGCTGAACACTCGCATTGCTACTCTGGAGGAACAGCTGGACATGGGAGAAAATCTTCACCCAGAAGGAGACATGGCTCCCTTGATCAGCAACAATGATGACTATGAGGAGAGCGCCACCGGAGGAGGCCACATTACCATGGAATTTTGAGGAGAACTTTAGTCATGCCCCCCATGTATCTTTAAATTTCGTCGTTAAAACGTAGGTCGATGCCTAGTTTATTTGGAGACTTGTATCTTGATGTTTGAAACTTGAGTTGTATAAATGAATGAGTGTTTGGTGTGATATGTATGTTGCATTGCATATGGGTAGTGAAAATTTTCCTTAGGCCCTTGTTCTATTCTAATTCTAACCCCTCTGAAAACAGCAAGATACCTCCGCGACGTGAGCCCGATTTCACCTTCCCGCTGGAACTCACACAACTTCTCTAGCAGCAGAATGCCCTGATGCAGCTGTTGATACAGAACCAGACCAACAACCACAACAACCACCCTCCACCTCAGGGCGACAACCTCACCCGTTTTCTGAGGCCTAATCCACCAACTTTCTCCAGCAGCACTAAGCCCATTGTGGCAGATGATTGGATCCGCAAGATGGAGAGGGAACTCATCACCGCTGGATGCACTGAGGCTGAAAAGGTGCGCTTTGCTGCCCATCAACTGGAGGGACCAGTAGCTTCATGGTGGGAGAACTACACCACCACATACCCCATTGCTGGTGTGACTTGGGAGCTGTTCAAGCTAGCTTTCCACACCGCTGATGTCTCAGCTGAAGCCATGAGTCTGAAGAAGCGTTAGTTTCGCAACTTACGCCAGGGGAACCGCTTCGTGGCCCAGTATGTGGATGAATTCAACATGTTGGCTCGTTATGCACCAGGAGATGTGGCCGATGATGCAGCCAAACAGGAGAAGTTCCTGGAAGGACTCAACAATGAGTTGAGCGTGCAGCTGATGGTGGCTACTTTCAACAACTACCAGGAGCTGGTAGACAAGGCCCTCATCTTGGAAGGAAATCAGCAGCAAATTGAGAACCGCAACAGGAAGTATGGACAGGGGAAGTCTAACTCTGGAGCTCAACAGAAGCCCCGCTACTCCCCGTACTTAGGGAATACCGGATCAGGGACCGGTAAGTATGGAGGACACACTCATCACGTGCACAACCATGGAGGCCACAACCATGGAGGAAATGGGAATAATCGTCCCAATAATGGCAACTTCAAGAATCGCAATGGAAGTGGGAATGGCAACCAGCACCGTCCCGCTCCAGCTCAGAAGGATCTGAACCATATCACCTGCTTCAAGTGCCAGAAGACAGGGCACTATGCCACTGAATCTCCCCAGAACAAGCAAGGAAATGGAAACGGCAACAACAACGGCAACTCATCAGCTAAGAAGCCAAATCCTTTTCCCCGTGCTACGGTGAACCACATTGATGTGGAAGAAGTCTATGATCAGCCTGAGACTGTGGTTGGTAAGTTTTTATTGCATTCACGTCCAGTTATGGTACTTTTTCATTTTGGTGCAACTCATTCATTCATATCAAGGGTAGTTGTGGAAAAGTATGGTTTACCCACCAGAACCCTTAGTCAGCCCATTAAGGTCAATTCCCGAGGAGGTATGATGATGGCAGGGATAGGGTGCCACACATTGAAACTCCATGTAGGAAACCATGTTTTTCCCACCGACCTCATAGTCTTAGAATCCTAGGAATTGGATGTAATCCTAGGCATGGATTGGATGACCATGTATGAAGGAAACCTTGATTGCCCCAGCAAGTCTATTTTGCTCACCACCCCAGAGAACAAGAGGATTAAGTATGTATCCCGACGCACACAGATGAGTGCTCGGTTAAATTCCCTCAAGGAGTGGTTCAGGAGGAAGTGCCGGTGGTACAAGACTTTCCAGATGTATTCTCGGAGGAATTACCAGGCATGCCACCAGATAGAGAGATTGAATTTTTGATAGAGTTACTACCAGGAACAGCCCCAATTTCCAAGAGACCATATCAGATGCCCGCAAATGATTTGGAGGAAATCAAGAAGTAGATTAAGGAGTTATTGGACAAAGGGTATATTCGCCCAAGTTCTTCACCTTGGGGAGCCCCAGTTCTTTTGGTGGAGAAGAAGGATAAAACCTTGAGGATGGTAGTCGATTATCGTGCATTCAGCGAGGTGACTATCAAGAACAAGTACCCTCTGCCGATGATTAATGACTTGTTCGATCAACTAGTGGGAGCCAAAGTATTCTCCAAGATCAATCTTCGATCAGGGTATCACCAATTGAAAAAGATCGTGAATAGGATATACCCAAAATAGCCTTCACCACAACGTATGGCCTATATGAGTATACAATCATGTCTTTTGGTTTGACTAATGCTCCTGCCTACTTCATGAATATGATGAACAAAGTGTTTATGGAGTATCTGGACAAGTTTGTCGTGGTGTTCATCGATGACATTTTGATATTCTCCAAGAGCGAGGAAGAACACAAGGAACACTTGCGTTTAGTTCTGGAGAAGCTTAGAGAGCATTAGTTATATGCCAAGTTCAGTAAATGTGAATTCTGGCTAACGAAGTCGGATTCCTTGGACATGTTATTTCTGGAGATGGAATAGCAGTGGACCCCGCTAAGGTTGAAGCAGTCACTAAGTGGAAGTCACCCACCTCAGTTAAGGAGATCCGTAGTTTTCTCGGACTTGCCGAATATTACCGGAGGTTCATTGAGAATTTCTCAAAGATTGCCAAACCCATGACGGAATTGTTGAAGAAAGAGTCTAAATATATTTGGACTGAGGAATGTGAAACCAGTTTCCAGGAGTTGAAGAAACGTTTGGTCACAGCCCCAGTGTTGATTTTGCCAAATGTTCGGCGGGACTTCCAGGTTTATTGTGATGCTTCGCGTCAAGGACTTGGAGGAGTACTCATGTAGGAGGGAAAAGTTGTAGCCTATGCATCCAGATAGCTACGACCTCATGAGTTGAACTATGCCAGCCATGATTTGGAACTAGCAGCCGTAGTGAACGCACTCAAGACCTGGAGACATTTCCTTATCGGAAATAGTTGTGATGTTTACACTAATCATAAAAGCCTAAAGTATATCTTCACACAGAAGGAGTTGAACCTCAGACAGAGGAGATGGCTAGAGTTAATCAAGGACTATGACATGAGACTGCATTACCATCCAGGAAAGGCAAACGTTGTAGCAGATGCTTTGAGTCGGAAGAGTTATGTAAACACACTCATAGACGAAGGATTACCCCAGGAGTTAGCCGATGATCTCAGAGAGCTCTGGCTAGAGATAGTTCCAAAAGGATATGTTGCCACACTAGAGATCTAGTCCACCTTGACCGAAAGAATTCGTGAAGCCCAGAAATCAGACAAGGAGATAGCTAAGATAACGTAGAGAATGAAGGATAGAAAAGCTAAAGACTTTCGTGAAGATGAACAAGGTATTCTATGATTTGAGAACCGAATCTATGTGCCCAATGACCCAGAGCTCAGGAAGTTGATACTTCAAGAAGCCCACGATTCACCCTACTCGATACACCCAGGCAACACCAAGATGTACCTAGATTTGAAGGAAAGTTACTGGTGGACAGGTATGAAGAAAGATATTGCCGAACATGTTGCGTTATGTGATGTTTGTCAGCGAGTAAAGGCAGAACATCAGAAACCAGCAGGGTTACTCCAACCTTTGCCGATACCCGAGTGGAAATGGGATAAGCTTGGTATGGACTTCATCACAGGATTACCCAGGACCCGTTCAGGTTATGATTCCATCTGGGTAGTGGTCGATCGCTTGACCAAGGTGGCTCATTTCATTCCAGTGAAGACCACCTATACCGGTGCTAAGTTAGCCAAGATATATATGACCAGGATCGTATGTCTGCATGGAGTTCCGAGGAGTATCGTGTCAGATAGAGGAACACAATTTACCTCAAAGTTTTGGCAACAGTTACATGAAACTTTGGGTACAAGGCCGGAATTCAGTACAACTTTTCATCCGCAGACCGACGGACATACTGAGAGAGTCAACCAGATTCTGGAGGACATGTTGAGAGCTTGTGCGCTAGACTATGGATCTAGTTGGGAGGACAACTTACCTTATGCAGAGTTCTCGTACAACAACAGTTATCAGATGCGTCTGAAGATGGCCCCTTTTGAAGCTTTATACGGAAGAAGGTGCAGAACACCATTGATGTGGAATGGTGTTGGAGACCGAAAGCTTTTTGGTCCCGATCTTATCCGAGATTCTGAAGAAAAGGTCAAACTGATTCGAGACCGACTCAAGATAGCCCAATCCAGGAGGAAAAGCTATGCTGATAGGAAACACAAGGAGGTGACGTATGAAGTGGGAGACCGAGCATACCTTCGTGTGTCCCCACTTCGAGGAATCAAGAGGTTTGGTGTTAAAGGAAAGTTAGCACCCAGATTCATAGGCCCCTACAAAATTCTTGAATGTAAAGGTGAAGTTGCATACAAATTGGAATTGCCGGAAGGATTGTCCAGAGTTCATGATGTTTTCCATGTTTCTTAGCTGAAGAAATGCCACGCTGAGATGGATGATATTCCTTTGAGAGACACAATGCCCCTAGAGGCCATACAACTTGAGAGTGACCAGACCTACGTGGAGAAGCCTGTCAGAATCCTCGAGACTACCAACAGAGTTACCCGTAGCAAGACCATCAAGTTTTGTAAGCTTCTGTGGAGTCACCACACAGAGGAAGAAGCCACCTCGGAACGCGAAGAAGATTTTTGACGAGACCACCCGCACCTATTTTCTAGCCAACCCGAATCTCGAGGGCGAGATTCATCTTAAGGTGGGTAGGTTTGTAACATCCCATAAAATTCCATTTTTGGAATGTTATGAAATATAGCTATGCATCATCATAACATTGTTTGAATGAAATGAATTGTTGAAGTTCTTCTTTTGGATTTTTAAAAGGCCACTTTCATTTTTCTATTTACTTGATTATCCTATTTAAAAACCCTTGGTAATGTTCATAAAAAGAGAGGAGTAACATGACACTCTAGGGGCATCTTTGTGAAATATTAGAACAATAAAACCAGGGGGTTATTTGAAAATTTATTGCAAAAGATTTAAAATCAGTTTAGGCATTTTCTGGATTTTTTTTAAAGTATTCATTTGGCCGTGGAAAATGTTCATTAAATAGCATTTATTCCCCTGATCAATTTGATATATATATCTTCAAATTTGGGAAATGTTTTGAATGCCTTAATGAGATTTTAATTCTCTGGAAAATAGAAAAGGAAACGAATTTAAACGTTTTAATTAGAAAACCGGCCGGCCCACCAGCCTTACTCCGTGAGATCGCTCCGGATCGGTCACCGACGCGCTGACGCCGCCCTCTCCCTCACTAACGAGCGGATCCCACCGTCCGACAGCGCCATCACATCGCTCATCTCCCTCCCCGCGTCCCCCGACCTCGCCGGAGATCCCTCCTCCTCGGATCTCGCTCCCCTTTCCCTCACTTGACCCCGCGCCGCGTCTATATAAAGCTCTGCCCTCGCCGCGCTCCATTCCACCCCCGAAACCCCACTCCCCTCGCCAGAACATCGCCCCCGCACCTCGCCGGAGTTCGGCACCCCATCAAAGCTCTCCAAGCTCGACGTCGTCGCCCCTGTCGTCCCCAGCCCCAACCGTCGCCACCAATCGTTGCCGGAGCTTCGTCGCCATCACCTGGACCCTTCGGACGCCGCCCTCTACCACCGCACCATCGTTTCCGACCACCTCCAACGTCCGGCCACCGTCGACCTCGCCGGAACCCCGACATCCACCTCTGTAAGCCCCGCCCCTCTCCGTAGCCGTTAGTTCTAGGATCAATGGATCGGATTAGAAGATTTAAACGGCGAACCGTTTTATTTTGTGCTTCGGTCGTCTGCCGCAAACACCACATGCGCACACGCTGTCGACCAATAGGAAGCCGCCACGTCACCCCTGTCCGATAGCTAAATATTTTTTCTTTTCTGTTTCTGTTTTAGAAAACAGAATGTGTTCTGTTTTTGTTTTTCTTATATCTTTTAAAATATTTAGAGTTTTTGCATGATTGTTTTTGCAACATGTCACAAATTTCATGTAGTTTCTGTCTGTAGTCTTAGTTTTGAAATTTGAACTTTTAAATTTGAATTTTGTTAAATTTTAGCAAATCACTAAAACTTGAATAACTTGAGTTTAGAAATTTATTTTTGAATGATTCTTTTTGCCCCTGCTTTGCAATAGTTAGGCCTATCATCCAGCACCGTTTGAGAATTTTTAGTAAATTTTAGATTAAGGTTTTTAGTAAAAACAGATTCTGTTTAGTTTCTTCTTAGTGTTTAATTGAATTATTTTCATTTTAGTTTTAGTTGATTTTGTTCTAGTTTAACTTTTTATTTTAGTTTATTCAGTTCTGTTGTTAAACATTAGGTGAATTATTTTCTGATAATAAAAATATTTTAATTTGTTTTGTGCTCTAGTTTAATTAGGTAAACCTTGTTTTCACCATTTTTATTGTTTATAAAAATGTTTTGTAGTAAACCCTTTTGCACAAATTTTTTATAATGAAATACTCCCTGTTTTATAATAAAAAAATTGTATTTTATTTTCTGTTATCTATTAGTAAATTGTTGAAAACCAACTTGTCTTATTATGTCTTAGTAGATATTTTGCCACCAAAACTTTTAGAGTTTTCTACTTTGAGTGATTTTTCTTTTGATTGTGCTATTGTTTGTTGAAGTATTTGTTACCTTGCTGTTGTGTGAATTGTATGTAGTTATGATTATTGTGTGCTTTGTTTGATTCGTTAGATCATCCAGAGTGCGAAGGTTGTTATCTAGAGTCACTTGAGTACGAGGATCGTGAGCAAGGCAAGTTCACTTTGATCATATTTATCCATGTTTTTATTGCATTAGTTCTACCATCTCCCCAACGGCATGCAAAGTAGGTAACTGGAAACTTGGTTACTTGATGTAGTATCATGTGGTAGGCACCCCTCAAACCTTTTGACACTTTGGCCCCGGGATACGTTGTTTTAATTTTGCTATGCTGTTAGTAGACGGGGTTGGTTCTGTGAATCATGAGAGTTGTGAGATAATAATTACAAGACCTACTTGACGAACAAGACTTCAAGACTCCGAGTTTTCAACATACCTCTAGGTGGATGATGGTTGAACGGCGCCTTGGAGAAGCCAGTGGTTAGCCTAGGTGTTGCTGGAGAAGTGCCAGTATTCACGTGGAAAGGTCCACCCAGGCACAAACAGATGGATGGATGCTTCAAGACCCAAGGCTTACCTGCACAGCCACAAGCCATTATGGGCTCTGGCTTGGTTGGATATTGTGGTGACCCTAGACAAGCGTTGCTACGAGATGTAGAGGAACGGTAGGAAAGGATGGGCACCGACAGAGTCTCAAGGGAACCCTTTAGAAGACCTTGTTTTGGTCATCCGTTTCTCAAACACCCTGAAGTGCGAGAAATCCAATGGAGGCGATCAAATCTTGTGGGGAACGTGTGCAAAACTCTGCAGAGTACCCAAACCTAATCGATTAGCCGTGTCCATGGTCATGGACAACTTGAGCCAATGGAACTGAAACTATCTGGAATTCTCAACACAAAGTATTATAATGATGTGGGTATTAATGACAACTTGGGTATGAGAATTGGTTGGTGGAACCATCTCATTAATCAACCAACAATGTAGTAATAACTTTTGCTTTGCCCTCTCTTGTTATAGGAAAATTGGCTTTATGCAAAACTTACTACCCCACCTGCCAAATATGCATATAGACTAGATGATTACTTTTACCCCCTTTTGTGACATTGCCGGCATATTTCAATATGCTAACCTACATGGCTGCAATGTATCATGTTGTAGAGTATTTTTCCGACTAGGAGTGAGGATACGCTCTACGTTCGGTGAGATGCCCTTGGAGTTAGATGGACTCAACTACCTTTGAAGCTTCCGCAAGTCTTTGGTTTAGTTTATCTCATGAGTTGGCCTTCAGCCACTTTATTGTAATAAAGAACTCGATATGAGATTTTTGATTAATAAAGTTGTGTGATTTCACTTTGATATATACATTGATGTACCGTGTGTGTACCAGCATGATCTTGGGATGGTACGGAAACACCGGAGATTCGACCTTTCAGGTTGGGTCGCTACACTAACACTCCGTCTCCACATCGTACCGCAAATGACGAGCCGGACTGCCCTCCTCGTGGGTGCAATAGAGCGGCTAAAGACACCGGTTATATACCGGCGATGCCTCAAAGACAAGGTAAGGATCCATTCGAGCCCAATGCCCCGGTTCGACCTGCGTGACGACTTAAATCACAGAGCAGGCCGTACGAGATCCATCTACGGATCCAGAGATTACTCGCCGGATAGAAGGGGAGAATATGGACCATGGTTCGACCAAAATCATAGAGGCCGGGAACGCAACCGGTCCCATAAACCGGCTCTTCTAGGAGCGCCTATAGTTTGTCCGAAGACGTGTTGATGGTAACAGTTCAGAACAACCGAACGCCTATCGTAAGTTCTCCACCGCTACCCATGGAATCTTAAGTGCAAAGTTGTGCATCCTCGGCACATACTTTGCAAGTCCTAAGGTTGTGCGGTGGAGGGTGAGTCCCTATAGAGGGGAGGAAGGAGGGTCGGAGTGCTCGGCCTGAATTCGAACTCGCTTCCCGGCCTTTCGTGCCTTTACGGTGAATGCCGAAGCTTGTCGGTCGTCTTTGTAGCCGAATTCGCCCTCCAGTGCTGGTGCATGTTCCTCCATTCTAAGAGACCGCTCTGTATTGCCGTTGCCAGTGATGACCCCCTTGGAGCCCGACATCTTGAGCTTGAGTTATGTGTAATCTGGGACCACGTTGAACCGAGCAAACGCCATCCCGCCAAGAAGCGCGTGATAGCCGCTGCGAAAGGGCACAAGGTCAAAGACCAAATCCTCGTCGCGGAAGTTATCGGGCGAGCCGAACACAACCTCCAGGGTTATAGAGCCTGTACATCGGGCCTCAACACCTGGGATCACTCCCTTGAAGGTAGTGCTGCTGGGTTTGATCCTTGACGGATCTATACCCATCTTCTTCACCATGTCTGAGTAAATCAGATTGAGGCTACTTCCCCCGTCCATTAGGACTTTAGTGAGGTGATACCCATCTATAATGGGATCTAGGACGAGGGCAGCCGAGCCCCCATGTCGGATACTGGTTGGATGGTCAAACCGGTCGAAGGTGATCGGGTATGCTGACTAATACATCTCCAACGTATCTATAATTTTTGATTGTTCCATGCTATTATATTATCTGTTTTGGATGTTTTATATGCATCAATATGCTATTTTACATTATTTTTGGGGCTAACCTATTAATCTAGAGCCTAGTGCCAGTTTCTGTTTTTTCCTTGTTTTTGAGAATTGTAGATAAGGAATATTAAACGGAGTCCAAATGGAGTAAAATCTTCTGAATAAAATTTTCTGGACTGGAAGGAAACCAGGAGACTTGGGAACCAAGGCAGAAGAGCCACCAGGGGGGGGGCACAAGCCATAGGGGTGCGCCCAGTAGGCTTGTGGGCCCATGGTAGCTCTCGCAACCCTAATCTTCGGCCTAGAAATTCCCAACTATTCCATTATTATCAGAAAGAGCCACGAAAACACTTTTCCACCGCCACAAGCCTCCGTTCCTGAGAGATCCAATCTTGAAGCCTTTTCCGGTAATCTACCGGAGGGGATTCGATCATGGAGGGCGTCTACATCAACTCCATTGCCCCTCCGATGATGCGTGAGTAGTTCACCACAGACCTTCGGGTCCATAGCTAGTAGCTAGATGGCTTCCTCTCTCTCTTTGCTCTTCAATACCATGTTCTTCATGATCTTCATGGAGATCTATCCGATGTAATACTCTTTTGCCGTGTGTTTGTCGAGATCCGATGAATTGTAGGATTATGTTCAGATTATCCATGAATATTATTTGAGTCTTTTCTGAATTCTTATATGCATTGTTTCATATCTTGGCAAGTCTCTTCGAGTTATTGGTTTGGTTTGGCCAACTATATTGGTAATTCTTGCAATGGGAGAAGTGCTTAGTTTTGGGTTCAAACTTGCGATGTCCTCACCCAGTGACAAAGTAGGGGTAGCGAGGCACGTATTGTATTGTTGCCATCAAGGATAACAATATGGGTTTTTCATCATATTGCTTGAGTTTATCCCTCTACATCATGTCATCTTACCTAATGCGTTACTCTATTCTTCATGAATTTATACTCTAGATGCAGACAGGAGTCGGTCGATGTGTGGAGTAATAGTAGTAGATGCAGAATCGTTTCGGTCTACTTGACATGGATGTGATGCCTATATGCATAATCATTTCCTTGGATATCTTCATAATTATTCGCTTTTCTGTCAATTGATCGACAGTAATTTGTTCACCCACCGTAATACTTGCTATCATGAGAGAAGCCTCTAGTGAAACCTATGCCCCCCGGGTCTATTTTCCATCTTATACTTTCACATCTAAAACCAAAAATACCAAAAATACTTTGCTGCATTATTTTTACCTTTTGTTTTACTTTACTTTTAAGCAATCTTTCTCTATCACATCTCATCCTTACAAGTAACCTTAAAGGGATTGACAACCCCTTTATAGCATTGGGTGCAAGAGTTTGATTCTTTGTGTAGGTACACCTATTGGGGAGTTGCTTGTATCTCCTACTGGATTGATACCTTGGTTCTCAACAACCGAGGGAAATACTTATCTACTTTGGTGCATCACCCGTTCCTCTTCATGGAAACCAACGCATGCTCAAGAAGTAGCAAGAAGGATTTCTGGTACCGTTGCCAGGGAGATCTACATCAAGCCTACCAAGTACCCATCACAAAATCATCTCTTGAATTTACATTATCTGCCATTTGCCACTCGTTTTCCTCTCCCCCACTTCTAAAACAATTTTCAGAAAATACCAAAAAGATTTGCCTTTTTATTCGCCCTTCTTTCATTTGCTTTTTTGCTTGCTTGTGTGCTTCATTGCTTGCTTTGTCACGATTACTCAAGAGAATACCAAGTTATGTGACTTTTCCAATACTAATAATAATGATTTTATTAGTAGTTCGATTGCTCCTGCCACTAGTGCGGAATCTTATGAAATTAATGCTACTTTGCTCAATCTTGTTATGAAAGAACAATTTTCCGGCCTTGCTAATGAAGATGCCGCATCCCATCTAAATACTTCTGTTGAGTTGTGTGATATGCAAAAGAAGAAAGATGTGGATAATGATATTGTTAAATTGAAGCTATTCCCATTCTCACTATGAGATCATGCTAAAACTTGCTTTTCATCTTTGCCTAAAAATAGTATTGATTCATGGAATAAGTGTAAAGATGCTTTTATTTCCAAGTACTTTCCACCCGCTAAAATCATCTCCCTTAGGAACAATATAATGAATTTTAAGAAACTAGATCATGAGCATGTTGCACAATATTTGGAAAGGATGAAACTTATGATTAGGAATTGTCTCGCGCATGGTTTGACTTTATGAATGATTATACAAATTTTCTATGTTGGATTAAATTTTGCTTCTAGGAATCTCTTAGATTCCGCCGCAGGTGGTACTTTTATGGAAATAACATTAGGAGAAGCTACTAAACTCCTAGATAATATTATGGCAAATTACTCTCAATGGCACATCGAAATATCCTCTACTAGTAAAAAGTGCATGCTATTGAAGAGATTAATACTTTGAGTGAAAACATGGATGAATTGATGAAATTGTTTGGTAGTAAGAGTACTCCTATTGATCCTAATGATATGCCTTTGTCTTCTTTGATTGTAAATAATAATGAACCTATGGATGTGAATTTTGTTGGTAGGAACAATTTTGGTAATAACGCTTATAAAGGTAATTTCAATGCTTGGCCGTTTCCTAGTAATTCCTCTAATAACTATGGTAATTACTACAACAATTCTTATGGGAATTTAAGTAAAATGCCCTTTGATCTTGATAATAATATTAAAGAATTCATTAGTACGCAAAATGGTTTCAATGCTATGATTGAAGAAAAATTGCTCAAGATTGATGATTTGGCTAGGAACGTTGGTAGAATTTCTCTTGAGATTGATTCTTTAAAAATTATATCTATTCCACCCAAGAATGATATTAATGAGTCTTTAAAATCCATGAGAATTTCTATTGATGTGTGTAAGGAAAGAACCGCTAGAATATGTGCGTGAATGACTTGAAAAAGTGTGTTCTCATGATAATATTGATGAAGATCTTAAAGTGATTGATGTGACTCCTATTGAATCTTTGTTTTACAATGTTAATATTGATAAGGATGGTATTGGAGATGAGTCAACTTTAGTTAAAAGGCGTCCCAATGATTCGGAGTTTATAGATCTTGATGCTAAGATTGATAAAAGTGGGATTGAAGAGGTCAAAACTTTAAATAACAATGAACCCACTATTTTGGATTTCAAGGACTTTAATCATGATAGCTATTATTTAATTGATTGTATTTCCTTTTTTCAATCCATGTTGAATTCTCCTCGTGCTTATAATCGAAACAAAGGTTTTACTAAACATATTGTTGATGCTATGATGAAAGCTTTTGAAGAAAAACTTGAGTTGGAAGTTTCTATACCTAGAAAGCCATATGATGAGTGGGAACCTACTGTTAAGATTAAGATTAAAGATTATGAGTGCCATGCTTTGTGTGATTTGGGTGCTAGCGTTTCCACGATTCCAAAAAATTTATGTGACGTGTTAGGTTTCCCTGAATTTGATGATTATTCCTTAAATTTGCATCTTGCGGATTCCACTATAAAGAAACCTATGGGAAGAATTAATGATGTTATTATTGTTGCAAATAGGAATTATGTGCCCGTAGATTTCATTGTTCTTGATATAGATTGCAATCCTACATGTCCTATTATTCTTGGTAGAGCTTTCCTTAGAACGATTGGTGCAATTATTGATATGAAGAAAGGGAATATTAGATTCCAATTTCCATTAAGGAAAGGCATGGAACACTTTCCTAGAAATAAAAAAATACCTTATGAATCTATCATGAGAGCTACTTATGGATTGCATACCAAACATGACAATACCTACATCTATTGCGTTTTGCCTAACTAGGGGCATTAAGCAATAGCGCTTGTTGGGAGGCAACCCAATTTTATTTCGCTTTCTTCCTTTTGCATATATTTTGGTATGTTTTGCACATTATTACTTATTTATTAATTGTCATTTTGTGTTTTAATTAGTGTTTGGGCCAAGTAAAACCTTTGGGTAGTCTATGGTAGTTGTTGATTTGATCTTGCTGAAAAACAGAAACTTTTGCGCTCAGTCCAGGATCTTTCTAATTTTTTCAGATATTTGAATTGATCTTAAATTTTTACACAAGATTGATATACAAGTTTTCCTGATTTTCCTAATTTTTAAGAATTTTTAGAGTTCCATAAGCATTCGAAGTTTATAGATTGCCACAGACTGTTCTGTTTTTGACAGAACAGTCTTTTTTGTGTTGTTTGCTTATTTTTGATGTATCTATGGATCGTATCGGGGGGTATGAACCATGGTGAAGTTAGAATACAGTAGTTATTACACAAATACAACTAAATAAGTAGTTCACAACAGTACCTAAAGTGGTGATTTATCTTTTTATACTAACGGATCTCATGAGTTTTCTGTTGAGTTTTGTGTTGTGAAGTTTTCAAGTTTTGGGTGAAGATTTGATGGACTATGGAATAAAGAGTGGAAAGAGCCTAATCTTGGGGATGCCCAAGGCACCCCAAGTCATATTAAAGGATACCAAAAATCCTAAGCTTGGGGATGCCCCGGAAGGCATCCCCTCTTTCGTCTTCAATCCATCGGTAAATTCACTTGAGGCTATATTTTTATTCACCACATGATATGTGTTTTGCTTGGAGCGTCTTATATGACATGAGTCTTTGCTTTTTAGTTTGCCACAATCATCCTTGATGCACACATCTTTTGAGAGAGATATGCTGAATCTTGAATTTACGAGAATACTCTATGTGCTTCACTTATATCTTTTGAGCTAGGTAATGTTGCTCTAGTGCTTCACTTATATCTTTATAGAGCATGGTGGTGTTATATTTTATAGAAATTATTGAACTCTCATTCATCATTTATATTATTTTGAGAGTTTCTTAAAACAGCATGGTAATTTCTTTATGTTATCAATTTAGTCCTAATATAATGGGCATCCAAGATGGATATAATAAAAACTTTCATATTAAGTGCATTGAATACTATGAGAAGTTTGATTCCTTGCATGTAGTTTTGAGATAATAGAGATGGTAATATGAGATTCATGCTAGTGAGTAGTTTTGAATTGGAATATATACTTGTGTTAAAGTTTGTGATTCCCATAGCATGCACGTATGGTGAACCATTATGTAACGAAGTCGGAGCATGATTTGTTTAATGATTGTTAACCTTTGTGTGAGGGTCGGGAGCGCGCGATGGTTAACTCCTACCAACCTCTCCCCTAGGAGCATGCGTCTAATGCTTTGTTTGATAACTAATAGACTTTTGCAATAAGTATGTGAGTTCTTTATGACTAATGTTGAGTCCATGGATTATATGCACTCTCACCCTTCCATCTTTGCTAGCCTCTCTAGTACCGCGCAACTTTCGTCGGTACATCAAACCCTCCTTCCTCAAAACAGCCACCATATATTCCTAAAAACAGCCACCATACCTACCTATTATGGCATTTCCATAGCCATTCCGAGATATATTGCCATGCAACTTCCACCATGTAGTTTTTCATGACTTGCACCATCACTTCATATTGCATATAGAGTCATACTTTGTCATAGGTATCAAGTTGTAATTTTTTTGAGTTATAAGTAAATAACAGTGTCATGATTTTTCATTAATAGAGCATTGTCCCATGAGAGAAAAGGATGATGGAAGGTATGATTCCCTCACAAGTTGGGATGAGTATCCGTACTTTACAAAAAAATAAAATAGGCCAGCTAAGCCCAAACAAAAAAGGAATAAAAGAGGCCAAAGAAGCCCACTAAAAACATGAGAGAAAGAGAGAAGGGACAATTGCTACCACCTTTTTCTACACTTGTGCTTCAAAGTAGCACCATGATCTTCATGATATAGAGTCTCATATTTTTTCACTTTCATATAACTAGTGGATATTTTTGCATGACCACTTAGTTTTGTTTTTTGAGCTTTCATACACTTATAGCTCCAAGTGCATTTGTTGTATGGCAATCCCTACTCACTCACATTGATTTCTATTGATGGGCATCTCCATAGCCTGTTGATACGCCTAGTTGATGTGAGACTATCTTCTCCTTTTTATCCTTGCACCTCCTCCATATTCTATTCCACCAATAATGCTATATCCATTGCTCACGCTCATGTATTGCATGAGAGTTGAAAAGGTTTTAGAACACCAAAAGTGTGAAACAATTGCTTGACTTGTTTATCGGGTTGTGCATGATTTAGATACTTTGTGTGGGGAAGATGGAGCATAGCCAAACCATATGATTTTGTAGGGATAACTTTATAAGGCCATGTTATTTCAAAAGGACACGACTGCCTTGTTGGTGTGCTCGAAGTATTATTTTTTTATGTCAATATTAGACTTGATGGAAATATGCCCTAGAGGCAATAAATAAAGTGTTTATTATTATATTTCCTTTTTCATGATAATTGTTTATTATCCATGCTATAATTGTATTGATTGGAAACACATTACATGTGTGGATATATAGACAACATTTTGTCCCTAGTGAGCCTCTAGTAAACTAGCTCGTTGATCAAAGATGGTCAAGGTTTCCTAGCCATTGACATGAGATGTCATTTGATAACGGGATCATCATTAGGAGAATGATGGGATGGACAAGACCCAAACTATAAACGTAGCATATGATCATGTCAGTTTATTGCTACAGTTTTCTGCATGTCAAGTATATGTTCCTATGACCATGAGATCATGCAACTCATGGACACTAGAGGAGTGCCTTGTGTGTATAAAATATCGCAACGTAACTGGGTAAATATAAAGGTGCTCTATAGGTATCTCCGAGGGTGCTTGTTGGGTTGGCATGGATCAACACTGGGATTTGTTACTCTGTGTGACAGAGAGGTATCTCAGGGCCCACTCGGTAATACAACATCACAATAAGCCTTGCAAGCAACATTACTAAGTGTTAACCACAGAATCTTGTATTACGAAAATGAGTAAAGAGACTTGCCGGTAATGAGGTTGAACTAGGTATGGACATACCGATGATCGAATCTCGGGCAAGTAACATACCGAAGAACAAAGGGAACATCATACGGGATTAACTGAATCCTTGACATAAAGGTTCAACCGATAAAGATCTTCGTAGAATATGTAGAAATCAATACAGGCATCCAGGTCCCGCTATTGGTTATTGACCGTAGAGGTGTCTTGGTCATGTCTACATAGTTCTCGAACCCACAGGGTCTGCACACATAAGGTTTGGTGACGTTTCGGTAATATAGAGTTATGTATGGTGGTGACCGAAGGTTTTTGGGAGTCTCAGATGAGATCCCGGACGTCATGAGGAGCTCCGGAATGGTACGGAGGTAAATCTTGATATATATGAAGTCTTGTTTTGGTCACCGGAAATGTTTCGAGCTCATCGGTAGTGTACCGCGAGTGCCGCAAGGGTACCGGGGGACCATCGGGAGGGGTATTTCGACTCAAGAGGCTACATGGGCTGTGGGATAAGGAATACCATCCCTTAGTAGGCTGGCCGAAGGCCCAAAGGAACCCCATGCGTCTAGGGAAGAAAACCCAAGGTGGAAAGAAGGCAAAAGTGGGAAATAAGGAAGGAGTCCTAATCCTACTAGGAGTGGAGGAGGAGGACTCCTCCCTCCCAATTCAGCCGAACTAGGGTTGGATCCCTTGGGAGCCAAGCCTCCTCCCGCCCCTCCTCCTATATATACTAGAGGTTTTGAGGGTTTTTGACACACAAAAACAGCCATGTGCTACCTCTCCTCTAGATCGCAGTTTCTCCTCTAGATCGGTTTTTAGCGGTGCTTGGGCGAAGCCCTGCTGGAATAACTCAAGCACCATCGCCGCAACGCCGTCGTGCTGCCAGAGAACTTGTCTACCTCTCCACTCCCTCTTGTTGGATCAAGAAGGCGGAGATCATCATCAAGCTGTACGTGTGCTGAACGCGGAGGTGCCGTCCGTTCGGCGCTAGGTCAGGACGGATCGTGATTGGATCGTGGGACGCTCGGTGATTTGGATCGCAAAGATGTTCGACTACATTAATCGCATTTCTTAACGCTTCCCTCTTAGCGATCTACAAGGGTATGTAGATCTACTCTCCCCTCTCGTAGATGCTCATCTCCAAGATTGATCTTGGTGAAGCGTAGGATTTTTTTTGTTTCCCATGCAACGTTCCCCAACAGTGGCATCACGAGCTAGGTCTATGTGTAGATGAGATCTCGAGTAGAACACAAAGAGTTTGTGGGCGTTGATGCTTAGATTGCTTCCTCCCTTGGTCGTGTTTTGGTTCAGCGGTATTGTGGGATGAAGCGGCCCGGACCAACCTTACTAGTACGCTTACGAGAGACCGGTTCCATCGACTGACGTGTAACTTCGTTGCACAAAGATGGTTGGCGGGTGTCTGTTTCTCCTACTTTAGTTGGATCGGATTCGAGAAAGGTGGTCCTTGAGAAGGTTGAAAAGAAATCTATGTATCATTGTTGTGGTTTTGCGTAGGTGAGAATTGTTTTTGCTAGATACCTGTAGCAGCCACGTAAAACTCGCAACAACAATTAGAGGACGTCTAACTTGTTTTTGTAGGGTATGTTGTGATGTGATATGGCCAATTACATGATGAGATATATGTGATGCATGAGATGATCATGTGATGTATAGAATATCATGACTTGCATGTCGATGAGTACGGAAACCGGCAGGAGCCATAGGGTGGTCTTTAATTATTGTATGACATGCGTGTCAATCATTAAGCGCTATGTAATGCTTTGCTTTATTGGTAAACGGTAGCAATAGTAGTATGAGCATGGTGGGCGTGACAACCCCGAAGGCGACACAATCATGGAGATCATGATGATGGAGATAATGGTGTTGTGTCGGTGACGATGGAGATCATGCCAGTGCTTTCAAGATGGAGATCAAAAGCACAAGTTCATGGCCATATCATGTCACTTATGATTTGCATGTGATGTTAATCCTTTTTTGCACCTTGTTTTTCTTAGGACGACGGTAGCATTATAAGGTGATTTCTCAATTAAATTTCAAGATGAATTGTGTTCTCCCTGAGTGTGCACCGTTGCAAAAGTTCGTCATGTCGAGATACCACGTGATGATCGGGTGTGATAGACTCTACGTTCACATACAACGGGTGCAAGCCAGTGTTGCACGTGCAGAATACTCAGGTTAAACTTGACGAGCCTAGCATGTACAGACATGGCCTCGGAACACAAGAGACCGAAAGGTCGAACATGAGTCATATAGTAGATATGATCAACATGATGATGTTCACCATTGAAACCACCTCAACTCACGTGATGATTGGACTTAAGTTGGTGAATTTGGATCATGTATCACTCAGATGACCTGAGGAATGTCAATTTGAGTGGGAGTTTTAGTAATTTGATTAACTAAACTCATTATCTTGAACAATAGTGTTAGTAACCTTTGCTTATTTATGTTGTAGATCAATGGCTCGTGCAGTAGCACCCCTGAATTTTAATGCGTTCCTAGAGAAAGCTAAGTTGAAAGATGATGGAAGTAACTTTGTGGACTGGGACCGTAATATGAGGATTATCCTCATGGCTTCCCATAAGGCATATGTCCTTGATGCACCACTTGGTAACCAACCCACAAACATGTCATCCGAAGACGTTAAGAACGCTTGGAAGGCACGTTCTGGAGATTACTCAATAGTTCAGTGTGCAATATTGCATGGCTTAGAACCGGGACTTCATAGACGTTTTGAACGTCATGGAGCATATGAGATGTTCCAGGAGTTGGAGTTTATGTTTAAGAAGAATGCCTGGATCGAAAGGTATGAGACCTCCGATAAGTTCTACGCTTGCAAAATGGAGGAGAACATGTCTATCAGTGAACATATACTCAGAATGTTTGGGTATTCGACTCGTCTGGCGGAGTTAAGGATGCCCCTTCCGTCAGAGGCGATCACGGACAGAGTTCTTCAATCATTGCCACCAAGGTACAAGAGCTTCATGCTGAACTATAACATGCATGGGATGAACAAGTCAGTCGCCGAGCTGTTTGCGATGCTAAAAATCGCTGAGTCTGAAATCCAGGAAGAACATCAAGTGTTGATGGTCAATAAAACCACTAGTTTCAAGAAGAATGGCAAGGCCAAGAAGGGTAACTCCAAGAAGGGTGGCAAAGCAGTTGCTCCTCTCGTGAAGAAACCCAAGGATGGACCCAAGTGAGAAACCGAGTGCTTTGATTGCAAGGGAACTAGTCACTCGAAGCGGAACTGTCCCAAGTACCTGGCTGACAAGAAGGCGGCCAACAGCAAACAAGTTATATATGATATACATGTTATTGATGTGTACCTTACTAGATCTCGTTGTAGTGCTCGGGTATTTGATACTGGTTCAATTGCTCACATTTGCAACTCAAAACAGGAACTACGGAATAGACAAAGGCTGACGAAGGACGAAGTGACGATGCGCGTGGGAAATGGTTCCAAGGTTGATGTGATCGTCGTCGGCACCCTCTGTCTTTGATTACCATCGGGATTAGTGATGAAACTAAACAATTGTTATTACTGCCTATGTTAAGCATGAACATTATATCTGGATCTTGTTTATTGCAAGACGGTTACTCATTTAAATCAGAGAATAATGGTTGTTCTATTTATATTATTAATATCTTTTATGGTCATGCACCCAATGTGAGGGGTTTATTCATATTGAATCTTGATAGTGATGATACACATGTTCATAACATTGATGCCAAAAGATGTAGAGTTGATAGTGATAATACCACTTTCTTGTGGCACTGCCGTTTAGGTCATATTGGTGTAAAACGCATCAAGAAGACTTTTGGAGTCACTTGATTTTAAATCACTTGACACATGTGAACCATGCCTCATGGGCAAGATGACTAAAACGCTGTTCTCTGGAACAATGGAACGGGCAAGTGACTTGTTGGAAATCATATATACTGATGTGTGCGGTCCAATGAATGTTGTGGCGCATGGTGGATATCGTTATTTTCTCACCTTTACTGACGACTTAAGTAGATATGGGTATATTTACTTAATGAAACACAAGTCTGAAACGTTTGAAAAGTTCAATCAATTTCAAAGTGAAATTGAGAATCATCGTAACAAGAAGATTAAATTCCTGAGATGTGATCGAGGAGGAGAATATCCGAGTAATGAGTTTGGCAGTCACTTAAGACAGTGTGGAATTATTTCACAATTAACACCGCCTGGAACACCACAGCGTAACGGTGTGTCCGAACGTCATAATCAAACCTTATTAGATATGGTTCATTCTATGATATCTCTTGCTGATTTGCCACTATCGTTTTGGGGTTATGCATTAGAGACGGCTGCATTCACTTTAAATAGGGCACCATTGAAATCCATAGAGACGACGCCATATGAACTGTGGTTTGGCAAGAAGCCAAAGTTGTCGTTTCTTAAAGTTGGGGGATGTGATGCTTATGTCAAAAAGCTTCAGCCTGAAAAGCTGGAACCCAAAGTGGAGAAATGTGTCTTCATAGGATACCCAAAAGAGACAGTTGGGTATGCCTCCTATCTCAGATCCAAAGGCAAAGTGTTTGTTGCTAAGAACGAAACATTTCTTGAGAAAGAGTTTCTCTCGAAAGAATTGAGTGGGAGGAAAATAGAGCTTGATGAGGTTATTGAACCTACACTTCAACCAGTGAGTAGCGCATCACAGAAAGATGTTTCTATGGAGCCTACGATAGTTGAAGAGGAAGTTAATGATGATGATCATGAAGCTTCGGATCAAGTTACTATTGAACCACATAGGTCGACAAGGGCGCGAACTGCTCCTGAGTGGTACGACAACCCTGTCTTGGAGGTCATGTTGTTGGACAACAATGAACCTACAAGCTAGGGAGGAGCGATGATGGGCCCGAATTCCGAGAAATGGTTAGAGGCCATGAAATCCGAGATGGGATCCATGTATGAAAACAACGTATGGACTTTGGAAGTATTAGCTGAAGGGCGAAAGGCCATTCGTAACAAATGGATCTTCAAGAAGAAGATGGACGCGGACAGTAATATCACCGCCTATAAAGCTCGACTTGTGGCAAAGGGTTTTTCACAAGTTCAAGGAGTTGACTACGATGAGACCTTCTCACCCGTAGCGATGCTTAAGTCCGTCAGAATCATGTTAGCAATAGCTGCATATTTCGACTATGAAATTTGGCAGATGGATGTCAAAACAGCGTTCCTCAACGGTTTCCTTGAGGAAGAGTTGTATATGATGCAACCAGAAGGTTTTGTCGATCCAGAGAATGCTGACAAAGTTTGCAAACTCCAGCGATGAATTTATGGACTGGTGCAAGCATCTGGGAGTTGGAATAAGCGCTTTGATGAGGTGATCAAAGCATTTGGGTTTATACAAGTTTATGGAGAAGCTTGTATTTACAAGAAAGTGAGTGGGAGTTCTATAGCGTTTCTAATATTATATGTGGATGACATATTGCTCATTAGAAACAATATAGAAATGCTGGAAAGCGTGAAGGAATATTTGAACAAGAGGTTTTCAATGAAGGACCTAGGATAAGCTGCTTTCATATTAGGCATTAAGATCTATAGAGATAGATCGAGATACTTGATAGCACTTTCATAAATTACATACCTTGATAAAGTTTTGAAGAAGTTCAAAATGGATCAGTCCAAGAAGGGGTTCTTGCCTGTGTTACAAGGTGTGAAGTTGAGTAAGACTCAATGCCCAATGACTGCAGAAGATAGAGATAAGATGAGTGTCATCCCCTATGCTTCAGCCATAGGCTCTATCATGTATGCAATGTTGTGCACAAGACCCGATGTCAGCCTTGCCATAAGTATGGCCGGAAGGTTTCAAAGTGATCCTGGAATGGAGCGCTGGACGGCGATCAAGAATATCTTCAAGTACCTAAAAAGGACTAAGGAAATGTTTCTCATTTATGGAGGTGATCAAGAGCTCTTCGTAAAGGGTTACGTCGATGCAAGCTTTGACACTGATCCAGATGACTCTAAGTCGCAAACCGGATACATATTTATTCTCAACGGGGGAGCGGTAAGCTGGGGCAGTTCCAAGCAAAGCATGGTAGCCGATTCTGCATGCGAAGCGGAGTACATCGCAACCTCGGAGATAGCAAAGGGAGGTGTCTGGATGAAGCAGTTCATGACAGATCTTGGAGTAGTGCCTAGTGCACTGAATCCAATGACTTTGTTCTGTGACAACACTGGTGCCATTCCTCTGACCAAGGAACCAAGGTTTCATAAGAGGACCAGACACATAAAGCGACACTCCAATTCCATCCGCGATTACATCCGGGAGAAGGACATAAATATTTGCAAAGTGCACACGGATCTGAATGTTGCAGACCCATTGACTAAACCTCTTCCAAGGGCTAAACATGATCAACACCAGAACTACATGGGTGTTCGATTCATTACAATGTAAATCACATAGTGATGCGAGCTCGATTATTGACTCTAGTGCAAGTGGGAGACTGTTGGAAATATGCCCTAGAATAAATAAAGTTTTATTATTATATTTCCTTGTTCATGATAATTGTTTATTATCCATGCTATAATTGTATTGATTGGAAACACATTGCATGTGTGGATATATAGACAACATTTTGTCCCTAGTGTGCCTCTAGTAAACTAGCTCGTTGATCAAAAATGGTCAAGGTTTCCTAGCCATTGACATGAGATGTCCTTTGATAATGGGATCACATCATTAGGAGAATGATGGGATGGACAAGACCCAAACTATAAACGTAGCATATGACCGTGTCAGTTTATTGCTATAGTTTTCTGCATGTAAAGTATATGTTCCTATGACCATGAGATCATGCAACTCACGGACACCGGAGGAGTGCCTTGTGTGTATCAAACGTCACAACGTAACTGGGAGACTATAAAGCTGCTCTACAGGTATCTCCGAGGTGTCTATTGCGTTGGCATGGATCAACACTAGGATTTGTTACTCTGTGTGACGGAGAGGTATCTCAGGGCCCACTCGGTAATACAACATCACAATAAGCCTTTCAAGCAATGTGACTAAGTGTTAGCCATAGGATCTTGTATTTTGGAAACGAGTAAAGAGACTTGCCGGTAACGAGGTTGAACAAGGTATGGAGATACCGACGATCGAATCTCAGCCAAGTAACATACCGAAGAACAAAGGGAACATCATACGGGATTAACTGAATCCTTCACATAAAGGTTTGACCGATAAGGATCTTCGTAGAATATGTAGGAATCCATATGGGCATCCAGGTCCCGCTCTTAGTTATTTACCGTAGAGGTGTCTTGGTCATGTCTACATAGTTCTCGAACCCGCAAGGTCTGCACACTTAAGGTGTGGTGACATTTCGGTAATACAGAGTTATGTATGGTGGTGATCGAAGGTTTTTCGGAGTCCCGGATGAGATCCCGGATGTCACGAGGAGCTCCGGAATGGTCCGGAGGTAAAGACTGATATATAGGAAGTCCTGTTTTGGTCACCAGAAAAGTTTTGGGCTGATCGGTAGTGTACCGGGAGTGCCGAGAGGGTACCGAGGGACCATTGGGAGGGGTATTTCGACCCAAGAGGGTACATGGGCTGTGGAAGAAGGAATACCAACACTTAGTGGGCTGGCCGATGGCCCACAGGAAGCCCATGCGACTACGGAAGAAAACCCAAGGTGGAAAGAAGGCAAAAGTGGGAAATAAGGAAGGAGTCCTAATCCTACTAGGAGTGGAGGAGGAGGACTCCTCCCTCCCACTTCGGCCGAACTAGGGTTGGCTCCCTTGGGATCCAAGCCTCCTCCCTCCCTCCTCCTATATATACTAGAGGTTTTGACGATTTTTGACATAGAAAAACAGCCACGTGCTACCTCTCCTCTAGATCGCAGTTTCTCCTCTAGATCGGTTTTCAACGGTGCTTAGGCGAAGCCTTGCTGGAATAACTCCACCACCATTGCCGCAACACCATCGTGCTGCCAGAGAACTCGTCTACCTCTCCACTCCCTCTTGCTGGATCAAGAAGGTGGATATCGTCATCAAGCCGTACGTGTGCTGAACGCGGAGGTGCCGTCCGTTCGGCGGTAGATCGGGACAGATCGTGATTGGATCGCGGGACGCTCGGCGATTTGGATCACGAAGATGTTCGACTACATCAACCGCATTTCTTAACGCTTCACGCTTAGCAATCTACAAGGGTATGTAGATCCACTCTCCCCTCTCGTAGATGCTCATCTCCTAGATTGATCTTGGTGAAGCGTAGGAAAATTTTTGTTTGCCATACAACGTTCCCCAACAAGACTAATGTTTTGAATCTTACGGATCTGAATATTCATGCCACAATAAAGAATATTACATGGATAAATATGTTAGGTAGCATTCCACATCAAAAATCTTGTTTTGATCATTTACCTACTCGAGGACGAGCAAGAATTAAGCTTGGGGATGCTGATACATCTCCAACGTATTTATAATTTTTGATTGTTGCATGCTACTATATTATCTGTTTTGGATGTTTTATATGCATTAATATGCTATTTTATATTATTTTTGGGACTAACCTATTAATCTAGAGCCTAGTAACAGTTTCTATTTTTCCTTGTTTTTGAGAATTGCAGATAAGGAATATTAAACGGAGTCCAATCGGAATAAAATCTTCAGAATGAATTTTTCTGGACCGGAAGGAAACCAGGAGACTTGAGAACCAAGGCACAAGAGCCACTATGGGGCCACAAGCCCTAGGGGCACACCTAGGGGGGTAGCGCGAGCCCTATAAGGTTACTTGCAAGGATGAGATCTGATAGAGATAGATTGCTTAAACGAAAAGTAAAACAAAAGGTAAAAATAATGCAACAAAGTATTTTTGGTATTTTTGGTTTTAGATCTGAAAGTATAAGATGGAAATTAGACCCGGGTGCCATAGGTTTCACTAGAGGCTTCTCTCATGATAGAAAGTATTACGGTGGGTGAACAGATTACTATCGAGCAATTGATAAAAAAGCGAATAATTATGAAGATATCCAAGGCAATTATTATGCATATAGGCATCATGTCCGTGTCAAGTAGACCGAAACGATTCTACATATACTACTATTACTCCACACATCGACCGACTCCTGCCTGCATCTAGAGTATTAAGTTCATGAAGAACAGAGTAACGCATTAGGTAAGATGACATTATGTAGAGGGATAAACTCAAGCAATATGATGAAAACACCATCTTTTTATCCTTGATGGTAACAATACAATACGTGCCTCGCTACCCCTACTTTGTCACTGGGTGAGGACATCGCAAGATTGAAACCAAAACTAAGCACTTCTCCAATTGCAAGAATTGCCAATCTAGTTGGCCAAACCAAACCAATAACTCGAAGAGACTTGCAAAGATATGAAATCATGCATATAAGAATTCAGGAAAGACTCAAATAATATTCATGGATAATCTGAACATAAACCCACAATTCATCGGATCTCGACAAACACACCACAAAAGAGTATTACATCGGATAGATCTCCATGAAGATCATGAAGAACATGGTATTCAAGAGCAAAGAGAGAGAAGAAGTCATCTAGCTACTAGCTATGGACCCGAAGGTCTGTGGTGAACTACTCACGCATCGTCGGAGGGGCAATGGAGTTGATGTAGATGCCCTCCGTGATCGAAACCCCCTCCGGGAGATTACCGGAAAAGGCTCCAAGATTGGATCTCTCGGGAACGGAGGCTTCTGGTAGCAGAAAAGTGTTTTCGTGGCTCTCTATGATAATGATGGAATATTTGGGAAATTCATAGGCCGAAGATTAGGGTTGGGAGAGCTGTTGTGGGCCCACAAGCCTGCTGGGCGCATCCCTAGGGCTTGTGGACCCACGATGGCTCTTCTGCCTTGGTTCTCAAGTCTCTTGGTTTCCTTCCGGTCGAGAAAAATTCGTTCCGAAGATTTTATTCCATTTGGACTCTGTTTAATATTCCTCATCTGCAATTCTCAAAAGCAAGGAAACAACACAAAACTGGCACTAGGCTCTAGATTAATAGGTTAGTCCCAAAAATAATATAAAATAGCATATTAAGGCATATAAAACATCGAAAACAGATAATATAATAGCATGGAACAATCAAAAATTATAGATACGTTGGAGATGTATTAGTCAGCATACCCATTCACCTTCGACCGGCGTGACCATCCAACCAGTATCCGACATGGGGGCTCGGCTGCCCTCGTCCTAGATCCCATTATAGATGGGTATCACCTCACTAAAGTCCTAATGGACGGTGGAAGTAGCCTCAATCTGATTTACTCAGACATGGTGAAGAAGATGGGTATAGATCCGTCAAGGATCAAACCCAGCAGCACTACATTCAAGGGAGTGATCCCAGGTGTTGAGGCCCGATGTACAGGCTCTATAACCCTGGAGGTTGTGTTCGGCTCGCCCGATAACTTCCGCGACGAGGATTTGGTCTTTGACATTGTGCCCTTTCGCAGCGGCTATCACGCGCTTCTTGGCCGGATGGCGTTTGCTCGGTTCAACGTGGTCCCAGATTACACATACCTCAAGCTCAAGATGTCGGGCCCCAAGGGGGTCATCACTGCCAACGGCAATACAGAGCGGTCTCTTAGAACAGAGGAACATGCACCGGCACTGGAGGCCGAATTCGGCTACAAAGATGACCGACAAGCTTCGACATTCACCGTAAAGGCACGGAAGGCCAGGAAGCGAGTTCGAATTCAGGCCGAGCACTCCGACCCTCCTTCCTCCCCTCTATAGGGACTCACCCTCCACCGCACAACCTTAGGACCAGCAAAGTATGTTTCGAGGATGGACAACTTTGCACTTAAGATTCCATGGGTAGCGGTGGGGAACTTACGATAGGCGTTCGGTTGTTCCGAACTGTTACCATCAACACGTCTTCGGACAAACTATAGGCGCTCCTAGAAGAGCCTGCCCATGGCGTAAAGCTCACGTTCAACACAACGGCTTTTCAAGATTTTGTTCGCAAAGTCCGCCCGCACCAACACCTATCAAGGTACATCCAAAGCAGGAGTCAACTAGCAACAGGGCATATCGAAGGCGGCTTGTCACCAATTGAAGACCCCTGGTACAATAGCTCCTGCAGGACTTTATTTCTTACCACATACTTGTAAACATCTGCTTTGGCAATCCGAGTTATAAGAGTGGTTGAGGAAATGCAGAATTGCTTGGCGCATGTATGCCTTATTTGTACTGTTTTCGGCATATAATTTCCCCCTCTTCTCGTGAACCTGTTCGGTATGACTCAAGGTCACCGGATAATAGACTGGGGGGCTCGATTTCAAACACAAATCGCCTTAACCATTGTGTGTTCGGCGTCTTGGCATTCGCTTTATATGCATCGGTTCCGAACTATGTCTTTGTTCATTAAGTTGGGTTGCCCGGATCCTGTGCTTGCCCCTTTCTGTTCTACTCGTTCAGCAAAAAGGGCAAAGGGAGCACCACTACGATTCTGCTTCCGGGTAGTCCGGTCAAGCACCTCAGGGGAGAAAGCCGAAAACAGACTGTCATAGTATACGCGACCCGACCTATGAACCCCAAGTTAGAAGTATTACACTCCAACCTTCGTAAGCGATTATTCTGTGTTATATGAGGAATTTGCCCTTTGTGCAAACACTATGATGTCGGCTTCGGCCTCGGCTCATCTGAACATCGCAAAAACCCCGGTGGCTAATTGTACGCTTTCCGCAGTCCTTTTCACGCCCCTTCGGTTAAATGAAAGAAAATAAAGCATAATAGTCCAATTGCCTAGTCTACCACACTAAATCGCCTTCGGGTTCCTATAATTTGGCTAAGGAACATAGTGCATTGGCATAAACACCCCATGTAGTATCTACGTGGGGGCTAAAGCCGACAACTCGCATCTTTCAGTATCAAACAACCATATAGGAGTTATAAAGGAAGGAAACAACAATATAAGTGCGGATACTAATATCATTGAAAATTATAAACAAGTCTTCGGACATATTACAATCTCATTAAAATATATTTTTTCGCCCGAACAATGCGATGCTATCACCCGCGCACTCTCCATTACTCCATCGAAGTAGAGATCGGGGCTTCGGTGCTCCTTTTAGGGCGGCGGTGAATCGGTGGCGACCTTCATCGGATTGAGGCCCGTCCAGTGCACTTTGGCCTTCGGAAGAGCCATCCGGACTCCTTCGATGCAGGAGGAACGATTGACGGCATCGAGGCAAGGCGTCACATCAATTAGCCGTTGCACCAGGCCGAAGTAGCTACCTGAGAGTGGCTCGCCAGGCCACAGACGGATGCAGAGGTCCTTGATGGCTGTCTCCACCATCCGGTGCATCTCCATCAGCTATTACAGCTGCTCCACCAGAAGAGGAGGACGCTCGGGGCTCCAAATTGTGCCCAGAAGATCCGAGCTTTGTCTTCCTCTCCCCGCGAGGCAAGCAGCTGATTGGCGTCTGCCACGCTCTCTCGAAGATCGGCGACTGCGCCTGAGGATCGCCACACCCTGGTTAGCAATTCGAATTTGCTATTCCCAAATACGCACTTTAGGGAGTACGGCTTACCATCTGCTATCTCCTTGGCTTGCCAAACTTGCTCCTCGATGGATCGTCTGTCCATCCGCTCCTTCTAGAGATCGGATCTCAGGGAGGACAGTTCGGTCGAGACCGCCTTGTTCTTCTGCTCCAAGGCATCACACTTGTTGCTGGCATCCTTGAGCTCATCTTGTATCTCCGTCACAGGAGCCTCATGTTTATCACTGGTGGCTCATAGGGCGGAGAGTGCAGTGGCTGCCTCCTTGGCCGCCGCCTTTTCCACGGCCGCTTCATCTTTGGCACGTTGAAGCTCGTCCCAGAGGTTTTCAATCTCTTTCGACGAGGCTGCAACACGACAACGTCTTATTTAAAAGGACTGTGAACTAACCAAAGTCGGGGAGAATATTAAGATTTGATTCAAACTTACCCTGCGCCTCAACGAACCTCTTGTTGAGGGCTTCCACCTCATCCTCAGAGCGCTTGAGCTTCCAATGTATCTCGTCCAGCTCGGCGCCGTTTGTTCACCACCGATTACGAGGCCTACATCACACATACAATACAAATATCACATCGGCACTTACTTCCTAAACTATAGAGATGACCCCTAGGCGAATTTGTTCAACTCACCTAGGGCTTGGGGGCTGCCATGTACACAATACAACTAAATGAAATCTCAACAAAAACAATGGACAACTTACTTGAAAGCCTGCAAGGAGACCTTTGAAGGCCTCCTTCAGTCTGTTGTCAATGGACTGGAGGCTTTGCAATACAACACCCATAAGGGTGCGGTGCTCCTCGGGGATGGAGGCGCTTGATAGAGCCTCACCCATGGCTGACCACTCGTTGGTCGGCGGTGCTGGGGATGATCAGTTTTCTCGATCACCCACCAGTGATTGGACCGATGCCTCCAAAGTCACCATGCGCTCCGGAGACATTCTCGAAGGGGACTGATTGTCCGCCTGTCCGATCTTCTTGGTGTTCGGGCAGGGGATCATCCCCTGTTCTTTGGTGGTTGAAGTGTTAGCTTCGGCCATGGGGGTATCCTCCGCGCCCCTTGTGTCGGCCTCCATTGGAGTGTGCTAGGACAACACCTACACGGTGTCCTTCATAGCGCCTGGAGTGGTGGGGTTCGAGGCGTCCTTGCTCTCCGCTAGTTCGGCAGGCGGGGTCTCCCCATCCGATATAACCTCGGTAGGGATGGCACATGGAGGGCTGTTGGACCAATAACCTGCGTGTTAGCAAACTCTTAGCCTACTGGCGATAGAAAGAAGTGTCTTCGGATCCTAACCTAGATGAAGGGGGCTTGACCCTAAGGCTCCTTTGTGGAACCTCTTCGGCATCTTTGGACGCGGAGCTCAAGTCCGAGCCGTCGGACAGGACCATCCGCGCTTGCCATGACCTCTTAGGGGCAGGAGAAGCTACCTGCCCCGGGGCATTGAATACGCCGTTCTCTTCTTGGTGTGTGTGTGTGGGGGGGGGGTCGCCTCCCCCTTTCTCTCGACCTCCTCCTCTTCCTCTTCTTCTTCCTCTTCAACCTCCTCCTGATTCGAGGAGGCGAGCGTGTTTTCGGAAGCAACATCAGGCTGATCCTTGATGTGAAGAACATCCTGACCTGATTTCTTCTTCTTCTCCTTTTTCTTGGGAGCCTCGTAGGGCTTCTCCATGAGCATCTTGGCTAGCAGCCCGATCCTCTCATCTTCGGGCTGAGGAGCCGGACTGCGTATGTTGATGACTTTCTTCAGCCATTTCTGCAAAAACATATCAGACACAGGGTTATGGACCTTCTATGTATAGATCTAATCAGGCTAGGATGAGTCGTACCTCGGAGTCCGGCTTCTTGGCGTGTAGGCCCTTGTCCTCCTCCTCGGCTGGCCAGCTCTTCATTGATTTGAAGAACGCCTTCCACAGCTTCTCCCGCGTAGTGCGAAAGAGTTTCCGGACTATGGGCTCGGCGTCGAGTTTCCGAGCCCATAGGGGAGTGTCCAAGCATTGGCAGGGGAGGATGCATCTTCGGAACATTACCTGGACCACATCGGCCAGTTTGGTTTTGTTCTCGACCAAGGAGCGAATCCGCTTTTTTAGATCGATCACCTCCTTGCTCGACCCCCAGACGAGACCTTTTTCGATCCATGAGCTAGTCTGGTCGGAGGACCGTATCTGAATGCGGCGTCGGGGTGCAGACCTTGTTCCTGTGGTTCAGTGATGTAGAATCACTCCTTCTGCCACTCCTTGATGGTGTCGATGAGGGTGCCCGCCGGACAGTCGATGCGCGTGAGTTTGCCGATGATGGCACCACCGCAGTCGGCGTGCTTTCCGCCCACACACTTTGTCTTGATGTTGAAAACCTGCAGCCAAAGCCCGAAGTGCGGCTCATTGTGTAGGAATGCCTCGCAGAGGAGGATGAAGGCAGAGACGTGCATGATGGAGTTTGCCAGAAGGTCGTGGAAGTCGAGGCTGTAGAAGAACATTAAACCCCTGACAAAGGGGTGGAGTAGAAAGCTCAACCCCCTGATGAAGTGGGGGATGAACACCACCCGCTCGCCTGGCCTAGGGGTGGGGACTACTTGTCCCTTCTCCGCCGCACGATGATGAATATCGGCAGGGAAGTAGCCGGCCTTCTTAAGGTCGAGGATGTCTTGGTTGCTGACAGTAGAAACCTCCCACTGGCCATTGGAGCCCACCATTGTTGAGCTCGGAGGCGGGGGTGGAAGAAACCTAGATCTATGCTCTGGAGGCGCAGGGGAATAGGAGGCGGAGACGTCGAATGGAGAGCGTGAGGGGCCTCTAGGGTTTTCTTTCTCCTTTTATGAGGTGTGTCAATTCGGGCTCCCCTTGTTATGCCATGATTCCCTCCACTTCACGAGACGCACAAGCCATTGTGGGCATATGATTAACTACATCCCGTATAAAACGGGACACGATCTGCATGTGGATAGATCGTGTGGATGGAACGGCCTCGAAACGCGCATCGAGTGCGTGTAACTGGCCTATCGGTCATGGTGGGCTGTGACCTTTTGTCAGATTGGTCATCAGGAAACATGACCTTTTTTTCTGACACTTGGCCTTCAAAAGCCAACTTATCTCATAGAATTCGGACGTGCCACAGTGCAGAAAACTGTTTGTCATCGGAGGCCAAACTATGGTTCGACGGAAGGAACTCACCTCTCAAGATGAAGACTCTGTTCGCGAAGCAATTCGAGCTTAAGACTCATGGCGTCGGAGGCAAGTTCGGGGGCTACTGAGGGAGTCCTGTATTAGGGGGTGCTCGGATAGCTGACCTGCCGTGTACGGGCCGGACTGTATGGGCCACTTGCCGAACACTGGATGATCTGAAGGCCCAGTTACCAGGATGGAAGCTTCAAGAAGCATGGCTTGCGCTCCACGTTTTATATAGTAAATAGGCATGTTTATCTATTTGGCAAGTAGCCGGCCATGTGTAAACCCAAGGCCTCCTCGGCACCTATATAGGCCGGTGGGTTTTAGGGTATAGAGAGAGAACAACTCATCTAGGGTTAGACATACGATCTCGAGGTAGATGAACTTTGTAACCCCTTACACCATCAATACAATCAAGCATGACATAGGGTATTACCTCCATAGGAGGGCCCAAACTTGGGTAAACTCATGTCCCCTTCATCTCCTGTTACCGTCGATCCTAGTCTCACAGTTCGGGACCCCCTACCCGAGATCCGCCGGTTTTGACACCGACAGCATGGTCCGCATGTCTCAACCGATTCGAAATCAAATGAGTCCAAAGATCCATCATCATGGAGGTTCTTCATGCGATTTATACCAATATGACATTTAGCGGCAGTGCCATAGGTATGTGGTACTATCATTATTAACTTTGTATCTTTTGGCATCAATGTTATGAACATGTGTATTACTACGATCAAGATTCAATAAACCATTCCCATTGGATGCATGACCATTGAAGGTATTATTCATGTAAACAGAATAACCATTATTCTCTAACTTAAATGAATAGCCGTATTGCAATAAACACCAAATAACATTTATTTAGGTTTATCACTAATCCTGAAGGTAGATAGACCGTGTGATGGTGATCACATCAACCTTGGAAACACTTCCAACACACATTGCCACCTCACCCTTAGCTAGCCTTTGTTTATTCCGTAGCTTTTATTTTGAGTTACTAATATTTAGCAACCGAACCAGTATCCAATAAATTACTTGCCCGCTTTACCATACCGGAAAACAGGGTCTTAGTCATCTTGCCCATGAGGCATGGCCTGCATGTGTCAACCGATTCGCAATCAAATGAGTCCATAGATCCATCAACATAGAGTTTCTTCATGTGCTTTGCACCAATATGACATTTAGCGGCAGTGCAACAAATATGTGGTACTATCATTATCAACTTTCTATCTTTTGCCATCAATATTATGAACATGTGTATAATTACGATCAAGATTCAATAAACCATTCTCATTGGGTGCATGACCATTGAAGGTATTATTCATGTAAACAGAATAACCATCATTCTCTAACTTAAATGAATAATTGTATTGCAATAAACATGATCTAATCATGTTCATGCTCAATGCAAACACCAAATAACATTTATTTAGGTCCATCACTAATTCCGAAGGTAGAGAGAGCGTGCGACGGGGATCAAATCAACCTTAGAAACACTTCCAACACTCATCGTCACCTCACCCTTAGCTAGCCTCCGTTTATTTCATAGCCTTTATTTTTAGTTACTAACATTTAGCAATTGAACCAGTATCCAATACTGAGGTTCTACTAGCATTACTATCAAGGTACACATTAATAACACGTATATGAAATATACTTCTATCGACGTTGCCAGCCTTCTTATCTAGCAAGTATCTAGGGTTGTTCCGCTTCAGCGACCATTCTCCTCATAATAGAAGCACTTAGTCTCGGGTTTGGGATCAACCTTGGGTTTCTTCACTGGAGCAACAACTGACTTACCATCCATGAAGTTTCCCTCCTAGCCCTTGCCCTTCTCAAAACTAGTGGTTTCACTAACCATCAACACTTGATGCTCCTTCTTGATTTGCACCTTCGCGGTGTCAAACATTGCAAATAGCTCAGGGATCATTATTTCCATCCCTGACATTTTATAGTTCATCATGAAGCTCTAGTAGCTTAGTGACAGTGACTTGGAGAACTATATCAATCACTATCTTATCTGGAAGATCAACTCCCACTCGGTTCAAGCAATTGTAGTACCCAGACAATCTGAGCACATGCTCACCGATTGAGCTATTCTCCTTCATCTGGCAGGAAAAGAATCTTGTTGTAGGTCTCATACCTCTCAACACGGGCATGGGCCTGAGATCCCAATTTCAGCTCTTAGAACATCTCATATGTTCCCTGACGTTCAAAACGTTTTGGAGCCTCAATTCTAAGCCGTAATGCATGACACACTGAACTATCAAGTAGTCATCAGAACGTGCCTGTCAGATGTTCACAACATCTATAGACGATGCTTGAGGGGGTGGCGCACTGAGCGATGCATTAAGGACATAAGCCTTCTGTGCAGCAATGAGGACAATCCTCAGATCACGGACCCAGTCCGCATTATTGCTACCATCATCTTTCAACTTACTTTTCTCTAGGAACGTATCAATAAAACATGGGAGCTACAGCGCGAGGTATCTACAACATAATTTGCAAAGGCACTTCTGACTATGTTCATGATAATGAGTTCAATTAATCATATTACCTAAGAACTCCCACTCAAATTCACATCCCTCCGGTCATCCGAGTGATACATGATCCAAATTCACAACCTCAAGTCTGATCATCACGTGTGTTGAGGTGGTTTCAATGGTGAACATCATCATGTTGATCATTTCTACTATATGACTCATGTTCGACCTTTCGGTCTCTTATGTTCCGAGGCCATGTCTGTACATGCTAGGTTCGTCAAGTTTAACCCGAGTGTTCTGCATGTGCAACACTGGCTTGCACCCATTGTACGTGAACGTAGAGTCTATCGCATCCGATCATCACGTGGTGTCTCGAAATGATGAACTTTCGCAATGGAGAACACAATTTTATCTTGAATTTTTAGTGAGGGATCACCTTATAATGCTACCGTCATCCTAAGGAAAAGAAGGTGCATAAAGGGTTAACAACACATGCAAATCATAAGTGACATCATATGGCCATGAACTTGTGCTTCTGATCTCCATCTATAAAGCACTGGCATGATCTCCATCATCACCGGCATGACACCATTCCATCATCTTGATCTCCATCAACGTGTCGCCAACGGGGTTGTCGTGCCGACCATGCTTCTACTACTATTGCTAACGCTTAGCAATAAATTAAAGCATTATGTAGCGCTTAATGATTGATATGCAGGTCATACAATAATTAAAGACAACCCTATGGCTCCTGCAGGTTGCCGTACTCATCGACATGCAAGTCATGATATTCTATACAAAACATGATCATCTCATACATCACATATATCTCATCATGTAATTGGCCATATCACATCACAAAATACCCTGCAAAAACAAGTTAGACGTCCTCTAATTGTTGTTGCATGTTTTACGTGGCTGCTACGGGTGTCTAGCAAGAACGATTCTTACCTACGCAAAACCACAACGTTGATTCACAAATTGCTATTCAACCTTCTCAAGGACCGCCTTTGTCGAATATGATCCAACTAGAGTAGGAGAGACAGACACCCGCCGGCCATCTTTATGCAACAAAGTCACATGTCAGTTTATGGAACCGGTCTCTTGTACATGGACGACTAAGGTTGGTCCGGGCCGCTTTATCCCACAATACCACTGAATCAAGAAAATACCAAGGGCGGAGCAATATGATATGGGGCAAGACCCGTGGTGGCTGATCTTTCACGAATTGGAGGGGGAAACATGAAGAACACGAAGAACACGGGGAAGAACGAGAGGAAACACTGAAGGATAAATTCAATCACACATCCACTAGATCCATAATAACATAAGGAGAACGAGATCCCAAATCAACCAACGATACAAGTAGCAGTACGCGATCTCCCACTCCGGAGGAGGGGCCTTGATATCCCGGAGGATCATCCCTCTAGAGGGGCCTTGGCATCACTTGGATCTTCTCCCAAAGGAGGTCAAGCTCCTCAAGAGAGACAAGTAATGGAGCTAAGGTCAAGAGCAAACATTAGCTAACACTAGAGAAAGGGGAGGAGGTCCTTATATAGTACTAGGGGAAAAGGGGGTGAAATAGGGGGTACATGGCCCTTTGGCCCGAGTCTACCCACACAGGGTCCAAGGCTTCAGTGGGGGGCCGGATGTCCGGGCTCAGGTCCCGGATGTCCGGGCTGGCGGGGGTGGATTCCACCCTAACCATACACGGGCATGCAGGATTTCCGGGGCGATGTCAGATGTCCAGCACTGCAGCTTTGGCCTGGGCGCTGTGAGGTTTCCCAGGTGCCGGATGTTTGGGCTTGGGGCCGGATGTCCGAGGCCTGGGAGGTGATCTTGCCTTCCCTTGGTTCTCGTTTCCGCGCTTCTTTGGATCCGTCTTCATGGTGGCTTGGCCTTCACTCTGAGTGTCTCCTATGTCGTCTCCATAGTACCTAATCATGCAAAGAGTCTTCGCTTGAGGTAGCATCGACGTTCCGCGAGCATCAAAGGGAGAATCATAAACAAGGTATGTCACCTCATTTGTAATGGCTCGTGCACGGGCTCTCGTCATGGGGCCTTTCGTATCTTGAGATGTTGATGACGGGTCCATGGTGGTGCTCATGGGATGCTCCGCATCATCCCCCCCTCGCGAGGGATCTGACCTCGGATCAAGATCTTTGTCACCATGGAAAGGGGAGAAGTCCGTGATGTTGAAGGTGTCGCTCATGTTGTACTTGTCGTGCGGATTGTCGATCTTGTAGGCATTGTTCTCGTAGCCCTCCAACACCTTGAATGGGCCATCGACACGAGGTAGTAGCTTGGACTTGTGCTCATTGGGAAAGCATTCCTTCTAGAGATGTAGCCACACAAGGTCGCCGGGTTCGAACACCATGGAGTGTTTGTTGAGGTTGCGCTTGGCAGTGATGCGTTCCACCTGGCGCTCGATGGTGTTCCTTGTATCTTGACGCATTTTTTCGATGTAGCTTGTCCTTGCGCTTGCATCGATGTTGATGCGTTCTTGTAGTGGGAGCGTAATAATGTCCAATGGGGACAATGGGTTGAAGCCATAGACCACCTCGAAGGGAGACTTGTTGGTGGTGTAGTGTCGTGCACGATTGTAGGTGTACTCGGCGATGGGGAGGCAATCTTCCCATTCCTTGATGTTGTTCTAGATCAACATGTGGAGGAGAGTTCCAAGATTCTAGTTCGGCACCTTCGTTTGTCCATCGGTTTGTGGGTGGTAGGACAAAGATAAGAGTAGCTTGATGTCGAGCTTGGCGCAAAGGGTGTTCCAAAAGTAGCTCAAGAACTTGACATTGCGATCCGAGACAATGGTCTTTGGTACTCCGTGTAGGCGTAAGATGTCCCTACAAAAGAAATTGGCAATATGTGAAGCATCCTTGATCTTGTGGCAAGGAATGAAATGATCCATTTTGGAAAAAATGATTCACAACAACAAAAATGGAATCTTGCTCGTATTTTGTTCCTGGCAATCCAAGCACCAAAATCCATACTAATATCCTCCCAAGGTTGGAACAGAATAGGAAGAGGCATGTAAAGACCATGGGATTGAGCTTTTGACTTAGCTTTGTGGCATGTAGAGCATCGGTTGGTGACACGTGCAACATCTCGAAGCATCTTTGGCCAATATAACTTGTCGGAGAGGGTGGCATATGTCTTGTCGCATCCAAAGTGACCCATTAGTCCTCCATCGCGAGCCTCTTACAAAAGCAACAAACAAAGAGAAGACTTGGGAATGCAAAGTTTGTTAGCATGCATAAGATATCCATCTTTCATGTAGTAGTTCTCCCAACAAGTTTTTAGTTTGCAATTGGCATAAGGAATAGCAAAAGAATTATCATGCTCATACAACTCTTTTATGTGCTCAAAACCAACAACATTCAATTCAATTTGAGTAACGAGCATGCATTTGCGGGAAAGAGCATCTGCCACAACATTTTGTTTCTCCTTAATGCATTTGATAACATAAGGAAAAGACTCAATAAATTCACTCCATTTAGCATGTCGTTTGTTCAACTTAGTTTGGCCCTTTAGCTACTTGAGGGTTTCATCATCGGCGTGAATGAAAAATTCATGTGGTCGCAAATAATGTTCCCAAGCTTGTAAGACTCTCAAAAAAGCATACAATTCCTTGTCATAGATTGGATAATTGAGTTGAGTGTCAGAAAGTTTCTTGCTAAAATACGCAATTTGGTGTTTTCTTGCATAAGCACACCTCCTATGCCATTACCACTAGATTCACAATGGCTTCCAAATGTTTTGTCAAAATTGGGCAAGGCAAGCAAAGGTGCATGAGTAAGCAAATGCCTAAGTTCATGGAAAGTGGTGTCTTGGGATGGTATCCAAACAAACAGTGCATATTTCTTGCTCAAAGCGCGTAGAGGAGTAGCGATAGTGCTAAAGTCTTTCACAAACCGATGTTAGAAATCGGCTAGTCCTAAGAAACTACACACTTGTTGCAAATTGGTGGGTGTGGGCCAATTTTTAATTGCCTTGATCTTAGTTATCAACAAGGACACCCTTAGAGTAAACCACAAATCCTAGGAAAATGACTTTTTCCACACCAAAAATGCATTTGTCCATGTTAGCATAGAGTTTTTATTTCCGAAGAGTTGCAAAATGTTACTAACATGTGTGGAATGTTGTTCTAGAGATTTGCTAAAAACAAGGATGCCACCAAAGTAGACCACAACACAATACCCAATGTAGGGGCGGAAAACATGATGCATCATGTGCATGAACGTACCCGGTGCTTCGGATAAGCCCATGGGCATGACTAGCCAGTCATAGGGACCAAATTTGGTTTTGGAAGCCATTTTCTACTCATCACTCTCTTGTATGCGAATTTGGTAGTAACAGTCGGGGAACGTTGCATGGGAAACAAAAAGAATTCCTATGCACACGCAAGATCTATCCATGGTGATGAGCATCTACGAGGGGAAGAGTGGATCTACATACCCTTGTAGATCGCTAAGCGGGAAGCATTAAGAAACGCGGTTGATGTAGTCGAACGTCTTTATGATCCAAATCGCTGAGCGTCCCGCGATCCAATCACGATCTGTCCCGATCTAGCACCGAATGAACAGCACCACCGCATTCAGCACACGTACAACTCGATGACGATCTCCACCTTCTTGCTCCAGCAAGAGGGAGTAGATAGGTAGATGAGTTCTCCGGAAGCGCGACGACATGGCGGCGATGGTGGTGGAACTATTCTAGTAGGGCTTCGCCTAAGCACCGTTGAAACAATCTAGAGGAAGAACTACGATCTAGAAAAGAGGGTAGCACGCGGCTGATTTTTATGTTGAAAAACCCTCAATACCTCTAGTATATATAGGAGGAGGGAGGGAGGAGGCTTGGCCCCCAAGGGGCCAACCCTAGCTTCGGCCGAAGGGGAGAGAGGAGGAGTCCTCCTCCAATCATATTAAGATTAGGACTCCTTCTCTCCCACTTAGGCCTCCTTCCACCTTTGGGATTCTTCACCCCAGTCACATAGGCCTCTTGTGGGGCTTCGGCAAGCCCACCAGGGGCTGGTTTACCTCCTCCCACAACCCATGTATCCTCTTGGGTTGAGACACCTGTGGGAGTCCTGGACTAGGGGGTCCTCGGATAGCCGACCTGTTGTTTATGGGCCGGACTATATGGGCTGCAGGCCAAACACTACATGATTTGAAGGCCCAGTGTCTAGGATGGAAGCTTTGAGGAGCACGGCTTGCGCTCCATTTTTGGTGTAGTAAATGGGCATGTTTATCTCTTCGGCATGTAACTGACCATGTGTAAACCCTAGGCCCCCTTGGCATCAATATAAGACGGAGGATTTTAGGGTATAGATATAGAACAACTCATCTAGTGTTAGACATACGATCTCGAGGTAGATCAACTATGTAACCCCTTACACCATCAATACAATCAAGCAGGACGTAGGGTATTACCTCCATTGGAGGGCCCGAACCTAGGTAAACTCGTGTCCCCTTCGTCTCTTGTTATCGTTGATCCTAGTCTCATAGTTCGGGACACCCTACTTGAGATCCGCCAGTTTTGAAACCAACAGAGCCTGCCCACGGCGTAAAGCTCGCCTTTCACACTGCGGCCTCTCAAGATTTCGTTCGCAAGATCCGCTCGCACTAACACCCGTCAAGGTGCATCTAAAAGTAGAAGTCAACTAGCAACAGGGCATATCAAAGACGTCCAGTCACCAATTGAAGACCCCTGGTACAACGGCTCTTGCAGGACTTTATTTCTTATTACATACCGGTAAACAGTTGCTTCGACTATCCGAGTTATAAGAGTTGTTGAGGAAATGTGAAATTGCATCGTGCATGTGTGCCTCATTTGCTGTGTTTTTGGAACATACCCCTCTTTTTCTCCCTCCCTCTTCTCGTGAAACATGTTCGATATAGCTCAAGGTCACCGGCTAATAGATCGGGGGCTCGATTTCAAAGACAAATCGCCTTAACCATTGTGTGCTCGGCATCTTGGCATTCGCTTTATATGCATCAAATCCGAACTATGTCTTTGGTAATTAAGTTGGGTTGCCCGGCTCCTGTGTTTGTCCCCTTATGTTCCGCTCATTTGGCTAAAATGGCAGAGGGAGCACCCCTGCGATTGTGCTTCCGAATAGTCCGGTCAAGCACCTCAGGAGAGAAAGCCGAAAATGGACCGTCATAGTATGCGTGATCCGATCTGTGAACCCCAATTTAGAAGTATTACACTTCAACCCTCGTAAGCGGTTATTCTGTGTTATACGAGGAATTCTCCCTTTATGCAAATACTATCATGTCGGCTTTGGCCTCGGCTCGTCCGAACATCGCAAAAACTCCGGTGGCTAATCATATGCTTCCCACAGTCCTTTTCGTGCCCCTTCGGTTAAGTAAAAGAAATAAAGCATAATGGTCCGATTGCCTAGTCTGTCGCACTAAACCGCCTTCGGGTTCCTACAATTTGGCTAAGGGACACAGTGCATTGGAATAGACACCCCAAGTAGTATCTACATGGGGGCTGAAGCCGACGACTCGCATCTTTCAGTATCAAACAACCATACAGGAGTTATAAAGGAATGTGAAACCATATAAGAGTGGATACTAATATCATTGAAAGTTATAACAAGTCTTCGGACATATTACAAGCTCATTCAAATATATTTTTGCGTGAACACTGTGATGCTATCACCCGCGCACTCTCCATCACTCCATCGAAGTAAAGCTCGGGGCGTCGGTGCTCCTTTCCGGGCGGCGGTGGATCGGTGGCGACCTTCATCGGATTGAGCCCTGGCTAGTGCACTTTGGCCTTGACAAGGGCCATCCAGACTCCTTCGATGCAGGAGGAGTGCTTGATGGCATCAAGGCGGGGCGTAGCATCAATCAGCCATTGCACCAGACCGAAGTAGTTGCCTGGGAGTGGCTCGTCGGGCCATAAGAGGACGGAGAGGTTCTTGATGGCCGGTTGCACCATCTGGTGCATCTCCATCAGCTGTTTCAGCTGCTCCACCAAAAGAGGAGGACGCTCGAGGGCTCCGAACTGTGCCCAGAACGTCCGAGCTTCATCTTCCTCTCCCCGTGAGGCAAACAGCTGATTGGCGTCTGCCACGCTCTTCTGGAGATCGGTGGCTGCACCTGCGGATCACCACACTCGGGTCAACAATTCGAATTTGCTATCCCCAAATACGCACTTTAGGTAGTACGGCTTACCATCGGCTATCTCCTTGGCATGATGAACTTATTCCTCGAAGAACCGCCTATCCACCCACTCCTTCTGGATATCGCACCTCATGGTGGACGGATCGGCCGAGACCGCCTTGTTCTTTTGCTCCAAGGACTCACACTTGTTGCTAGCATCCTTGAGCTCATACTGTATCTCTGCCACACGGGCCTAGTGTTTGTCACTGGTGGCTCGTAGGGCGGAGAGAGCGGTGGCCGCTTCTTTGGATGCCGCCTTCTCCATGGACACTTCGTCTTTGGCACGTTGAAGCTTGGCCTTGAGATTTTCGATCTCTTGCGACGAAGCTGCAACATGATGCAACTCTATTTAAAAAGGAATCTGCATTGATAGTATTCAGGGGGACGCATCCAGATTTAGTTCAGACTTACCCTACGCTTCATCGTACCTCTTCTTGAGGGCTTCCACCTCATCCTCAGAACGCTTGAGCTTCCGATGCAGCTCGTCCAGTTCAGCACCATTTTTGGCCGCCACTGATGAAGAAGCCCGCATTACACACAAAGCATACATTACATCGGCACTCACTTCTCGAATTATAAATATGATCCCTAGGCGAGATGGTCCATCTCACCTAGGGCTCGGGGGCTGCCATGTCGACAATACGAATAAATAATAATCTTAGCGAAAACCTTGGGCGACTTACTTGAAAGCCTGCAAGGAGACCTTTGAAGGCCTCTTTCAGTCTATGGTCAACAGACTAGACGCTTTGTAGTACCGCACCCATAAGGGTGCGGTGATCCTCGGGGATGGAGGTGCTTGGTAGAGCATCCTCCGTGGCCAACCACCAGTTGGTCGGCGGTGCCGGGGATGATCGGATTTCCCGATCATCCACTGGGGATTGGACCGGTGCCTCCGGAGGCACAATGCGCTCCGGAGATGTCCTTGGAGGGGACTGATGGCCCACCGTCCGGCCTCCTCGGTGTCCAGACGGGGGATCATCCCCCGGTCTTTGGTGGCCGAAGCATTAGCTTCGGCCATGGTAATATCTCCCTCGCCCCTTGTGTCCGCCTCTATTGGAGTAGGCTGGGACGACACCTCCACGGCGTCCTTTGTAGCACCTGGAGTGGTGGGTGCGAGGTATCCCCGCTCTCCACTAGTTCGGCGGGCGGGGTGTCCCCATCCGATACCACCTCGGTGGGGATGACGCGCGGGAGGGTTGTAAGACCAATAACCTATGTGTTAGCAAACTCTGGAGTTACCAGTTATGCGAAGGAGAGTCTTCGGATCCTAACCTGGATGGAGGGGGCTTGACCCTTAGGCTCCTTCGCAGAACCTCCTCGGGGTCTTCGGACGCGAAGCTTGAGTCCGAGCTGTCGTCGGACAAGATCACCCGCGCCCGACACGCCTTCTTTGGGGCAGGTGAGGCTGCCTACCCCGAGGCGTCCGGGGACGCTGCTCCCTTCTTGGTGCGGGGGAAGTTGCCTCCCCCTTGCTCTTGACCTCCTCCTCCTCCTCTTCCTCCTCTTCGGCCTCCTCCTGATTCGAGGAGGCGGGGGTGTCTTCGGATGCAGACTCAGGCTGGTCCTTGATGAGAAGGCCAGCCTGACCTGGTTTCTTCTTCTTCTCCTTCTTCGTGGGAGCCTCGTAAGGCTTCTCCATGAGCATCCTAGCTAACAGCCCGGTCCTCTCGTATTTGGGATGAGGAGCTGGACTGTTGATGTTGATGGCCTTCTTCTGCCATCTCTGCCAGAATAGATTGGATAATAGGATGAAGGGATTCTCTGTGTAATATAGCCAACCAGGTCGGGGGAAATATTACTTCGGAGTCCGCCTTGGCGGCGTGCAGACCCTTGTCCTCCTACTCGGATGGCCAGCTCTTCATGGACTTAAAGAGCGCCTTCCACACCTTCTCCCGCATAGTGCGGAAGAGATTCTGGACTATGGGCTTGGCTTCGAGTTCTCGAGCCCACATAGGAGTGTTCCGACGCTGGCAGGGCAGGATGCGTCTTCGGAGCATCACCTGGACCACATCGGCAAGCTTGATGCCCTCTTCGACCAGGGAGCGGAGGCGCTTCTGCGGATCGGCCACCTCCTTGCCTGAACCCCGGGCCAGGCCCTTCTCGGGCCATGAAGCCAGTCTGGTGCGGAGGGGGGGCAGATATGAATGCGGCGGCGGGGAGTTGGCCCTCCTCTCTGTTGGGTTCTACCGTAGGTGCATCGCATGCAAATTAAAATTTTCCTACGCGCAGAACATCCAAGAACATGCTACGAAGATGGATCACAGATTGTTACCACTAGACGCGCAGTGTCGTGCAGCAGAAGTAGAGTTGGGGCAGCGCGTTCGTGTGGTCCGTCTCCTCCTTGTCCGACCTCCCTTGAACAGCAGTTCCGATCCGTCAAATAGTCGGTCGCCGGATCCCACTTACACGTTCGCCGCAGCGGCGCAAGTGCACCGCCTCTAACGGTATCCGCGTGTGCAGGAGGAACACCCATGCGGTGGACTGCTAAGTCCGATCACACGGTCGGTGGCGGCGACTGGAGGTGGCTAGTTGCAACTCATGCAAAGCCCTAATGATGGCGCCGAAGCGATCAACCGGATGGGTGTGCCGCATCTCCACTATATATAGGCATCCGGCGCGGGCTCAACTCTTGGGCCTCGCACAGATCCTAAAGCCCACATGTTCCTTCCCTTAAGCGCACGACCCTTTAGGTTCTCATCCACTTGGTCGCGAGTCAGCTCACATCCGACTCAACTGGTCGGTAGCGGCCTCTAGCAAGACGTGCCGACTCCAAGTGTGCAATGAAGCTAGTTAGGCGAACCTGTACTTCACACTTTTGTTCCCTTTGCCACCCGATATATGTTGTCGTGCACAAGGCGACATGGTCATCCTTATTGCAGCACGACCTCTTTCTCGTTCTGGTGAATCCGACCAACACTTCGGGTTATCTCATAATCCTCATCGCATGGCCATGCTTATCCAGGTCGGATCACCCAAGGGGGCCCAGAGTATATCTCTCCTGGTAGGAGGGGCAAATCCCATCGTGCTCGACCATGTCTCGTAGCATGGGTCTGGACAAGCCTGAACCCTACCTTTGTAACTACCCAGTCACGAAGTAGCGTTTGGTCGGCCCAAAGCAAGTCTGTCACCATCCTGAGTACATGCGCCAGCTCAGGTCTTAGGACATAGAACATATGTTGTACTAGAGACTCACAGATGACCTATCGTTGCGTCTCATAGTTGGGTCTGTCCAACTCAGACCTTATCTCGACTCGGATCCAACTATGTCGAATCCGACCAGACCTTTTTGAGTCCATATTATCCGGCTAGCATCCAATGCTACATGGTCAGTGAGACCGGACCATCCACCGTGTCATATGCTAGTCTAACTGGTTGCGCGTCCACACAACCCTTTCAACTAGGGACCATTTAGGACAGTTATCATACAATGCATAGTCTCACAAACAAGTCACATACTTGTTAATACACATCAATGATAATGTCCAAGGACTATCTTTATTCATAAATACATAGGAAATATCATCATACTTGATTGCCTCTAGGGCATATCTCCAACAGTCTCCCACTTGCACTAGAGTCAATCAAATAGACATCAAATGCCCATAGCTCTAACGTGCCCCTCATGCTTGGGTTGTGGAAGCAGCTTAGTCAACGGATCTGCAACATTTGCATCCATATGAATCTTGCACAAATTGGTGTCACCTTTCTCTACGAGCTTTCATATCAAGTGATATTTTCAGTTTATGTGCCTGGTTTTGTGGTGTTGTCTCGTCTCCTTGGCCTGTGTGATGGCACCTGAATTATCACAATAAAGGTCCAACGATTTTGACCAGCCCAGGAACACACCAACATCTTCCAGGAACTTCCGAATGCAAACACCTTCCTTTGCGGCTTCACAAGCCGCAATGTAGTCGGCCTCTGTTGTGGAGTCGGCCATCGTATCTTGCTTGGAACTCGTCCAGCTCACTCCTCCTCCATTCATGACATACACGAATCCAGTTTGCAATCGACAATCATCCCTATCGGTTTGGAAACTAGCATCAGCGTAACCCTTTACGCAGAGCTCCTCCTCACCTCCATAAACTAGGAACATCTCTTTAGTCCTTTTTAGGTACTTCAAGATAGTTTTCACCACTGCCAAGTGACTCTCACCTGGGTCGGCCTGGTATCTGCTTGTTAAGCTTATTGCATAGGCAACATCAGGTTGTGTACATAGCATGGCATACATGATGGATCCAATTGCCGAGGCATATGGAATCCTACTCATCCAGTTTCGCTCATCAGAAGTCGTAGGACTCTGAGTCTTGCTTAGCCTTATACCATGTGAGACGGGTAAGAACCCTTTCTTTGCCTCACTCATGTTGAACATCTTCAACACTTTGTCTATGTATATGCTCTGGCTTAAGCCGAGCAGCCTCCTCGGTCTATCTCTATAGATCTTGATGCCTAAAATGTACACTGACTCTCCAAGGTCATTCATCGAAAACTTGCCATTCAATGATTCCTTGACTGAGTTCAGCGTCGAAACATCATTTCCGATCAGCAGTATGTCATCCACATACAAGATCAAAAATACTACCAAGCTCCCACTAGACTTCTTGTATAAACAATAGTCCTCTTCGTTCTTGATGAAACCAAGGTCAACGATGACTTCATCAAAACGAATGTTCCAACTCTGAGCTGCTTGCCTCAACCCATAAATGGATCTCTTGAGCTTGCATATTTTACCAACGTTAGTTGGATCGACAAAACCTTCGGGTTGTATCATGTATACATCCTCTTTTAAATTTCCATGAAGGAAAGCTGTTTTGACATCCATCTGCCATATGTCATAAGAAAAATATGCAGCTATAGCTATTATGATCCTCACCGACTTTAGCATCGCTACCGGTGAGTACGTCTCGTTGTAGTCAATTCCTTGAACTTGTCCATAACCTTTAGAGACAAGCCGAGCTTTGTGGATCTGAACATTTCCATCCACATTAGTTTTCTTCTTAAAGATCCATTTGCAACCAAAGGCAACTACGCCAGGTGGCGGATCAACCAAGTCCCAGACTTGATTCTCATCCATGGACTTTAACTCGGATCTCATGGCCTCTATCCATGCCTTGGAATCTGGACTCACCATCGCTTCTGCATACGTGGCCGGCTCCCTGCTTTCTAGCAACAAAACGTCACGCACTCTGCGCAATCTTCCCCACCTCCATGGCTTCGGTGTCGTCTGCACTACGGGTTCTCTAACCGACTCCGGTGTGATCTCATCACCAACTGAGTTGTCCCCGAGTGGCTCTCAAATTTCTTTGAGTCGCACCATTCTCCCACTGGCCTCCCGACTGAGAAACCCTTTCTCTAGGAAAACCCCGTTCCGAGCAACAAACACATTGTTCTCTTCTCGGTTGTAGAAGTTGTATCCCAAGGTTTCCCTCGGATATCCCACGAATATGCATTTATCCGACTTGGGTGTAAGCTTGTCCGACATGAGTCGCTTGACATATGCTTCGCAACCCCAAATATTTAGAAAAGACAAACTAGGACTCTTCCCAGTCCACATCTCATGTGGTGTCTTGTCTATGGATTTTCATGGTACCCTATTAAGTGTGAAAGCTGCAGTTTCTAGACCGTATCCCTAGAGTGACAAGGGTAAATCCGATTTGCTCATCATCGACCGGACCATGTCCAACAAGGTTTGGTTTCTCTGTTCTGACACACCGTTTCTATACGGTGTACCCGGAGGTGTGAGCTGGGGTACTATACCTCGGCTTTTCAGATGGTTATCAAACTCCTGGCTCATGTACTCACCTTCACGATCTGATCGTAGAAGTTTTATCGTCTTGCCGAGCTGATTTTCAACCTCATTCTGAAACTCTTTGAACTTTTCAAAAGTTTCTGACTTGTGCCTCATCAAATAGATATATCCATATCTACTCAAGTCATCGGTAAAAGTCATGAAGTACTGATAGCCACCTCTGGCCGTTGTGCTCATTGGACCACACACATCACTGTGTATAAGCTCCAACAGCTCGGACGCCCTCTCGCAACACTTTGCAAAAGGAGACTTAGTCATCTTGCCTAGCAAGCATGATTCGCATGTCTCGAACGACCCGAAGTCGGACGAAGTTAGGAGTCCATCATCATGGAGCTTCTTCATGCGTTTTAGACTAATGTGTCCAAGCCTTCAATGCCAAAAGTATGTCGGATTTATCTTATTAGGCTTATACCTCTTGACATTCATGTTATAGAATGGTTCCGTTTCTAGATTTAAAATAAACAGCCCATCTACTATGGGTGCATAGCCATGGAACATTCCATTCAAATAAAATGAACAACCATTGTCCTTTATATTGAATTCATAACCTTGACTCATCAAGCATGAGGCAGAAATAATGTTCTGACTAAGTGCGGGAATGTCATAACAATTATTCAATTCCAAAATAAATACAAAAGGAAGCTTGAGCTGCATCGTGCCAACCTCCAACGCGGCAACTCTTGTTTTGTTGCCGACCCTGATGTAAATCTCCCCTTGTGCCACACGCCTAGTTCTTACCAGCCCCTGCATCGAGTTGCAAATATGAACAACCGATCCGGTATCAAATACCCAAAAGCTACTAGGTATGTCAGCAAGGTAAATGTCTATAACATATGTAACAAGTGTACCTTTGCCTCAAGAAGCATCTCTAGCCTTCTTGGTGTGCTCAGCAAGCCACTTGCTACAGTTCCTCTTGCAGTGACCAGCTTCCTTGCAGTGAAAGCACATGGTCTTTAAGTTCGGTCCGGACTTTGACTCAACGGCAGGGACAACCTTCTCCGCGCCCTTTGCCTTACCCTTTTTCTTGGACCAACTCTTCTTGAACTTAGCCGAGTTCTGCACCATCAACACTAGATGCGTGCCTTTCTTAATATCTTGCTCTGCCACCTTGAGCATCCCATGCAATTCAGTGAGATTCTTATCCATGCCATGCATATGATAGTTCGAGACGAACGTCCCATAGCTAGGTGGAAGAGAACCCAAAATTGCATCCGTGGACAGCTCGTCCCCAAGTGGGAAGCCTAACCGATCCAAATCTTGCACGTACCCGATCATCCTCATCACATGCGGGCTCAGCGGATCACCCTCCATCAGCTTACAATCCGTCAAGGACTGCCAGACGTTGAACCATTTGGTCCTAGCCTGCACCTGTAACATGCTCTTCAAACTATCGATCATATCGAAAGCCTCCATGTGTTTCAAAATGTTGTTGCAAATCGGGTTCCATACAAGCCAGCATGAGGCAGTTGATCTCGTTTGATTCATCAATGAGTTTTTGGTGGGCATTCTTGGTTGTGGCGTTAGCCTTCTTGGTAGGTTCCTCTAGAAGTGGATCCTCTAGAACATGTTCCTTTTTATCGTGCTTGAGAACAATTCTCAGATTCCTATACCAGGTGGTAAAGTTTGTTCCATTCAGTTTATCCTTTTCAAGAATATATTTCAATGCAAAGTTGGGTTGAGCAGGTGGTGCCATTGATCTACAACAGAAAATATGCAATCACTAAGCAATGTGTTTATGTAGAGTAATTCAAGCCTTAAACAGAACTACTCCCATTAAAGTCAGCATCCCTCCAGAAACTCTCAGTGATTCAGGACCCGTCTAGTGCGAGCGACTAGTGAACTTTAGCATCACTGCTAGCCAACTTGCCTATTCGGTAAGCAACTCCTTGCTAATCATATCTCTATATGACTCCTGTCAGTTGGGTAGGTATCTCATACCCCGGCTCCCAACCTTCTCTGCCACAAGGCCCAAAACCGTTTTGATAGCCTTGTCAAGTTAACCCGATGCAGTGCATGTCCGTGTCCGACACAAACCCTCCAGTTCAAGGACACCTAGTAGCACCTCAATTTTATGAGCCCACCACTAGACATACTTGACGTGCGAAGGTGCAACATCCGGAATGGCAATGTGCTTGATATTAATGAGGGATCTTTCTACCATACTAACATGCATAGAAACAAGAAGCAATATCAATCACATATAAACATAAATATGTGAAATTGTATGGCTCTTTCATGGACATCCTTCCAGGTCGGCTCCAACTCTGATGACTAAGGTGGAACTCCATCTTGTCCGTCACGTGGGGACACCAAAGCTTTGAACTTGATCTCTGTCCTCCAACTACTACAACTAGCACTGAATTTACAGAGAATCACAAGTCGACATGCATGTCGTTATACAATATAATGACAACACTTTGGCTCCTGCTGGCTGACAATCATGACACGTAGGTCATGTTAAGTTACACACATGCATCACATACGTATGAGCCATACTATTCACATCAAATCGCATTCTACCAGTTTGTTTGATCGAGTACGAAATACAAGGTGCTATACACACGGTGGTCCCGCACCGATCATCAGATCGCATCTGCACTCTGATCATGCCGAATTTTCTGATCTGACCGATCTCATCGATCATAGCGAACCCAATTCGGATTTACGTTTCATGGTTAACCCTGATGGCGGATACTGTAGCGACCCGACTCAAAACGAGTCAAGCCTCTATGTGTTTTGTTCCATCCCTGGATCAGTATGCTGGCACACACAGTATATCAATGTATATATCAAAGTGCTATCACATGTAATTAACGTAAAACTGATATATACCTTAAAATCTCAGTGGAAACAATCATCGGGAGTGGAGTCCCAATAAACACCAACGGCAGGTTGAGTGTAGACCGTAACCCTGAATCGTACACTTACTCGTCGAAGAAGAGTATCTGCAACATGAGACGTTGCAGCCGTGTAGGTCAGTACATTGAATGTACCGGCAAGATCACCATAGTACAACGGAAGATAAAAACTATTCTATGTGCAGTAAGGCTTTGTGGCTCTGTGTGTGAGTTTTTGCATAAAAGCTGATTTTATTTCTTTTCCTACAACAAAGGAATATCAAGAATTTTCACTATAGAGTTACCTAACATGACATGGTTCCGCCAACCAATGTCTTAATGCCCACAAGTATCATAAGTTGCCCACAATTAATTATCAGTCCAGTGTTGAGAGTTCAGAGATAGATCCAAGTCGAGAGGCTCAAATTGTCTGTAACCGGGGACACGGCTAATCGATTAGGTTTAACTCTGCAGAGTGTTGTGTACTTTACCCACAAGATTCGTTCCCTCCTGGTAAGTCCTCGCACTACCGGGTGTTTGAGAACAGGATGAACAAAACATGGCCTTTCAGAGTGTTTCCCTGACTACTGTCAGTGCCCATGCAATCCTAACGTCGACTACATCTCATAGCACTGCCCAGACAAAGTCACAACAAAGATCAACCAAGCCAGAGCCCATAATGACTTGTGGCTACACAGGTAATCTTCTGGGCATGAAGTATTCATTCGTCTCTTTGAGTCTGGGTGAAGCTTTCCGCAAGATGTCATGGCGCTTCTCCATGCATCCCGACCATCCACTGGTTACTCCAGGGATGCCCAATCAACCATCCTTCACCCAGTAGCGTGTATTTAAAACTTGTTTCTCGAGTCTCGAAGTCTTGAGGTCTTGAAGATGTAGGACTTGAAGATGCCTTCATGAAGTTGTCGTCTTGACATAGAGTCCTCCTTCTCGCACCACTCATGAACACTCATACCAGACCCCTCTACTTTAGCATAGCATTAAAATAACTAATGTTCTCGGGGCTTTAGTAATAAGTGGTGGGTTCCTACCTCATGCATTCTACTTGACTACAAGAATTTTTAAAAACACTACAGGAGGGATTTGTTGAATGATATCGCTACATGCAATAAAACATAGGTATAAAATAGATGGTCAAAGTGAACTTGCATGTACTGTTGATGAAGAATAATATCGCTCTCAGAAATAACTTGATAGACTATTCGTCACTCTCCGATAAAAATCTATACAGTCAAACACTGCATTCATATAAGCAATTATACTAGCAATCAATACTAACAATCAACAAGTAATACAAAACCAAACACAAATGGGTTGTGATGAAGGAAATACTTAAGACCAAAGTTAAAATCAACAAAACTTCATCAAATCAACCAAAAGTGGTTTTCCCCTACAAATGATTTTATTTTCAAAAGTCAACAAAACACTAACAAACTAAAATATAACAAAATTATTTTAGTAAATATTGTACTAGCAAACGAATTACTTTTGAAGAACAATTAGGAATTATGAAAACAACAAACTAAACACCACAAGTTTTCTAACTAATAAACTTAACAACAAGTAAAACAATAAAATATTAAAATAACAGAAAACAAAATATTTAACAACTAAGTTAACAGAAAGTATATTTTATAAAACAATTTTATTAAAGGTATTTTCAAATAGCAAATCAAACTAGCAATGGAAATCAATTGCAAGTTATAATTGAACTAGAATTGATTCCATGCAAGAGGACTAATAAATAACATAGAAATAAACTTGGTTCAAATATTAGTGCTAACTAAAATAAAACAAAGTAATTTTTTTCAATTAATATAAAATAAAAATAGATTAAACAAATTTAAAACAAAAGAAGTAGAAATAAACCTAAAAGAACTAAAACAGAATCTGTTTTGTTAACAATACTAATTTAAGTTATTCCAAAAATTCTCAAATTCTACCTACTATAAAACAAAGTTACTAGTGACAGGTAGCAAAAAGAATCAACTTAAAATATATTTTTAAACTCAAGATATTCAGAAAATAATATTTGAATCAAATCTATTTGAATTCAAATTTAAAATATTCAAATATGGTCAAACTTTAAATCTACAGTAACTAGATAAAATTTGTGACATGATGAAAAAATAATCAAATGAAAATAATTAAAAACATAAAAGATATGAGTAAAACAAAAACAGAACTATTCTGTTTTTAAAATAGAAAACAGAAAAAGAAAAAAATCTACCTAACGGACACGGGTACATGTGGCATGTTGTGATTGGCCGAGGCCGTGTACGTGCGGGCACTAGAGAGCGGTGGCCGAACGTTAGAAGAAAATGTTTTGGCGTTTTAATTGTTCTAATCTGGATCGTTGATCCAGATCCAACGGTTGAGATGGGAGAGAGAGCTCACAGAGGAGGGGGTCGGGGTCTCCGGCAAAGTCGACGGCGGCCGAACATCGGAGGTGATCGGAGACGGTGGTGCGGTGGTCGAGGGCGGTGTCTGAAAGGTCTAGGCGATGGCGGCGAAGCTCCAGCGACGATTGGTGGCGTCGGTTGGGGCTGGGGACGACGGAGGCGGCGGCCACGTGCTCGGAGGGCTTCGGCTGTTAGCCAAACTCCATCGAGGTGGTGCGGTGGGGTTTTTGGGCGAGGGCAGGGGCGTTCGGGGGTGGAATGGAGTGCGGTGAGGTTGGGGCTTCTTATAGGCGCGGTGCGGGGTCGGGAGATGGAAAGGGGAGCGAGATCCGGGGCGGGAGAGATCTCCGGCGAGGTCAGGAGCGCGGGGAGGAAGACGAGCGCGGGGATGGCGCGGTCGGGTGGTGGGGTCCGCTTGTCAGTGAGGGAGGGGGCGGCTTCAGTGGCATCGGTGACCGAGCCGGAGGGATCTCGGGGAGTTAAGGCCGGTGGGCCTGCTGGTTTATTAATTAAAACTTTAAATTCATTTCCTTTTTTCTAATTTCTAGAGAATTGAAATCTCATTAAGGCATTCAAAACAATTCCAACAATTGAAGATATACATCTCAAATTGATCAGGGGAATAAATGCTATTGAATGAACATTTTTCCACGGCCAAAATGAATAATTTAAAAAAATCAGAAAATGCCTAAATTGATTTTAAATTCTTTTGCAATAAATTTCCAAATAACCCCGTGGGTTTTATGGTTCAAATACTTCACAAAAGAACCCTGTTGTGGAGTGTCATGTTACTCCTCTCAAGATCTTGTCAAGGGTATTTGAATTCTTTAAATTTAAAATGGAACCAAATACGAAATGAATTCCATATCAGAAAATTTCAAATGTTTTCAAATTCACTCTTCAATCTCTTTATATTGAAGAAGTCATGTCATCTTCTCTCACTAATTTGAAATGTAGGAATTTGAATTCCAAAAGCATATGGGAAAGTCATGTCATTCCCTCTCATTCAAAAGTTTTCAAAAAGTTTCAAATTTTTCACTAAATTTCAATCACTCAATCAAACAAACAATCATTCTAATATTTATTATAACATTCCAAAATTTGGGATGTTACAAGCCTACCACATTTAAAATGAATCTCATCCTCGAGATTCGAAAGGGGCTAGAAAGAAAAGGTTAGGGTTTGGGGTCTTCTAACAAATCCATTGTCTTGGAAGTGTGGGGTCTACCACACTTAAAATGAGAGTAACTGGTCCTTCAAAAGTCATGGCGACCCTGTGGGTGCATCTGTTTGTTCACATTATTCACGATAGCTCCTTCGGTGATGCTCTTCTGTTTAATCAGAATCTCGTGTTCTCATAACAACATGTAGTTCCTACGATACTTGGTCTTCTTAACTGACAGGTCTCGTGATCATTCTAAATAACCTATCGATGATCTCATGGTGGTCTACCCTTAGTGGTTATCCTGCAGTGAAATGGGTCTTGGTATCATTCCTCATCGTAAAATTCCTATATGTGGCAGCAACTGCCATGTACAAGGGGTTTTCATCATACCATTCTAAGGCTTAAACAAAAGCTTCAAAGAACGTTGTCTCTTTACTATGGGTAAGTCACTCAGATTTACCGTTCCGAATAGCAAGAGAAATGATAAGAGTACGTCGTCATGGTGATCAATCCATGTCGCACTGAAATCATTACCTTGTATAAGGTTTAGTGAATTTCGTATTCTAACACTTGGGCTTCCTCGCAAGCATTGCAGAAATTTCTCTTGTCAATGAACGAAGTTCGGATAAATCCATTGATTCTGCAAGCTAAGCAAAACATCTATCATTCCTTCACAACTCTCAGGTTGTCGTATACTCCTAAGAAAATGTTTGCTGATCCAATCACACCTTCTTGCTTCAATATCTTGGGGTAACCTTCATGAAACCATGAGATCCATCCTTGATACACGTTCTATTCCTTGAATATGTTTTTCCTTTCTATTGGTCTGTTTACCAATAACAGTTTTGGTTCATCATATTCAAATCCAAGGTATACTATTTCAGGTGTTGCCATCCACATAGCTGGATATGTTTCCACATTCTCTTCACCTGTATTCACTTATCCAAACTCCATAACAAGAATGGTACTTTCTTCATTCATTGGTCCGTGTGGTTACTGCCACACTTAAAATGAAATGTACACATGCCTGCATAGACCATATTTTCTCATATCCTCGAAAATGGTCAGTGATCTTTGTTCATAGAGTAATAGTTCTTATAATTCAACATTCGAGAACCATAATTCCATTGACTCATGAATTTATTACAAAATCTGAGACTTCCGTTACATAATAATCTCATGAAAACAAGAGTGCTTCATGATACAGTTATTGCCATCTTAACTACTCCATTCTAGATTTCTTCTCATATTCAGTCCTTTGTCACATCCTCAATCACTTCTTAAAACTCCTAAAAGTACTTTATTACAAATGCTGCCATCCACATAGTTTGGCATGGTCCAGCATCACTCCCAATTTTATTCATTTATTCCCCTCGGAGAGATTTTAGTACCACTGGAACTTTGCGATGTGCTCCTTGAAATCATCCATATTTTGCTTGATCAGGGTGGGCATGAGTTTCATCTCCATCATCTCTGTATGCACCTCATGTAGGTATTCTTGAGTATGACAGAGTCTTGCTTCAATTATTTCTCCAATCCGACATATGGCTTCCATGGCAGGATCACGAACAGCGTCAAAGAAAGTTGTTCGTGGTACACGAGATTGTAAAAGTATTGTCCCATAGTCTTTGGGAAAACTCCTTTCACACGGTGGAGGTGTACCTCCACATACCAGAGTTCCACTCCATTTTTAATGAATGGGTAGCCCTTGTAGACCGCATATCCTTCAAGATGGATGTGCTTCATCATATCCTTCAGGATCCTTGGGTAATCATGATCACTAGTCAGGGTCATGGTCGTCTCCGGGCCCTTGAGGAAAGACTCATAAAGGGTGGTCATCTGCACGCGTCAGAAAAAGGTACTCAGAATAACATATGTTTCTTCTTGTGTAAGCATTCCTTATCATCCAAACCAAGCTTCTATTCCATTTACCATATTCTATCATATCCTTGTACCTTAGCAAAATCCCAGTTTATGCATCCACAACTCATTTTCATCCATGTTTTGAATCCATACTTCTACCTCCAGATGGGTCATTGGTCCAGAGAATTCAAGTCCAGCTTCATTCACCATCTATTGGGTTCAAGGTTTTGGGGATGAGATGGGTAAGAGAGAGAGAGAGAGAGAAGGGATACAAACAACTCAAAAACATCAAACTCAAGTCCACACATTCATAAAGTTCAATCAAACTATAGTATCGCCACCCACATAAGGTTGGTGCGGTCGATCACTCAAATCGTAAAAACGTTTATCTTTATTTCTCTCATGGTGGGGATGCTACTAAGCTAGACTATATCATGTCTTCGTCTTCAGTGCGCTTCTTCTCGTCATGCTTGATATTCTCAAGTTCTTCCACCAGATTTTCCCTGTTGATGCGGAGTTTCCGGTGTCGTCCCTGTAGTTCCAGGAGTTGGTTCTTGAGCTCTTGAATTTCAACGTCTCTAGCATGAGCCATGGCCTGACTATTCTTCAAGTCTTGACGAAGCTTCTGAATCTCGGGATCATGTTTCTTCAGATTGACTACTGTAACATCCCAAAATTTCATTTTGGAATGTTATGAAATGTAGATATGCATCATCATCACTTTGTTTGAATGAAATGAATTGTTGAAGTTCTTCTTTTGGATTTCTAAAAGGCCCTTTCCTTTTCTCCATTTACTTGTTTCATTTATTTGAAAATCCCTGGAAATATTCATAAAAAGAGAGGAGTAACATGACACTCCACACCAGGAGCATCTTGGTGAAATATTTGAGCAATAAAACCAGGGGGTTATTTGAAAGTTTATCTCAAAAGAATTTAAAATCAATTAGGTATTTTCTGAAAAATATTTTTTAAAAGTATTCATTTTGACAGACAAAAAATGTTCATTAAATAGCATTTATTCCCGTGATCATTTTGATATATATATATTCCCTATGTTTGGAAATGATTTGAATGCATTACAGGATTTTAAACGTTCTCGAAAATAGAAAAGGAAACGTATTTAAACGTTTTAATTAGCAAACAGGCCGGCCCACAGCCATTTAAACCCCGAATTCATTTACGATCGGCCACCGACGCGCAAACACCGCCCCCTCTCTCACTGACGCGCGGGACCCATCGCCCGACAACGCCATCCCCGCGCTCGTCCCCTTCCCCTCGCCCCCGACGTTGCCAGCGATCCCGACCTCGCTGATCTCTCTCCTCTCTCCCTCTCCCGACCCCGCACCTAGCCGATAAAGAGCCCCTGCCTCTCCGCTCTCCATTCCACCCTGCTACCCCCTCTACCCTCGCTAGAACGCCACCGCAAACACCTCGCCGGAGTTCGGTCGACGACCGAAGCTCTCCGAGCACGAGGTCGTCGCCACCGTCGTCCCCAGCCCCGTCCGACGCCACCAATCGACGCCAGAGCTTCGCCGCCGTCGCCTGAGCACTTTGGAAGCTGCCCTCGACCACTGCAGCACCAGCCCCGAGCACCTCCGACGTCCGGCCGCCGTCGACCTCGCCGGAACTCCGACCCCCTCCTCTGTAAGCCGCACTTCCACCCACAACCATCAGATCTAGATTCAACGCGCCTGATCAGAAGATTAAAATGGCGAACCGTTTTCTTTTACGTTTCGGTCGTCCGCCGCAAACACCTCGCACGCACACAACCCCGGCCAATCACAGCATGCCACGTAGCCCCTAACCGAACGATAATTTTTTCCTTTTTCTGTTTCTGTTTTAGAAAATAGAATTTGTTCTGATTTTATTTTTGTTATATCTTTTAAACTAATTAATGTTTTTAATTGATTCTTTTTGCATTAGGTCACAAATTTAATGTAATTTTAGAAGTCTTAGATTTCAAATTTTAACTTTAGAATTTGAATCTAACCAAATTTTCTTAAATTACTAAAATCTGTATAACTAGAGTTTAAAAATATACTTTTGAGTGAATCTTCTTGCCACTGTTTTGTATTAGTTATGTCTTAGTAGAGATTTGACACCAAAAATTTTAGAGTCTTATACTTTGAGTGATTCTTCCTTTTGATTGTGCTATTGTTTGTTGAAGTATTTGTTTACCTTGTTGTTGAGTGAATTGTATTGTGGTTGCTTATTGTGTTTTGTTTGATTTTCGTTAGATCATCCGGAGTGCGAAGCTTGTTATCTAGACTCACTTGAGTACGAGGATCGTCAGCAAGGCAAGTCACTTTGATCATGATTACCCATGTTTTATTGCATTAGTTCTACCATCTCCCCAATTGCACGCAAAGTAGGTAATTTGGAAACTTGGTTACTTGATGTAGTATCATGTGGTAGGCACCCCTCAACCCTTTGACACATTCGCCCCAGGAAACGTTGATTTAATTTTGCTATGCTATTAGTAGACGGGGTTGGTTGTGTGATTCATGAGAGTTGTGAGTTAATAGTTTCAAGACCTACAAGATGATCAAGACTTCGAGACTCTGAGTTTTCAACATACCTCTGGGTGGATGATGGTTGAACGGCACCCTGGAGAAACTAGTGGTTAGCCTAGATGTTGCTGGAGAAGTGCCAGTATTCATGCGGAAAGGTCCACCCAGGCACAAAGAGATGGATGGATGCTTCAAGACCCAAGGATTACCTGCACAGCCACAAGCCATTATGGGCTTTGGCTTGGTTGGATATCATGGTGACCCTGGACAGGCGGTGCTACGAGATGTAGAAGAACAGTAGGAAAGGATGGGCACCGACAGAGTCTCGGGGAAAGCCTTTAGAAGACCATGTTTGTATCATCTGTTTCTCAAACACCTTGAAGTGCGAGAAATCCAACGGAGGCGATCAAATCTTGTGGGGAACGTGTGCAAAACTCTGCAGAGTACCCAAAACTAATCGATTAGCCGTGTCCACGGTCATGGACAGTTTGAGCCAAAGGAACTGAAACTATCTGGAACTCTCAACACAATTAATTGTATTGATGTGGGTTTTTAATGACAACTTGGGTATGAGAATTGGTTGGTGGAACCATCTCATTAATCAACCAACATTATAGTAATAATTTTCTGCCCTCTCTTGTTGTAGGAAAAAAATTGGCTTTATGCAAAAAAAAACTTACTACCCCACCTGCCATATATGCATATAGACTAGACGATTACTTTACCCCCTCTTTTGTGACATTGCCGGCATATTCAATATGCTGACCTACACGGCTGCAACATATCATGTTGCAGAGTACTTTTCTGACCAGGAGTGAGGATACACTCTACGCTCAGTGAGATGCCCTTGGAGTCAGATGGACTCAACTACCTTTGAAGCTTCCGCAAGATTAGTTATTCTCATGAGTTGGCCTTCAGCCACTTTATTGTAATTCTTATTGTAATAAAGGACTCGATATGAGATTTTTTGATTATTAAAGCTGTGTGATTTCACTTTGATATATACATGGATGTACCGTGTGTGTACCAGCATGATCTTGGGATGGTACAGAAACACCGGAGATTCGACCCTGCAGGTCGGGTCATTATAGAAATGGTATCAGAGCACACGCTGACCGTAGGACGTAACCTCTAGGATTGGAAAAGCCTTAGGATTTATTTCTCTTTTGTCTTTAAAATTCTTATACTCTCATCTACTAGTTTCTGACTTCCCTCTGATTCATTTCAAACTTTATAGATGGCCACCTTCATCCCAGTTTTGATCATGGAGTTTATTCAGCCTGACGCGACGATGCCCTTTGGCAAGGAGCTGGTGAAGATGGCCAGGGACGTCGGGATCGCTTTTCCAAGCATCAACGGGACTCCTATCATGTCTTCTCTACAAGACGGTCGCTACAGGATCGAGGTGCACATCCCCGAAAAGACCTTTGGAAATCGTAAGGAACCCATCGACTTCAAGTTTGTGGCACCCAGCTGGATTCTTAGGAGAGACATGGAAATTCACCGTGCCCTTGGACGTATTCAGGAGGAATACAGGGGTGGACCCATTTCACCAGGACTCAGCATGGTTTGTCGCAGGGATGCCAATGGAAATATCATAACCACTCCCACTGAAGACACCACCATTTCCTATATCCAGACTTTGGAGACGCACATCAGGACCTTGGAGCTTCGGGTACGTGCCAACACGAAGACGATCAAGAGGCTGATGAACCGCGAGATTGACCTCGAAGCTGACCTACGGGAAGCCAAGTACGAGCATGAGTATGAAGTGAAGGATTTCTTAGAGAGGATCGATAAGCTGAACACTCGCATTGCAACTCTGGAGGAACAATTGGACATGGGGGAAAATCTTCATCCAGAAGGAGACATGGCTCCCTTGATCAGCAACGATGACGACTATGAGGAGAACGTCACCGGAGGAGGCCACTTCACCATGTACTTTTGAGGAGAACTTTAGTTATGCCCCCATGTATCTTTATTTTTGTCGTTAAAGCGTAGGTCGATGTTTAGTTTGATTTGGAGATTTGTATCTCGATGTTTGAACCTTGAGTTGAAGAAATGAATGAGTGTTTGGTGTGATATGTTTGTTGTATTGCATATGGGTAGTGAAATTTCCTTTTAGGTCCTTGTTCTATTCTAATTCTCACCCCTCTGAAAACAGCAAGATGCCTCCGCGACGTGAGCACGACTTCACTTTCCCGCCGGAACTCACACAACTTCTCCAGCAGCAGAACGCCCTGATGCAGCTGTTGATTCAGAACCAGACCAACAACCACCCTCCACCTCAAGGCGACAATCTCACCCGTTTTCTGAGGCTGAATCCACCAACTTTCTCCAACAGCACTGAACCCATTGTGGCAGATGATTGGCTCCGCAAGATGGAGAGGGAACTCACCACCGCTGGATGCACTGAGGCTGAAAAGGTGCGCTTTGCCGCCCATCAGCTGGAGGGACCAGCAGCTTCATGGTGGGAGAATTACACCACCACGTACCCCATTGCTGGTGTGACTTGGGAGCAGTTCAAGCTAGCTTTCCGCACCGCTCATGTCTTAGATGGAGCCATGAGTCTAAAGAAGCGTGAGTTTTGCAACTTATGCCAGGGGAACCGTTTCGTGGCCCAGTACGTGGATGATTTCAGCACGTTGGCTCGTTATGCACCCGAAGATGTGGCCCATGATGCAGCCAAACAGGAGAAGTTCTTGGATGGACTCAACGATCAGTTGAGCATGCAGCTGATGGTGGATACTTTCAGCAACTACCAGGAGCAGGTAGACAAGGCCCTCATCTTGGAAGGGAAGCAGTAGCAAATCAAAAACTGCAAGAGGAAGTATGGACAAGGGAAATCTCACTCTGGAGCTCAACAGAAGCCCCGCTACTCCCCGTACTCAGGGAATACCGGATCAGGGACCGGTGAGTATGGAGGACACACTCATCACGTGCACAACCACGAAGGCCACAACCATGGAGGAAATGGGAATAATCGTCCCAACAGTGGCAATTTCAAGAATGGCAATGGAAATGGGAATGACAACCAGCCCTGTTCCGCTCCAGCTCAGAAGGATCTGAACCATATCACCTGTTTCAAGTGCCAGAAGACAGGGCACTATGCCACTGAATGCCCTCAGAAGAAGCAAGGAAATGGGAACGGCAACAACAACGGCAACTCCGCAGCTAAGAAGCCAAATCCTTTTCCTCGTGCTCAGGTGAACCACCTTGATGTGGAAGAAGTCTATGATCAGCCCGAGACTGTGGTTGGTAAGTTTTTATTGCATTCACGTCCAATTATGGTACTTTTTGATTCTGGTGCAACCCACTCATTCATATCAAGGGTAGTTGTGGAAAAGTATGGTTTACCAACCAGGACCCTTAGTTAGCCCATTAAGGTCAATTCCCCGGGAGGTATGATGATGGCAGGGATAGGATGCCACGCCTTGAAACTCCACATAGGAAACCATGTTTTTCCTACCGACCTCATCGTATTTGAATCCCAGGGATTGGATGTAATCCTAGGCATGGATTGGATGACCAAGTATGAAGGAAATCTTGATTGCCCCTGTAGGTTTATTTCACTCACCACCCCAGAGAACAAGAGGATTAAGTATGTATCCCGACGCACACGGATGAGTGCTCGGTTAAATTCCCTCACAGGAGTTGTTCAAGAGGAAGTGTCGGTGGTACAAGACTTTCCAGATGTATTCCGGGAGGAATTACCAGGCATGCCACCAGATAGAGAGATTGAGTTTCTGATAGAGTTACTACCAGGAACCACCCCAATTTCCAAGAGACCCTATCGGATGCCCGCAAATGATTTAGTAGAAATCAAGAAGCAGATTAAGGAGTTATTAGATAAGGGATATATCCGCCCAAGTTCTTCACCTTGGGGAGCCCCAGTTCTTTTGGTGGAGAAGAAATATTAAACCTTGAGGATGGTAGTCGATTATCATGCATTAAACAAGGTGACTATCAAGAACAAGTACCCTCTGCCGATGATTAATGACTTGTTTGATCAGCTAGTAGGAGCCACTGTATTCTCCAAGATCGATCTTCGATCAGGGTATCACCAACTAAAAATTCGTGAACAGGATATACCCAAAACATCCTTCACCCCAATTTATGGCTTATATGAGTATACAGTCATGTCCTTTGGTTTGACTAATGGTCCTGCCTACTTCATGAATATGATGAACAAGGTGTTTATAGAATACCTGGACTAGTTTGTCATAGTGTTCATCGATGACATTTTGATATTCTCCAAGAGCAAGGAAGAACACAAGGAACACTGGCGTTTAGTTCTAGAGAAGCTTAGAGAGCATCAGTTATATGCCAAGTTCAGTAAATGTGAATTCTGGCTGACGGAAGTCGGATTCCTTGGACACATTATTTCCGGAGAAGGAATAGCAGTAGACCCCGCTAAGGTTGAAGCAGTCACTGAATGGAAGTCACCCACCTCAGTTAAGGAGATCCACAGTTTTCTCGGACTTGCCGGATATTACCGGAGATTCATTGAGAATTTCTCAAAGATTGCCAAACCCATGACGGAATTGTTGAAGAAACAGTCTAAGTATATCTGGACTAAGGAATGTCAGGCCAGTTTCCAGGAGTTGAAGAAACATTTGGTCACAGCCCCAGTATTGATACTGCCAAACATTCGGAAGGACTTCCAAGTTTATTGTGACACATCACGTCAAGGACTTGGAGGAGTACTCATGCAGGACGGAAAGGTTGTAGCCTATGCATCTAGACAGCTACGACCCCATGAGTTGAATTATGCCACCCATGATTTGGAACTAGCAGCCTTAGTGCACGCACTCAAGACCTGGAGACATTTCCTTATCGGAAATAGTTGTGATGTTTACACTGATCATAAAAGCCTGAAGTATATCTTCACACAGAAGGAGTTGAACCTCAGACAGAGGAGATGGTTAGAGTTAATCAAGGACTATGACATGAGACTGTATTACCATCCAGGAAAGGCAAATGTTGTAGCAGATGCTTTGAGTCGGAAGAGTTATGTGAACACACTCATAGCCGGAGGATTACCCCAGGAGTTAACCGATGATCTCAGAGAGCTTCGGCTAGAGATAGTTCCAAAAGGATATGTTGCCACACTAGAGATCTAGCCCACCTTGATTGAAAGAATACGTGAAGCCCAGAACTCGGACAAAGAGATAGCTGAGATAAAGCAGAGAATGAAGAATGGAAAAGCTAAAGACTTTCCTGAAGATGAACAAGGTACTGTATGGTTTGAGAATCGAATCTATGTGCCCAATGACCCAGAGCTCGGGAAGTTGATACTTCAAGAAGCCCACGATTCACCATACTCGATACACCCAGGCAACACCAAGATGTACCTAGATTTGAAGGAAAGTTACTTGTGGACAGGTATGAAGAAGGATATTGCCGAACACGTTGCGGTATGTGATGTTTGTCAGCGAGTAAAGGCAAAACATCAGAAACCAGCAGGGTTACTCCAACCTTTACCGATACCCAAGTGGAAATGGGATAAGCTTGGTATGGACTTCATCACAGGATTACCCAGGACCTGTTCAGGTTATGATTCCATCTGGGTAGTGGTCGATCGCTTGACCAAGGTAGCTCATTTCATTCCGGTGAAGACCACCTATACCAGTGCTAAGTTAGCTAAGATATATATGACCAGGATCATATGTCTGCATGGATTTCCGAGGAGTATTGTGTTAGATAGAGGAACACAATTTACCTCAAAGTTTTGGCATCAGTTACATGAAACTTTGGGTACAAGGCTGGAATTCAGTACAACTTTTCATCCGCAGACCGATGGACAGACCGAGCGAGTCAATCAGATTCTGGAGGACAGGTTGAGAGCTTGTGCACTAGACTATGGGTCTAGTTGGGATGACAACTTTCCTTACACAGAGTTCTCGTACAACAACAGTTATCAAACGAGTCTGAAGATGGCCCCTTTTGAAGCTTTATACGAAAGGAGGTGCAGAACACCATTCATGTGGGATGGTGTTGGTGACCGACAACTTTTTGGTCCCGATCTTATCCGAGATTCTGAAGAAAGGTCAAACTGATTCGAGACCGACTCAAGATAGCCCAATCCAGGCAGAAAATCTATGCTGGTAGCAAACGCAAGGAGGTGACGTATGAAGTGGGAGACAGAGCATATCTTCGTGTGTCCTCACTTCGAGGAATCAAGAGGTTTGGTGTTAAAGGAAAGTTAGCACCCAGATTCATAGGCCCCTACAAAATTCTTGAACATAGAGGCGAAGTTGCATACAAGATGGAATTGCTGGAAGGGCTGTCCGGAGTTCATGATGTTTTCCATGTTTCCCAGCTGAAGAAATGCCACTCTGAGATGGCTGATATTCCTTTGACAGACACAGTGCCCCTAGAGGCCATACAACTTGACAGTGACCTGACCTACGAGGAGAAGCATGTCAGAATCCTCGAGACTACCAACAGAGTTACCTGTAGCAAGACCATCAAGTTCTGTAAGGTTCCATGGAGTCACCACACCGAGGAAGAAGACACCTGGGAACGCGAAGAAGATCTTCGTGGAGACCATCCGCACCTATTTTCTAGCCAGCCCAAATTTGGAGGGCGAGATTCATCTTAAGGTGGGTAGGTTTGTAACATCCCAAAATTTCATTTTGGAATGTTATGAAATATAGCTATGCATCATCATCACTTTGTTTGAATGAAATGAATTGTTGAAGTTCTTCTTTTGGGTTTCTAAAAGGCCCTTTCCTTTTCTCCATTTACTTGTTTCATTTATTTGAAAATCCTTGGAAATATTCATAAAAAGAGAGGAGTAACATGACACTACACACCTGGAGCATCTTGGTGAAATATTTGAGCAATAAACCAGGGGTTATTTGAAAGTTTATCTCAAAAGAATTTAAAATCAATTAAGTATTTTCTGAAAAATATTTTTTAAAAGTATTCACTTTGATAGAGGAAAAATGTTCATTAAATAGCATTTATTCCGCTAATCATTTTGGTATATATATTCCCTATGTTTGGAAATGATTTGAATGCATTAAAGGATTTTAAATGCTCTGGAAAATAGAAAAGGAAACGTATTTAAACGTTTTAATTAGCAAACAGGCCGGCCCACAGCCATTTAAACCCCGAATTCATTTCAGATCGGCCACCGACGTGCAAACACCGCCCCCTCTCCCACTGACGCGTGGGACCCACCATCCGACAGTGCCATCCCTGCGCTCATCCCCTTCCCCTCGCCCCCAACATCGTCGGCGATCCCGACCCCGTTGATCTCTCCCTCTCTCCCTCTCCCGACCCCGCACCTAGCCTATAAAGAGCCCCTGCCTCTCCGCTCTCCGTTCCACCCTGCTACCCCCTTTACCCCCACCAGAACGCCACCGCAAACACCTCGCCGGAGTTCGGTCGACAACCGAAGCTCTCCGAGCACGAGGCCGTCGCCTCCATCGTCCCCAGCCCCGTCCGACGCCACCAATCGACGTCGGAGCTTCGCCGCAATCGCCTGAGCACTTCAGACGCCACCCTCGACCACCGCAGCACCAGCCCCGAGCACCTCCGACATCCGGCCGTCGTCGACCTCGCCGGAACTCCGACCCCCTCCTCTGTAAGCCGCACTTCCACCCACACCAGTTAGATCTAGATCCAACGCGCCTGATTAGAAGATTTAAACGGCAAACCATTTTCTTTTACGTTTCGGTCGTCTGCCGCAAAAACCATTTTCTTTTTGCCATTGTTTTGTATTAGTTAGACCTATCATCCTACATAGTTTGAGAATTTTTAGGATGAATTTGGTTAGGGTTTTTAACAAAAATAGAATCTGTTTAGTTCTTAATAGAGTTTAGTTAGTTTGATTTTAGTTTAGTTTGAACCTTGTTTAGTTTAACTTTTTTTTTTACATTTCATTAGGTTCTGTTGTTTCAACATTAGGTGTATTATTTTCTGTTAATAAAAATATTTGTTTTAATTTGTTTTGTGCTCTAGTTTGAATAGGTACATCTTATTTTCACCTTTAGTATTTTTTAGAAAAAAATTTGTAGTAACTCTTTTTGCACAAAATTTTTATAATGACATACTTTCTGTTTTCTAATAAAAAAAATTATTTACTTTTCTGTTATCTAAATGGCTAGTTGTTCAAAACAAATTTTTGACTTGTTATGTCTTAGTAGAGACTTGACACCAAAAATTTTAGAGTCTTATACTTTGAGTGATTCTTCCTTTTGATTGTGCTATTGTTTGTTGAAGTATTTGTTTACCTTGTTGTTGAGTGAATTTTACTGTGGTTGCTTATTGTGTGTTTTGTTTGATTCGTTAGATCATCCGGAGTGCGAAGCTTGTTATCTAGACTCACTTGAGTACGAGGATCGTCAGCAAGGCAAGTCACTTGATCATGATTACCCATGTTTTATTGCATTAGTTCTACCATCTCCCCAATTGGCATGCAAAGTAGGTAATTTGGAAACTTGGTTACTTGATGTAGTATCATGTGGTAGGCACCCCTCAACCCTTTGACACATTGGCCCCGGGAAACATTGATTTAATTTTGCTATGCTATTAGTAGATGGGGTTGGTTGTGTGATTCATGAGAGTTGTGAGTTAATAATTTCAAGACCTACAAGATGATCAAGACTTCGAGACTCTGAGTTTTCAACATACCTCTGGGTGGATGATGGTTGAACGGCGCCCTGGAGAAACCAGTGGTTAGCCTAGATGTTGCTGGAGAAGTGCTAGTATTCATGCGGAAAGGTCCACCCAAGCACAAAGAGATGGATGGATGCTTCAAGACCCAAGGCTTACCTGCACAGCCACAAGCCATTATGGGCATTGGCTTGGTTGGATATCGTGGTGACCCTGGACAGGCGGTGCTACGAGATGTAGAAGAATGGTAGGAAAGGATGGGCACCGACAGAGTCTCGAGGAAACCCTTTAGAAGACCATGTTTTGGTCATCCATTTCTTAAACACCTTAAAGTGCAAGAAATCCAATAGAGGTGATCAAATCTTGTGGGGAACGTGTGCAAAACTCTGCAGAGTACCCAAAACTAATCGATTAGCCGTGTCCACACTCATGGACAGTTTGAGCCAAAGGCACTGAAACTATCTGGAACTCTCAACACAATTAATTGTACTGATGTGGGTTTTTAATGACAACTCAGGTATGAGAATTGGTTGGTCGAACCATCTCATTAATCAACCAACATTGTAGTAATAATTTTCTGCCCTCTCTTGTTGTAGGAAAAAATTGGCTTTATGCAAAAAAAACTTACTACCCCACCTGCCATATATGCATATAGACTAGATGATTACTTTACCCCCTCTTTTGTGACATTGCGGGCATATTCAATATGCTGACCTACACGGCTGCAACGTATCATGTTGCAGAGTACTTTTCCGACCAGGAGTGAGGATACGCTCTACGCTCGGTGAGATGCCCTTGGAGTCAGATGGACTCAACTACCTTTGAAGCTTCCGCAAGATTAGTTATTCTCATGAGTTGGCCTTTAGCCACTTTATTGTAATTCTTATTGTAATAAAGGACTCGATATGAGATTTTTCGATTATTAAAGCTGTGTGATTTCACTTTGATATATACATTGATGTACCGTGTGTGTACCAGCATGATCTTGGGATGGTACAGAAACACCGGAGATTCGACCTTTCAGGTCGGGTCGTTACAACTACCTTCAGCTTCTCGTTCTTGAGGCTCTCACGAAGTGCTTCGTTCTCAAATAACTCTGAGAGAAGGTCCATTTGAAGGTTCTTGATGTAGCGCTGCAGTTCTTGATTGTACACAACTACGGGTGAAAACTTCATCTTCTGTTCGTCGGTCAGGTCGATGAATGCTCCACCAGGCTTCTGCCATCCAAGCCTTCCAAAGTAGTGGTTGCACAACTCAGCACGATGATGATAGCTCAAACGTGCGATGGCATCATGGACAGCAGTGTTCATGCCCATCTCACATTCATGGCTCAATGTGCCATAGTTGATGTCTTCATTCTTGGGGTCTTCTTCACGTCCAAAAACTTTAGTTTTGATGCCCCAGAATCCAGACTTCCTGTTAGTCGCCTTGATCTCAGGTATCGGCAGCTTCACCATCTGCACTAGCTCCATGAGGAATGAGCCTCTGAGAACATCTTCATAGTCCTCTCTTTTGTTCAGGGTGTAGTTCTCCATCTATAGTTTGAAACAGGGAGGGTTCAGTAAAAGAATTTAGAAGTTACGAGAGTAGTGAAAACAAAATTTGTTCCTATCAAGGTCTTCCTATTTCTAATCCATTTCCTAGGGTCACGTCCTACAATCAACATGTGCTTTGATACCATTTCTGTAGCGACCCGACTCAAAACGAGTCAAGCCTCTGTGTGTTCTGTGTCATCCCTGGATTAGTATGCTGGCACACACAGTACATCAATGTATATATCAAAGTGCTATCACATGTAATTAACGTAAAACTTATATATACCTTAAAATCTTAGTGGAACCAGTCAACGGGAGTGGAGTCCCAATAAACACCAACGGCAGGTTGAGTGTAGACCGTAACCCTGAATCGTACTCTTACTCATCGAAGAAGAGTATCTGCAACATGAGACGTTGCAGCCGTGTAGGTCAGTACATTGAATGTACCGGCAAGATCACCATAGTAGAACAGAAGATAAAAACTATTCTATATGCAGTAAGGCTTTGTGGCTCTGTGTCTGAGTTTTTTCATAAAAGCTAATTTTATTTCTTTTCCTACAACAAAGGAATATCAAGAATTTTCACTATAGAGTTACCTAACATGACATGGTTCCGCCAACCGATGTCTTAATGCCCACAAGTATCATAAGTTGCCCACAATTAATGATCAGTCCAGTGTTGAGAGTTCAGAGATAGATCCAAGTCGAGAGGCTCAAATTGTTCGTAACCGGGGACACGGCTAATCGATTAGGTTTAACTCTGTAGAGTGTTGTGTACTTTACCCACAAGATTCGTTCCCTCCTGGTAAGTCCTCGCACTGTCGGGTGTTTGAGAACAGGATGAACAAAACATGGACTTTCAGAATGTTTCCCTGACTACTATTAGTGCCCATCCAATCCTAACGTCGAATACATCTCGAAACACTGCCCAGCCAGAGTCATAACAAAGATCAACCAAGGCAGAGCCCATTATGACTTGTGGCTACACAGGTAAGCTTCCAGGCATGAAGTATTCATCCGTCTCTTTGAGTCTGGCTGAAGCTTTCCGCAAGACGTCATGGCGCTTCTCCATGCATCCCGGCCATCCACTGGTTACTCCAGGGATGCCCAATCAACCATCCTTCACCAAGTAGTGTGTATTGAAAACTTGTTTCTCGAGTCTCGAAGTCTTGAGGTCTTGAAGATGCAGGACTTGAAGATGCCTTCATGAAGTTGTTGTCTTGACGTAGAGTCCTCCTTCTCGCACCACTCACGAACACTCATACCAGACCCCGTCTACTTTAGCATAGCATTAAAATAACTAACGTTCCCGGGGCTTTAGTAATAAGTGGTGGGTTCCTACCTCATGCATTCTACTTAACTACAGGAATTTTCAATAACACTACTGGAGGGATTTGTTGAATTATATCGCTACATGCAATAAAACATAGGTATTAAATAGATGGTCAAAGTGAACTTGCCTGTACTGTTGATGAAGAATAATACCTCTCTCAGAAATAACTTGATAGACTATTCGTCACTCTCCGATAAAAATCTATACAATCAAACATTGCATTCATATAAGCTATCATACTAGCAATCAATACTAACAATCAACAAGTAATACAAAACCAAACACAAATGGGTTGTGATGAAGGAAATACTTAAGACGAAAGTTAAAATCAACAAAACTTCATCAAATCAACCAAAAGTGGTTTTCCCCTACAAATGATTTTATTTTTAAAAGTCAACAAAAGACTAAAACTAAAATATAACAAAATTATTTTAGTAAATATTGTAATAGCAAATGAATTACTTTTGAAGAACAATTAGGAATTATGAAAACAACACACTGAACACCACAAGTTTTCTAACTAATAAACTTAACAACAAGAAAAACAATAAAATATTAAAATAACAGAAAACAAAATATTTAAAAACTAAGCTAACAAAAAGTATATTTTATAAAACAATTCTATTAAAGGTATTTTCAAATAGCAAATCAAACTAGCAATGGAAATCAATTACAAGTTATAATTGAACTAGAATTGATTCCATGCAAGAGGACTAATAAATAACATAGGAATAAACTTGGTTCAAATATTAGTGCTAACTAAATAAAACAATGTAAAAAAATTCAATTAATATAAAATAAAAATAATTTAAACAAACTTAAAACAAATGAAGTAGAAATAAACCTAAAAGAACTAAAACAGAATCTGTTTTGTTAAAAATACTAATTGAAATTATTCCAAAAATTCTCAAATTCTACCTATTGTTCAATAAAGTTACTAGTGACAAGTAGCAAAAAGAATCAACTTAAAATATATTTTTAAACTCAAGATATTCAGAAAATAAGATTCGAATCAAATCTGTTTGAATTCAAATTTAAAATATTCAAATATGGTCAAACTTTATATCTACAGAAACTAGATAAAATTTGTGACATGATGCAAAAAGTATCAAATGAAAATAATTGAAAACATAAAGGAAAGGGGTAAAACAAAAACAGAACTATTCTGTTTTTAAAATAGAAAACAGAATAATAAAAAAATCTAACTAACTTACAGGGGTACACGTGGCATGTTGTGATTGGCCGAGGCCGTGTACGTGTGAGCACTAGCGAGCGGTGGCCGGACGTTGGAAGAAAATGTTTTGGCATTTTAATTGTTCTAATCTGGATCGTTGATCCAGATCCAACAGTTGAGGTGGGAGAGAGAGCTCACACAGGAGGGGGTCGGGGTCTCCGGCGAAGTCGATGGCGACCGAACGTCGGAGGTGATAAGAGACGGTGGTGCGGTGGTCGAGGGCAGCGTCCGAAAGGTCCAGGCGACGACAGCGAAGCTCCGGCGACAATTGGTGGCGTCGGTTGGGGCTAGGGACAACGGAGGCGACGGCCACGTGCTCGGAGGGCTTCGGCTGTTAGCCGAACTCCGGCGAGGTGGTGCGGTGGGGATTTCGGGCAAGGGTAGGGGCGTTCAGGGGTGGAACGGAGTGTGGTGAGGCTAGGGCTTCTTATAGGCGCGGCGTGGGATCGGGAGATGGAAAGGGGAGCGAGATCCGGGGCGGGAGAGATCTCTGGCGAGGTCAGGAGCGCGGGGAGGAAGACGAGCGCGGGGATGGCGTGGTCGGGCGATGGGGTCCGCTTGTCAGTGAGGGAGGGGGCAGCGTCAGCGGTGTCGGTGACCGATCTGAAGGGATCTCGGGGAGTTAAGGCCGGTGGGCCGGACGGTTTATTAATTAAAACTTTAATTTCGTTTCCTTTTTTCTAATTTCCATAGAATTGAAATCTCATTAAGGCATTCAAAACAATTCTAACAATTGAAGATATATATATCAAATTGATCAGGTGTCATGTTACTCCTCTCAAGATCTTGTCAAGGGTATTTGAATTCTTTCAAATTTAAAATGGAACCAAATATGAAATGAATTCCATATCAGAAAATTTCAAATGCTTTCAAATTCACTCTTCAAATCTTTTTATATTGAAGAAGTCATGTCATCTTCTCTCACTGATTTGAAATGTAGGAATTTGAATTCCAAAAGCATATGGGAAAGTCATGTCATTCCCTCTCATTCAAAAGTTTTCAAAAAAATCAAATTTTTCACTAAATTTCAATCACTCAATCAAACAAACAATCATTCTAATATTTATTATAACATTCCAATATTTGGGATGTTACACATACCGACCGATAGAGGTAGGTTGTGTCATGACCTCATCGATTCCGATTGACAAAAAACATAGCCTGAATGATTCCGATGTGTAGTTGATCTCATCAACCATGCACATAGCCGATCTTATGAACGACGATGGATCTCATCCGCCGCCTCCGCATATCAAATATGCCTCCGATCTGAATCCAAATCCTATAACAGAGGCTCTGATACCACTGTTGGGTTCTACCGTAGGTGCATCGCATGCAAATTAAAATTTTCCTACACGTAGAACATTCAAGAACATGCTATGGAGATGGATCACAGATTATTACCACTAGACGCGCAGTGCCGTGCAGCAGAAGTAGAGTTGGGGCAGCACGTTCGTGTGGTCCGTCTCCTCCTCGTCCGACCTCCCTCTAACAGTCGTTCCGATCCCTCGAACAACCGGTCGCCGGATCGCATATACAGGTTCGTCGGAGTGGCGCAAGTGCACCGTCTCTCACGGTATCCGCGCATGCAGGAGGAACACCCGTGCGGCGGACTGCTAGGTCCGATCACACGGACGGTGGAAACGAGTGGAGGTGGCTAGTTGCAACTCATGCAAAGCCCTAATGATGGCGCCGAAGCGATCAACCGGATGGGTGTGCTGCACCTCCACTATATATAGGCATCCGGCACGGGCTCAACTCTTGGGCCTCGCATGGATCCTAAAGCCCACGTGTTCCTTCCCTTAAGCATGTGGCCCTTTAGGTTCTCGTCAACTTGGTCGCGAGTCAGATCACATCCGACTCAACCGGTCGGTAGCAGCCTCTAGCAAGATGTGCCGACTCCAAGTGTCCAATGAAGCTGGTCAGGCAAACCTGTACTTCACACTTCAGTTCCCTTTGCCACCCGATATAAGTTGTTGTGCACAGGCGACATGGTCATCCTTGTTGCAGCACGACCTCTTTCTCGTTCTGGTGAATCCGACCAACACTTCGGGTTATCTCATAATCCTCATCGCATGGCCATGCTTATCCAGGTCGGATCACTCGAGGGGGACCAGAGTATATCTCTCCTGGTAGGAGGGGCAAATCCCATCTTGTTGGACCATGTCTCGCAGCATGGGTCTGGACAAGCCCGAACCCTACCTTTGTAACTACCCAGTCACGGAGTAGCGTTTGTTCGGCCCAAAGCAAGTCTGTCACCATCCCGAGTACATGCGCCAGCTCAGGTCTTAGGACATAGAACGTATGTTGTACTAGAGACTCACAGATGACCTATCGTTGCGTCTCATAGTTGGGTCTGTCCAACTCAGACCTTATCTCGACTCGGATCCGACTATGTCGAATCCAACCAGACCTTATTGAGTCCATATTATCCGGCTAGCATCCAATGCTACATGGTTAGTGAGACCGGACCATCCACCGTGTCATATGCTAGTCTAACTGGTTGCGCGTCCACACAACCCTTTCAACTAGGGACCATTTAGGACAGTTATCATACAATGCATAGTCTCACAAACAAGTCACATACTTGTTAATACACATCAATGATAATGTCCAAGGACTATCTTTATTCAAAAACACATAGGAAATATCATCATACATGATTGCCTCTAGGTCATATCTCCAACACTCTCGTTGTTCGGTGACATAGAACCACTCCTTCTGCCATACTTTGATGGTATCAATGAAGGTGACCGACGGCCACCTGACGCGGGCGAGCTTGCCGATGACTGCCCCACCGTAGGCCGCGTGCTTGCCTCCGACACACTTGGGCTTGATATTGAAGGCCTACAGCCAGAGCCCGAAGTGCAACTTGACGCGCAGGAAGGCCTCATAGACGAGGATGAACACCGAGATATGCATGATGGAGTTCGGCGGGAGGTCGTGGAAGTCGAGGCCATAGAAGAACATTAATCCCCTGATGCAGGGGGAAGTGCAACGCTCAACCCCCTGATGAAGTGGGGTATGAACACCACCCTCTTGCCCGGCTTGGGAGTGGGAATAACTTGGCCCTCCTTCGCAGCGCGGTGAGGAATGTCGGCGGGGAGGTAGCCAGCCTTCTTGAGGTCAAGGATGTCTTTGTTTGTGACTGTGGAAACTACCCACTGGCCATTGGAGCCCGCCATTATTGAGCTTGGGAGAGGGGGTGGAGAAACCAAGATCTATGCTCTGGAGGCACAAGAGAATAGGAGGCAGAGAAGTCAAATGGAGAGCGTGAAAGGCCTTTGGGTTTTTTCTTTCTCCTTTTATGAGGTCTGCCGATTCGGGGCCCCCTTGTTGCGCCGTGAATCCCTCCACTTCCCGAGACGTGCGAGCCATTGTGCACACGTGATTAAGCATATCCCGTATAAAACGGGACATGATCGACATGTTGATAGATCGTGTGGATGGAACGGCCTCGAACCGCGCATCGAGTGCATGTAACTTGCCTATCGTTCGTGGTGGGCTGTGAACTTTTGTCAAAGAGGTCATCAGGAAACATTACCTTTTCCCCCCTGACATTTGGCCTTCAAAGCCAACTTATCTCACAGGATTCGGACGTGTCACTATACGGAAAACTACTTATCATCGGAGGCCGAACTATGGTTCGGCGGGAAGGAACTCACCTCGCAAGCCGAAGAATCTGTTCGCGAAGCAATTGGAGCTAAAGACCCTTGGCGTTGGAGGCAAGTTTGGGGGCTACTGAGGGAGTCCTGGACTAGGGGGTCCTTGGAGAGCCGACCTGTTGTTTATGGGCCGGACTATATGGGCTTCCGGCCGAACACTGGATGATTTGAGGGCCCGGTTTCTAGGATGGAAGCTTCAAGGAGCACGGCTTGCGCTCCACGTTTTATGTAGTAAATAGGCATGCTTATCTCTTAGGGATGTAATCGACCATGTATAAACCCTACGCCCCCTTGGAATCTAAGTAAGCCGGAGGGTTATAGGGTATAGATATAGAACAACTCATCTTGGGTTAGACATACGATCTCGAGGTAGATGAACTCTGTAACCCCTTACACCATCAATACAATCAAGCAGGACGTAGGGTATTACCTCCATTAGAGGGCTCGAACCTGGGTAAACTCGTGTCCCCTTCGTCTCCTGTTACCGTTAATCCAAGTCTCATAGTTTGGGACCCCCTACCCGAGATCCACCGGTTTTGACACCAACAACACCCCTCTCGATGGTCCCCCGGTACCCTCTCGGCACTCCCGGTACACTACCGATGAGCCGACAACTTTTCCGCTGACCAAAACAGGACTTCCTATATATCAATCTTTACCTCCGGAGCTCCTCGTGACATCCGGGATCTCATACGGGGCTCCTAAGAACCTTCGGTTACCACCATACATAACTCTATACTACCGAAACGTCACCAAACCTTAAGTGTGCAGACCCTCCGAGTTCGAGAAATATGTAGTAATGAACGAGACACCTCTATGGTCAATAACCAATAGCGGGATAGATGCCCATATTGGTTCCTACATAGTCTACAAAGATTTTTATCAGTTGAACCTTTATGTCAAGGATTCAGTTAATCCCATAAGTTGTTCCCTTTGTTCTTCGGTATGTTACTTGCCCGAGATTCGATCGTCGGTATCTCTATACCTAGTTCAATCTCGTTACCGTCAAGTCTCTTTACTCATTCAGTAATACAAGATCGCATGACTAACACTTAGTAACATTGCTTGCAAGGCTTATTGTGATATTGTATTACCGAGTGGGCCCTAAGATACCTCTCCGTCACACAGAGTAACATATCCCAGTCTTAATCCATGCCAACTCAACAGACACACTCGGATATACTTGTAGAGCACCTTTATAGTCACCCAATTACATTGTGACGTTTGATACACACAAGGTACAACTCCAGTGTCAGTGAGTTGCATGATCTCATGGTCATAGGAACAGATACTTGACATGCAGAAAACTATAGCAATAAACTCACATGATCATATGTTATGTTTATAGTTTGGGTCTTGTCCATCACATCATTCTCCTAATGATGTGATCCCATTATCAAATGACATCTCATGGCCATGGCTAGGAAACCTTGACCATCTTTGATCAACGAGCTAGTCTATTAGAGGCATACTAGGGCGTGGTTTTGTCTATGTATCCACACATGTATGTGAGTTTCCGATCAATACAATTCTTGCATGGATTATAAACGATTATCATGAACAAGGAAATACGATAATAACTATTTTATTATTGCCTCTAGGGCATATTTCCAACAGTCCCCCATTGCACTAGAGTCAATAATCTAGCTCACATCGCTATGTGATTTGTTACGAATCTCACACCCAATGAGTTCTGGGGTTCGATCATGTTTTGCATGTGAAAGAGGTTTTAGTCAACGGGTCTGCGACATTCAGATCCTTATGTACTTTGAAAATCTCTATGTCATACTGCAGACACTGCTACCACGCTCCACTTGGAGCTATTCCAAATGGCTACTCCACTATACGTATCTGGATTGCTACTAAGAGTCATCTGGATTGGTGATAAAGGTTGCATCGATGTAACCCTTTACGATGAACTCTTTATCACCTCCATAATCGAGAAATATTTCCTTAGTCCTCTAGTTACTAAGGATAATTTTGACCGTTGTCTAGTGATCCACTTCGGCATCACTCTTGTACCCCTTGACAGACTCAGGGCAAGGCACACACACACGTGCGGTACACAACATGGTATACTATATAGAGCATGTGGATAAAGCATAGGGGACGACCTTCGTCCTTTCTCATTCTTCTGTCGTGGTTGAGCTTTGAGTCTCACTCGACTCCACACCTTACAAATCAGGCAAGAACTCCTTCTTTGACTGATCCATTTTGAACTCTTTCAAAATCTTGTCTAGGTATGTACTCATTGAAAGTCTCATCAAGCATCTTGATCTATCTCTATAGATCTTGATGCCCAACAATTAGGTAGATTTATCCAGTCTTCCTTTGAAAAACTCTTTTCAAACAACTACTTATGCTTTCCAGAAATTCTACATCATTTCCGATCAATAATATGTCAACCACATATACTTATTAGAAATTCTATAGTGCTCCCACTCACTTTCTTGTAAATACAAGTTTCTCGTAAACTCTGTATAAACCCAAAAACTTTGATCACCTCATCAAACCATATATTCCAACTCCGAGATGCTTGCTCCAGCCCATAGAAGGATTGCTAGAGCTTTCACACCTTTTAGCATCCTTAGGACTGACGAAACCTTCTGGTTGTATCTCATACAACCTTTCCTCAAGTAAACCGTTAAGGAAACAATGCCTTGAGATCCATCTACCAGATTTCATAATTGAAAAATGGAGCAACTCTAACATAATTCCAATAGAATTTTAGCATCACTACAGGTGAGAAAGTCTCATCGTAGTAAACTCCTTGAACTTGGCGGAAACTTCTTTGAGACAAGTCGATCTTTATAAATGGTGACATTCACCATCAGCGTCTGTCTACATCTTAAAGGTCCATTTGTTCTCAACGACCTGCCATTCAATGGGCAAGTCTACCAAAGTCCATACTTGGTTTTCATACATGGATCATTTCTTAGATTTCATGGCCTCTAACCATTTGTTGGAATCCGGGCCCATCATCGCTTCTCCATAGTTCGTAGGTTCATCGTTGTCCAACAACATGACCTCTAAGACAAGGTTGCCGTACCACTCAGGAGCAGTACGCGTCCTTGTCAACCTACGAGGTTCGATAGTAACTTGATCTGAAGCTTCATGATCATAATCATTAACTTCCTCTTCAACTAATGTAGGCTCCGCAGAAACATCTTTTTGCGCCGCGCTACTCTCTGGTTGAAACAAAGGTTCAACAACCTCATCAAGCTCTATCTTCCTCCCACTCAATTCTTTCGAGAGAAACTCTTCCTCGAGAAATGGCCCGTTTTTAGCAACAAACACTTTGCCCTCGGATTTGAGATAGGAGGTATACCTAGCTTTTTCCTTAGGGTATCCTATGAAGATGCCTTTTACCACTTTGGATTCGAGTTTATCAGACATAAGCGTCGCATTCCCAAATTCTGAAAAATGACAGTTTAGGTTTCTGCCAAACCATAATTCATACGGAGTAAACTCAACGGATTTAGATGGTGCCCTATTTAAAGTGAATGTAGTTGTCTCTAATGCATAACACCAAAACTATAGTGGCAAAACGATAAGAGATATCATAGTATGCACTATATCCAATAGAGCATGACTACAATGTTCGGACACACCATCACACTATGGTGTTCCAGGTCGCGTGAGTTGTGAAAAAACTTCCACATTGTCTTAAGTTGTATACCAAACTCATAACTCAGATATTCTCCTTCACGATCATATCGTAGATATTTTATCTTCTTGTCATGATGATCTCAAACTTCACACTGAATTTGCTTGACCTTTTCAAATGACTCACACATGTGTTTCATTAAGTAAATATACCCATATCTACTCAAATCATCAGTGAATGTAAGAAAATAACGACATCCATCGCACGCTACAAAACTCATTGGATTGCATACATCAACATGTAACATTTCCAATAAGTCACTTTCTCACTCCATCATACCGGAAAATGGGGTCCTTAGTCATCTTGCCCAAGAAGCATGGTTTGCATGTCTCAATCGATTCGAAATCGAATGAGTCCAAAGATCCATAAACATGAAGTTTCTTCATGCGCTTTACACCAATATGACATTTAGCGTCAGTGCCACAAGTATGTGGTACTATCATTATTAACTATGTATCTTTTTGGTATAAATATTATGAACATGTGTATCACTACGATCAAGATTCAATAAACCATTCTTATTGTGTGCATGACCATTGAAAGTATTATTGATGTAAACAGAATAACCATTATTCTCTAACTTAAATGAATAATCGTATTGCAATAAACACAATCTAATCACGTTCATGCTCAACGCAGACACAAAATAAAATTTATTTAGGTTTATCACTAATCCCGAAGGTAGACAAAGCGTGCGATTGTGATCACATCAACCTTGGAAACACTTCCAACACTCATCGTCACCTCACCCATAGCGAGCCTCTGTTTATTCAGTAACTTTTATTTCGACTTACTAACATTTAGCAACCGAACCGGTATCCAATACCCAGGTGCTACTAGAAGTACTAGCAAGCTACACATCAATAACACGGACATCAAATATACTTCTGTCGACGTTGCCAACCTTCTTATCTACCAAGTATCTAGGGTTGTTCCACTTCAGCGACCATTCTCCTCATGATAGAAGCACTTAGTCTCGGGTTTGGGTTCAACCTTGGGTTTCTTCACTCGAGCAACAACTGACTTGCCATCCATGAAGTTTCCCTCCTAGCCCTTGCCCTTCTCGAAACTAGTGGTTCGACTAACCATCAACACTTTATGCTCCTTAATTTCTACCTTCGCGGTGTCAAACATCAAGAATAGCTCAGGGATCATTATGTCCATCACTGGCATTTTATAGTTCATCACAAAGCTCTAGTAGCTTAGTGACAGTGACTTGGAGAACTATATCAATCACAATCTTATCTGGAAGATCAACTCCCACTCGATTCAAGCAATTGTAGTACCCAGAAAATCTGACCACATGCTCACCGATTGAGCTATTCTCCTTCATATTGCAGGCAAAGAATCTTGTTGGAGGTCTCATACCTCTCAACATGGGCACGAGCCTGAGATCCCAATTTCAGCTCTTAGAACATCTCATATGATACGTAACGTTCAAAATGTTTTGGAGCCTCCATTCTAATCTGTAATGCAGGACGCACTGAACTATCAAGTAGTCCTCAAAACGTGCATGTCAGATGTTCACAACATCTACAGACAACGTTTAAGGGCGTGGCGCACCGAGCGGTGCATCAAGGACATAAACCTTCTGTGCAGCAATGAGGACAATCCTCAGATCACGGACCCAGTCCGTATTATTGCTACCATCATCTTTCAACTCTATTTCTCTTGGAACATATAAAAATTCAAGGGAGCTACAGCGCGAGCTAGTAATCTAAAACATAATTTTCAAAGACATTTTGACTATGTTCATGATAATTAGTTTAGTTAATCATATTACTTAAAACTCCCACTCAAATTGACATCCCTCCGGTCATTCAAGTGTCACATGATCCAAATCCACCAACTCAAGTCTGATCATCACGTGAGTTGAGGTGGTTTCAATGGTGAACATCTTCATGTTGATCATATCTACTATATGACTCAACTACTATATGACTCATGTTCGACCTTTCAGTATCTTGTGTTCTAAGGCCATCTCCGTACATGCTAGGCTCGTCAAGTTTAACCCAAGTGTTCTGCAGGTGCAACACTAGCTTGCACCCGTTATATGTGAACGTAGAGTCTATCACACCCGATCATCACATGGTATCTTGACATGATGAACTTTCACAACGGTGCACACTCGGGGGGAACACAATTTATCTTGAAATTAAAGTGAGGGGTCACCTTATAATGCTACCGTCGTCCTCAGCAAAATAAGATGCATAAAAGGATTAACATCACATGCAAATCATAAGTGACATGATATGGCCATGAACTTGTGCTTTTGATCACCATATCCAAAGCATTGACATGATCTCCATCATCACTGGCATGACACCATGATCTCCATCAACGTGTCGCCATCAGGGTTGTTGCGCCGTCTATTGCTTCCATGACTATCGCTAACTCATAGCGATAAAATAAAGCAAAAAACGGCGAAAATAATTAAAGACAACCATATGGCTCCTGTCGGTTGTCGTACTCATTGACATGCAAGTCGTGATATTCTATACAAAACATGATCATCTCATACATCACATATATCTCGTCATTTAATTGGCCATATCACATCACAGCATACCCCGCAAAAACAAGTTAGATGTCCTCTAATTGTTGTTGCATGTTTTACGTGGACGCTACGGGTATCTAGCAAGAACAATTCTCACCTTTGCAAAAACTACAACGGTGATACACAAATTTCTATTCAACCTTCTCAAGGACCGCCTTTGTCGAATCCGGTCCAACTAGAGTAGGAGAGACAGACATCCGCCAACCATCTTTGTGCAACAAAGTTACACGTTAGTCGATGGAACCGGTCTCTCGTAAGCGTACGAGTAAGGTTGGTCCGGGCCACTTCATCCCACAATACCGCTAAATCAAAACTCAACCAAGGGAGGAAGCAATCTGAGCATCGACACCCACAAACTCCTTTGTGTTCTACCTGTGATCTCATCTACACATAGACCTAGCTCCTGATGGCACTCTTGGGGAAGGTTGCATGGGAAACAAAAAAAATTCCTACGCACACGCAAGATCTATCCATGGTGATGAGTATCTATGAGGGGGAGAGTGGATCTACATACCCTTTTAGATTGCTAAGTGGGAAGCGTTAAGAAACGCGGTTGATGTAGTCGAACGTCTTTGTGATCCAAATCGTCGATCGTCTCGCGATCCAATCACGATCCGTCCCGATCTAGCGCCGAACAGATGGCACCTCCGCGTTCATCACACACATAGCTCGATGACGATCTCCGCCTTCTTTATGCCGTGAGAGGGAGCAGAGAGGTAGATGAGTTCTCCGGCAGCGCGACAGCATGGTGGCGATGGTGGTGGAACTATTCCAGCAGGGCTTCGCCTAAGCACCGCTCAAACAATCCAGAGGAAGAGCTATGATCCAGAGGAGAGGGTAGCACACGGCTGATTTTTTATGTTGAAAAACCCTCAATACCTGTAGTATATATAGGAGGAGGGAGGGAGGAGGCTTGGCCCCCAAGGGGCCAACCCTAGCTTCGACCGAAGGGGAGACAGGAGGAGTCCTCCTCCAATCCTATTAGGATTAGGACTCCTTCTCTCCCACTTGGGCCTCCTTCCACCTTTGGGATTCTTCACCCCAATCGTATGGGCCTCTATTGGGGCTTTGGCCAGACCATCAGGGGCTGGTTTACCTCCTCCCACAGCCCATGTAGCCTCTTGGGTCGAGACACCCCTCCCGATGGTCCCCCGGTACCCTCCCGACACTCCCGGTACACTACCGATGAGCCCGAAACTTTTTGGGTGACCAAAATAGGAATTCCTGTATACCAATCATTACCTCCAGAACTCCTCATGACATCCGGGACTCCAAACAACCTTCGATTACCACCATACATAACTCTATACTACCGAAACGTCACCAAACCTTAAGTGTGTAGACCGTGCGGGTTCGAGAACTATGTGGAGATGACCGAGACACCTCTATGGTCAATAACCAATAGCAGGACCTAATGCCCACATTGGTTCCTACGTACTCTATGAAGATCTTTATCGGTTGAACCTCTATGTCAAGGATTCAGTTAATCCCGTATGTCGTTCCCTTTGTTCTTCGGTGTGTTACTTGCCCGAGATTCGATCGTCAGTATCTCTATACCCAGTTCAATCTTGTTACCGGCAAGTCTCTTTACTCGTTCCGTAATACAAGATCCCATCGATAACACTTATTCACATTGCTTTCAAGGCTTATTGTGATATTGTACTATCGAGTGGGCCCTGAGATACCTCTCCGTCACACGGAGTAACAAATCCCACTCTTGATCCATGCCAACTCAACAGACACCCTCGGAGATACCTTTAGAGCACCTTTATAGTCACCGAAATACGTTGTGACATTTGATACACACAAGGTACTCCTAGGGTGTTAGTGAGTTGCATAATCTCATGGTCATAGGAACAGATACTTGACATGCAGAAAACTATAGCAATAAACTGACATGATCATATGCTATGTTTATAGTTTGGGCCCTTTCCATCACATCATTCTCCTAATGATGTGGTCCCATTATCAAATGACGTCTCATGTCCATATCTAGGAAACCTTCAACATCTTTGATCAACGAGCTAGTCTATTAGAGGCATACTAGGGACATGGTGTTATCTATGTATCCACGCAAGTATCTGAGTTTCCGATCAATACAATTCTAGCATGGATAATAAATGATTATCATGAATAAGGAAATATGATAATAATTAATTTATTATTGCCTCTAGGGCCTATTTCCAACAGTAACCACTTTTCAAGTCTATCTTGGAAAATATAGTGGCACCACTAAATTCATCTAGCATGTCATCTAAGCGTGGGATAGGGTGACGGTAGCGAATGGTGATAGCATTTATGGGGCGGCAATCAGAACACATGCACATACTACCATCATGTTTAGGTACTAGGATCACGGGAACCGCACAAGGACTCAAACTCTCGCTAACATGCCCTTTATCTAGGAGTTTTTGGACTTGCGTTTGTATCTCCTTTGTTTCGTGGGGGGTGACGCGATACGGAGCCTTGTTGGTAAGCGGTGCACTGGGGATGAGGTCGATGCGGTGTTCGATCCCTCATTTTGGTGGTAGGCCTGGAGGTAGCTCATCGAGAAACACATCCTGGAATGCATGCAACAATTGAGATAGCACAAGAGGAAGGTGTTGTGAAGGGTTAGGCCGGGTAACATCATCCTTGCACACTATCATGTAGTGAAGGACGGTCGATGGGCTCTCACTCACATCCCTCAAATCTCTTTTGGTGGAAAATAGTACTAGGTCACTCATGTCCCTCATCGTCGAGTCACTCAAATTTGGCTTGTGGCACTCACTCGCTTTGAGGTGGATCACTCTCTCACTTTTCTCTCCATGGTGGGACAAAGCTTGCTTGTCGGCGATCACTTGACTTGGAGACATAGGGAGAAGCACATATTCGGTGCCCTTCATCTTGAAGCTATATTGATTAGTGCGCCCATTGTGTATGGCGCCACGGTCGAATTTCCAAGGTCTCCGAAGGAGGAGGTGGCAAACGGACATGGGCACCACATCACACTCCAAGGTGTCTTCGTAAGCTCCAATCTTGAAGGAAACTTGCATGGTGTGGTCGACTTGTATTGTGCCGGAGTCACTTAGCCGTTGGACCTTGTAGGGGTGAGGATGCTTTTTCTTGATCAAGTGCAACTTGGAGGAAAGTTCTTCACTTGCCAAATTATGGCAACTTCCTCCGTCGCTGATGACCCTGAGGGATCTCCCTTGGATACCGGCCTTGGTGTGGAAGATGTGGCAGCGTTGGTCCTCGTCTTGTTGTTGTTGAAGAGTCAAAACCTTGGATACAACGAGAGTGGGGCTTGGATCATTGTCACAAAAGATTTGAGAGTCTTCATCTTCATTTACTTGCCCGAGCATGGCCACTTGTTCCAAAGCTTCCATCTCTTCTTCACTCATGGAGTCATAGGAGCCGTCATATTGGAGTATCATGGTTCGCCTTGTGGGACACTCACGCATCTTGTGGCCTTCGCCTTGGCACGTGAAACACTTGATGGATCTTGTTTTCACGTCATCCGGTGTTGGTGTAGAGGATGACACTCTTTTTTTGCTTGTAGAGGCATTGCGTGATGATGAAGACGATTTGTCCTTGAAACTTGACTTGCCATCTTTTGGCGTGGAGATTATTGTAGAAGGAGTCGTAGTTGGTGTACCTTGTGTAATTGCACTGTAGGTCTTGTAGTAGATCTTGGAGTACTTGTATTCCTCTTGAACTTGACATTCCTCCTTGGTGGCTTGGTGCACTAGCTCGAGCAAGTTGGAGTAGGGTTGGAAATCCGCAATTTTCTTGACTTGGTAATTGAGACCATTCAAGAAACGTGCCAGAGTTTGCTCATCGTCCTCCTTCACATTTGCTCTTATCATGGCCATCTCCATCTCTTGATAGTACTCTTCCACTGACTTGGTGCCTTGTTTGAGTAGTTGGAGCTTCTTGAAGAGATTGTGATTATAGTGTGTTGGGACGAATCGCGCTCTCATGACTTCTTTCATTTGCTCCCAAGTGGTGATTGGAGGGTCACCTATTTCTCTTCTATGCTCAATCACTTGTTCCCACCAAATGAGCACGTAATCTTGGAACTCGAGTGAAGCCATGGCAATCTTCTTATCTTTTTCATAGTTGTGCAACCAGAATATTTTGTCGACCTTGAGTGCCCAAGAGAGGTAGTCTTCGGGATCGTTTCTTCCGGAGAACTTAGGCATGGAGAACTTGAGGTTGCCAAATCAATTTTCCTCATTGCTGTTGTTGTTGTTGCTGCGATGTCCTTGTCGTGGTGGAGTATAATTTTCTTGTTGACGTTGGCCTTGCCTTGGAGCGTGATCATCCACGTGGTTAATAGGATTTTCTTGGGGATGCACATCTTGTCGTGGAGGGGCATTGTTGTCATGTTGGTCTTGCTCTTGCCTTGGAGCGATCTCATCGATTTGTTGCTCCTCTTGTCTTGGTTGTTGTTGACGTCGGTGTCACATCCGTTGTTGGCGTTCTTGGTCCTCCTCTTGACGTGCATCTTCTTCTTGGTGTTGTCGATCTAGAGCTTCTTGTTCCGCACGAGCTAGTCGGTTGCATTCTTGCTAGGCATGGGTTGATTCGCGAAGCGGCTGTTGTGCCTCTCGTGCTTGTTCTTCATGGCATCGGTCTTCCTCACGACGATGACGTAGGCGATCTTGCCCGTAGGCATATTGCTCATGTTGGTGACAATAGTCACGCTTGTGATGTCTACCTTGAGGCTCGTTGTCGTGGAAACAGTTGAGGTTACTTGAGTCTTGAGAGAGGCGATGTGCGTCACGTTGTTGTGGGAGATCTCGAGGAGGAGGACTCTCGCTGAAGGATTCGTCGGAGGAGTGTTGACTTGCGATGCGCCGTCGAGTTGAGGTAGAAGTGGATTATGTGTGGTTCACCATCAAGGCACTGAGCTCGTCCATTTGTGTTGTCGTGAAGTCCCGTGTCCGCTCCTCAGATTCATGTATGTTGGTGGCGAGGTGCTCGATGCGGGCCATGTTGACATCATGTGCTTGGCGCATTCCCTATTGTGCGGCGAAGAATTGTAGTTTGGTGACGTAGTTGTTCGCGTCATCGTCATGCTCCTCGAATGTCGGGTTCGCCATGGTGTTCCTATCCATGGTACTCAAGCAGATATAAGTGGAAGAATGGGAAAACACAATACCAAATACCATTCCAAAGGATGCAATGAGATCAAGCACTCAATGTGAACTCGTGGAAATAGTAGAATTGGTACCGAGTTTTCCCTTCTCACACCTACAAATTTAATGCTTTTGGAGTAGCTTGGTTAGGATGGTGGCACAAAATTTCAAGCAATTCAAGAATATGATGCAATAAAGTTGAGATAGATTCGCAACCTCGCAAGGAAGACAATGTGAATGAATAGCAATGAGTGAACTCGGAAACACACACATGAAATAGAAAAGTGGGGTTGTGCAATCAAGAAGTGAGCTCAAAATGTGGAATCCACAAAAAACGCTCGTGTTGCACAACTCTAGAGAGTCGGTAGCATGATTGCTCTAATGGGCGTGATACAAACTTGTGCGCAACCTATAAGAAACAAAATGCGTTGTCTTCCTATTCCCGACATGCTATGTATGCGGCACAAGTCACTCGCTTAAGCGATCCACGGTGATCGAGTATGATATGCCAATTTGGTGATGCTAATGTTCTTTTGACCTTGCTTAAAAGCTTCACTTTTCTTTCCTTTAGCAATGATATTTGGATTGTCACTATGTGGGACGTGCACACCAAGATAGCAATTATGTATGTGGGTACTTTGTAACACAAGAGATGATACTAAAATGTATATGCATGCAATTGGAGCTATGCGGAATATGCATCACTAATGTGCACAAGTAGCGTGGCCCGATAATACTCAATGGCTAGTATCGATAGGCAAGTAACACAAATAGGCTAGGAGTAACAATACAATAGCAAGGGTACAAATCAAGAGTGTCGTCACGGTTATCATCCTTGCTTACGGTGTAGTGTCAACGAAAAGGTGGTTGGTGATGATCCGGGGTGATGATGAGCGGCGATGTTGATGAAGAACCACTCCTAATTAGCTGAAACACCTTAGGAAGTGGCGGGGCTCACTACTCAAAATCTCAAATGCAAAATGTTTGCAGAACAAATGGTGGCAAAATGGTGGAAGAAGTGGTGGGAAACAGCCAAAAATCTCTCAAAAACAGGGCAAAGCAGCTTTGCTAGTTGCGAGGTGCCGGATGTCCGGGCCACTTGCTGGATGTTCGGGGGCCGGATGTCCGGGATTCAGGCCGGATGTCCGGGATGCCCGATCCAGATTGGATCTCAGATTTCCCTATGAACTAGAGGATGAACACGATTTTTTTTGGCGAATTGGAGGGGCATTTGGTGGTGCAAATTGATGGAGATGATGGGGGAATGATAGAGCCACTAGTCCTCTACGAAATCCACGAACCCAAAACAACAAAATCTCATGAAATCCAAGAAATTTTGGGTAGGGCTATTTTTGTGGGAATTTTCAAATTGGGACAAAATTAAACGAAATTAGGCTAGCAAACGATGGGGGAGACTCCAAATTCGTGATAAACATGGCTCATGATACCAATATGATACAGGGCAAGACCCGCGGTGGACGATCTTTCACGAATTGAAGGGGGGAAACACGAGGAACACGAAGAACATGGGGAATAATGAGAGGAAACACTCAAGGACAAACTCAATCACACATCCACTAGATCCATAATAACATAAGGAGAACGAGATCCCAAATCAACCAACAATACAAGTAGCGGTACGTGACCTCCCACTCCGGAGGAGGGGCCTTGATATCCCAGAGGATCTTCCCTCTAGAGGGGCCTTGGCATCACTTGGATCTTCTCCCAAAGGAGGTCAAACTCCTCAAGAGAGACAAGTAATGGAGCTAAGCTCAAGAGCAAACATTATCTAACCCTAGAGAGAGGGGGAGGAGGTCCTTATATAGTACTAGGGGAAAGGGGTGAAATAGGGGGTACATGGCCCTTTGGCCCAAGTCTGCCCACAAAGGGGCCGGATGTCCGGGGCTTCAATGGGGGGCGGATGTCCGGGATCAGATCCTGGACGTCCGGGCTGGCAGGGGTGGATTCCATTCGAACTGGACACGGGCATGCCGGATTTCCGGGGCGATGCCGGATGTCCAGTGTTGTAGCTTTGGCCTGGGTGTTGTGGGGGTTCCCAGGTGCCAGATGTCTAGGCTTGGGGCCGGATGTCCGGGGCGTGGGAGGTGATCTTGCCTTCCCTTGGTCCTCATGTTTGTGCGTCTTCGGATCTGTCTTCATGGTGGCTTGGCCTTCACTCCGAGCATCTCCTAGGTTGTCTCCATAGTACCTAATCACGCAAAAAGTCTCCACTTGAGGTAGCATCCATGTTCCGAGAGCATCAAAGGGAGAATCATAAAGGAGGGATGCCACCTCGTTTGTAATGGCTCGTGCACGGGCTCTTGTCATGGGGCCTTTCGTAGCTTGAGGTGTTGGTGACGGGTCCATGGTGGTGCTCATGGGATGCTCCACATCACAATCTGAGCATCAACGCCCACAAACTCCTTTGTGTTCTACTCGTGATCTCATCTACGCATAGACCTACCTCTTATACCACTGTTGGATAACATTGCATGGGAAACAAAAAAATCTTGTGCACACGCAAAATCTATCCATGGTGATGAGCATCTACGAGAGGGAGAGTGGATCTACATACCCTTGCAGATCGCTAAGAGGGAAGCGTTAAGAAACGCGGTTGATGTAGTCAAATGTCTTTGCGATCCAAATCGCTAGCCGTCCCATCATCCCATCACAATCCGTCCCGCGATCCAATCACGATCCGTCCCGCGATCCAATCATGGTCATTCTGATCTAGCACCGAACAGACGGCACCTCCGCGTTCAGCACACGTACAACTCGATGACGATCACCACATCCTTGATCCAGAAAGCGAGGGTGGAGAGGTAGATGGGTTCTCCAACAGCACAATGGCATGGTGGCGGTGGTGGTGGAGCTGATCCGGTAGAGCTTCGCTAAGCTATACCGAACATATCTAGAGGAGAAGCAATCTAGAGGGAGAGAGGGCAGCGTGTGGCTTTTTCTGTTTGCGGCTGCCCTCTTTCTACCTCCATATATATAGGGAATGGGAGGAGGGGCGCCCCTAGATCCAATCTAGGAGTGGCGGCCAAGGCAAAGGGGGAGGCGCCCCCTAGGGAAACCCTAGGGTGGCTTAGCCCCCAAGTTACCTAGTGGAAGCCCCTTAGATGGGCTCCCCCACCCTTGGCTGCAGTGGGCTAGGGTTTAGGTGGCGTCCAGCCCCCATGTGGCCTGGTGTGCCCCCTCCCCTTGGCCCATAAGGCCCCCAACACTTGTCGCCCCCCCCCCCACACACACACACACCCAAACACCTTTTGGTACTCCCGGTCATAACCCAGTACCCCGGGAACGCTTCCGGACTCCAATTCCCTTCGTCCTATATATCAATCTTCACCTCCGGACCATTCCGGAGTTCCTCGTCAGGTCCAGGATCTCATTTGGGACTGCGAACAACCTTCGATCACTAACACATATAACTCAATACTACCAAAATGTCACTAAACCTTAAGTGTGCAGACCTTGCAGGTTCAAGAACTATGTAGACATGACCAAGACACCTCTACGGTCAGTTACCAATAGCAGGACCTGGATGCCCATATTGGTTCCTACATATTATACGAAGATCTTTATTGGTTGAACCTCTATGTCAAGGATTCAGATAATCCCGTATGATGTTCCCTTTGTTCTTCGGTATGTTACTTGCCCGAGATTCGATCGTCGGTATGTCTATACCTAGTTCAATCTCGTTACCGAAAAGTCTCTTTACTCATTCCGTAATACAAGATCTCGTGGCTAACTCTTTAGTCACATTGCTTGCAAGGCTTATAGTGATGTTGTATTACCGAGTGGGCCCTGAGATACCTCACCTTCACACGGAGAAACAAATCCCAGTCTTGATCCATGCCAACCCAACATACACCCTCGGAGATACCTATAGATCACCTTTATAGTCACCCAGTTACGTTGTGACGTTTGATACACACAAGGTACTCCTCCGGTGTCAGTGAGTTGCATGATCTCATGGTCATAGGAACTGATACTTGATATGCAGAAAACTATAGCAATAAACTGACACGATCATGTGCTATGTTCATAGTTTGGGTCTTGTCCATCACATCATTCTCCTAATGATGTGATCCCGTTATCAAATGACATCTCATGTCCAAGGCTAGGAAATGTTAACCATCTTTGATCAACGAGCTAGTCTACTAGAGGCATACTAGGGACACAGTGTTGTCTATATACCCACACATCTATTTAGTTTCCAATCAATACAATTATAGCACAGATAATAAACCATTGTCATGAACAAGGAAATATAATAATAAAACATTTATTATTGCCTCTAGGGTATATTTCCAACAAACACAAGAGACCAAAAGGTCGAACATGAGTCCTATAGTAGATATGATCAACATGGAGATGTTAACCATTGAAACCACCTCATCTCACGTGATGATCGGACTTGGGTTTGTGGATTTGGATCATGACACGCTTAGACAACCTGAGGGATGTTGATTTGAGTGGTAGTTCTTAAGTAATATGATTAATTGAACTCATTATCATGAACACAGTCAAAGTGTCTTTGCTAATTATCTTGTAGATTAATAGCTCGTACTGTAGCTCCCCTGAATTTTGATATGTTCCTAGAGAAAAAGTAAGATGGTAGTAGCAATTATGCGGACTGGGTCCGTAAACTAAGGATTGTCCTCGTTGCTGCACAGAAGGCTTATGTCCTTGATGCACCATTCGGTGCGCCACCCCCTCTAGCATCGTCTGTGGATGTTGTGAACATGTGACAGACACATTCTGATGACTACTTGATAGTTCAGTGCGTCATGCATTACGGCTCAGAATTGAGGCACCAAAGACATTTTGAATATCACGGAGCATATAAGATGTTCCAAGAGCTGAAATTGAGATTTCAGGCTCACACCCGTGTTGAGAGGTATGAGACCTCCAACAAGATTCTTTGCCTACAAGATAAAGGAGAATGTCTCAATGGGTGAGCATGTGCTCAGATTGTCTGGGTGCTACAGTCGCTTGAATCAAGTGGGATTTGATCTTCCAAATAAGATATTGACATAGTTCTCCAACTCACTACCACCAAGCTACTGGAGCTTCGTGATGAACTATAACATGCCAGGGATGGAGAAGATGATCCCTGAGCTATTCGCGATGTTTGACACCGTGAAGGTAGAAATCAAGAAGGAGCATCAAGTGTTGATGGTTAGGAAAACCTCTAGTTTTGAGAAGGGCAAGGGCAAGAAGGGAACCTTCATGAATGGCAAAGCCTGTTGCTACTCCAGTGAAGAAACCCAAGGTTGAACCCAAAACCGATACTAAGTGCTTCTATTATGAGGAGAACCGACACCAAAGCGGAACTAACCTAGATACTTGGTAGATAAGAAGGCTGGCAATGTCAACAGAAGTATATTCGATATATGTGTTATTGATGTGTACCTTACTAGTACTGCTAGTAGCACCTGGGTATTAGATGTCGATTCAGTTGCTAAAAGTTGGTAGCTCGAAATAAAAGATGCAAAATAAATAGAGAATAACTAAGGGTGAGGTCACGATGTGTGTTGGCAGTATTTCCAAGGTTGGTGTGATCACCATCGCATGCTCCCTCTACCTTCAGGATTGGTGATGAACCTAAATAAATGTTATTTGGCATGATTAGATCGTGTTTATTGCGATACAGTTATTCATTTAAGTCAGAGAATAATGGTTATTCTGTTTACATCAATAATACCTTCAATGGTCATGCACCCAATGTGAATGGTTTATTGAATCTCGATCATAGTTATACACATGTTCATAATATTTATGCCAAAAGATGCAAAGTTAATAATGCTAGTACCACATACTTGTGGCACTGACACCAAGGTCATATTGGTGTAAAGCGCATGAAGAAACTCCATGTCGATGGATCATTTGACTCACTCGATTTCGAATTGGTTGAGACATGCAAACCATGCCTCTTCGGCAAGATGACTAAAATCTCATTTTCCGATTTGATGGAGCGGTCAAGTAACTTATTGGAAATGATACATGTTGATGTACGGGGTCCAATGAGTGTTGAAGCGCGCAGTGGATATCGTTATTTTCTTACCTTCACTCGTGATTTGAGTAGATATGGGGATATTTACTTAATGAAACACTAGTCTGAAATGTTTGAAAAGTTCAAGCAATTTCAAAGTGAAGTTGAAGATCATCATGTAAAGAAGACAAAATGTCTACGATATGATCATGGAGGTGGATATCTGAGTTACGAGTTTGGTATGCAACTTAAGACAATGTGGAAATTGTTTCACAACTCACGTCGCCTGGAACACCACAGTGTGATGGTCTGTCCGAACGTCGTAGTCATGCTCTATTGAATATGGTGCATACTATGATATTCCTTATTGTTTGCCACTATCGTTTTGGGGTTATGCATTAGAGACAACTACATTCACTTTAATAGGGCGCCATCTAAATCCGTTGAGATGACACCATATGAATTATGGTTTGGTAGAAACCTAAGCTATAATTTCTTAAAGTTTTAGTGTCGCGACGCTTATGTGAAAAGGTTTCAACCTGATGAGGTCGAACCCGAAGCGGACAAATGCGTCTTCATAGAATACCCTAAGTGAACGGTTGGCTATACCTTCTATCTCAGAACCAAGCGCAAAGTGTTTGTTGCTAAAAACGGGTCCTTTCTCGAGAAAGAGTTTCTCTCAGAAGAATTGAGTGGGAGGAAAGTAGAACTTGATGAGGTTATTGAACCCTCACTTCAGTTGGATGGTAGCTCGACGCAGAAATATGTTTCTATAGTGCCTACGTCAAATGAAGAGGAAGCTAATGATGATGATCATGAAACTTTGGATCAAGTCACTACCGAACCTCATAGGTCGACAAGGACACGTACTACTTGAGTTGGAGGTCATGTTGTTAGACAACAGTGAACCTACGAGCTATGAAGAAGCGGTGGTGGGCCTGGATTCCAACAAATGGCTAGGAGCCATGAAATCTGAGATAGGATCCATGTAAGAAAACCAAGTATGTTCTTTGGTATACTTGCCCAAACGGCAGACCATTGAGTACAAATGGGCCTTTAAAAAGAAGACAGACATTGATTGTAAATGCCACCATTTATAAAGCTCGACTTGTCACAAAGAGGTTTCTAACAAGTTCAAGGAGTTGCTGCATTTTTAGATTATGAAATCTGGCAGATGGATGTCAAAATAGAGTTTCCTTAACGGTTACCATGAGGAAAGGTACCGGAAGATTTTGTCGATCCTAAGGATGCTGAAAGGCATGCGAGCTTCAGCGATCCATTTATGGACTGGTGCAAGCATCTCGGCTTTAGAATATACGCTTTGACGAGGTGATCAAAGTTTTTTGATTTATACAAAGTTTATGAGAAACTTGTATTTACAAGAAAGTGAGTGGGAGCACTATAGAATTTCTCATGAGTATATGTCGATGACATATTGTTGATCGAAAATAATGTGGAATTTCTGGCAAGCATAACTGGTTGTTTGAACGAATTTTTTCAAAGGAAGACCTAGATAAAGCTACTTAAATATTGAGCATCAAGATCGATGGAGATAGATCAAAACTCTTGATAAAACTTTCAATGAGGACATACCTTGAAAAGATTTTGAAGGAGTTCAAAATAGATCAGTCAAAGAAGGAGTTCTTGGCTGTATAGTAGGGTATGAATTTGATTAAGACTCAAAGCTCGACCATGGTAGAAGAAAGAGATAGGACGAAGGTCGTCCCCTATGCCTTAGCCATAGGCTCTATACAGTATGCCATGTTGTGTACGACACCTATGTGTGCCTTGCTACGTGTCTGGCAAGGGGGTACTAGTGTGATCCAAAAGTGGATCACTGGACAGCAGTCAAAATTATCCTTAGTAACTAGAGGACTAAGGAGATGTTTCTCGATTATGGAGGTGACAAAGAGTTCATCGTAAAGGGTTACGTCGATGCAAGCATTGACACCAATCTGGATGACTCTGAGTAGCAGACCAGATACGTATAGTGGACCAGCCATTTGGAATAGCTCCAAGTAGGGCATAGTAGCATCATCTATGATATGACATAGAGATTTGCAAAGTGCGCACGAATCTGAATGTTGCAGACCCGTTGACTATAAAGCCTCTCTCACAAGCAAAACATGATCGAATCCTAGAACTCATTGGGTGTAAATCACATGGTGATGTGAACTAGATTATTGACTCTAGTGCAAGTGGGGGACTATTGGAAATATGCCCTAGAGGCAATAATAAATTGGTTATTATCATATTTCCTTGTTCATGATAAACGTTTATTATCCATGCTGATCGAAAACTCAGATACATGTGTGGATACGTAGTCAACCCCATGTCCCTAGTGAGCCTCTACTAGACTAGCTCGTTGATCAAAGATGGTCAAGGTTTCCTAACCATAGACAAGATTCGTCATTTGATAACGGGATCACATCATTAGGAGAATGATGTGATGGACAAGACCCAACCATAAGCATAACAGTTGATCGTGTCACTTTATTGCTACTTCTTTATCCATGTCAAGTATTTGTTCCTACGACCATGAGATCACGCAACTCCCTAACACCAGAGGAATGCCTTGTGTTTATCAAACATCACAACGTAACTGGGTGACTATAAAGGTGCTCTACAAGTATCTCCGAAGGTGTCTGTTGGGTTGGCGTGGATCGAGACTGGGATTTGTCACTTCGTATGATGGAGAGGTATCTCTGGGCCCACTCGGTAATACAACATCACAAGAAGCTTGCAAGCAATGTGACTATGGAGTTAGTCATGGGATCTTGTATTAAGGAGCGAGTAAAGAGACTTGCCAGTAACGAGATTGAACTAGGTATGGACATACCGACATTGAATCTCGGGCATTGAACATACCGATAGACAAAGGGGACTGCATACGGGATTACCTGAATCCTTGACATCGTGGTTCGATCGATAAAGATCTTCGTAAAATATGTAGGAGCCAATATAGGCATCCAGATTCCGCTATTGGTTATTGACCAGAGAGTGTCTCGGTGATGTCTACATAGTTCTCGAACCCGTAGGGTCTGCACACTTAACGTTCGGTGACGATTTGGTATTGTTGAGTTATGTATGTTGGTGACCGAAGGTTGTTCGGACTCCTTGATGTCACGAGGAGCTCCGTAATGGTCTGGAGGTAAAGATTTATATATGGGAAGTCATATTTTGGCTACCGAAAAAGTTTCAGGTTTTTTTGGTATTGTACCAGGAAGCTTCTAGAAGGTTCCGGAAACTTCCTAAGGAGTCTGGAAGTCCACCAAGGGTTCCACCACATCCTAAGGGTTTGCATGGGCTGAGGGGAGTCGCCCTGGACTTATTGGGACAGGCGCACAAGTCCCTTAAGGCCCATGTGGCTTGGGAGAGGTGGAAAGTCCACATGGTTTTGGAAAGGGAGGGAATTGGACTAGGAGTCCAACTCCTTCCTCTTGGCTGCACCCTAGGGCTTGGAGGGGCTGATCTCCATGTCTTTCCACCTATATATAGAGAGGCGAGGGGTGCCCCAAGATCACACACGAAGCCCTTGGCGCCCCCCTCTCTCTTCCTAGATCGTTTTCTCCTCCGTTCACGGTTTTGGTAGCGATAGGCGTAGCCCTGTCGGGATAGCACCACCACCGCCGACGCCACACCGTCGTGTTGCCGGAGAACTCGCTCGCTGGATTGAGGAGGCGGAGACATCATCGAGATGTATGTGTGCTGAACGCGGAGGTGTCGTCTGTTAGGGATATTCATCCGGGATGAGACCCGCCCAATTGATCTGGGTCATGCGGTTGGTAGATTACAGTAGCTCCAGGAGGAAAGCATAACTAGTAGGCTGGAGGACCAGAGCCAGAAGGCCATATGTAACTCGGTGGACTTAAGCCATCGGGAGAGACTTGTCAGATAAGGCATGTTTTGTTAGAGGTGAGGTCGGTTGGTAAGTTTAACCCGACCCGGACTCTTGTAAGCCCAGGAGCCTGACCTGTGTATATAAGGGTGGCTTGGCCATGAAACAATTGATCAAGAGCTAGGTCAAGAGAATTCGCTCCCTTGTAATCGATACACAATCAATACAACACAAAGCAGGACGTAGGCTTTTACCTCTTTCCGAGGGGCCGAACCTGGGTAAACCCTTGTCTCTCGATTCTGATCAACCCCTTCGAGTTCACCGCCTTAACGATGGCCTCGAACCTAAGTCCGTTGACCCGGACATCTGCCATGACAAATCCAGGACAATTGGCGCCTACCGTGGGGCTAGCGCTCGGTGGTGTAAGGTTCTCGAAGGGATCGCTTGCATAGATCGAGGGATACATCGTTGGCAGGATGACCAAGAGTCGTCACGACAAGCTCTACATCGACGACATCTGCTGGGGCCCCGAGGCCGACTCAATCAAGTACAGGTACCGGGTCCCCATTGGTGGAATTCACATTTTCATTGGCAAGATCCACGGATCTGAACCCGTGCCGGACATCTGCACCGACCTCGTCAAGCCGGCCCGGCGCGCAACCCGCCCGTGTTAACCCGGGCAAGAAGCATGTCTTCGTCGGCTTTACCCAAGGCAGAGAGCTTGAAGGATCCATGTCAGGGGAAGTAACACTCATCTGCTCAAAGGATGGCTCCTCGAGCGGAGAGACGGAATCAATCTATCAGCTTCACAACGGCAAACTTGGGGTCTACATCGAGCATTACCCCGAGTCAGAATACCATGAGCCGGAGGAGTATGAGTCACCGAACCATGCTGCTATTTTCATGGCGGGTTCTGTGGCAGCACACAACAGTACGGCCGCTGGTGCGGCCGGGTCTGAAGCTGATAGGCCACCAGCTCAAGTTCTTTTGGATCCGATGAACGAGCTTGCCGCATTGTTGAAGGCTGAGGTCACTATTGAAAACCAAGCGGCCCGTAACACGGAGATCACAAGGTTGAAGGACCAGATGGACGGAGTCCAATAGGAGATCAATGCGATGAATGCTGAGATGGATGCTGACTCAGAGCGCCTTAGGGCAGAGGCTTTTCATTTGGAATTAGAGCAGCAATCTGTAGCGGCGGTTCATCGGATGAGGCATCAGTCGCGTTTACTAGAGCAATATGAAGCCAGAAATCTGTTCAACACGCCAGGGACGGGATGGAACATGCCCCTAACCATAACCCGGACGACGGAACTACTTGGAGGCTGGGCGGCGGTTCAGCGTCAGCATCCAGGCCCGCCCCGCCTTAACCAGGTCACGCCCTAGTATTTTCCGATGCTATTGGGTCATTATTCTAACCCGGTGGAGAACATGGTGGCAGCGGCGACCAGGCTTGGTACAATCCCAATCCCCGATGAGGCACCTTTTGCAGAGGAAGTGTGGAACGCCATTAGGTACCTATAGACAGCGGTGACCCGGTAGGAGAAGTGTACCTACAGCCGGAGTCGTGTGCATTCAACCCCCATCCCAAGCCACAGCTATAGCCGGCGTTATGAGTCGCCGGCGGTTTCCAGTAGTGATCGACATCAAAACCCACCAAGGAACGATCAGCCGGTTCGTGATGCTCAAGCGTTGGTAGATCAGGCAAGGTCCTAGCGAGAGGTCACGGCTCTGGCAGCTACGATGGCTTATCAAGAACCCACAGTCGCACCCTTCATCTCAGTAGGAGATGGCTTAACTTCTAGGGCTGTGGGAGTGACGTGCTTAGCGCCGGCTTTGCAAAATGAGCGCATGCCGAAAGACTTCAAAGGTCCTCGGAAGGTGCCCAATTATACTGCTGGCCTACCTCCAGAGGCGTGGATTGAAAGTTATGAATTTGCTATGGAGATGTTGGATGTTAGTGATGCAGTGTGTGCCAAGTATTTCAGCATGATGCTAGAGGGCCCGGCTCATACGTGGTTGAAAGGTTAGCCACCCAACACCATTAACACCTAGGTCGAGTTAAAGGCGAAGTTCAATTTCTAGGGAACGTGCAAGCAGCCCATGACGATTGTGCATTTGGATCATTGCGTTCAGCGTGAGGATGAATCGGCTCATCATTGGGTCCGGTGATTCTCGACCATCATCCACTCTTCTGATAATATCATGGCGTCTCAAGCAGTTCTAATCCTGGAGAAAAATTGTCACTTCACGCCATTGAAGCATAAGCTTGGCCAGCTCAAGCGCACATGTCAGGACATGGGGGAACTCATGACGGCCCTCACCAAGTATGTGGACTCTCACGACACGAAGGATGCTGGTTCTGATGATGAGAAATGGGCCAAGTGCAAGCAGAATAACAACGGCAAGGGTCAGTCGCAGAACGGTGGAGCAAACAATAATAATGGCAACGGTGGAAAGCGGAAGAACCAGGATGGTGAGTCAGAATTAGTGGCCAATGCCAACACTGGGAATAACCGCGGCAAGGGCAATAACAAGACGTTGTTTAAACGCAAGACTCCTAACTTGGAGACAATGTTGAATGATCCTTGCCTGAAGCACAGCCGTCCAGATCAACCGTCGAGTCATGCTTGGAAGGATTGTTGGATCATGAGAGAATATCAAAACTATGGCAGTAACCAGCATCCAAGCGGCAGCGGGCCATCCGGCGGGTCAAGTCCTTCCGGGTCTGGTTTTGGTACATGCGCCTCAGGTTCAGGCCATCAGGGCCAAGGAAACCATGGAGGGAATAATCAACAATCCGGCAGTGGAGGTTAGCAGCAAAATAACCACTCTGGGTTCCAGAGTAATCCCAAGTAGCTTAACTCTGGCCAGTACCATGTCTCACAACCTGGCTTGACAAGTGAGACCGAAAGTTATGCAAGCAGGCAGTTAACGCAGCTATGCCGGCTCTCCCGCAATATTTGAAGTGGTGTGAGTGTGATATCACCTGGACCAGGGAGGATCGCCTGCTGTGTCTGGATAACCCGGGGCATTTGGCTCTGGTGGTTGCCCCAAGTGGGAGGATATGTGTTCACCAAGGTTCTGATGGATGGTGGCAGCATCATCAACATTATGTATTATGACACTTTCCGCCGGATGAATTTGCTTGACAAAGATATTAAGCCTTCTTCAACAGTTTTTCATGGCGTGGTGCGTGGGAAGTCGGCTTATCCGGTGGACAAGATTTCATTGGAGGTTGCTTTTGGAGATGAATTCAATTATAGGGTGGAGTCTCTGTGGTTTGAAGTGGTCAAGATTAAGAGCTCATATCACGCTCTGTTTGGACGACCGACTTATGCCAAATTCATGGCTAGGCCTTGCTAGGTTTATTTGCAGCTGAAGATTCCCGGGTTAAACGAGACGATCACGGTGCATGAAGACCGGAAGACGGTTGCTGAGTGTGAAGAAGGGGATGTAGCTTATGTAGAATCCAGTTGTGCGGAGGCAGAGCTCAAGTTTTATAAGGAGACTGTCGACCCAGCGGATATGACCCCGTTGAAAAAGCCTAACACAGAGTCTGATCCACCGCTTAAATTTGCGGCAGATGATACCAAGTTGGTGGACTTCATGCCTGGTGATTCATCGCAGCAGTTCACTATTGGGGCTAATATGGATCCCAAATAGGAAAGCACGCTCATCAAGTTCAACCGTGAGAATCGGGACATCTTTGCATGGAAACCTTCTGACATGCCGGGTGTACCAAGAGAACTCGCTGAGCACCATCTTAATGTGGATCCTAAGTTTAAGCCAATTAAGAAGTTTCTACGCTGATTCAATGAGGAGAGGCGGAAGGCTATTGGCGAAGAGGTGGCCCAGCTCTTGGCTGCAGGGTTCATCGTTGAAGTGTTTCACCCGGAGTGGCTCACTAACCTGGTGCTGGTGCTTAAGAAGAACGGGATGTGGCGTATGTGCATGGATTACACGGGCCTTAACAAAGCGTGTCCGGTTGACCCGTTTGCTCTCCCCCGTATTGATCAAATCATTGATGCGACGGCGGGTTGTGAGAGTATGTTTTTTGGATGGTTATTCAGGATATCACCAGATCAAGATGGCGGTTAAAGACCAAGAGAAGATAGCTTTTATTATGCCTTTTGGTGCTTTCTGCTATGTATCTATGCCTTTTGGGCTTAAGAGTGCCCAGGCGACTTACCAGCCTTGTGTGCAGAATTGTCTTCATGGTGAGATTGGGCGCAACGTTCACGCTTACGTAGATGATATTGTGGTCAAGTCAAGGAAGAAGGAGACTTTGTTGGATTACCTGAAAGAAACCTTTGACAATTTGCGGGTCTACAATATGATGCTTAACCCGGCAAAGTGTGCTTTCGGTGTACCTGCAGGCAAGCTCTTGGGGTTCTTAGTCTCGGAGCATGGCATTGAAGCTAACTCGGACAAAATAAAGGCTATTACTTCCTTGTCTAAGCCGGTGTGCATCAATGACATTCAGCGCCTGGCGGGCCATATTGCTGCACTAAACCGGTTCATAAGCCGCCTGGGCGAGAAAGCCATTCCTTTATACGAGATGATGAAAAAGACAGATGACTTCGTCTCGAGCAAGGCTGCGGATGAGGTGCTTGAGGCGCTCAAGAAGTAGCTGGTTGAGCCGCCGGTGTTGGCTACTCCGGCTGAGAAGGAGCCGCTGCTCTTGTATGTGGCGGGTAACAACAGGGCAATCAGCGCCGTGATCATTGTGGAGCGTAAGGAGGCAGGGAAAGAGTATCCCATTCAGAGGCCGGTTTACTATGTTAGCGAGATGTTCATAGAATCCAAGCACATGTATCCGCATTGGCAGAAGCTGGTCTATGGGGTGTTAATGGCGAATCGCAAGTTGAAGCATTACTTCCTTAGACATCAGATCATGGTGGTTAGCTCTGCCCCCTTGGGAGATATTATCCAAAATAGAGAAGCCACGGGCAGGATTGCTAAGTGGGTACTTGAGCTTGGGCCCCTCAATCTTAAATATGCGCCTCACACGTCTGTAAAATCTCAAGCCTTGGTGGACTTCATAAATGATTGGACAGAAAGTCAGTCACCTGAGGAGAAGCCGGATCACACATACTGGACAATTCACTTTGATGGATCCAGGCAATTGGAAGGCTCGGGGGCTGGCGTTGTTTTAACTTGCCCACGAGATGAAAAGTTCTGTTATGTTTTGAGGCTAATGTTTCCTTGTACTAACAATGCAGCAGAATATGAGGCATTGCTTCATGGGCTCTGAGTGGCCAAGGAGATGAACTTGAGCCGGGTCCGATGTCTTGGCGACTCAGACCTAGTGGCTCAGCAACTCTCTGGCACATGGGACTCGAAATACCAGCGTATGGCGGCTTACCGCCAGGCGGTTGATATCATTGCTGGCCACTTCAAGGGTTATCAAGTGGGTCATATTGATCGGCGCAAGAACGAGGCAGCTGATGCGTTATCCAGACTAGGGTCCCAACGTAAGCTGGTGCCACCTAATGTGTTCTTGGACGTATTGCATCACCCGTCAGTCAAGTTACCGTTGGAGGAGGACTTGGATGTACCTGAACCGGAGGGGGAATTGGTGGCGGCTCTCCATGCGACCCCCGATTGGACACTGCCCTACCTGGCATAATTTACTCACGGTGAGTTACCTCAAGTTGAGACCCTGGCGCGTCAGATCTCAAGGCGGTCCAAATCTATGATTATCAAGGACGGCGAGTTACATCGGTGCAATGTGACTCGTGTTTTTTAGCGTCGCGTCACGCCTGATGAGCGCCGTGAAATCTTACAAGAAATCCATGCTAGCGATTGTGGTCATCACGCAGGGTCAAAATCATTGGTGGCCAAGGCTTTCCGCCACGGTTTTTATTGGTTAACGGCTCGTAAAGATGTAGAGGACCTAGTTAGTAAGTGTGTCGGGTGTCAGAAATTTGGACGCCGTGCTCATGTGCCAGCTCAAGAATTACGGATAATTCCAATCACCTGGTCGTTCGCAGTCTGGGGGCTTGATATGGTAGGACCTTTCAAAAGGTCCAAGGATAAGAAGACCCACCTCTTGGTGGCAGTTGACAAGTTTACTAAGTGGGATTAGGCTAAGCCGGTCAGTAAATGTGATGCTGCAACGACGGTTCAGTTCGTCAAAAAGCTGATTTTTTGTCATAGTATCATCACTGATAATGTCGCGAATCTGTTCAAGGGGTGTATGAAGGACTTCTGTGATGAGGAGCATATACGCCTTGATGTGTCTTCAGTGGCTCACCCCCAGTCTAATGGTCAAGCTGAGCGTGCTAACCAGGAAATTTTGAGAGGTATTAAACCCCGGCTTATGGTTCCTTTGGAGCGCATGTCGGGTTGTTGGGTGAAAGAGTTGCCATCTATTCTTTGGAGCATAAGAACCACCCCCAACATGTCAACAGGATTTACTCCTTTTTTCATGGTTTATGGCGCAGAAGCAGTTCTCCCTAGTGATATACGGCATGATTCGCCCAAGGTGGTGGCTTACGTGGAAACTAACAATGAGGCGACACGCTAGGATGCTTTGGAGGCCTTAGATTAAGAACGGGATCTTGCAGTCACTCGTTCGGTGATTTATCAGCACGACCTCCGTTGCTATCATAGCCATAGGGTCAAGACCCAGACGTTTCAAGAAGGCGACCTAGTACTCCATTTAATTCAAGACTAGAAAAATATGCACAAGTTATCACCTCATTGGGAAGGACCGTTCGTGATCAGTAGGAATCTCAATAACGGATCTTATTATCTCATAGACATACAGGAGAGTGACAAGTCTCGCAATTCTGGTGAAGAGACCAAGAGGCCATGGAATATTGCTCACCTTCGGCCATATTACACTTAAGCCGCCAGCCGGCTCTCATCAATATACATACATATGTCATTGTACGAATCATCTTGTATGATATAATAAAGTGGGCATCCCCATGATTAGGGGCCTCTGTCGTGTTGTCCACACTGAGTGTCATGACAAGGAGTTAATCCTTCATTAGGTCATTTGGGGGCTTTTAAACCCCCTTCGACAGGCTTTTTATGCCATCAGGAGTCGATCCTTAATCTGATTCTCTAACGCGGGCTTTTAAACCACTCTTGCCCAAATTTAAAATATAAAAGGAGTTGATCCTTTAAACTGGTCATTGGGGGACTTTCGGCCCTAAAGGTTAAGCTTATTACCTCCTCTTGACCCGGCTTTCTGCCATCTCCGAGTTATACCTGCATGTTTTGCAACTTGCTACTCCACCATGTGACCCGTCGAACTCTTGACAGTTAATCTTGATAAGAGACCCTAAACTTTTTTAAAGTTAACCTCGCACAAAGACACTAAACTTGTCAAGGTTTAAAAGGCGGCTTTTGTCACGAGAGAGCTGACTTACAGTGAGCGAGCACAAACTCGTCTTGTTTACCGTATCCCCTCTGCTATGTGGCCTGTTCGTACTCTTAGCAATGTCAATCTTTTAAAGACCCTAAACTTGCTAAGGTTTAAATGACATATTTATGTCACATGAGGCCCGGTTTACAAGTTCTCGGGCTTTCCGCCTTGTTTCTTCAGAGACAAAAATATTTTCATAAAAAAATAGAAAAAAGTTTTCTTATCTTGTCGCGCCTTTAAAGCCGGCTTATAGGATGAGGCATACGATTGTTCGTTCTTGTAGGTGCTCTCATGATAAGGTTCTAAATCTTGGGAAATTTTTGGCCTGGCCCATGGAGTGCAAGCCGCCCAGCGAGTCAAAACAACTAGTACTCCTATATAAAAAGTTGAGTTTGCTGAATCGCCAGCAAAGCTTTCAAGCATAAAATATTGCAAGTGCAGGAACAGGCAATCAAGAGTTTCTCTATGGCTATTACAAAACTCTCCAGGAGCCCAAAATAGAAGCGGACTTAAAGTTTCTATACACTTCCAACCTCGGCGGCTCAGCTGGCCGGGTCACCTTCAGTCAGGTTCAACGGGTTTCAACTCGTCGGCGGATCATCCTGCGCCAGGTCTTTGACTTCTTCGATGTGAAGGTTGTCCACATCCCAGTTGTAGTTTAATAAAGGTCAAACTGAGCCTTGTCAAAGAGGGGGGGCGGGTCAACTTTAGGAGCGAAGAATGGCTTACGGCGTGTAGGAATTAAGTCCTTGGCTTCAAAAGTTGGGCAGCGTATCCATTTGCTATCTGCACCATAAGCCGCCTGGTAGGAGGTCAAGTCAATCCCATTGACAAGGGTTGATGCAAGCACTCGAGAGGCCTTCATGCAGTTGGCATAGTTAGCTTTGGTGAAGTCAGACCCGTCGTCCTTCTTGGACGGGAAGCCATCCATCATTTCTTCGGGGGTTAGCTCATGGGCGAAGGCCAGAGACTGGCTTAGGGCAGCCATCGCCCCCTTCCTGGCGGCTGATCGCCTTAGCTCCTCAATCTGCTTGGGCAGAGTCGACAAGACCTCTATTACCCCATTCATAAATTTGGGGATGCCTTTTTTAGTCATCAGGGTTTTGATGGTGCAGAGAGTCCCACTATACAGTTGTTCTGTCAAGGTGGATATTGCCTTCAACTTCAACAAACTGTCAGAAGATAGTTGGTGGCTCCTTTGGCCTGCATAGAAAGTCAAACATTATAAGCCGTCGGAAAGGTTGCGACAAACAGAGCAAGAAAATTTTCAGAGTTGTAAATATCTTACCAAAGATAGCAGCAGTCATCTTGGACATATGGCGCTCGAGGGTGGTTAGTTCTTCTAATACAAGCTTGAGCTGTTCGTGAGCATCGTTTGCGTGTTTTGTCAGGGCGGCTTGTTCAGACTCAGCAGTCTTTTGAAGGTAGCAAAATCAGCTTGGACCTTCTCAAGTTTTTCCACAGCAACCCACGGTTTTTCTTCTGCTATAGCCCGAGCAGACTGCTGGGAGGCGAGATTATCTCTTAAGCCGGCCAGATCAGACTCGGTTGTGTCTAAAGCTTCCTGCAACATGCAAGTCAAGTTTAAGTCGCCAAGAGGAAATAGTAATGAACCAAGGTGGTAAAGCTATTACGATACAAGTCTCAAGTAGATTGCAAGCAATATACTTGACACTTTGGGGCTAATGTATGCGTTTTCTCTCAAAAGTCTACAACAAAGTTCCGGCTCATCTATTTACAAGTTAAACCGGCACTTGGGGGCTACATTTGGCGCTTTGAAGTAGTGAAGTTCCGGCTCATCTTTCTATAAGTTAAGCCCAAACTTGGGGGCTACACCCGTCGAGTTTTTCTACCATTGAAGTTTTGGCTCATCATTATCATCATGACCCAGACTTGGGGTCTACACTTGGATCTAATTTTCAAGTAATTACTGGCTTATTATATGTATTAACCCATTACTTGGGGGCTACAGGCTAAGTTATTTGCAGTATGACGTAATTTGGAAGACCCGGACTACTATTTGCAATACTAAACCAGCTCTTGGGGGCTACGTAAGGGTATAAGGAAAAGCAAGAGAAGAAGATTACCTCATATTTTTTTCTTCATTAACCCGACAAGCTTGGACTCCGTATTGCGGCTGGCAGAAAGGCGGTTCAGATAACCAGGATGCAAGTCATCTGCAGTCATTTTCTCTAACACAGGGAATTCAAAATCAAGTTTCTCTGGTGAGAACGTTTCGGGCTTGCTGGTGTGTTTCATTAGCACATGAGAAGCAGGGGATTGATGACTTGTCCCAGTAATGACAACCTCTGTAGGAGCCATGTCTTCGGCGGCTGCTGAAGGGCTGGGCGGCTTAGGATCAGCCGCCTGAGAACGCTCGGGAGTGGCCATGTTGTGATCAGCTGGCTCAGAGGGCTGAGGACTTTTTTTAGCTGCATCTTTCCCGGCATCAGAAGGCTCAGTATGGGCTGCAGGGGAGTCCGGCTTAGCATTCTCTGGATCTTGGACAGTAGGAGTGATGGTGGACCTGCATGCCTTCCTGCATTTGGCTTGAGCCCTGAAAACAAGAATTTTTGCAGCACAAGGGCAATGATGATAATATGTTGTTGGAAAATAAGGATACATACTCTGGATTGATCTTTAGAGGAGGAAGTTTGTATGCAGTTGAGTCACCAGACAAAGGGGGCGACTCCTGAAAAACTATAAGTCAGCAAAAACAGAGTAAGGTAACATGGCAAAAATATCATACATATATTGACAAAGAGTACCTCGGCACATTGTTTTCGGGGAGCTGGAGAGTTTGGTAAGCCGGCCATAAGATCTTCAGAGACGGTGCTCTAGGTCTGACATTGAGAATCCAGTTACTTTTTCAAAGGAAATTCGGGATCTAAGTAAGCAAGAGGATGGGAAAATGGAACTTTTTGGACGACCCGCCGTATTTTCTCTCACGGTAAGACCTCTGAGTCAGAGGAAATGTAAGTTACCTCAGGGGCGTTGGCGTGACTCGTTTCCGTTTCCTCCTATGTACGATCATCGTCAATAAGTTGCATAAAGAGACGGCAAGGGAATCAAGTTCTACCTCTGAATCATCAAGTTCAAGCAATTCCTGAGCCAAAGTTTTCTTCTTACGGCCACGGACTTTACCCGCCTCAGACTTCTTCTTCACGGGTGGAGTATATTTCATCTTCCAGAAGCTAGAGCCGGCCTGTGCGAAAAGCCGCCAAAGGGTTAAAGGAGCAAGGCAGAAGGCCAAGAAAAGAACAAGCAGTTTTGTGAAGAAGGTTTTCTTACATCCGGAGCTGGGTTTTTGACGCAGAAAAGTTTTAACCTGGTTTTATTGCAAACCGCCTAGGTTTCACCGAGAAGTGTATGATAGCAAAGTTATCATATTGTTCTGTCAGGGCAGTGTGGTTGAAGCAGAGAGGGTCATCCATGTCACCCATGTATTCACACATGAGCCGGTCGCGCCGACTTAGTGGCAAGACTTTCCATGAGACCCAGCAGCGGTTAGGTCGACCCCGGTTAAGACGTTTGCCAAAAGGGCCTTGATTTTCGCAAAAGCTCGAGCATACTTCACCCGTTCTGCGGCAGACATCCGGTCCGGAACCTCAGTAGACGTGCAAAGACGGGTGGGGCGATAACCCGGCAGCGGATTTTCCTCTTTGGGGGAGGTATCTTGGCAGTAAAACCAAGTCTTATTCCAGTCCTTGGGGTGGCTTGTCAAGAGAGCAGCTGGATAAGGCAGATCTCTCCGTCTCTGGATAGAGACACCGCCTAATTCAAAGCTTGGTCCAAGCGCCACTTTAGTTTGGCGATTGACATAGAAGAAATCACGAAAGAGGTCGATAGACGGCTCTTCTTACACATATACTTCACATAGAATTTGAAACTGGCACATGTTGGTGACAGAGTTTGGGGCTATGTCTCGTGTGTGTGAAGTTTGAACAAGTGAAGAACATCCCGGAAGAATTTTGACCCGGGCGGGTAGAATCCGCGGAGGAGGTGATCAATGAATATGACAACTTCCCCTTCCTTAGGGGTGGCTCTGATTTCTGACCCCGGAACCCGCCAATGAATGACATCCTGAGCCGGCAATGAGCCAGTCTCTACGTATTCAAGCAGAAGCTCTTTGGTGACCCCGGAGCCAACCCAATCACAGGATGAGGGTGCTCTTGACATAGTGGCGGGTCAAAATGTGAGAAAATACAAGATATGGTGGATTAGAAACGCCAAAAGAATCAAGACGACTATGGTTAATGTTAGTGCATCTAGTGTCCCTTAGTGATTTTGGTGTATTGAAGACTTATAGGTTAAGGAACTAATGTGTTTGTAAGTGTACACAAGCTCTATAAGTCGATGAGGAGTTTGATATATCCGGAGATTACCGACCCCTAAAAATGTATGTCTTCAACTGAAGACTTTGGTGAAGACTTTTTTGAATACTTTGGTATTCTCTGAAGACTTTGAAAATGAAGAAGTTGGTATGACCTTGAAGATATGAACGAGGACTATGAAGCGTGAAGACTTTTGTTTTCATAGTTTCATTTCCTTTCTTTGAGTCATAGGAAACACCGTACTGCTAAAGGGGGCCGAGGTAATACTAAGGAAAATTTCCAACTGATTCTCAACTCCAAAATCCTCAACCTATCCAATCCTTCGAGTGAAGCCTTTGGAAATCTCTTGCGGTTCAGTCAAGTTCCTCAGTGACAGAGACGAAGTTCTTCTGGTCTCTGAGGAAATTGATCTGACTAAGGAGTTAGGATTTCGCCAGTGTGAATTGCCTACAACAGAGGAACATGATAAGCTTGAGGACTTTCATAGTTTGAAATTCTGACCGTTGTTGTGCTTAGCACCAGGTGTCCCCAATCATAACATCCACATAACGGTCATATCGTTGGGGGCATTTATGTCTTATCATGTCAGGTTGCACCCTAGCTATAAATAGCCACCCCCCACAACCACTAGTTGGTTGGCTGCTCCGAGAGAGAACTAACAATTGTCATTTGAGAGCAACCCGTCCTCCAAGGACTTTGAGAGAAAATCATCAGTGAGGAAAAACCCACAACCAAACCACCAAACCCAAAGTGATTGAGCATCACTAAAGAAATTCCTATGTGGAACCGACGCTTGTTACCTTTGAGGATTGTGCATCCTCCAGACGGTTAGGCGTCATGGTCTAGTGCATCCTGCAGTCAATTGGGGATCACAAAGTGACCTTGGTCTAGAGCATCCAGAAGTAAATTGTGGATCGTTGGGTGACCAGTTTGTGAGGGTTTTGGAAGTCTACCCTGAAGACTTGCCACGAATGTTGGGCGAGGACTATGTGACCTTAGCTCAAGGATAATACGGTAAGGACTGTGTGTCCTAGGATGGTGTGTCCTCTGGTTTAAATACCAGGCCGCTCCAAACCAGACGTACGACTGTCACAGCAGTTGGAACTGGGTCATCAAACCATTGTCTTCATCGAGATACCTAGTTCTATTTCCTCAACCCCTCTATTCCTCGTATAATTGTTGACGAAATTGATCGCTACTGTTTGAAGAATTTGACTAGAGACTTTCACAATTTCCTCACCTCAAATTCTTCAAGTTACCTTGTTCATCACTCCTTATCCTGTATCATGCTACCTATAATTTGTGCATGTTCATTTCATCATCATGACTATGTTGTTGCCATGTGCCTCATGCACTTGAGTACTTGTTCTGCTGCTAGTTATTCATCACATTTCAAATTCCTCAAACTTGAAATTCCTCAAGTGATGAATTTGTAAAAATCGCCTATTCACCTCCCTCTAGTCGATATAACGCCCTTTTAATTGGTATTAGAGCAAGGTACTCCCTTGTTCTATGTGATTTTGGTTTAACCACCTAGAGTTCTAGTTATGTCAACTGCATGTATGATCAAGGTCTCTGCGGGATGTCCTACCTTGGATGGGACCAACTACCCCTACTGGAAGAACAAGATGTGCATCCACCTTGAAGCTATTGACAATGATCTATGGTACGTTGTGGAAAATGGTGTTCCCTCTGTTACTCCCACGATCAACGATGTTGATGTGAAGAGATTCAAGCAACTCGATTCTCAAGCGAAGAATCTCATCTATGGCCATCTGAGCAAAGGTCGGTATGGCAGAGTGAGTGCTTTGGAGTCTGCTAAGCTTATCTGGGATAGGTTGTCCAAAGTCAATGAAGGTGTTTCCACTCAACATGACTCTCATGTTGATGTTCTTCGCAATCTCATCAACCGCTTCAAGAGACTCGAAAATGAAAATGTTCAGTAAAATTTTGATCATCTCACTGATATCTCCAATGAGCTTCAAGCACTCGGTGCCACCGATATCACTGACCATGAAGTGGTGAAGAAACTGCTAAGATCTCTTGACTCCTCATTTGATACTCTGGCCTTGATGATACAAGAACGTGGAGACTACAAGTCACTTGATCCTGCTGATATTCTTGAGAGACTCAATACTCATGAATTCCAACAAGCTGAGAAGAGAGACCTCTATGGGCCAAGCTATGGAAGATCTCGTGCTCTAAAGGCAAAAGCAATTTCCTCATCCGAAGAAGAAGATTCTGACAGCAGCCTTGGTGATCCTGAAGAACTAAGTCAGGAGCTAGCAATGCTCGTGAGGAAATTCCGGAAGTTCTCAAGGAGAGGTGGATTTGGAAAGTCATCAAAAAGTGGTTTGAGGAAATCAGATTCCTCAGAAGACTACAAGAAAAGAACCTGTCATCGTTGCAAGAAGCCTGGTCACTTTATCTCTGATTGTCCTCTCTGGAAAAAAGATTCAAAGAAGAAGAAGAAATACAAGGATGATAGTTCTGATGACTCGAAGAAAAAGAAGAAATCTTCAAAGTCCTCATCTTCAAAGTCCTCAAATCACAAGAAGAATGGTTCCAGAATGGCTCGAGCATTCATTGGCAAGGAAATGGATTCTGAGGAAGAAACTGAGGTGGAATCTGAATCTAGTGTCGCTAGCCTTGCTCTTGCTACTACTTTCGTCAGCAAGTCCATCTTAAACAATGAAGAATGTGACTACTACAACGACTCTAACTTCAACAATGATGATTATGCTCCCACCTATTGCTTCATGGCAAAAGGCTCAAAGGTACGCAAACATCATTCCTCTTCTAAATCAAGAGAATGTGAATCTGATGAATATGTGAAACCTAGATATGCTAAACTTGTTAAACTTGCCACTAAGCAACAATATGCACTTGAAAAGCTTCAGAAAATGCTAGACAAAAGCGATGATATGTTGAACAATGAAGTGGATCCGACTCAAACTCTGTCTGACGATCTCAAAAATCTTCAGACAAAGTATCATAACCTTCAGAGTCATCATAATGCACTCTTAGCCGATCATGAGAACCTTTCTTATGAATTTCTTCAAAGAAAGCAAGATCTTGAGAAACTAAGGGTGTCACATGAGGATCTCCAAAGGGAAAACGATTCCTTACTGGCTCAACAGATGAGTACCGCTCAGGAAGAATTTGTTCTACCTTGTTTGAAATGCATCGAACGTGAAACTGCTAATTCTTCACCTGAATGTTCAAATGCTACTATTGCTGCAAATTCTTCAACTATTCTAGTGGTCTCAAATTCCTCATCTAAGGATACCACAGGTGAAAGGGCATGGATGTCGCCTAGAGGGGGGGTGAATAGGCGCTTTAAAATAATTACGGTTTAGGCTTGAACAAATGCGGAATAAAACTATCGTTTAATTAGTCAAGCAAAAAACGTAAAACAACTAGGCTCACCTATGTGCACCAACAACTTATGCTAAGCAAGATAGACAACTAAGTGATAGCAAGATATATAACAAGAAACAATATGGCTATCACAAAGTAAAGTGCATAAGTAAAAGGGCTCAGGTAAGAGACAACCGAGGCACGTGGAGACGACGATGTATCCCGAAGTTCACACCCTTGTAGATGCTAATCTCCGTTCGGAGCGATTTGGAGGCACAATGCTCCCCAAGAAGCCACTAGGGCCACCATAATCTCCTCACACCCTCGCACAATGCAAGATGTCGTGATTCCACTAAGGGACCCTTGAGGGTGGTCACCGAACCCGTACAAACAAGGTAGGGGAAATCTCCACAACTTGATTGGAGGCTCCCAACGACACCACGAAGCTTCACCACGATGGATTGTGGCTCCGAGGTGACCTCAAATGCTCGGGGCAATCACCACAACCTAATTGGAGATCCCGAAGCTTGCTCAGAGCTTTGCACCACAATGATTGAGCTCTGAGGTACCACCAACCGTCTAGGGCGCCAAAGCACCCAAGAGGAACAAGCTCTAGGGTGCTCAAACACCCAAGAGTAATAGCTTCTCAACTACTCACTTCCACGTATCACCGTGGAGAACTCAAACCTATGCACCAAATGCAATGGCAAGGACACATGGAGTGCCCAAGTCCTTCTCTCCCAAATCCCACCAAAGCAACTAATGCTAGGGAGGGAAATGAGAGGAAGAACGAAAAAGAACACGAAGAACTCCAAGATCTAGATCCAAGGGGTTCCCCTCACTTAGAGGAGAAAGTGATTGGTGGAAATGTGGATCTAGATCTCCTCTCTCTTTTCCCTCAAGAACTAGCAAGAATAATTGGACGGATTCAGAGTTAGCAGGCTCTAAGAAGGTCAACAATGGGGGAAGCACACGAGCTCAAGACATGAGGTCCATTAGAGAAGAAGAACCCCTTTTATAGGTGGGGGAAAATCCAACTGTTATCCTCACAGCCCGCACAGAGCGGTACTACCGCTCCAAGGAGCGTTACTACCGCTAGGGAGGTAGTACCCCTTTGAAAAACAACACCGAGGAGGCAAAAGGCCAGTAGAACCGCCGGAGCGGTACTACCGCTCATCCTCACGGTACTACCGCTATGGATAGCGGTACTACCGCTACGGGTAGCGGTGCTACTGCTTGCGAGCGGTACTAAAAAGTACATCCGTGCCTACCACGATTGTAAATAACACGAGATTTTGGTCCGGAGCGATAGTAGCGCTCTTGGAGCCGCGGTAGTACCGCTCCGGAGCGGTAGTAAAAAATTACATCTGCTCTAGCCGCAATAGTACCGCTGCAGCCTTTTAAGAACACCAAAACTGCCACAACTTTTGCAAACGGACTCGGAATTCAATGAAAGAAAGTTTGTTGGAAAGCTAAAGACACTAGCTAACACAATCGTGATTGAAATATCAATAATAAGCAAATGATTAAATGCCCATAAGAAAATGGTGAGAACCCTTCCTCGAATAAGACCGGTAAAACTTCCAACACCGAAAACGCAATAGACGAAGCATATGAAATCCGTTTTTGATGTACTAGAGCTTGTCACGAAGATAACCACAAGCTCAAGAACCCACATAGAGAAAATCCAACCAAGAACCAATAAATATGATGATGCCAAGAATGCAATGATTTGAGCTCTCAATGAACGATACGATCAAGCTACTCACTTGAGAGCCCCCTTGATAGTACGGCAATCGATCCTATAACCCGGTCTCTCAACTACCACCATGAGACCGGTAAAATAGAAAACCCTATCAAGTTCAAACCTTAGCCTTGCGCATAGTCCACTTGCGCTAGATGATGACGATCTTGACTTCCTCAAGATGGACCATATTTCTTGATTGCGTTGGCTTGATGAAGACTAGATGATTGCTCCCCAATACTCCACTCTGGGTGAGCCACTCTTTGGCACATCTTCACAAGTCCATTGTTGCCACAATGAATGGCGAGCCTCAAGCATGATCTCTCCGTGATGCTTCACTTGATCTTGCACATCGCAACCTTGATGACGATCTCCACTTGATGTCATCTTCCATGGGATGTATGGGATCTGCCTCGTGATGCAAACCCATGGAAATATACCTAACCCCAAAAAGAACTCTCACATAGACCATCGATTAGTACACAAAGCGTAATGGAAAATGCATACCACACCATGGGATCACTTGATCCCTCTCAGTACATCTTGTACGCTTTGTGTGTTGATCAACTTGATTCACTTTTTGACTTAGTATTGATCAACCTTGTAGCTTAGCTTCTCTCTTCATAAAGGTGATGTCTTGAAGGTAAACATGAATGCTTACACAATCTTATTCTTCAAGACATGCTTGCAATAAGCTCAACTTCCACATGACCAAGCTTTGGATAAACCTTGAATACCACCTTCGTCACCATATAAACTCCTTGAAACCCAACAGATGGACTTCAAGAAGTGCCTATGGACAAATCCTTCGAATATAACTCAAGGCAACCATTAGTCCGTAGGGGTGTCATCGATTACCCAAAACCACACACGGAGAAATGTGCTCTTACAATCTCCCCCATTTTGGTAATTGATGACAACCACTTTCAAGAGAGTTTATATAAGAAAAATAAGTACAACCAAGCACACACAGTGCAATGCATGGATGTGAGACGCAAATGCTTAAACAACAAAAGCAAAACTCTCAAAGCATTCCAAAATAAACTCTCTAAACTTCTCCCCCATTAGCATCGATTGCCAAAATGGACAAAAAGTTTAGAAATCCAATATAATAGGTGTTCCTCCAAAAAGTTTGTATATCTCAAATACGAGTGCAAAGAAATACACATATCCAACGATAAGTAGTTGGAGGAAGACAAACTATATTGAGAACCCAAAAATTGCATAAAGGATCATATGGCACAAAGACATACACCGGAGTGAAGCAAGCAATCAAAAGATACTAATTGGAACAATCAATCACATGGACCAACGAGCCACATGAACAAAAGATATTATGATATGGGAAAAACAATGTTTATAAAGAAACTAGAGGAGCTCCCCATGATTTGTGCACAAATAATAATATTTGTATTTGAATACAAGTGCATAAAATAAAGGATCATGACTCCCCCAAAATCAATATAAACACACCACAAGTGCAAGCAATAAGATAAGACAAACAACATAGTACTTGCACTAAACATATGGTTGAGCAACATGTAAAAGAGGCAATCTTAAGAATAGGCTCAACCAAAATGATGTGTTTGAGTCATGGAGAAGCACTTGATAAGACTAGTATAAGGATGAGCATAAAGCATAAACATAGTATTGATGAAATGAGACACAAAGTGCAAACCATATCCTTCCCACACACAAACCACTAGCAAAAGGGTTCACAAGCTTACTAATAGGGATATTTAAAAACCAAAGCTTGTGACAAACCCTAGTGAAGATAGGAAAATGATAGCCTTGTCAAGACGAGGTATACCAATCGAAATGGCAAAACCCTCGTTAAGACAAGCATGAGGAAAACAATATTCACCACCAAAGAGTGCATCAAGATGCTAGGATATAAGATCCGCACTCAAGACAGATTCTTTCACGAAAGCACCAAGTAAACAAAAATGAAATGCAACGGTGGATGTGAAATAAAAGAGGATATCAACTAGATATGTAACTTCTCTCATGTGTATAAGATTCTAGGTAGAGGGAAATCATGATGATATATCCAGAAAGAATAATGTACACACAAAATAGTTACAAGAAGGAACAAACAAGATATCCACAAGGAAGTCATAACTATACCAATAAGATCCTTGCTTGAAAGCATAGCACATAGCCTAATATTTTCTTATTGTACATAAATGAACTCCCAATACACGAACATCAAAGACATCACAACTAGCAATATGACATCATCGTTAAGACTCTTTGAGAAAGGAAACAAGTACCACAAGAATGACTCAATAAATTCCTACCATGATGCAACCTATAAACGGTTGAATGGGAGAAATGTATGCATGAAGTAGATACTTGTTACGAGATAGCATTGGATTGATGTAGTAGACAATGGTTCTTCGATCATCCTAGCAAGGCTCCAATAAGCACATGGTGTCAACACCTTCCTTATAAGGGAGTCGAGTGTCCAATGTATCTCCAATTGTTCCTAGAACAACACCACAAACAAAGTGGTATCCAAACTTATTGGGACCAAACAGTTAGTGTACCAACAATATATAGGACAAAACTCCACATAAATATGTGCATATAGATATGAAATTGAATTTCATGCACACTTTAGGCAATTTATGTCATAGTGGAGTTTCCCCTATATATTGGGTCAAGGAAAGAGAACATGCCAACGAAAGCACATGTAGTAAATATGCATGCTCTAAGCTTTCAAGAATCAACTCAACACACAGTTGATAAGATGCCGAAAGAAAAGGTATCAAGTAAAAATAAGATACCAAACAAAAAAATCACTTGACGGATACCAACTAAAAGATACATCAAGGAATGAGATATCCATTGACACATGCCAAATAGAAGGAAACAAGATACCAATTGAAGGAAAACAAGAGGTATCAAGTTCCCAAAAGAGAGCTAGGTTCCAAACAAACCAAACCCTCCGCAATTTTTCATGATGGCACAAAGCACCATAAAGATAAGGCTTGCCTCACACCAACACACACTTGATGAAGATCAAAAGATTTTATGATGAACACATAAAGAGAGTGTTCTACAAAAAATAGGATAGCTCCCCCAAGAGATGTGCATTATATAGAATTTGCATTTGAATACAAAATGCACACGATGGGATCATCACTTTCCCTATATCTATAGAAACACTAGGAATGCTCAGAAAGATCCACAAGAGGCAAGGAAGACAAATGATAAACAAAATACAATGCAAAGATGATTAGCAAATTCTACCACATAAAGGATACCAATTGTCAAAGGACAAGAAGTAATTCGAAATATTTCCTATTGGTAGATTGCAAAGATATCCAACATCATCTTCACACGTAAATCATAAGCAAATGACACTTGTAGAGCTAACATGCCATCTAGGAAAAATATAAATTGTAATATAAAATCTAAGTGGCAATATCTCAAATGTACACATTCTCTGGGCTTGTAATATGCGCATAGCATATTACTCCCCCATAATGTGCTAACGCAACGTTAGTAACAAGTGGCAAATGAAATCCAACAAGAGATAATTAATGGACCGTTTATAATTTGAATTTCTCATGAGAAGACATACCAAATAGAAGCTAGATAATCTTGTAATATCAATACTAAGTGGTATTCCTCATGAACACACATTTTTAGGGTCGTGGAGTGCATAAAGCACATCACTCCCCCAAAATGGGATAATCCATTAATCTCTCACAAAGAGCCAACTAAGATACAAACATGATGCAAAAAGGCTCTACACAAGACTCACACATACATGATGTGCAACCCATCATACATACTTGATTTCTCAAGATAAACAAATAGGAAGCACAACATATACAAACCCATGCAAGGTACAAAACCATAACATGCAAAGGGGCAAGTGACTAACAATGTATTCAATTTAAGTACAAGTTATCACAAGGAGGAACATTGGTATATGATAGACACTTGATGATCCACATGACTTCGCTTGAGACAATATGAATGATGAAGAACCATCAATTCTTCACAATGTAGCCACGTCACCAATGCCCTCCAACAATACCTATTGATCAAGTTTGAACTTGTTGGTCCCCAACCAAGTTGGTTCCTAAGAGGTTAGTCACAATAGGCTTGGCTACCCAAATGGTTCTTTTCTTGACACCACTTTGAGTACCAACAAACTTGGCAAACACAACCTTATCCTTCCCAAGAGAATAGATATCATCAATAATTATTGGGTTCGATAAGTTACCATTAGTGCATGAAGAAGCAAAGTGACCCTTCTCACAACATAAGTAGCAACATTTACCCTTTACCTTCTTCTCAATTGATTTCTCAACTTGAGGAGCATTGACTTGGGTCTTCTTGGCAAGTGGCCTTTTTCAACCTGACGTTGAGCATGAGATTGAACTTGTGGCCACTTCCCTTGTTGCTTGTCACTATGGGGCTTCTTCTTCAATGGGCAAGATCTAACAAGGTGCCCTTCTATTTTGCACTTGAAGCAAACAATCTTGGCCGAGTTCTTGACTTGTTCTTGGCCCTTCTTGTTGTTTCTCTTGGACTTCTTATTCTTATTGGAGTTGAATCCAAGTCCACCTTTGTCATTTGGGGATTTTCCCCACACAAGATATTGTTGAGTGTGGCATTCCCTTCATGACTCTTTTCCAAGTCCTTCTTCAAAGAAGTGACTTGGACCTAGAGCTCTTTGATTTCCTCTACATGGTTAGTATCAATACAAGTACTAGAGGAAGTATACGCTTCATCGTTAGAGCAACAAGGCAAGGAAAGTAATTCATCACAAGATGTACAAATATTATGAGTAGATGAACTACGAGGACTAGCACATGGCAATCAAGCATTTCTACTAGATGTAGTGCTAATTTCCACATGAGGATCACTTGATGTTACCTTAGTAGTACTAGCCTCATGAGCTATCTTTAGCACATTATGAGATACTATAATATCGCCATGATAGCTAGAAAGCTTTTCATGACTCTCTTCCAATTACCCATAATTACTAGATAGCAACTTAAGTTCAGCCCTTAGCTCAACATTCTCCTTTAATATGGATGCTTCACAAGAAATAGAGTTAGTAGCACAAGCATCATCATTACCAATAAGAGGAGAAGACAACTTGGCAAGCTCTTTAGCATATGAATGTAGCGACCCGACCTGAAAGGTCGAATCTCCGGTGTTTCCGTACCATCCCAAGATCATGCTGGTGCACACACGGTACATCAATGTATATATCAAAGGGAAATCACACAGCATTTTTTAATCGTAAATCTCATATCAAGTCCTTTATTACAATAAAGATTACAATAAAGTGGCTGAAGGTCAACTCATGAGAATATCTAAATCTTGCGGAAGCATCAAAGGTAGATGAGTCCATCTGACTCCAAGGGCATCTCACCGAGCGTAGAGCGTATCCTCACTCCTGGTCGGAAAAGTATTCTGCAACATGATACGTTGCAGCCGTACAGGTCAGCATATTGAATATGCCGGCAAAGTCACAAGAGAGGGGTGAAAAGGTAATCATCTAATCTATATGCATATATGGCAGGTGGGGTAGTAAGTTTTTTGCGTAAAGCCAATTTTCCTACATCAAGAGAGGGCTAAGCAAAATTATTACTAAGTTGGTTGATTAATGAGATGGTTCCACCAACCAATTCTCATACCCAAATTATTATTACCCATATCATCATATTAATTGTGTTGAGGGTTCCGAAAGTTTCAGTTCCTTTGGCTCAAGTCGCCCATAACCGTGGACACGGCTAATCGATTAGGTTTGAGTACTCTGCAGAGTTTTGCACATGTTCCCCAGAAGATTTGGTCGCCTCCGTTTGATTTTCTCGCACTTCAGGGTGTTGAGAAACGGATGACCAAAACATGGTCTTCCAAAGGGTTTCCCTGCGACTCTGTCGGTGCCCATCCTTTCCTACCGTTCTTCTACCTCTCGTAGCACCGCCTGTCTAGGGTCACCACGATATCCAACCAAGCCAGAGCCCATAATGACTTGTGGCTGTGCAGGTAAGCCTTGGGTCTTGAAGCATCCATCCATCTCTTTGTGCCTGGGTGGACCTTTCCGCATGAATACTGGCACATCTCCAGCATCATCTAGGCTAACCACTGGTTTCTCCAGGGCGCCGTTCAACCATCATCCACCCAGAGGTATGTTGAAAACTCGAAGTCTGGAAGTCTTGATCATTATGTTGGTCTTGTAATTAATCTCACAACTCTCATGAATCACACAACCAACCCCGTCTACTAATAGCATAGCAAAATTGAATCAACGTTTCCCGGGGCCAAAGTGACAAGGGATTGAGGGGATCCTACCACATGATACTACAACAAGTAACCAAGTTTCCAATTACCTACTTTGCATGCAAATGGGGGGATGGTAGAACTAATGCAATAAAAACATGGGTAAAGATGATCAAAGTGACTTGCCTGATTGACGATCTTCGTACTCGAGGGACTCTAGGTAACAAGCCTCGCACTCCGGATGATCTAACGAATCAAACAAGAGCACACAATAAGCATACAACAAAATGTTGCAACTCACAAAATCAGAAATGAACTAGTAATCAAGACAAAACAAGGCACAATCAAAAGAAAAGAAAAACATCACATAGTTTGGTTTTCTAAAAGTTGGTGGTAAACTACTAATAACAATATAGAATGTAATTGTATTATAATTAACTAAAACAATAGTTGACAGAAAAGAACAATAAATTATTTTATTGATAAACATAATTAAATTCATAAAAACTCTTGTGAAAGAAAAACTACTAAAGTTAATTTGTTTTTATAAAACTCTACTACATGAAATGGGCTAGAGTTTTCTAATAAAAAGAGTGAACTAAACTATATTTTTATTAACAAAACATTTATCTTAACAGAAAAGAATTCACTAAAACTTTTCTTAGAAAACAGATTTAAAACTTTGTTAAAAGAAACTATTACTAACTAGTTTGTTTTAATCAAATTATACTTAGTTGAAAAGGAGTTGAGATTCCTATAACAATAAAGAAATAAACTAAGCAATTATATATTTATTATCAGCAAGTAAAACACCTAATGTTTAAACAACAAAACCTTCTAAAACAACATATAACAAATTTTGATTTAAACTAACTAAAAACTAAATTATTTAAACTATACTAACCACTAGGCAGATTCTGTTTATAGCTAAAACACTAAACAAATTTATCCTAAAAATCCTCAAACTAATCATGGTGACAGTCCTAACTAATACCAAGCAGTAGCAAAAAGATTCATATAAAAATCTATTTTTAAACTCTAGTTATTCAGATTTGAGTATTTTGAGCAAATTTGATTAAATTCAAATTTTAGAGTTCAAATTTAAAATCTAAGACTACATGGTGAAACTACTTGAAATATGTGAACTAATGCAAAAAAGAATCAATTCAAAACACTAAATAGTTTAAAAGATATAATCAAAACAAAATCAGAAACCATTTTGTTAACTAAAACAAAACAGAAAATAGAAAATAAAACTAACGGACGGTCGGGGCTACGTGGCAACTCCTTATTGGTTGCTAGCGTGAGCGCGGGGAAAATGCGGGCAGTCGACCAAACTAAAGAAGAAAACGGTTCGTGCTATTAAATGATCTAATCTGGATCGTTGATCCACGATCGAACGAAAGAGAGCGGGGGAGGGGGCTCACGGTGAAGGAGGTCGCCGGCGACGGGGTCCTACGGCGAGGCCGAGGTGACGAGGTCATTGGGGGCGTCGCTCCGGTGGTTGGGGACGGCATCCGAGGGCTTCAAACGATGGCGACGGGGCTCCGGAATACTCTGGTGGCATCGGAGAGGAGTGGGGACAACAGACGCGACGGGCACGAGCTCGGGAAAGATCCGGTTGGGTGGTGGAACTCCGACGAGGTGAGGGGCAGCGCTCTGGCGAGGGAAAGAGGGGGTTTCGGTGTGGAATGGAGAGAGAGGGGCAGGGGCTACTTATAGGGTGCTCGGGTGGGTGCGGGGAGGAGAGAGGAGGGAGATCCGGGGGAGAGATCTCCGGCGACGGCGGCGCTCACGCGAGGACGGGGACGACCGCGCGGATGGCGCCATCGGACAGTGGTCCGGCTTGTCAGCGAGAGGGAGAGACGCAGTTAGCGCGTTGGTGGCCGGCTCGTAATGAATTCGCGAGTTAATGCCCGTGGGCCGGCCCGTTTAAATATAAATCCGTTTCCTTTTTAATATCCAGAGCAGTAAAACCTCTTTAAAAGCATTCAAAACATTACCCAATATAGGAAATATATATATCAAAATGATCAAGAGAATTAATGCCATTTATTGAACATTTTTCCTCTGTCATTTGAATACTTTGAAAAATAATTATTTTCAGAAATTTCCTATTTGATTTTAAAACCTTTTGCAAATATTTTTCAAAAGACCCCCTGGTTCTTATTGTTCAAATATATCACCAAGATGACCCTGGTGTGGAGTATCATGTTACTCCCCTATTATTTTGAACTTTTTCCAAGGTTTTCAAATAGGTGAAAGCAACATGTTAAAAATAGAAAGGGACTTTCAGAAAGTCAGAAGAAGCATTTCAACTATTTCATACATTCAAGCAATGATGATGATGATGCATAGCTATATTTCATAACATTCCAAAATGGAATTTTGGGATGTTACAATGAAACTTTAAGTTGAGCATGAGACTCGGTGTGTTCAATGAGCGAACTCTTAATGACCCTTGAGCCATTTTCGAAGTGCTCAAAGTCCTCAAGGATTTTAGCATGTGCAACTACAAGCTTATCATTTTTAGTTCTAAAATCATGAGCCACCTCGAGAGCTCTTTCATGGGATTCCTTTAATCTTGATAATTCTATACCAAAGGACTCCTCAAGAGATTCCTTGGTGGTTTGTTCATTCTCAAGAGCTTGAGATAGCTCCGCGATCTCATTAGAGTAATCACGTTCATGACCTTCCATTTTCTCAATGCTGGCCTCATGCTCCTCGAGATGAGCATCCAACTCCTCAATATATTTCTTGCCCTCAATGGCAATAGACATGATTTCCATGAAGTTGGAACGAGCAATATTATTCTTATGAAGAGCTTTAAAAACCATTTCTCCCTTAAGTTTTAAGGAAGCAATATTATCACTCTCTTCATCATTATCATCAACATCATCATCGTGAGATATATTGGGATTCAAAGTAGGAGATACCTTTGAAGCCTTAGCCATAAGGCAAAAGTGAGAAACAACAGATGATGATGTAGGATCCCTTGAAGCACCATTCAAGACCACATCTTGTTCCATGGAGTATTGGGTGTCCTCTACATTGTTAGCACAACAACTCGAGGACATAGATACATGTTTATCATGGCAACAAGATATAGCAAGCATATCATCATGAGATTTAGTCAAGCTATTTGTACATGATATGCAAGGACTATCAACACAAGCATGTGAAACATTTAAAGTGCTCTAGGTGTTAAAGTACAAAGATGAAGCATTGCAATAAGATAGTGAAGAAGAATTATCAACAATAAGCCCACTATCATCATTACAGTGATCATCACTACTCACCATATAATTACCTTGTGGCAATCCACATGTAGGTGAAGTAGAAGAAATTGAGAAGACAACACGACCGGAGGTGGAGGGATAACAATCATCCCTACAAATCTTGGACACACCATATTTATATTGAAGCTTTGTCCACAACTCATGAGCATCCCGGAATGGCATGAGTTCAAATATAACTACATTGCTCAAAGCATCAAAAAGCACATTAGAAGCTTGAGCATTGAGATAAGAGTTTTTCTCATCCTCTAAAGATATGTGTTGAGAATCCTTTGGAGGAGAAAAACCCATATCTACAATTCGCTCTAAAATTGGGTCCATGCCCCTAAAGAGATTAAGCATGCAAATTACCCAAACATCAAAACGTGTGCCATCGAAACTAAGAGTGTTAGAGAATCCTAATCCCCTAGTCGACATCCTTACTCTCTAGGTAGTTAAACCTAACAATGAGAGACCTAGCTTTGATACCAAATGAAAGGACGTGGATGTCGCCTAGAGGGGGGGTGAATAGGCGCTTTAAAATAATTATGGTTTAGGCTTCAACAAATGCGGAATAAAACTATCGTTTAATTAGGCAATCAAAAAACCTAAAACAACTAGGCTCACCTATGTGCACCAACAACTTATGCTAAGCAAGATAGAAAACTAAGTGATAGCAAGATATATAACAAGAAACAATATGGATATCACAAAGTAAAGTGCATAAGTAAAAGGGCTCGGGTAAGAGATAACCGAGGCACGTGGAGACGACGATGTATCCCGAAGTTCACACCCTTGCGGATGCTAATCTCCGTTCAGAGCGGTGTGGAGGCACAATGCTCCCCAAGAAGCCACTAGGGCCACCGTAATCTCCTCACGCCCTTGCACAATGCAAGATGTCGTGATTCCACTAAGGGACCCTTGAGGTGGTCACCGAACCCGTACAAACAAGGTTGGGGCAATCTCCACAACTTGATTGGAGGCTCCCAACGACACCATGAAGCTTCACCACAATGGATTATGGCTCTGAGGTGACCTCAAATGCTCGGGGCAATCTCCACAACCTAATTGGAGACCCCGAAGCTTTCTCGGAGCTTTGCACCACGATGATTGAGCTCTGAGGCACCACCAACCGTCTAGGGCGCCAAAGCACCCAAGAGGAACAAGCTGTAGGGTGCTCAAACACCCAAGAGTAATAGCTTCTCAACTTCTCACTTCCACGTATCACCGTGGAGAACTCAAACCTATGCACCAAATGCAATGGCAAGGGCACACAGAGTGCCCAAGTCCTTCTCTCCCAAATCCCACCAAAGCAACTAATGCTAGGGAGGGAAAATGAGAGGAAGAATGAAAAAGAACACGAAGAACTCCAACATCTACATCCAAGGGGTTCCCCTCACTTAGAGAAGAAAGTGATTGGTGGAAATGTGGATCTAGATCTCCTCTCTTTTTTCCCTCAAGAACTAGCAAGAATAATTGGAGGGATTGAGAGTTAGAAAGCTCGAAGAAGGTCAACAATGTGGGAAGAACACGAGCTCAAGAGATGAGGTCCATTGGAGAAGAAGGCCCCCTTTTAAAGGTGGGGAAAAATCTAACCATTATCCTCACAGCCCGCACAGAGCGGTACTACCACTCCAAGGAGCGGTACTAGCGCTAGAGCGGTAGTACCCCTTAGAAAAACAACACCGAGGAGGCAAAAGGCCAGTAGAACCGCCAGAGCGGTACTACCGCTCGTCCTCACGGTACTATCGCTATGGATAGCGGTACTACCGCTACGGATAGCGGTACTACCGCTACGGGTAGCAGTACTACTGCTTGCGAGCGATACTAAAAAATTACATCTGTGCCTACCACGGTTGTAAATAACATGAGATTTTGGTCCAGAGTGGTAGTACCGCTCTTGGAGCCACGGTAGTATCGCTCCGGAGCGGTAGTACAAAATTTACATCCGCTCTAGTCGCGGTAGTACCGCTGCAGCCTTTTAAGAACACCAAAACTACCACCACTTTTGCAAACGGACTCGGAATTCAATGAAACAAAGTTTGTTGGAAAGCTAATGACATGTGCTAACACAATCTTGATTGAAATATCAATAAGAAGTAAATGATAAAAGTCCCATAAGAAAATGTTGAGAACCCTTCCTCGAATAAGACCGGTAAAACTTCCAACACCGAAAACGCTGTAGACGAAGCATATGAAATCCGTTTTCGATGTACTAGAGCTTGTCACGAAGATAACCACAAGCTCAAGAACCCATATAGAGAAAAGCCAACCGGGAACCAATAGATATGATGATGCCAAGAATGAAATGGTTTGAGCTCTCAATGAACGATACGATCAAGCTACTCACTTGAGAGCCCCCTTGATAGTACGGCAATCGATCCTATAACCCGGTCTCTCAACTAACACCATGAGACCGGTAAAATAGAAAACCCTATCAAGGTCAAACCTTAGCCTTGCGCATAGTCCACTTGTGCTAGATGATGACGATCTTGACTTCCTCAAGATGGACCACATTTCTTGATTGCGTTGGCTTGATGAAGACTAGATGATTGCTCCCCCATACTCCACTCTAGGTGAGCCACTCTTCGGCACATCTTCACAAGTCCATTTTCTCCACAGTGAACGGCGAGCCTCAAGCATGATCTCTCCGTGATGCTTCACTTGATCTTGCACATCGCAACCTTGATGACGATCTCCACTTGATGTCATCTTCCATGGGATGTATGGGATATGCCTCTTGATGCAATCCCATGGAAATATACCTAACCCCACAAAGAACTCTCACGTAGACCATGGACTAGTACAAAAAGCGTAATGGACAATGCTTACCACACCATGAGATCACTTGATCCCTCTCAGTACATCTTGTACGCTTTGTGTGTTGATCAACTTGATTCAATTTTTGACTTAGTATTGATCAACCTTGTATCTTAGCTTCTCTCTTCATAAAGGTGATGTCTTGAAGGTAAACATGAATGCTTACACAATCTTATTCTTCAAGACATGCTTGCAATAAGATCAACTCCCACATGACCAATCTGTGGATAAACCTTGAATACCACCTTGGTCACCATATAAACTCCTTGAAACCCAACAGATGGACTTCAAGAAGTGCCTATGGACAAATCCTTCAAATGTAACTCAAGGCAACCATTAGTCCGTAGGGGTGTCATCAATTACCCAAAACCACTCATGGAGAAATGTGCTCTTACAACAAGTATCATTGACGAAAATGCAGGTTTGAAGGAATTGTATGTGACAGGCATGTACAAAAGTCTCAAAGGGCATCAAACCCTTTGCGATGTCCTCAAAAAGCAGATTCTGAACAGGAACCCTCGGAAAGAGGGTATTGCTTTTGTGAGGAAACTCAACGCTGATGGATCCTACTGGACACCTGAGCAGTACCCCAAAACCTCATGGGTTGCTGCGAAAGGACCTCATGTAGATCCATCCACTTTATCTGGCTTTACCTGTGAAACTTCATATTCCTCTGATGAGTCACTTCACTCCAACTACAAATTCTTCAAAAATCAAAAAGGTGAAGTATTTGCTAGATTTGTTGGAACTAACTGCACGAACGGTTCACCTATGAAGAAAATCTGGGTTCCCAAGAGCTACCTACAAAATCTTCAAGTGAATGTCCTCACGACACCACTCATGAAGAACAGGAACCCCAGATCAAATTCCTCATATGGACCAAAGTCTTCACTTGGACCAAATTCACAAATGGTCAAAAATATCATTCTCATGCTAATGCCTCTGTTTCGTAGGGAAAATCTAAGAGTTGTGAATATGTGCATTATTCTTCAAACCATTATGTGCATAAGCCCTCGAAGAATCTCTCTGCTTATTCATATGAGTACTCTAACCCTCACCCTGTGAAACGAAACGCACTTGCTTCAATGCCTCCCTTTTCATATGGTGTTCGCAGACTGATGAACTCTTTACCACCCCTTCAGATGTGGATGGTGAAGAAATTGAACTAATCTCTTATGTAGGGTCAGGTCTCTAGATGAACTTAAACATGTGATGAATTTACTGGAGACCTGAGGAAATGCTTGAACGGACTCAAGCTAACTTTGTAGAAATGAATTCTTCATTTCTCACGTCCTCAAACTACTTGCTTACTGTTGTGGGAACGAGACTGACAGTAGATGGTAGGGGTACGAAGGGAGAGGGCAGAGTCCTAGCTACGGCGTGGGTGTACACGTAGATGTATGAGTTCAGGCCCCTCTCGTGGAGGTAACAGCCCTAGGTCTCAGTGCTCGGGAGCTTTATGTCGTGTGGAATGTTGAGATTACAATGGTTGCGAACCCTTGTGCAGGAGGGGAGGGGCGGCTTATATAGAGTTCGATGCCCCTCATAATTGCCCCGCATCAAAGGGTCTGGTCGTGGGGTTTAAAGTCTGCCATTACAGGTAACGTACGTAATAAAAGCTACCAATGACCATTGAACCAGTGTCTGCCCGTTGGGCTCTTGATGGTGGCTCCTGGTCTTCTGGCGTCGAGTGAAAGCGAGATCTTACGAATGACACGCGACTGCCGAGTGAGAGCAGGATTCTCCGAGTGGATTGCTGTCGAGTGGCTTTGAACGTCTCCAGGGGTCCACTCGGAAGTTCATGCTTGATCTTCAAGTCTTCCCATGTGGTGTCCTTAGGTAGGGTATGTGGGCCATGCCTAGGACCCTACCCTATGTACATATCCTCGTCACTTACTATCTTGTGTGATGAAATTATGTCTGATGAAATTGATGTCATATTCTTCACTCTGAAGCATATGAGTTTGTAAGTTGTACTAATTCATCTGCAGGATTATACTCCAAAAGCTACTGAGTGGGTCCTCGATAGTGGATGCACAAACAACATGACTGGTGACAAGAGTCTTCTGATGAATTTGCCACTTGCTCCATCTCATCTGAAGCATATCACCTATGCAGACAAAGGAAAAAAGCAAGGTACTGGGTCTAGGTAAGGTCGCAATCTCAAAGGACCGAACCATGGATAAGGTGATGCTTGTCGAATCCCTAGGGTTCAACCTTATGTCTGTCTCAATGCTTTGTGATTTTGATACGATTGTCGTATTTGGAAAATATCATTGTGTTGTCATCATGGAATCTAAAAATTCCAAAGTCTTCGAAGGCTTTAGGAGAGGAGACTTGTATATTGTTGATTTCTCTACAGGTCCTCAGTCTGCCACATGCCTACTTGCAAAGTCCTCAGAAGGTTGGTTGTGGCATCGATGACTTGGACATGCTGGTATGAGGAACTTGCACACGCTCGTGAAGAAAAAGCATGTCATTGGCATTGAAGGTGTCAAATTCCTCAAGGAGCACCTTTGTGGTGCATGTGAGTCTGGGAAGATGACCAGATCCAAGCATCCCTCGAAGACAATCATGACCATGACTCGACCCTTCGAATTGCTTCACATGGATCTCTTTGGCCCCACTCATTACTCCACACTAACAAATTCTTCAATTTTGTATGTCTTTGTCATTGTTGATGATTACTCTCGTTACACTTGGGTGCATATTATTCTGTATAAGTCTGAAGTGCAGGATGTCTTCAGACGATTTGCTTCAAGGGCCTCCACAAACTTTGGCGTCAAGATCAAGCATATCAGGAATGATAATGGGACTGAGTTCAAGAACACCAATCTTGATGAATATCTTGATGAACTTGGTATTACTCATGAGTTATCTGACCCTTATACTCCTCAGCAGAACAGCGTCATGGAGCACAAGAACAGGACTCTTGTTGAGATGGCTCGCACCATGCTTGATGAATACGAGACTCCATGTCGCTTCTGGCCTGAAGCAATTGATACTACATGTCACATCATCAATAGTGTATATCTTCACAAATTCTTCAAGAAGACTTCGTATGAACTTATGACTGGCAATAAACCCAATGTAAGTTATCTCAAAGTCTTCGGTGCAAAATGCTGGATTAGAGATCCTCATCATAGTTCTAAATTTACACTGAAAGCACATGAAGGTTTTATGCTTGGCCACGGAAAGGACTCGCACACCTACAAAGTCTTCAACACCTACCACCATAAGGTTGTTGAAACTGTAGATGTGTGGTTCGATGAAACTGATGGCTCGCAAAGAGAGCACCTGCCTTCTGTGTTAGATGAACAGTCTCCTGAGGAATCCATTAAGATGAAGGCTACTGAAGATGTCATACCCATTGAGGAAGTCATTCCAACGAATGAAGACATTCATGCCGATACACCTGAAGAAAATGGTGCTAAAGAAAATCCTCAGCCACGTCAACCTGCTCATCCAAGAGTTGCAAATGAAGTGCAGATTGACAAAATCATCGATGACATCAATGCACCAGGTCCTCTCACTCGCTCAAAAGCTTCACATTTGACTAACTTTTGTGGGCACTTTGCATTTGTCTCTATCATAGAGCCCACCAAAGTTGATGAAGCATTCAAGGAGCCTGAGTGGATTCAAGCTATGCAAGAGGAATTGCATCAATTCAAGCTCAACAATGTGTGGGAACTTGTCAAGCGGCCAGATCCTCGCAAGCATAACATCATAGGTACCAAGTGGATCTATCGCAAGAAGCAAGATGAAAATGGCCTTGTGGTAAGGAATAAGGCTCGTCTTGTAGCTCAAGGCTACACAAAGGTTGAGGGAATTGACTTTGATGAAACTTTTGCACCTGTTGCTAGACTTGAAGCTATTCGCATATTGCTTGCTTATGCTAACCATCATGATATCATCTTATATCAAATGGATGTGAAAAGTGCATTCCTCAATGGTAAGCTTGAGGAAGAAGTATATGTTGCTCAACCCCCGGCTTTTGAAGACCCCAAGCATCCTGACAAAGTCTTCAGACTCAACATGTCCCTCTATGGCCTCAAGCAGGCCCCTCAGGCATGGTATGACACTTTGAAGGAATTCCTCATGAAGAAAGGCTTCAAACCCGGTTCACTCGACCCAACTCTTTTCACAAAATCCTATGACAATGAACTATTCATATGCCAAATATACGTAGAGGATATTATCTTTGGCTGTACTGACAAATGTTACAATGATGAATTTGCCTATATGATGAGTGAAGAATATCAAATGACTATGATGGGAGAGTTGAAATTCTTCTTAGGTCTTCAAATTCGTCAGCAAGACAATGACATCTTCATCTCACAAGATAAATACCTCAAGGATGTTCTGAGGAAATTTGACATGCAAGATTGCAAAGGCGTCAAAACTCCAATGCTTTCAAAAGGCCACCTCTGCACTAACGAAAATGGTAAAGATTTCGATCAGAAGGTATATTGCTCCATGATTGGTTCATTATTGTATCTATGTGCATCTAGGCCTGATATTATGCTGAGTGTTTGCATGTGTGCCCGATTACAAGCAACACCGAAGGAATCACACCATAAGGCTGTGAAACATATTCTCTGATACTTAGCTCACACACCAACGCTTGGATTATGGTATCCCAAGGGCTCAAATCTTCATCTCGTCGGATACTCTGATGCTGACTATGCTGGAGATCGTGTGGATCGCAAGTCAACCTCAGGCACATGTCATTTCCTCGGACGATCCTTAGTCTGTTGGTCCTCGAAGAAGCAGAACTGCGTTTCACTATCTACTGCTGAAGTTGTGTACATTGCTGATGGTTCATGCTGCACTCAGTTACTGTGGATGAAGCAAACCCTCAAGGACTACGGCATCAAGTTCAAGAATGTGCCTCTCTACTACGACAACGAGAGTGCCATCAAGATTGCTTACAACCCAGTTCAGCATTCCAAGACCAAGCACATCCAGATTCGTCATCATTTTCTTCGAGATCGTGTACTCAAGGGCAACCTCTCCATCGACCACATCCCCACTGAAGAACAATTGTCCGATATATTCACAAAGCCCTTGGATGAAAAGAGATTTTGCAAGTTGCGGTGTGAGCTAAATATCTTAGAATCTTTGAATGTTCTTTGAAAAAGGACACACATCCTAACCCTTATGCAAAATTGATGACTTAGATGTGCAACACACAAAGTAACGTTTTTCTTCAATCAATGAAGAATAACCCTCTAAGTGTGAAGAAATAAATGAAGAATTTGATTCTCAGAACCCTACGACAATTGTACGCGGTGTGTGAAGTCATCATTCTTATACGGTGGGTCATGCCACCAACCATAGTTGAAATTCTTCAAAGTTGAGTTTTTCGTCATTTTGCAAATTCTTCAAATTTTCAAATTCCTCAAGTTTGCAACTTCATCAACTTTTCAAATTCTTTAAACTATGAAACTCATGTTCTTCATTGATTATATACTTATATATTTGAGTTTTCAATGTCTTCAACAACACTCACTTATTGCTAATTCTTCAAGTTGATTTTCATCTAAGTGAATGTGATCGGACCCTTTTTCCCTTTGTGCTAAACTCAACCCTGTCTGTTCACAAATTCTTCATATGCATTCTACATTGAAACTCGTTCAAAGTCTTCACTGTGTGCTTGACAGCTGAAGAATTTGCGAATAGAAACTTAAAATTTTCACCGTCAAAATTTTTGGCGTTTCCCACTCAAATGGTTCCGACTCCCATGACTGGATAACCCATGATCCCCCACTATCGCCACTACTCAGAACATGGATGACACCTGTCGCGAGGAGAGCAAGGGTCAGGGGCAATCTGGTCCAAAATCTTCGGACAGATTGGTTTTCACCTCCACTATAAATACCCCCTCCCCTTTCACTGTGATTGGTTACTCCTCACTCCTACTCTCTCCCGAGCTCCGACCTAGCGCCGCCACTAAAATCATCATCGCCGGCGTGGAAGAGCTTCACTGCCTTGACCTCGCCGTCGCCGTACTCGCATCGGCCGTGGAAGTCTTCACCCCGCCGCCACTGTAGCTGTCTCCCTCTGCAAAGCTAGGGCGTGGGAGATCTGGACTAACAAACTTCCTCAATCTCATCTCTCAGTTGTCGTGTTCTTCACCAGGGTAAGTAAAATTTATTTTTACTGCCCTTGTTTGATCTCCAGTTACTCCTAAATCTTCACAAAGGTGTTTATTCTTCAAGAATTTCATTCTAAAGCACCTTATATGTTCATACACTTGATGATTTTCCCTAAGTTATGATTTTCTTCAAGATTCCTCAATTGTGTGAATCCTCAAAATTTGCATAACTCTGGAACCTAAGACAAAGAACACTTAGTGAAATTCCTCAAGACACCCATGGTCAAATTCCTCACACCTGATTTTATTGAAAAATTTCTAAGAACGCATATGACCTCTTCAAATTCCTTGCACCTATACTCTGTTCACATGTACAAACATGTCCGATGATGAATCACTAGGTTCTCATCAACTTAACTCATTTGCAGTGTTTCTTAAGGAAAAAATGTGCACTTCTTCAGAGTCCTCAAGAGTTCAAAATCCTCAGCTGAAGAAAATGGATGATAAGAAACCACAGAAAGGTGGAAAGAAGCCTGATGTGCACACTGATTTTGAGATTCAAGATGACTTGTATGAGGAATACTGCACACCCAATGAAGAAACTCATGGCAAAGAGACGACTAAGCAGAGAAAGATTCGTCTGCAGAAAATTGGGAGGAGATGGGCAAAGGAATGGAAGGAATATCATTATGTAACTCCTAGATACATGATGAAATTCGCTGTGAAACCTCCTTGCAGCAGGCCTCCCTTGGCTCAAAATCAAATTGCTGATCCCACTAGTCCCAAGACTGGTGAAGACTTTCCTCACATATGGGAGAAATAGCAAGCCAAGCTGGTGAGGAAAGCTAAAGAGGTTGTAAATAAATTCAATGAAGACTTTGCTGCTGTAGGAGCCTCTGCTAGTGCTTTGAAGAAATCAATGATGAAGAAATCTGCTGTGAAGTCAAATTCTTCAACTTCAAAATCATCACGGCAGATTTCTCAAGCTCAAAGGCCTCAGTCTTCAAAGGCCTCGGCTGCTTGCAGATTAGCTGCTTAGTCCTCTGCTGCTGCTACAAAGTCCTCAACTCCTGTGCACCTTGCATCGTGTCAGAGGACAAAGGGATCTCAAATGCTTCAAAGATCTCTGCACACCCCTCTGCTAAAGCAAAGTCTTCAACAAGTCCTACTATGTTGAAACTGAAGAAAACGGTTTGACGAGGTCCAAGACCAAGTCCTCAGACAAGCAAAGCTATAGTGACAATACCCTTAGGATCTAAGGATGATGATGAAGCTGATGATGAAGAACTTGAAGAAATCATCAAAAAAAAGTCAGCAAAAGGCTGCATTAGCCAAAGGCAGCTCTATTTCACTTCTGCTGGATCCCAAGATGATCCTCAACTTCATAGACATATGGCATGAGGATCCCAGCACCCCACTTTCCTCACTGAACCTGCCTCTTGATGTGGACCATGTCCTCACTCGTTTTATTGCTAAGGAAAAATTGAAACGAGATCAAGCTCAGAGAGCTAAGAGGAACAGGGCTCGGAAAGAAAATTCCTGAGGAATAACATGATGAATTTGACTCCAAAGCAACTCATCACTGTTCAGTCTGAAATTTGCTCCCTCTCTGAGGAACAGGAAAAATACGATGCTAAATGGAAGGGCACTAAGGTAAGATTCATCAAGGTGGCCCAAGATGCTGTAAAGGACCATAACACCAGAGTTGCAGCTCAATCGCAACTACAAATTCCTCAGGCTGAAGAAACTGCTTAGCCTGCTAAGGAATTTGCTAGTGTAGCTGAAGAAAGTCAGACTGCTAAAGAACCTGCCAGGGCAACCTCCACTACTACGCCTGATGAAACTGAACCTGAGGAAACTGCTGCCCATTCACCCTCCTCAAAAATAACAAAATCCTCAAGGGTGAAGACAATCAACCTTATTTCTGCATCAGAAGCGAAGAATAACAAGGCTGCTGAGAACAAGGCACTGAAAAGGAAAGCATCAACTTCAGATTCCTCAACTGCGAAGAAATTGAAGATACTGTCAAGTTCTTCAAAAGAACCAGTTGATGCTACCCCGATTTCCTCAGCACCAGCCTATGAAATAGTGTCATTCGGTGTTGACTACGTCATCCTGAATGATGATCAAGAAGAGATGGATCAATCTGCTGCTACCTTAGAGCGGATTGATGAAGAAATTGAAGTGGAAGCAAAAGCTTCAACCCCACAGGTATCATCGCCCCAGCCTTAGTTTACAACTGAAGAGGCCGACGTTGAAGAAATTGATGAGGATGTGGACATTGGCAACACAAATCCTGTCATCAATGATGAATATTGGGAAGCTGCTCACCCAAATTCCCCAATGACCACTCCTCTATCACAGATTCCTTAGTCCCCAGCCCGAACTGAAGAAATTCATGAAGAATCTGATGACTTGGCTACTCCAGCCACTGAAGAAATTCCAGCTGCATCAGCTGATGACGTTGTTGCTCCCACTGCCATTGAGGAAACTGCTCCACAAATTCCTTAGTCTAAAGAAATTCCTCCTATGCCAAAGGAGATCAAGGGCCGCTTCAAGCCAAATCTTCAGTCAAAGCCCAGGATGCCATTCAAAAGCTCGACACGCCCCCAAATTCCTCAAGAGCAATTTCTTCAACGAGCACATGTTCTTCACTGGTCCCAATCCCTATGACTCGGCAAGGGCCGGTCGAAGCAGATTCTGGACTGCCACTCAGATGAATTACTATGCATCTGTTCTGTTCGACAAGAAGAAAGTCTTCGAGCACCATCAAATTCCTCATGCCGATATGGAAACAATTCCATCATTCACACTGGTGCTCCATGTTCTTCACGATGCAGGAATTCTTCCCTTCTATGTGGAGATCTGTGACTGGAATGAAGAGCTAATTCTTCAATTCTATGCCACACTTCACATCACAGGTGATGCTTCTGACATCAACTCCTGGGTCTTGGGCTGGATGACCGGATCGACTCATCTCATTCCTCAAGCATCTGAATTACTTTGATCTGTCCTAGTGCCAATTCCTTCAGAAGAAGCTCGTCGTCTGCTTGATGAACCTGCTCTTCCAAGTCAACTGATGCAAGTGCTGATGAAGCCTTTGGATCCTGGAAAGCCTCAATGAACAACCTTTCTTGTGAAGGATTTGCTCTATGTGCCCAGGACGGTCTATCGCATTCTCACAAATAATCTATGTCCTCAAAAGGGGCACAACTCTGAAGAAGAGGAAGTGGAGGGAGTCATGAAGAATATGTTGTTCAACATCATTCATAGGATTCCCATCAACTTCCATGATTTCTTCATGAGGACATTGGCTAATGCTGCTCTAGCCCCATTTGAACAGAAGCCTTATGCACCTTGGATCATGAAGTTCATTAGATCAAAGTCTTTAGTTCCCTTCAAGGTGGACTTTCAGAATAATTTTGGCTTTTTGCCCCCGATTGAAGTCCTCAAGAGCACAGTTGCCTCGGTTGAAGGAAAAGGCAAGGTTGCCATTGATGAAGGCACTCGTCCATTGGATGGTTAGTTTCGCAAAGCAGCATCCTTCTCCACCAATGATGACATTGCAACTCAAGACTCAGAAGCAAAGGCCTTAGCTCAAAAACCTCAAGAGTCTGCCCCTTGTGTGATGACTGATCGTGAGCTTCTCATGAGTCTTCATCAGAAGGTTGATCAAAATCACAAGTGGGTGAAGCGTCAGTTGGTCTCCATAGTTCAAAACATGACTGTGACACAGAACTCAGTGAAGAAAAATCACTACTATCTACATGAAATCCTCAACTGCACTTGGGCCATATTGTCTCACCTCAAGACTCCTGAAGAACTGAAGGAGCTGGACCTTGAGGAAAATCTTGACTGGGCTTGTCAACCACGGAAGAAATTCAAGAAAGTTCAAGTTCCTCTGATGGTCATAAGTTCATATTCTTCATCACGTGAGACTGATGAAGCTGAGGACATTGACGACACTGCGGCAGGCCCTGCATCGACAAACAACCCCAACAATGCTGGCGCTCCTTCCTCATCAACACATTGAAATTCTTCAAGGGGCGTTAGTCCTCACTTTTTCGTCCCTTTTGGTCTTCGATGACAAAGGGGGAGAAAAATTGAGTTAGTCTTCAAGCGGGTCTCTATATATGGGTTGTTTTTATTTAAACTGCAACTCTCGCTCTTCTGAAGCTTTTGTTGATTGAGTTGTAAACTTAAGTTCGATGGTGGTCTGACTCTTTTGAACTGCTTTACGCATGCTTATTTCCTCAAGTATCTTAATGCATGCATGCTGAATTTCGTCAGACACCATTTTCATCATGCTGAATTCCCGTTGAAAACTTAACCTATTTGTCATCAATCACCAAAAAGGGGGAGATTGTTAGTGCATCTAGTGCCCCTTAGTGATTTTCGTGTATTGAAGACTTATAGGTTAAGGAACTAATGTGTTTGTGAGTGTACACATGCTCTATAAGTCGATGAGGAGTTTGATATATCCAGAGATTACCGACCCCAAAAAATGTATGTCTTCAACTGAATACTTTGGTATTCTTTGAAGACTTTGAAAATGAAGAAGTTGGTGTGACCTTGAAGATATGAACGAGGACTATGAAGCGTGAAGACTTTTGTTTTCGTAGTTTCATTTCCTTTCTTTGAGTCATAGGAAACACCGTACTGTTAAAGGGGGTCGAGGTAATACTAAGGAAAATTTCCAACTGATGCTCAACTCCAAAATCCTCAACCTATCCAATCCTTCGAGTGAAGCCTTTGGAAATCTCTTGCGGTTCAGTCAAGTTCCTCGGTGTCAGAGACGAAGTTCTTCTCGTCTCTGAGGAAATTGATCTGACTAAGGACTTAGGATTTCGCCAGTGCGAATTGCCTACAAGTGAGGAACATGAGAAGCCTGAGGACTTCCCCGGTTCAAAATTCCGACCATTGTTGTGTTTAGCGCCAGCTGGCCCCAATCATAACATCCACATAACGTTCATATCATTGGGGGCATTTATGTCTTATCATGTCAGGTTGCACCCTGGCTATAAATAGCCACCCCCCACAACCACTAGTTGGTTGGCTGCTTTGAGAGAGAACTAACACTTGTCATTTGAGAGCAACCCATCCTCCGAGGACTTTGAGAGAAAATCATCAGTGAGTAAAAACCCACAACCAAACCACCAAACCCAAAGTGATTGAGCATCACTAAAGAAATTCCTGTGTGGAACTGGCACTTGTTACCTTTGAGGACTGTGCATCCTCGAAACGGTTAGGTGTCATGGTCTAGTGCATCCTACAGTCAATTGGGGATCACGAAGTGACCTTGGTCTAGAGCATCCAGCAGTAAATTGTGGATCGCCGGGTGACCAATTTGTGAGGGTTTTGAAAGTCTACCCTGAAGACTTACCACGAGTGTTGGGCGAGGACTATGTGACCTTATCTCAAGGAGAATACGGTAAGGACTGTGTGTCCTAGGATTGTGTGTCCTCTTGTTTAAATACCAGGCCACTCCAAACCAGACGTATGACTGTCACAGCAGTTGGAACTGGGTCATCAAACCATTGTCTTCATCGAGCTACCTGGTTCTATTTCCTCAACCCCTCTATTCCTCGTATAATTGTTGCTGAAATTGATCGTTACTGTTTGAAGAATTTGACTGAAGACTTTCACAATTTTCTCACCTCAAATTCTTCAAGTTACCTTGTTCATCACTGCTTATCCTGTATCATGCTACCTATAATTTGTGCATGTTCATTTCATCATCATGACTATGATGTTGCCATGTTCCTCATGCACTTGAGTACTTGTTCTCCTGCCGGTTATTCATCATATTTAAAATTCCTCAAGTGATGAATTTGTAAAAATCGCCTATTCACCCCCCCCCCCCACTAGTCGATATAACACACTTTTAGTTAACGTGATGGTGAGGTGTTAAGCCACCAGTGCATTTTATCTGAGAGCCGACACTTGATGGCGGGTTAAGTGGAGAAGACAATGCTAGGAGTATTGCTAAGTGCGAATAAACATGTTTCATATGTTGTGACCGTGGCTGCAAGATCTACCGACGAGGAAAAATGAAAATATATTCAAGACCTGAAAATAACAATGGAAGACCAGGTGCTTAGTCAGGGCGCTGCTTGTGATGTGCGGATCTATAATGAGCAGATCTTGGCGTTCGAGTGAGCGGCCACAGCGGGTAATCAACATTTGAGATTTAAAGAGATGATTGACAGTCTACATTATGGGGGACAGTCTGACGAACATCGAAGAACACTATGAACCTGATGAACTCGGGGAGTTTCTATACTAGGTGATTACACATTCAGCAAGGGCTGAGAGGAGTGTTGGAAATATGCCCTAGAGGCAATAATAAATTAGTTATTATCATATTTCCTTATTCATGATAATCGTTTATTATCCATGCTATAACTGTATTGATCGGAGACTTAGATGCATGTGTGGATACATAGACAAAACCATGTCCCTAGTATCCGCTCCCTCTTGCTGGATCAAGAAGGCGGAGATCGTCATCGAGCTGTACGTGTGCTGAACACGGAGGTGCCGTCCGTTCAGCGCTAGATCGGAAGGACCGTGATCAATATCGCGAGACGGATCGTGGTAAGTTTGTGGGACAGATCGTGATGAGTTCGCAGGACGGATCGTGATGAGTTCGCAGGATGGATCGTGATTGGATCGTGGGACGGATCATGATGAGATCGCGGGATGCTCGGCGATTTGGATCGCGAAGACGTTCGACTACACCAACCGCGTTTCTTAACACTTCCTGCTTAGCGATCTACAAGGGTATGTAGATCCACTCTCCCTCTCGTAGATGCTCATCACCATGGATAGATCTTGCGCATGCGTAGGAATTTTTTTGTTTCCCATGCAACGTTCCCCAACAGTGGCATCATGAGCTAGGTCTATGTGTAGATGAGATCTCGAGTAGAACACAAAGAGTTTGTGGGCATTGATGCTTAGATTACTTCCTCCCTTGGTCGTGTTTTGGTTAAGCGGTGTTGTGGGATGAAGCGGCCCGGACCAAAATTACCCGTACGCTTACGAGAGACCGGTTCCCTCAACTGCAACTTGTTGCAAAAAGATGGCTGGCGGGTGGCAGTTTCTCCTACTTTAGTTGTATCGAATTCGACAAAGGCGGTCCTTGAGAAGGTTGAAAAGCAACTTATGTATCACCGTTGTGGTTTATGTGTAGGTGAGAATTGTTCTTCCTAGATACCCGTAGCAGCCACGTAAAACATGCAACAACAATTAGAGGACGTCTAACTTGTTTTTGCAGGGTATGTTGTGATGTGATATGGCCAATTACATGATGTGATGTATGTGATGTATGAGATTATCATGTGTTGTATAGAATATCATGACTTACATGTCAATGAGTACGGCAACCGGTAGGAGCCATATGGTTGTCTTTAATTATTGTATGACCTACGTGTCAATCATTAAGTGCTATGTAATGCTTTACTTTATCGCTAAACGGTAGAAATAGTAGAACAAGCATGATGGGCGCGACAACCCCGATGGCGACATGTTGATGGAGATCAAGATGATGGAGATCATAGTGTCGTGCCGGTGACGATGGAGATCATGTCGGTGCTTTCAAGATGGAGATCAAAAGCACAAGTTCATGGCCATATCATGTCACTTATGATTTGCATGTGATGTTAATCCTTTTATGCACCTCGTTTTGCTTAGGACGAAGGTAGAATTATAAGGTGATCCCTCACTTAAATTTCAAGATGAATTGTGTTCTCCCTGAGTGTGCACCGTTGCGAAAGTTCGTCGTGTTGAGACACCACGTGATGATCGGGTGTGATAGACTCTACGTTCACATACAACAGGTGCAAGCCAGTGTTGCACATGCAGAACACTCGGGTTAAACTTGACGAGCCTAGCATGTACAGACATGGCCTCGGAACACAAGAGACCGAAAGGTCAAACATGAGTCATATAGCAGATATGATCAACATGATGATGTTCACCATTGAAACCACCTCAACTCACGTGATGATCAGACTTGAGTTGGTGAATTTGGATCATGTATCACTCGAATGACTGGAGGGATGTCAATTTGAGTGGGAGTTCTTAAGTAATATGATTAATTGAACTCATTATCATGAACATAGTCAGTAGTGTCTTTCCAAATTATGGTGTAGATTACTTGCTCGCGTTGTAGTTCCCTTGAATTTTTATACGTTCCTAGAGAAATAGAGTTGAAAGATGATGGTAGTAATATTGCGGATTGGCTCCGTGATCTGAGGATTGTCCTCGTTGCTCCACAGAAGGCTTATGTCCTTAATGCACCGCTCGGTGCGCCAACCCCTCTAGCGTCGTCTGTAGATGTTGTGAACATCTGACACGCACGTTCTGATGACTACTTGATAGTTTAGTGCGTCATGCATTGCGGCTTAGAACTGAGGCTCCGAAACGTTTAGAACGTCACAGAACATATGAGATGTTCTAAGAGTTGAAATTAGGATCTCAGGCTTGTGCCCGTGTTGCGAGATATGAGATCTCCAACAAGATTCTTTGCCTGCAAGATGAAAGAGAATAACTCAATCATTGAGCATGTGCTCAGATTGTCTGGGTGCTACAATCGCTTGAATCGAGTGGGAGTTGATCTTCTAGATAAGATAGTGATTGATATAGTTCTCCAAGTCATTGTCACTAAGCTACTAGCACTTGGTGATGAACTATAAAATGCCAGGGATAGAAATGATGATCCCTGAGCTGTTCGCGATGTTTGACACCACGAAGGTAGAAATCAAGAAGGAGCATCAAGTATTGATGGTTAGTCAACCACTAGTTTCGAGAAGGGCAAGAGCAAGGAGGGAAACTTCATGGATAGCAAGTCAGTTGTTGCTCCAATGAAGCAACCCAAAGTTGAACCCAAACCCGAAACTAAGTGCTTCGATTATGAGGAGAGCGGTCGCTGAAGCGGAACAACCCTAGATACTTGGTAGATAAGAAGGATGGAAACGTGTATAGAAGTATATTTTATATACGTGTTATTTATGCGTACCTTGCTAGTACTCCTAGTAGCACCTGGGTATTGGATACCGGTTCGGTTGCTAAATTTTAGTAACTCGGAATAAAAGCTATGGAATAAACGGAGCACTAGCTAAGGGTGAGGTGACGATGTGTGTTGGAAATGTTTCCAAGGTTGATGTGATCAACATCGCACGCTCTATTTACCTTCGGGATTAGTGACGAACCTAAATAAATGTTATTTGGTGTTTTGCGTTGAGCATGAACGTGATTAGATCGTTTTTATTGCAACACGGTTATTCATTTAAGTTAAAGAATAATGGTTATTCTGTTTACATGAATAATACCTTCAATGGTCATGCACCCAGTGAGAATGGTTTGTTGAATATTGATCGTAGTAATACACATGTTCATAACTTTGATGCCAAAAGATACAAAGTTAATAATGATAGTACCACATACTTGTGGCACTGCCGCTAAATGTCATATTGGTATAAAGCGCATGAAGAAACTCCATGCAGATGGATCTTTGGACTCATTCGATTTCGAATCGGTTGAGACATGCGAACCATGCCTCTTAGGCAAGATGACTAAGGACCCTGTTTTCTGGTTTGATGGAGCGGGCAAGTGATTTATTGGAAATGATACATGTTGATGTATGCAATCCAATGAGTCTTGTATCATGCGGTGGATATCGTTATTTTCTTACCTTCACTGATGATTTGAGTAGATAATAGTGTATATTTACTTAATGAAACGCAAGTCTGAATCGTTTGAAAAAGTTCAAGCAAATTCAGAGTGAAGTTTAAGATCATCGTGACAAGAATATAAAATGTCCGCAATACGATCGTGGAGGTGAATATCTGAGTTACAAGTTTGGTATACAACTTAAGACAATGTGAAAGTTGTTTCACAACTCACGCCACCTGGAACACCATAGTGTGATGGTGTTTCCGAACGTCATAGTCGTGCTCTATTGGATATGGTACGAATTATGATGTCTCTTATCCTTTTACCACTATCGTTTTGGGGTTATGCATTAGAGACAATTACATTCACTTTAGATAGGGCATCATCTAAATCCATTGAGATGACATCGTGTGAATTATGGTTTGATAGAAACCTAAGCTGTCATTTCTTAATGTTTGGGGCTGCAACACTTATGTGAAAAAGGGTTTTCACCTAATGAGCTCGAACCCAAAGCAGACAAATGCATCTTCATAGAATACCCTAAAGACAGTTGGGTAAACCTTCTATCTTAGATCCAAGCATAAAAAGTTTGTTGCTAAAACTGGGTCCTTTCTCGAGAAAGAGTTTCTCTCGAAAGAATTGAGTGGGAGGAAGATAGAACCTTATGAGGTTGTTGAACCTTTGTTCAACCAGAGAGTAGCGCAGCGCAGGAAGATGTTTCTGTGAAGCCTACGTTAGTTGAAGAGGAAGTTAATGATGATGATCATGAAGCTTCGGATCAAGTTACTATCAAACCTCGTAGGTCAACAAGGATGTGTACTGCTCCTGAGCGGTACGACAACCCTGTCTTGGAGGTCATGTTGTTGGACAACGATGAACCGACGAGCTATGGAGAAGCGATGATGGGCCCGGATTTCAACAAATGGTTAGAGGCCATGAAATCCGAGAAAGGATCCATATATGAAAATCAAGTATAGACTTTGGTAGACTTGCTCGTTGGACGGCAGGTCGTTGAGTACAAATGGATCTTTAAAATGAAGACAGACGCTGATGGTGAATGTCACCATTTATAAAGCTCGACTTGTCGCAAAGAAGTTTCCAGAAAGTTCAAGGAGGTTACTACGATGAGACTTTCTCACTCGTAGCGATGCTAAAGTCTGTTGGAATTATGTTAGCAGTTGCTGCATTTTTCAATTATGAAATCTGGTAGATGGATGCCAAAACATCGTTTCCTTCCCTAAGGAAAGGTTGTATGAGATACAACTAGAAGGTTTTGTCAGTCCTAAGGATGCTCAAAAGGTGAGCAAGCTTTAGTGATCCTTCTATGGACTAAAGCAAGCATCTCGGAGTTGGAATATACACTATGATAAGGTGATCAAAGTTTTTAAATCTATACAAAGTTTATGAGAAACTTGTATTTGCAATAAAGTGAGTGGGAGCACTATAGAGTTTCTGATAAGTATATATGGATGACATATTGCTATTCAGAAATGATGTAGAATTTCTGGAAAGCATAAACGGTTGTTTGAAAAGAGTTTTTGAAAGGAAGACCTGGATAAAGCTACCTAATTGTTGAACAACAAGATCTATAGAGATAGATCAAGATGCTACATGGGACTTTCAATGAGTACATACCTTGACAAGATTTTGAAAGAGTTCAAAATGGATCGTTCAGAGAAAGAGTTCTCGCCTGATTTGTAAGGTGTGAATTTGAGTGAGACTCAAAGCTCGACAACGGCAGAAGAAAGAGAAAGGACGAACATCGTCCCCTATGCCTTAGCCATAGGCTCTATATTATGCCATGCTGTGTATCGCACCTGGTGTGTGCCTTGCCATGAGTCAGTCAAGGGGTACAAAAGTGATCCAGGAGTGGATCACTAGATAGCGGTCAAGATTATCCTTAGTGACTAAAAGACTAAGGAGATGTTTCTCGATTATGGAGGTGATAAAGAGTTCGTCGTAAAGAGTTACATCGATGCAAGCTTTAACACCGATCCAGATGACTCGTAGTAGCAATCTGGATACGTATAGTGGAGCAGCCATTTGGAATAGTACCAAGTAGAGTGTGGTAGCAGTGTTTACGGTTTGACATAGAGATTTGCAAAGTACACTCGGATTTGAATGTCGCAGACCCGTTGACTATAAGACCTCTCTCACATGCAAAGCATGATCGAGCCCCAGAACTCATTGGGTGTTAGATTCATAACAATCCATATCACATGGTGATGTGAACTAGATTATTGACTCTACTGCAAGTGGGAGACTGTTGGAAATATGCCCTAGAGTCAATAATAAATTAGTTATTATCATATTTCCTTGTTCATGATAATCGTTTATTATCCATGCTATAATTGTATTGATCGGAGACTTAGATGCATGTGTGGATACATAGACAAAACCATGTCCCTAGTATGCCTCTAATAGACTAGCTCGTTGATCAAAGATGGTTAAGGTTTCCTAGCCATGGACATGAGATGTCATTTGACAACGGGATCACATCATTAGGAGAATGGTGTGATGGACAAGACCCAAACTACAAACATAGCATATAATCGTGTCAGTTTATTGCTACTATTTTCTGCATGTCAAGTATATGTTCCTATGACCATGAGATCATGCAACTCACTGACACCGGAGGAGTGCCTTGTGTGTATCAAACGTCGCAACGTAACTGGGTGACTATAAAGGTACTCTACAGGTATCTACGAGGGTGTCTGTTGAGTTGGCATGGATCAAGATTGGGATTTGTTATTCCGTGTGACGGAGAGGTATCTCAGGGCCCACTCGGTAATACAACATCACAACAAGCCTTGCAAGCAATGTGACTAAGTGTTGGTCACGGGATCTTGTATTACGGAACGAGTAAAGAGACTTGCCAGTAACGAGGTTAAACTAGGTATGGAGATACCGACGATCGAATCTCGGGCAAGTAACATACACGAAGAACAAAGGGAACATCATACGGGATTAACTGAATCCTTGACATAGAGGTTCGACCGATAAAGATCTTCGTAGAATATGTAGGGACCAATATGGGCATCCAGGTCCCGCTATTGGTTATTGACCGTAGAGGTGTCTCGGTCATGTCTACATAGTTCTCGAACCCGCAGGGTCTGCACACTTAAGGTTTGGTGACATTTCGGTAGTATAGAGTTATGTATGGTGGTGACCGAAGGTTTTTTGGAGTCCCGTATGAGATCCCGGACGTCACGAGGAGCTCTGGAGTGGTCCGGAGGTAAAGATTCATATATAGGAAGTCCTGTTTTGGTCGCCGGAAAAGTTTCGGGCTCATCGGTAGTGTACCGGGAGTGCCGGTAGTGTACCGGGAGACCATTGGGAGGGGTATTTCGACCCAAGAGGCTACATGGGCTGTGGGAGAGTGAATAACAGCCCTTAGTGGGCTGGTGGAAGTCCCACACAAATCCCATGCGGCTAGGGAGAAAAAGCCCAAAGAGAAAAGGTGGGAAAAGGCAAAAATAGGATGAATCCTAGTCCTACTAGGATTGGAGGTGGATTCCACCTCCTCCCCTTGGTTCGGCCGACTCCTAGAGGCTTGGCCTTATATACTAGAGGTTTTAGGGTTTTTGACAGAATTTTCTGCCACATGCTGCCCGTTCCTCCAGTGCATAGTTTCTCCTCTAGATCGGTTTCTGCAACGCTTAGGCGAAGCCCTGCCGGAATTACTCCACCACCATCGTTGCAGTGCCGTCTCGCTGCCGGAGAACTCGTCTACCTCTCCGCTCCCTCTTGCTAGATCAAGAAGGCGGAGATCGTCATCGAGCTGTACGTGTGCTGAACGCGGAGGTGTCGTCCGTTCGGCGCTAGATCGGAAGGACCGTGATCAAGATCGCAAGACGGATCGTGATGAGTTCGCGGGACGGATCGTGATGAGTTTGTGGGACGGATCGTGATTGGATCGCAGGACGGGTCATGATGAGTTCGCGGGACAGATCGTGATTGGATCGTGGGACGGATCGTGATGAGATCGCGGGACGCTCGACGATTTGGATCGTGAAGACGTTCAACTACACCAACCACGTTTCTTAACGCTTCCCGCTTAGCGATCTACAAAGGTATGTAGATCCACTCTCCCTCTCGTAGATGCTCATCACCATGGATAGATCTTGCGTGTGCGTAGGAAAATTTTTGTTTCCCACGCAACGTTCCCGAACAAGGAGTACCTCGTGGAGGCGGATGTGTGTGTGAAACTCTCGACCCAATCAGGTTGATGCAGCGGCCGACGTTGAGGACGACGGCGAGGTCCGGTCGGTGCGGCGGAGCTCCGGAGGAGTGAGCATCTGGAGGAACAAGAAGACAGGGGCGACAGAGAAAAAGAGAGGGTCCCCTCAGGTCCCTATTTATGAGATGGGATGGCCAACAGTGCGTGCAAGAATCGAGGAGACGCAGTGATGATTGACCGAAGGGGACGCCTCGATTTTTTGACCGACCATTTAATGAGGAAGATCTGTTGCGAACATCACGAGGTCTTTTTGACATATTCAAGATGATGTCATGGCAGGTTATGCGTTTTCTCTTTCAGGTGATAAGGATGCGAGACTCGCCAACCAGAAGACTTGGAGATTGACATGAACTGGTTCAAATCAATCTGGGGCCTAATGTTGGGGATATTCACCCGGGACGGGACCCGCCTAGTTGGGTCGGGTCATGCGGTTGGCGGCTTACAATAGCTTCAGGAGGAAAGCATAACCGGTGGGCCGGAGGGCCCAGGGCCAGAAGGCCAGATGTAACCTTGTGGACTTAAGCCGCCGGGAGAGACTTGTCAGATAAGGCATGTTTAGTTAGAGGTGAGGTTGGTTGTTAAGTTTAACCCGACCCGGACTCTTGTAAGCCTAGGAACCTGACCCGTGTATATAAGGGCGGCTTAACTGGGTGGCTTAGGCCACGAAACAATTGATCGAGAGCTAGGTCAAGCGAACTCGCTCCCTTGTAATCGATACACAATCAATACAACACAAAGCAAGACGTAGGCTTTTACCTCTTTCCGAGGGGCCGAACCTGGGTAAACCATTGTCTCTCGATTTCGATCAACCCCTTCGAGTTCACCTCCTTAGCGATGGCCTCGAACCTAAGTCCGTTGACCCGGACATCTGTCATGACAAATCCACGACATCAGATGTTCGACGCTAGATCGGGATGGATCATGATTGGATCGCGGGACGGGTTGCGATTTGGACCGCGAAGACGTTCGACTACATCAACCGTGTTTCTTAACGCTTCTCGCTTAGCGATCTACAAGGGTATGTAGATCCACTCTCCCTCTTGCAGCTGTTGATCTCCATAGATAGACTTGGGTGTTCGTAGGAATTTTTTTTGTTTCCCATGCAACGTTCCACAACAGTTGGGGCATAGGGAAAAATGTTGCCGTCAAAGGTAACGTGACGAGAGACAATGACGCGACGTGTGGACAAATCGTAGCACCTGTAACCCTTGTGTTCTGAGGGTACCCGAGGAAAACGCACCGGGCAAAGTGAGGGGAGAGTTTGTGAGCGGAAGTGGCGTAAAGATTGGGGTAACAAAGACACCCGAAGACGCGAAGGTGGTCGTAGGTGGGATGGATGTCGTGAAGCATGTATTAGGGAGTGAGGTCGTGAATAGCGCGTGACGGCCGGCGATTGAGGAGATAAGTGGCAGTGTGGAGGGCTTTGACCCAAAATGGGGGTGCGAGGTTGACTTGGACAAGAAGAGTGCGGACGATGTTGTTGGTTGTGCGAAGGAGGCTCTCGACCTTGTCGTTTTGGGGTGAAGTGTGGGGGAATGAGAACCGGTAGGCAATGCCAGTCGTGAAGAAGAAAGTATGTAGGGTGGAGTTAATGAACTCGCTGCCATTGTCACATTGTAAAGCCTTGACGATTACATTGTATTGGGTGTGCACTTAGGAAAAGAATCGTTGGAGAGTGGAGGAGCTGTCGAACTTGTGGCGTAGGGGAAATGACCAAGAGAAGTGAGTGTAATCATCAAGGACAATCAAATGATATTGATAACCGGTAAAGCTTACAACGAGGCTGGTCCATAAGTCACAATGTAATAGTTAAAAGGGAGCAAACATGCGACTACTAGATGAAGGAAAGGGAAGGCAGGGTTGGAGGCCTAATTGGCATGCATCACATGGATGGTGCACTTTCTTATTACAAGCGAAAAGAAAATCTTGAGCTTCTAAAGACGAGATAGTGTGGGGGATTGGGTGGCCGAGACGACGATGCCAGACGTCGGCGCTAGAAGCGGTGGCGGAGAAGGTGGTGCACCAAGTCTTGTTATTCCCAAAGAAAGGATATAGGTCGCCGGAGCTAGCGGAGATCATGATGACCCGTCTAGTTCGAAGATCCTTCACAAGAAAACCATAGGGAAAGAATTCAATTGAGCATGAGTTATCTTTGGTAAATTGTCGAACGGAAATGAGGCTAGTGACTACATGCGGGAAGAATAAGATGTCTTTGAGATGAAAGTTGTGTGGCGGAAGTGTGGTGGAGCCGGTGCCATGAATGGGAAGGTGAGTGCCATTGCCAACAACAATGCTAGAGAAACGACGCTTTAATGAAGAATTAGAGAGGTGAGGTTACCAAGGTTGCCGGTGACGTGGGACGACGCGCCGCTGTCGAGGTACCACTCGGGCGGGGTGGAGCCGTTGGTGGAGGAGGCGTTGGCGGTGTAGGCAGCGTGGAGCATTGCCAGGTTATCCCATGAAGGTCATGGCGCAACCGGTGCGGCAGGGTAGCCGGTGAACTACATCGGGTAGGCATGAGCATGGGAGCCAGGAGGAGGGCCGAGCACGCCGGCGGATTTAGGGGGGAACCCAGCCAGGGCATGGGTTCGGCAGTGCCACGCCATAGGGAGGGAAGAACCCGAGGTAGGGGTTGGGGAGCGCCGATGTGTTGGTGTTGTTGCGATGGCCGGAATCACCACGGCCACGGCCGCGGCTGGGTCCGCGATCACCGCCGTCCTGCCGGTTGGTGTAGCCACGGCCTGGGGGTGGACCGATGCTGCTGCCATCGTATTCGCGCTCCACGAGACGATCGGCGCGATCATCATAGCGAGGGGCGGACTGGCCCGGCTGGCCAGAGGAGCTCCCGTACGCGGCACCCCCGGTGACGGCGAGGATGGTAGCGGGCTCGTACGCCGTGCGCTGGACAAGGTTCTCCTCGGCCAGTTTGAGGTGACAGAATACGGTCTCGAAGGGGGGCAACGGCACCGTATCACCCAGGACGACACGGGTGGTGTCCAGCCGCTTGTCGATGTCATGGAGGAACTGTGTGGTAAGATCGATCTCGAACACGACGTGGTCGATGTCCGCAAGCCTGACGCCGAGGAGTTTCATACGACGGGCGTATTCGGCAACAAAAAGATCGCTTTGTTTGAGATTGCGATACTGTCGACTGAGCATCATGTACCGGGCAGCCCTGTTGGCGTGAAAATAGTCGCAGATCCGCGCCCAAAGCTTGAAGGAGGTGGTGGCGCCCACGCATGGTCGATGAGAGGATCGACGAGCGTGGAATACATCCAGAGAACCAGGTGGGCATCATGCTCTCGAGTGGCAGCGTCGGCGTTGGGTGGGAGAGGGTTCTCGATGAAGTGGGTGACACCGTAGCGGATCAGGACGAGGAGGAAGAAGGATTTCCACTTGTGATAGTTGTTGTCGTCGGGATTGAGAAGAAACTTGATGTGGTTGTGGATGCTGTCGTTGAAGATGGGGTGCCGAGGGGAGGGGGGCCGACGGTGAGAGGCACTGGAGGCGTGCAGATGGGCAAACAGCGAGGCGGGGGGGCGAAAGCGCCGCCGAAGACGAAGGGTGAGGAAGGGGCAGCGGCAGAGAAGGAGCCGAGCGAAACGGCGGCGGTCGTGGCCGGAGAGGTCGCCGCGCGGGTGCCCGCGTTTGTACCCGGAGAGGTCGCGGCACTGGTCGCCAAGGAGGATGAAGAGGAGAGCTCGGTGGCCATGGCGAGACCTGAACAGCTGATACCAAGCTAGACGATAGAATATCACTCGTATTGATTATTGTTGTTGCGCTTACAACATATATGCGGAAGGGATCGCCCGAGAGAAGCGGCACACATGCCAGGGCGTCATCCACAATCCTAAATACAAGGAGTACAACTGCAATGACGAATCTAGCATGACAATGGACGGTAGACTCAAAACATTAATTTAGTGAGCCTAATTAGTAAATGCATTGCAATTGTTGCATGTACAACATCTCAATATAAGTGTGAAGTGGTATATTTAGCTTAAATAGGATTTTGAAGGATAGGCTTAACCCTATTGAAGCCCACCTAGTAGACTCGCCGCCACTGAGTACAAGTATAAGCCTTTTTTTTGCCAATTAAGCCTATACACAGATACAATACATGTTAACACTCTCAACCCTAAAAAAAGAGCTATTTTGCTCTCAGCTACTCCGGGAGCACGAATATTATGCGGATTTATGACGAAGAAGCACCGAATTTTCTTGGCCGTGCTGTCGGAGCAGGACAGAGACACGTGAAAGAAGTAATCGTCCTGGCCACAGATCAAAACAAAAAGATCCTAGGACGGTTGCTGCACTCACAGCTATCGCGGTGAGTAAAATTACTACTACTGTAGCGAGTCTACAGGGGAAATTGATAGCAGAATCAGTGATGAGTTTCCCTGGTTTTTCAGTACTACTACTGTAGAGCCTTCGATTCGGCAGCAGCAGTACGCAGGCCATCCACCAGCGTCTGACCATATACGTTCGTTCGTGCAGCGGTGCAGGGTAACGACCAGGCAGAGGTCAGAGGCCAGAATGGCCAAACAAAACCACAGCTGCAGGCAGCAGCAGCCCGATCGACTCAGATATTGCAGATAAGCTACTTGATTGACCAAAGCTGGGGTAAATGTTGGGTGGCCCAACGTCTCCCAACCATCACAAAACCGGGTGCGGCCGGCTGCTAGCGTGGGTGCGTACGTGCAGGCTGCTTGACCTGACCAAAGCTCGCAGCCGCTGGCCAGTTTCACCCATGGCCATCTACCTGCATCGCCTGACCTGATGCCTCCCATACTAATGTCGTTTTGGCACCAACCTCTCTTCTCTCACACGTCCCACTCAGCTGGCGGTACCTTCCCGCCAGATCAAGGCTACGTCCGTCCGTTTGTCCGTCCTCCCTGCTCGTTGCATGTTGCATGCACGGACACGCATGCTCCACTGTTTCCTCAAGCGAGCGAACCTGCATGCACGCTCCTGCGTACGTACATAAAATCGATCAAGCAGGGCTCGCCAAGCTAAGCAAGCAGGGTTCACGTACTGTGCAAATAATCGGTGTGTGCCGCGCCTGAGCGGTGTAGGGCGGGCGTACCACCACGGTCGGGCGCATGCGCCGTGCGCCTTCAATGCCCGCGCATTGAATGCCTCCCCGGCCCCCTTGTTAGGTGCGAGGCCGGCCGCGAGCGGCACGCGGCGCGCTCCCGCGCGCGCACCGTCGCCTGCGCATGCATGCATGCAAAGCCGGTGCCGGTGCCACTGACGCGCCGCTGGTTCGGTTCGCCCGCGCGCCCGCCCAACGGCTCAGGGCGGCGATTAATGGCCTGACCCGGACGTTCCCCCCACGGACGAGTGCCGATCGATCGGGTGGTGACCCGCACGCCAAGCCTTCATACGCCGCGCCCCATATATCCCGCGCACACGCAGGGCGGATGGGGTACGGGCCACTGCCTTGGCCTACTACAGCTGCAGTGCCACTGATCATCACTGGCCGCCTTCCAAGTCGCTCCCAAGTCGTCGCGACAGCGGCAAATCAATTCGTTGCCATCCGTCGCCCTGCTCGCTCTCGCCCCGCCCGCTTCTATATAGCCTCACTCGTCCTGCCGATCACATTCCATATTGCAGCATCTCTCCTGTCCTCAGTCCTCACTGCTCGCCCGCCCGGCCCATGCGAGCGAGCTTAGCGTAGCTTTAGCGACGATGGAGGCTGGCACGTGGGCGGTGGTGGCGGCGGCGGTGGCCGCGTACCTGGCGTGGTTCTGGCGGATGTCGCGCGGGCTCAGCGGGCCCAGGGTGTGGCCGCTGGTGGGCAGCCTGCCGGGGCTGCTGCAGCACGCGGAGGACATGCACGAGTGGATCGTCGGCAACCTGCGCCGCACCGGTGGCACCTACCAGACCTGCATCTTCGCGGTCCCGGGCGTGGCCCGACGCGGCGGGCTGGTCACGGTCACGTGCGACCCCAGGAACCTGGAGCACGTCCTCAAGGCGCGCTTCGACAACTACCCCAAGGGCCCCTTCTGGCACGGAGTCTTCAGCGACCTGCTCGGCGACGGCATCTTCAACTCCGACGGCGACACCTGGGTGGCGCAGCGCAAGACGGCCGCGCTCGAGTTCACCACGCGCACGCTCCGCACCGCCATGTCACGCTGGGTCTCCCGCTCCATCCACCACCGCATGCTCCCCATCCTGTCCGACGCGGCCGCCGCGGGCGCACACGTCGACCTGCAGGACCTCCTCCTCCGCCTCACCTTCGACAACATCTGCGGCCTCGCCTTCGGCAAGGACCCGGAGACGCTCGCCCGTGGCCTCCCCGAGAACGCCTTCGCCACCTCCTTCGACCGCGCCACGGAGGCCACGCTCAACCGCTTCATCTTCCCGGAGTGCGTGTGGCGGTGCAAGAAGTGGCTGGGGCTCGGCATGGAGACCACGCTGGCGCGCAGCGTCGCGCACGTCGACCGGTACCTCTCCGCCGTCATCAAGACGCGCAAGCTCGAGCTCGCCGGCAAGAGCGAAGGGTCGGGCGCGACCACGCCGCACGACGACCTCCTGTCGCGCTTCATGCGCAAGGGGACCTACTCGGACGACTCCCTGCAGCACGTGGCGCTCAACTTCATCCTCGCCGGCCGCGACACCTCCTCGGTGGCGCTCTCCTGGTTCTTCTGGCTGGTGTCGACCCACCCCGCCGTGGAGCGCAAGATCGTGCGCGAGCTCTGCGCCGTCCTGGCCGCGTCCCGCGGCGCAGACGCCCCGGCATTGTGGCTGGCCGCCCCGTTCGACTACGAGGAGCTGGACCGCCTCGTGTACCTCAAGGCGGCGCTCTCGGAGACCCTCCGGCTGTACCCGTCCGTGCCGGAGGACTCGAAGCACGTGGTCGCCGACGACTACCTCCCCGACGGCACGTTCGTGCCGGCCGGGTCGTCGGTGACGTACTCCATCTACTCGGCCGGGCGCATGAAGACGGTGTGGGGGGAGGACTGCCTCGAATTCCGGCCGGAGCGTTGGCTGTCGGCCGACGGCGCCAAGTTCGAGCCGCACGACTCGTACAGGTTCGTGGCGTTCAACGCCGGGCCGCGCATATGCCTGGGCAAGGACCTGGCGTACCTGCAGATGAAGAACATCGCCGGGAGCATCCTCCTCCGGCACCGCCTCGCCGTGGCGCCAGGGCACCGCGTGGAGCAGAAGATGTCGCTCACGCTGTTCATGAAGCACGGGCTCCGGATGGTGGTGCGCCCGCGCGACCTCGCCCCGACCGTCGACGAGCTCCGCGCCGTCGCCGCCGTGGCGGCCTGCGCGTAGAAGATCAGTAGGCCCACCCCGGTGCCGTGCGTGCGTGCATGCTCCACGTACGGTTCGTGCCATATGGGGAAGGTCCGGAGGACGAGGTTGGAAATGGCAAGAAAAATGTGTAGATACACGAGTCCAACACACCAACACGTACTTAGTAAAAGGGTTTGGTAGGTGAGTACGTACGTACGCATATCTCCATGGGATAAAAGGATCCGTTTGAAAATATCCGAATCGGAAAGAAAGGGAAAACACAGGAGCGACACACAATAATGCTCCTCTCCTGTACTGTATTGTAGTTGTACTACGCGTGATGACAGATTACAAGTGTGAGCTCCAAATTCGTCTGGGCGGTTTGTGTTAATGCGCCGCCGATTGTAGTAGAGAGGTTACGTGTACTCCTCAATGGAAGGAGTGATTATTTTCTGGACGGACCCGTTGGTCCGGGCTTAATTAATTCCCTTTTCTATTTCTGGCTTCTTCATTGCCGGTAGCTTAGCTACTGATGGGTGATGGCGTTATTACACGAGGTCTACATGGAGATCAGTGCACATCGCTGTTGTCCGTCTTAAGGTTGTTTGAGGCTCGTGCACGAGACCTATAGAGCGACACTTTTCGGGGCTTTCTTTGTCGAGGGAGTTCGACACATCAGACTCTGCTCTCCATGACAGAGCATCAAGGAGGCAATGCAACTGATAAAGAGTTCCGAAGCGCCTTTGCATTCCCATTTGATCGTTTTCCTTCAAAAATTTACGTTCGCGAGTTATACCTTGCGTGCCTGGGGTTTCAGCGGTGAAATGGATTTTGTTTTACCTATTAGCCCGCCCGAGTAGGATTCGAGAATTGCTCAATAGGATTCGACAATGGGTGACACTAATAAAAAACATGCCTTACATTTATCCCTTTAGTCCCGGTTTGGCTTTGATCCAGAACTAATGTGACCATTAGTCCCGGTTTCAACGGCTAGGAACGCTCGAAGGGCACGGACACCATTAGTTCCGGTTTATTTGGGACCTATACTCCCGGTTTATGATACAAACCGAGACTAAAGGGTGGTGGCACACTCGTGTCAGGTTGGGGTCCACACGAGCCCTTTTAGTCCCGGTTTGTATCATAAATCGGGACTATATGTAGACCTTTAGTTTTTTCTATATAAACCCTTCGTTCAACTCGAGCCCATTTATCTGTTTTCTCCATTCCCTTCTCTGTTCTTTCCTAGCTCGAACCCATCCCTCCATTTTTGCCAAGATTTATCAAGATTTGAGACACCCAATCCATCCAAGTGTCCGCAAAGGTTAGCAACTTTATCCTTTCATCTCTTATTGCTAGATCAGTTCGTGCAATGCTTTATAAGTATAGTGATTTATGATTTTTAGTTTGGGTGTAATTATGTGATAGTTTTTTCAATTTATATGCCATTTGAGCTCAAATTAACTTCTTAGTTTGCATATGTGTAGGTGTGGTTTACTTAGTGTGCCTTCCCGTCCCCGTCCTAACCACCATCGATCGCCCGCACCGCACCGTCGCCGACACCACCTTGGTGAGCCTCTTCTTGTGTTCTTATCCTTTTTATAAAAAAATCATATTTGTATGATTTAGATAGTTACTTGCATAATTTTCTTACTTGTATGATTGTTATTATACATAGTGTCATGGTTATGATATCCGTGCCCGTTGGTCCTCGTCCGATTTATGATTCGGATGTGGTATATTCTCTTTTATAACTATTTGTTGCATTTCGTGTTAATAACAGTTATGCACATCAAGTTGACATAGATATTTTTATCTAGGAGGTAGTTGAACCATATTTCGTGTTAATAACAATTATGCCTTGGTCTTTGACACTTCGAGACCATATTTAGTCTTTGTTCTTTTTAAAATTGCATCAACTCTAGCCCTTGGATTATTTCTCAGTTGCTGCTCACAGGTTCTGGCCATCTAGTCAACTGTAACTTTTGTTTTTTCTCTATGTGCACCACAAGTGTACAACAACTTCATCTTCTTGATGCAACATGTCTTCTCATGAGCTATTTGTGATGCTGTCATGAAAAAAGGACACCCACTCTCCCTTTCCGTGCAATGCAAAATGATCATATCTTTGCAGTTCATATGGTAATGGAAATTTCTAAGGATCCTGATATGATAATTCCTAACTGCTCTTCTAAATTGATAAACATATGTGAAGCACAAACTCAAGCAAAGTTGCCCATGAGCATCTGGCTTGCTCTCATCATACCAGATCCTAGTCTTGGCCCTCTTGGCTTGACTCTTCCTTCCACAAGGCAGTTGGAGAGAATGCAGACCTGACTCATCATCTGATTCACTTATGCCATGGTCCCCCAGGGAAACATGCATAAGCATCTGATGGAATGAAATCAGGAATAACCTCAATGTCAGCTTCATGGTGGGATCTTGTAGTGGGGCATGGTTTGCCTTCTTTTTTGAATGATCGAGGAAGTGGTGTCTCAGGTTCTGTGTCTGACTCCTCTGGATATGGGCACATATCTTCCACTTTCGTGTCTCCTTCAAAGTGATGCATAGGATCCTCTGTGTGTTTCCTTTTCTGCTTCAACTTCTCAATGATTTCATCTTCCTCCTCATTGCTTATGTCATGCTCCTCCTCTTTGTACTCACGGTTGTTCAAATGAACAAACCATTCATCATCATAGGGGCCAACATCATCCTGTACTTTCTCTTTGCCCTTTGCTTTTTTCAAATTCATGCTCTCTTGTGTGTTAATATAAGCAGACTCTTCACCTGGACCTGCAACAGCAATAGGCACAAAATACAGCTCCTCACTGCTAGACTGGACAAAGGGGAACAATACTTCTGCCTGATCTATAGAAATAATGTTGGAATCCCCCACATGTCCTATTGGTACTTGTTCCTCCACAATATTTGCCATATTAAAATCTCCCGGATTAGGCTCACTAGCCTTAATTACAATTATGTTGAGCACCTTTTGCTCAGCATACTAGTCTAGCATCTCATCCACCCTCTCTTCACTGTCAATAACCTGCATTTTTGCTGGCCCCTTTCCCTCTTCTTTCACTCAGAACATGTAGTCAGCTTCAGTATATCCCTCTCCAGTCTCCATCAGTGCTAACATGTTAATATAAGTAATTTCTGACAGATTTATAGTCCTTTCCAAGTTGTCTCTACCTTGAAAATGGTACCTTATTTCCCATACCTCATCGTCCAAACTACACAAAATTGAGGAGAATTAGTGCTTGATTGATTCAATTTTAATAATGTAACATGTTATACAGAAAAGATATTAGCTGTTTCAGATTGCACACTTCTTGAACAAACACTCATATGCACTATCAAAGCTTGCACATAGTAACCGTATCAGCTAGAACAATTGAGTAAACAAATAATAATCTTCACCAAAAAAACCTAAAATCTAATAGCTCTAAAATCTCCTAAAATCTAACAGCCATATAACTAAAACTAACAGAGATATGCACTATCGCTTGACCTAAAACTAACAACTGTATGCACTATCTGTAGCCCTAAAATAAAAATGCAATGATTACAGTAACCCTGACAGAGGGAGGTGGAGGAGGAACAAAGCTTACCACACGACGTCGAACCCTGAAGCCCACTCATGGCCTCCTCCCAAGCCGGAAGCCCGTATAATGCATGTTAAGGCCACCGCCACACACCGCCCCAATGTCCCACTCCGGCATCGAAGGGGGCTAAGGGGATTGGTCCGGCGAGAGGGCTCGCTGAGTTGGCAAACTACGGCTTCCGAGCCAGTTGTCTACCTCCGAGAACCCATCACCCTCGCCTCCGGTACCTCTGCCGCCGACTGACTCGCCGTCGTTGCCGCTGGGTTTAGCCGCTGCCGCCGCTGCCATCGCACGACTGGAAGCACATTTGTTCCCTTGGTGGTTTTGGTAATTCATAACAACATATAAGTCATTGAACTAATGTTTTCATCAAGTATGTTTCAGAAAAGTTCAATGATGTGTTGGCAAAAGGAGATTGTGGAACACCCCAAGATGCAAGGAAATAGGTTGGCAAAGCTTCAAGCAAGAGGACTCTACGTTTTATATTTGTGAGAAATCACCTTGAGTCCATATGAAAGCCAATACTATTAAAAGGGGGTAAAGTTTTGTTGGTGAACAAAATGCTCATACGTGCACAAGTAATAGTCACCAAAGACACCCACAAACTCTCCCACCAAAGTCTGTTCTAAGTCAAACACTCAAATCGGTGCAACCAACATTTCCATCCCGGTGCCACCGATTCCAAAACTTAGACATGCTCAGCCAAACCCTAGCCACTTCGGTACAATCGATTCCATAGTGGTGCAATCGAGTTCAGGCTGCCAACTTTTTGTTACACAAGTTCACAGTTTTGATCCGTCCGAGATTGTTGAATCGACATCACCGAGAATGGGCATTCTGATTGTTGGTCACCTTATCGGTGCAACTGTGATTCCTATATCGGTCTCATCAAGATTCAAGAGTTGCCACTTTTTGATCACTTCGGTTCCACCGAGATTAACACATCGGTGTCACCGAGTCCATATTTTGGGGATGCCTATATATACCCCTTCATCACCACCTACTCGAAAGATAAGCACTCAGAACCATTCCATACCTATCCTATCAGTTTTCTGAGAGAGAACCACCTACCCTTGTGTTGAGGTCAAGATCTCCCACTCCAACCATATGTATCTTGATTTCTAGCCTCCCCAAGTTGCTTTCCACCAATCCCATCTCTTCTACCAAGCCATATCTATGAAAGAGTGATTGTGTGTTGAGGATTCTATCATCTTGAAGCACAAGAGCAAGGAGTTCATCGACATTATCGGGCCTATGACCTTTTGGAGGGTGGTGCCTCCTAGATTAGTTAGGTGTCGCTTGGGAGCCTCCTACTTCGTGTTGTGGAGTGAACCAAAAAGTTTGTAAGGTAAGGAGATCTCCTACTTCGTGAAGATCTACCCCGAGTAAGGCTAGTCCTCCGTGGACGTAGGCCGTCATGGTATAGTCAAGGTTGCTTGTGGAACCCTTCGTGGGTAGATCCCTCCATGGACTCTCGCGACCATTACCCTCCGTGGACTCCATGAACGTGGATGTACGATAGCACCTGTTGGGGAACGTTGCATCGGAAACAAAAAATTTCCTACGTTCACGCAAGACCTATCCATGGTGATAAGCATCTACGAGAGGGAGAGTGGATCTACGTATCCTTGTAGATCACTAAGCGGGAAGCGTTAAGAAACACAGTTGGTGTAGTCGAACGTCTTCGCGATCCAAATCGTCGAGCGTCCCGCGATCCAATCACGATCTGTCCCGCGATCCAATCACGATCCGTACCGCGAGCTTGATCACGATCCGTCCCGCGAACTCGATCACGGTCCTTCCGATCTAGCGCCGAACGGACGGCACCTCCGCGTTCAGCACACGTACGGCTTGATGACGATCTCCGCCGTCTTGATCCAGCAAGAGGGAGCAGAGAGGAAGAAGAGTTCTCCGGCAGCGTGACGGCGCTCCGACAATGGTGGTGGAGCTATTCTGACAGGGCTTCGCCTAAGCACTGCAGAAATCCGATCTAGAGGAGAAACTATGCATTGGAGGAACGGGTAGCACGTGGCTAAAAATTATGTGCAAAAACCCCAAAACCTCTAGTATATGTAAGAGGGAGGGAGGAGAGGACTTGGCGCAAGGGCCAAGCCTCCTTGGTTCGGCCAAAGTGGGAAGGAGAGGAGGACTCCTCCTCCAATCCTAGTAGGACTAGGATTCCTCCTTTTTTGCCTTTTTTCCACCTTTTCCCTTTGCGCTTTTCTTCCCTAGCAGCATGGGCCTTGTGTGGGACTTCCACCAGCCCACGAAAGGCTGGTATTTATTCCCCCACAACCCATGAAGCCTCCTGGGTCGAAATACCCCTCCCGATGGTCTCCCGGTACACTATCGGCACTCCCGGTACACTACCGATTAGCCCGAAACTTTTCCGACGACCAAAACAGGACTTCCTATAGATGAATCTTTACCTCCGGACCATTCCGGAGCTCCTCATGATGTCCGGATCTCATATGGGACTCCGAACAACCTTCGGTCACCACCATACATAACTCTATACTAGCGAAACGTTACCAAACCTTAAGCGTGCAGACCCTGCGGGTTCGAGAACTATGTAGACATGACCGAGACACCTCTACGGTCAATAACCAATAGCGGGACTTGGATGCCCATATTGGTTCCTACATATTCTACGAAGATCTTTATCGGTCGAACCTCTATGTCAAGGATTCAGTTAATCCTGTATGATATTCCCTTTGTTCTTCGGTATGTTACTTGCCCGAGATTCGATCATCGGTATCTCCATACCTAGTTCAACCTCGTTACCGACAAGTCTCTTTACTCGTTCCGTAACACAAAATCCCATGACTAACACTTAGTCACATTGCTTGCAAGGCTTATTGTGATGTTGTATTACCGAGTGGGCCCTGAGATACCTCTCCGTCACACGGAGTAACAAATCCTAGTCTTGATCCATGCCAACTTAACAGACACCCTCGGAGATACCTGTAGAGCACCTTTATAGTCAGCCAGTTACGTTGTGACGTTTGATACATACAAGGCACTCCTCTGATGTCCGTGAGTTGCATGATCTCATGGTCATAGGAACATATACTTGAGATGCAGAAAACAGTAGCAATAAACTGACACGATCATATGCTACGTTTGTAGTTTGGGTCTTGTCCATCACATCATTCTACTAATGATGTGATCCCGTTTTCAAATGACATCACATGTCAATGGCTAGGAAACCTTGACCATGTTTGATCAACGAGCTAGTTCACTAGAGGCATACTAGGGACATAGTGTTGTCTATTTACCCACACATGTAATGTGTTTCCAATCAATACAATTATAGCATGGATAATAAAGGATTATCATGAACAAGGAAATATAATAATAAACACTTTATTTATTGCCTCTAGGGCATATTTCCAACAGTCTCCCATTTGCACTAGAGTCAATAATCTAGTTCACATCACTATGTGATTTACATTGTAATGAATCGAACACCCATGCAGTTCTGGTGTTGATCATGTTTAGCCCTTAGAAGAGGTTTAGTCAACGGGTCTGCAACATTTAGATCTGTGTGCACTTTGCAAATATTTATGTCCTTCTCCTTGATGTAATCGCAGATGGAGTTGAAGCGTCGTTTTATGTGTCTGGTCCTCTTGTGAAACCTTGGTTCCTTGGCCAGAGCAATGGCACCAGTGTTGTCACAGAAAAGGTTCATTGGATTCAGTGCACTCAGCACTACTCCAAGATCTGTCATGAACTACTTCATCCAGACACCTTCCTTCGCTGCCTCCGAGGCTGCGATGTACTCCACTTTGCACGTAGAATCAGCTACCACGCTTTGCTTGAACTGCACTAGCTTACCGCTCCCCCGTTGAGAATAAATATGTATCCTGTTTGTGACTTAGAGTCATCCGGATCAGTGTCAAAGCTTGCATCAACGTAACCCTTTACGACAAGCTCTTCATCACCTCCATAAATGAGAAACATTTCCTTAGTCATTTTCAGGTACTTAAGGATATTCTTGACCGATGCCCGGTGTTCCATTCCAGGATCACTTTAAAACCTTCTGGGCATACTTATGGCAAGGCTGACATCCGGTCTTGTGCACAGCATTGCATACATGATAGAGCCTATGGCTGAAGCATAGGGCATGACACTCATCTTTTCTCTATCTTCTGCAGTCACTGGGCATTGAGTCTTACTCAACTTTACAACTTGTAACACAGGCAAGAACCCCTTCTTGGACTGATCCATTTTGAACTTCTTCAAAACTTTATCAAGGTATGTGCTATGTGAAAGTGCTATTAAGCGTCTCGATCTATCTCTATAGATCTTAATGCCTAATATGAAAGCAACCTCCCCTAGGTCCTTCATTGAAAAACTCTTGTTCAAATATTCCTTCACGCTTTCCAGCATTTCTATATTGTTTCCAAGCAGCAATATGTCATCCACATATAATATTAGAAACGCTATAGAGCTCCCACTCACTTTCTTGTAAATACAAGCTTCTCCATAAACTTGTATAAACTCAAACGCTTTGATCACCTCATCAAAGCGCTTATTCCGACTCCGAGATGCTTGCACCATCCCATAAATGGATCGCTGGAGTTTGCAAACTTTGTCAGCATTCTCTGGATCAACAAAACCTTCTGGTTGCATCATATACAACTATTCCTCAAGAAAACCGTTGAGGAACGCCGTTTTGACATCCAACTGCCAAATGTCATAATCGAAATAAGAAGCTATTGCCAACATGATTTTGACTGACTTAAACATCGCTACGGGTGAGAATGTCTCATCATAGTCAACTTCTTGAACTTGTGAAAAAACCTTTGCCACAAGTCAAGCTTTATAGACGGTGACATTACCGTCCGTGTCTGTCTTCTTCTTAAAGATCCATTTGTTCTGAATGGCCTTTCGCCCTTCAGGTAATACTTCCAAAGTCCATACTTTGTTTTCATACATGGATCCCATCTCGGATTTCATGGCCTCTAACCATTTCTCGGAATCCGAGCCCATCACTACTCCTCCATAGCTCGTAGGTTCATTGTCGTCCAACAACATGACCTCCAAGATAGGGTTGTCGTACCACTCAGGAGTAGTACGCGCCCTTGTTGACCTACGAGGTTCAATAGTAGCTTGATCCGAAGCTTCATGATCATCATCATTAACTTCCTCTTCTACCATCGTAGGTTCCATAGAAATATCTTTCTGCACTGCGCTACTTTCTGGTCGAAGTAAAGGTTCAATAAGCTCATCAAGCTCTATTTTCCTCCCATTCAAATCTTTCAAAAGAAACTCTTTCTCAAGAAATGTTCCGTTCTTAGCGACAAACACTTTGCCCTCGGATCTGAGATAGAAGGTATACCCGACTGTCTCTTTCGGGTATCCTATGAAGACGCATTTCTTCGCTTTGGGTTCCAGCTTTCCAGGCTGAAGCCTTTTGACATAAGCATCATATCCCCAAACTTTAAGAAACGACAATTTTGGCCTCTTGCCAAACCATAGCTCATATGGCGTCCTCTCAACGGATTTTGATGGTGCCCTATTTAAAGTGAATGCGGTTGTCTCTAATGCATAACCCCAAAACGATAGTGGCAAATCAGCAAGAGACATCATAGAACGCACCATATATAACAAGGTTCGATTATGACGTTCGGACACACCATTACGCTGTGGTGTTCCAGGCGGTGTCAACTGTGAAACAATTCCACACTGTCTTAAGTGACTGCCAAACTCATAACTCAGATATTCACCTCCTCGATCAGATCGCAGGAATTTAATCTTCTTGTTACGATGATTCTCAACTTCACTCTGAAATTGCTTGAACTTTTCAAACGTTTTAGACTTGTGTTTCATTAAGTAAATATACCCATATCTACTTAAGTCATCAGTGAAGGTAAGAAAATAATGATATCCACCACGCGTTGTAACATTCATTGGACCGCACACATTAGTATGTATGATTTCCAATAAGTCACTCGCCCATTCCATTGTTCCAGAGAACGGCGTTTTAGTCATCTTGCCCATGAGACATGGTTCACATGTGTCAAGTGATTCAAAATCAAGTGACTCCAAAAGTCCATCAGCATGGAGCTTTCTCATGCGTTTTACACCAATATGACCTAAACGGCAGTGCCACAAGAAAGTGGTACTATCATTATCAACTCTACATCTTTTGGCATCAATGTTATGAACATGTGTGTCATCACTATCAAGATTCAATATGAATAAACCCCTCACATTCGGTGCATGACCATAAAATATATTACTCATATAAATAGAACAACCTTTATTCTCTGATTTAAATGAGTAACCGTCTCGCAATAAACATGATCCAGACATAATGTTGATGCTTAACGCAAGCACTAAATAACAATTATTCAGGTTCATCACTAATCCCGATGGTAATCGAAGAGAGAGCGTGCCGACGGTGATCACATCAACCTTGGAACCATTTCCCACGCGCATCGTCACTTCATCCTTTGCCAGCCTTCGTCTATTCCGTAGTTCCTGTTTTGAGTTGCAATTGTGAGCAACCGAACCGGTATCAAATACCCAGGCACTACAACGAGAGCTAGTAAGGTACACATCAATAACATGTATATCATATATACCATGTTTGTTGTTATCCGCCTTCTTGTCAGCCAGGTACTTGGGGCAGTTCCGCTTCTAGTGATCAGTTCCCTTGCAATGAAAGCACTCAGTTTCTGGCTTAGGTCCATGCTTGGGCTTCTTTATAGGAGTAGCAACTGCTTTGCCATCCTTCTTGGTTTTACCATTCTTGCCCTTACCCTTGCCATTCTTCTTGAAACTAGTGGTTTTATTGACCATCAACACTTCATGTTCTTTATGGATTTCAGACTTAGCGACTTTTAGCATCGCAAACAGCTCGACCACTGACTTGTTCATCCCGTGCATATTATAGTTCCTCACAAAGCTCTTGTAACTAGGTGGGAGTGATTGAAGAACTCTGTCAGTGATCGCCTCTGGCGGAAGAGAAATTCCCAACTCCGCTAGACGAGTTGAATACCCAGACATTCTGAGTATATGTTCATTCATAGACCTGTTCTCCTCCATCTTGCAATCATAGAACTTATCGGAGGTCTCATACCTCTCGATCCGGGCATTCTTCTGAAAGATAAACTTCAACTCCTAGAACATCTCATATGCTCCATGACGTTCAAAACGTCTTTGAAGTCCCGGTTCTAAGCCATACAATATTGCACACTAAACTATTGAGTAATCTCTAGTACGTGCCTCCCAAGCGTTCTTAATGTCTTCGAAGGTCATGTCTTCTGGTTGGTCACCAAGCGGTGCATCAAGGACATATGATTTCTGGGAAGCCGTGAGGATAATCCTCAGATTACGGGCCCAGTCAACAAAGTTACTTCCATCATCTTTCAACTTAGCCTTCTCTAGGAACGCATTAAGATTCAGGGGTGCTAGCGCGCGAGCCATTGATCTACAACATAAATATGCAAAGGTTTACTTAGACTATTGTTCAAGATAATGAGTTTAGTTAGTCAAATTACTAAAGCTCCCAGTCAAATTGACATCCCTTAGGTCATCTGAGTGTCACATGATCCAAATTCACCAACTCAAGTCTGATCATCACGTGAGTTGAGGTGCCTTCAATGGTGAACATCTTCATGTTGATCATATCTACTATATGACTCATGTTCGACCTTTAGGTCTCTTGTGTTCCGAGTCGATGTCTGTACATGCTAGGCTCGTCAAGTTTAACCTGAGTGTTCTACACGTGCAACACTGGCTTGCGCCCGTTGTATGTGAACATAGAGTCTATCACACCCGATCATCACATGGTGTCTCGACACGACGAACTTTCGCAACGGTGCACACTCGGGAAGAAGACAATTCATCTTGAAATTTAAGTGAGGGATCACCTTATAATGCTACCATCGTCCTAAGCAAAACAAGGTGCATAAAAGGATTAACATCACATGCAAATCATAAGTGACATGATATGGCTGATGAATCCACTTTCTTTTACACTTCTGTATCTCACTCTATCTTGTTTTTTAGTATTATCTAAAATAACTGATGAATTATGAATTTTCCATAACTTAGGTAAATGCTTTACCAACATATGTAGTGTAGTAAAAAAAAATAAATGGAATTTAACTCTTTTATGCTTACTTTAACTAGTTATTTCGGTTTTCTACTGGCTGCTTTAACTATAACCCCAGCTCTATTTATTGGCTTGAACAAGATACGTCTTATTTGAATTGACTGCTTGTGCTTTTGATCTCCATCTAGAAAGCACCGGCATGATCTCCATCGTCACCGGCATGACACCATGATCTCCATCATCTTGATCTCCATCAACGTGTCGCCATCGGGGTTGTCGCGCCCAACATGCTTCTACTACTATTGCTACCATTTAGCGATAAAGTAAAGCATTACATAGCGCTTAATGATTGACACGCAGGTCATACAATAATTAAAGACAACCCTATGGCTCCTACCGGTTGCCGTACTCATCGACATGCAAGTCGTGATAATCTATACATGACATGATCATCTCATACATCACATATATCACATCATGTAATTGGCCATATCACATCACAACATAGCCTGCAAAAACAACTTAGACGTCCTCTAATTGTTGTTGCATGTTTTACGTGGCTGCTACGGGTATCTAGCAAGAACAATTCTCATCTACGCAAAAAACACAACGGTGATACACTAGTTGCTTTTCAACCTTCTCAAGGACCGCCTTTGTCGAATCCGATCCAACTAAAGTGAGAGAAACTGGTGCCCGTAAGCCATCTATGCAACAAGTTGCGGTTGAGGGAACCGGTCTCTCGTAAGCGTATGAGTAATGTTGGTCTGGGATGCTTCATCTCACAATACCGCTGAACCAAAACACGACCAAAGGAGGAAGCAATCTAAGCATCAACGCCCACAAACTCTTTTTGTTCTACTCGAGATCTCATCTACACATAGACCTAGCTCATGATGCCACTGTTGGGGAATGTTGCATGGGAAACAAAAAAATTCCTACGTTCACGCAAGACCTATCCATGGTGATGAGCATCTACGAGAGGGAGAGTGGATCTACGTACCCTTGTAGATCGCTAAGCAGGAAGCGTTAAGAAACGGGACATGCGTAGTCGAACGTCTTCACAATCCAAATTGCCGAGCATCCCGCGATCCAATCACGATCCGTCCCGCGAACTCGATCATGGTCCTTCTGATCTAGCGCCGAATGGACGGCACCTCCACGTTCAACACACGTACGCCTTGATGACGATATCCACCGTCTTGATCCAGCAAGAGGGAGCGGAGAGGAAGAAGATTTCTCTGGTAGCATGATGGCGCTCCGGCGATGGTGGTGGAGCTATTCCAACAGGGCTTCGCCTAAGCACTATAGAAATCCGATCTAGAGGAGAAACTATGCATTGGAGGAACGGGTAGCACCTGGCTGGAAATTCTGTGCAAAACCCCTAAAACCTCCAGTATATATAAGATGGAGGGAGGATAGATCTTGGCGCAAGGGCCAAGCCTCCTTGGTTCGGCCGAAGTGGGGAGGAGAGGAGGACTCCTCCAATCCTAGTAGGACTAGGATTCCTCCTTTTTTTGCCTTTTTTCCACCTTTTCCCTTTGGGCTTTTCTTACCTAGCCGCATGGGCCTTGTGTGGGACTTCCACCAGCGCACAAAAGGCTGGTATTTATTCCCCCACAGCCCATGAAGCCTCTTGGGTTGAAATACCCCTCCCGATGGTCTCCCGGTACACACTACCGATTAGCCCGAAACTTTTCCGGCGACCAAAATAGGACTTCCTATATATCAATCTTTACCTCCGAACCATTCCGGAGCTCCTCGTGACGTCCGAGGTCTCATCCGGGACTCCAAATAACCTTCGGTCACTACCATACATAACTCTATACTACCAAAACGTCACCAAACCTTAAGTGTGCAGACCCTGCGGGTTCGAGAACTATGTAGACATGACAGAGACACCTCTACGGTCAATAACCAATAGCGGGACTTGGATGCCCATATTGGTTCCTACATATTCTACGAAGATATTTATCGGTCGAACCTCTATGTCAAGGATTCAGTTAATCCCGTATGATATTCCCTTTGTTCTTCGGTATGTTACTTGCCCGAGATTCGATCCTCGGTATCTCCATACCTAGTTGAACCTCGTTACTGGAAAGTCTCTTTACTTGTTCCGTAATACGGAAATCCCATGACTAACACTTAGTAACATTGCTTGCAAGGCATATTGTGATGTTGTATTACCGAGTGGGCCTTGAGATACCTCTCCGTCACACGGAGTAACAAATCCTAGTCTTGATCCATGCCAACTCAACAGACACCCTCGGAGATACCTATAGAGCACCTTTATAGTCACCCAGTTACGTTGTGATGTTTGATACATACAAGGCACTCCTTCGATGTCCGTGAGTTGCATGATCTCATGGTCATAGGAACATATACTTGACATGCAGAAAACAGTAGCAATAAACTGACATGATCATATGCTACGTTTGTAGTTTGGGTCTTGTCCATCACATCATTCTACTAATGATGTGATCCCGTTATCAAATGACATCACATGTCAATGTCTAGGAAACCTTGACCATCTTTGATCAACGAGCTAGTTCACTAGAGGCATACTAGGGACATAGTGTTGTCTATTTACCCACACATGTAATGTGTTTCCAATCAATACAATTATAGCATGGATAATAAACGATTATCATGAACAAGGAAATATAATAATAAACACTTTATTTAGGGCCTATTTCCAATAGCACCACCTATCGGAACCACAGGAAAAATCATTGTGTCATCAATTGTGTTTGCTTTCCTTACCCTCTCTTTACATACATGTGTAATGTCTTTACTTTCTGCTGCTATACTCTTAGACATGCATGTGTAGGGTGTACTTGACATACTATGAATGCTAAAATCTGCCAAGAATTAAAATTGGTAAAAGGTAGATCTTATTTGGTCAATTAGTCTAATCACCCCCCCCCTCTAGACCTACTTTCGATCCTACAAGTGGTATGAGAGCTTTGGTCTCCATTGCATTGGTTTCACAACCTAGGAGAATTATGGCATCTAGCGAGGGAAATTATCACCGTAGAGGTTCGTACTTTAATGGCACAAATTTTGCTAGTTGGAAGCACAAAATGAAAATGCATTTGCTTGGTCATAATCCTGCCGTTTGGGTGGTTGTTCGTGTTGGCTTGCAAGGTGAATTATTTGCGGAAGGAAAGGTACCCGATCGTGAAGCGACTGCGGATGAATTGAAGATGCTGCAACTCAATGCAAAAGCATGTGACATTCTCTTCAACTGCATATGCTCCGAAGAATTCAACAAAATCAGCCGTCTTGAACACGCAAAAGTGATTTGGGATACCTTTGTTGATATGCACGAAGGAACCGAGTCCGTGAGAGAATCCAAGTTAGATGTTCTTCAAGGTCAGCTTGACAAGTTCAAGATGAAGGATGGTGAAGGAGTCGCTGACATGTACTCTAGGCTAGCTCTCGTCACCAATGAGATTGCCGACTTAGGAAGAAAAGAAATGACAGACAAATTCATCATCAAGAAGATACTTCGAGATTTGGATGATCGATATGACACCGTTTGCACATTGATCCAAATGATGCCCAACTATAAAGAGTTCAAGCCAACGGAAGTGATTGGTAGAATTGTTGCTCATGAAATGACACTCAAAGACAAGGAAGAACTTCACCACAAGTCTAGTGGTGCTTACAAAGCCACAAGTGATGCTCCCGCTACCTCAAGTGACAACCTTGTCACAAATGAAGAGATAAGCCTCATGGTCAAGAAATTCAACAAGTTCTACAAGAATAGAAGCAAAGATCGAAGCTCCAACTCAAGACATGAAGAGAAGCGTTCGTCAAGTCATGACCGAAACTGCTGCAATTGTGGGAAGCCTAGACACTACTCCAATGAGTGCATGGCTCCCTACAAACGAAGAGAAGAGTCACCAAGAAGATGAAGCTCAAGAGACGAGTCACCTCGAAGAGAGAGAAGGAGTAGAGATGATCGTTATGAACGAAGACCCTCAAGGAGGAGTAGGGACTCGGAGAATAAGGACAAGTACACCAAGAGATACTCAAGAAGGAAACATCAAGCTCATGTTAGTGAATGGGTTTCCTGCTCCGACTCGGACAACCACTTCGAGAGAAGCTATCACTCCAACTCTGAATATAGTCAAGATGAAGGTGTTGCTGGAATTGCACTAGTGACAACCAACTCCTATGATCTATTTGATTCACCAAATGAAGGGATTGGAAGTTGCTTCATGGATAAAGGCCCCAAGGTATAACACCTCGAGTATCTTGATTTCAATAGTGATGAAGATGACTTGTTAAGTGAAGATGACTTGCTATTTGACAAAACCAGTAATGATAGTCAAAATGAACTTGCTAGTACTCACTCTAGTAGAGATAAGTCATGTGATGATGATGATTTGGAAATAGAATGACTAACTCAAGAACTAAAAACTCTTAAGATAGCTCATGAGTCAACTCTAGAAGATCATAGAGAGCTTGTAAGTACACATGAGAAGCTACGCTTCGAGAAGCTCAATTTAGAGCAAGTGCATGAGTTCCTTAAAGCTATCAATGATGATCTTAGAAAGAAGACTTCCTCTTATCTAGCCAAATGACCTATCTTATCTACATTCATGCCTCAAGTTAAGTCTAAGCAAGGTATTAACAAAGGAAAGAAAGGTTCGTCAACTAGTAGCAATAAAAATGATAAATCCAATGATATTGCTTCTAGTAGTTCTCTTGATCCCACTAACTCTTCTCTTAGCCAAGTTACACTTGAGCAAGAAAATGAACTCTTGAAAGGGATTATAGATAAAGGTATCTACAAGAGTCTTGAAGGGTGCAAACAATTTGAGGAGATTCTACGCAAGCATGGAGTATACCGGAAGATTCGTGGTGTTGGCTACTTCAACGCTAATGGAGTTGAATGGGAAGAAGGTCAATACCCCAATCCCAAGTTTGTTCCTCAAAAGGAGAAGCATGAAAATACTCTCCCCAGGGGAACAAAAGCTCAAGATGACCTTCCACCACAAGACACCAAGCTGAAGGACAAGAACAAGCTTCAAGAGGACTTGGACTCATACGAAGATGAATCCCAAGCTTTGGTGAAGTGGGTTCCCAAGGCTACTACAAGCTCAACTTCTACAAGTGCTACTTCAACACCAAGGATCCCCATCAACTTGATGTGGGTCCCCAAGAAGAAGAACTAGAGAGTTCTTGAGGGGTGACTCTGCCAATGAAATTCACTCATATTCATTATTGGCAGGGACTATTTGCAATCAACATTAACTCTATGCAATCGTTCAAGGAGTCACACATTTCCTCAAAGGTAAGCAAGGGACAAGGTAATCAACAAATCAATGGACATCATCACATATTCTTTGCACTCCATGTCCATATATATTCTCGTATTTGTCTATTGTGTGTTGGGACTAACCCATGTAGGTGAAAAGAGTAATGAAACAGCAAGGATGCTCCCAACTCTTCGTCATCTTCATCAACTTTGAGCATCCACCACTACCTCACCAACATGAAGTCTTCATCGACGAAACCCAAGGTTAGTTTATCCCTCTTATGAGGGGGATGTCACATATAGGGGGAGCTTTACTCTAAGACTTGAGTTAAAGCATCTCAAAAGAATGTTACAACATTAAATCCTTTATGTGAAAGTGGTAACCCCACTTGTGCTTAAATGATGAGTATGACCTATGATCAAGTACTTTTACTTGGCTCCTAAGTCAATATACTCATATATAGATTACTCCGTCATCGCCAAAGTGCTTGTTAGATGCTATTGTATTTGTGCATGTTTGTCATGATTTCATTTGACATCTTATTGTGTGAGCATGTTGGTATGCATTTATTTACTCACTCGAGGATATCCAATTGTTGCTATTTGGCTATCAAAAATTTAGAATCGGTATCACCAACACTAAAGGTTATATATTCGGTGGTCCCGCCCTTTCGAAAATTCACTCTTCAAAACGTCGCGCCCCAAGCCCTAAGCTTCCGCAGACGGACCCCTGGTCGTCGCCCTTGTCTTCCCACACTCCTCCGCCACTGGGAATCGCCGCCGTCGACGAAATCTCTACCACTATCGCCACCGTAGCAGATCCGTCACCGAGCTAGGGTACGGATTCGGCCCCCTCTTGCACTCCAACCTCCAAATCTTGCGCATTAGGGTTTCACCAATATCTTGCCACAGTTTGAGATTGTTCTATCCACAAGATTAACTCTATAGTCTAGCGAATCGGAAAATTTTAGGTTTAGTTGCCCGCGAAATTGCATCTCGGTGAGACCGAGTCAGAAAAATCGGTTCCACCGATAGCCTCTTTGTGCTACCGAGGACAAAACACGGTGAGACCGAGTGACAGTTTTCGGTGTGACCGACTTGTTGCCAAGTTTCGGTTAAGAGTTTTGTGAGTCTCGGCAGCACCGAAAGGTTTGACTCGGTGACACCGAAATTCAATTTTGAAGTGAACTACATCTATAGTTTTTTTGTTCAAACTTTCAAAAACCAGCTGAATATTTTGTGATGACTTATCCTATTCCACTCTTCTATACACTATTCACAGGGTCAGCATGTCACAGTCAGACAGCCAGAATTTGCCAAAGCAAGGTGTTGACATGAGTTTAGGCACTAGCCCTGAGCCTAGTTCCTTTTCAGATCCAGGCACCCCCAGCTCCCATGGGTTGCCCAAGGCTACCACTAGGTCCAGGAAGAAGCTGAATTCAGATAAGGAAGATTCATACTTTGTGCCAGAAGAGGCTCTTGCCAAGAAGTAAGAGAAAGCTACCAAGAAGTGATCAAATGAGGCCACCTCTTCCAGGAGGGTGGTCAACAAAATTTATGCACCTGCTGAAACTTTCAAAGCACATGGGAGTGCTAGAGCAACAGTGACCATTGATCCCCCAAAGAAGTCTATGCCTAAGAAGGCAGGGGAGAAGAGATCCAAAAAGAGGATAATCCATGTGCCTGGCATGCCTACATCTATGTATGAAGATCCAGAGGAGGCAGCTGCTGCTGAAGAGGAGGATGAGCCAGCTGCAAAGGCTCCTCCCAAGAAGAAGGCCAAGAAACTTCTAGCTGATTGTACGCCCAAGTCTGGTACATCCAAGAGCACAAAATCCCAGAAGGTTGCTGCTGAAAAGCCTAAGAGGACATCCAGGCAGATTCCAGCTTCTGAAAAGAACAAGGGATCTGTTTCCAGAGTTGAGCATGATGATGACTTAACAACCTTGATGAAACTTAGACCACACCTTCCAGTACATAATGCCAGCTATCCACTTGCTGGAGATATGAAGAAGAGGAAAGACTCAGGTTTGAGGGCATGGAGAGCTATATCCATATGCCCAAAGGAAGAATACAACTGTGGACTACACATTCTATACCAAAGAGCAACAGGATTCCTATGAGACTGTGCTTTTTGACAAGAGTCCAACTGTAAGTGACATGACGTATGTTGACTGGAAATTCATTAAGGAGAATGAGGACTATTTTCCAAGTGTCCAAGACAATTTCCACTGCATTGGTTTGGATGAATTTGTTGGCAGAGAATTTAATGCATGGAATGATGAAATGATCATGCAATTCTACTCCACTGCACATTTCTATGGAGATGGTAGGATTGTATGGATGACAGGAGGAGGAAGATATGAGTCCACAGTTAATGAATGGGCTTGTTGGGGAACGTTGCATGGGAAACAATAAAAATTCCTATGCACACGCAAGATCTATCCATGGTGATGAGCATCTATGAGAGGGAGAGTGGATCTACATACCCTTGTAAATCGCTAAGCGGGAAGCGTTAAGAAACGCGGTTGTGGTAGTCGAACGTCTTCGTGATCCAAATCGCTGAGCATCCCGCGATCTCACCACGATCCATCCTGCGATCCAATCACGATCTGTCTCGTGAACTCATCACGATCCGTCCCGCGATCTCATCACGATTCGTCTCGCGATCTTGATCACGGTCCTTCCGATCTAGCACCTCAACGTTCAGCACACGTACAACTCGATGACAATCTCTGCCTTCTTGATCCAGCAAGAGGGAGCGGAGAGGTAGATGAGTTCTCCAGTAGTGTGATGGCATTGCAACGATGGTGGTGGAGCTATTCCAGCAAGGCTTCGCCTAAGCACCGCTGAAAATCGATCTAGAGGAGAAACTGCGATCTAGAGGAGAGGTAGCACGTGGCTATTAGGGTTAGTTTTCCCTCTAAATCCTCTAGTATATATAGGAGGGAGGGAGGGGAGTAGGAAGCCTCAAACCCTGAAGGTTTGGTCGAAGTTGGAGGTGGAGGAGTCCTACTCCAATCCTATTAGGAGTAGGATTCCTCCTTTCCACTTGGAAACTCTTTCCACCTCTCCACCTTTCGATTTTCTCCTTCTCAAACCACTCCAGCTGCATGGGCCCTTAGAGGAGGCTTCGGCAAGACCACCAAGGGCTGGTTTACCTCCTCCCACAGCCCATGTAGCCTCTTGGGTCGAAATACCTCTCCCGATGGTCCCCCGGTACACTACCGGCACTCCCGATACACTACCGATGAGCCCAAAACTTTTCCGGCGACCAAAACAGGACTTCCTATATATCAATCTTTACCTCCGGACCATTATGGAGCTCCTCGTGATGTCCAGGATCTCATCCAGGACTTTGAACAACCTTCGGTCACCACCATACATAACTCTATACTACCGAAACGTCACCGAACCTTAAGTCTGCAGACCCTGCGGGTTCGAGAACTATGTAGACATGACCGAGACACCTCTACGGTCAATAACCAATAGAGGGACTTGGATGCCCATATTGGTTCCTACATATTCTACGAAGATCTTTATCGGTCGAATCTCTATGTCAAGGATTCAGTTAATCACGTATGATGTTCCCTTTGTTCTTCGGTATGTTACTTGCCCGAGATTCGATCGTCAGTATCTCCATACCTAGTTCAACCTCATTACCGGAAAGTCTCTTTACTCGTTCCATAATACAAGATCCCATGACTAACACTTAGTCACATTGCTTGCAAGGCTTATTGTGATGTTGTATTACCGAGTGGGCCCTGAGATACCTCTTCGTCACACGGAGTAACAAATCCCAGTCTTGATCCGTGCGAACCCAACAGACACCCTCGGAGATACCTGTAGAGCACCTTTATAGTCACCCAGTTACATTGCAACGTTTGATGCACACAAGGTACTCCTACGGTGTCAGTGAGTTGCATGATCTCATGGTCATAGGAACATATACTTGACATGCAGAAAACAATAGCAATAAACTGACACGATCATATGCTACGTTTGTAGTTTGGGTCTTGTCCATCACATCATTCTCCTAATGATGTGAACCCATTACCAAATGACATCTCATGTCCATGACTAGGAAACCATAGCCATCTTTGATCAACGAGCTAGTCTATTAGAGGCACACTAGGGACATGGTGTTGTCTATGTATCCACACATGTATCTGAGTTTACGATCAACACAATTATAGCATGGATAATAAACGATTATCATGAACAAGGAAATATGATAATAACTAATTTATTATTGCCTCTAGGGCATATTTCCAGCAGTCTCCCACTTGCACTAGAGTCAATAATCTAGTTCACATCACTATGTGATTCGCATTGTTATGAATCTAACACCCAATGAGTTATGGGGCTCGATCATGCTTTGCATGTGAGAGAGGTCTTATAGTCAACGGGTCTGCGACATTCAGATCCGTGTGTACTTTGCAAATCTCTATGTCAAACCGTAAACACTGCTACCACACTCCACTTGGTACTATTCCAAATGGCTGCTCCACTATACGTATCCAGATTGCTACTACGAGTCATCTGTATTGGTGTTAAATCTTGCATCGACGTAACTCTTTACGACGAACTCTTTATCACCTCCATAATCGAGAAAACATCTCCTTAGTATTTTAGTCACTAAGGATAATCTTGACTGCTATCCAGTGATCCACTCCTAGATCACTCTTGTACCCCTTGACGGACTCATGGCAAGGCACACACAAGTGCGGTACACAACATGGCATACTATACAGAGCCTATGGATAAGGCATAGTGGACGACATTCGTCCTTTCTCTTTCTTCTGCCGTTGTCGAGCTTTTGAGTCTCACTCAACTTCACACCTCGCAAATCAAGCGAGAACTCTTTCTCTGACTGATCCATTTTGAACTCTTTCAAAATCTTTTCAAGGTATGTACTTATTGAAAGTCTCATCAAGCATCTTGATCTATCTCTATAGATCTTGATGCTCAACAATTAGGTAGCTTTATTCAAGTCTTCCTTTGAAAAACTCTTTTCAAACAACCGTTTATGCTTTCCAGAAATTCTACATCATTTCCGAATAGCAATATGTCATCCACATATACTTATCAGAAACTTTATAGTGCTCCCACTCACTTTATTGCAAATACAAGTTTCTCATAAACTTTGTATGGATTTAAAAACTTTGATCACCTTATCAAAGTGTATATTCCAACTCCGAGATGCTTGCTTCAGTCCATAGAAGGATCACTCAGGCTTTCTCACCTTTTAGCATCCTTAGGACTGACAAAACCTTCTGGTTGTATCTCATACAATCTTTCCTTAAGGAAGGAAACGATGTTTTGGCATCCATCTGCCAGAATTCATAATTGAAAAATGCAGCAATTGCTAACATAATTCCAATAGACTTTAGCATCGCTACGAGTGAGAAAGTCTCATCGCAGTCAACTCCTTAAACTTTTCATAAACTTCTTCGCAACAAGTCGAGCTTTACAAATGGTGACATTTACCACGAGCGTCTGTCTTCATTTTAAACATCCATTTATACTCAACGACCTGCCGTCCAACGATCAAGTCTACCAAAGTTTATACTTGGTTTTCATACATGGATCCTTTCTCGGATTTCATGGCCTCTAACCATTTTCGGAATCCGGGCCCATCATCGCTTCTCCACAGCTCGTAGGTTCATCGTTGTCTAACAACATGACCTCCAAGACAGGGTTGTCGTACTGCTCAGGAGCAGTACACATCCTTGTCGACCTACGAGGTTCGATAGTAACTTGATCCGAAGCTTCATGATCATCATCATTAACTTCCTCTTCAACTAACATAGGTTCCACAGAAACATCTTAGCGATAATAAAATATGCCCTAGAGGCAATAATAAAATGGTTATTATTGTATTTCCTTGTTCATGATAATTGTCTATTGTTCATGCTATAATTGTGTTAACCGGAAACCATAATACATGTGTGAATACATAGACCACAACATGTCCCTAGTGAGCCTCTAGTTGACTAGCTCGTTGATCAATAGATGGTCACGGTTTCATGGCCATGGACATTGGATGTCATTGATAACGGGATCACATCATTAGGAGAATGATGTGATGGACAAGACCCAATTCTAAGCATAGCACAAGATCGTGTAGTTCGTTTGCTAAAGCTTTTCAATGTCAAGTATCGTTTCCTTAGACCATGAGATTGTGCAACTCCCGGATACCGTAGGAATGCTTTGGGTGTGCCAAACGTCACAACGTAACTGGGTGGCTATAAAGGTGCACTACGGGTATCTCCGAAAGTATCTATTGGGTTGGCATGAATCGAGACTGGGATTTGTCACTCCGTGTGACGGAGAGGTATCTCTGGGCCCACTCGGTAAGACATCATCATTATGAGCTCAATGTGACTAAGGAGTTAGTCACGGGATGATGTATTACGGAACGAGTAAAGAGACTTGCCGGTAACGAGATTGAACAAGGTATGGGGATACCGACGATCGAATCTCGGGCAAGTATCATACCGATAGACAAAGGGAATTGTATACGGGATTGATTGAATCCTTGACATCGTGGTTCATCCGATGAGATCATCGTGGAGTACGTGGGAGCCAACATGGGTATCCAGATCCCGCTGTTGGTTATTGACCGGAGAGGTGTCTCGGTCATGTCTACGTGTCTCCCGAACCCGTAGGGTCTACACACTTAAGGTTCGATGACGCTAGGGTTATAGGGAAAAGGTATACGTGATTACCGAAGGTTGTTCGGAGTCCCGGATGAGATCCCGGACGTCACGAGGAGCTCCGGAATGGTCCGGAGGTAAAGATTGATATATAGGAAGTCCAGTTTTGGTCACCGGAAAGTTTTCGGGCTCATCGGTAGTGTACCGGGAGTGCCGGGAGGGTGCCGGATAACCCCTGGGAGGGGTGTGACGACCAAAGGACCATATGGGCTGTTAGATAAAGTGTGCCAGCCCTTATTGGGCTGGGCAAGACTTTTGCTAAAGGCCCATGCGGCTGGAGATAAGGAGATAAGGCAAAAAGGATTTAAAAGGAGGAGATCCACCTCCCTTGTGGGAGGTGGACTCTCCCTTTAATTCGGCCGGCCATCTCCTCTTTGGAGTAGAGGCCAAGACAGCCCTCCACGTCCCTCCTCCTATATATACTTGAGGTTTTGGATGTTTTGAGACAAGATTTGATCTCTCTCTCTCACGGCGAAGCCCTACCTCTCTTCTTCCTCCTCCGCAGCGCTTAGGCGAAGCCCTGTCGGAATACCTTGCTACTCCACCACCACCACGCCGTCGTGCTGCTGTTGGAGCCCTTCCCCAACCTCTCCTTCCTCCTTGCTGGATCAAGGTGTTGGAGACGTCACCGGGCTGCACGTGTGTTGAACGCGGAGGTGCCGTCCGTTCGGCACTTGATCGGATCTACCGCGATCTGAATCGCTGCGAGTACGACTCCATCAACCGCGTTCTTGTAACGCTTCCGCTTAGCGATCTTCAAAGGTATGAAGATGCAATCTCTCCCCTCTCGTTGCTGGTTTCTCCATAGATAGATCTTGGTGAACGTAGGAAAATTTTGATTTACTACTACGTCTCCCAACAGTGGCATCATGAGCTAGGTCTATGCGTAGAATCTATGCACGAGTAGAACACAAAGCAGTTGTGGGCGTCGAGTTTGTTAATTTGCTTGCCGCTACTAGTCTTATCTTGATTCGGAGGTATTGTGGGATGAAGCGGCCCGGACCAACTTTACACGTACGCTTACGTGAGACCGGTTCCACCGCCTGACATGCACTAGATGCATAAGGTGGCTAGCGGGTGTCTGTCTCTCCTACCTTAGTCGGATCGGATTCGATGAAAAGGGTCCTTATGAAGGGTAAATAGCAATTGGCAAATCACGTTGTGGTGTTGACGTAGGTAAGAAACGTTCTTGCTAGTAACCTATAGCAGCCACGTAAAAACTTGCAACTACAAATTAGAGGACGTCTAACTTGTTTTTGCAGCATGTGCCTTGTGATGTGATATGGCCAAAGGATGTGATGTGATGCATTGTGATGTATGAATTGATCATGTTCTTGTAATAGGATTCACGACTTGCATGTCGATGATTATGACAACCGGCAGGAGCCATAGGAGTTGTCTTATTTATTGTATGACCTGCGTGTCAATCATAAACGCCATGTAATTACTTTACTTTATTGCTAAGCGTTAGCCATAGTAGTAGAAGTAATAGTTGGCGAGACAACTTCATGAAGACACAATGATGGAGATCATGATGATGGAGATCATGGTGTCGTGCCGGTGACAGTGATGATCATGGTGCCCCGAAGATGGAGATCATAGGAGCAAAATGATATTGGCCATATCATGTCACTATATTGATTGCATGTGATGTTTATCATGTTTACATCTTATTTGCATAGAACGACGGTAGTAAATAAGATGATCTCTCAATAAAATTTCAAGAAAGGTGTTCACCCTAACTGTGCACCGTTGCTAAGGATCGTCGTTCCGAAGCACCACGTGATGATCGGGTGTGATAGGTTCTAACGTTCGCATACAACGGGTGTAAGCCAGATTTACACATGCGAAACACTTAGGTTGACTTGACGAGCCTAGCATGTACAGACATGGCCTCGGAACACGGAAGACCGAAAGGTCGAACATGAGTCGTATAGAAGATACGATCAACATAGAGATGTTCACCATGGATGACTAGTCCGTCTCACGTGATGATCGGACACGGGCTAGTTGACATGGATCATGTATCACTTGGAAGACTAGAGAGATGTCTATCTAAGTGGGAGTTCATTAATAATTTGATTAAATGAACTTAATTATCATGAACTTAGTCTAAAAATGTCCTTGAAAATTATGTCGTAGATAGCTCGCGCTGTAGCTCCCCAGTTTTATTGATACAATCCTAGAGAAAAGTAAGTTGAAAGTTGATGGTAGCAATAATGCGGACTGGGTCCGTGATCTGAGGATTGTCCTCATTGCTGCACAGAAAGCTTATGTTTTTGATGTACCGCTAACTGCATCACTCCCTCAAGCGTTGTCTGTAGATGTTGTGAACATATGACAGGCACTTTTTGATGACTACGTGATAGTTCAGTGCGTCATGCATTACGGCTTAGAATTGAGGCTTCAAAATGTTTTGAACGTCACAGAACATATGAGATGTTCTAGGAGCTGAGATTGTGATCTCAAGCTCGTGCCTATGTTGAGAGGTATGAGACCTCCAACAAGATTCTTTGCCTGCAAGATAAAGGAGAATAGCTTAATCGGTGAGCGTGTTCTCGGATTGTCTGGGTGCTACAATCACTTGAATCAAGTGGGAGTTAATCTTCCAGATGAGATAGTGATTAATGCAGTTCTCCAAGTCACTGCCACCAAGCTACTAGAGCTTCGTGATGAACTATAACATGCCAGGGATGGATAAGATGATCCCTGAGTTGTTCGTGATGTTTGACACCACGAAGGTAGAAATCAATAAGGAGCATCAAGTGTTGATGGTTAAGTGAAAACCACTAGTTTCAAAAGGGGCAAGGGCAAGAAGGGAAAAACTTCAGGAATGGCAAGCCAGTTGTTGCTCTAGTGAAGAAACCCAAGGTTGAGCCCGAACCCGAGACTAAGTGCTTCTGTTATGAGGAGAATGTTCGCTGAAGCGGAAAAACCCTAGATGATTGGTAGATAAGAAGGCTGGTAATGTCAATGGAAGTATATTTGATATACGTGTTAGTGATGTGTACCTTGCTGGTACTCCTAGTAGCACCTGGGTATTAGATACCGGTTCGGTTGCTAAGTGTTAGCAACTCGAAATAAAAGCTACGGAGTAAATGGAGACTAGCTAGGTGAAAGGTGACGATGTGTGTTGGAAGTATTTCCAAGATTGATGTGATCACCATCGCACGCTCTCTCTACCTTCAGGATTTGTGATAAACCTAAATAAATGTTATTTGGTGTTTGCGTTGAGCATAAACGTGATTAGATCATGATTAGTGCGATACGGTTATTCATATAAGTTAGAGAATAATGGTTATTCTGTTTACATGGATAATGCCTTCAATGGTCATGCACCCACTCGAAATGGTTTATCGAATCATGATCGTAGTAGTACACATATTCATAACATTGGTACCAAAAGATACAAAGTTAATAATGATAGTACCACATGCTTGTGGCACTGCCACGTAATGTCATATTGGTATAAATCGCATGAAGAAACTCCATGATGATGGATGTTTTTTGACTCACTCGATTTCGAATCGGTTGAGACATGCGAGCCATGCCTCTTGGGCAAGATGATTGAGACCCCGTCATCCAATATGATGGAGCAGGCAAGTGGGTTATTGGAATTAATACATGTTGATGTATGTGGTCCAATGAGTGTTGAAACACACAGTGGATATCGTTGTTTTTCTTTACCTTCACTGATGATTTGAGTAAATATGGGGATATTTACTTAATGAAACACGAATCTGAAATGTTTGAAAGGTTCAAGGAGTTTCAGAGTGAAGTTAAAGATCATCGTGACAAGAAGATAAATGTCTATGATATGATCATGGAGGTGAATATCTAAGTTACGAGTTTGGTATGCAATTTTAGACAATGTGGAAATTGTTTCACAGCTCACGCCTCCTGGAACACCATAGTGTGATGGTGTGTTCGAACGTCGTAGTCGTGCTCTATTGGATATAGTGAGTACTATGATGTCTCTTATCGTTTTACCACTATCGTTATGGGGTTATGCATTAAAGACAAATCCATTCACTTTAACAGGGCACCATCTAAGTCTGTTGAGATGACACCGTGAGAATTATGGTTTGACAGAAGCCTAAGCTGTCATTTCTTAATGTTTGGGGCTGCGACGCTTATGTGAAAATGGGTTTTTCACCTAGCGAGCTCGAACTCAAAGCAGACAAATGCATCTTCATAGAATACCCTAATGAGACATTGGGTATACCTTCTATCTCAGATCCAAGCGCAAAAGGTGTTTGTTGCTAAGAACGGGTCCTTTTTGAGAAAGAGTTTCTCTCGAAAGAATTGAGTGGGAGGAAGATAGAACTTGATAAGGTTGTTGAACCTTTGTTTCAACCAGAGAATAGCGCAACACAGAAAGATGTTTCTGTAGAGCCTACTTAGTTGAAAAGGAAGTTAATGATGATGATCATGAAGCTTCGGATCAAGTCACTATCGAACCTCGTAGGTCGACAAGGACGCGTACTGCTCCTGAGTAGTACGACAACCCTGTCTTGGAAATCATGTTGTTGGACAACGATGAACCTACGAACTATGGAGAAGCGATGGTGGGCCCGGATTCCAACAAATGGCTAGGAGCCATGAAATCCGAGAAAGGATCCATGTATGAAAACCAAGTATGGACTTTGGTAGACTTGCCTGTTGAATGGCAGGTCATTGAGTACAAATGGACCTTTGAGATAAACATAGACGCTAATGGTGAAATGTCACCGTTTATAAAGCTCGACTTGTCGCAAAGAAGTTTCCGCCAAGTTCAAGGAGTTGACTGCAATGAGATTGTCTCATCTGTAGCGATGCTAAAAGTCTATTAAAATTTTGTTAGCAGTTGCTGCATTTTTCGATTATGAAATCTGGCAGATGGATGACAAAACAAGGTTTCCGTAATGGTTTCTGTGAGGAAGAGTTGTATGTGATACAACCAGAAGGTTTTGTCAATCCTAAGGATGCTAATAATATGCAAACTCCAGCGATCCTTCTATGGACTGGAGCAAGCATCTCGGAGTTGGAATATATGCTTTGATGAGGTGATCAAAGTGTTTAAGTTTATACAAAGTTTATGAGAAACTTGTATTTGCAAGAAAGTGAGTGGGAGCACTATGGAATTTCTTATAAGAATATGTAGTTGACATATTATTGATCGGAAATGATGTAGAATTTCTGGAAGAGCATGAAGGGTTGTTTGAAAAGTTTTGTTTTTCAAAGGAAGACCCAGATAAAGCTACTATTTTATTGAGCATCAAGATCTATAGGGATAGATCTATTCGCTTGATAAGTTTTTTCGACGAAGACATACCTTGACAAGTTTTTGAAGGAGTTCAAAATAGATGGGTCAAATAAGGAGTTCTTGACTGTATTGTAAGGTGTGAAATTGAGTAAGACTCAATACCCGACCACGGCAGAAGATAAAGAAGAGATGAGTGTCATCTCCTATGCTTTAGCCATAGGCTCTATATAGTATGCCATGCTGTGTACCGCACCTGTGTGTGCCTTGCCATGAGTCTGTCAAGGGGTACAAGAGTAATCCAAGAGTGGATCACTAGACAGCGGTCAAAGTTAGCCTTAGTAACTTGAGAACTAAGGAAATATTTCTCGATTATGGAGGTGATAAAGAGTTCATCGTAAAGTGTTACGATGATGCAAGCTTTAAAACCAATCCGGATGACTCTTAGTAGAAATCCAGCTACGTATAGTGGAGCAGCCATTTGGAATAGCTCCAAGTGGAGCATGGGAGTAGTATCTACAAATATGACATGGAAAGTTTGTAAGGTACACACGGATCTGAATGTCGCAGACCCGTTGACTAAAACCTCTTTCACGAGCAGGACATGAACAAACCCCAGAACTTATTGGGTGTTAATCACATGATGATATGATCACATGGTGATGTAAGTGTTAATCACATGGTGATGTGAACTAGATTATTGACTCTAGTGCAAGTGGGAGACTGTTGGAAATATGCCCTAGAGGCAATAATAAAATGGTTATTATTGTATTTCCTTGTTCATGATAATTGTCTATTGTTCATGCTATAATTGTGTTAACCGGAAACCATAATACATGTGTGAATACATAGACCACAACATGTCCCTAGTGAGCCTCTAGTTGACTAGCTCGTTGATCAATAGATGGTCACGGTTTCATGGCCATGGACATTGGATGTCATTGATAACGGGATCACATCATTAGGAGAATGATGTGATGGACAAGACCCAATTCTAAGCATAGCACAAGATCGTGTAGTTCGTTTGCTAAAGCTTTTCAATGTCAAGTATCGTTTCCTTAGACCATGAGATTGTGCAACTCCCGGATACCGTAGGAATGCTTTGGGTGTGCCAAACGTCACAACGTAACTGGGTGGCTATAAAGGTGCACTACGGGTATCTCCGAAAGTATCTATTGGGTTGGCATGAATCGAGACTGGGATTTGTCACTCCGTGTGACGGAGAGGTATCTCTGGGCCCACTCGGTAAGACATCATCATTATGAGCTCAATGTGATTAAGGAGTTAGTCACGGGATGATGTATTACGGAACGAGTAAAGAGACTTGCCGGTAACGAGATTGAACAAGGTATGGGGATACCGACGATCGAATCTCGGGCAAGTATCATACCGATAGACAAAGGGAATTGTATACGGGATTGATTGAATCCTTGACATCGTGGTTCATCCGATGAGATCATCGTGGAGTACGTGGGAGCCAACATGGGTATCCAGATCCCGCTGTTGGTTATTGACCGGAGAGGTGTCTCGGTCATGTCTACGTGTCTCCCGAACCCGTAGGGTCTACACACTTAAGGTTCGATGACGCTAGGGTTATAGGGAAAAGGTATACGTGATTACCGAAGGTTGTTCGGAGTCCCGGATGATATCCCGGACGTCACGAGGAGCTCCGGAATGGTCCGGAGGTAAAGATTGATATATAGGAAGTCCAGTTTTGGTCACCGGAAAGTTTTCGGGCTCATCGGTAGTGTACCGGGAGTGCCGGGAGGGTGCCGGATAACCCCTGGGAGGGGTGTGACGACCAAAGGACCACATGGGCTGTTAGATAAAGTGTGCCAGCCCTTATTGGGCTGGGCAAGACTTTTGCTAAAGGCCCATGCGGCTGGAGATAAGGAGATAAGGCAAAAAGGATTTAAAAGGAGGAGATCCACCTCCCTTGTGGGAGGTGGACTCTCCCTTTAATTCGGCCGGCCATCTCCTCTTTGGAGTAGAGGCCAAGCCAGCCCTCCACGTCCCTCCTCCTATATATACTTGAGGTTTTGGATGTTTTGAGACAAGATTTGATCTCTCTCTCTCTCACGGCGAAGCCCTACCTCTCTTCTTCCTCCTCCGCAGCGCTTAGGCGAAGCCCTGTCGGAATACCTTGCTACTCCACCACCACCACGCCGTCGTGCTGCTGTTGGAGCCCTTCCCCAACCTCTCCTTCCTCCTTGCTGGATCAAGGTGTTGGAGACGTCACCGGGCTGCACGTGTGTTGAACGCGGAGGTGCCGTCCGTTCGGCACTTGATCGGATCTACCGCGATCTGAATCGCTGCGAGTACGACTCCATCAACCGCGTTCTTGTAACGCTTCCGCTTAGCGATCTTCAAAGGTATGAAGATGCAATCTCTCCCCTCTCGTTGCTGGTTTCTCCATAGATAGATCTTGGTGAACGTAGGAAAATTTTGATTTACTACTACGTCTCCCAACAATCATTAACTTCCTCTTCAACTAACATAGGTTCCGCAGAAACATCTTTCTGCGCTGCGCTACTCTCTGGTTGAAACAAAGGTTCAACAACCTCATCAAGTTCTATCTTCCTCCCACTCAATTCTTTCGAGAGAAACTTTTCTTGGGAAAGGACTCGTTTTAGCAACAAACACTTTGCACTTGGATCTAAGATAGAAGGTATACCCTACTGTTCTTAGCGTATTCTATGAAGATGCATTTGTCCGCTTTGGGTTCGAGCTCATTAGGTGAAAACCCTTTTTCACATAAGTGTCGCATCCGCAAACATTAAGAAATGACAGCTTAGGTTTCTATCAAACCATAATTCACACGGTGTCATCTCAACGGATTTAGATGGTTCCCTATGTAAAGTGAATGTGGTTGTCTCTAATGCATAACCCCAAAACGATAGTGGTAAAACGATAAGAGACATCATAATTCGCACCATATCTAATAGAGCACGACTATGACGTTCGGACACAGCATCACACTATGGTGTTCCAGGTGGCGTGAGTTGTGAAACAACTTTCACATTGTCTAAAGTTGTATGCCAAACTCGTAACTCAGATATTTACCTCCACGATCATATCGCAGACACATTTTTATCTTCTTGTCACGATGATCTTAAACTTCACTCTGAATTTGCTTAAACCTTTCAAACGATTCAGACTTGTGTTTCATTAAGCAAATATGTACTATATCTACGCAAATCATCAGTGAAGGTAAGAAAATAACGATATCCACCACACGCTACAAGACTCATTGAATTGCATACATCAACATGTATTATTTCCAATAAATCATTTGCCCGCTCCATCCATCTAGAAACGGGGTCCTTAGTCATCTTGCCCAAGAGGCATGGTTCGCATGTCTCAATCGATTCGAAATCGAATGAGTCCAAAGATCCATCAACATGGAGTTTCTTCATGCGCTTTATACCAATATGACATTTAGCGGCAGTGCCACAAGTATGTGGTACTATCATTATTAACTTTGTATCTTTTCGCATTAATGCTATGATCATGTGTATTACTACGATCAAGATTCAACAAACCATTCTCACTGGGTGCATGACCATTGAAGGTATTATTCATGTAAACAGAATAACCATTATTCTCTAACTTAAATGAATAACCGTGTTGCAATAAAGACGATCTAATCACGTTCATGCTCAATGCAAAACACCAAATAACATTTATTTAGGTTTGTCACTAATCCCGAAGGTAGAGAGAGCGTGCGATGTTGATCACATCAACCTTGGAAACATTTCCAACACACATCGTCACCTCACCCTTAGCTAGTTCTCCGTTTATTCCGTAGCTTTTATTTCAAGTTACTAACATTTAGCAACCGAACCGGTATCCAATACCCAGGTGCTACTAGGAGTACTCGCAAGGTACACATCATTAACACGTATATCAAATATACTTGTGTCGATGTTGCCAGCCTTCTTATCTACCAAGTATCTAGGGTTGTTCCGCTTTAGCGACCGCTCTCCTCATAATCGAATCACTTAGTCTCGGGTTTGGGTTCAACTTTGGGTTGCTTCACTGGAGCAGCAACTGACTTGCTATCCATCAAGTTTCCCTCCTTGCTCTTGCCCTTCTCGAAACTAGTGGTTTGACTAACCATCAACACTTGACGCTCCTTCTCGATTTCTACCTTCGCGGTGTCAAACATCGCGAATAGCTCAGGGATCATTATTTCTATCCCTAGCATTTTATAGTTCATCACCAAGTTCTAGTAGCTTTAGTGACAGTGACTTGGAGAACTATATCAGTCACTATCTTATCTAGAAGATCAACTCCCACTCGATTCAAGCGATTGTAGCACCCAGACAATCTGAGCACATGCTCAACGATTGAGCTATTCTCTTTCATATTGCAGGCAAAGAATCTTGTTAGAGATCTCATATCTCGCAACACGGGCACGAGCCTGAGATCCTAATTTTCAGCTCTTAGAACATCTCATATGTTCCGTGACGTTCAAAACATTTTGGAGCCTCAATTCTAAGCCGTAATGCATGACGCACTAAACTATCAAGTAGTCATCAGAACGTTCCTGTCTAATGTTCACAACATCTATAGACGACGCTAGAGGGGTTGGTGCACCGAGCGGTGCATTAAGGACATAAGCCTTCTGTGCAGCAACGAGGACAATCCTCAGATCATGGAGCCAGTCCGCAATATTGCTACCATAATCTTTCAACTCTATTTCTCTAGGAACATATAAAAATTCAAGGGAGCTACAACGTGAGCTAGTAATCTACAACACAGTTTGCAAAGACACTACTGACTATGTTCATGATAATGAGTTCAATTAATCATATTACTTAAGAACTCCCACTCAAATTGACATCCCTCCGGTCATTCGAGTGATACATGATCCAAATTCACCAACTCAAGTCCGATCATCACGTGAGTTGAGATGGTTTCAATGGTCAACATCATCATGTTGATCATATCTGCTATATGACTCATGTTCGACCTTGCGGTCTCTTGTGTTCCGAGGCCATGTTTGTACATGCTAGGCTCATCAAGTTTAACCTGAGTGTTCTGCATGTGCAACACTAGCTTGCACCCGTTGTATGTGAACGTAGAGTCTTTCACACCCAATCATCACGTGGTGTCTCAACATGACGAACTTTCGCAACGGTGCTCACTCGGGGAGAACACAAGTCATCTTGAAATTTAAGTGAGGGATCACCTTATAATGCTACCGTCGTCCTAAGAAAAACAAGGTGCATAAAAGGATTAACATCACATGCAAATCATAAGTGACATGATATGGCCATGAACTTGTGCTTTTGATCTCCATCTAGAAAGCACCGGCATGATCTCCATCGTCACCGACATGACACCATGATCTCCATCATCTTGATCTCCATCAACGTGTCGCCATCGGGGTTGTCGCACCCAACATGCTTCTACTACGATTGCTACTGTTTAGCGATAAAGTAAAGCATTACATAGCGCTTAATGATTGACACGCATGTCATACCGTAATTAAAGACAACCCTATGGCTCCTGCCGGTTGCCGTACTCATCGGCATGCAAGTCGTGATAATCTATACATCACATGATCATCTCATACATCACATATATCACATCATGTAATTGGCCATATCACATCATAACATACCCTGCAAAAATAAGTTAGATGTCCTCTAATTGTTGTTACATGTTTTACGTGGCTGCTACGGGTATCTAGCAAGAACAATTTGTTGGGTGACGTAGTAGTAAATCAAAATTTTCCTACGTGTTCACCAAGATCCATCTATGGAGAAACCAGCAACGAGTAAGGGGAGAGTGGATCTTCATACCTTTGAAGATCGCTAAGCGGAAGCGTTACAAGAACGCGGTTGATGGAGTCGTACTCGCAGCGATTCAGATCGCGGTGGATTCCGATCTTAGCGCCGAACAACGGCGCCTCCACGTTTAACACACGTGCAGCCCGGTGACGTCTCCTACGCCTTGATCCAGCAAGGAGGAAGGAGAGGTTGGGGAAGAGCTCCAATAGCAGCACGACGGCGTGGTGGTGGTGGAGTAGCAAGGTATTCCGGCAGGGCTTCGCCTAAGCGTTGCGGAGGAGGAAGAAGAGAGGTAGGGCTTCACCTTGAGAGAGAGAGTTCAGATCTTATCTCAAAACAGCCAAAACCTCAAGTATATATAGGAGGAGGGACGTGGAGGGATGGCTTGGCCTCTACTCCAAAGAGGAGAGGTTCGGCCGAATTAAAGGGAGAGTCCTCCTCCCACAAGGGAGGTGGAACTCTTCCTTCTGAATCCTTTTTGCCTTATCTCCTTATCTCCAGCCGCATGGGCCTTTAGAAAAAGTCTTGCCCAGCCCAATAAGGGCTGGCACACTTTATCTAACAGCCCATGAGGTCCTTTGGTCGTCACACCCCTCCCGGGGGTCCTCCCGCACCCTCCCGGCACTCCCGGTACACTACCGATGAGCCCGAAAACTTTCCGGTGACCAAAACTGGACTTCCTATATATCAATCTTTACCTCCGTACCATTCCGGAGCTCCTCGTGACGTCCGGGATCTCATTCGGGACTCCGAACAACCTTCGGTAATCACGTATACCATTTCCCTATAACCCTAGCGTCATCGAACCTTAAGTGTGTAGACCCTACGGGTTCGGGAGACACGTGGACATGACCGAGACACTTCTCCGGCCAATAACCAACAGCGGGATCTGGATACCCATGTTGGCTCCCACATGCTCCACGATGATCTCATCGGATGAACCACGATGTCGGGGATTCAATCAATCCCGTATACAATTCCCTTTGTCTATCGGTATGATACTTGCCCGAGATTCGATCGTCGGTATCTCTATACCTTGTTCAATCTCGTTACCAGCAAGTCTCTTTACTCGTTCTGTAATACATCATCCCGTGGCTAACTCCTTAGTCACATTGAGCTCATTATGATGATGTCTTACCGAGTGGGCCCGGAGATACCTCTCCGTCACACGGAGTGACAAATCCCAGTCTCGATTCATGCCAACCCAACAGATACTTTCGGGGATACCTGTAGTGCAACTTTATAGCCACCCAGTTACGTTGTGACATTTGATACACCCAAAGCATTCCTACGGTATCCGGGAGTTGCACAATCTCATGGTCTAAGGAAACGATACTTGACATTGAAAAGCTTTAGCAAACGAACTACACGATCTTGTGTTATGCTTAGGATTAGGTCTTGTCCATCACAACATTCTCCTAATGATGTGATCCCGTTATCAACGACATCCAATGTCCATGGCCATGAAACCGTGACCATCTATTGATCAACGAGCTAGTCAACTAGAGGCTCACTAGGGACATGTTGTGGTCTATGTATTCACACATGTATTATGGTTTCCGGTTAACACAATTATAGCATGAACAATAGACAATTATCATGAATAAGGAAATACAATAATAACAATTTTATCATTGCCTCTAGGGCATATTTCCAACAGTCTCCCACTTGCACTAGAGTCAATAATCTAGTTCACATCACCATGTGATTAACACTTACATCACCATGTGATGATATCATCATGTGATTAACACCCAATTAGTTCTGGGGTTTGATCATGTTTTGCTCGTGAAAGAGGTTTTAGTCAACGGGTCTACGACATACAGATCCGTGTGTACCTTGCAAACTTTCTATGTCATATTTGTAGATACTGCTCCCACGCTCCACTTGGAGCTATTCCAAATGGCTGCTCCACTATACGTAGCCGGATTTCTACTAAGAGTCATCCGGATTGGTTTTAAAGCTTGCATCATCGTAACCCTTTATGATGAACTCTTTATCACCTCCATAATCGAGAAATATTTCCTTAGTTCTCAAGTTACTAAGGATAACTTTGACCGCTATCCAGTGATCCACTCTTGGATTACTCTTGTACCCCTTGACAGACTCATGGCAAGGCACACACAGGTGCGGTACACAACATGGCATACTATATAGAGCCTATGGCTAAAGCATAGGGGATGACACTCACCTTTTCTTTATCTTCTGCCGTGGTCGGGTATTGAGTCTTACTCAATTTCACACCTTACAAATACAGTCAAGAACTCCTTCTTTGACCCATCTATTTTGAACTCCTTCAAAAACTTGTCAAGGTATGTCTTCGTCGAAAAAACTTATCAAGCGAATTGATCTATCCCTATAGATCTTGATGCTCAATAAAATAGTAGCTTTATCTGGGACTTCCTTTGAAAAACTCTTTTCAAACAACCCTTCATGCTCTTCCAGAAATTCTACATCATTTCCAATCAATAATATGTCAACTACATATTCTTATAAGAAACTCTATAGTGCTCCCACTCACTTTCTTGTAAATACAAGTTTCTCATAAACTTTGTATAAACTTAAACACTTTGATCACCTCATCAAAGCATATATTCCAACTCCGAGATGCTTGCTCCAGTCCATAGAAGGATCGCTGGAGTTTGCATACTTTTTAGCATCCTTAGGATTGACAAAACCTTCTGGTTGTATCACATACAACTCTTCCTCACAGAAACCATTACGGAAACCTTGTTTTGTCATCCATCTGTCAGATTTCATAATCGAAAAATGCAGCAACTGCTAACATAATTCTAATAGACTTTTAGCATCGCTACAGATGAGAAAATCTCATCGCTGTCAACTCCTTGAACTTGGCGGAAACTTATTTGCGACAAGTCGAGCTTTATAAACGGTGACATTTCACCATTAGCGTCTATGTTTATCTCAAAGGTCCATTTGTAGTCAACGACCTGCCATTCAACAGGCAAGTCTACCAAAGTCCATACTTGGGTTTCATACATGGATCCTTTCTCGGATTTCATGGCTCCTAGCCATTTGTTGGAATCCGGGCCCACCATCGCTTCTCCATAGTTCGTAGGTTCATCGTTGTCCAACAACATGATTTCCAAGATAGGGTTGTCGTACTACTCAGGAGCAGTATGCGTCCTTGTCGACCTACGAGGTTTGATAGTGACTTGATCTGAAGCTTCATGATCATCATCATTAACTTCCTTTTCAACTGACGTAGGCTCTATAGAAAACTCTTTCTGTGCTGCGCTACTCTCTGGTTGAAACAAAGGTTCAACAACCTTATCAAGTTTATCTTCCTCCCACTCAATTCTTTCGAGAGAAACTCTTTCTCAAGAAAGGACCCGTTCTTAGCCACAAACACTTTTGCGCTTGAATATGAGATAGAAGGTATACCCAATGTCTCTTTAGGGTATTCTATGAAGATGCATTTGTCTGCTTTGGGTTCGAGCTCATTAGGTGAAAACCCTTTTCACATAAGCGTCACAACCCCAAACATTAAGAAATGACAGCTTAGGCTTCTGTCAAACCATAATTCTCACGGTGTCATCTCAACAGACTTAGATGGTGCCCTATTAAAGTGAATGGATTTGTCTTTAATGCATAACCCCATAATGATAGTGGTAAAACGATAAGAGACAGCATAGTACTCACTATATCCAATAGGGCACGACTACGACGTTCGAACACACCATCACACTATGGTGTTCCAGGAGGCGTGAGCTGTGAAACAATTTCCACATTGTCTAAAATTGCATACCAAACTAGTAACTTAGATATTCACCTCCATGATCATATCATAGACATTTTATCTTCTTGTCACGATGATCTTTAACTTCACTCTGAAACTCCTTGAACCTTTCAAACATTTCAGATTCGTGTTTCATTAAGTAAATATCCCCATATTTAATCAAATCATCAGTGAAGGTAAAGAAAAACAACGATATCCACTGTGTGTTTCAACACTCATTGGACCACATACATCAACATGTATTAATTCCAATAAGCCACTTCCCCGCTCCATCATATCGGAAGACGGGGTCTTAGTCATCTCGCCCAAGAGGCATGGCTCGCATGTCTCGACTGATTCGAAATCGAGTGAGTCAAAAAATCCATCAGCATGGAGTTTCTTCATGCGATTTATACCAACATGACATTTAGCGGCAGTGCCACAAGTATGTGGTACTATCATTATTAACTTTGTATCCTTTTGGTACCAATGTTATGAACATGTGTACTATTACGATCAAGATTCAATAAACCATTCCTACTGGGTGCATGACCATTGAAGGTATTATTCATGTAAACAGAATAACCATTATTCTCTAACTTATATGAATAATCGTATTGCACTAAACATGATCTAATCACGTTCATGCTCAACGCAAACACCAAATAACATTTATTTAGGTTTATCACAAATCTCGAAGGTAGAGAGAGCGTGCGATGGTGATCACATCAACCTTGGAAACACTTCCAACACACATTGTCACCTTTCACTTAGCTAGCCTCCGTTTATTCCGTAGCTTTTATTTCGAGTTGCTAACACTTAGCAACCAAACCGGTATCCAATACCCAGGTGCTACTAGGAGTACCAACAAGGTACACATCAATAACACGTATATCAAATATACTCCTGTCGACATTACCAGCCTTCTTATCTACCAAGTATCTAGGGTTGTCCCGCTTCAGCGAACTTTCTCCATATAACATAAGCACTCAGTCTCGGCTTTGGGCTCAACCTTGGGTTTCTTCACTAGAGCGACAACTGGCTTGCCATTCCTGAAGTTTTTTTCCCTTCTTGCCCTTGCCCTTCTTGAAACTAGTGGTATTCACTTAACCATCAACACTTGATGCTCCTTCTTGATTTCTACCTTCGTGGTGTCAAACATCACGAACAACTCAGGGATCATCTTATCCATCCCTGGCATGTTATAGTTCATCACGAAGCTCTAGTAGCTTGGTGGCAGTGACTTGGAGAACTGCATTAATCACTATCTCATCTGGAAGATTAACTCCCACTTGGTTCAAGTGATTGTAGCACCCAGACAATCTGAGCACACGCTCACCGATTGAGCTATTCTCCTTTATCTTGCAGGCAAAGAATCTTGTTGGAGGTCTCATACCTCTCAACATAGGCCCGAGCCTGAAATCCCAATTTTAGCTCTTAGAACATCTCTTATGTTCCGTGACGTTCAAAACGTTTTGGAGCCTAAATTCTAAGCCGTAATGCATGATGCACTGAACTATCACGTAGTCATCAAAAAGTGCCTGTTATATGTTCACAACATCTACAGACAACGCTTGAGGGAGTGGTGCACTTAGCGGTGCATCAAAGACATAAGCTTTCTGTGCAGCAATGAGGACAATCCTCAGATCACGTACCTAGTCCGTATTATTGCTACCATCAACTTTCAACTTATATTTCTCTAGGACCGTATCAATAAAACTGGGGAGCTACATCGCGAGCTATCTACGACATAATTTGCAAGGACATTCTTAGACTAAGTTCATGATAATTAAGTTCACATAATCAAATTATTAATGAACTCCCACTTAGATAGACATCTCTCTAGTCTTCCAAGTGATACATGATCCATGTCAACTAGCCCGTGTCCGATCATCACGTGAGACGGACTAGTCATCCATGGTGAACATCTCTATGTTGATCGTATCTTCCATACGACTCATGTTCGACCTTTCGGTCTTCCGTGTTCCGAGGCCATGTCTGTACATGCTAGGCTCGTCAAGTCAACCTAAGTGTTTCGCGTGTGTAAATCTGGCTTACACCCGTTGTATGCGAACGTTAGAACCTATCACACCCGATCATCACGTGGTGCTTCGGAACGACGATCCTTAGCAACGGTGCACAGTTAGGGTGAACACCTTTCTTGAAATTTTATTGAGAGATCATCTTATTTACTACCATCGTTCTAAGCAAATAAGATGTAAACATGATAAACATTACATGCAATCAATATAGTGACATGATATGGCCAATATCATCTTGCTCCTTTGATCTCCATCTTCGGGGCACCATGATCATCACTGTCACCGGCACGACACCATGATCTCCATCATCATGATCTCCATCATTGTGTCTTCATGAAGTCGTCTCGCCAACTATTACTTCTACTACTATGGCTAACGCTTAGCAATAAAGTAAAGTAATTACATGGCATTTATGATTGACACGCAGGTCATACAATAAAATAAGACAACTCCTATGGCTCCTGCCGGTTGTCATACTCATCGACATGCAAGTCGTGAATCCTATTACAAGAACATGATCAATCTCATACATCACAATGCATCACATCACATCCTTTTTGGCCATATCACATCACAAGGCACATGCTGCAAAAAACAAGTTAGACGTCCTCTAATTTGTAGTTGCAAGTTTTACGTGGCTGCTATAGGTTACTAGCAAGAACGTTTCTTACCTACGCCAATACCACAACGTGATATGCCAATTGCTATTTACCCTTCATAAGGACCCTTTTCATCGAATCCAATCCGACTAAGGTGGGAGAGACAGACACCCGCTAACCACCTTATGCAACAAGTGCATGTCAGGCGATGGAACCAGTCTCACGTAAGCGTACGTGTAAAGTCGGCCCGGGCCGCTTCATCCCACAATACCGTCGAATCAAGATAAGACTAGTAACGGCAAGCATATTAACAAGATCGACGCCCACAACTGCTTTGTGTTCTACTCGTGCATAGATTCTACGCATAGACCTAGCTCATGATGCCACTGTTGGGTGACGTAGTAGTAAATCAAAATTTTCCTACGTGTTCACCAAGATCCATCTATGGAGAAACCAGCAACGAGTAAGGGGAGAGTGGATCTTCATACCTTTGAAGATCGCTAAGCGGAAGCGTTACAAGAACGCGGTTGATGGACTCGTACTCGCAGCGATTCAGATCGCGGTGGATTCCGATCTTAGCGCCGAACAACGGCGCCTCCGCGTTCAACACACGTGCAGCCTGGTGACGTCTCCTATGCCTTGATCCAGCAAGGAGGAAGGAGAGTTTGGGGAAGAGCTCCAACAGCAGCACGACGGCGTGGTGGTGGTGGAGTAGCAAGGTATTCCGGTAGGGCTTCGCCTAAGCGTTGCGGAGGAGGAAGAAGAGAGGTAGGGCTTCACCGTGAGAGAGAGAGAGTTCAGATCTTATCTCAAAACAGCCAAAACCTCAAGTATATATAGGAGGAGGTACGTGGAGGGCTGGCTTGGCCTCTACTCCAAAGAGGAGAGGTTCGCCCGAATTAAAGGGAGAGTCCTCCTCCCACAAGGGAGGTGGAACTCTTCCTTTTGAATCCTTTTTGGCTTATCTCCTTATCTCCAGCCGCATGGGCCTTTAGAAAAAGTCTTGCCCAGCCCAATAAGGACTGGCACACTTTACCTAACAGCCCATGAGGTCCTTTGGTCGTCACACCCCTCCCGGGGGTCCTCCGGCACCCTCCCGGCACTCCCGGTACACTACCGATGAGCCCGAAAACTTTCCGGTGACCAAAACTGGACTTCCTATATATCAATCTTTACCTCCGTACCATTTCGGAGCTCCTCGTGACGTCCAGGATCTCATCCGGGACTCTGAACAACCTTCGGTAATCACGTATACCATTTCCCTATAACCCTAGCGTCATCGAACCTTAAGTGTGTAGACCCTACGGGTTCGGGAGACACGTGGACATGACCGAGACACTTCTCCGGCCAATAACCAACAGCGGGATATGGATACCCATGTTGGCTCCCACATGCTCCACGATGATCTCATCGGATGAACCACGATGTCGGGGATTCAATCAATCCCGTATACAATTCCCTTTGTCTATCAGTATGATACTTGCCCGAGATTCGATCGTCGGTATCTCTATACCTTGTTCAATCTCGCTACCGGCAAGTCTCTTTACTCGTTCCGTAATACATCATCCCGTGGCTAACTCCTTATTCACATTGAGCTCATTATGATGATGTCTTACCGAGTGGGCCCGGAGATACCTCTCCGTCACACGGAGTGACAAATCCCAGTCTCGATTCGTGCCAACCCAACAGATACTTTTGGGGATACCTGTAGTGCAACTTTATAGCCACCCAGTTATGTTGTGACGTTTGATACACCCAAAGCATTCCTACGGTATCCGGGAGTTGCACAATCTCATGGTCTAAGGAAACGATGCTTGACATTGAAAAGCTTTAGCAAACGAACTACACGATCTTGTGCTATGCTTAGGATTAGGTCTTGTCCATCAGAACATTCTCCTAATGATGTGATCCCGTTATCAACGACATCCACTGTCCATGGCCATGAAACCGTGACCATCTATTGATCAACGAGCTAGTCAACTAGAGGCTCACTAGGGACATGTTGTGGTCTATGTATTCACACATGTATTATGGTTTCCGGTTAACACAATTATAGCATGAACAATAGACAATTATCATGAATAAGGAAATACAATAATAACTATTTTATCATTGCCTCTAGGGCATATGTCCAACACAATTCTCATCTACGCAAAAACCACAACGGTGATACACTAGTTGCTTTTCAACCTTCTCAAGGACCGCCTTTGTCGAATCCGATCCAACTAAAATGAGAGAAACTGGCACCCGCAAGCCATCTATGCAACCTTCTCACGATCTTGATCACGGTCCTTCCGATCTAGCACCGAACGAACGACACCTCCGCGTTCAGCACACGTACAGCTCGATGACGATCTCCGCCTTCTTGATCCAGCAAGAGGGAGCGGAGAGGTAGATGAGTTCTCCGGCAGCGCGACGGCGTTGCGGCGATGGTGGTGGGGCTATTCCAGCAAGGCTTCGCCTAAGCACCGCTGAAAACCGATCTAGAGGAGAAACTGCGATCTAGAGGAGAGGTAGCACGTGGCTATTAGGGTTAGTTTTTTCCTCCAAATCCTCTAGTATATATAGGAGGGAGGGAGGGGAGGAGGCAGCCTCAGACCGTGAAGGTTTGGTCGAAATTGGAGGTGGAGGAATCCTACTCCAATCCTATTAGGAGTAGGATTCCTCCTTTCCACTTGGAAACTCTTTCCATCTCTCCACCTTTGGATTTTTTTCCTTCTCAAACCACTCCAGCTGCATGGGCCCTTAGAGGAGGCTTAGGCCAGCCCACCAGGGGCTGGTTTACCTCCTCCCATGGCCCATGTAGCCTCTTGGGTCGAAATAACTCTCCCGATGGTCCCCCGGTACACTCCCGGCACTCCCGGTACACTACCGATTAGCCCGAAACTTTTCCGGCGACCAAAACAGGACTTCCTATATATCAATCTTTACCTCCGGACCATACCGGAGCTCCTCGTGATGTCTGGGATCTCATCCGGGACTCCGAACAACCTTCGGTCACCACCATACATAACTCTATACTACCGAAACGTCATCGAACCTTAAGTGTGCAGACCCTGCGGGTTCGAGAACTATGTAGACATGACCGAGACACCTCTACGGTCAATAACCAATAGCGGGACCTGGATGCCCATATTGGTTCCTACATATTATACGAAGATCTTTATCGGTCGAACCTCTATGTTAAGGATTCAGTTAATCCCGTATGATGTTCCCTTTGTTCTTCGGTATGTTACTTGCCCGAGATTTGATCGTCGGTATCTCCATACCTAGTTCAACCTCGTTACCGACAATCTCTTTACTCGTTCTGTAATACAAGATCCCATGACTAACACTTAGTCACATTGCTTGCAAGGCTTATTGTGATGTTGTATTACCGAGTGGGCCCTGAGATACCTCTCCGTCACACGGAGTAACAAATCCCAGTCTTGATCCATGCCAACCCAACATACACCCTCGGAGATACCTGTAGAGCACCTTTATAGTCACCTAGTTACGTTGCGACGTTTGATACACACAAGGTACTCCTGCGGTGTCAGTGAGTTGCATGATCTCATGGTCATACGAACATATACTTGACATGTAGAAAACAGTAGCAATAAACTGACACGATCATATGCTACGTTTGTAGTTTGGGTATTGTCCATCACATCATTCTCCTAATGATGTGATCCTGTTACCAAATGACATCTCATGTCCATGACTAGGAAACCATAGTCATCTTTAATCAACGAGCTAGTCTATTAGAGGCACACTAGGGACATGGTGTTGTCTATGTATCCACACATGTATGTGAGTTTACGATCAACACAATTATAGCATGGATAATAAACAATTATCATGAACAAGGAAATATGATAATAACCAATTTATTATTGCCTCTAGGGCATATTTTCAACAGGTCTGCACTTCTAGGAGTCCTAGAGGTTCAGGATGGAGACTTGGATGTCTACACGAAATCCAAGGCAAGCCATAATGCCATGAAGGATATGTATACTCCTATACCCGCAGACAAAGTGCAATCTCACAAGCTTGGATCCATCTACTGTCTTCAAGCTGGCCTCCGCACCATGAACACCATTATGATGCATACCTTGATGCCCTAGTCAGGAGATGACAAGATGATCCGAGGCTACTCCATCAACATGTTGATCCACCTTGACAGACACACCAGGATCAGAGTCATGGACTTGATTGTTGAGACAGTCAAGAGGGTTGCTGTTGATTAGAAGCGCCCTCGCTGCTATGCACCCCATATCCAGATACTTATCAACTCTCAGATTGAGAAGCACATATTTGCTATTGACAGTCCCCATTTACCCCTACAGCCAGAGCTTGAGGATAACATCATGGAGATGGACCCAGATCATCCCACATCTGTTACAACTCAGGCAGAGGTAGAGGCAGCTCAAGCCACTAGTGCTCAAGTCCCTAGATCCAGAAATGAGCAAATGGATCTGTTGATATCATCAGTTCAGGGCATGCAGAAGGACATTAAGGGGATTCTGGACAACCAGAACAGTCTTGTGAGGATCTTTGAAACTAGGATCAAGACCCTTAATGATAAGGTGGACATGCTGACTAAGACAATCACAGAGCTCCAAAAGGAAGTTGACTCAGTGCCACTTCCTCACACCACTTTTTCAGATGATGATGATGATGATGATGATGAGGAGGAGGAGGAGGAGGATGGATCACCTCTCAGGACAGGCACATAGTTTCCTACTCAGGCCAGAACAGCCACTATGCCAGCTCCAGACTTGAGGCCCTCTTCATCAGCTCCTGCTGCTGTCACCTCAGCTCCATTTCCTCCAGCTGCCACTCCAACTCCATCCACGACATCTGCAGAGATCTTCGCCGACGTTGTTCTCTCGACTCCTTCATCAACAACCGGAGGAGATCATCCCAAGAACGCTTAGACATATGCCTTTGAATTTTTTGGTAACCTATTGCCAAAGGGGGAGAAGTGTATATAGATCTTTAGGCTTCGAGTGAGAGAGCGTTTTGGTGTTTGTTTCTTTTCGAAAACAATTGACTTTCGGTTGCTTGTGATACACCTTTTTGTGTGATGCTACTACTTCCTATCATCTTAATGCTTTATGAGATGATCTTTCTACATTGCTTGATTGTGTTGTGCTATGGTGTTCACTCTAATTATTCTCGCACACCACCAAGATGTATGTGACATGGAAGAAGTGCCCCATGTACCTAATCGATTGTGCATTTGCATGCAAACGCAAATCCAAAATAATGCACAAATTTAGGGGGAGCTCTTGCTTATCACATACTTCTCAAAGCGATGATTATATTCATTGATTATATCATATGTCGAAGCTTTGATCTATATGTTGTCATCAATTACCAAAAAGGGGGAGATTGAAAGCACATTTGCTCCCTTGGTGGTTTTGGTAATTCATAACAACATATAAGTCATTGAACTAATGTTTTCATCAAGTATGTTTCAAAAAAGTTCAATGATGGGTCGGCAAAAGGAGATTGTGGAACACCCCAAGATGCAAGGAAATAGGTTGGCAAAGCTTCAAGCAAGAGGACTCTACGTTTTATATTTGTGAGAAATCACCTTGAGGCCATAGGAAAGCCAATACTATTAAAAGGGGGTAAAGTTTTGTTGGTGAACAAAATGCTCATACGTGCACAAGTAATAGTCACTAAAGACACCCACAAACTCTCCCACCAAATTTCGTTCTAAGTCAAACACTCAAATCAGTGCAACCAACATTTCCATCCCGGTGCCACCGATTCCAAAACCTAGACAGACTTGGCAAAACCCTAGCCACTTCGGTACAACGATTCCATACCGGTGCCACCGAGTTCAGGCTGCCAACTTTCTGTTACGCAAGTTCATAGTTTCGGTCCCTCCGAGATTGTTGAATCGGCGTCATCGAGAATGGACATTCTGACCGTTGGTCACCTTATCGGTGCAACCGAGATTCCTATATCGGTCTCACCGAGATTCAAAAGTTGCCACCTTTTGGTCACTTCGGTACAACCGAGATTAACACATCGGTGTCACCGAGTTGGTTATTTTGTGTGTAACAGTTGGATTTTGGGGATGCCTATATATACCCCTTCACCACCACCTACTTGAAAGAGAAGCCCTCAAAACCATTCCATACCTATCCTATCAGTTTTCTGAGAGAGAACCACCTACCCTTGTGTTGAGGTCAAGATCTCCCACTCCAACCATATGGATCTTGATTTCTAGCCTCCCCAAGTTGCTTTCCACCAATCCCATCTCTTCTACCAAGCCATATCCATGAGAGAGTGATTGTGTGTTGAGGAGTCTATCATCTTTAAGCACAAGAGCAAGGAGTTCATCGACATTACCGAGCCTATTACCTTTTGGAGGGTGGTGCCTCCTAGATTGATTAGGTGTCGCTTGGAAGCCTCCTACTTCGTGTTGTGGAGTGAACCAAGAAGTTTATAAGGGCAATGAGATCGCCTACTTCGTGAAGATCTACCCCGAGTAAGGCTAGTCCTCCGTGGACGTAGGCCGTCATGGTATAGTCAAGGTTGCTTCTTCGCGGAACCCTCCGTGTGTAGAGCCCTCCATGGACTCTCGCGACAGTTACCCTCCATGGGTTGAAGACTCCATGAACGTGGATGTACGGTAGCACCACCTATCGGAACCACGGGAAAAATCATAGTGTCACCAATTGTGTTTGCTTTCCTTACCCTCTCTTTACTTACATGTGCAATGTCTTTACTTTTCGCTGCTATACTCTTAGACATGCATGTGTAGGGTGTACTTGACATACTATGAATGCTAAAATCTGCCAAGAATTAAAATTGGGAAAAGTAGATCTTATTTGGTCAAGTAGTCTAATCACCTCCCCTCTAGACCTACTTTCGATCCTATAACGACAGAGAGAGAGGGAGACGGGGGAAAGAGGAAGGGGCAAGCAGACAGGTGGGAGAGCGCGGCGTCGAGACCTAATGGCCGTCAACCCACTCGCCGTTCAGTTTGTCTGACGTGGCGCCTGACCAAGTGGACCAACCATGTCAGAAATCGGATTAGTTGCCTCTGAACGGTCATTTGTGTTTATTGCGAAAATTAACAAGGAAAGTAGTGGATTTTTGGGACGCCCTAGGAATGTGGTGGCAATTGGATGTCATAACTTCAAATGTGGTGGTTTTTTGCAATTCACTCCATACACCGATAGCCTAGGATACCGTTCAGTCTTTGCTTCCGCCCTAATGTTCAGCACATTTAGGGCTGCATTTTTCTGCCTATGTTTGGTATTCTTGCTGAAAAGTACAACCGACTTGTCATAGTTCACCAGTTGCCCGGAGCACACCTCATATAGTGTTAGCACATCCTGCAACGCCCTGGCACTCTCACGCGTAGCTTTAATGAGTACCAATCAGTCATCCGCAAAGAGTAAATGGTTGAAGCTCGGGGCAGCGTTACAAATCTTTTTATTCCTTTAAGTGAACCATCCAATTCAGCCTTGTCTAGCAAACACGAGAAGCCTTCCGCACATATAAGAAAGAGGTACGGGGACAGAGGATCTCCCTGACGTACCCCCTCTGTGGTACAATCACATCGGTTAGGCTCCCATTCATCCTAACTGCATAAGAAATTGATTTCACACGGAGCATAATTCTCTCGATGAAACTCTGTTCAAAACCCAGCTTTTGTGGCATGCCAAGGCATCACCGGGCCCTCTCGTCAAAGAACAAGGTAACACAATATCCAGCACTCGATCAATTAGCATCCACCGGGCAGAGCGCTCGCCTCGAATCAAAGTCCTCATCCCAAAGCCACGGGTCAACTGGACCCCAACTCCGTTCAACACCAGGGTGGCTCGACGAGCGAGTAGCCTTGCAGTTGCAGCCTGCGGTTGGAAGGCAGAGGGGATCCAGCAGAGATCCCGGCAGGCGAGCCGCGCCGATCGTCCGGGTTGCCGCTTTTGCCGAATGAACTCTCCCAGTTTCAAAAAAAAAAAAAAAAGAACTCTCCCAGTTTCTCCAGTGCTGTGTGTGTGTGTGATAGACTGGACTGTCTCGCAGTCGTACTCCGACGTACACGGGGCGTCGCAACGTTCGACTGAGGGTGGTCTCGTCCTCCGCCCTGCCTCCCTCTTCAAGTGTGCCACCAGTGCTGGGTGCGGGCGGAGCCGAGAAAGAAAAATCATCAATACAGAAGAGAGAAGCATCGTCCATCTCTTTCCCTTACCTTTGTTCCCTCTCCCTCCCTCCCCTCCCCTCCCCTCCCCTTGCTGACCTGACCCGACCTACCAACCCACCTCCCCCACCGCAGCAGCTCCAAATCTCCCCTCCCCTCGCCGTCCGCCAGCCCGCCCCACGGCTGCCGCCGCGCCGGGCCTCGCCGCCGACGCCTCCGTCCCGTGCCGCCTCCTCCAAGCACCGCCCGCCCCTCACGGGCGCGGACCCGCCATCGCCCGCGTCCCCCCCTTTCGCTCGTCGGGGGCGTCGGGCTCCTGCCGCCTCCACCCCGTCCGCAGCTCCCGGCCGCCGGTTTCCGAGGTACGAGCTTGTTCCCGTCCAGTGATTAGCTGAGCCCCACCGAGCGTCCGCGATTCCCGGGCATGCCGGTGCACACCAAGCGCACTATCTAGATCCGCCCCTAAACTGGTCAGCTGACACCCCGACAACCTCTCACCTAAACGAGGCGGGAACCCGTGTTTCCCCCGCTTTCCGTATCGCATTCTGTCGATCGACCGATCGATCGAAGCGTGCGCGCTCAGTCTCGTTCCACTTCAACCGGGGTATTCATAGCAAATCAGGTCACATGCTCGAGCAAGTGTCCGTCCGATGATGGCAACTAATTAAGAAGATTCGGTTGGTCTGAAGTAAATGAAAACCAAACGCACATGATGCTGTGGCTCGCTATATTCTTGTTCTGCTGTTGAATCACGCAAGCCAACCTAGGAAAACCTGAATGAAATACTACAACATATTTTTATCTTGACACTAGTTTTTCATACTTCACTTGCCCTAAGGACTGCTATTGGCACATGGTTAATGCTGATTTGAACTGAATTGCTGGTTTCCGTAATACCTCGATATGTGTTGCAGACTTTCATGTGTATGTAAATGGAAGAAAGTGCTAGCTGGAATCTTACTCCATCTTGGGCTCTTGGTTTTGCAGATATTGTTCCATTGTCGGTCCATCGTGGAAGTCGATGGTGTTACATGCCACCACTAGATAAGCCTCTGATCTGGTTGGCAGAATATGGTAAGTGATCGGTTTTGGTAACATTGTGGTGAGTGCACAGCTGGTTAGATATACCACAGATCCTTCCATATTCGATATGCCATCATGGTGGGGGAAGTCTTCCTCAAAAGATGCAAAGAAAACCACCAAAGAGAACCTCATGGATACATTTCATCGGTTTATAAGTCCAAATGAGCAAAAAGGAAGCGCAAAATCAAAACGGAGGTATAGACGTGGCGATGATACAACCGTTGAAAAGGTCTGCCAGTCTACCACAGTATCACGCGCAACTTCACCCTCAAAAGAAGTTTCTCGCTGTCAAAGCTTTTCAGCTGACAGGCTACATTCCCAACCACTCCCTGTTCCTGGATCACGTCCTGCAGTGACACGCACTGCTTCTGATGTCACTGAATCAAGGCCCATATTAGAAAAACGTGGCAAACCACCACTGCTTCTGCCACTTCCTAAACCTAACAGACCTCAGAAAAGGTCAGAAATAGTGATTGCTTCCCTCTCTAGCAACTGCTCTGTTGATAGTGATGACCATGGAGAATCTCAGCTTCCGAGCCCTGTTGGAAATGATGCTGAAAACACAGCAAATACTACTTCCAAGAACAAGTCAAGGTATGCTCCTTATTACAGTGCATTAATTTTGTGCCTCTTCGTTCAAACCTGCTCTTACATATATTTTTTATTCTGCTTGAACCCTGAAGTAATGTGCGCAAAGAGCGTCCTGGGGCTATCACCACCAAGCATACAAAGGAGATGACAAAGACAGCTAATCAATTCCTCAGTAACCCTACATTGTCCACATCCCCGAGAGGTATTGCAGCTGACAATCACCAATCCAATCCACAAAATCCTCGGCCGGTGGTCTTGGAGAGTGCTCCGAATAGTTTGATGTCAAGCCCTTCTAGAAGTCCAAGAAGAATATGTCCGGATCATATTCCAACTTCAGCCTTTTGGGCAGTGAAGCCTCATACAGATGTTACTTTCCTTGGCTCTGGTCAGTGCTCCAGTCCAGGTTCAGGGCAAACATCTGGCCATAACTCCGTGGGTGGTGATATGCTAGCCCAGCTTTTCTGGCAGCCCAGCAGAGGTAGTCCAGAGTGTTCACCGATTCCTAGCCCAAGAATGACAAGTCCTGGCCCCAGTTCCAGGGTGCACAGTGGGAGTGTTTCTCCATTACATCCGAGGTCTGGAGGGATGGCACCTGAATCTCCGACAAGTCGGAATGACGGTGGGAAGAAGAAGCAAACCCACAGATTGCCTCTTCCACCATTGAGCATCTCTAACAGTTCATTTTTCCCAAACAAGTCCACGCCAGCTAGTCCTATTTCAGCACCTCGTAGTCCTAGTCGAACAGAGAATCCACCAAGCCCTGGATCACGATGGAAGAAGGGGAAGCTGATTGGCCGTGGGACATTTGGCCATGTATATGTCGGCTTTAACAGGTATATGTTTCCCTACATATAGACTTCAAAATTTCATTGTATGACTTACTGTACATATACTTTAAGCATGCTTTAGAGTTTTTCTGAGGTGCTTGCGTAACTTGTTCTATTCTGGTTATCTTGATTTTCAGCAAGTTCTTTGTGTGTATGGACTCTCACAATATCTTGCTTTATTTCATATTGTCTCGTACAACTTTTCTGTTATTTCAGAGGTATAGTCATATTTTATGTGACAGGCACTGTACCAGCATGCTATCTTTTTTCACTTTTAAGACTAGATATCTAGGGCGTTTACGTAAGTTTATGGTGTGGCATGCACTGTTTCCAATGAGTTGCTAAAAAGTAAAAACTACTCCTGTTTCTCAAAGGAGGGCACGGCATTTGTTCCACTGATACCAAGGAGGGCTTGGGAGAAGCAGTTTTGGACCCTTTTACGGTTTTACCCCTGGTAAAGCACATGTTTGAGCAGTTTTTAGCCCATCACACGAATACCCTTAATTGTTTCTCTAGCCACGCCAGAGTTACTCGGTTCCCTCACGCCTTCCACTGGCCGCTCCATGCATGCTCACCCGCCCGTGCTATTCGCAATGGTCCCACGCGCTTTGCATATGGAATGTATAAGCCAATGCAAGCCGTGCATTCACTTCACTTGGCACATGCAAGGCCATGGAATTTTCCATTTATGCATGCATGCATGCATGCGGGATTTACTATGAGAGAAACAAACCACAATAAAGGCTAGCACAGAAGCCGGAGAATTCAGACGCAGCTTATTTTAATCTGGCGTGTCAATAAAGGAGCACGGGCGTGTGACTTGGGGATATTTTTGGCAGGTTTAACGCTAAGTTAGTCCCCTTCTTTCAGGGAATTTTGGCAAATAAAACTCAATGCCTACCTTAAAGGAACGGAGGGAGTAGTAAATAAAAATCATTCAAATCGTGACCACATCTAACTTGCATAAAGTCTGCGCCTAGTTTAGGATTGGACATCCCTAGCACTGAGAAGTTACCGTTTGCAGAAGAGCACATGATATTGCTATCTTATGTTAAATGTCGACTCCCTTGTATTCAGACTCATAAGTTACTGAATTCTAGTTACCATATTTGCGTGTTAAAGCATGGTATGGTAAGGATAAGAGAAGTTAATATCCTTTTTGAGTTATTGAACATAATTTTGACAATTGTATAGTTTACGCGGCTTAAATCTTTATCTCTACTGCTATAAAGAAACCAGTTGGTGGGTGATGGTCCTTTCAACTTGGGGTTGTACCAAGTACCAACGGTCCAATTTGCTACCAACGTCTTAGATTAAAATGGGATCGCTCACCACCCACTTAAGTTTGTTTTGCAGAAACACCTCGATCTACAATGAATTTCATACACTGCAAGCAACGCCCCACCTTAATAAATCAACTAGCCTCGTAAACATGTTGTATGCCTTTTTAGATCAGTAGCATGCGCATAGTTTCCTTGCTAGTACTACATGATGACCATTTGATTATTTTCATATCATGTCTTGATTCCTCACAGTTCTTTTCCCCTGTTTTGGTTTCACTATCTATACCAGTGATAGCGGTGAAATGTGTGCTATGAAAGAGGTGACCCTATTCTCGGATGATCCCAAATCAAAGGAAAGTGCAAAGCAGTTGGGGCAGGTATGGTTTTTAAAATGTGCTTCCACCTACACTATGTCACTACCACAGCAGCAAAAAGATCAGTTTATTTATTATTATTTTCCATTCAGTGTATCATTTATTCTTTTCTTACTCAGGAAATATCGCTCTTGAGCCGCTTACAACACCCAAATATCGTACGATACTATGGCACAGAAACGGTATAAACTGTTGCCTTCAATTGTTATTTATTTGGTATTCTTTGATTTCTGGTTGGCCAAAGAACTAGCCATGGACAGGGGTGCGTGGAAGCTTGCTATCCATGTGCCAGAACCATGAGTTGGTCGCGAGATCTTATGGGTTTCACCTCTAGCCTACACCAACTTGTTTGGGACTAAAGGCTTTGTTGTTGTTGTTGTCTTTGATTTCTGGTTGGGCTGCTATCTTTCCCTGTAAGTTCAGAGGACTATACCTGTAACTGGGTTGTAATCATTTTTGTACCTTTCTCCCTTTTTCATGGGTGGCAAGAGAGTTTATGGTAGCCTCTTGGGCTTCTTGGGATTTCATTGAAATTTGAAAGGCCCCTTTGGTTACTTTTCATTTTTGGGCATGACTTTATACATTATTTATGCCCCAAAACAGGTTGATGATAAACTGTATATATACTTGGAGTTTGTGTCTGGTGGATCTATCCATAAACTTCTACAAGAGTATGGACAGCTTGGTGAACCAGCAATACGCAGCTACACTCAGCAGATACTCTCAGGCTTAGCTTATTTGCATGCGAAGAATACAGTCCATAGGTAGCATTCAGTTTTTTTGGTTGTATTTATCCATCAGTGGAATTTTGGTGTACTAAAGTCATGCTTACACAACATGCAGGGATATCAAAGGTGCAAACATACTGGTAGATCCTAGCGGTCGTGTTAAGCTTGCAGACTTTGGAATGGCTAAACATGTAAGTTTTCTGGTCACAGATGGCCTCTCTTATACAGTACTAAATGTATTTTACTAATTATGTGTGTTAATGGTGTCTTTTGTTCACCTTTTCGGGGTTCCTTTTCCCAGATCAATGGGCAGCAATGTCCTTTCTCATTTAAGGGTAGTCCATATTGGATGGCTCCAGAGGTACTGTTGAAAATATTATGCTCCTACATTACTTTGAATATTTTCATTTCAGTTTCATGTGTATCTTATTTTTTTTCCTTTTAGTTACAAGTTTGTACTTAACATGCATGCAGGTTATAAAGAGTTCAAATGGTGGTTGCAATCTTGCGGTTGACATATGGAGTTTAGGATGCACTGTCCTGGAGATGGCTACCGCAAAACCCCCATGGAGCCAGTACGAAGGGGTCAGTATTCTACCACAAAGATGCACTTTATATTTTTGTTCTATAATATCAGATGGTTAATGTGTGCTGCAAGCTGCATTTCTTGCTTCATCTGTATTCTACACATGCTGTTAAACTTCAAGAATACCTTTCAAGTCGATTAAAATAAAGAGATCAACTTAAGATTGACTTTCGGCCTCCTGCTATGTGTTTCGGATGACCGCTATTTTTGGTTTTTTGAATTTGACCATGTCCTGGAAGCATTTTTTTTCAATTTACCTTGGAATGAGCAAGCTGTTTGGAGTGATGTGCATACATGTCAGTGAAATAACCTTTCTCACATATACTATGAAATACTAGTACTGTGACAGGTGTAGTATGTTAAACCATTTCCTGCACATATTGTCTGGTTTTCGCACCTTCTGCCAAATAACAGGCCATTTCTGTAAAATTATATATAAAAGATGGAAAATTTGCTGCAGACTGCTTCCTTCCTGAAACTCTGCCAGTTACCAACACAAGTGAACCAGCTACCCGTTTCTGTTACACTGATATTAGGAGATAGGCAAAGAGCTCAGCCTTGAGAGTTTTACCCAACATAACTAATCCTTTAAACTGGGAATATGACAAAAGAAAATAAACTGGGCAAATAAGGCTTCCATTTGGAAACAGATGAATGGATATGACACCTTTATTTTCCTGGGTTGTTTTAAGAACTTTTGACTGTCTTGACATGGAAACTCCAAAAACACATTTACTTGCATGTAACTTTATGAAACATTGAGATGATAAGGCTTCCATTTTTTGTTGGTCATAATAAGTAAGTAATCATCAAATATTTCCCCGCTTTTCTCACCTACAGATTGCTGCAATGTTCAAGATTGGAAATAGCAAGGAACTTCCACCAATACCAGATCACCTATCAGAGCAGTGCAAGGACTTCATCAGAAAGTGTCTGCAACGTGATCCTTCTCAACGGCCGACAGCAATGGAGCTTTTGCAACACCCATTCATACAATATAAAGTCCGATTTGAGAAATCCGTTATGTCTGATCCCTTGGAACATTTGCCCGTGATATCTTGTAGACCGAATTCTAAGGTAACAATACTTCTTTGTAACTGACATACTAGGGAGGACTCGGTGTCTACTTTTTTCATTCTCGTGGTCTTCTCACTTTGCTAGGCTTCTACTGATCTTTTAGGTGGCTGGACATACAACAAATATCTCGTCATTGGGATTGGAGGGTCAGACAATTTACCAGAGAAGGGGTGCAAAATTTTCTTCGAAGCATAGGTACAACATTTCCCCAAGTTCTGCTTATTTACTTCAGTAACACACACTGTCGTCCAAACGTTATTGCACTAAGCCAGTAACCCGCGACTAAAGCGTTAGCTATGCAAATTAAAGCCATCGTACCTGGAACTTCTTTGTACCACCAGACATCATACAGTTTTCTACTGCAAATATCCTAAAAAGCTATAGGTGTCAGGGTCGCACCCTAAATGTTAAAAAAACACTTTGGTGCACGTGCTCCAGTGAGCACTATATAGTTCCAAAATGGTATTTTGAAGTTTTAAAAAATCCAAAGAAGTTCTACATGTTCATATGGATGTACACTACACATGTGCAAATTTATGTGATGAAATAAGTAACCATGCAAGCCACACAAAAATGACAAAATTGCGATTCTGGAAAGATGAACAGGGCATATACTGTTCACTATTTGGAAATCACCATTTTGAAATTTGGTGTAGCTCACATGTTTACTTATTTCATCACCAAAATTTACACATGTGTAATATACAACCATATGAACATGTAGATTTTTTCGGAATTTTTTGAAACTTCAAAATGTAATTTCAAACTATTCAAAATAAAGTTCTGCCGATGCACCCGCCCTCCAAAAATCTGCTTTGCCTAAATGTGGACTACTCATTAAGTAAGGAGCCTAGGTGCGCTGGACAGACAAGAGGGAAGCGCCTAGGTACCCTCCTTTTAGTGCAGTGTCTACAGCTAACCTCATGCTTACTAGGAAATTGTTTTCTGGTGAACTTTATTTATCTTTGCATGGCACCTCATATTGTTTTTGACTTTGCAGTGATATCCATATACGGAGCAATATCTCCTGTCCAGTTTCTCCATGTGGAAGCCCTCTGCTGAGGTCAAGGTCTCCCCAACATACAAATGGCCGAATGTCACCCTCTCCAATTTCAAGCCCCAGAACACTTTCAGGCGCTTCTACTCCCCTGTCTGGTGGTAATGGTGCTATTCCCTTTAATCATTCAAAGCAACCAACCTACAGCAATGAAGGATTTGCAATCGCATCAAGAGGTCCAGATGATCACTTTCCCAACCGGCCTACAGATCGTAACCTTGGGCAATTTGGTCGAGTGCATCAAGTCTCACAGGGGATTCAGGAGAGGATAGTATCTGAAGCTAACATTCTGAGCCCTCAATTTGGAAAGAGGCTTGGAAACGTTTTCGATTTGCGTGATACACTGTCCCCTTCTGAACATTTCACTCGTCCTGCCTTGGTGGATCATGTGAAGCCAAATCCTTCACTAGACTTAACAACTGGTTCTCCCCACCATGGACTCAAGCGTGATAACTAACTATCAAGGATAGGCCAAGTGAATTTTTTTGGAGCTTGGCAGGGTAACTAAGTGGTTTTCAGCTGCTTTGGCCATTCAGTGGCTTGAATTGTATCATAATATGACTATGGGAAATATCATTGATTTATTTTGAAGCTAACAACTGTAGATGGATGGAGTCTTTGTTGTCATCCCCACAGATGGACAAAGGTATGTCACAATCTTACAGTTTTTAGTTGATTGCCTGCGTTCAGTTACATGAAGCCAGGATCTTTTGCACCTTCAATGTTGTGTGCCACATGTTCTAGCACTCACCACTAAATGCACAACTGGTTTTATTACATGCTAGCGGCTAACTGAACATGGCTCAAAATGTTCTCCTCAGCTTGTAGAACTATACGGTCATGATTTTTAATGCATGATGAAGACATAAATACACAATTTCATCTCTAATATTCTTACTTATGAGATGCCAGCCCCTAGTGATTAATGACTTGTTTTAGTGGCCTGTAATTTGCCAGCGTTTTGTGGTAAGTCATGTGCATCCGCAAATGTATGAGCTGGAAAATCCACACTTGAGCCTTTACTTTTTCAAGCATCGCACTTTCTTTCGGGACACTGAAGCTTGTCTTGACCATACTTCTTACTAATTTGGCTCTGCATATCGCAGGCCATCCATCCACCGCTGTTAGGCGGAACAACCAGGGTGTCTGCATACTACTACTAGTGGCATGCTAACAAACATGCGTCGAAAATTGACAAGACTGTATACTAGGAGACTGAAGAAGCCAGAGTAGTTGGCCACCTCCCTGCCTCTGCATGTTAATTGCCTTTGTTGGCGTCCTGATGCCATTTGTACAGAAGTAATCTCAAGTAAAAGCCACCAATATTTTGCACAGGAGAAACAGTTGAGCCAGATTTTTTTAACAGCTACCCGAGGTCGAAGCAGACGGCTGCAAGTTAAGTTACCATGGAAACTCGCACAAAGAGTATGGTCCCTGATTAAATTAGCTCTCCCGATATGTATAATTCCTCCTTCAGATGCACCATGCCAGTTGTTCATATTGAATCAGTATATATACAACTTATCTGCATTACTGCCGGTAGGCGGTATGTATCCCTCCACTCTCCATATGCATGCACACTCTGCACAGGTTGTTGGGCAGCAAGATGGTGGTGATTGCCGCTGGCATGGAGCCAAGTAGTAAGCCATATGTTGTGCCAACGATGGTGCGTCCGGTGTAAAGGTTGTGTGCATCGTCGCGTCTGCTTCTTGTCGCCAGGGTTTGGTGCGCTCCTGGCCATCTGAGTTTGGCAGTATGCAATGCAACCATGCCAACCGTCCAGCTGCCTTCCTTCCTCCCACGGTAACAAAGGCATCGCCTCTGCGCCGTGCGAAAGGTGGTGCCTGAGGCATAAAGGTTGGATGTTCGCATCGTAGCGTCTGCTTGTTGTCTCAAGGGTTCGGTGTGCTCCTAGTCAGCTCAGTTTGGCAATATGCATGTGTGATGCGTCTTGCCAACTCCCATGCCATCCGTCCAGTTGCCTTCCTTCCTTCCACGGTAACAAAGGCCGCCGTCTGTCCTGGCGATCTACCACCGTTGCCCGGCTCCCAGATCGGCGGCCCCGACAGCGTGACCCGCACCTTCCACTTGCTTGCACCGGCTGGCAATGGCATTGACACCCCCCTGCGTGCCGCTCGCGGCTAGACGGCAGAGAAACGGACGGCCAGCACGGCGTCTGCCACGGTGTAGAGCTTGTCTGTTTGTACTGTACCGTTACTAGTACGTGCTGTGCTTACTAGGACCATACCAGAGTGGCAGCCACGCCACGCCCCACGCCGCTAGTTGCCAACCGGCGGTGGCTCCGCTCCGCTCCGCTCATCATTGTCCTTTGCCCCATCACTCTGGCTAGCTAGCCTGTGACCAAGCCATAGCTTCAGCCTAACAGCCTAACAGCCAGGTACTAGCATATGCTGCCTGCATGCACAGCGTAGCACGCAGCAGCTCAGCAACGGCTCGGACGACCGAGCAGGAGCCCCCTCAGGTAGCATGTGCAGAACTGCAGAAAGATAGCAGCTGAGCTGAAGGAACTCTAATAGAGGGTTACGACTTAACAACTTTGCTCGATTTGCACAATAACGGCAGCACACAACAACTGAGTACTGATGAGATTACATACAAGTCTGTCTGGGTTCAGGTGAATACAGAGCAAGAGCAAGACTAGTACATCAAACTTGGAAGACAAATTGGAATTCCACTGTAACACGGACGATGGGAAGAGATGTCCGCCCCATCAGAAATTCATTCAGAACACGCAGTTTGCTCTTCGGGTTGGGTTGGCATCTTCTTTGTAGCAGCAGCTTAGGACTTGGTCTTGAATGGGATCGCTCTGATGACCACCTGGTGGTAGACGGCGGCCAGCGCGGCGCCGATGAAGGGGCCGACCCAGAAGATCCACTGCAAACGCCAAGATTTTGATGGATATGTCAGCACTTATTATAGCAAGCAGAACATTTCCTAGATAATGATGAATGTTTATCATGAAGGTCTGGTAATGATCTAAAATGGGCACTCAAGTCACTGTCCTACTACCAGAAGGCAGTGGTTGCGTGCTACGCTAAGGCAAGTCTCTCTGCATTTCCCTTGAGATCAGGGTAGACTCTACATACAATTCGAATAGGAGTAACTACTAGCAGATGATGTAGTGGTACCATCAGCTATTAACTGCTCGATTATTGCAGCTACTGTCACATCAGTCCACCAGAATAACGAGCTTCTCAATTTCACAATACTCTACATACATCAGTTAGTAATTAGGTTTGCTAGGGAGTATGCGTCTGCGTCAGCTTTAAGTTACTTCTGAATACTAGTACCACATGCCTGCAGTTACTACTACTGCAGAAAACAAGTGCCATGTTTTCAAGTTCAGACAAAGGAAAGGAAAAGAAAGGAGGGCGTTAGGTTTCAGTTTGGGTTCACTCACGTGGTCTGACCAGGCGTGCTCCCTGTTGTAGATGATGGCCGCGCCGAGGCTCCTCGCCGGGTTGATGCCGGTGCCGGTGATGGGGATGGTGGCCAGGTGCACCAGGAACACGGCGAACCCGATGGGCAGCGGGGCGAGGATCTGTCGTCGTCCCACAGGCAATAAGTAAGTACCCATGAATGAATAACCAAGCAGCACAGTAAGGAAATTCAACTTCAACAGGGGAAGAACAGAAGCGCAGCAATGGTAGGTACTCACGGGAACGTGAGAGTCCCTGGCGTTCCTCTTGGCGTCGGTGGCGGAGAAGACGGTGTAGACGAGGACGAAGGTGCCGATGATCTCGGCGCCAAGCCCGGAGCCCTTGGTGTAGCCGGGCGCGACGACATTGGCGCCACCGCCGTTGCCCATGTACAAGCCTTGCTGGAACCCCTTGACCACGCCGGCGCCGCAGATGGCGCCCAGGCACTGCATGATGATGTAGAACACCGCCCGGGTCAGCGATAGCTTCCTCGCCAGGAACAGCCCGAAGGTCACCGCCGGGTTGATGTGCCCGCCTGCATCCCATCCATCCGTCAGCAGCTAGCAGTTAGCACAGCAAAAAAGAAAGAAAAAAACATAGGAAAGGGCTACAAGAAACAAGAGAAACAGTACCGGAGATGCCGGCGGTGCAGTAGACGAGGGCGAAGATCATGCCGCCGAAGGACCAGGCGATGCCCTGGATGCCGACGGTCGCGCACTTGGAGGCGGCGCCGCTGTAGCCCATGACGGTGAGGATGGTGACGTAGAGGAAGAGGAAGGTGGCCATGAACTCGGCGATGCCGGCGCGGTAGAAGGACCAGGACTTGAGCTCGCCGGGCTCGAACAGCGGCGCCGGCGGGGGCTCCTTGTAGTCCTTGTCCTCAGACCCCTGCGCCGCCGTGCCGATGGGCTGCCGCTCCGAGTACTTGTTCGCCCCGAGGCGGACGTCCTCCTCCTTGCCCTCCATCGCTACTGCCCTTGCCGGAAGGTGGTGGTCGCTGCTCGCCTGAGCCGGAACGGAACGAGATGTGCGGCTTGCTTTGAGCGTGTGGTGAGGGTCGCACTGGGAGTGAAGAGTCTTATAGGGGCAGGCGGCGGTTCTGGAAGGAAGGAAGGGGTGGAGGACGACGGGTGACGAGGACGGCGGGGGGTGGCCCCGGCGTTACAGCGAGGAGGAGCGGGCTGGCTTGCTGTTTGCCTGCTTGTTGTGTAGCTCGCCGCTGCTGCAGCGCTGTTGTTTGTTTGTTTATCCGCTTGTGTTCAACGTTTGAACAAATAAATACTCCCTTTTTAAGCTAAAAGAACAAATAATTATTTCTTCAAGCTCAGAGAATTGGTGCAACTGCTGCGTCATTAATCAGTGCCCTGCAAATTGCTATTGCTATTGCGTCAACTATCTGAGAACATCAACACGGTATCAGATAGCCAAATGCTTCTCATGTTTAGCATTTTGGATGACCTTAGAGCATCTAAAATGGGACGTTTCAAACCATCTCAAATGTTTAGACAAACCGCGATCACTAATTGATCATAAAAAAAGTGATGCAGACGGATGCCTTAATGAGCCTCAAACGCACAGACCGACTAACACCCTCATATTCAGCCCAATATGGAACACATATGAGGACGATCGGTCACGCCCGTCACGTCAGGCCTAACCCATGCTGACCCAGCCGATCTCACATATATTCCTCCCTATCCCCTTCACTCCCCTCCGACACCCGAGCTTACCTCCGGCGATCTCCAGCTTTCCTCGGCAATGGCCCCGGATGACGGTTCGCATGATCAACTCTCTCGCAGGCGCCATGGTTGCGGCAGTGACTATGCCTCTTGGTTGCATGGGCGACGAGAGGTGCAGTGGTGGGTGGCCCGGGCTCATTCGTTGCTGATGGCAGTGGTGATGCCCAGAATCAGATCTGAAGGCTTGTGCTCATTGTGATTTTCCTCGGTGCCTCATGGCGACACGTGTGAGTTGTCGAGTGAAAACTCTATGCCTGGGCACGTGAATACGGTGACGCCCGCGGGTGCCGCTCTCCTCTTGAGGACGTCGTTGTGGTTCTCCTCTCTATGAAGACCCTTTCCCATCTTGGACTTGGCAACAGCGACACTCGGGTGTTGTTTCCCCTCACGAAGGTCTTGTCATGGAGCCTAGGTGTCTCACGGCATGTAGTGACGATTAATTCAACCCATCCCGCGTTTTCCTTCGGCAACATAGTCGTGTGCGTTCCTATTACCTGCAACATAAACCTAATCTGAAGTGGACCTTGGCCGGCTCCGTCGTAACTAAAATGTTTCCAACGTATCTGTTTTTTTATTGTTTCATACTATTATTTTCTCAATATTTTATGCTTTACATACCAATTTATATCGTTTTTGGAAACTAACCTATTAAGACAGCGCCCATTGTGAGTTGTTGTTTTCTGCGTGTTTTGGGCTTTGTAGAAAATGTGTAGCAAACAAAGTTCAAACACGACAAAACTTTTTAACGATTTTTCCATGATCAAAAGAGACCCTAGAAGCTTCGGAGGGAGATGAAACGTCGCACGAGGAAGCGACAAGGGCAGGGGGCGCGCCATGGGGGTAGGGCACCCTCCCCCTTGCGCTCCCTTGTGGCTCCGACCTACCATCTGAAAGCATATTTGCTCCCTTGGTGGTTTTGATAATTAATAATAACATATAATTCATTGAACTAATGCCTCCACCAAGTATATTTTAGGAAAAGCTCAATGATAGGGATGGCAAAAGGATTGTGGAGATTGTGGAATTACCCAACGATGCAAGGAAATAGGTTGGCCAAGCTTCAAGCAAGAGGACTCTACATTTTACATTTGTGAGAAATCACTTTGCGTCCATAGGAAAGACAATACTATTAAAAGGGGGTAAGGTTTTGTTGGTGAACAAAATGCTCATACGTGCACAAGTGATAGTCACCAAAAACATCCACAAGATCTCCCACCAAAGTCTGTCCATAGCCAAAAATTCAAAGTCGGTGCAACCAACATTCCTATCCCGGTGCCACCGATTTCAGAACCTAGACAGACTCAGCCAAACCCTAGCCACTTCGGTGCAACCAATTCCATACCGGCGCCATCGAGTTTAGGTTGCCAACTTTCTGTTACGCAATTTCACATTTTTGGTACCACCGAGATTGTTGGGTCGACGTTTGGAAATATGACCGTTGGTCACCTTATCGGTGCAATCGAGTTTCATATATCGGTCTCACCGAGATTCGAAAGTTGCCACTTTTTGATCACTTCGGTACCACCGAGATTAACACATCGGTGTCACCGAGTTGGTCATTTTGTGTGTAATGGTTGGAATTTTGGGGATGCCTATATATACCCCTCCACCACCACCTACTCGAAAGAGAAGCATTCGGAACTATTCCATACATATCCTATCAGATTTTATGAGAGAGAACCACCTACCCTTGTGTTGAGGTCAAGATATTCCATTCCTACCATATGAATCTTGATTTCTAGCCTCCCCAAGTTGCTTTCCACCAATCCCATCTCTTCCACCAAGCCAAATCTGTGAGAGAGTGATTGTGTGTTGAGGAGTCTATCATCTTGAAGCACAAGAGCAAGGAGTTCATCGTCATTACCGAGCCTATTACCTTTTGGAGGGTGGTGCGTCCTAGATTGGTTAGGTGTCGCTTGGGAGCCTCCTACTTTGTGTTGTGGAGTGAACCAAGAAGTTTGTAAGGGCAAGGAGATCGCCTACTTCGCGAAGATCTACCCATAGTGAGGCTAGTCCTTCGTGGATGGAAGCCATATGGAATAGTCAAGGTTGCTACTTCGTGGAGCCTTATGGGTGGAGCCCTTCGTGGACTCTCGCAACCGTTACCCTCCGTGGGTTGAAGACTCCATAAACGTGGATGTATGATAGCGCCACCTATCGGAACCATGGGAAAAATCATTGTTTTTACAATTGCGTTTGATCTTCCAATCCTATCCCTTTTACTCATGCTTGTTGTTATTTTCCGCTGCTATACTCTTAGACTTGCATGTGTATGGTGAAATTGACTTGCCATGAATGCTAAAACTGCAAACAGTAAAATTTGGAAAAGGCAATTTTTTTATTTCATCAAGTAGTGTAATCACCCCCACTAGACATACTTTCGGTCCTACAAGTGGTATCAGAGCTTTGGTCTTCATTGCATTGGTCTCACAACCTAGAAAAGTATGGCGTCTAGTGAGGGTAATTATCACCATAGAGGTTGTACTTTGATGGTACTAATTTTGCTAGTTGGAAGCACAAAATGAAAATGCATATTTTTGGTCATAACCCTGCCGTTTGGGTTGATGTTCGTGTTGGCTTGCAAGGTGAATTCTGTGGTGATGGAAGAGAACCGAATTGTGAAGCGACCGCGGATGAATTGAAGATGTTACAACTCAATGCTCAAGCATTCGACATTCTCTTCAACTGCCTATGCCCCGAAGAGTTCAACAAAATCAGCCGTCTTGAGAATGCAAAAGAGATTTGGAATACTTTGGTTGATATGCACGAAGGAGCCGAGTCCGTGAGAGAATCCAAGTTAGATGTTCTTCAAAGTCATCTTGACAAGTTCAAGATGAAGGATGGTGAAGGAGTCATAGAGATGTACTCTAGGCTAGCTCTCATCACCAATGAGATTGCCGGCTTAGGAAGCGATGAAATGACCGACAAATTCATCATCAAGAAGATACTTAGAGCTTTGGATGAGAGAGATGACACCGTGTGCACATTAATCCAAATGATGCCCAACTACAAAGATCTCAAGCCTACGGAAGTCATTGGAAGGATTGTTGCTCATGAGATGACACTCAAAGACAAAGAAGAGCTCCGTAACAACTCTAGTGGTGCTTACAAGGCCACAAGTGATGCTCCCGCAACTTCAAGTGAGAACCTTGTCACCAATGAAGAAATAAGCCTCATGGTCAAGAAATTCAACAAGTTCTACAAGAATAGAGGCAAAGAGAGAAACTCCAACTCAAGATATGATGAGAAGCATTTGTCAAGTCATGACCGCAATTGCTACAATTGTGGGAAGCCCGTACACTACTCCAATGAGTGCACGGCTCCCTACAAACAAAGAGAAGAGTCACCTAGAAGACGAAGCTCAAGGAATGAATCACCTGAAAGAGAGAGAAGGAGTAAAGATGATCGTTATGAACGAAGACCCTCAAGGAGAAGTAGGGATTCGGAGAAGAAGGGCAAGTACACCAAGATCTACACAAGAAGAAAACATCAAGCTCATGTTGGTGAATGGGTTTCCGGCTCCGACTCCGACAACAACTCTGAGAGAAGCTATAACTCCGACTCCGACTATAGTCAAGATGATGGTGTTGCCGGAATTGCTTTAGTGACTACCAACTCCTTTGATCTAGTTGATTCACCAAACGAAGGGAGTGGAAGTTGCTTCCTGGCTAAAGGCCCCAAGGTATCACACCCCGAATATCTTGATTTCAATAGTGATGAAGATGATTTGCTTTGTGATGATGACTTGCTATGGGACAAAACTAGTGATGTTGATCAAAATGAACATGATAATTCTCATGCTAGTCAAGATAGGTCGATTGACGATGATAAGATGAAAATAGAAGAACTAACTAAAGAACTTAACACTCTTAAGTTAGCCCATGAATCTACTCTCGAAGATCATAGAGAGCTTGTAAGAACTCATGAGAAGCTACGCTTTGAGAAGCTCTATTTGGAGCAAGAACATGAATTTCTTAAAGCTATCAATGATGATCTCCGAAAGAAGACTTCATCTTATCTTGTCAAACGACTACTTTTGTGTACATTCATGCCAAAAGTTAAATCTAAGCAAACTAGTAACAAAGGCAAGAAATGTTCTTCATCTAGTAGCAATAATAAAAATGCTAAACCCAATGATGTTGCTCCTAGTAGTTCTATTGATTCCACTAATGATGATTCTCTTAGCCAAGTTACACTTGAGCAAGAAAATGCTTTATTGAAAGGAATTATAGAGAAATGTATCTACAAGAGTCTTGCCGGGTGTACGCAATTTGAGGAAATTGTACACAAGCATGGAGGATACTGGGAGAATCATGGTGTTGGTGTTGGGGAAAGTTGCATGAGAAACAAAAAATTTCCTACGCACACGCAGATCTATCCATGGTGATGAGCATCTACGAGAGGGAGAGTGGATTTACGTACCCTTGTAGATCGCTAAGCGGGAAGCGTTAAGAAACGCGGTTGGTGTAGTCGAACGTCTTCGCGATCCAAATCGCCGTGCGTCCCACGATCCAATCACGATCCGTCCCGTGATCCAATCATGATCCGTCCCGCGAACTTGATCACGATTCGTCCCACGAACTTGATCACGATCCTTCTGATCTAGCACCGAACGGACGGCACCTCCGCGTTCAGCACACGTACAGCTTGATGACGAGCTCCGTCGTCTTGATCCAGCAAGAAGGATCGGAGAGGAAGAAGAGTTCTCCGGCAGCGTGATGGCCCTCCGGCGATGGTGGTGGAGCTATTCCGGCAGGGCTTCGCCTAAGTGCTGCAGAAAACCGATCTAGAGGAGAAACTATGCACTGGAGGAACGGGCAGCACGTGGCTGAAAATTCTGTGCAAAAACCCTAAAACCTCCAGTATATATAAGAGGAAGAGAGTAGGAGGCTTGTCCCAAGGGCCAAGCCTCTAGGAGTCGGCCGAACCAGGTGGGAGAGGTGGAATCCACCTCCAATCCTAGTAGGACTAGGATTCACCCTATTTTTGCCTTTTTCCACTTTTTCTCTTTGGGTTTTTTCTCCCTAGATGCATGGGCTTTGTGTGGGAATTCCACCAGCCCACTAAGGGCTGGTATTCACTCTCCCACAACCCATGTTGCCTTGGGTCAAAATACCCCTCCCAATGGTCTCCCGGTACACTACCGATGAGCCCGAAACTTTTCCGGCGACCAAAATAGGACTTCCTATATATATCAATCTTTACCTCTGGACCATTTCGAAGCTCCTTATGACGTCCGGGATCTCATCCGGGACTCGTAACAACCTTCGGTCACCACCATACATAACTCTATACTACCGAAACGTCACCAAACCTTAAGTGTGCAGACCTTGCGGGTTCGAGAACTATGTAGACATGACCGAGACACCTCTACGGTCAATAACCAATAGCGGGACCTGGATGCCCATATTGGTTCCTACATATTCTACGAAGATCTTTATCGGTTGAACCTCTATGTCAATGATTCAGTTAATCCCGTATGATGTTCCCTTTGTTCTTCGGTATGTTACTTGCCCGAGATTCAATCGTCGGTATATTCATACCTAGTTCAACCTCGTTACTGGCAAGTCTCTTTACTCGTTCCGTAATACAAGATCCCACAACTAACACTTAGTCACATTGCTTGCAAGGCTTATTGTGATGTTGTATTATCGAGTGGGCCCTGAGATACCTCTCCGTCACACGGAGTAACAATCCCAGTCTCGATCCATGCCAACTCAACAGACACCCTTGGAGAGACCTGTAGAGCACCTTTATAGTCACCCAGTTACGTTGTGATGTTTGATACACAAGAGGCAATCCTCTGATGTTCGTGAGTTGCATGATCTCATGGTCATAGGAACACATACTTGACATGCAGAAAACAGTAGCAATAAACTGACACGATCATATGCTACGTTTGTAGTTTGGGTCTTGTCCATCACATCATTCTCCTAATGATGTGATCCCATTATCAAATGACATCTCATGTCAATGGCTAGGAAACCTTGACCATCTTTGATCAACGAGCTAGTTCACTAGAGGCATACTAGGGACAGTGTGTGTCTATTTACCCACACATGTAATGTGTTTCCAATTAATACAATTATAGCATGGATAATAAACAATTATCATGAACAAGGAAATATAATAATAAACACTTTATTCATTGCCTCTAGGGCATATTTCCAACAGTCTCCCACTTGCACTAGAGTCAATAATCTAGTTCACACCACTATGTGATTTACATGGTAATGAATCGAACACCCATGTAGTTCTGGTGTTGATCATGTTTAGCCCTTGGAAGAGGTTTAGTCAACGGGTCTGCAACATTCAGATCCGTGTGCACTTTGCAAATATTTATGTCCTTCTCCTCGATGTAATCGCGGCTGGAGTTGAAGCGTCGCTTTATGTGTCTGGTCCTCTTGTGAAACCTTGGTTCCTTGGCCAGAGCAATGGCACCAGTGTTGTCACAGAACAGGTTCATTGGATTCAGTGCACTGTGCACTACTCCAAGATCTATCATGAACTGCTTCATCCAGACACCTTCCTTCGCCGCCTCCGAGGCTGCGATGTACTCCGCTTCACATGTAGAATCGGCTACCACGCTTTGCTTGGAATTGCACCAGCTTACCGCTCCCCCGTTGAGAATAAATACGTATCCGGTTTGCGACTTAGAGTCATCCGGATCAGTGTCAAAGCTTGCATCGACGTAACCCTTTACGACGAGCTCTTCATCACCTCCATAAACGAGAAAGATTTCCTTAGTCCTTTTTAGGTACTTAAGGATATTCCTTACCGCTGCCTAGTGCTCCATTCCAGGATCACTTTGAAACCTTCCGGCCATACTTATGGCAAGGCTGACATCAGGTCTTGTGCACAGCATTGCATACATGATAGAGCCTATGGCTGAAGCATAGGGGATGACACTCATCTTTTCTCTATCTTCTGCAGTCACTAGGCATTGAGTCTTACTCAATTTCACACCTTGTAACACAGGCAAGAACCCCTTCTTGGACTGATCCATTTTGAACTTCTTCAAAACTTTATCAAGGTATGTGCTCTATGAAAGTGCTATTAAGCGTCTCGATCTATCTCTATAGATCTTAATGCCTAATATGAAAGCAGCTTCTCCTAGGTCCTTCATTGAAAAACACTTGTTCAAATCTTCACACTTTCCAGCATTTCTATATTGTTTCCAATCAGCAATATGTCATCCACATATAATACTAGAAATGCTATAGAGCTCCCACTCACTTTCTTGTAAATACAAGCTTCTCCATAAACTTGTATAAAACCAAACGCTTTGATCACCTCATCAAAGTGCTTATTCCAACTCCGAGATGCTTGCACCAACCCATAAATGGATCGCTGGAGTTTGCAAACTTTGTCAGCATTCTTTGGATCAACAAAACCTTCCGGTCGCATCATATACAACTCTTCCTCAAAGAAACCGTTGAGGAACGCTGTTTTGACATCCATGTGCCAAATTTCATAGTCGAAATATGCAGCTATTGCTAACATGATTCTGACGGACTTAAGCATCGCTACGGGTGAGAAGGTCTCATCGTAGTCAACTCCTTGAACTTGTGAAAAACCCTTTGCCACAAGTCGAGCTTTATAGACGGTGACATTACCGTCCGCGTCTGTCTTCTTCTTAAAGATCCATTTGTTCTGAATGGCCTTTCGCCCTTCAGGTAATACTTCCAAAGTCCATACTTTGTTTTCATACATGGATCCCATCTCGGATTTCATGGCCTCTAACCATTTTTCGAAATCCGGGCCCATCACTGCTCCTCCATAGCTCGTAGGTTCATTGTTGTCCAACAACATGACCTCCAAGACAGGGTTGTCGTACCACTCAGGAGTAGTACGTGGCCTTGTCGACCTACGAGGTTCAATAGTAGCTTGATCCGAAGCTTCATGATCATCATCATTAACTTCCTCTTCCACCATCATAGGTTCCACAGAAACATCTTTCTGCGCTGCGCTACTTTCTGGTTGAAGTAAAGGTTCAATAACCTCATCGAGCTCTATTTTCCTCCCACTCAATTCTTTTGAGAGAAACTCTTTCTCAAGAAATGTTCCATTCTTAGCCACAAACACTTTGCCTTCGGATCTGAGATAGAAGGTATACCCGACTGTCTCTTTTGGGTATCCTATGAAGACACATTTCTCCGCTTTGGGTTCCAGCTTTTCAGGCTGAAGCTTTTTGACATAAGCATCACATCCCCAAACTTTAAGAAACGACAACTTTGGCCTCTTGCCAAACCACAGTTCATATGGCGTCGTCTCAACGGATTTTGATGGTGCCCTATTTAAAGTGAATGCAGCTGTCTTTAATGCAAAACCCCAAAACGATAGTGGCAAATCAGCAAGAGACATCATAGAACGCACCATATCTAATAAGGTTCGATTACGACGTTCGGACACACCATTACGCTGTGGTGTTCCGAGCGGTGTCAACTGTGAAACAATTCCACACTGTCTTAAGTGACTGCCAAACTCATAACTCAGATATTCACCTCCTCGATCAGATCGCAGGAACTTAATCTTCTTGTTACGATGATTCTCAACTTCACTCTGAAATTGCTTGAACTTTTCAAACGTTTCAGACTTGTGTTTCATTAAGTAAATATACCCATATCTACTTAAGTCGTCAATGAAGGTGAGAAAATAACGATATCCACCACGCGTTGTAATATTCATTGGACCGCACACATCAGTATGTATGATTTCCAATAAGTCACTTGCCCGTTCCATTGTTCCAGAGAACGGCGTTTTAGTCATATTTCACATGAGCCATGGTTCACATGTGTCAAGTGATTCAAAATCAAGTGACTCCAAAAGTCCATCAGCATGGAGCTTCCTCATGCGTTTTACACCAATATGACCTAAACGGCAGTGCCACAAGAAAGTGGTACTATCATTATCAACTCTACATCTTTTGGCATCAATGTTATGAACATGTGTATCATCACTATAAAGATTCAATATGAATAAACCCCTAACATTGGGTGCATGACCATAAAAGATATTACTCATATAAATAGAACAATATTTATTCTCTGATTTAAATGAGTATCCGTCTCGCAATAAACAAGATCCAGATATAATGTTCATGCTTAATGCAGGCACTAAATAACAATTATTCAGGTTCATCACTAATCCCGATGGTAATCGAAGAGAGAGCGTGCCGACGGCGATCACATCAACCTTGGAACCATTTCCCACACGCATCGTCACTTCGTCCTTCGCGAGCCTTCGTTTATTCCGTAGTTCCTGCTTCGAGTTGCAAATGTGAGCAACCGAATCGGTATCAAATACCCAGGCACTGCTACGAGAGCTAGTAAGGTACACATCAATAACATGTACATCATATATACCTTGTTTGTCATTGGCCGCCTTCTTGTCAGCCAGGTACTTGGGGCAGTTCCGCTTCCAGGACCAGTTCCCTTGCAATGAAAGCACTCAGTTTCTAGCTTGGGTCCATGGTTGGGCTTCTTTATAGGAGTAGCAACTGCTTTGCCATCCTTCTTGGTTTTACCCTTCTTGCCCTTGCCCTTGACCTTGCCATTTTTCTTGAAACTAGTGGTTTTATTGACCATCAACACTTGATGTTCTTTCTGGATTTCAGACTCAGCAACTTTTAGCATCGCAAATAGCTCGGCGACTGACTTGTTCATCCCGTGCATGTTATAGTTCATCATAAAGCTCTTGTAACTAGGTGGTAGTGATTGAAGAACTCTGTCAGTGATCGCCTCTGGCGGAAGGGCAATTCCCAACTCCGCTAGATGAGTTGAATACCCAGACATTCTGAGTATATGTTCACTGATAGACCCGTTCTCCTCCATCTTGCAAGCATAGAACTTATCGGAGGTTTCATACCTCTCGATCCAGGCATTCTTCTAAAAGATAAACTTCAACTCCTAGAACATCTCATATGCTCCATGACATTCAAAACGTCTTTCAAGTCCTGGTTCTAAGCCATACAATATTGCACACTGAACTATTGAGTAATCTCCAGTGCGTGCCTCCCAAGTGTTCTTAACGTCTTCGGAGGTCATGTCTTCTGGTTGGTCACCAAGCGGTGCATCAAGGACATATGATTTCTGGGAAGCCGTGAGGATAATCCTCAGATTACGGGCCCAGTCAACAAAGTTACTTCCATCATCTTTCAACTTAGCTTTCTCTAGGAACGCATTAAAATTCAGGGATGCTACTACGCGAGCCATTGATCTACAACATAAATATGCAAAGTTTACTTAGACTATTGTTCAAGATAATGAGTTTAGTTAATCAAATTACTAAAGCTCCCACTCAAATTGACATCCCTCAGGTCATCTGAGTGTCACATGATCCAAATCCACCAACTCAAGTCTGATCATCATGTGAGTTGAGGTGGCTTCAATGGTGAAGATCATTATGTTGATCATATCTACTATATGACTCATGTTCGACCTTTCGGTCTCTTGTGTTCCGAGGCCATGTCTGTACATGCTAGGCTCGTCAAGTTTAACCTGAGTGTTCTGCACGTGCAACACTGGCTTGCACCCGTTGTATGCGAACATAGAGTCTATCACACCCGATCATCACGTGGTGTCTCAACACGACGAACTTTCGCAACGGTGCACACTCGGGGAGAACACAATTTATCTTGAAATTAAGTGAGGGATTACCTTATAATGCTACCGTCGTCCTAAGCAAAACAAGGTGCATAAAAGGATTAACATCACATGCAAATCATAAGTGACATGATATGGCCATGAACTTGTGCTTTTGATTTCCATCTAGAAAGCACCGGCATGATCTCCATCGTCACCGGCAAGACACCATGATCTCCATCATCTTGATCTCCATCAACGTGTCGCCATCGGGGTTGTCGCGCCCTCCATGCTTCTACTACTATTGCTACCGTTTAGCGATAAAGTAAAGCATTACATAGCGCTTAATGATTGACACGCAGGTCATACAATAATTAAAGACAACCCTATGGCTCCTGCCGGTTGCCGTACTCATCGACATGCAAGTCGTGATAATCTATACATCACATGATCATCTCATACATCACATATATCACATCATGTAATTGGCCATATCACATCACAACATACCCTGCAAAAACAAGTTAGACGTCCTCTAATTGTTGTTGCATGTTTTACGTGGCTCCTACGGGTATCTAGCAAGAACATTTCTCATCTACGCAAAAACCACAACGGTGATACACTAGTTCCTTTTCAACCTTCTCAAGGACCGCCTTTGTCGAATCCGATCCAACTAAAGTGAGAGAAACTGGCACCCGCAAGCCATCTATGCAACAAGTTGCGGTCACGAGAACCGGTCTCTCGTAAGCATACGAGTAATGTTGGTCCAGGCCGCTTCATCCCACAATACCGCTAAACCAAACCACGACCAAGGGAGGAAGCAATCTAAGCATCAACGCCCACAAACTCTTTGTGTTCTACTCGAGATCTCATCTACACATAGACCTAGCTCATGATGCCACTGTTGGGGAACGTTGCATGGGAAACAAAAAATTTCCTACGCACACGCAGATCTATCCATGGTGATGAGCATCTACGATAGGGAGAGTGGATCTACGTATCCTTGTAGATCGCTAAGCAGGAAGCGTTAAGAAACGTGGTTGGTGTAGTCGAACGTCTTCACGATCCAAATTGCCGTGCATCCCATGATCCAATCACGATCCGTCCCGCGTACTTGATCACGATCCGTCCCACGAACTTGATCATGATCCTTCTGATCTAGCGCCGAACGGACGGCACCTCCGCGTTCAGCACACGTACATCTTGATGACGATTTCTGCCGTCTTGATCCAGCAAGAAGGAGCGGAGAGGAAGAAGAGTTCTCCGGCAGCGTGACGGTGCTCAAGCGATGGTGGTGGAGCTATTCCGGAAGGGCTTCTCCTAAGCGCTACAGAAAACCGATCTAGAGGAGAAACTATGCACTGGAGGAACGGGCAGCACGTGGCTGAAAATTCTGTGCAAAACCCCTAAAACCTCCAGTATATATAAGAGGAAGAGAGGAGGAGGCTTGGCCCAAGGTCCAAGCCTCTAGGAGTCAGCCGAACCAGGTGGGAGAGGTGGAATCCACCTCCAATCCTAGTAGGACTAGGATTCACCCTATTTTTGCCTTTTTCCACTTTTTCTCTTTGGTTTTTTTCTCCCTAGCCGCATGGGCTTTGTGTGGGACTTCCACCAGCCCACTAAGGGCTGGTATTAACTCTCCCAAAGCCCATGTTGCCTCTTGGGTCGAAATACCCCTCCCGATGGTCTCCCAGTACACTACCGGCACTCCCGATACACTACCGATGAGCCCGAAACTTTTCCGGCGACCAAAATAGGACTTCCTATATATCAATCTTTACCTCCAGACCATTCTGGAGCTCCTTATGACGTCCGGGATCTCATCCGGGACTCCGAACAACCTTCGGTCACGACCATACATAACTCTATACTACTGAAACGTCATCAAACCTTAAGTGTGCAGACCCTGCGGGTTCGAGAACTATGTAGACATGACCGAGACACCTCTACGGTTAATAACCAATAGCGGGACCTGGATGCCCATATTGGTTCCTACATATTCTACGAAGATCTTTATCGGTTGAACCTCTATGTCAAGGATCCAGTTAATCCCGTATGATGTTCCCTTTGTTCTTCGGTATGTTACTTGCCCGAGATTCGATCGTCGGTATCTCCATACCTAGTTCAACCTCGTTACTGGCAAGTCTCTTTATTCGTTCCGTAATACAAGATCCCGCAACGAACACTTAGTCACATTGCTTGCAAGGCTTATTGTGATGTTGTATTACCGAGTGGGACCTGAGATACCTCTCCGTCACACGGAGTAACAAATCCCAGTCTCGATCCATGCCAACTCAACAGACACCCTCGAAGATACCTGTAGAGCACCTTTATAGTCACCCATTTACGTTGTGACGTTTGATACACACAAGGCAATCCTTCGATGTTCGTGAGTTGCATGATCTCATGGTCATAGGAACACATACTTGACATGCAGAAAACAATAGCAATAAACTGACACGATCACATGCTATGTTTGTAGTTTGGGTCTTGTCCATCACATCATTCTCCTAATGATTTGATCCCGTTATCAAATGACATCTCATGTCAATGGCTAGGAAACCTTGACCATCTTTGATCAACGAGCTAGTTCACTAGAGGCATACTAGGGATAGTGTGTTATCTATTTATCCAATCAATACAATTATAGCATGGATAATAAACAATTATCATGAACAAGGAAATATAATAATAAACACTTTATTCATTGCCTCTAGGGCATATTTCCAACAGTTGGCTACTTCAACGCTAATGGAGTTGAATGGGAAGAAGGTCAATATCCCGAGCCCAAGTTTGTTCCTCAAAAGGAGAAGTATGAAAATAATCTTCCCAAGGGGACAAACACTCAAGATGACCTTCCACCACAAGACCACAAGCTCAAGGGTAAGAACAAGCTTCAAGAGGACATTGACTCATATGAAGACGAATCCCTAGCTATAGTTGAGTGGGTTCCCAAGGCTACCTCAAGCTCAACGTCTACAAAGGCTACTACAACACCAAGGATCCCCATCAACTTGATGTGGGTCCCAAAGAAGAAGAACTAGAAAGTTCTTGAGGGGTGACTCCGCCAATGAAATTCACTCACATTCATAATTGGCAAGATCTATTTGCAATCAACATCAACCCTATGCAATAGTTCAAGGAGTCACACATTCCCTCAAAGGTAAGCAAGGGACAAGGTAATCAACAAATCAATGGACATCATCACACATGCTTTGCACTCCATGTCCATAGATATCCTTGTATTTGTCTCTTGTGTGTTGGGACTAACCCATGTAGGTGAGAAGAGTAAGGAAACAACAAGGATGCTCCCAACTCTTGGTGATCTTCATCAACTTTGAGCATCCACCACTACCTCACCAACATGAAGTCTTCATCGACAAAACCCAAGGTTAGTTTATCCCTCTTATGGGGGGATGTCACATCAATGGGGGAGCTTTACTCTAAGACTTGAGTCAAAGAATCTCTTAGTATGTGACAACATTAAATGCTTTATGTAAAAGTGGTATTCCCACTTGCGCTTAAACGATGAGTATGACCTATGATCAAGTATTCTTACTTGGCTCCTAAGTCAAATACTCATATATAGATGACTTTGTCATCGCCCTGGTGCTTGTTAGATGCTAGAGTGTTTGTGCATGTTTGTCATGATTTCATTTGACATCTTATTGTGTGAGCATGTTGGTCTACATTTATTTTCTCATTCGAGGACATCCAATTGTTGCTATTTGGTCTTTGATTTATCTTTTGCCAATTGGATGGACAAGAATGCCTAGGACCACTCTTTAGCTATCTATGCTTTCTCACCTCATACTCTATTCATGTTGCATCACAAAATTTTAACAAGTGCTTTTTGATCCCTGTGTGTGTGGAGCACTCGGAGTTTCGTATCTACAAGGACTGACCATTAAAACCTCCCAAGTGCATCTCGGTGGAACCAGCCCAAAAATCTCGGTCTCACCGAATGCCTAGGGTTTATCTGGTTTTCTATCTCGGTACTATCAATTCCATATTCTTGGTTACACCGAGTTTTTTGTCAACTGACAGTTGAGGAACTCGGTGAGACCGACAATATAGAATCGGCGTCACCGATTGTGGTGGGTATATATACTGTGGACCCCGATGCTTCGAATTTCATCCTTAAACCGTCACGCCTTAGAACCCTAAACTCTCATTTTCGAGACCCCTGGTCATCGCCCTTGTCCCCCTGTGCTCCTCCACCGCTGGGAATCGCCACCGTCGATGAAATCTTCTCCATCCTCGCCGCCGTAGCGGATCCGTCACCGAGTTAGGGTACGGATTCGACCTCCTTTGCGCTCCCTGTCTGATCCTTGCGCATTGGATTTGTTTTTCTCTATGAGACACCTATTGCACGTCTTCCTATCCACAAGAAATTCCTATAGTCTAGCAAATGACCGATTTACTAGGGTTTGCCTTCCGCCCGATGGAACTCGGTGGAACCGAAGCAAACAAATCGGTGTCACTGATTTTTCTTTCTATGTTGTTGAGAACTGTCTCGATGAAATCGAGTACTTCTTTTTCGTCTCACCAAAAAGAGTGCCAAGTTTCTGTTAATGGGATAGTCAATCTCGGTAGCATCGAAAACTTCGCTTCGGCTGGACTGATTTTCATGTGACAGAACGCAAAACCTTGGAAATCTTTTGTTCAATCTTTCAAAAACTAGCCTCATTTTGTGATGACTCATCTTCTTCTGCTCTTATATACTCTATTCATGGGGTCAATATGTTAGATGCCGAGGACAGTCAAAATTTGTCAGAGCAAGGTGTTGACATGAGTTCACACAGTAGCCCCAAGCCTAGTACATCTTCAGATCCAGGCACCCGAGCTCCCATGATTTGCCCAAAGGTGCTACAAGGACCAGGAAGAAGCTGAATTCAGATGAGGAGGGTTCAGACTTTGTCCCCGAGGAGATTCTTGCCAAGAAGCAAGAGAAGGCTGCTAAGAAGTCTGCTATTGAAGCCACTTCTTCCAGGAGAGTTGTTAGCAAAGTCTATGCTAGCTCTGAAGCTATGAGAGCACCTGAGAGTGCCAGAGCTACAATGACTATTGAGCCCCCAAAGAAGTCTATGCTTAAGAAGGCAGGAGAGAAGAGAGCCAGAAAGTGGATAATCCATGTGACTGGCAAGCCTACATCTATGTTTGAAGATCCAGAGGAGGTTGCTGGTGCTGTTGAGGAAGAGGAGGAAGAACATGCTGAGAAGGCCCCTCCCAAGAAGAAAAAGAAGCTTATGGCTGATGCTATGCCAAAGACTGGTACATCTAAAAGCACCAAGTGTGCTCCCAAGAAACCTGCTGTTGTGAAGCCTAAGAGGACATCCAGGAAAATTCCAGCTCCTGAAAAGAACAAGGGAACCACCTCCAGGTTTGAGGATGAAGATGCTATGTCTGCTTTGATGAAGCTTAGACCACACCTTCCAGTACATAATGCCAGCTACCCACTTGCTGAGGATATGAAGAAGAGGAAGGATTCTGGTTTGAGGACTTGGAGAGTTGCTGATCCATATGCCTAGAGGAAGAAGACATCTGTGGACTACAGATTCTACACCAAAGAGCAATATGATTTCTATGAAACGGTGCTTCTTGACAAGAGACCAGCTGTGAGTGATATGAGGTATGTGCACTGGAAATTCATCGAGGAAAATAAAGACTATTTTCCAAGTGTCCAAGATAATTTCCACTGCATTGGTCTGGATGAGTTCATTGGCAGAGAACTTACTGCTTGGAATGATGAGATGATCATGCAATTCTACTCCACTTCACATTTCTATGGAGATGGTAGGATTGTATGGATGACTGAAGGAGCAAGGTATGAGTCTACTGTTGATGAGTGGGATGCTATTCTAGGAGTCCGAGAGGTACAGGACGATGACTTGGATGTATACTCAAAATCCAAGGAGAGCCACAATGCTATGGCAAATATGAACAATGAGATCCTTGCTGCTAACGTGAAGTCTCACAGGCTAGGATCCATCTACTTTCTCCAGGCTGGCCTCCGTACCATGAACACCATTCTGAGGCATACCTTGATGCCCAAGTCAGGAGATGATAAGATGATCCGAGGCTACTCCATCAACATGCTGATCCATCTTGATAAAGACACCAGGATTAGAGTTATGGACTTAATTGTTGAGACAATTAAGAGGGTTTCTGCTGAACAGAAGCGCTCTTGCTGCTATGCACCCTATATCCAGATGCTCATAAATTTCAAGGTTGAGAAGCACATATTTGCTCTGGACAAACCCCACTTGCCACTACAGCCAGATCTCGAGGACAACGTCGTGGAGATGAACCCAGATCATCCCACTTCAGCTGCAGCTTAGGAAGAGACAGAGGTAGCTAGAGCCACTAGTGCTCAAGTTCCTAGATCCAGAAGTGAGCAAATGGATCTGTTGATTGCATCAGTTCAGGGCATGCAAAAGGACATTAAGGGGATTCTGGACAACCAGAACAGTCTTGTGAGGATCTTTGAAACAAGGATCAAGTCTCTTCATGATAAGGTGGACAAGGTGACTAAGTCAGTCATAGAGCTTCAGAAGGAAGTTGACTCAGTGCACATCCCTCGTGTTTCATCTTCTTCTTCTTCTGGTGATGATGATGATGAGGATGGATCACCTCTCAGGCCGAGCACATAGTTCACTACTCATGCTAGATCAGCCGCAATGCCTGCTCCAGACTTGAGCCCCTCTTCATCAGCTCTGCTGCTGTCACCTCAGCTCCTGCTCCATCAGCTCCAGTTCCTCCAGTTGCCACTCCAACTCCATCCACGACATGTGCAGAGATATTTGCCGATGATGTTCTCTCGACTCCTTCATCAACAACCGGAGGAGATCAGCCCAACAATGCTTAGATATATGCCTTTGAACTTTTTAGTAACTTGTTGCCAAAGCGGGAGAAGTGTATATAGATCTTTAGGCTTCGATTGAGAGAGAGTTTTGGTGTTTATTGCTTTTTCAAAAATAATTTTTTGGTTGCTACGATATTCTTTTGGTTGCTTGTGATACACGTTTGATGATGTTTGATCATACGCTTTAATGTGTGATGCTACTATTTCCTATCATCTTAATGCTTATGTGATGATCATTCATCTTTGCTTGATTGTGTTGTGCTATGATGTTCATTCTAATTATTCTCTCACACCACAAAGTTGTATGTGACATGTAAGAAGTGACCCATGTACCTAATCGATTGTGCATTTGCGTTCAAATGCAAATTTAAAATAATGCAAAAATTTAGGGGGAGCTCTTGCTTATCACATACTTCTCAAAGCGACGATTATATTCATTGATTTATATCTTTGTCAAAGCTTTGACCTATATGTTGTCATCAATTACCAAAAAGGGGGAGATTGAAAGCACATTTGCTCCCTTGGTGGTTTTGGCAATTTATAACAACATATAAGTCATTGAACTAATGTCTACACCAAGTATATTTCAGGAAAATCTCAATGATAGGGATGGCAAAAGGATTGTGTAGATTGTGGAATTACCCCAAGATGCAAGGAAATAGGTTGGACAAGCTTCAAGCAAGAGGACTCTATGTTTTACATTTGTGAGAAATCACTTTGAGTCCATAGAAAAGCCAATACTATTAAAAGGGGGTAAGGTTTTGTTGGTGAACAAAATGCTCATACGTGCACAAGTCATAGTCACCAAAAACATCCACAAGCTCTCCCACCAAAGTCTGTCCATAGCCAAACATTCAAAATCAGTGCAACCAACATTCCTACCCCAGTGCCACCGATTCCAGAACCTAGATAGACTCAGCCAAACCCTGGCCACTTCGGTGCAACCGATTCCATACCAGTGCCACCGAGTTTAGGTAGCCAACTTTCTCTTACACAAATTCACATTTTCGGTACCACCGAGATTGTTGGGTCAGCATCACCGAGATTGGAAATATGACCATTGGTCACCTTATCGGTGCAACCGAGTTTCATATATCGGTCTCACCGAGATTCAAAAGTTGCCACTTTTTGATCACTTCGGTACCACCGAGATTAACACATCGGTGTCACCGAGTTGGTCATTTTGTGTGTAACGGTTGGATTTTTGGGGATGCCTATATATACCCCTCCACCACCACCTACTCAAAAGAGAAGCACTCAAAACTATTCCATACCTGTCCTATCATATTTTCTGAGAGAGAACCACCTACCCTTGTGTTGAGGTCAAGATATTCCATTCCTACCATATGAATCTTGATTTCTAGCCTCCCCAAGTTGCTTTCCACCAATCCCATCTCTTCCACCAAGCCAAATCTGTGAGAGAGTGATTGTGTGTTGATGAGTCTATCATCTTGAAGCACAAGAGCAAGGAGTTCATCGTCATTACCAAGCCTATTACCTTTTGGAGGGTGGTGCCTCCTAGATTGGTTAGGTGTCGCTTGGGAGCCTCCTACTTCGTGTTGTGGAGTGAACCAAGAAGTTTTTAAGGGCAAGGAGATCGCCTACTTTGTGAATATCTACCCATAGTGAGGCTAGTCCTTCATGGACGGAAGCCATATGGAATAGTCAAGGTTGCTACTTCGTGGACCCTTATGGGTGGAGCCCTCCATGGACTCTCGCGACCTTTACCCTCCGTGGGTTGAAGACTCCATAAAAGTGGATATATGATAACGCTACCTGTCGGAACCACGGGAAAAATCATCGTGTCTACAACTGCGTTTGATCTTCCAACCCTACCCCTTTTACTCATGCTTGTTGTTATTTTCCGCTGCTATACTCTTAGACTTGCATGTGTAGGGTGAAATTAACTTGCCATGAATGCTAAAACTGCAAACACTAACATTTGGAAAAGGCAAAAAATTTATTTGGTCAAGTAGTCTAATCACCCCCCCCTCTAGACATACTTTCGGTCCTACACCATCTCTTTAGTTTATAAATTCACATATATCCCCAAAACCCTAGAGGAGCTCCCGAAAATATATTTTTCCGCCGTTGCAAGTCTCGGTTCCTCCGCGATCCCATGTAGAGACCTTTTTCGATACCTTGTGGAAGTGGGAATCCATCACGGAGGTCGTCTTCATCAACATTGTTGCCTCCCCAATAGGCCGTCCTCATCAACCTTGTCGTCTCCCCAACATTGGTGCATAGCAATAGTTATATGGCTCTCTCTCTCTCCCTCTCGTTTGATCTTCAATACAATGTTCTCTTCGCAGACTTATTCGATGTAATCTTTGTGGTGTGTTTGTTGAAATCCGATGAATTGTGAGTTTATGTTTAGATTATTCATTGAAAGCAATTGATCTAATCTAAGATTTATTATGTTTGACTCCATATAGCTATGTGCCTATGTATGTTTTTGGATCAATATTTTTTTTGATCTAGTAGATGAATAAATACTTAGAGGCAATGGTGCATAGTAGTAGTTTCAATATTATGGTGTCCTCACTCTCTGATCGGAGGAATAGCGAGACACGTATTTGCATTGTTGTTGCTAAGGATAAAACGACGAGGTTTGGACATATTGTTTGGTCTTAAGTTGTCTACATATGTTATCTTGCTCCAAGCATTACTTTATTTGTTATGAACTTAATACCATATACACATGATGTATAACAGTCGGTTAGTGGAGTAATAGTAGTAGATGGAGAATCATTTGATCTACTTGTCACTGACGTAATGGCTATATATTGATCTTGCCAGGAATAACAACATAATTATTCGTTTTTTATTAATTTCTCAATAGTAATTTGTGCATCAACTGCTACCATGATCATAAGAGAGATGCCTCCATTGAACGTTATGGCCTCGGGGTCCATTCACTTATTATATATTCCAAAAAATATATAAAAATAGTTGATTGATTTTATTATCTTTTTATCTACAATTATCTATCATACACTGTTAGATTTGATCGTTGCAATTAATGAGTACAAGGGGCTTTAGAGACAACCCTCTTGCCCGCATTGGGTGTAAGTATTTGCTTTTGTGTGTGCATGTACTGTTGATTGTTTGATTGTGTGGTTCCTTATTGGTTCGATAAACCTTGGTTCTTAACCTAGAAAAATACTAATTGGTATTTTACTACACCACCCTATAGGATCGAAAGTAGGTCTAGAGGGGGGGTGATTAGACTACTTGACCAAATAAAAATCTACCTTTTCCCAATTTTAAGTGTTGGCAGATTTTAACATTCATAGCAAGTCAAGTACACCCTACACATGTATGTCTACGAGTATAGCAGCGGAAAGTAATAACAAGCATGAGTAGTAAAGTAAGGGTAGGAAGATCAAACGAAATTTGAAGACACGATGATTTTTTTCCCGTGGTTCCGATAGGTGGTGCCATAGTACGTCCATGTTTATGGAGTCTTCAACCCACGGAGGGTAACGGTCGCGAGAGTCCACGGAGGGCTCCAGGAAGAAGCAACCTTGACTATACCATGATGGCCTACGTCCACGGAGGACTAGCCTAACTCAGGGTAAATCTTCATGAAGTAGGCGATCTCCTTGCCCTTACAAACTTCTTGGTTCACTCCACAACACGAAGTAGGAGGCTCCCAAGTGACACCTAACCAATCTAGGAGGCACCACCCTCCAAAAGGTAATAGGCTCGATAATGTTGATGAACTCCTTGCTCTTGTGCTTCAAGATGATAGACTCCTTAACACACAATCACTCTCTCAGAAATTTGGCTATGGTGGAAGAGATTGATTGGGTGGAAAGCAACTTGGGAAGGCTAGAGATCAAGATTCATATGGTTGGAATGGAATGGCATGATCTCAACACATGAGTAGGTGTCTCTCTCTCAGAAAATCTGATAGGATAGGTAGGGATTTGTTCTGAGTGCTTCTCTTGCGAGTGGGTGGTGGTGGAGGGGTATATATAGGAATCTCCAAAAATCCAACCGTTTCACCTAATAAGTCAGACTCGATGACAGCGATGTGTTAATCTCAATGGTACCGAGTTTCCTCAAAGGTAGCACCTTTTGAATCTCTGTGAGACCACTACATAAAAATCGGTTGCACCGATAAGGTGACAAACGGTCAGATTCCTAGACTCGGTGATGCCGATTCAACAAACTCGATGGGACCGATTTTGTGAATTTACGTAACAGAAAGTTGGCAACCCAAACTCGGTGGCACCGAAGCAGAATTGGTTGCACCGAAGGGTTAGGGTTTGCCTGAGTCTGTGTGAGGCTGAGAATCGGTGGCACCGAGTGGAAAGTGTTGGTTGCACCGATTCTGGATATTTGGCTTTGGACAAACTTTTTGTGGAAGATCTTGTGGGTATATGTGGTGACTATCACCTGTGCACATATGTGCATTTTGTTCACCAACAGTACCTTACCCCCTTTTGATAGTATTGGCTTTCCTATGGACTCAAAGTGATTTCTCACAAAGTAAAATGTAGAGTCCTCTTGATTGAAGCTTTGCCAATCTATTTCCTTGCATCTTGGAGTATTCCACAATCCTTTTGCCAATGCATCATTGAACTTTTCCTGAAACATGCTTAGTGAAAACATTAGTTCAATGACATATATCTTGTTTTCTATTACCAAAACCACGAATGGAGAAAATGTGCTTTCAATCTCCCCCTTTTTGGTAATTTATGACAAGATATAGATCAAAGCTTCGACATATGATATAATTAATGAATCTAAATTCCGCTTCGAGAAGTATGTGATAAGCAAGACCCCCCCTAAATTTGTGCATTATTTTTAAATTTGCGTTTGAATGCAAACGCACAATCGATTAGGTACATGGGGCACTTCTTCCATGTCACATACAACTTGTTGGTGTGCGAGAGTAATAAGAGTTAATATCATAGCACATCACATCAAGCAGAGTGAATGATCATTTCATAACCATCAAAAGGATAGGAAATAGTAGCAACACACATTAAAGCGTATAATCAAACACGAACAAAAGTATAACACATCCAAATGAAACCAAAAGACCAAATGTTTTTAATACAACAATAAAAACCAAACTCTCTCTCACTCGAAGTCTAAAGATCTATATACAACTTCTCCCCCTTTGGCAACAAGTTACCAAAAAGTTCAAAGAGATATAGCTAATCGTCCTTTTGTAACCTATCTCCTCCGGTGGTCGATGTTGGAGTCGAGGGAACTGCATTAGCGAAGACCTCTATAGATGTCCTCGACGGGGTTGGAGTAGCAGCTGGTAGAACTAGAGGAGTTGAAGTCACTGTAGCTGGAGCAGACGATGAAGGTCTCGTCTCCGAAGATGGCACTGTAGGTGTCCTGGCCTAAGTCTCTAACTGGGTAGTCGTCCTGACAGGTGCACAATCCTCATCATCATCAAAATCAGACTCTGAAGAGGTGTAACGGATAGGAGCTTCATCTACTTCCTTCTTCAGCTCGTTCACGGTCTTGGTCATCCCATCCACCTTGTCATTGAGGGTCTTCACTCTATCCTCAAAGATGTTCACAAGACTTTCCTGCTTGTCCAGTATGCCTTTGATATCCTTCTTCATGTCCATGACTGTAGAGTTCAAGAGATCCATCTGCTCGTTCCTGGATCTAGGAACCTGATTATCCAGTATGCCTTTGATATCCTTCTTCATGTCCATGACCGTAGAGATCAAGAGATCCATCTGCCTCTGCATGTGCCTAAGCTGCACTGATGTGCGATGGTCTGGGTCCATCACCACAACGTTATCCTTGAAGTCTGGCTGTAGGGGCAAGTGGGGTCTGTCCAGAGAAAAGATGTGCGTCTCCAGCTTGGAGTTGGTGAGCATATGAATGTAGGGTGCATAAGAACATGAGCGCTTCTGATCAGCAGCAACCCTCTTCACAGTCTCCACTATCAGATCCATCACTCTGAATCTTTGGTGTTGGTCAATAAGAACCAGCAGGTTGATGGAGTAGCCTCGGATCATCTTCTCGTCACCTGACTTGGGCATCAAGGTATGCCTCAAAATAGTGTTGATGGTGTGGAGACCTGCCTGGAGGTGATAGATAGATCCTAGCTTGTGGGACTGAAGCTGTGCAATAGAAATTGCATTGTACATATCCTTCATGGCATTGTGGCTTGCCTTGGACTCTAAGTATATGTATATATCTCCATCATATGCCTCTGGGGCTCCTAAGATGGCAGCCCATTCATCAACAGTAGACTCATATATTGCTCCTTCTGTCATCCACACAATCCTACCATCTCCATAGAAGTGAGTAGTGGAGTAGAATTGCATGATCATCTCGTCATCCCATGCAGTGAATTCTTTGCCAACAAAATTGTCTAGGCCAATGTAGTGGAAGTTGTCTTGCACACTCGTGAAGTAGTCTTTATTTGCCTTGATGTACTTCCAATCAACACATCTCATGTCACTCACAGCTGGACTCTTGTCAAGCAGCACAGTCTCATAGAAATCATGTTGCTCCTTGGTGTAGAACCTGTAGTCCACAACTGTCTTCCTCCTCTAAGAGTAAGGATCAATGGCTCTCGACTCTCTCAAACTTGCATCCTTCTTCTTCTTCATGTCAACAACAAGTGGATGGCTGGCATTATGCTCTGGAAGGTGAGGTCTGAGCTTCATCAAAGCAAACATAGCATCCTCGTCAGCTTCTCTGAAGGTAGATCCCTTGTTCTTCTCAGAAGCTGGGATGTCTCTGGTAGTCCTCTTGGACTTTTTAGCAACAAGCTTCTTGGGTGCAGACTTGGTACTCTTGGAGGGACCTTACTTTGGCATAGCATCTGCCAACAGCTTCTTCTGATTCTTCTTGGGAAGGGCATTGACAACTTGCTTTTCCTCCTCCTCCTCCTGAGCAGTAACACCAGCAGCCTCCTCAGGGTCCTCAAACATTGAGGTAGGCCTGCCAACAACACGGATGATCCTTTTCCTAGCCTTCTTCTCTCCTGCCTTCTTAGGCAATGAATTCCTTGGGGGCTCAATGGTCATGGTAGACCTAGCACTCTCAGGTGATCTCATAGTCTCTGGAGGTGCATATACCTTGCTAACCACCCTCCTGGAAGAGGTGGCTTCATTTGCTGACTTCTTGGCGGCCTTCTCTTGCTTCTTAGCAAGAACCTCCTCTGGCACAAAGTCTGAATCCTCCTCATCTGAATTCAGCCTCTTCCTGGTCCTAGTAGTAGCCTTGGGCAGCCCATGAGAACTAGGGGTGCCTGGATCTGAAAAGGAACTGGACCCAGGGCTAGTGCCTAAACTCATGTCAATGTTCTACTCCTGCAAGTTCTGGTTGTCCTCGGCATCTCACATAACTGACCCTGTGAATAGAGTATAGAAGAGTGGAATAGGATAAGTCATCACAAAATGAAGAGTTTTTGAAAATTTGAACAAAAGATTCTCAAGGTTTGCATTCTGCAACATGAAAATCGGTACAACCGAAGCAAAATTTTCAGTGCTACCGAGACTGACTTTCTCTTTAACAGAAACTTGGCACTCCTTTCGGTAAGACCGAAAAAAAGTACTCGGATTCACTGGGATCGTTCTCAATAGCATAGAGGGCAAATCAGTGACACCGATTTGTTTGCTTCGGTTCCACCGAGTTTCATCGAGCGAACGACAAACCCTAGATAATCGATCATTCGCTATTCTAATGGAATTTCTCATGGAAATATCGATCTGAAACGGTGGCTTATGGATGGAAAAACCTTAATGTGCAAGAATCAGAGAGGGGAGCGCATGAAGGGTTCGAAACCGTACCCTAGTTTGGTGACGACTTTGCTACGATGGTGAACAGGGTAAAGATTCCGTCGACGGCGTGGACTTCCAACGGCGGAGGCGCTCGGGAAGACAATGGCGATGACCAGGGGGTCCTTTTTGGCAGCTTCGGGTTTTGAGGTGCGATGGTTTGAGGATTGAATTTCAAAGCGTCGGGTCCACAACATATATACCCCTCGCTGTCCGTGACACCGATTCTAAATTTTCGGTGTCACTGAGTTTCTCAACTGTAAGGTGACACGAAAACTCGGTGTAACCGAGAATATGGAATCGGTTGTATCGAGATAGAAAACTATATCAACCCTAGGCATTCGGTGAGACCGAGATTTTTGAGTTGGTTCCACCGAGATGCACTTGGGAGGTTTTAATGGTCAGTCCTTTGTCGATACGGAAGTCCGAGTGCTCCTCACACAGAGAGATCGAAAAGTACTTGTTCAAATTTTGTGATGCAACATGAATAGAACATGAGGTGAGAAAGCATTAGATAGCTAGAGGAGTGGTCCTAGGCATTCTTGTACATCCAATTGGCAAATGAAAAATCAAAAGCCAAATAGCAACAATTGGATGTCCTTGAATGAGTAAATAAATACAGACCAACATGCTCACACAATAAGATGTCAAAAGAAAACATGGCAAACATGCACAAGCACACTAGCATCTAACACACACTTTGGCGATGGCGGAGTCATCTATATACGAGTATACTGACTTAGGAGACAAGTAAGAATATTGATCATAGGTCATACTCATCATTTAAGTACAAGTGAGGTCACCACTTTTACATAAAGCATTTAATGTTCTCACATATTATGAGATGCTTTGACTCAAGTCTTAGAGTAAATATCCCCCTTGATGTGAGATCCCCCCATAGGAGGGATAAACTAACCTTGGGTTTTGTCGATGAAGACTTCATGTAGGTGAAGTAGTGGTGGATGCTCAAAGTTGATGAAGATCACCATGAGTTGGGAGCATCCTTGTTGTTTCATTACTCTTCTCACCTACATGGGTTAGTCCCAACACACAAGAGACAAATACAAAGATATCTATGGACATGGAGTGAAAAGCATACATGATGATGTCCATTGATTTCTTGATTACCTTGTCCCTTGCTTACCTTTGAGGGAATGTGTGACTCCTTGAACTATTGCATGATGTTGATTGCAACTAGTTCTTGCAAATAATGAATATGAGTGGATTTGATTGGCGGAGTCACCCCTCAAGAACTTCTCTAGTTCTTCTTCTTGGGGACCCACATCAAGTTGATGGGTATCCCTGGTGTTAAAGTAGCACTTGTAGAAGTTGAGCTTGTAGTAGTCTTGGGAACCCACTTCACCAAATCTTGGGATTCATCTTGATATGAGTCAATGTCCTCTTGAAGCTTGTGCTTGCCCTTGAGCTTGGGGTCTTGTGGTGGAAGGTCATCTTGAGCTTTTGTTCCATTGGGGAGAGTATTTGATACTTCTCCTTTTGAGGAACAAACTTGGGATTGGGGTATTGACCTTCTTCCCATTCAACTCCATTAGCATTGAAGTACCCAACACCACGGTTCTTCCGGTATCCTCCGTGCTTGCGTACAATCTCCTCAAATTGTTTGCACCCGGCAAGACTCTTGTAGATACCTTTCTGGATAATCCCTTTCAAAAGACATTTTCTTGCTCAAGTGTAACTTGGCTAAGATAAGAGTTAGTGGGATCAATAGAACTACTAGAAGCAATATCATTGGATTTGTCATTTTTATTGCTACTAGTTGAATAACCTTTCTTGCCTTTGTTACTAGTTTGCTTAGTCTTAACTTCTGGCATGAATGTAGACAAGAGAAGTCATTTGGCTAGATAAGAGGAAGTTTTCTTTCGAAGATCGTCATTGATAGCTTTAAGGAACTCATGCTCTTGCTCTAAGTTGAGCTTCTCGAAGCGGAGCTTCCCATGTGTCCTTTCGAGCTCTCTATGATCTTGTAGAATAGACTCATGAGCTAAATTAAAAGTGTTTAGTTCTTGAGTTAGTCGTTCTATTTCCAACTTATCATCATCACACGACTTATCTAGACTAGAGTGATTACTAGCAAGTTCATCTTGACTAACATTACTAGATTTGTCAAATAGCAAGTCATCTTCAATTAACAAGTCATCCTCATCACTATTGAAATCAAGATACTCGGGGTGTGATACCTTGGAGCCTTTAGCCATGAACCAACATCCACTCCCTTCATTTGGTGAATCAAATATGTCGTAGGAGTCGGTTGTCACTAGTGCAAGTTCGGAAACACCTACATCTTGACTATAGTCGGAGTTGGAGTGGTAGCTTCTCTCGGAGTGGTTGTCGGATTCGAAGCCGGAAACCCATTCACCAACATGAGCTTGATGTCTTCTTCTTGAGTAGCTCTTGGTGTACTTGTCCTTCTTTTCCGAGTCCCTACTTCTCCTTGAGGGTCTTCGTTCATAATGATCATCCCTACTCCTTTTCTCTCTTCGAGGTGACTTGTCTCTTGAGCTTCGTCTTCTTGGTGACACTTTTTTTCTTTTGTAAGGAGTCGTGCACTCATTGGAGTAGTGTCCGGGCTTCCCACAATTATAGCAGTTTCGGTCACGACTTGATGAACGCTTCTCTTCATATCTTGCGTTGGAGCTTCAATCTTTGCTTCTATTCTTGTAGAACTTGTTGAATTTATTGACCATGAGGCTTATCTCTTCATTTGTGACAAGGTTATCGCTTGAGGTATCGGGAGCATCACTTGTGGCTTTGTAAGCACCGCTAGACTTGCGATGAAGTTCTTCCTTGTCCTTGAGTGTCATCTCATGAGCAACAATCCTTCCAATCACTTCCATTGGCTTGAGATGTTTGTATTTGCGCATCATTTCGATTAATGTGCATAGGGTGTCATATCGATCATCCAAAGCTCGAAGTATCTTCTTGATGATGAATTTGTCGGTCATTTCTGTTGGGGAACGTAGTAACAATTCAAAAGAAAATCCTAAGTGTCACCAAGATCTATCTAGGATATGCTAGCAACGAGAGAGGGGGAGTGCATCTTCATACCCTTGAAGATCGCTAAGCGGAAGCGTTACAAAGAACATGATTGATGGAGACGTACTCGCGGCGATTCAAATCGCGGAAGATCAGATCCAAGCGCCGAATAGATGGTGCCTCCGCATTCAACACACGTACAGCCCGAGGACGTATCCTCCTTGTTGATCCAGCAAGGGGGGAGGAAAAGTTGAGGGAGAGCTCCGGCAGCACGACGACGTGGTGGGAGTGGAGGTCGTGGTACTCCGGCAGAGCTTCGCTAGGCGCTACGGAGGAGGAGGAGGTGTAGGAAGGGGGAGGGCTGTGCTAGGTGGAAGGGTTATGGCTGCCCTCCCATCCCCACTATTTACAGGGGGAAGGGGAGAGGTGGACGACCCCCTAGATCAATCTAGAGGGGGGTAGCGGCCAAGGGAGGCAACTTGCCTCCCTAGTTAGGTGGAGGCGCCCCCACCCCCTAGGGTTTCCAACCCAAGGTGCCATGGGCCCTTGGGGGCGCACCATCCCACTAAGGGGCTGGTTCACACGCAACTTCAGCCCATTAGGCCCTCTCGGGAAGGTGGACCCTCCCGGTGGACCCCCTGAACCCCTTCGGTGGTCCCGATACAATACCGGTAAACCCCGAAACCTTTCCGATGACTGAAACTGGACTTTCCATATATAAATCTTCACCTCCGAACCATTCCGGAACTCCTCGTGACATCCGGGATCTCATCCGGGACTCCGAACAACTTTCGGTAACCACATACAATTCCCATTCAACTCTAGAGTCACCGAACCTGAAGTGTGTAGACCCTACGGGTTCGGGAACCATGCAGTCATGACCGAGACACCTCTCCGGCCAATAACCAATAGCGGGATTTGGATACCCATATTGTCTCCCACATGTTCCACGATGATATCATCGGATGAACCACGATTTCGGGGATTCAATTAATCCCGTATACAATTCCCTTTGTCCATCGGTATGTTACTTGCCCAAGATTCGATCGTCGGTATCCCTATACCTTGTTCAATCTCGTTACTGGCAAGTCTCTTTACTCGTTCCATAACACATGATCCCGTGACTAATTCTTTAGTCACATCAAGCTCATTATGATGATGTATTGCCGAGTGGGCCTAGAGATACCTCTCCGTCACACGGAGTGACAAATCCCAGTCTCGATTCATGCCAACCCAACAGACACTTTCGGAGACACCTGTAGTGCACCTTTATAGTCACCCAGTTACGTTGTGACGTTTGATACACCCAAAGCATTCCTACGGTATCCGAGAGTTGCACAATCTCATGGTCTAAGGAAATGATACTTGACCTTAGAAAAGCTCTAGCAGACGAACTACACGATCTTGTGCTATGCTTAGGATTGGGTCTTGTCCATCACATCATTCTCCTAATGATGTGATCCCGTTATCAACGACATCCAATGTCCATGGCCAGGAAACCATGACCATCTATTGATCAACGAGCTAGCTAACTAGAGGCTCACTAGAGACATGGTGTGGTCTATGTATTCGCACATGTATTACGGTTTTCGGCTAATACAATTATAGCATGAACAATAGACAATTATCATGAACAAGGAAATATAATAATAACCATTTTATTATTGCCTCTAGGGCATATTTCCAACAGTCTCCCACTTGCACTAGAGTCAATAATCTAGTTACATTGTGATGAATCGAACACCCATAGAGTTCTGGTGCTGATCATGTTTCGCTCGTGAAAGAGGTTTAGTCAACGAATCTGCGACATTCAGATCCGTATGTACTTTACAAATATCTATATCTCCATCTTAAATGTAACCACGAATGGAGTTGAAGCGGCGCTTGATGTGCTTGGTCTTCTTGTGAAACCTGGGCTCCTTAGCAATGGGAATAGCTCTAGTGTTGTCACAAAAGAGAGTCATCGGCCCCGACACAATGGGAATCACTCCTAGGTTGGTGATGAACTCCTTCATCCAGACTCCTTCCTGCGCTGCTTCCGAAGCAGCTATGTACTCCGCTTCACATGTAGATGCCACCATGACGCTTTGCTTGCAACTGCACTAGCTGACTGCCCCACCATTCAAAATATACACATATCCGGTTTGCGACTTGGAGTCATCCGAATCTGTGTCGAAGCTAGCATCGACGTAACCCTTTACGATGAGCTCTTCTGCACCTCCATAAACGAGAAACATATCCTTAGTCGTTTTTCAGGTACTTAAGGATATTCTTGACCGCTGTCGAGTGTTCTATTCCGGGATCACTTTGGCACCTCCCTACCAAACTTATAACAAGGTTCACATCAGGTCTGGTACACAGCATGGCATACATAATAGAGCCTATGGCTGAGGCATAGGGGATGACACTCATCTTTTCTCTATCTTCTGTTGAGTTCGGGCATTAAGTTGTGCTCAATCTCACACCTTGCAATACAGGCAAGAACCCCTTCTTGGACTGATCCATATTGAACTTCTTCAATATCTTGTCAAGGTATGTGCTTTGTGAAAGACCAATGAGGCATCTCGATCTATCTCAATAGATCTTGATGCCTAATATGTAAGTAGCTTATCCAAGGTCCTTCGTTGAAAAACACTTATTCAAGTAGGCCTTTACACTTTCCAAAAGTTATATATCATTTCCCATCAATAATATGTCATCCACATATAAAATGAGAAATGCTACAGAGCTCCCACTCACTTTCTTGTAAATACAGGCTTCTCCATAAGTTTGTATAAACCCATACGCTTTGATGACCTCATCAAAGCGAATCTTCCAACTCCGAGATGCTTGCACCAGCCCATAGATGGAGCGCTGGAGCTTGCATACCTTGTCAGTATTCTTAGCATCGACAAAACCTTCCGACTGCATCATATAAAATTCTTCCTTAAGGAAACCATTAAGGATGCCGTTTTGACGTCCATTTGCCATATCTCATAATCATAAATTGCGGCAACTACTAACATGATTCGGACGGACTTCAGCATCGCTACGGGTGAGAAGGTCTCATTGTAGTCAACTCCTTGAACTTGTCGATAACCCTTAGCGACAAGCCGAGCCTTATAGACGGTCACAAGACCATCCGCGTCAGTCTTCTTCTTAAAGATCCATTTATTTTCTATGGCTTGCCGATCATCGGGCATGTCCACCAAAGTCCATACTTTGTTCTCATACATGGATCCTATCTCGGATTTCATGGCTTCAAGCCATTTGTTGGAATCTGGGCCCGCCATGGCTTCTTCATAGTTCGAGGGTTCATTGTTGTCTAACAACATGATTTCCAGGACAGGGTTGCCGTACCACTCTGGTGCAAAACGTGTCCTCGTGGGCCTACAAAGTTCAGTAGTAACTTGATCAAAAGTTTCATGATCATCATCATTAACTTCCTCTCTAGTTGGTGCAGGCACCACAGAAACACTCTCCTGCGCTGCGCTACTTTTTGGTTCGAGAGGGGGTACATTACTTCATCAAGTTCTACTTTCCTCCCACTTACTTCTTTCGAGAGAAACTCTTTCTCTTGAAAGGATCCATTCTTGGCAATAAAGATCTTGCCTTCGGATCTGAGGTAGAAGGTATACCCAATAGTTTCCTTAGGGTATCCTATGAAGACACACTTTTCTGATTTGAGTTCGAGCTTTTCAGGTTGAAGTTTCTTGACATAAGCATCGCATCCCCAAACTTTTAGAAATGACAGTTTAGGTTTCTTCCCAAACCATAATTCATACGGTGTCATCTTAACGGATTTAGACGGTGCCCTATTTAAAGTGAATGCGGTAGTCTCTAATGCATATCCCCAGAATGATAGTGGTAAGTCAGTAAGAGACATCATATACCGCACCATATCCAATAGAGTGCGATTACGACGTTCTAACACACGATTACGCTGAGGTGTGCCAGGCGGCATGAGTTGTGAAACAATTCCACATTTCCTTAAGTGCGTGCCAAACTCGTGACTCAAATATTCTCCTTCACGATCAGATCATAAGAACTTTATTTTCTTGTCACGTTGATTCTCTACCTCACTCTGAAATTCCTTGAACTTTTCAAAGGTCTCAGACTTGTGTTTCATCAAGTAGACATACCCATATCTGCTTAAGTCACCAGTGAGGGTGAGAACATAACGATAGCAACCGCGAGTCTCAACGCTCATCGGTCCACATACATCGGTATGTATTATTTCCAACAAGTTGGTTGCTCGCTCCATTGTTCTAGAGAGCGGAGTCTTAGTCATCTTGCCCATGAGGCATGGTTCTCACGTGTCAAATGATTCATAATCAAGAGACTCCAAAAGCCCATCTGCATGGAGTTTCTTCATGCGTTTGACACCAATATGACCAAGGCGGTAGTGCCACAAGTATGTGGGACTATCATTATCAACCTTACATCGTTTGGTATTCACACTATGAATATGTGTAACATCACGTTCGAGATTCAATAAAAATAAACCATTGACCAGCGGGGCATGACCATAAAACATAGGGAAGCCTAAAACATATCTCTCATATAAATAGAACAACCATTATTCTCGGATTTAAATGAGTAGCCATCTCGCATCAAACAAGATCCAGATACAATGTTCATGCTCAAAGCTGGTACTAAATAACAATTATTGAGGTTTGAAACTAATCCCGAAGGTAGATGTAGAGGTAGCGTGCCGACGACGATCACATCGACCTTGGAACCATTCCTGACGTGCATCATCACCTCGTCCTTTGCGAGTCTCCGCTTATTCCGCAGCTCCTGTTTTGAGTTACAAATGTGAGCAACCGCACCAGTATCAAATACCCATGAGCTACTACGAGCGCTGGTAAGGTACAAATCAATTACATGTATATCATATATATACCTTTGACGTTGTCGGCCTTCTTATCTGCTAAATACTTGGGGCAATTTCGCTTCCAGTGACCGGTTCCCTTGCAATAAAAGCACTCGATCTCAGGCTTGGGTCCATTCTTGGGCTTCTTCCTGGTAACTGATTTACCGGGCACGACAACTGCTTTGCCGTCCTTCTTGAATTCTTCCTACCCTTGCCTTTCTTGAAACTAGTGGTCTTATTCACCATCAACACTTGATGTTCCTTTTTGATTTCCACCTCTGCTAATTTCAGCATCGAATATTACTCTGGAATGGACTTCTCCATCCCTTTCATATTGTAGTTCATCACAAAGCTTTTGTAGCTAGGTGGAAGCGACTGGAGGATTCTATCAATAACCAAGTCATCCAGAAGATTAACTCCCAGCCGAGACAAGCGGTTGTGCAACTCAGACATTTGGAGTATGTGCTTGCTGACAGAACTATTTTCCTCCATCTTACAATTGAAGAACTTGTCGGAGACTTCATATCTCTCGACCCGGGCATGATCTTGGAAAACCATTATCAGCTCTTGGAACATCTCATATGCTCCGTGTTTCTCAAAATGCTTTTGGAGCCCCGGTTCTAAGCTGTAAAGCATGCCGCACTGAACCAGGGAGTAATCATCAGTACGCGACTGCTAGGCATTCATAACATCTTGAGTTGCTGGGAAAACGGGTGCGTCACCGAGCGGTGAATCAAGGACATATAGTTTCTTGGAAGCTATGAGGATGATCCTCAAGTTACGGACCTAGTCCGTATAGTTGCTTCCATCGTCTTTCAGTTTGGTTTTCTCTAGGAACGTGTTGAAGTTGAGGGCAACATTAGCGTGGGCCATTGGATCTACAAGATAGATGGTAAAGATAATTTTAGACTAAGTTCATGATAATTAAGTTCATCTAATCAAATTATTTAATGAACTCCCACTCAGATAGACATCCCTCTAGTCATCTAAGTGACACATGATCCACATCGACTAGGCCGTGTCCGATCATCATGTGAGACGGACTAGTCATCAATGGTGAACGTCCCTATGTTGATCGCATCTACTATACGACTCATGTTCGACCTTTCAGTCTCTCGTATTCCGAGGCCATGTTTGTACATGCTAGGCTCGTCAAGTCAACCTAAGTGTTTCGCATGTGTAAATCTAGCTTACACCCGCTATATGCGAACGTTAGAATCTATCACACCCGATCATCACGTGGTGCTTCGAAACAACGATCCTTTGCAACGGTGCACACTTAGGGGATCATATTTCTTGAAATTTTAGTGAGGGATCATCTTATTTATGCTACCATCGTTCTAAGCAAATAAGATGTAAGAACATGATAAACATCACATGCAAATCATAAAGTGACATGATATGGCCAACATCATCTTGCGCCTTTGATCTCCATCTTCGGGGCACGACATGGTCACCATCGTCACCGGCACAACACCATGATATCCATCATCATGATCTCCATCATCGTGTCTTCATGAAGTTGTCTCGCCAACTATTACTTCTACCACTATGGCTAACGCTTAGCAATAAAGTAAAGTAATTACATGGCGTTTTTGATTGACTCGCAGGTCATACAATAAATTAAGACAACTCCTATGGCTCTTGTCGGTTGTCATACTCATCGACATGCAAGTCGTGATTCCTATTACAAGAACATGATCAATCTCATACATCACATATATTTCATCACATCCTTTTGGACATATCACATCACATATCATACCCTGCAAAAAGAAGTTAGACGTCCTCTAATTGTAGTTGCAAGTTTTACGTGGCTGCTATGGGTTTCTAGCAAGAACGTTTCTTACCTACGTAAAAGCCACAACGGTGATATGCCAATTGCTATTTACCCTTCATAAGGACCCTCTTCATCGAATTCGATCCGACTAAAGTGGGAGAGACAGACACTCGCTAGCCACCTTATGCAACAAGTGCATGTCAGGCGGTGGAACCTGTCTCACGTAAGAGTACGTGTAAAGTCGGTCCGGGCAGCTTCATCCCACAATGCCGCCGAATCAAGATAAGACTAGTAACGGCAAGCAAATTGAGCAAATCATCGCCCACAACTACTTGTGTTCTACTCGTGCATAGAGTCTACGCATAGACCTAGCTCATGATGCCACTGTTGGGGAATGTAGTAACAATTCAAAAAAATTCCTACGTGTCACCAAGATCTATCTAGGAGATGCTAGCAACAATAGAGGGGGAGTGCATCTTCATTCCCTCTAAGATCGCTAAGCGGAAGCGTTACAAAGAACGCGGTTGATGGAGTCGTACTCGCGGCGATTCAAATTGCGGAAGATCCGATCCAAGCGCCGAACGGAAGGCGCCTCCGCGTTCAACACACGTACATCCCGGGGACGTATCCTCCTTCTTGATCCAGCAAGGGGGGAGGAGAAGTTGAGGGAGAGCTCCGGCAGCACGACGACGTGGTGGCGGTGGAGCTCGTGGTACTCCGGCAGAGCTTTGCTAAGTGCTACGAAGGAGGAGGAGGTGTAGGAAGGGGGAGGGCTGCGCCAGGAGGAAGGGTTGCGGCTGCCCTCACCCCCCCACTATTTATAGGGGGAAGGGGAGAGGTGTTGGGGAACGTTGCATGGGAAACAAAAAATTTCCTACGCACACACAAGATCTATCCATGGTGATGAGCATCTACGAGAGAGAGAGTGGATCTACATACCCTTGTAGATCGCTAAGCAGGAAGCGTTAAGAAATGCGGTTGGTGTAGTCGAACGTCTTCGCGATCCAAATCGCCGAGCGTTCCGCGATCTCATCATGATCCGTCCCGTGATCCAATCACGATCCGTCCTGTGATCTCATCACGATCCATCCCGCGGACTCATCACGATCCGTCCCGCGATCTCATCATGATCCGTCCCACGATCTTATCACGATCCGTCTCGCAATCTTGATCACGGTCCTTCCGATCTAGTGTCGAAGGACGGCACCTCCGCGTTCAGCACACGTACAGCTTGATGACGATCTCCACCTTCTTGATCCAGCAAGAGGGAGCAGAGAGGTAGAAGAGTTCTCCGGCAGCATGACGGCACTCCGGAGATGGTGGTGGAGCTATTCCGGCAGGGCTTCGCCTAAGCACTGCAGAAATCCGATCTAGAGGAGAAACTATGCACTAGAGGAACGGGTAGCACGTGGCTGAAAATCTTGTGCCAAAACCCTAAAATCCTCTAGTATATATAGGAGGAGAGGAGGAGAGGAGGAGGAGGCTTGGCTGCCAAAAAGGAAGCCCTTGGGTCGGCCAAACCAAGGAGGGAGGAGTCCTCCTCCTCCACTCTTAGTAGGATTGGGACTCCTTCCTTGTTTGGCCCTTTTTTGCCTTTTTCCACCTTTTTCCTTTTGGGCTTTTCTTCCCAGCTGCATGGGCCTTGTGTGTGACTTCCACAAGCCCACAAAGGGCTGGTATTTACTCTCCCACAGCCTATATAGCCTCTTGGGTCGAAATACCCCTCCCGATGGTCCCCCGGTACACTACCGGCACTCCCGGTACACTACCGATGAGCCCGAAACTTTTCCGGCGACCAAAACAGGACTTCCTATATATCAATCTTTACCTCCAGACCATTCCAGAGCTCCTCGTGATGTCCGGGATCTCATCCAGGACTCCGAACAACCATCGGTCACCACCACACATAACTCTATATTACCAAAACGTCACCAAACCTTAAGTGTGCGGACCTTGCGGGTTCGAGAACTATGTAGACATGACCGAGACACCTGTACGGTCAATAACCAATAGCGGAACCTGGATGTCCATATTGGTTCCTACATATTCTACGAAGATCTTTATCGGTCGAACCTCTATGTCAAGGATTCAGTTAATCCCGTATGATGTTCCCTTTGTTCTTCGGTATGTTACTTGCCCGGGATTCGATCGTCGGTATCTCCATACCTAGTTCAACCTCGTTACCGGCAAGTCTCTTTACTCGTTCTGTAATACAAGATCCTGTGACTAACACTTAGTCACATTGCTTGCAAGGCTTGTTGTGATGTTGTATTACCGAGTGGGCCCTAAGATACCTCTCCGTCACACGGAGTAACAAATCCCAGTCTTGATCCATGCCAACCCAACAGACACCTTCGGAGATACCTGTAATGCACCTTTATAGTCACCCAGTTACGTTGCGACGTTTGATACACACAAGGCACTCTTCCGGTATCCGTGAGTTGCATGGTCAAAGGAACATATACTTGACATGCAGAAAACAGTAGCAATAAACTGACACGATCATATGCTACGTTTGTAGTTTGGGTCTTGTCCATCACACCATTCTCCTAATGATGTTATCCCATTATCAAATGACATCTCATGTCCATGGCTAGGAAACCTTATCCATCTTTGATCAATGAGCTAGTGTATTAGAGGCATACTAGGGACATGGTTTTGTCTATGTATCCACACATGCATCTAAGTCTCGGATCAATACAATTATAGCATGGATAATAAATGATTATCATGAACAAGGAAATATTATAATAAGTAATTTATTATTGCCTCTAGGGCATATTTCCAACAAGAGGTGGTCGCCCCCCTAGATCAATCTAGAGGGGGGGCGGCGGCCAAGGGAGGCAACTTGCCTCCCAAGTTAGGTGGAGGTGCCCCTCACCCCCTAGGGTTTCCAACCCTAGGCGGCATGGGCCCTTGGGGGGCGCACCATCCCACTAAGGGGCTGGTTCCCATGCAATTTCAGCCCATTAGGCCCTCTGGGGCAGGTGGACCCTCCCGGTGGACCCCCGGAACCCCTCCGGTGGTCCCAGTACAATACCGATAAACCCCGAAACCTTTCCGGCGACTAAAACCGGACTTCCCATATATAAATCTTCACCTCCAGACCATTCCGGAACTCCTCATGACGTCCGTGATCTCATCCGGGACACCTAACAACTTTCATTAACCACATACAATTCCCATTACAACTCTAGCGTCACCGAACCTTAAGTGTGTAGACCCTACGGGTTCGGGAACCATGTAGTCAGGACCGAGACACCTCTTCGGACAATAACCAATAGCGGGATCTGGATACCCATATTGACTCCCACATGTTCCACGATGATCTCATCGGACGAACCACGATGTCGGGGATTCAATTAATCCCGTATACAATTCCCTTTGTCCATTGGTATGTTACTTGCCCGAGATTTGATCGTCGGTATTCCTATACCTTGTTCAATCTCATTACCGGCAAGTATCTTTACTCATTCCGTAACACATGATCCCATGACTAACTCCTTAGTCATATCGAGCTCATTATGATGATGTATTACCGAGTGGGCCCAAAGATACCTCTCCGTCACACGGAGTGACAAATCCCAGTCTCGATTCGTGCCAACCCAACAGACATTTTTGGCGACACCTATAGTGCACCTTTATAGTCACCCAGTTATGTTGTGATGTTTGATACACCCAAAGCATTCCTACGGTATCCGGGAGTTGCACAATCTCATGGTCTAAGGAAATGATACTTGACATTAGAAAAGCACTAGCAAACGAACTACACGATCTTGTGCTATGCTTAGGATTGAGTCTTGTCCATCACATCATTCTCCTAATGATGTGATCTCGTTATCAACGACATCCAATGTCCATGGCCAGGAAACCATGACCATCTATTGATCAACGAGCTAGTCAACTAGAGGCTCACTAGGGACATGGTGTGGTCTATGTGTTCACGCATGTATTACGGTTTCCGGCTAATACAATTATAGCATGAACAAGGAAGTATAATAATAACCATTTTATTTTTGCCTCTAGGGCATATTTCCAACAATTTCTTCGCTTCCTAAGCCGACAATCTCATTGATGATGAGAGCTAGCCTAGAGTACATCTCAGCGACTCCTTCACCATCCTTCATCTTGAACTTGTCAAGGTGAATTTGAAGAACATCCAACTTGGATTCTCTCACAGATTCGGTACCTTCATGCATATCAATCAAAGTATCCCAAATCTCTTTTTAATTCTCAAGACGGCTAATTTTGTTGAATTCTTCGGGGCATAGGCAATTGAAGAGAATGTCACATGCTTGAGCATTTAGTTGCAACATCTTCAATTCATCCGCAGTCGCTTCGTGATCCGGTTCCCTTCCATCCGCAAAAAATTCACCCTGCAATCCAACACTAACAACAGCCCAAACGACAGGGTTATGACCAAGAACATGCATTTTCATTTTGTGCTTCCAACTAGCAAAACTAGTACCATCAAAGTACGGACCTCTACGGTGATAACTTCCCTCACTAGACGCCATACTTTCCTAGGTTGCGAAACCAATGCAATGGAGACCAAAGCTCTGATACCACTCGTAGGATCAAAAGTAGGTCTAGAGGGGGGAGGGGTGATTAGACTACTTGACCAAATAAAATCTAGCAGCATATTTTAGCATTCATAGCAAGTCAAGTACACCCTACACATGCATGTCTATGAGTATAGCAGCAGAAAGTAATAACAAGCATGAGTAGTAAAGGAAGGGTAGGAAGATTGAACGCAATTTGAAGACATGATCATTTTTTTCCATGGTTCCGATAGGTGGTGCTATCGTACACCCACGTTTGTGGAGTCTTCAATCCACAGAGGGTAACGGTCGCGAGAGTCCACGGAGGGCTCTACCCACGGTGGGTTCCACGAAGAAGCAACCTTGACTATACCATGATGGCCTACGTCCACGAAGGACTAGCCTAACTCGGGGTAGATCTTCACGAAGTAGGCGATCTCTTTGCCTTTACAAACTTCTTGGTTCACTCCACAACACGAAGTAGGAGGCTCCCTAGCGACACCTAAGCAATCTAGGAGGCACCACCCTCCAAAAGGTAATAGGCTCGATAATGTCGATGAACTCCTTACTCTTGTGCTTCAAGATGATAGACTCCTCAACACACAATCACTCTCTCAGAAATTTGGCTATGGTGGAAGAGATTGATTGGGTGGAAAGCAACTTGGGGAGGCTAGAGATCAAGATTGATATGTTTGGAATGGAATGGCATGATCTCAACACATGAGTAGGTGGCTCTCCCTTAGAAAATCTGATAGGATAGGTAGGGATCTGTTCTGAGTGCTTCCCTTGCGAGTGGGTGGTGGTGGAGGGGTATATATAGGCACGTCCAAAACTCCAACCGTTACACCTAATAAGTCAGACTCGATGACACAGATGTGTTAATCTCGGTGGTACCGAGTTGCCTCAAACGTAGCAACTTTTGAATCTTGGTGAGACCGATACATAAAACTCGGTTGCACCGATAAGGTGACCAAAGGTCAGATTGCCAGACTCACTGACGCCGATTCAACAAACTCGGTGGGACCGATTTTGTGAATTTGCGTAACATAAAGTTGGCAATCCAAACTCGGTGGCACCGAAGCAGAACCGGTTGCACCGAAGGATTAGGGTTTGGCTGAGTCTGTATGAGGCTGAGAATCGATGGCACCGAGTGGAAAGTGTCGGTTGCACCGATTTTGGATATTTGGCTTTGGACATACTTTTTATGAAAGAGCTTGTGGGTGTATGTGGTGACTATCACTTGTGCACATATGAGCATTTTGTTCACCAACAGTACCTTACCCCCTTTTGATAGTATTGGCTTTCCTATGGACTCAAAGTGATTTCTCACAAAGTAAAATGTAGAGTCCTCTTCGTTGAAGCTTTGCCAACCTATCTCCTTGCATCTTGGGGTATTTCACAATCCTTTTGCCAACTCATCATTGAACTTTTCCTGAAACATGCTTAGTGGAAACATTAGTTCCGTGACATACTCTTAGCACCACCATCTCCCATGCCCTACTCTTCCTCATCGCAGCCGGGATCCTGACCATTTCGATGGACGTGAGATCAATGATGGATCCGTCCTGGGAGGAGCCGGCAACTTCCACCATGACGCGGTTGCAACACCCACACCGGCGCATCATACGGAGTACTGGAGAATGAGACTCTGCCTCGCCAATGCCTACCGTCGCGAGGGCGGCCGGCGCCTCCCGCGACCGCGACCTCGCACGACGGGCACGGCATGCCATGTTTGCATCGGATGACGTCCATGATGCATCCTCAATCTCAACACGCCAATAGAGGGTTTGCGCTCTTGCCACCGCGTTCGGATGCCAAACGGATCGCACCGCCTCCGGTGATGCATCTATGGCACACCTGGCGGTTGATCCATGCGCAATTTGGGCGGACGCAATAGATTTCCGATGAAAGGAGTCCGAGTGCTGCCGTTGGACGACCGCGTCCGGGGAACGCAGAGCAAAATCCGGACAATTATTTCCTCCTTGGGGCCACGTGGAATGAGTTCGTGGTTGACGGATCTGAAGTTGTAGGACTTGGATCCGCTGCCCGCAATGGCGAAGAAGGCCAGAGATCGTCGGGCGGGAGCTTGGAGGCGGATTTGGGTGGAGAGAAGGGGAGTGGGTGGTTAGGGTTTTGTCTGGGAGGAATGGGAACGAATATATGTGCGGCCGGGTGGGTCATCGTGAGTTGGGTCCAACATGGCAGACGTACCCGGTCACATATGGGCCTCTCATATTCGCTTCATTTTTGAGTTAGATGTGAAGGGTGGGTGGGTGGGGGACAGTCCGAACGTTTGAGACCGGTTTAAGACGTCCGTCTTAATTGAGTTTTTCTGACCGTCACCAAGCTGTTCGTCAAGGCATTTTATGGGGGGAGGGGGAGGGTTGAGGCATTTCTTTGGATTGGATTTTTCTGACTGGTCATTAATCGAACCGTCTGTCCATACGTTTAGGAGGCTTTTAAGGCGTGCAGATCTAAATGTTTTTAGAAGACCGTTTACAACAATGGACGAGATGGATGATTAGGCATGTAAACTGCGCGGGTAATTTTTGTATTGTCGTTATTGTTGTTGTTGTTGAAAGGCAAGCGAAAGCCTGCGCTTTCTATTGACATATTTCGTTATTCTTGTGCTCGCCCGCTCCTGGTCCTTGGTCCCGACGATGGCCGTCTCTCACTGGTCTCTTGTCGATTGATGCATGATTCCTTTCCATTATTTCACCTCCGTTGTTTTCAACCCAGCGGTGGTGAGGTGATGTGATGTAGCTGCGCACGCCGCGGCACGGCACGGCACCGGCATCTCCATCCCTGTCGCCAACGGTCGGCCAAACTGGCCATATCTTCTCGTATCTCCCGCCACCACCGGCCATCTCATCCGTGCCACAAGTTGCGCAATTCTCACAAAATAATTCACAGACCTCTCACAGGAAATTCCAACGCCATGATGGTTCACGTATTAATACTACTATCCGTACCTGCCAACCTTTCCAGGGACCTACGTGTGGTGGGGGTCGTCCGGGCTGCCGCCGTTTTGCGGCCCGGCCGTTCCCAGCGTCACGAGTTGATCAATGGCTTCATTTGATTATTTTTTAAGCCGGTGGTTTGGACGTATCTTTGAGCTTGATGATTAGCGCTACTAGTTCCAGCTCCAGGGAGGGCCTGACGTGATTATTAAGCCGGGAAACCGTAAACAAGCATATCGGGTAGGCTTGATGAGCATCGCTCAACCAACCTTGAGCTCGTATTCGCTGTACTCGTTGAGAGTCGTTCGTTGTGGCAGACGATTTGCTGGGGAGGGCAACGTATGTACTCCAGCAATAGCATGACGGGTTCAAATACTAATATACTAGCTCGTGGAAAGAATGTTGTGCATATCCAAATCGAACGGAACCGAACCCGGCGTCATTCATCCCGTCATGATCTCATCCGTGTAGCAGCCCGCCTAGGCCTAGCGTGAACCCCGTTCGTTCATTCGTTCGTTCTTCATAATTCTTTTTTTTTTGAGGGAACGTTCTTCATAATTCAACGGTCCACCGAGACTATGACGCTGTCGAGTCTCGAATGCGGTGAAAAACCGCTCTCGAATGCATGTACGTGAACGTGAGCGCGTACACGTAGCACTTTCCAGAAAGTACGTGGAGCGGCCATGCCATGGCAGGACAAAAAATATACTGTGCTCCTACTCCCAATAGGGCCGCCGGCATAGATAACAGCGGAACAAAAAATGTGGAATCAAGTTGGTACACGCATCAGGCTGGAGTGTATCAGCAGCCTGATTACATGTCGCGGGTCGTCCTTATCCGGACGGGATGGGATGGGACGGTACGAACGGCGAGGCATGTGATGTGAAGACAGCTCAGCTCACCCTGCCCCTCTCTCTCTCTACCTGTCTGTCGAACACGACACGGGAGACACGCGCCCCGCGGTCCCAGCCCCCGGGTCCCAACCACCGTTGAGATCGGGTCCGGGGCCGGCGCCGGGCTCCGGAGACCGACCGACCGACGGAGCCAGGCGAGCGCGGGAGATCGGGATCGTCGTGTCGCGCTGGCCTTGCCTGTTGCGCGGAGTGGAGACGAGACGAGACGAGTCGAGTCGATCCCTGGTGCGTGACCCGCGATCTCTTTTCTCGCGTGATGACCGACGGACCGCTGCGCTCGCTCGCAAGCTGCAACGACAGTCCGTCGGCAATCTGCTGTTCTACTGTGCCCGCGCTGCCGTTCGGTGAACCTGATCGCGCGCTGGCCCGGCATCAGGTGTGGGCGTAGCGTAGCGTAGCCTCGATGCGATGCAAAGTGCCATGCCGCAGCCATCCACTCACAAACGGATGTACGGCGATGGCGATGGCGACGCGCACGCCCTGGCACGGCCCGGCCGCCCGCCGAAGAGTTGGGCGGCGTCTGATCTGGAGGTACGCGACCGCTGGAGGTGAAGCTGAATAGGTGATGACTCGGCTGCGACGCCTACAGAACAGCGAGTGCTAAAAAATGAACAGGGAGTGCTAAAAAAAGCAAGCCATCTTCCGGCCGACCGGTGGATCGGCTCCTCACGTTGTGCCTGCCTGCGCCAAGATTATCAATTGCGTCTTCCACGGAGCAACCTGCGCCAAGAAAATCTCGATTCTCCCTCCAACTTGGAATTCCCCGTCTTCCACGGAGCAATTATCAATTGCGTCATGTGCGAAACGAGAGGTGCATGCGATCATGGGTGTGCTCGTATGCACGGTTGGGCTGCATGTTTTCGCGATGCGGTGGCGAGCCGTAGTCCATGCGTAACTCGCACGCAGCTGTGAGGCTGGGGATTAGACACTCTTTGTCGTTTGAATTTTGGCAAGTACGTACTCCTTCTCTCCCCCCCCCCCTCTCTCTCTCCAGTGTTCATTGAATAGGAATAGCAAAAGTAGCCCATTCGTCCTGATTAGTGGAGTATTTTTCATGTTGAAGCAAAAAAAGTACGGCTACGGCACTTTGATCCAGTCGTCGAGTATACATGACAAGCACGTGTTACCAAATTAGTAACGATTATGGTATAAAGGGCTGGATGTATGTGCATGAATTTTAAGGATTATGTTATCACTTGTTTAAAAAACAGGCGAGTATCGCAAACAATGTTGAAGTAATAGTTTTTTTAAGGCAAACTAGAAGTAATAAGTTTTTTTTTAAAACACAGTACATACGCAAGCATTCATATATGCGCGTATACATTCATTCCTGTGAATGTAGACACACATTCTATCTCTATGAGCATCTTCGAAAGACTCAACCGACATACATCTTGACGTCTCGTCGTTGACAGGAACTTCTTCTTCCACTCTCCCACTGAATGTGCATCACTGTAAATCCTGAAATAAAACCAGGAATAATGCGAGCACCAGGATTTGAGCTCTTATGAATCGGGGATACCATTTTCTCTCTAACCATCCAACTATAGGTTGATTCACGATTGAAGTAATAAGTAATAAATACTCGAAGCAAACCGATTCCGATTCGATCTGATCGGGTCGGCCCACGTAAGTAGCTAGCGGGAAATTCACCCGATTTATGGGGAAGTTTTTTTTTAATTTTTGCTTCTGGCTTTTATATTTACTATTAATTTATTAAAATAATAATAAACTATTATCAAATTTATGAATTTTTTTCAACTTTGCAAACATTTTTGTAATTTTGTGAACTTGTTTTAAACCCACGAAAGTTTTCCCGTCTTTATTAACTTTTTTGAGTTATTTCCTTTTAGTATTGCTAAATTTTATAAATTCAAGAAGCTTTTTAAAAATTTCAAATTTATTAGTGATTTTTTTTCATGAACAAATTCAAACTCATGAATTTTTCTCAATTTTCATTATTATTTTTCAAATCTTGATTGTTTTTCCAATCCGTGACCTTACTTATTTTTTAAAAACAATTGTGCTTATTTTCTAATTCATAGATTATTTCCAAATTTTCCGTTTCTATTTAGATCTACCTTTTTCCAGAAGTCAACTATAAGATCTTGTAAATGTGCTTATAGAGGTGCTTAGAAATATAAATCGTGTTTTTTTGAAACACTAGTATCTATTTCTATAGGAGAAATGTCTAATTAAGCGTCTATCCTCTAAAAATAAGCATCGATGTTTAAATAAACATAGATATATTTATCTAATCATCTCTTCTAAATACCTTGCACTGTACTAGGTCTAAACGGTCAACAATTGACCGCTCAGCCACAAATGACTAAAGGAATCGATGAGCCAAGAGAGTGAAGGAAGCAACGACCGATGCGAGCGGGTGCGTTGAGCCGACCCAATTGTGTGGCTGCGTGAGTGCAAATTTTGCAAAGGGCCATGTGAAGGTGAGGTCTTATACGGCACGGTACACGCTGGGAGGAGCGACATCGCGCACCCCTGGCTCCCGAGCGTGCCCGTATGAGCCGGCCCATGTTAGTTTTTTATTTTTATATTTAAATAATTTGGGACTAAAAATAGTTCTGAAATTTTTAAAAATATGCATATTGAAATTAAATTAAGATATCATAATTTTTTTATGGTTTATTTTTTTTGGTGATTTCAAAAAATGTTCACAAATTCAAAAAATGCTATCAATTCCAAACAAATGTTCAGAAATTCACAAAATGTTCATGGTACAAGAGAATGTTCACGATTTGTAAAAACTATTCACGAAAAAAAATGGTCATGATTTCAAAAAATGTTAGCGGTTGAAGGGAATGTTCACGAATTTGAAAAATGGTACTATTTCGAAAAATTATTCTTGGATTAAAAAATGTTCGTGATATTAAAAAATATTCACGAATTTGTAAAAAAAGTCTCAACTTCGAAAAATTGACGTAAATTAAGAAAATGTTCACAATTTGTTCTAAAAAATCACAAATTGGAAAAAACAAAGAATAATAATGAAAAAAAATAGAAAACAAAACAAAACAAAAATAAAATAGAAGAAGAAACATAAAAGAAAAATGGAAAAGGAAATGGAAAACCGACTGAGGGAAAGTTCGTTCTATTCGTTCTAGAACCTTCCCAAAACCGAATTGGATGAAACCTGAAAGAATGGGCCGACCCATGCAAAAAAAAGCACCCTGGGGGGGCGTCTACTGGCGACCTATGTGCCAAATAGGGAGCTCCACGACGAATCCTTCCACGCCAAACATGTTCATGATTACTGAATTCAAAAAATGACCGTGATGAGCAAGCGCGTTGGGCCGACCCAAGTACATGGTTGCGTGAGTGCCAATTCTGCAAAGGGGCTCGTGAAGTGCGGTTTAGGAGGACTCTCAAAGCCGTGCACATCTCTCTACTAACTATACGCAGCTAGTTTGATAAAAAACTAGACGCAACTAGTCAAGGCCTATATTCTCGCCTATAAAGCCCAAGGTAAATCAAATTGAACATCCAAAGAACAAGCGATAATGATAAGATCAAGATCCTTAGGCCTATTCCCGGTACAACAACACACTCAAGGTTAGTTGGCTACTAAGAGGTTAACAACTCCCTCATAAGCGTTAACCTCTCCCCTGATTTGCTCTTCAATTACTCCCTCCAATCTAGTCTAGATCCATCCGTTTGAACGATAAGTAATATGGTTCGGAAGAAGTAGCTTATTTTCATTCTCATCTTGGAGAGCGAACAATTAGTCAAAATTGGATTGTATATTAATGAAGTCCATGAATTCCTTCATTTTGGGCCCGTGGGACTGGGGGTATCCAGACTCGTCTGCCTGCGGCCCTGAACGCGACATGTGTAGCGGCTCCCGCGAGTTTCCACACTGAGCCTCAGGAATCCTACCCTCGCGAGGGTCCCCGCCCCGCGAGGCGCGTGCTCGCGAGCATCGTCAGGTGTCATGGAGAGTTCCCTCTTGAAGCCACCCCCTAGGGCCTTGCTGTGGGGCCCCCTCTTGAAGCCATCTATAGGGATCTATGCGAGAGTGTCAAGGAAAGCACGAAGGGGTCGCACGTCCCTGTCCCCCTTCACGTGGGTGACGCACCCCGCACTGGGCGGCCCACAGAGTCGTATCAGTGGGTGCAGACCGAGAAGCTTTCCTCTTTGATGATAAGGGAGCAGCGCCAGCTCGCGGGTTCCCAAAGCAACCCCCAAAGGTTGCCCTTTCGATGCAAGAGGACCCGGACCAAGGGATCGGTAGGACGGAGGTCGTCCTCGAGCCCACAGGCACGTCACAGCAAGGAGCTTTAGCAGGGGAAGACCACCTTTTGTCAAGATAGGCTATGATCCTGCCCCCCTTCAAACTGGCTGTTGTGGCAACCCTTCCCGCCTGATATTTTCGGGGATGAGGACCAGGGCCAATATAAGGAGGGAACCGGCTACCGTAGAAAGGGGAGAGACCTTTGGTTGGAAAGAGCAGGCCTCGTACTCATCTTGTTCCCCAAGCAATCCACCAAGCACGAGTAGGATCTTACATCGCGAGGTGGCCCGAACCTGGGTAAACTATGTGTGTGTTCCTTGTTCATCTTCCTTAGCGCGAGCCATCATTTGATCATCGTGAGGCAGTGGAGTAGAGTAGGGAAGGAAAGCGAGCGTACCGCAGAGTTTGAACCTTCTTGGGTCTGTGGAGCCCCAATTCCGACATTTGGTGTGCCAAGTAGGGGAGCGCTGCCGCTTTCCACCTCCATTTCGAAACCAAGTTCATCAACCCCATGGTCGACACTCGTAGTGTGCGCAGGGCAGCCCGGGTTGTTCAGGCCGCACCCGTAGGACGTGATGGTCGTCACCACTCCGCCGGTGCCGAGGCTGTCACGACAACCGACCCTGCTACCCGCGAGCAGCAAGATCCTCTACGCCCCCTTCCGTGTAGAGGGAGGGCCGCACCGCCATGGCCTCCTCCTCCCACACCCATCTCCAGCAGGTCAACGCGCAGGTGGCGCTGCTCATGTCCCGCGAGCTACTCCGCTACCACCCCGCGAAGGCCGGCTACGACGCATGGCTGGGCCGCATCACGGAGCTCGTCACCGCTGCCGGGGAGGATCCCGCGCCTTCACGTTTGTTCCGCCCTTAACCGTCCAGCCTAGGGGACATGGCTCACGGGGCGCCTCCGCCCCCTCCCAGGCGCCCCTCCCCTGCACGGCGGCCCGGTCGATTCCCGGCGTGACACGCACCTGCACGACCAGCCTCATGAAGCTCCCCTGCTGGCCCAGGACGAGGTCAGCTGCCAGATCATCCGTCATGCGCCACCCGACGCGCGTGAGGTACTTGAGGAGCAGCTCAGCATCAAGACTGGGTCGCCCAGGATGTGGCCACGGCTGGACGCCAGAACCGGGCCACCCTCGCACGCAGCGGCCCTGCGAGCTCCGTGGGCTGCCGGGCCTTCACATGGGAGCTGCACAGGGGGGGGGGGTTGCCCTGCGAAGTTCAAGCCTGATCTACCGCAGTGTTACGACGGCTCCCTCGACCCCACAGAGTTCCTCTAGCTTTACGCGGTGAGTGTCGAGGTGGTGAGCGGTGACGACAAGGTCATGGAAAACTGGCTCCCAATGCCCCTCAAGGACGGCACGCGGTCTTATCCTGAACCTGCCCGAGTACTCCGTCTCTTCATGAAGCGACCTCTGCGAGCTGCTCGTCGCCAACTTCAAGGGCACGCACGAACGCCCCCTCACCATCAACGACCTGCAACGCGTGAACCAGCGTCCTGGGGAGACCCTGCGCAAGTACATCCAGTGGTTCAGCCAGGTGTTCAACAAGATCCGGCGCGCTACGGATGAAGTTTTCATCACATTGTTCTCCAGCGGCGTCAAGGACCTCAAGATGTGGGAAAAGCTCGTCATCAACGGCAACTTGAGCTAGGCCCTAGACTGTTCAGCATCGGTGAGGGAGTCCTGGATTAGGGGGTCCCTGGATATCTGACCTGTTGTTCATGGGCCGGATTATATGGACTACTTACCGAACACTGGACGGTTTGAAGGCCCAGTTTCTAGGATGGAAGATTCGAGTAACACGGCTTACGCTCCATGTTTGATGTAGTAATAGGCATGTTTATCTCTTCGGCATGTAACCGACCATGTGTAAACCCTAGGCCTCCTCGGCATCTATATAAGCCGGAGGGTTTTAGGGTATAGGGGGGGATAACTCATCTAGGGTTAGACATACGATCTCGGGGTAGGTCAACTCTGTATTCCCATACACCATCAATACAACCAAGCAGGACATAGGGTATTACCTCCATTGGAGGGCCCGAACCTGGGTAAACTTGTGTCCCCTTCGTCTCCTGTTACCGTCGATACTAGTCTCACAGTTCGGGACCCCCTACCCGAGATCCGCCGGTTTTGACACCGACATTGGTGCTTTCATTGAGAGTTCCACTGTGAGCGAGATGGAATCGACGCCTCGCTTGGTCATCAACGAAGAGGTCCGCAACATGGACGTTTTCGTCCCCAAGCAGATCTCCGCCTTCGGCAGCGTGGTGTTACATGCTGATTCCACCGGCCATCTAGGTCATGTGGAGAACTTCGCCCCGATTAGGAAGTTAGACTCAGAAACCTAGAGTTTTTCGTCGACTCACGAGGCAACTTGTCACTAATCGGGCTCACGGCTTCGCCCGTAGACCCCAAGGACTCTGAGGCCTTAACCTCAAGCCCCTTCGTCAGACATGCCATTGGGTTCACCCATGGCAGCAGTCCGATCTCTTATCCCGGTGTGGCCATCAAGCCATATGACCGGACATGTGTTCCTACCGAACACTCCCCTTGGGTGGGCTTCATGGAGGTTAACCCCACGAGTTCTGAACACTAGATCCGATTGGGCCCTCAGCGGTCGACGAGGCCTTGGAGCAATTCTCATCGATGAAGATCACCGACACTCTAGCCCCGATCTATGTCCGGCCCGGTTACAGTTTGGGCAAGGATGGATTTTTCGACCCACCCACCACCCACTTGATAGCCATCATCGAAGACTTAACCGACGTGCTAGACTACGCCTCCGAGGAGGAAGAATACATGTATGAAGAGGACCGTGATCCCACCCTAGTTAACACCGGGAGTTGGACCGCCAATTCTACATACGATGTTTACATGGTGGATACTCCTGCCACCAACGGCCACGATACGCCTCGCAACGACGGTGATAAATCGGGTGGCGCGCCATCAAGGCGACGGAAATCGCATAAGCGGTCCAAAAGAAAAAATGGCAGGGAAGCTATTATCAGCAACGGGGACGATAATACCCCCGCCGATCATGGCAATCCCGATATCCCCGAGCACTCGTTTGAGGGTCCGGAAGAGCCTGAGGACCAGAACGACCCCGATATCGTCAATGACCCTGAGGGTGATGATTACCTTCCACGGTTGAGGAGGAGGACTTAGCAGAAGCCGATGACTTGTACATCCCTGATAACCTCAAGGATCAAGAAGAAATCAGGCAGCGGATCATAGCAACAGTTCGCAACCTAAAGGCCAAGGGGCGGCAACTCAAAGCCAAACAGGCCGACCTCACTGATCGATGGACGAAAGTCCTCTCAGCCAAGGAAGTATACGACACCGGTCTATCAAACCATCCCAAAATCTACCCTCGGAGAGGACTCCTGGCACAATTCGATGATGAGCTCACTGACACTCCGTCTCCGCATCATACCCCATATGACAAGCCGGACCACCCTCCTCGTGGGGGCAACAGATCGGCCAAAGACATCGGTTATGTCACGACGATGCCCCGAAGACAGGGTAAGGAGCCGTTCGAACACAATGACATGTTCGACCCATGCGACGACTTAAATCATAGAGCAGGCCGTACAAGATCCATCTACGGTTCAAGAGATTACTCACCGGACAGACGGGGAGAGTATAGACCATGGTTCGACCCAAACCATAGAGGCCGGGAACGCAACCGGCCCCATACAGACACCTAGTATAGGCGGGACATAGCTTAGGTCAGAGGCACCGCTCACCCACTGTGCATCACAGATGAAGTAATGCGACATCAGTTCCCTGAAGGGTTTAAACTCGTAAATATAGAACAATATGACGGGACCACTGACCCAACTGTATGGATCGAGGACTTCCTCCTCCATATCCATATGACACGAGGAGACGATCTCCATGCCATCAAATACTTACCTCTTAAACTTAAGGGCCAGCTCGGCACTGGTTAAACAACCTCCCCGAAAACTCCATAGGATGTTGGGAAGACTTGGAAGACGCGTTTTGCTCTAACTTCCAGGGGACCTATGTCCGCCTGCCGGACTCTTCTGACCTCAGTAACATCGTCCAGAAGCCCGGCGAGTCCGCCCGACAGTTCCGGAACCGATTCTTAACTAAGAAGAACCAAATTGTCGATTGACCGGACGTCGAGGCCATTGCCTCCTTCCGGCACAATATTCGGGACGAATGGCTGGCCCGCCAGCTAGGCCAGGACAAGCCTCGGACTATGCCCGCCTTTACCTCCCTCATGACCTGCTTTTGCGTGGGCGAAGATAACTGGCTGGCAAGACGCAGCCACAATTCTGAAGATCCTGTGGCACCTGAAGCCCAGGATGGCAAATCAAATCCGAAGTGCAATAAGAACAAACGCTGACACAACAACAACGACGCGGTGACACGGTGGTTAATGCCAGATTCCGCAACTCCCAACCTGGGCAGCGGAAGAAGCCCCCTAAAGGCAACCGTGATGGACCCACTCAGCTTGAGAAGATCCTGGACAGGACTTGCCAAATTCATGGAACTTTGGAAAAGCCAGCCAATCACACACACCGTAACTATTGGGTGTTTAAATTGGCCGGCAAAATACAACCCGAAGACCAGGGCAAGAACTCGCGCAACGAGGACGAAGAAGAGCCTCAACATCCAATAGGCGGCGGTCATAAGAAATTCCCTCCCGAAGTCAAAACGGTGAATATGATATGCACCACCCACATACCTAAGAAAGAGAGGAAGCGGGCCCTTCGGGAGGTCTATGCCGTAGAGTCTGTAGCTCCGAAGTATAACCCATGGTCAGCATACCCGATCACCTTTGACCGGCACGACCATCCGACCAGTATCAGTCACGGGGGCTCGGCTGCCGTCGTCCTAGATCCCACTATACATGGGTATCACCTCATTAAAGTCCTAATGGACGGAGGAAGTAGCCTCAATCTGATTTACTCACACACGGTGAAAAAGATGGGTATAGAACCATCAAGGATCAAGCCCAACAACACTACCTTCAAGGGAGTGATCCCAGGTGTTGAGGCCCGATGTACGGGCTCTGTAACCCTAGAGGTTATGTTCGGCTCGCCTGATAACTTCCGCAGCGAGGATTTGGTCTTCGACATTGTGCCCTTTCGTAGCGGCTATCACACGCTGCTCGGCCGGACCGCGTTTGCTCGGTTCAACGCAGTCCTGCATTACACATACCTCAAGCTCAAGATGTCGGGCCCCAAGGGGGTCATCATTGTCAATGACAATACAGAGCAGTCCCTTAGAACGGAGGAACATGCACTGGCATTGGCGGCCGAATTCAGGTACCAGGACGACCGACAAACTTTGGCATTCGCCATAAAGGCACGGAAGGCCAGGAAGCGAGTTCAGGTTCAGACCGAACACTCCGACCCTCCTCCCCCCCTCAATAGGGACTCGCCCCCCACCGCACAACCTCAGGACCAGCAAAGTATGTGACAAGGAGGCACAACTTCGCACTTAAAATTCCATGGGTAGCGGTGGGGAACCCACGATAGGCGTTCGGTTGTTCCGAACCGTTACCATCAACACGTCTTCAGACAAACTGCAGGCACTCCTAAAAGAGCCTGCCCATGGCGTAAGCTCACCTTTAACAGTGCGGCCTCTCAAGATTTTGTTCGCAAAATCCGCCCGCACGAACACCCATCAAGGTACATCCAAAAGCAGGAGTCAACTAGCAACAGGGCATATCGAAGGCATCTGGTCACCAATTGAAGACCCCTGGTACAACAGCTCCCGTAGGACTTTATTTTTTATCACATACTTGTAAACAACTGCTTCGGCAATCCGAGTTATAAGAGTTGTTGAGGAAATGTGAAATTGCATGGCGCAAGCACGCCTTATTTGTCCTGTTTTCGACACATACTTTATTCGTCCCTCCCTATTCTCGTGAACCTATTTGGTATGACTTGAGGTCACCGGCTAATAGACCAAGGGCTCGATCTCAAACACAAATCGCCTTAACCATTGTGTGTCTGGCGTCCTGGCATTCACTTTATATGCATTAGTTCCAAACTATGTCTTTGGTCATTAAGTTGGGTTGCCCGGCTCCTGTGCTTGCCCCTTTATGTTCCGCTCGTTTGGCTAAAAGGGCAAAGGGAGCACCCTTGCGATTGTGCTTGCGGATAGTCCAGTGAAGCACCTTAGGGGAGAAAGCCGAAAACGGATTGTCATAGTATGCGCGACCTAATCTGTGAACCCCAAGTTAGAAGTATTACAATTCAACCCTCGTAAGCGGTTATTCTGCGTTATACGAGGAATTTCCCCGTTGTGCAAACACTATGATGTTGGCTTCGGCCCCGGCTCGTCCGAACATCGCAAAAACTTCGGTGGCTAATCATACGCTTCCCACAGTCCTTTTCGCGCCCCTTTGGTTAAGTGAAAGAAATAAAGCATAATAGTCCGATTGTTTGGTATGCCACACTAAACCGCCTTTGGGTTCCTATAATTTGGCTCAGGAACACAGTGCATTGGCATAGACACCCCATGTAGTATCTACGTGGGGGCTGAAGCCGACGACTCGCATCTTTGAGTATCAAACAACCATACAAGAGTTATGAAGGAAAGCAAAAACCATATAAGAGCGAATACTAATATCATTGAAAGTTATAAACAAGTCTTCGGACATATTACAAGCTCATTCAAATATTTTTTCGCCTGAACACTGTGACACTATCACCCGTGCACTCTCCATCACTCCATCGAAGTAAAGCTCGGGGCGTCGGTGCTCCTTTCCGGGCGGCGGTGGATTGGTGGCGACCTTCATCGGATTGAGTCCCGGCCAGTGCACTTTGGCCTTGGCAAGGGCCATCCGAACTCCTTCGATGCAGGAGGAGCGCTTAACGGCGTTGAGGCGGGGCGTCGCATCAATCAGTCATTGTACCAAGCCGAAGTAGCTTCCTGAGAGTGGCTCGCCAGGCCATAGGTGGATGCAGAGGTCCTTGATGGCCGGCTCCGCCATCCGGTGCATCTCTATCAGCTGTTTCAGCTGCTCCACCATAAGAGGAGGACGCTCGGGGGCTCCGAACTATGTCCAGAACGTCCGAGCTTCATCTTCCTCTCCTCGCGAGGCAAGCAGCTGATTGGCGTCCGCCACGCTCTTTTGAAGATCGGCGGCCGCGCCTGAGGGTCGCCACACCCGGGTCAGCAATTCGAATTTGCTATCTCCAAACACGCACTTTAGGGAGTACGACTTACCATCGACTATCTCCTTGGCTTGGCAAACTTGTTCCTTGAAGAACCGTCTGTCCACCCGCTCCTTCTGGAAATCGGACTTCACAGTGGACAGTTCTACCGAGATCGCCGTATTCTTTTGCTCCAAGGACTCGCATTTGTTGCTGGCGTCCTTGAGCTCATCCTGTATCTCTGCCACACCAGCCTGGTGTTTATCACTGATGGCTTGTAGGGAGGATAGTGTGGTTTCCGCTTCTTTGGCCGCCGTCTTTTCCATGGCCGCTTCATCTTTGGCACGTTGAAGCTCGGCCTTGAGTTTTTCAATCTCTTTCGACGAAGCTGCATCACGACGCTACTTCATTAGGAATCTGCATTGACAGTATTCGGGAGAAAGTATCCAAATGTAGTTCGGACTTACCCTGCGCCTCGTTGAACCTCTTGTTTAGGGCTTCCACCTCATCCTCGGAGCACTTGAGCTTTCGATTTAGCTCGTCCATCTCGGCACCATTTTTGGCCTCCGCTGATGATGAAGCCTACATTACACAATGCATACATTACATCAGCACTCACTTCCCCAAATTAAAGTTATGACCCCTAGGTGAGCTTCTCCATCTCACCTAGGGCTTGAGGGCTGCCATGTCTACAATACGGATAAATAAAAATACTTAACAAAATTCCGAGTGACTTACTTGAAAGCCCGCAAGGAGACCTTTGAAGGCCTCCTTCAGTCCATTGTCAACGGACTGGATGCTTTGTAGTACCGCACCCATAAGGGTGCAATGATCCTCGGGGATGGAGTTGCTCGTTAGAGCCTCCTCCATGGCCGACCACCTATTGGTCGGCGGTGCCGGGGATGATCGGATTTCCCGATCACCCACCAGGGATTGGACCGGTGCCTCTAGAGGCATAGAGCGCTCCGGAGATGTCCTTCGGGGGACTGATGGGCCGTCCATCCAGCCTCCTCGTTGTCCGGACGGGGGATTGCCCCCTGGTCTTCGATGGCCGAAGCGTTAGCCTCGGGCATGGTAATATCTCCCTCGCGCCCTGCATCCGCCTCCATTGGAGTAGGCTAGGACAACACCTCCATGACGTCCTTCGTAGCACCTGGAGTGGTGGGGTGCGAGGCATCCTCACTCTCCGCTAGTTCGGCGGGCAGGGTCTCCCCATCCGATACCACCTCGGTGGGAATGACGCGCGAGGGGCTATAGGACCAATAGCCTGCATGCCAGCAAACTCTAAATTCACTAGTTATAGGAAGGAGGGTCTTCGAATCCTAACCTTGATGGAGGGGGCTTGACCCTGAGGCTCCTTCGGGGAACCTCCTCGGCATCTTCGGACGCGAAGCTCGAGTCCGAGCTGTCGTCGGACAAGATCATCCGCACTTGTCGTGCGCTCTTCGGGGCAGGAGAGGCTGCCTTCCCCGGGGCATCCGAAGTCACCGCTCTCTTCTTGGTGCGAGGGAGATTGCCTCCTCCCTCGCTCTCAACCTCCTCCTCCTCTTCTTCCTCCTCTTCGGCCTCCTCTGGATTCGAGGAGGCGGGCGTGTTTTCGGAAGAAGCATTAGGCCGATCCTTGAGCGAAGGCCAGCCTGGCCTGGTTTCTTCTTATTCTCCTTCTTCGTGGGAGCCTCGTAGGGCTTCTCCACGAGCTTCTTGGCTAATAGACCAATCCTCTTGTCTTCGGGCTGAGGAACCGGGCTGCTGATATTGATGGCTTTCTTCAGCCATCTCTGCATAAACATATCGGACACAGGGTTATGGACCTTCTATGTATAGATACAATAAGACTTGGATGAGTCATACCTCGGAGTTCGGCTTGGCGGCATGTAGGCCCTTGTACTCCTCCTCGGCTGGCCATCTCTTCATTGATTTGAAGAATGCCTTCCATAGCTTCTCCTTCATGGTGCAGAAGAGTTTCCGGACTGTGGGCTCGGCATCAAGTTTCCGAGCCCACATGGGAGTGTCCCGGCGCTGGCAGGGGAGGATGCATCTTCGGAACATTACCTGGACCACATCGGCCAGCTTGGTGCCTTTTTCGACCAAGGAGCGGATCCGCCTTTGTAGATCGGCCACCTCCTTGCTCGACCCCCAAACGAGACCCTTCTCGATCCATGAAGCTAGTCTAGTCGGAGGACCGGATTTGAATGCGGCAGCGGGGTGCATACCTTGTTCCTTTGGTTCGGTGATATAGAACCACTCTTTCTGCCACCCCTTGATGGTGTCGATGAGGGTGCCCGCTGGCCACTCGATGCGCATGAGTTTGCCGATGACGGCACCACCGTAGTCAGCGTGCTTGCCACCGATGCACTTCGGTTTGATGTTGAAAACCTGCAGCTAGAGCCTGAAGTGCGGCTTGATGTGTAGGAATGCCTCCCAGAAGAGGATGAAGGTGGAGAGGTGCATGATGGAGTTCGGCGGGAGGTCGTGGAAGTCGAGGCCATAAGGGAACATTAAACCCCCGACGAAGGGGTGGAGCGCAAAGCTCAACCCCGTGATGAAGTGGGGGTGAACACCACCCACTCGCCTGGCTTGGGGTGGGGATTGCTTGTCCTTTCTCCGCCGTGCAATGAGGGATGTTGGTGGGAAGATAACCGGCCTTGAGGTCGATTATGTCTTGGTTGTTGACCGTGGAAACTTCCCACTGGCCATTGGAGCCTGCCATTGTTGGGCTCAGAAGCGGGGGTGGAGAAACTTGGATCTGTGCTCTGGAGGCGCATGTGAGTAGGAGGCGGAGAAGTTGCGTGGAGAGCGTGAGGGGCCTTGGGGTTTTCTTTCCCCTTTTATGACGTCTGTCAATTCAGGATCCCCTTGCCACGCCGTGAATCCCTCCACTTCCCGAGACGTGGAGCCGTTGCAGGCGCATGATTAAGTATATCCCGTGTAAAACGGGACACGATTGACACGTTGATAGATCATGTGGATGGAATGGCCGCGAACCACTCATCAAGTACCTGTAACTGGCCTATCGGTCATGGTGGGCTGTGACCTTTCATTAGAAAGGTCGTCAGGAAATATTGCCATTTCCCCCCCTGATGATTGCCCTTTGAAGCTAACTTATCTCATAGGATTCGGATGTGCCACTATGCGGAAAACTACTTATCATCAGAGGCCGAACTATAGTTTGGCAGAAGGGAACTCACCTCACAAGCCGAAGACTCTATTCGCGAAACCATTGAAGCTGAAGCCCTTGGCATTGGAGGCAAGTTCAGGGGCTACTGAGGGAGTCCTGGATTAGGGGGTCCCCGGATATCCGACCTGTTGTTCATGGGCCGGATTATATGGACTACTTACCGAACACTGGACGGTTTGAAGGCCCAGTTTCTAGGATGGAAGCTTCGAGGAACATGGCTTGAGCTCCATGTTTGATGTAGTAATAGGCATGTTTATCTCTTTGGCATGTAACCGACCATGTGTAAACCCTAGGCCTCCTCGACATCTATATAAGCCGGAGGGTTTTAGGGTACAGGGGGAGGATAACTCATCTAGGGTTAGACATACGATCTCGAGGTAGATCAACTTTGTATTCCCATACACCATCAATACAATCAAACAGGACGTAGGGTATTACCTCCATTGGAGGGCCCGAACCTGCGTAAACTTGTGTCCCCTTCGTCTCCTATTACCGTTGATCCTAGTCTCATAGTTCGGGACCCCCTACCCAAGATCCGTCGGTTTTGACCTGACAATCGCCAATAAATGTGCCAAGGCCGAGGAGGGCCGCATGCTCATCCACGACGACCCTGACACTGCACCAAATGATGACAAAGCCAAGGGCAAGGAGGTCAAGCGCAAGGGCCCTATGTGCTTGCGACGGAGCCTGAGCAAAAGCGCTGTCATGACCACGGCATGCCCGAGAAGGGCCACAGCCCGTTTTGCATCTACCACGACACGCGCACCCACAACACTGAAGACCGCGAGGAACTCAAGATCCTACGAGACGAGCGGGTTGGCCGGCTCCCGTAAAGCAACAACCGCAACGCTGGTCACGGAAGCGGCAGCAGCCACCGCGGTGGCAAGCGGGATAGTCGTGGCGGCAACCCAGGCCAGGGCTGGTGCGAGCAGTCCCGGGACGATGGCTCGCACGACCATCCCCATGAGGCGCGTCGTCGGGATAACGTTGCGCTCCCACCACTACCACCATCACCAAGGAGGAACGATGACAACCAGTGCGATGAGGGGGCTGGGGGCTACCAGGAGCCTCGTGCAGTGGCCTACATTCTTGGCGTAACCCATGCCCCTTCATCAAACCGTCGGTTCAAGCAATTCGCTCACGAGGTGAACGCCGCCCTCCCAAGGCTGGAGCACAGAAAGTCCCTCAAGTGGTCCCAGTATACTATCTCTTTTGACGCCAGGGATAGACTCAAGTCCAAGGCAGTCGCAGGCGTGCTTCACATGATGTGCACCCCAACCATTAACAACGTCCTGTTCACCAAGACCCTCATCGACGTAGGCACAATCTTCAACGTGCTCTCTGTGGAGACCTTCGAGATGCTCCAAGTGCCCTATGACCAACTGATGCCGACCAGACTGTTCTCTGGGGTGACCAATGGCTCCACCACTCTGCTGGCAGATCCGCCTCCCGGTCACCTTTGGTATGCGCAACAACTACCACACCGAGCTCATCGACTTTGACGTGGCGCACATCGGCCTCCTGTACAACACGATCTTGGGCTATCCCATGCTCGCCAAGTTCATGGCAGTGACGCACCACGGCTACAATGTCCTCAAGATGCCGGGATGTAGTGGCATCTTCACCCTACGTCCTTCTTGATTGTATTGATGATGTATAGGTTACAAAGTCAATCTACCTCGAGATCAAAGAGCTAAACCCTAGATGAGTTATTGTTCATCTACAACCTAAAACCCTCCGGCTTATATAGACTCCGGGGGTACCTAGGGTTTATCCATGGTCGGTTACATGCCGAAGAGATAACCATGCCTATTTGCTACATCAAACATGGAGGATAAGCCACAATTCCTGAAGCTTCCTTCCTGGAGACAGGGCCTTCGATCGATCAATGTTTGGCAAGCGGCCCATACAGTCCGGGCTATAATAAATAGGTCGGCCTCCCGAGGACCCCTTAATGAAGGACTCCCTCAGTAGCCCCCGAACTTGCCTACAACGCCAAGGGTCTTAGCTTCAGTCGCTTCGTGTAATTAGAGTCTTCGGCTTGCGAGGTGAGTTCTTCCCAATGAATTTAGTTTCGGCCTCCGACGACTTGTAGTTTTCCGAATAGTGGCATGTCCAGACACCGTGAATAGGTCGGCCTGAGGGCCAAACGTCAAGGGGTAAAACAACGTACCCTGACGACCTTTTTGATGAAAGGCCACCACGACCGCTAGGCCAGTTACAAAAACTCGATTCGCGGTTCGAGTCCGTTTCAATCAACACGATCTATCAATGCACAGACCGTGCCCCATTTTATACGGGATATGTTTAATCATGCGTGCGCAACGACATGCACGTCTCGGGAAGCGTAGGGATCCACGAGGCAACAGAGGGATGCCAAATAGCGATAGGCCTCATAAAAGGGAAAGAAAACCCCATGGCCTAACCACACCTCTCATTCGCCTCCTCTGCTTCCTCATTCCTCCGAGTCTCCAAAGCACAGATCTACGTTTTCCACTCTTCCCCCTTCGAGATCATCCATGGCAGGCTCCAATGGCAAGTGGGAGGCCTCCTCGGTCATCGACCGGGACATCCAAGACCTCAAGAGGGCCGGCTACCTTCCCGCAAACATCCCTCACCGTGCGCCGGAGGTGGGCCAAGTGATCCCCACTCCCAAGCCAGGTGAAAGGGTGGTCTTCATCCCCCACTTCATCCGGGGACCGAGCTTGCCGCTCCACCCCTTTGTTAGTGGGCTTATGTTCTTCTACGACCTCGACTTCCACGACCTCCCACCAAACTCCTTCATGCATATATCGGCTTTCATCCTTGTCTGCGATGCGTTCCAGCAGGTCGAGCCACACTTTGGGCTCTGGCTCAAAGTGTTCAACGTCAAGCCGAAGTGCATCGGCAGCAAACACACAGACTGCGGCGGAGCTATCATCGGCAAGCTCACCCGCGTTGTATGGCCATCCGACACCTTCATCGACACCATCAAGGTATGGCAGAAGGAGTGGTTTTACATCACTGAGACACAGGAGGAAGGCCAGATTGCCCCCGCCGAATTCAGATCCGGTCCTCCCACTAGATTAACTTCATGGCTCCATAAGTGCCTCAGCTAGGGACCAAATAAGGAAGCGAGTGACCTGCAGAAGCGCATCGGCTCTATGATCGACAACGACATTGCGCTGACCAACGTGGTCGAGGTTATGCTCCGGTGGCGCATCCTCCCCTGCTAGCGCCGGGATACTCCACTGTGGGCTCGTCAGCTCAACGACGCGCCCACAATTCTGCACCTCTTCCGCACTACACGAGAGAAGCTGTGGAAGGCGCTTTTCAAGTCACAAGAGGATTGGCCATCCGAAGAGGAAGATCGAGGCCTGCATGCCGCCAAGCACGCTTCCAAGATACTGTATAATTTTGCTTGATCGGCTTTGTCCTTCATAGAGAAGATCTTTAACATCTTTTTCGATCACTTTGCAGAAATGGTTGAGCAAAGCCACAGATATCGACTGCTCGGCACCTCAGCCCGAAGACCCCAGGTCCGGGTTGTTAGCGGAGATGCTCGTGGAGGCGCCTTACGAGGCGCCTCCGAAGAAAGAGAAGAAGAAGAAACCAGGCTGAGAAGGCCTACGCATCAGGGATCATCCAAAGGCTATGTCTGAAGGAACCCATGCCTCCTCGAATCAAGAGGAGCATGAGGGTGAGGACGAAGACGAGGGGGAGGGCGATTTCCCCCTCGCAAGAAAGAGAGCGGCGTCATCAGACGCCGTGGAGGTGGTACCCTCTCCTGTCCCGAAGAGGGCGCGTCGGTCATAGGTAATCCTTTCCGATGATAGTTCAGACTCGAATACTGAGTCCGATGACTTTGAGAGGGATCCACAGAGGAGCTTAAGGGTCAAGCCCCCTGGTCGAAGGTGAGAATCCGAAGACTCCTTTATTTGTCATGGATGAGTTTATAGTTTAATAATGTGCGGGCATTTATTAAATTTGTAGCCCCCTACGCGTGCTCCCCACCGACCAAGTGTCGGACGGGGAGACCTCGCCCGCCGAACTAGCGGAGAGCGGGAATGTGTCGCATCCCACCCCTCCGGGCATCGCGAAGGACTCCGCGAAGGTGTCGTCCCAGAATACTCCCATGGAGCTGGGCAGTAGCAGCGGGGGAGACGACATCATGGCCGAGGCTAATGCCTCAGTCACCGAAGACCGGGGGAGCTTCCTCGCCCGGATACTGAGGAGGCCAGACGAGTGGCCACTCAGTCCCCTCTAAGGGCATCTCTGGAGTGTACCACGCCTCCGGAGGCAATGGTTCAAACCCCGGTTGGTGATCGGGTTATACGATCACCACCGGCGCCACCAACCAATGGGTGGCGGGTCATGGAGGAGGCTTTGTCCAGCACCTCCATCACTGAGGAGCATCACACCCTTATGGGTGCGGTATTGCAGAGCATTCAGTCCGTCAACAACGGACTAAAGGAGGCCTTCAAGGGTCTCCTGACGGGTTTTCAAGTAAGCCATGTGACACTCTTCTGTGCAAAAATGTTTATTTATTTTTATGATTATATACATGGCAGCCCCCGAGCCCTAGGTAAGTTTGAAAAAACTTACCTAGGGGTCACTCACAGATCCGTTTCCGAACTACATACAAAAATGTGTGTTCAGAACGTTCGAATAACCCCTAAGAGGAACGGACATGTGATCGGACTAACGATAGTTCAGAAGTATTGAACCCATGTAACCTGACAAGGATTTGTGTATAACAGGCTTCGTCATCAACGGTGGTTATGAGTGGTGCCGAGCTGGACGAGCTGAATCGGAATCTCAAAAGCTCCGAAGATGAGCTTGATGCCCTCAACAAAAGATTCGACGAGGCGCAAGGTAAGTCTAAATTAACATCCGGACACCTTTGTTAGAATACTGTCAATGCAGTTTTTCATAGTATTAATGACCAAACAGCCTCGGCGAAGGAGATGGTAAATTTCAAGGCCGAGCTGCAGTAGGCCAAGGATGAAGCGGCAATTGAGAGGGCGGCGGCCAGACGAGCGGCCACCACGCTTTCGACTTTGAGAGCCACTAGCGACAAACACGAGGCGCGGGTGCAGGAGATCTAGCAGGAGCTCAAGAACACCAGCCACAAGTGCGAGGTCCTTGAGCAAAAAGGCAAGGAGCACGTGGCCGAACTATACACTCTAAAAGCTGATCTCCAAAAGGAGCGGGTGGATAGGCGGTTCTTTGAGGAGCAGGTTCGCCAAGCGAAGGACATAACAGATGGTAAGCTGTACTTATTGCAGTGTGTCTTCGAGGATAGCAAGTTCAAGCTGCTTACCCCGGGTGTGGCATTCCTCAGGCACCTGCTCCAACCTTCAGAAGAGCATGGTGAACGCGAAGCAGCTCTATGCTTCGCGGGAAGAAGGAGATGAAGCGCGCCTATTCTGGGCACAGTTTGAAGCCCCCCGAGTGCTCTCCTCTTCTCGTCGAGCAGATGAAGTAGCTGATGGAGCTGCATCGGATGGCGGAGCCGGCCATGAAGGACCTCTTCATCCGGTTATGGCCCAACGAGCCATTTCTCGGCAGCCACTTCGTCTTGGTGCAGAGGGTGATCGACGTTGCACCCCGCCTCGACGCTATAAAGCGCTCCTCCTGCATCGAGGGATCTCGGATGGCCCTTGCAAAGGCCAAGGTGCATTGGCCGGGGCTGGATCCAATGAAGATATCTATCGCCCGCCACCTCCTAGGAAGGAACATAGGCGCCCCAAGCTGTAGTTCGCCGGAGTGATGGAAGGTGCTCGGGTGATAGCGTCACAATGTTCGAACGATAACGTGCATGAATAAGTTGTAACGTGTCTGAAGACATTTTTAAAGCTTTAATGTTATCATGCCTTAATGATTTGCATTCCTTTATAACTCCCATGTGGCCCTTTGAAACTAAAATATGCGAGTCGTCGGCTTCAGCCCCCATGTAGATACTACATGGGGTGTCTCTGCCAATGCACTATGTCCCTTAGTCTAGTTATGAAAACCCGGAGGCGATAGAGTGTGGTTGTCTAGGCAATCAGACTATAGTGCTTTATTTCTTTCACTTAGCCGTAGGGGCACGAAAAGGACCGCGCGGGGGGGGGGGGGGCTAATGACTAGCCTCTAGAATGTTTGTGATGTTCGGATGAACCGCGACTAAGGCCATCATCACATGGTTTGCATGAAGAACAAACCCCTCGTATAAGGAAATATCCTCTGACGAGGATGTAAGTATAACACTTGAAGCTCGGATTCACAGACCGGCTCTTGCATACTATGGCAGTCAGTTTTTGGGTTTCTCCCCTGAGGTACTTAACCAGACTATCCAGAAACACAATCATAGGGGTTCTCCCTTTGCCCTTTTAGCCAAACGAGCGAAACGTAAAGGGGCAAGCACAGGAGCCGGGCAACCCAACTATTGACCCAAGACATAGTTCGGAGTCAATGCATATAAAGTGAATTCCAAGATGCCGAACACATAATAAGTTGTACATAAGGCGACTTGGTTTTAAACTCGAGCCCCCGGTCTATTACCCGGTTGCGTCGTAACATACCGAACTGTTTCACGAGAAGAGGGACAAAAGGATAATATGTTTCGAAAAAGGACAACAAGACAAACATGTATAATAATGCTATGTTTTTTCTCAACAACTCTTATTACTCAGAGTGTCGAAGCAACTTCTTACAGGTATGTGAAGAAAAAGAAGTTTTACAAGAGTGGCTGTACCAGGGCTCTTCAATTTGTGACCTTAAGTCGTTGGTGTGCCCCGCCGCTTATGTACTCCTACGTCTTGGTTCACCTTAATGGGTGATATTGTTCGGTGAATGGATCTTGCCAACAAGGTCTTGAGAAGTCACCGAATTGTGGATGATCTTTGCGCCTTGGTAGGCCTTTCAATTGTACCTGCATTGTGTCCGAAGACATGTTAATGGTAGTGGTTCGGTCCAGCCAGACACCCACCTTTATTTCCCCACCGCTACCCATGGAATTTGAAGTGCAAAGTTGTGCCTCCTTGGCACGTACTTTGCTGGTCCTAGGGTTGTGCGATGGGGGAGAGTCCTTATTTGAGGGGAGAGGAAGGATCCGAGAGTTCGGACTGAAGCCAAGCTCGCTTCCCCATCTTGCGTGCCTTTACGGTAGATGCCGGGGCTTGCCGATCATCTTTGTAGTTAAATTCGGCCGCCAGGGCTAGCGCATGTTCCTCAGTTCGTAGAGAGCGCTCCCTGTTGCCATTAACAGTGATGACCCCCTTGGGGCCGGGCATCTTGAGCTTGAGGTATGCATAATGCGGGACGGTGTTGAAGCGAGCGAATGCTGTCCGGCCGAGTAGGGCATGATAGCCGCTGCGGAAGGGTACAATCTTGAAGATCAAGTCTTTGCTAAGAAAGTTATCGGGCAAGCCGAACACAACTTCCAGGGTTACAAAGCCCGTGAATCGGGCCTCGACACCTGGTATCACTCCTTTAAAGGTAGTGTTATTGGGTTTGATCCTCGATGGATCTATGCACATCTTTTTCACTGTGTCTGAGTAAATCAGGTTAAGGCTACTTCTTCCGCCCATTAGGACCTTTGTGATGTGATACCCATCTATGATGGGATCTAGGACGAGTGCGGACGAACCCCCATGACGGGTACTGGTCGGATGATCACGTCGATCAAAGGTGATCGGATATGACGACCATGGGTTATACTTCGGAGCTACAGGCTCTATAGCGTAGACATCACGAAGGGTACGCTTCCTCTCCTTCGGTATATTGGTGGCGTATATCATGTTTACTGTTTTGACCTCTAGAGGGAATTTCTTTTGTCCGCCACCAATCGGACCTCGAGGCTCATCCTCATCCTTGCTACGAGGGCTCTTGCCTTGATCCTAGGGCAGGAGCTTGCCGTCCTGTTTAAAGACCCAACAGTTACGATGTGTGTGGTTGGCAGGCTTCTCTTGGGTCCCATGGATTTGGCAAGGTCTTTTCATGATCTTCTCTAGCGGGGTTGGTCCGTCGCGATTGCCCTTAGGAGGCTTCTTCCGCTGCCCAGGTGGGGAATTGCGGAAGCCGGCATTAACGACCGTATCATCGGCATCGTTGTTATTGTGCCGGCGCTTGTTCTTGTTGCGCTTGGGTTTCTTGTTGCTGTCCCAAACTTCAGAGGTTCCGGGGTCTTCGGAGTTGTGGCTGCGTCATGCTAGCCAATTATCTTTGCTCGCACAAAAGCGGGTCATGAGGGAAGTAAGGGCGGACATAGTTCGAGGTTTATCCTGGCCGAGATGGCGAGCCAACCATTCATCCCGAATATTATGCCGGAAAGAGGCTATTCCTCAGCATCCGGGCAGTCGGCAATCTGGTTCTTCTTGATCAAGAACCGATTCCAGAATTTTCGCGGAGACTTTTCGAGCTTTTGTACGATGTTGCTTAAGTCGGAGGAATCCGGTGGCCGAACATTGGTGCCCTGGAAGTTAGATCGAAATGCGTACTCTAAGTCTTCGCAGCATCCGATGGACTTTTCGGGGAGGCTGTTTAACCCGTGCCGAGCTGGCCCCATGAGTTTTAGGGGGAGATATATTATGGCGTGGAGATCATCTCCTCGTGCCATGTAGATGTGGAGGAGGAAGTCCTCAATCCATACGGTTGGATCAGTTGTCCCATCGTATGTTCGATGTTCACGGGTTTAAACCCCTCTAGGAACTGATGCCGCATCACCTCATCTGTGAAGCATAGAGGGTGAGCGGCGCCTCGAACCCGAGCTATATCGCGCCTGTATTCAGCGTCTGTTCTAGCCCGGTTGCTTTCCCGGTCTCTGTTATTGCTTGGCCGAGCCATGGTCTGTACCCATCCCGTCTATCGGGTGAGTAGCCTCTGGATCCATAGATGGATCTTGTGCGACATACTCTATAGTCTAGGTCGTCTCACAGGTCAAACCTGTCATTGGGCTCTAGCGTCTCCTTTCCCCGTCTTCGGGGCATAGCCAGTCTGTAACCGGTGTCGTCAGCTGTCCTGTCATGCCCGCGAGGAGGGCGGTCCGGCTTGTCGTATGGGGTATGTTTGGGAGACGGGGTATCAGTGAGCTCGTCGTCAAATTGCGGCAGCAGCCTTCTACGTGGATAACTCTTAGGTTGGTCCGACCAACCGGTACCGTATCCCTCCTCAATTGAGATGACTCTCGTCCATCGATCGTTGAGGTCATCTTGCTCGGCTTAGAGTTGTTGTTCCTTCTCTTTTAGGATGCGCAGTGTTGCTATGACCTATTGTCCTAACAATTCCTAATCTTCAGAGTTATCAGGAATGTCTAGGTCATCGGCTGTCGGGATGTCCTCCTCCTCGACGGGAGGGAGGTAGTTGTCATCCTCGGAATCATTGAAGTCGTCGGGGTTGCTCTGGTCCTCAGGCCTTTCCTAACCCTCTAACGGGTGTTCCGGGATATCGGGATCGCCATGGTCCTCAGGGGTATTTCCGTCCCTAGTGATGATAATAGCTTTCCTTCCCTTTTTGCCTTTGGAACGCTTATGCGGTTTCTAGCGCCTTGACGGTTGCTACTTCTCGAGCATGCGTTGGTTTCCCGTGAAGAGGAACAATTTGATGCAGCAAAGTAGATAAGTATTTCCCTTAGTTTTGGAGAACCAAGGTATCAATCCAGTAGGAGATACAAGCGAGCCACCAATAGATGTACCTCCACAAGGAATCAAACTCTTGCACCCAACGCTATAAAGGGGTTGTCAATCCCTTCATGGTTATTTGCAAGGATGAGATCTAGTAGATATAGATATAATAGGATGCTTGAACGGAAAGTAAAACTGAAAGTAAAAATGGGGCAACAATTATTTTTGGTATTTTTGGTTTTAGATCTGAAAATATGATATGGAAAATAGACCCGGGGGCCATAGGTTTCACTAGATGGCTTCTCCCATGATGGAAAGTATTACGGTGGGTGAACAAATTACTGTCAAGCAATTGATAGAAAAGCGAATAATTATGAAGATATCCAAGGCAATGATTATGCATATAGGCATCACGTCCGTGATAAGTAGACCGAAATGATAAATTTTTGATACCTATAGTATTCTAACTTTTCCATGACTCATACCCCCTGATACGACTCATAGATACATCAAAATAAGGAAACAACACAAGGAAAACAGAATCTGTCAAAAACAGAACAGTCTGAAGAAATCTGTATACTTCGAATACTTCTGCAACTCTAAAAATTCGGAAAATTAGAACAACTAGGGAAATTTGTATATAAATCCTGTGTAAAAAGTTCAGATCAATTTGATGCTCAGAAAATTTCAGAAAATTCCTGGACTGAGCGCAAAAGTTTCTGTTTTTCAGCAAGATCAAATCAACAACTACCATAGATCACCCAAAGGTTTTACTTGGCCCAAACACTAATTTAAACACAAAAACACAATTAATATAGAAGTAATAATGTTCCAAACACACCAAAATTTAAGCAAAAAGCAGAAAGCAAAATAAAATAGGGTTGCCTCCCAACAAGCGCTATTGTTTAACGCCCCTAGCTAGGCAAAACGCAATAGATCTAGGTATTGCCATCTTTGGTTTGTAATCCAAAAGTAGATATCATAATAGATTCATAAGGCAATCTTATTTTATTTCTAGCAACATGTTCTTTCCTTAATGGATATTGGAATCTAACATTTCCTTCTTTCATGTCAATAAATGCACTAATCGTTCTAAGGAAAGGTCTACCAAGAATAATAGGATATGTAGGATTGCATTCGATATAAAGAACAATGAAATCTACGGGCACATAATTCCCATTTGCAACAATAGGAAAATCATGAATCACATGGCAAGTATATTTAAGTCTAACCCACTTCCTATGCATAAGGATTTGTGAGCAAACAAATTATGGGAACAAAAATCAACTACCATAGGAAGGCAAAACAAGCATAACTTCCAAACTTTCAACACATAGAAAGGAAACTTGATATTATTGCAATATGTAAAAGCATATGTTCCTCTCTCATAGTAATTTTTAGTAAGATCATGAAGGAATCTCACAATATAACTATCACACAAAGCATTCTTTTCATGATCAATTATAACATATGTGTCATCACCAAAACTTGGGGAACAAAAAATATCATCTTCATCAAGCAAAGCATCCCCAAGCTTGTGGTTTTGCATATCATTGGCATCATGGATATTCAGAGAATTCATACTAACAACATGGCAATCATGTTTTTCATTCAAGGAGATATCATGAATCAATTTATAATTTTATTCTTTCAACACTTCATCAAAATTTCCAGATTCATGATTTTCAAACAAAACTTCATAGAGATAATCAAGCGCACTCAACTCACTAGCAATTGGTTCATCATAATTTGGTCTTTTGAAAAGATTAGTAAGTGGATGAGGATGCATATAGATATATTTTTAGCAAGCGAAGATGCAAGCAAATAGGAAGCACATGGCAACACAAGGAAACAAAAAAGATCCGGCGAGAAAAAGGCAAACAACAAAGAGAGCAAATAAAAAGGTAAATCTTTTTGGTATTTTCTGAAAATCATTTTTTAGAAGTCGGGGAGAGGAAAACGAGAGGCAAATGGTAAATAAAGTAAATGCAAGAGATGAGTTTGTGATGGGTACTTGGTAGGCTTGATGTAGATCTCCCGGCAACCAAACCAGAAATTAGCAAGTTGACGAGAGAGTTCTTATCTTGACTTGCTATGTATCTCCCCTGCAATGGCGCCGGAAATCCTTCTTGCTACTTCTCGAGCATGCGATGGTTTCCCGTGAAGAGGAATGGTTTGATGCGGCAAAGTAGATAACTATTTCCCTCAGTTTTTGAGAACAAAGGTATCAATCCAGTAGGAGCTACAAGCGAGCCACCATAGATGTACCTGCACAAGGAATCAAACTCTTGCACCCAACGCCATAAAGGGGCTGTCAATGCCTTCACTGTTATTTGCAAGGATGAGATCTATTAGAGATAGATATAATAGGATGCTTGAACGGAAAGTAAAGCTGAAAGTAAAAATAGGGCAGCAAGTATTTTTGGTATTTTTGGTTTTAGATCTGAAAATATAATATGAAAAATAGACCCAGGGGCCATAGGTTTCACTAGATGGCTTCTCTCATGATGGCAAGTATTACCGTTGGTGAACAAATTACTGTCAAGCAATTGATAGAAAAGCGAATAATTATGAAGATACCCAAGGCATTGATTATGCATATAGGCATCACGTCCGTGATAAGTAGACCGAAATGATTCTGCATCTACTACTATTACTCCACACATCGACAGACTCCTGCCTGCATCTAGAGTATTAAGTTCATGAAGAATAGAGTAACACATTAAGCAAGATGACATGCTGTAGAGGGATAAACTCAAGCAATATGATGAAACCCCCATCTTTTTACCCATGATGGCAACAATACAATACATGCCTCGCTACCCCTACTTTGTCACTGGGTGAGGACATCGCAAGATTGAACCCAAAACTAAGCACTTCTCCTATTGCAAGAATTACCAACCTAGTTGGCCAAACCAAACCAATAACTCAAAGAGACTTGCAAAGATATGAAATCATGCATATAAGAATTTAGGAAAGACTCAAATAATATTCATGGATAATCTGAACATAAACCCAAAATTCATTGGATCTCGACAAACACACTGCAAAAGAGTACTACATCGGATAGATCTCCATGAAGATCATGAAGAACATGGTATTGAGAAGCAAAGAGAGATAAGAAGCCATCTAGCTACTAGCTTTGGACTCGTAGGTCTGTGGTGAACTACTCACGCATCATCGAAGGGGCAATGGAGTTGATGTAGATGCCCTCCGTGATCGAATCCCCCTCCGAAAATTACCGGAAAAGGCTCCAAGATTGGATCTCTCGGGAATGGAGGCTTGTGGCAGCAGAAAAGTGTTTTTGTGGCTCTTTTTGTTAATGATGGAATATTTGGGTATTTATAGGCTAAAGATTAGGGTTAGGGGAGTTGCCAGGGGCCCACAAGCCTGCCGGGCGCGGGGTACCCCCTGGCCGCGGCAAGCGGGCTTGTGGCCTCGTGGCAGCTCCTCTGCAAATGTTCTCAAGTCTTGTGGCTTCCTTTCATTCCAAAAAAAAAATCATTCTGAAGGTTTTATTCCGTTTGGACTCCGTTTAATATTCCTTATCTGCAAAACTCAAAAACAAGGAAAAAACAAAAACTAGCACTAGGCTCTAGATTAATAGGTTAGTCCCAAAATAATATAAAATAGCATATTAATGCATATAAAACATCCAAAATATATAATATAATAGCATGGAACAATCAAAAATTATAGATACGTTGGAGACCTATCAACGGTGCATCGCCCGACTTGTCGCTATTATTATTAGGTGTTTTGTCGCCATTAGCAGGAGGGGTGTCCACCATGTAGACGTCATATGTAGAAGTGGCGGACCATCGCCCGATATTAACACAGGTTGGAGCACATTCCTCTTCATCCATGTATCCTGCCTCGATAGAGGCATAGTCCAACATGTCGGGTAAGTCTTTGACTGTGGCTATGAAGTGGGTGGTGGGTGGGTCAAAAAAATCCGTCCTGACCTTCTTTGTGGCTAATCCGAGCACAGATCGGGGATGGATCGGCGGTAATTTTCATCGATGAGATCCGATCTAAGGCCTCATTCAATGTCGAGAGCTCGATCGGGTCAAACCGTGCGGAGCTGTCGAAGTTGATCCCCGACGTATCCAGACGAGTGGAGTGTTTGGCAAGAACATGTATCTGGTCCTCTGGCACTATGACCGGACCCGGACTAAAAGTCGGGCCATCGTTGGAGTTAACCTCGAGGGCGTGACCAAAAACGGAGCTTGAGGTTAAAGCCTCAGAGTCTTCTGGTATGGCAGGCGAGACTGTATGCCCGGTTAGTGACAAGTCACCCCTAGGATCCATGGAGAACTCTAGGTTCCCGAATCTGATCTCTTAACCAGGGGCTAAGCTTCTGACACGGCCTAGATGGCAGGTCTGGTCGGCGTGCAACACAACGCTGCCAAAGGCGAAGATCTGTCCGGGGACGAAAGTGTCCATGTTGCGGACCTCTACGTTGATGACAAGGCGAGACATCGATTCCTTGTGTGCTCACAGCAGAACTCTCAATGAAAGCACCAATGTTAGTGTCAAAACCGGCAGATCTCGGGTAGGGGGTCCCGAGCTATGAGACTAGAATCGGTGGTAACAGGAGACGAAGGGGAGAAGGTTTTACCCAGGTTAGAGCCCTCCTATGGAGGTAATACCCTACGTCCTTCTTGATTGTATTGATGATGTATAGGTTACAGAGTCGATCTACCTCGAGATCAAAGAGCTAAACCCTAGATGAGTTATTGTTCGTCTACAACCTAAAACCCTCCGGCTTATATAGACGCCGGGGTTACCTAGGGTTTACCCATGGTCGGTTACATGCCGAAGATATAAACATGCCTATTTGCTACATCAAACGTGGAGGACAAGCCACAATTCCCGAAGCTTACTTCCTGGAGACAGGGCCTTTGGTTGATAAATGTTTGGCAAGCGGCCCATATAGTCCGGCCCATAAGAAAAGGCGGCCTCATGAGGACCCCTTAATCCAGGACTCCCTCAGTGGCACCTGACACGCGTCGCTACCGTGCCGCCGGACCCATGCGCAGACAGCCGTGTGAAAAGTGAGGCGCAACCCACCTAAATACTGAGGAAGGAGCCCCTGAGCTGTGTGCCTAGGGCGTCGGACACCTTTGTAATCGCCGCCCGTGACACTCTCACGTAATAATGAGGTTGGGTTGTACACGCCTCGGAGCCTCCCGAAAGAGCCACCCCTCGTCCTCGGGAGGACTCCTGCCCACGCCCAAGTGGAAGCCCCATGCTCCATGCTGGCGGAATAATTGTCGAACCACGTATATGCCCATGCCCAACTAGAAGCCCCATGCTCCACACTGGTGGAGAATCGACCGAGCTTCGCGCTAGCCAATTTCCCCTTGTACCTCGCACGAGCGGGGGCTGGACACGGTGCGTGTGCTCAGGTTAGTCCTTGCAGCGCTAATAAATCCAAGCGACTGAGCTCTATCTCGCGGGTTTGACCCGTGCACGTCACCTCCTAAGGTCCTTGGTGTCTAGTTTCCTTTCGTGACACCCAAGTGTAAATCTGTGACTGCGCGACAATCCTAGGGCAGTTTCTCTTTTCGGGAGACGCTTGCACATCAAAGGGGGGCTCTTGAGCAACACGCCTCGTGAGCCTTGATGGTTCCGCTCAGGCATCGCGACCTGATGTTCCAGCGACGGTTGAGGTATCCATGGGGCTGGGCCCTGCCGATGCAGAGCACTAGGGCTCTTGGAAAAGCCGCTTGCGCGTAAAAGGGGGGCTCTTGGGCATCGCATCCCAGGACCCTACACTAGCGCCCGTAGCCCCTCACCTCCTGGTTCTACTCAGGCATCACGACCTGGCGCTTCAGCGATGGCTGAGGTATGCGCAGAGCCCTGTCGACGTGGAGCACAAAGCCAAGCAAGGGGGAAGTCACAAATCGCAAGCAGTTATTACAAGATAAAATTACTCCCCGCAATTAAATTGTCATCTCACGCCTCCTCGAGGCAGAATTAAATTTGTTTTAGGACAATGAAGGAAGGCTCACCACAGGCACCTTGCCGTCGTCAATGTAGAAGTTATCGAGAAGTGCGTTCACCTGGCGTTCCATAGTTGCTGCCAAGTTGTCGCGAGACTCCTCAGGCACATGACCAGTTACCTCATCAAGGTTGAAGTTGCGATCACGAAGGATAAGGTGGCTGAAGACGCGGGTCGCCGCCATGGAGAATAGACCGAGGATTTCCTCCTCCAAAAGACCATCAAGCCTCTGGGCCGCGTCCTCGAGATTCTTGATGAGCTGGGAGGAGAGCTCGGCATAGCCGATGCCCGGGGGGGACGAGTGGGGCCTGGAATCTCAACCTGCAGATAGAGCCCAGGGCCTGGCGGGCCCGGAGCTCGAGGGAGGAAAGCGAGGCCTGGTCTGCGGCCACCCTCACATCGGTGGTGTCCTGAACCTCCTTCTCACATGCATCGAGCTTGGCGTTGGCCTCAGACACTTGTTTGGCATGGGTCTCTTAGGCCTCGGACAGCTCACGCTGTAGCATCTTCAGGTGGTGGTGCTCCGTAGCCTGCTCGGCCGCTATCTTTGTAAGCTCAGAACTGCGGTCCGCAACCTTCGCCTCGTGGGCCTTGAGGTCCTACTTTTGCAGCTGGAGTTGTTTCCCCTACGCGACCTGTTCCCGAAGTGCCTTTAGGCCGGCCTCTGCTTCTTCACAGCATTGGGCGAGCGCTGCCTTATCAACAAAAATGCTTTTGTAGGCTGCCCTCGCCTTGGCGACCTCCTTTTTACCTTCCGCAAGGGTAGCCTTGGTCTTGCCGAGATCCTATTTGGTGGAGGTGACAAGCTGACACCATCCCGCGGCAAGGCTCGAGCGCTCCGTGGCGAGGCACGCCTCGGAGCCTCGAAAGTCTGCCCTGAGCAGGTCAAGCGCGTCCAAGAAGTTTGTTCCGAGCCGATCAAGCAAAGCTTGGGCATCAGACATGACACCACGCCTGAGCAAGGCGTCCTGGTTCATCAGGGCAAGAGCCTGCCGAGGAACCGACGCCCAGTGCCGGAAGGTGCCGTAACCACGGAGGCCCCGTCGCCCTTTGTTTGAGGCGCCGGGGGATCTAGGACCTCCTCCGCACTTGGCTCCCATGGTCCGCCTGGAGAAGCAGTCCCACTGGCCTCTGGGTTCTCGAGGGTGACCACGACATGGAGGTGGCCCGGGGCAGACCCTGTGCGAAGGTTAGTCACGGGGATTAGGGCGGCCGGCGAAGGCTGAGACCCCCTTCCTCTGCAGACTGAGTACGTACAACCTTGGCGGGAGGCGCCGAAGGCTGGACCACCGCTGTCTGGGTAGGTGGCACCAAGGGCTACATCACCACGGCCTTGGCAGGAGGCGTCGGGGGCTGGGCCGTCGTGGCCTTAATGCTTGGGCCCCCTCGCCACGTTGGGGAGATGCCGGGCGTAGCCGCAGTGCCCGCTCGCTCAAGCATGACGCCAAGGTGGTGCGAGCCGCCCCCCGAGGCCTCGGTCGAGGGCTGAAGTTGCCTTCAGGACGAGCGTCACCTTCACCCCAAGAGTCACCTTCTTTCACTTCTCCCTGTCGCTGCCAGGACACCTGCACTGGCAAGGGGTTAACCTGAGCAAATCGTCCAGCGTCACGTGGCGTGGAAATGGATTGAGGTACTTACTCATCTCCGGCGTGTAACAACCCAAGTGCACCCTTGCCATAGTTGTAATGTATCTCATGTGGACCTTCCATGTTTTGTGATAATTATTTTCTTCATTTCATTCTTGCATCATGGCATCATAATCATTCATCATCATATTGTTTTGTGTGCACCAAGGTTGTGGTGTGGTTGAAGTGATCTTGTGTGTGTGTGTGCAAGTGTGGTGCTACCTCCTCCCCCATTTTTTCAAACCATGCCCTAAAGTCATCTCTCTTTCAAATAAGTTGCAACCTGGGTGTAACTTGCCTATAATTCTTTAAAAAAATGTTCTCGTGCATAAGTAAATTATTTTGAGTAGGGTAGGTGAGCTCTCTCAATTGTTGCAACTCTTGTCGTTAATGTTTAATTGCAAAATGGTAGTGTTTAATTATTAAAAGTAATTAATTTACTTTGGTTAAAAATGGCTAGTTCATTTTTATTAAATAGGTTGCATTTATTTTAGTGCCAAAGTATTTTGTTTTTTCTCAAAATCCTTTTATTTATTCTGTGGGGCTTTTATTTGGGTTTGTTTGGATTAAAAAAAGGAAGACAATTGTTTGAGAGAGAGAGCCAGGGGCGAGTGGGCCTCATCAACCCCTCGCGGCCCAACTCATCCCGCGCCCCAGCCAGCGCAGCCCAGCTAGTTCCCGCACGCATTCATCCCCCTCTTGTGTACGGCATCCCATCCAAAGGAGCCACGTCGGCCTTTGCTTGATTTGATAGCCGTCCGGCGCCCGCAGCTCCTATAAAGTGTGTCCTCGGTGCCCTAGGTCCTCCCCGAGACCCTTTCCTCCCCTCACCTTGCCGTGATGCCGCTAGGTAAGGTAGCCAAGCCTTTTGCCATCGCCGCACCTGCCATGCTCCGGCCGAGCTTCAGCTCGTGCTCGGGGCAGTACCTCTGCCTCGTCTCCGACCTCCTCGACGGCGTGGATCGAACCCTGGGAGTCCCATACGTCATCTTTGACTCCGCACATGACGCCTCCAAGCTCGAAGCCCCTCTCCCGCGTGGTCTTCTTCCCCTTCGTTTTGGGTAGGACATCGCCGAGTTCGTCGCCTGGTCGCCGTCGTTCCGTCGCATCCCCGACCGTCTCGCCGTATCAAGGTAGTTAGATACCTTCCGCTCTACCTCCCTGCCATGTCTCACCGGTGGTAGAACTCCCTAGGGCTCGTTTTCATTGTGCCATCGCTGCGCTCTCCATGCTCCGGGGAGAAGCATGTAGCTTTCTTCAGAGAGGAGCTCGGGCTTTGTCTCCTTGCTTCAGCTCCGCCGTTTTCCAAACCAGCGCGCGCCCCACATCCCCACTCGTGCATCGGCCCGCGTCGTGCCTAGCTTGCTAGCATAGCTCCCCGCTGCCATCAGTGCTGTATCCTCTGTGCGTCGCAGGCCCCGCAAGCCCTGGAAATGGATTCCTCAGGTGCGTCCGAAGCTCCGCCGCTGTTCGCTAGCTCCGTTGGTCGTCGGAGGGCTCATCGGCGCCACCGCCGTCCTCTTTGTCTTCAAGCAGAGGAAGTAGGGGTCTTTCTGTGTTTTTAAAAGCCGAGCCCTCTCTCCAGTCAAGATCCTAGAACTATCCCAGTGGTCGCCCGCTCGCAGCGTACTGAGAGTCCGGGGTTCGATTCCCCCCGGCCCTTTTTAATTTTCGGCTGTTGCGTGTACTGTGTTGTGAGTGTGTGTGTGGATCCGGTGTGACCACGTGGGGATCACCGTGTGCCCGTGTGTTGTGTGTGTGTGGTTCTATGTGTGGCCCTTGGTGTGTGGATGTGTGTGTTTGTGTATGACAGTGGGCCTAACCCCACTTGTCATACCCACCGGGGGCCCTGGCTCACTGCCAGGTGGGACCCCCTCCTTTTATTTATTTATTTAGTTTATTTTGATTTATTGCTATGTTATTAGTTTATTCCTTTTTAGGAGATTGTCCAGATCTGGACTTTCCCATCTTTGGCAATGACCAAATAGGGTAGGTTTTAACTTATAAGTGATGCAAGTTTATTTCGAGTGGAGTTTTGGGCATTTTTAAAAATGCAAGTATAGGAGTGTCATACATGATTTTGGGGTAGAATTTCCCAAGGAATGCAATGGTGTTGTTTGTTTGGTAATTTGAGCTAGTTTTGCAAAATGTCATTTTGTTCCAACATGCCATTTTGCGAATTATGTATGAACGAATCCATGCATGCTAAGATATTTGTGTCAACATGAAAGTGGTAGAGTTTTGTGAATATATGCCCTGGTATTTTCTTTTGACATGAAAAGCTTGTATGTAAGTGGGATTATTGCTCCAAAGTAGCTAAGTAAATGTTGCTATTTTGAACATGCTAAATATTTCTAAGTCCGAGATGCTGTAATTATTTTTATGCCATGTTTAGTGGATGCTACCAAGTGTTCTGTTGTGTTCTAGCTCATGATCAGTGCTAGTGTTTTGTAGTACATGTTGTCCTCTACCATCCTGTTAATTTTCATGCCATGAGGAGGTCTCTAGAATCATTGTTTTCTACTGTCAAACTGCTATCAAGATAACTCAAATTCCAGAAAACTGTGATTTTCACTAAGTCCCTAGAATCTGTTTCACCATGCCATCTTGTGAGCTTCATTGCTAGTAATCCATGCAACCTTTCAAGTTTGTGTGGTTGGATGATTTTTTAAGCATGTTATGTAGTTTCTGGGCATATTTTGTTTGTGGTTGGAAATATCCTGTAGCTCTAGATAAGTGTTGTGCAAGTTGCTATGTTACTATTTTGGACAAGATGTGTGTGATGTTGTGTTATGGCTTGTGGGAGCTATGCTCCATAGTTTTGCTTGATCTTTGGCTCTATTGTGGTTGGTTTTTCATTTCCTATCTGGTGGCTACCTTGAAACACCATGGAATAGCCCATGGCCTCCCTTGTCTTGTGTTTTGTCTCCGTACCTTGCCGTGAGCATAGCGTGAGAACCGTTACTCCGTTTTCTATGTTTTACATATGCATTTGCATCGATTTTGCGTGAAGAATCCATATTTGCCATGATCATGCATGTTCAAACAACTTAACATGAGGTTCTGTCCAGAATTCTAATAACTTAACTATTGCATGAGAAACACAGACTAGCTTAGGATTGACATGCTAAATACTTAAAATGAACCATGCATCACCTTGTTTGTGCATTGAACCTTGGTTGTTTGTTTATTTGGTGTAGTTTATATTTGGGTAGACGCAAGTGTTGGACCTGAGTATGAGGATCCAAGAGAGTACAACTACTCTTTGTCCCTCTAAAGAACCAACATGCAAGATGATCGTACCCGGATCCCGACACTATTTTTGCTTTGCTAGATGTCTCGCTCTTATCGCTACACTTCATTACCTACCACTCACATATCAAGCCTCCTACATTGCCATGATAGCCTCTAACCCCTCCACCACCTAGCAAACCTTCTTTGGCTAAGATACCGCTGCTCAGCCCCTCTTATAGCGTTCTTAGATGCAGGTGCAGGTTGTTTCCATGTGATAACATGGATATCGGGAGATATCACAATATTTACTGCTATTTAATTTCATGCACATATATATCTTGGTAAGGTGGAAGTCTTGGCCTTTTGCTCGGTGTTTTGTTCCACTTATACCGCCATAGTTACTTGTTACCGATGTTATGTTCCATATTTTGTGCTCCTAACATGCTCGGGGTGGTTATGGGGACCCCCTGGATTATTTGTTTGAGATTAAAGCAATACCTTCACGGTTATTTGCAGCCAACGTTATAAAGGGGTTGTCAATACCTTCACGGTTATTTGCAAGGATTAGATCTGATAGAGATAGATGTAATGAGTGCGGAAAGTAAAAGGTAAACAAATTGCAGCAAGTATAGATCTGAAAATATATGGTAGAAAATAGACCCAGGGGCATAGGTTTCACTAGAGGCTTCTCTCTTGAAGGCAAATGTCATGGTGGGTAAACAAATTACTGTCAAGCAACTGATAGAAACGCAAATAATCATGTAGTTATTCAAGGCAATGATCATGCATATAGGCATCACGTCCGTGACAAGTAGACCAAAACGATTCTGCATCTACTACTATTACTCCACACATCGACCGACTCCTGCCTGCATCTAGAGTATTAAATTCATGAAGAACAGAGTAACGCATTGAGAAAGATGACATGATGTAGAGGGATAATCTCAAGCAATATGATGAAAACCCCATCTTGTTACCCTTGATGGCAACAATACAATACGTGCCACACTACCCCTACTTTGTCACTGGGTGAGGACACCGCAAGATTGAACCCAAAATCAAGCACTTCTCCCATTGCAAGAATTACTAATCTAGTTGGCCAAACCAAACCAATAACTCAAAGAGACTTGCAAGGATATGAAATCATGCATGTAAGAAATCAGAGGAGACTCAAATAAGGTTCATGGATAATCTGAACATAAACTCGCAATTCATCGGATCTTGACAAACACACCACAAAAGAGGATTACATCGGATAAATCTCCATGAAGATCATGAAGAACATGGTATTGAAGATCAAAGAGAGAGAGGAAGCCATCTAGATACTAGCTATGGACCCGTAGGTCTGTGGTGGAGTACTCACACATCATCGGAGGGGCAACGAAGTTGATGTAGATGCCCTCCGTGATCGAAACCCCCTCCGGCAGATTCCCGGAAAAGGCTCCAAGATTGGATCTCTCGGGAACGGAGGCTTCCGGCGGCGGAACCGTATTTTCGATGATCATTCTGATGTTGGGGGATATTTGGGTATTTATAGGCCAAGAATTAGGGTTAGGAGACCTGCCAGGAGGCGACAAGCCTGCTAGGCGCGACTAGGGGGGGGGCGCCTAGCAGGCTTGTGGCGCCCTGGCACCTCCCCTGACGTGCACTCCAAGCTTGGATGACTTGTTTCCTTCCAAAAAAATCCCTTCCGAAGTTTTTATTCCGTTTGGACTCCATTTAATATTCCATATCTCCAAAACTCAAAAACAAGGAAAAAAAATAGAAACTCGCACTTGGCTCTAGATTAATAGGTTAGTCCCAAAAATAGTATAAAATAGCATATTAATGCATATAATACATCCAAAACAGAGAATATAATAGCATGCCATCATCAAAAATTATAGATATGTTGGAGACGTATCAGCATCCCCAAGCTTAATTCCTGCTCGTCCTCGAGTAGGTAAATGATAAAAAGAGAATTTTTGATGTGGAGTGCTACCTAACATATTTATCCAAGTAATATTATTTATTGTGGCATGAATATTCAGATCCGTAAGACTCAAAACAAAAGTTTAATATTGATATAGAAACAATAACATTTCAAGCATACTAGCAAAGCAATTTTATCTCTTCAAAATATAATGGCAAACGAAAGTTATCCCTACAATATCATATGGTCTGGCTATGCTCCATCTTCCCCACACAAAGTATTTTCATCATCCACAACCCCGATGAAAAGTCAAGCAATTATTTTCACACCTTTATTTTCTCAAACTTTTTCAACTCTCACGCAATACATGAGCGTGAGCCATGGATATAGCACTATAGGTGGAATAGAATATGGTGGAGGTTGTCAAGGAAGGGGAGAAGATAGTCTCACATCAACTAGGCGTATGAACGGGCTATGGAGATGCCCATCAATAGATATCAATGTGAGTGAGTAGGGATTTCCATGCAACGAATGCACTAGAGCTATAAGTGTATGAAATCTCAAAAAGAAACTAAGTGAACTTGCATCATGAAGAAAAATATTCCACTAGCTATATGAAAGTGACAAAACAGGAGACTCTCTATCATGAAGATCATGGTGCTACTTTGAAGCACAAGTGTGGCAAAAGGTAGTAGAAATGTCCCTTCTCTCTTTTCTCTCATTTTTTTGGGCATCTAAGGCCTCTTTTATTCATTCATTTTTTTATTTGGGCTTCGCTGGCCTCTTTTATTTTTCATAAAGTCCAGACTCTCATCCCTAATAATAAGGGAACCATAGCTTCCATCATCCTTTCCTTACATGGGACATGCTCTATAATGAAAATCATCATAATTTTATTTACTTACAACTCAAAAGGAAAATTACAACTCGATACCTATGACAAAATATGACTCTATATGCAATATGGAAGTGATGGTGCATGTCATAAAAGGAAATGGTGGAAGTTGCATGGCAATATATCTCGGAATGGCTATGGAAATGCCATAATAGGTAGGTATGGTGGATTTTTTGAGGAAAGATATATGGTGGCTGTTTTGAGGAAAGTATATGGTGGCTGTTTTGAGGAAGGTGGTTGTTGCACCGGCGAAAGTTGCGCGGTACTATAAAGGCTAGCAAAAGTGGAAGGGTGAGAGTGCGTACAATCCATGGACTCAACATTAGTCATAAAGAACTCACATACATACTGAAAAAGTCTATTAGTAATTGAACCAAAGCATTAAACGCATGCTCCTAGGGGGGAGGTTGGTAGGAGTTAACCATCGCGCGCCCCCGACCCTCACACAAAGGTCGACAATCTATAAACAAGTCATGCTCCGACTTCCTTACATATCGGTTCACCATACATGCATGCTACGATAATCACAAACCTTTACACAAGTATTTTTACCAAATCACAATTTACTTCCTAACATGTCTCTTAACATTACCATCTTTATATATCAAAACTTTATGCAAGGAATCAAACTTCTCATAAACACTCAATGCACTTAATATGAAAGTTTTTATTATATCCCTTTTGGATGCCTATCCTATTAGGACTAAATTCATAACCTAGAACAATTACCATGCTGTTTTTGGGGACTCTCAAAATAATATAAGTGAGGTACAAGAGTTCAAGTATTTCTATAAAACGAAAACACCACCGTGCTCTAAAAGATATAAGTGAAGCATATGGAGCAAAAAAATGCCCAATTAAAAAGATATAAGTGAAGCACAAAGAGTATTCTAATAAATACACGATTCAGCGTGTCTCTCTCAAAACATGTGTGCTGCAAGGATAATTGTGACAAACTAACAAGCCAAGACTCATATCATACAAGACACTCCAAGCAAAACACATATCATGTGGTGAATAAAAATATAGCCTCAAGTAAATTTACCGATGGATTGAAGACGAAAGAGAGGATGCCTTCTGGGGCATTCCCAAGCTTAGGCTCTTTGTCATCCTTGAATATGACTTGGGGTGCCTTGGGCATCCCAAAGCTTATTCTCTTGCCACTCCTTATTCCATAGTCCATCCAATTTGTACCCAAAACTTGCAAACTTCACAACACAAAACTTAACAGAAAACTCATGAGATCCGTTAGTATAAGAAAATAAATAACCACTTTAGGTACTGTTGTGAAATCATTCTTTATTTATATTGGTGTTATACCTACTGTAATCTAACTTCTTCATGGCTCATACCACATGATACAACCCATAGAATCATCAAACTAGGCAATCAACTCAAAGAAAACAGAATCTATCAAAAACAGAACAGTCTGTAGCAATATGGAAATTTTGTATACCTGTAATTCAAACAATTCTTAAAAAAGGTAAAACCTGGGAAAATTGTATATAAATCTTGTGTAAAAATTTCATATCAATTCTACGCTCTAATTTTTTTATAAAATTCTTGGACTGAGCACAAAAGTTTCTGTTTTTTGGCAAGATCAAATCAACAACTACCATAGATCACCCCAAAGATTTTACTTGGCTCAAACACTAATTAAAACACCAAAAAATTACTACATAAGTAATAATTGGGAAACACTCAAAAAAATAAGCAAAAACAGAACACAAAAATAAAATTGGGTTGCCTCCCAACAAGCGCTATTGTTTAACGCCCTAGCTAGGCAAGACGCAATAGATCTAGGTATTGTCATCTTTGGTATGCAATCCAAAAGTAGACATCATAATAGATTAATAAGGTAATATTATTTTGTTTCTAGGAAAGTGTTCCATGCCTTTCCTTAATGGAAATTGGAATCTAGTGTTTCCTTCTTTCGTGTTAATAATTGCACCAATAATTCTAAGGAAAGGTCTGCCAAGAATAATAGGACATATAGGATTGCAATCTATATCAAGAACAATGAAATATACGGGCACATAATTCCTATTTGCAATAATAAGAACATCATTAATCCTTCCCATAGGTTTCTTAATAGTGGAATCCGCAAGATGCAAATTTAGAGAGCAATCATCAAGATCATGATAACCTAGCACATCACATAAAGTTTTCGGAATTGTGGAAACACTAGCACCCAAATCACACAAAGCATGGCACTCATAATCTTTGATTTTAATCTTAATAGTAGGTTCCCACTCATCATGAAGCTTCTTAGGAATAGAAACTTCTAGCTCAAGTTTTTCTTTAAAAGATTTCATCATAGCATCTACTACGTGTTTAGTAAAAGCCTTATTTTGACTATAAGCATGAGGAGAATTCAACATGGATTGAAGCAAGGAAATACAATCAATCAAAGACCTGATATTATAATTAAAGTCCTTGAAATCCAAAAGAGTGGGTTCATTGCTATTTAAATTTTTGACCTCTTCAATCCCACTTTCATCAATCTTAGCATTGAGATCTATAGACTCCAAATCATTGGGACGCCTTGTAACGGAAGTTGAATTATATACAATCCCATAATTACCAATATTTATATTGGAAAACAAAGATTCAATGGGAGTCACATCAATCACTTTAACATCTTCATAATTATTATCGCGAGAAAACACCTTCTCAAGCCATTCACGCTTAACACGGATTCTAGCGGTTCTTTACCTACTTTCATCAATAGAAATTATCATGTACTTTAAAGACTCATTAATATCATGCTTAGGTGGAGTAGATATAGATTTCAAAGAATCAATCTCAAGAGAAATTTTATCAACGCTCCTAGCCAAATCATCAATCTTAAGCACTTTTTCTTCAATAGTAGCATTAAAAACTTTTTGCGAACCAATAAAATATTTAACAATATTCTCAAGATCAGAGGGTATATTATTATAATTTACATGGGAATTTTTGTAGGATTTACCATAATTATTACGGTAATTACTAGGGAAAGGCCTAGGGGTTGAAATTACCTCTATACGCATTGTTACCAAAAATGTTCCTACCAACAAAATTCACATCCATAGATTCATTATTATTTCCAATCAAAGAACACAAAGGCATATCATTAGGATCAATTGGAGCACTCTTACTAGCAAACAATTTCATCAATTCATGCATCTTTTCACTCAAAGTGCTTATTTCTTCAATAGCATACACCTTTTTACTAGTAGGAGATCTTTCGGTATGCCGTTGAGAAGTGTTTGTCATGATATTATCTAGGAGTTTAGTAGCTTCTCCTAACGTGATTTCCATAAAAGTACCACCCGTGGCTGGGTCTAAAAGATTTCTAGATGCAAAATTCAATACCGCATAGAATTTTTTTATAATCATCCATAAACTCAACCCATGTGCGGGACACTTTCTAATCATTAATTCCATCCTCTCCCAAGATTGTGCAACGTGCTCATGATCAAGTTGCTTAAAATTCATTATATCTTTCCTAAGGGAGATGATCTTAGCGGGCAGAAAATACTTGGAAATAAAAGCATATTTACACTTATTCCATGAATCAATACTATTTTTAGGCAAAGATGAAAACCAAGTTTTAGCATGATCTCGTAGCGAGAACGGAAATAGCTTCAATTTAACAATATCATTATCCACATCTTTATTGTTTTGCATATCACACAATTCAATGAAAGTATTTAGATGGGATGTGACATCTTCACTAGGAAGGCCAAAAAATTGTTCTTTCATAACAAGATTTAGTAAGGCAGCATTGATCTCATAAGATTCCGCACCAGTGATGGGAGCAATATGAGTACTAATAAAATCATTATTATTAGTATTGGAAAAATAACGCAACTTGGTATTCTCAGACATGTTGACAAAGCAAGCAATCAAGCACGCAAGCAAACGAATGGCAAACGAAAGAAGGGCGAATAAAAAGGCAAATCTTTTTGGTATTTTCTGAAAATCGTTTTAGAAGTGGGGGAGAGGGAAATGAGAGGCAAATGGAAAATAAAGTAAATGCAAGAGATGAGTTTGTGATGTGTACTTGGTAGGCTTGATGTGTATCCTCCTCGGCAACGGCGCCAGAAATCCTTCTTGCTACCTCTTGAGCATGCGTTGGTTTTCCCTTGAAGAGGAAAGGGTGATGCGGTGAAGTAGATAAGTATTTCCCTCGATTTTTGAGAAACAAGGTATCAATCCATTAGGAGGAACAAGCAAGTCACCAGTGGATGCACCCACACAAATAATCAAACTCTTGCACTCAACGCTATAAAGGGGTTGTCAATCCCTTCATGGTTATTTGCAAGGATTAGATCCGATAGAGATAGATGTAACAAGTGCGGAAAGTAAAAGGTGAATAAATAGCAGCAAGTATAGATCTAAAAATATATGATGGAAAATAGACCCGGGGGCCATAGGTTTCACTAGAGGCTTATCTCTTGAAGGCAAATATCATGGTGGGTAAACAAATTACTATCAAGAAATTGACAGAAAAGCTAATAATTATGTAGTTATCCAAGTTAATGATCATGCATATAGGCATCACGTCTATGATAAGTAGACCGAAACGATTCTGCATCTACTACTGTTACTCCACACATCGACCGACTCCTGCCTGCATCTAGAGTATTAAGTTCATGAAGAACAGAGTAACGCATTAAGAAAGATGACATTATGTAGAGGGATAAACTCAAGCAATATGATGAAAAACCCATCTTTTTATTCTCGATGGCAACAATACAATATGTGCCTCGCTACCCCTACATTGTCACTGGGTGAGGACATCGCAAGATTGAACCCAAACCAAGCACTTCTCCCATTGCAAGAATTACCAATCTAGTTGGCCAAACCAAACCAATAAATCGAAGAGACTTGCAAGGATATGTAATCATGCATATAAGAAATCAGAGGAGATTCAAATAAGATTCATGGATAATCTGAACATAGACTCACAATTCATCGGATCTTGACAAACACGCCACAAAAGAGGATTACATCAGATAGATCTCCATGAAGATCATGAAGAACATGGTATTGAAGATAAAAGAGAGAGAGGAAGGCATCTAGATACTAGCTATGGACCCGTAGGTCTGTGGTGGACTACTCAGCATCATCGGAGGGGCAATGGAGTTGATGTAGATGCCCTCCATGATCGGAACCCCCTCTGGCAGATTACCGGAGAATGCTCCAAGATTGGATCTCTCAGGAACGGAGGCTTCCAGCGGCGAAAAAGTATTTGCGTGGATCTTTTTGGTGTTGGGGAAATATTTTGGTATTTATAGGCCAAGAATTAGGGTTAGGAGACCTGCCAGGAGGCGACAAGCCTGCTAGGCATGGCCAGGGGCGCCCATGCTTAACAGGCTTGTGGCGCCCTGGCACCTCCCCTGACATGCACTCCAAGGTTGGATGAATTGTTTCCTTCCAGAAAAGTTCCTTCCAAAGGTTTTATTCCATTTGGACTCCATTTAATATTCCATATCTGCAAAACTCAAAAACAAGAAAAAAACAGAAACTGGCACTTGGCTCTAGATTAATAGGTTAGTCCCAAAATAGTATAAAATAGCATATTAATGCATATAAAACATCCAAAACAGTAGAAAGTCTATTCGTCATCCAGGGTGAAGAATAAGTAATTCTTCACCCTAGTGTAAACTCGCGAAATACATGATTCCTTTTGGATGTGGTAATTTTACCTCACACACATCATAATATTACCTGACTGTCATGTTGTAATCTTACCTCACATGCATTGAATTCTCATACATCATGTTATAATCTTACCTCACCTCAAACTTGCATGTTGCAATCTTACCTGACATGCGTGACACACTTGTTTCTCACGGTGGACTTTAAGAGCCCTTAACACACACCGTAATATTACCTCGCATGCATTTTTGTTTTAGAGTGACTACATATGATGTGTGAAGAGGTGGGGTGAAGAATAAGAATTCCTCACCCAGGTTGAATAATAGTCGATCCCTCCAAAACAGATAATATAATAGCATGCCATCATAAAAAAGTATAGGTACGTTGGAGACATATCAGCGGCTCATCTCCTCTTCCTCTCAAAGACGTGGGTCGCACCCTCGCTATCCCCACGCGCCGCCTCAGCCTCTCGAGCAGGACGCTCGGCGTGGCCCCCGGTGAGCCCGGCCTAGCTCCTCTACTCCCTGGGGACTTGGGAAGCCCCATGGTGGGGGGCGTCGCCACCTCTAGGGTTGCTGCCATGCCTCTGGCGTGGGACCCCACCGTCGGTGCAGAGGGGATCGCAGGGCTCGATCCTATTCCCCCAACCGTGGCCATGGGCATGGGGGGAGTAGCCTGGCGCAACCCGTCCGCGTCGTCGTCATCGTCCCCAAGGCCGCGCAGGGACGTGTGGAGGTTGGGCGATGGTACCCGGCAAGTGCCCTCTTCTTCCTCCATCGCCTCTGAGTCCCTGTCGTTGTCACCATCGCTGGAGGATGCCACCGAGATGGAGGAATTTGGGTGCTTCCCAACGAGCCCCCACTCGTCAAAGACGGGCATCTCAGCGACCAGCTCCTCCACGCCAGCACTAACATACAACGGCGGCGTGGCCTCCGGGAGATTCCTAGGGTTAGGAGTGAGCAGAGCAGCTACGTCCCTGTCCAGCTCATCATGCGTCAAGCCGCTGACGTGCAGCCTCAATGGGTCTGTCGTGCCGAAAAGCCTCCACAAAGGCCGCGAGTGTGCCTGGAGTGGCGCGATACGCTGCCCCAGGAACTCCTTGATGACCATTGCTCCCGTCAGCTGGGTGTCCCAGTGCGAGGTGATGCGCTCCAGGACATGCTCCTCCCTTGGGTCGGTGAGCTTCCCGTGGCTCCACCCGAGGGTCTATGCGGGCTGGTGCGTAGTGCCGCCAGATATGGGTTAATGACGTGGCTTGAGACTGCGTCGGTAGTTCCCCAAAGAGGAAGGGATGATGCAGCACAACGACGATAAGTACTTCCCTCAGTTTATGAAACCAAGATATCAATCCGTAGAGGAATATCACACACCCACATAGACAACACCTTCCCGCAAACAACAAATACTTGCAACCTGATGTGAAAGAGAGGTTGTCAAGCTCTCCACGGTAATATGATAGATTAGGTAGTGATAGTTTTGGCAAATAGATCTCGCAAGAACACAAAATAAAATAGATAAACAAAAAGTGCAGCAAGGTATTTTTAGGTTTTTGGTTTTATAGATCCGAAAACAAAAAGTGCAAATAGTAGATCGGAAAGAAATATGTTGGAAAAGTAGACCTGGGTCGTAGGTTACACTAGTGGCTTCACTCATGAGTATAGCACATGATGGGTGAACAAATTACTGTTGGGCAATTGATAGAAGATCAAATAATCATGATGATATCCAGGCAATGATCATTATATAGGAATCACATCCAAGACAAATAGACCGAAAGGATTCTGCATCTACTTCTATTACTCCACACATCGACCGCTATCCAGCATGCATCTAGTGTATTAAGTTCATGGAGAAACAGAGTAATGCAATAAGAATGGTGACATGATGTAGACAAGATCTATTCATGTAGGAATATACCCCATCTTGTTATCCTTGATGGCAACGATACATGCGTGTCTTGCTATCCCTTTTTTCACTGGGAAAGAACACTGCAAGATCGAAGCCATCACAAAGCACCTCTTCCCATAGCAAGAGAAATCGATCTATTTGGCCTAACTAAACCAAAGATTCGAAGAAGAAATACGAGGCTATAAGTAATCATGAAAATAAGATATCAAAGAATAATAAAATGATATTCATGGATAAAAATTGATCATGAAATCAAAATCATCGAATCCCAACAAGCACACCGCAAAAGTCATTACATCAAGTGGATCTCCAAGAGACCATTGTATTGAGAAACATAGAGAGAGAGAGAGGAAGCCATCTACCTACTGCCTACGGACCCGAAGGTCTATGGTGGACTATTCACGCATCATCGGAGAGGCACCTATGAAGAAAATGAACCCCTCCATGATGGTGTTATATTGGATCTCAAGGTTCTGGAACTTGCGACGGCTGGAATTGTGTTTCGTCAACACCCTTAGGGTTTTTGGATTTTTAGGGAATTTAAAGGCTCGATAGTCGGTTGGGGGGGCGAGGTGCCCACGACCCACCAGGTCGCGCCAGGGGCCTTTGGGCGCGCCCTGCTGGGGCTTGGCCACCCTGTGGCCCCTCTATGGTGTTCTTTGGCCCATGGCCTTCCTTCTGGTCCATAAAAAATCCACAAAAATCCCCACATCATTTTGACTCCGTTTGGTATTGATTTTCTGTGAAGTCAAAAAACAAGCAAAAACAGCAACTGGCACTTTGGCACTAGGTCAATAGGTTAGTCCCAAAAAATGATATAAAGTTGCTATAAAATGACTATAAAACATCCAATATTAATAATATAACAACATGGAACAAGCAAAATTAATGATGCGTTGGAGATGTATCAGCATCCCCAAGCTTAATTCATACTCGTCCTCGAGTAGGTAAATATTAAAAACAGAATTTTTGATGTGGAATGTTGCCTAACATGTTCACCACATAATCTTTTTCTTTATAGCATGGACATTTGGACTTTTCATATGGTTCAAAGTAATAGTCTAGTTTTGACATGAAAACTTTAATACTCTAGCATATCAACCAGCAACCATGTCTTTCAAAATATCGACCCTAAAGCAAGTTATCCCTAGCCCAACATGCTCATTCATTGACCCATTCACAATACATACTCAAATATTAGCTACACCTAATGCTCAAGTAAGATCATAGTGCCCCCTAGTTGGTGCTTTATAAGAGAAGATGGAGACTCAAATTGAAAAATAAAAATGGCATAAAGTAAATGGATATGCCTTTCGCAGAAGGAAGTAGGGATTGGTAGAGGTGCCGGAGCTCAAGTGTTTAACTTGATAGAGAAAAAATATATTGGGTGTCATGCCTTTCCTGTCAATGAAAATGACTGAAATATCTCAATATCTTTCCACACTAGATGCATCATAGGCTATTTTACAAAACATTTGATCTTTTAGCTTGGGTGTGATATACTTTTGTTTGTGTTTGATCATACACTTTACTGTGTGTTGCTAATATTTCCTATCTTTTGATGGTTACGTGATGATCATTCACTTTGCTTTATGTGTTGTGCTATCTTGTTAACTCTTATTACTCTCGCACACCACCAAGATGTATGTGACATGGAAGAAGTGCCCCATGTACCTAATCGATTGTGCATTTGCATTCAAACGCAAATTTAAAAATAATGCACAAATTTAGGGGGAGCTCTTGCTTATCACATACTTCTCAAAGCGACGATTATATTCATTGATTATATCATATGTCGAAGCTTTGATCTATATGTTGTCATCAGTTACAAAAAAGGGGGAGATTGAAAGCACATTTGCTCCTTTGGTGGTTTTGGGAATTAATAACAACATATATGTCATTGAACTAATGTTTCCACTAAGCATGTTTCAGGAAAAGTTCAATGATGGGTTGGCAAAAGGATTGTGGAATAACCCAAGATGCAAGGAAATAGATTTTCAAAGCTTCAAGCAAAGGACTCTACATTTTACCTTTTTGTGAGAAATCACCTTGAGTCCATAGGAAAGCCACTACTATCAAAAGGGGGTAAGGTTTTGTTGGTGAACAAAATGTTCATACATGCACAAGTGATCGTCACCACATACACCCACAAGCTCTTCCACAAAAGTCTATCCAAAGCCAAATATCCAAAATCGGTGCAACCAATACTTTCCACTCGGTGCCACCAATTTTCAGCCTCAGACTGACTCAGTTGACCCTAGCCTTTCGGTGCAACCGATTCCATTTCGGTGCCGCCAAGTTTGGGTTGCCAACTTCCTGTTCGCAAATTCACAAAATCGGTCCGACCGAGTTTGTTGAATCGGCGTCATCGAATTTGGTAGTCTGACCGTTGGTCACCTTATCGATGCAAACGAGTTTTATGTATCGGTCTCACCGAGATTCAAAAGTTTCTACCTTTGAGGCAACTCGGTACAACCGAGATTAACACATCGATTCCACCGAGTCTGACTTATTAGGTGTAACGGTTGGATTTTTGGATATGCCTATATATACCCCTCCACCACAACTCACTCGCAAGAGAAGCACTCAGAACAGTTCCCCACTCATACCTATTGATTTTCTAAGAGAGAACCACCTACTCATGTGTTGAGATCATGTCATTCCATTCCTACCATATGAATCTTGATCTCTAGCCTCCCCAAGTTGCTTTCCACCCAATCAACCTCTTATACCAAGCCAAATCTGTGAGAGAGTGATTGTGTATTGAGGAGTCTATCATCTTGAAGCACAAGAGCAAGGAGTTCATCGACATTATCGAGCCTATTACCTTTTGGAGGGTGGAGCCTCCTAGATTGGTTAAGTGTCGATTGGTAGCCTCCTACTTCGTGCTATGGAGTGAACCAAGAAGTTTGTAAGGGCAAGGAGATCGCCTACTTCGTGAAGATCTACCCTGAGTTAGGCTAGTCCTCTGTGGACGTAAGCCATCATGGTATAGTCAAGGTTGCTTCTTCGTGGAACCCTCTGTGGACTCTCGCGACCGTTACCCTCCATGGGTTTAAGACTCCATAAACGTTGATGTACGATAGCACCACCTATCGGAACGACGGGAAAAATCATCGTGTCACCAATTGCATTTGACCTTCCTACCCTTCCTTTACTTACATGCTTGTCTTTACTTTCCGCAGAAATACTCGTAGACATCCATGTTTAGGGTATACTTGACATACTATGAATGCTAAAATCTACCAACACTTAAAATTGGGAAACGTAGATTTTTAATTGGTCAAGTAGTCTAATCACCCCCTCTAGCACTACTTTTGATCCAACAAGTGGTATCAAAGCTTTGGTATCCATTGCATTGGTTTCACAACCTTGGAGAGTATGGCATCTAGTGAGGGAAATTTTGTCCGTAGAGGTCCGTACTTTGATGGCACAAATTTTAGTAGTTGGAAGCACAAAATGAAAATGCATTTACTTGGTCATAACCCCGCCGTTTGGGACGTTGTTCGTGTTGGACTGCAAGGTGAATTCTTTGAGGATGGATGGGAACCAAATCATGAAGTGACAATGGATGAATTGAAGATGTTGCAACTCAATGCTCAAGCATGTGACATTCTCTTCAACTGTCTATGCCCTGAAGACTTCAACAAAAACAACCTTCTCGAGAATGCAAAAGATATTTGGGATACTTTGGTTGATATGCATGAAGGTACCGAATCTGTTAAAGAATCCAAGTTGGATGTTCTTCAAAGTTAGCTTGACAAGTTCAAGATGAAGGATGGTGAAGGAGTCGCTGAGATGTACTCTAGGCTAGCTCTCATCACCAATGAGATTGACGGCTTAGGAAGTGAAGAAATGTCTGACAAATTCATCATCAAGAAGATACTTCGAGCTTTCAATGATCGATATGAAATTGTATGCACATTGATCCAAATGATGCCCAACTACAAATATCTCAAGCCAACAGAAGTGATTGGAAGGATTGTTGCTCATGAGATGACACTCAAGGACAAGGAAGAACTTCACCACAAGTCTAGCAGTGCTTACAAAGCCACAAGTGATTATCCCGCTACTTCAAGCGACAACCTTGTCACAAATGAAGAGATAAGCCTCATGGTCAAGAAATTCAACAAGTTCTACAGGAATATAAGCAAATATCGAAGCTCCAACTCAAGATACGAAGAGAAGCGTTCGTCAAGTCGTGACCAAAACTGCTACAATTGTGGGAAGCTTGGACACTACTCCAATGAGTGCACGGCTCCTTACAAAAGGAAAGAAGAGTCATCAAGAAGACGAAGCTCAAGAGACGAGTCACCTCGAAGAGAGAGAAGGAGTAGAGATGATTGTTATGAAGGAAGACCCTCAAGGAGAAGTAGGGACTCGGAGAAGGACAAGTACACCAAGAGATACTCAAGAAGAAAACATCAAGCTCAAATCGGTGAGTGGATTTGTGGCTCCAAATCAGACAACCACTCCGAGATAAGCTATCACTCCAACTCCAAATATAGTCAAGATGAAGGTTTTGCCGGACTTTCACTAGTGACAACCGACTCCTACGACATATTTTATTCACCAAATTAAGGGAGTGGATGTTGCTTCATGGCTAAAGGCCCCAAGGTATCACACCCCGAGTATCTTGATTTCAATAGTTATGAAGATGACTTGTTAATTGAAGATGACTTGCTATTTTACAAAACTAGTAATGTTAGTCAAGATGAACTTGCTAGTAATCATTCTACTCTAGATAAGTCGTGCGATATTGATAAGTTGGAAACAGAATGACTCACTCAAGAAGTAAACACTCTTAAGTTAGCTCACGAGTCTACTCTACGAGATCATGGAGAGCTTGAAAGGACACATGAGAAGCTCTGCTTCAAGAAGCTCAATTTAGAGAAAGAGGATGAGTTCCTTAAACCTATCAATTGCAATCTTCAAAAGAAGACTTCCTCTTATCTAGCCAAGCGACTTATCTTGTCTACATTCATGCCACAAGTTAAGACTATGCAAGCTAGTAATAAAGGAAAGAAAGGTTCTTCAGCAAGTAGCAATAAAAATGATAAATCTAATGATATTGCTTCTATTAGTTCTCTTCATACCACTAACTCTTCTCTTAGCCAAGTTACACTTGAGCAAGAAAATGAACTTTTGAAAGGGATTATAGAGAAAGGTATCTACAAGAGTCTTGAAGGTTGCAAACAATTAGAGGAGATTGTACGCAAGCACGGAGGATACCGGAAGAATCGTGGTGTTGGCTACATCAACGCTAAGGGAGTTGAATGGGAAGAAGGTCAATACCCCAATCCCAAGTTTGTTCCTCAAAAGGAGAAGTATGAAACTACTCTCCCCAAGGAAACAAAAGCTCAAGATGACCTTCCACCACAAGACCCCAAGCCCAAGGGCAAGAACAAACTTCAAGAGGACATTGACTCATATGAAGATGAATCCCAAGCTTTGGTGATTTGGGCTCCCAAGGCTACTACAAGCTCAACTTATACAAGTACTACTTCAACACCAAGGATACCCATCAACTTGATGTGGGTCCCCAAGAAGAATAACTAGAGAAGTTCTTGAGGGGTGACTCCTCCAACGAAATCCACTCACATTCATTATTGGCAAGAACTAGTTGCAATCAACATCAACATCATGCAATAGTTCAAGGAGTCACACATTCCCTCAAAGGTAAGCAAGGGACAAGATAATCAACAAATCAATGGAAATCATCATATATGCTTTGCACTCCATGTCTATCCTTGTATTTGTCTCTTGTGTGTTGGGACTAACCCATGTAGGTGAGAAGAGTAATGAAACAACAAGGATGCTCCCAACTCTAGATGCTCTTCATCAACTTTGAGCATCCACCACTACTTCACCTACATGAAGTCTTCATCGACAAAACCCAAGGTTAGTTTATCCCTCCTATGGTGGGATGTCACATCAAGGGGGAGCTTTAATCCAAGACTTGAGTCAAAGCATCTCATAGAATGTGACAACGTTAAATGCTTTATGTAAAAGTGGTAACCCCACTTGTGCTTAAACGATGAGTATGACCTATGATCAAGTATTCTTACTTGGCTCCTAAGTGAATATACTCATATATAGATGACTCCGTCATCGCCAAACTGCTTGTTAGATGCTAATGTGTTTGTGCATGTTTGTCATGATTTCATTTGACATCTTATTGAGTGAGCATGTTGGTCTGCACTGATTTACTCATTCGAGGATATCCAATTGTTGTTATTTGGATTTTGATTTTTCATTTGTCAATTGGATATACAAGAATTCCTAGGACCACTCCTCTAGCTATCTATGCATTCTCACCTCATGTTCTATTCATGTTGCATCACAAAATTTGAACAAGTACTTTTCGATCTCTTTGTGTGTGGAGCACTCGTGGTTCCGTATCGAAAAAGGATTGACCATTAAAACCTCGAAAGTGCAACTCAGTGGAACCGACTAAAAATTCTCGGTCTCACCGACTACCTAGGGTAGATCTGGTTTTTGTATCTCGGTACTACCAACTCCATATTCTCGGTTACACCGAGTTTCCCTGTCAGCTAACAGTTGAGAAACTCGATGACACTGAAAATTTAGAATCGGTACCACCAACGGGGATGGGTATATAAGCTATGGACCTTGAAGCTTTGACATTCAATCTTCAAACATCGCGCTCCAAAACACTAAGCTACCATAGAAGGACCCCCTGGTCGTCACCCTTGTCTCCCCGCGCTCCTCTGCCACTAGGATCTTCGCCGTCGACGGGCATCTTCGCCGTAGCGGAACCGTCACCAAGCTAGGGTACGGATCCGATCATTCTTGCGCTCCCCATCCGAATCTTGCGAAAGAAAGTTCAATTTCTGGATAATCCACTGTTTGCACATCTTTCTATCCACATAAAAACTCAAGAGATTAGCGAACGATGGATTTTTTTGGGTTTTACTGTCCGCCTCGTGTATCTCGGTAAAACCGATGCGAAATAATCGGTATCGCCGATTTGGCTTTTTTGCCACACTGAGAACACCTCGGTGGAACCAAATGCCGATTTTTGGTGCAACCAAAAATGGTGCCAAGTTCCTAGAAAGTAGGTTCTTTGTCTCGGCATGACCGAAAACTTTCCCTCGGTTGTACCGAAATACATTTGGCAGAATGCAAATTTTGAGAAATCCTTAGTTCAAACTTTCGAAAAATCTGCATTTTGTGATGACTTACCCTATTCCACTCTTCTCAACTCTATTCACAGGGTCAGACATGTCAGGTTCAGAGGATAGCCAGAATCTGCAGGAGCAGTATGTTGATATGAGTTCAGGCACTAGCCCTGAGTCTAGCTCTTTCTCATATCCAGGCACCCCTAGCTCTCATGGGCTGCCTAAAGCTACTACAAGGACCAGGAAGATACAAAATTTTGAAGAGGAAGATTCTGATTTTGTGCCTGAGGAGGCTCTTGCTAAGAAGCAAGAGAAGGCTGCAAAGAAATCTACCAATGAGGCCACTTCATCCAGGAGGGTAGTCAGCAAGATACATGCACCTCTAGAGACTTTTAGAGCACATGAGAGTGCTAGAGCTACCATGTCCGTTGAGATCCCAAAGAAATCTTTGCCTAAGAAGGCAGCAGAGAAGAATATAGCCAGGAAGAGAATCATTCATGTTGTTGGCAGGCCTACCTCAATGTTTGAGGATCCAGAGGAGGCTGCTGGTGCTGCTACTGAGGAGGAGGAGGAGGAACAAGTGGTCAAGGCCCCTCCCAAGAAGAAGCAAAAGAAGCTGTTGGCAGATGCTATGCCAAAGCTAGGTCCCTCCAAGAGCACCAAGGTTGCACCTAAGAAGGTTGCTGCAGGGAAATCCAAGATGACTACCACAGATATTCCTACTGCTGAGAAGAACAAAGGATCAACTTTCAGAGAAGCATATGATGATGATGCTATGACAGCTTTGATGAAGCTTAGACCTCAGCTCCTGAAGACAATGCTAGCCAGCTAGTTGCTGAGGATATGAAGAAGAGGAAGGATTCTGCTTTGAGGGCATGGAGAGCAATTGATCCATATGCCCAAAGTATAAAAATTGATGTGAACTTAGGTTCTACACCAAGGAACAACAAGACTTGTATGAGACAATCATGCTTGACAAGAGTCCAGCAGTCAGTGATATGAGATACGTTGACTAGAAGTATATCAAGGCAAATGAGGACTATTTCCCATGTGTGCAAGATAACTTTCACTGCATTGGTCTTGATCAGTTTGTTGGCAGAGAGTTTACTGCTTGGAAGGATGAGATTATAATGCAATTCTACTCCACTGCTCACTTCCATGGAGATGGCCGGATAGTGTGGATGATTGAAGGAGCAAGATACGAATCTACAGTTAATTAGTGGGACCATCTTAGGAGTCCCTGAGGTACAGGATGGTGACTTGGATGATTACTCTAAATCCAAGGAGAGACACAATGCTATGAAGGATATGTACAATGCTATCCCTGCTGCTAACTTGCAGTCACACAAGTTAGGATCTACTTACTTCCTCCAGGCTGGCCTCCGTACCATGAACACCATCTTGAGGCATACATTGATGCCTAAGTCGGGAGATGAGAAGATCATTCGTGGCTACTCCATCAACATGCTTATCCATCTTGATAGTCACACCAGGATTCGAGTGATGGATTTGATTATAGAAACTGTGAAGAGGGTTGTGTTGGGGAACGTTGCATGGGAAACAAAAAAAATCCTACGCACACGCAAGATCTATCCATGGTGATGAGCATCTACGAGAGGGAGAGTGGATCTACGTACCCTTGTAGATCGCTAAGCGAGAAGCGTTAAGAAACGCGGTTCGTCTAGTCGAACGTCTTTGCAATCCAAATCGCCGAGCGTCCCGCGATCCAATCACGATTCATCCCGCGAATTCATCACGATCCGTCTCGCGAACTCATCACGACCTGTCCCGCGAACTCATCACGATCCGTCCCGCGAACTCATCACGATCCGTCTCGCGATCTTGATCACGGTCCTTCCGATCTAGCGCCGAACAGACGGCACCTCCGCGTTCAGCACACGTACAGCTTGATGACGATCTTCGCTGTATTGATCCAACAAGAGGGAGCAGAGAGGAAGAAGAGTTCTCCGGCAGCGTGACGGCACTTCGGCGATGGTGGTGGAGCTATTCCGGCAGGGCTTCGCCTAAGCACAGCACAAAACCGATCTAGAGGAGAAACTATGCACTAGAGGAACGGGTAGCACGTGGCTGAAAATTCTGTGCCAAAACCCTAAAATCCTCTAGTATATATAGGAGGATAGGAGGAGGAGGCTTGGCTGCCAAAAATCCATCCCTTGGGTCGGCCAAAGTGGGGAGGAGAGGAGGACTCCTCCTCCAATCCTAGTAGGACTAGGATTCCTCCTTTTTTTGGCCTTTTTCCACCTTTTTCCCTTTGGGCTTTTTCTCCCAGCCGCATGGGCCTTGTGTGGGACTTCTACCAGCCCAAAAAGGCTGTTATTTACTCTCCCACAGCCCATGAAGCCTCTTGGGTCGAAATACCCCTCCCGGTGGTCTCCCGGCACTCCCGGTACATTGCCGATTAGCCCGAAACTTTTCCGGTGACCAAAATGGGACTTCCTATATATCAATCTTTACCTCCGGACCGTTCTGGATCTCCTCGTGACGTCCGGGATCTCATCCGGGACTCCGAACAACCTTCGGTTACCACCATACATAACTCCATACTATCAAAACGTCACCAAACCTTAAGTGTGCAGACCCTGCGGGTTCGAGAACTATGTAGACATGACCGAGACACCTCTATGGTCAATAACCAATAGCAGGACCTGGATGACCATATTGGTTCCTACATATTCTACGAAGATCTTTATCGGTCGAACCTCTGTGTCAAGGATTCAGTTAATCCCGTATGATGTTCCCTTTGTTCTTCCGTATGTTACTTGCCCGAGATTCGATCGTCGGTATCTGTATACCTAGTTCAACCTCGTTACCGGCAAGTCTATTTACTCATTCCGTAATACAAGATCTTGTGACCAACACTTAGTCACATTGCTTGCAAGGCTTGTTGTGATGTTGTATTACCGAGTGGGCCCTGAGATACCTCTCCGTCACACGGAGTAACAAATCTCAGTCAAGGATCCAATTACGTTGCGACGTTTCATACACACAAGGCACTCCTCCGGTGTCAGTGAGTTGCATGATCTCATGGTCATAGGAACATATACTTGACATGTAGAAAACAATAGCAATAAACTGACACGATCATATGCTACGTTTGTAGTTTGGGTCTTGTCCATCACATAATTCTCCTAATGATGTGATCCCGTTATCAAATGACATCTCATGTCCATGGCTAGGAAACCTTAACCATCTTTGATCAACGAGCTAGTCCATTAGAGGCATACTAGGGACATGGTTTTGTCTATGTATCCACACATGCATCTAAGTCTCCGATCAATACAATTATAGCATGGATAATAAACGATTATCATGAACAAGGAAATATGATAATAACTAATTTATTATTGCCTCAAGGGCATATTTCCAACAGTCTCCCACTTGCACGAGAGTCAATAATCTAGTTCACATCACCATGTGATACGCTTTGTTATGAATCTAACACCCAATGAGTTATGGGGCTCGATCATGCTTTGCATGTGAGAGAGGTCTTATAGTCAACGGGTCTGCGACATTTAGATCCGTATGTACTTTGCAAATCTCTATGTCAAACTGTAAACACTACTACCATGGTCCACTTGGTACTATTCCAAATGGCTGCTCTACTATATGTATCCAAATTGCTACTGCGGGTCATCCGGATTGGTGTTAAAGCTTGCATCGACGTAACTCTTTACAACGAACTCTTTATTACCTCCATAATCGAGAAACATCTCCTTAGTCTTTTAGTTACTAAGGATAATCTTGACCGTTGTCCAGTGCTCCATTCCAGGATCACTTTGAAACCTTCCGGCCATACTTATGGCAAGGCTGACATCGGGTCTTGTGCACAACATTGCATACATCATAGAGCCTATGGCTGAAGCATAGGGGATGACACTCATCTTTTCTCTATCTTCTGCAGTCACTGGGCATTGAGTCTTACTCAACTTTATACCTTACAAATCAGGCGAGAACTCTTTCTCTCACTGACCATTTTGAACTCTTTCAAAATCTTGTCAAGATATGTACTCATTGAAAGTCTCATCAAGTATCTTGATCTATCTCTATAGATCTTGATGCTCAACAATTAGGTAGCTTTATCCAGGTCTTCCTTTGAAAAAACTCTTTTCAAACAACCCTTTATGCTTTCCAGAAATTCTATATCATTTCTGATCAACAATATGTCAACCACATATGCTTATCAGGAACTCTACAGTGCTCCCACTCACTTTGTTGTAAATACAAGTTTCTCATAAACTTTGTATAGACTCAAAAACTTTAATCACCTCATCAAAGTGTATATTGCAACTCCGAGATGCTTGCTTCAGTTCATAGAAGGATCACTGAAGCTTGCACACCTGTTAGCATCCCTGGGACTGACAAAACCTTCTGGTTGTATCTCATACAACCTTTCCTTAAGGAAGGAAACAATGTTTTGGCATCCATCTGCCAGATTTCATAATTGAAAAATGCAGCAACTGCTAACATAATTCCAACAGACTTTAGCATCGCTACGAGTGAGAAAGTCTCATCGTAGTCAACTCCTTGAACTTGTCATAAACTTCTTTGCAACAAGTCGAGCTTTACAAATGGTGACAATTACCATGAGCGTCTGTCTTCGTTTTAAACATCCATTTGTACTCAACGACCTGCCGTCCAACGAGCAAGTCTACCAAAGTCTATACTTGGTTTTCATACATTGATCCTTTCTTGGATTTCATGGCCTCTAACCATTTGTCGGAATCCGGGCCCATCATCGCTTCTCCATAGCTCGTAGGCTCATTGTTGTCCAACAACATGACCTCCAAGACAGGGTTGTTGTACCGCTGAGGAGCAGTACACATCCTTGTCGACCTACGAGGTTTGATAGTAACTTGATCCGAAGCTTCATGATCATCATCATTAACTTCCTCTTCAACTAACGTAGGCTTCATAGAAACATCTTCCTGCGCTACGCTACTCTCTGGTTGAACAAACGTTCAACAACCTCATCAAGTTCTATCTTCGTCCCACTCCATTCTTTCAAGAGAAACTCTTTCGCGAGAAAGGACCCAGTTTTAGCAACAAACATTTTATGCTTGGATCTGAGATAGAAGGTTTACCCAACTGTCTTTAGGGTATTCTATGAAGATGCATTTGTCCGCTTTGGGTTCGAGCTCATTAGGTGAAAAACCCTTTTTCACATAAGTGTTGCAGCGCCAAACATTAAGAAATGACAGCTTAGGTTTCTATCAAACCATAATTCACACGGTGTCATCTCAACGGATTTAGATGGTGCCCTATCTAAAGTGAATGTAGTTGTCTCTAATGCATAACCCCAAAATGATAGTGGTAAAAGGATAAGAGACATCATAATTCGCACCATATCCAATAGAGCACGACTATGACATTCGGACACACCATCACACTATGGTGTTCCAGGTGGCGTGAGTTGTGAAACAATTTTCACATTGTCTAAAGTTGTATGCCAAACGCAACTCATATATTCATCTCGACGATCATATCGTAGACATTTTTATCTTCTTGTCACGATGATCTTAAACTTCACTCTGAATTTGCTTGAACCTTTCAAACGATTCAGACTTGTGTTTCATTAAGCAAATATACACTATATCTACTCAAATCATCAGCGAAGGTAAGAAAATAACAATATCCACCGCATGCTATAAGACACTGGATTGCATACATCAACATGTATCATTTCCAATAAGTCACTTGCCCGCTCCATCAAACCAGAAAATGGGGTCCTTAGTCATCTTGACCAAGAGGCATGGTTCGCATGTCTCAACCGATTCGAAATCGAATGAGTCCAAAGATCCATCAACATGGAGTTTCTTCATGCGTTCTATACCAATATGACATTTAGCGGCAGTGCCACAAGTATGTGGTACTATTATTATTAACTTTGTATCTTTTGGCATCAATGTTATGAACATGTGTATTACTACGATCAAGATTCAACAAACCATTCTCACTGGGTGCTTGACCATTGCAGGTATTATTCATGTCAACAGAATAACCATTATTCTCTAACTTAAATGAATAACCGTGTTGCAATAAACACAATCCAATCACGTTCATGCTCAATGCAAAACACCAAATAACATTTATTTAGGTTTGTCACTAATCCCGAAGGTAGAGAGAGCATGCGATGTTGATCACATCAACCTTGGAAACATTTCCAACACACATCGTCACCTCACCCTTAGCTAGTTCTTCGTTTATTCCGTAGCTTTTATTTTGAGTTACTAACATTTAGCAACCGAACCGGTATCCAATACCCAGGTGCTACTAGGAGTACTAGCAAGGTACACATCAATAACACGTATATCAAATATACTTCTGTCGACGTTGCCAGCCTTCTTATCTACCAAGTATCTAGGGTTGTTCCTCTTCAGCGAATGCTCTCCTCATAATCGAAGCACTTAGTCTCGGGTTTGGGTTCAACTTTGGGTTGCTTCACTGGAGCGGCAACTGACTTGCTATCCTTGAAGTTTCCCTCCTTTCCCTTGCCCTTCTCGAAACTAGTGGTTTTACTAACCATTACCACATGATGCTCCTTCTTGATTTCTATCTTCGCGGTGTCAAACATCGCGAACAGCTCAGGGACCATTATTTCTATCCCTCGCGTTTATAGTTCATCACCAAGTTCTAGTAGCTTAGTGACAGTGACTTGGAGAACAATATCATTCACTATCTTATCTGGAAGATCAACTCCCACTCGATTCAAGCGATTGTAGCACCCAGACAATCTAAGCACATGCTCAACGATTGAGCTTTTCTCTTTCATATTACAGGCAAAGAATCTTGTTGGAGATCTCATATCTCGCAACACGGGCACGAGCCTGAGTTCCTAATTTCAGCTCTTAGAACATCTCATATGTTCCATGACGTTCAAAACGTTTCGAAGCCTCAATTCTAAGACATAATGCATGATGCACTAAACTATCAACTAGTCATCAGAACGTGCCTGTCAGATGTTCACAACATCTACAGACGACGCTAGAGGGGTTGGCGCACCGAGCAGTGTATTAAGAACATAAGCCTTCTGTGTAGCAACGAGGACAATCCTCAGATCACGGAGCCAGTCCGCAATATTGCTACCATCATCTTGCAACTCTATTTATCTAGGAACATATAAAAATTCAAGGGAGCTACAGCGCGAGCAAGTAATCTACAACATAATTTGCAAAGACACTACTGACTATGTTCATGATAATGAGTTCAATTAATCATATTACTTAAGAACTCCCACTCAAATTGGCAACCCTCCGATCATCCGAGTGTTACATGATCCAAATTCACTAACTCAAGTCCGATCATCACGTGAGTTGAGGTGGTTACAATGGTGAACATCATCATGTTGATCATATCTACTATATGACTCATGTTCGACCTTTCGATCTCTTGTGTTCCGAGGCCATGCCTGTACATGCTAGGCTCATCAAGTTTAACCCGAGTGTTCTGCATGTGCAACACTGGCTTGCACCCATTGTATGTGAATGTAGAGTCTATCACACCCGATCATCACGTGGTGTCTCGACACGAAGAACTTTCGCAACGGTGCACACTCGGGAAGAACACAATTTATCTTGAAATTAAGTGAGGGATCACCTTATAATGCTACCATCGTCCTAAGCAAAACAAGGTGCATAATATGATTAACATCACATGCAAATCATAAGTGACATGATATGGCCATGAACTTGAGCTTTTGATCTCCATCATGAAAGCACCGGCATGATCTCCATCGTCACCGGCATGACACCATGATATCCATCATCTTGATCTCCATCAACGTCTCGCCATCGGGGTTGTCGCACCCACCATGCTTCTACTACTATTGCTACCGTTTAGCGATAAAGTAAAGCATTACATAGCACTTAATGATTGACACGCAGGTCATACAATAATTAAAGACAACCCTATGGCTCCTGCCGGTTGCCGTACTCATCGACATGCAAGTCGTGATAATCTATACATCACATGATCATCTCATACATCACATATATCACATCATGTAATTGGCCATATCACATCACAACATACCCTGCAAAAACAAGTTAGACGTCCTCTAATTGTTGTTGCATGTTTTACGTGGCTGCTACGGGTATCTAGCAAGAACAATTCTCATCTACGCAAAAACCACAATGGTGATACACTAGTTGCTTTTCAACCTTCTCAAGGACCGCCTTTGTCGAATCCGATCCAACTAAAGTGAGAGAAACTGGCACCCGCAAGCCATCTATGCAACAAGTTATGGTCGAGGGAACCGGTCTCTCGTAAGCGTACGAATAATGTTGGTTCGGGCCGCTTCATCTCACGATACCGCTGAACCAAAATCCGACCAACGGAGGAAGCAATCTAAGCATCAACGCCCACAAACCTTTTGTGTTCTACTCGAGATCTCATCTACACATAGACCTAGCTCATGATGCCACTGTTGGGAAACGTTGCATGGGAAACAAAAAATTTCCTATGCACACGCAAGATCTATCCATGGTGATGAGCATCTACGAGAGGGAGAGTGGATCTACATACCCTTGTAGATCGCTAAGCGGGAAGCGTTAAGAAACGCGGTTGGTGTAGTCGAACGTCTTCGCGATCCAAATTGCCAAGCATCCCGCGATCCAATCACGATCCGTCTCACAAACTCATCATGATCCGTCTCGCGAACTCATCACAATCTGTCCCGCGAACTCATCACGATCCGTCCCGCGAACTCATCACGATCCGTCTCGCGATCTTGATCACGGTCCTTCCGACCTAGCGCCGAACGGACGGCACCTCCGCGTTCAGCACACGTACAAATTGATGACGATCTCCGCCTTCTTGATCCAGCAAGAGGGAGCGGAGAGGAAGAAGAGTTCTCTGGCAGCGTGACGGTGCTCCCGACGATGGTGGTGGAGCTATTCCGGCAGGGCTTCACCTAAGCACTGCAGAAAACCGATCTAGAGGAGAAACTATGCACTAGAGGAACGGGTAGCACGTGGCTGAAAATTCTGTGCCAAAACCCTAAAATCCTCTAGTATATATAGGAGGAGAGGAGGAGGAGGCTTGGCTGCCAAAAATCCAGCCCTTGGGTCGGCCAAAGTGGGGAGGAGAGGAGGACTCCTCCTCCAATCCTAGTAGGACTAGGATTCCTCCTTTTTTGGCCTTTTTCCCCGTTTTTCCCTTTGGGCTTTTTCTCCCAGCCGCACGGGCCTTGTGTGGGACTTACACCAGCCCACAAAAGGCAGGTATTTACTCTCCCACAGCCCATGAAGCCTCTTTGGTCGAAATACCCCTCCCGGTGGTCTCCCGGTACACTACCGGCACTCCCGGTACATTGCCGATTAGCCCGAAACTTTTCCGGTGACCAAAATGGGACTTCCTATATATCAATCTTTACCTCCGGACCGTTCCGGATCTCCGCGTGACGTCCGGGATCTCATCCGGGACTCCGAACAACCTTCGGTCACCACCATACATAACTCTATACTACCAAAACGTCACCAAACCTTAAGTGTGCAGACCCTGCGGGTTCGAGAACTATGTAGACATGACCGAGACACCTCTATGGTCAATAACCAATAGCGGGACCTGGATGACCATATTGGTTCCTACATATTCTATGAAGATCTTTATCGGTCGAACCTCTGTGTCAAGGATTCAGTTAATCCCGTATGATGTTCCCTTTGTTCTTCCGTATGTTACTTGCCCGAGATTCGATCGTCGGTATCTGTATACCTAGTTCAACCTCGTTACCGGCAAGTCTATTTACTCATTCCGTAATACAAGATCCTGTGACCAACACTTAGTCACATTGCTTGCAAGGCTTGTTGTGATGTTGTATTACCGAGTGGGCCCTGAGATACCTCTCCGTCACACGGAGTAACAAATCTCAGTCAAGGATCCAATTACGTTGCGACGTTTCATACACACAAGGCACTCCTCCGGTGTCAGTGAGTTGCATGATCTCATGGTCATAGGAACATATACTTGACATGTAGAAAACAATAGCAATAAACTGACACGATCATATGCTACGTTTGTAGTTTGGGTCTTGTCCATCACATAATTCTCCTAATGATGTGATCCCGTTATCAAATGACATCTCATGTCCATGGATAGGAAACCTTAACCATCTTTGATCAACGAGCTAGTCCATTAGAGGCATACTAGGGACATGGTTTTGTCTATGTATCCACACATGCATCTAAGTCTCCGATCAATACAATTATAGCATGGATAATAAACGATTATCATGAACAAGGAAATATGATAATAACTAATTTATTATTGCCTCTAGGTCATATTTCCAACAGGTTGTTGCTGACCAAAAGCTCTCATACTGCTATGCACCCTACATTCAGATGCTTATCAACTCCAAACTTGAGAAGCACATCTTTGCTCTGGATAGACCCCACTTGCCACTTCTACCAGATTTCGAGGAAAATGTTGTGGTGATGGACACCGACCATCCCACTTCAGCTGCAGCTCAAGTTCAAGTAGAGGCAAAGGCAGCTAGAGCCACTAGTGCTTAGGTCCCAAGATCCAGGAACGAGCATATGGATCTCTAGATATCTACTTTCATGGACATAAAGGAAGACATCAAAAAAATTATGGATAGTCAGGAGTGCCTTGTGAACATCTTTGAGGATAGAGTGACAACTCTTAATTACAAGGTAGATGGGTTGACCAAGACTGTCAATGAGCTCAAAAAGGAAGTAGATGAAGCTCCTATCCGTCGCACCTCTTTAGAGTCTGAGTCTTCTGATGGTGATGAGGACAGTGCACCTGTCAGGACGACTGCCCAGTACAGGACACAAGCCAGGACACCTACAGTGCCAGCTCTGGAGACAAGACATTCATCTTTTGCTCCAACTACAGTGACTTCAGCTCCATCAGCTCCTTCAGTGCCTCCAATGACTACTCCAACTCCGTCCAGGACATCACCAGAGGTCTTTGCCGACGCAGTTCTCTCGACTCTGACATCGACTACCGGAGGAGATCATCCACAAAAGAATGATTAGCTATATATCTTCGAACTTTTTGGTAACTTGTTGCCAAAGGGTAAGAAGTTGTATATAGATCTAGGCTTCAAGAGAGAGAGCGTCTATTTTTTATTGCTATTTTACAAAACATTTGATATTTTGTCTTGGATGTGATATACTTTTGTTTGTGTTTGATCATACGCTTTAATGTGTGTTGCTACTATTTCCTATGTTTGATGGTTATGTGATGATCATTCACTTTGCTTGATGTGTTGTGCTATCTTGTTAACTCTTATTACTCTTGCACACCACCAAGATGTATGTGACATGGAATAAGTGCCCCATGTACCTAATCGATTGTGCATTTGCATTCAAACGCAAATTTAAAAATAATGCACAAATTTAGGGGGAGCTCGTGCTTATCACATACTTCTCAAAGCGATGATTATATTCATTGATTATATCATATGTCGAAGCTTTGATCTATATGTTTTCATCAATTACCAAAAAGGGGGAGATTGAAAGCACATTTTCTCCCTTGGTGGTTTTGGTAATCAATAACAACATATATGTCACTGAACTAATGTTTCCACTAAGCATGTTTCAGAAAAGTTCAATGATGGGTTGGTAAAACGATTGTGCAATACCCCAAGATGCAAGGAAATAGATTGGCAAAGCTTCAAGCAACGGACTCTACATTTTACCTTTTGTGAGAAATCACTTTGAGTCCATAGGAAAGCCAATACTATCAAAAGGGGGTAAGGTTTTGTTGGTGAACAAAATGCTCATACGTGCACAAGTGATAGTCACCACATACACCCGCAAGCTCTTCCACAAAATTCCGTCCAAAGCCAAATATCCAAAATCGATGCAACCAACACTTTCCACTCGGTGCCACCGATTTTCAGCCTCAGACAGACTCAGACAAACCCTAGCCTTTCGGTGCTACCGATTCCATTTCGGTGCCACCGATTTTGGGTTGCCAACTTCCTATTACACAAATTCACAAAATTGGTCCGATCGAGTTTGTTAAATCGGCATCACCGAGTTTGGCAATATGACCGTTGGTCACCTTAAAGGTGCAACCGAGTTTCATGTATCGGTCTCACCGAGATTCAAAAGTTGCTACCTTTGAGGCAACCAGGTACAGCCGAGATTAACACATCAGTTCCACCGAGTCTGACTTATTAGGTGTAACGGTTGGATTTTTGGAGATTCCTATATATACCCCTCCACCACCACTCACTCGCAAGAGAAGCACTCAGAACAGTTCTGCACTCATACCTATTGATTTTCTGAGAGAGAGAGACACCTACTCATGTGTTGATATAATGCCATTCCATTCCTACAATATGAATCTTGATCTCAAGCGTCCCCAAGTTGATTTCCACCCAATCAACCTCTTCTACCAAGCCAAATCTGTGAGAGAGTGATTGTGTGTTGAGGAGTCTATCATCTTGAAGCACAAGAGCAAGGAGTTCATCGACATTATTGAGCCTATTACCTTTTGGAGGGTGGTGCCTCCTAGATTGGTGAGGTGTTGCTTGGGAGCCTCCTACTTCGTGTTGTGGAGTGAGCCAAGAAGTTTGTAAGGGCAAGGAGATCGCCTACTTCGTGAAGATCTACCCCGAGTTAAGCTAGTCCTCCGTGGACGTAGGCCATCATGGTATAGTCAAGGTTGCTTCTTCGTGGAACCCTGTGTGGGTAGATCCCTGTGTGGACTCTCGCGACCGTTACCCTCTATGGGTTTAAGACTCCATAAACGTGGATGTACGATAGCACCACCTATCAGAACGACGGGAAAAATCACCCTGTCACCAATTGGATTTGATCTTCCTACCCTTCCTTTACTTACATGCTTGTCTTTACTTTTCACTTAAATACTCGTTGACATGCATGTTTAGGGTGTACTTGACATACTATGAATGCTAAAACCTGCCAACACTTAAAATTGGGAAAAGTAGATTTTTAATTGGTCAAGTAGTCTAATCACCCCCCCTGACACTACTTTTGATCCTACAAGTGGTATCAAAGCTTTGATCTCCATGGCATTAGTTTCGAAACCTAGGAGAGTATGGTGTCTATTGAGGGAAATTATCACCATAGAGGTCCGTACTTTGATGGCACAAATTTTGCTTGGTCATAACCCTGCCGTTTGGGTTGTCGTTCGTGTTGGATTGCAAGGTGAATTCTTTGCGGATGGAAGGGAACCGGATCGTGAAGCGACTGCGGATGAATTACAGATGTTGCAACTCAATGCTCAAGCATGTAACATTCTCTTCAACTGCCTATGCCCTGAAGAATTCAACAAAATCAGCCGTCTTGAGAATGCAAAAGAGATTTGGGATACTTTGGTTGATATGCATGAAGGTACCGAATCTGCGAGAGAATCCAAGTTGTATGTTCTTCAAAGTCAGCTTGACAAGTTCAAGATGAAGGATGGTGAAGGAGTCGCTGAGATGTACTCTAGGCTAGCTCTCATCACCAATGAGATTGTCGGCTTAGGAAGTGAAGAAATGACCGACAAATTCATCATCAATAAGATACTTCGAGCTTTGGATGATCGATATGACACCATATGCACATTGATCGAAATGATGCCCAACTACAAAGATCTCAAGCCAACAAAAGTGATTGGAAGGATTGTTGCTCATGAGATGACACTCAAGGACAAGGAAGAGCTTCACCACAAGTCTAGCGGTGCTTACAAAGCCACAAGTGATGATCCCGCTACTTCAAGCGACAACCTTGTCACAAATGAAGAGATAAGCCTCATGGTCAAGAAATTCAACAAGTTCTACAAGAATATAAGCAAAGATCGAAGCTCCAACTCAAGATATGAAGATAAGGGTTCGTCAAGTCGTGATCGAAACTGCTACAATTGTGGGAATCCCGTACACTACTCCAATGAGTGTACGAATCCTTACAAAAGGAAAGAAAAGTCACCAAGAAGACAAACCTCAAGAGATGAGTCACGTTGAAGAGAGAGAAGGAGTAGAGATGATCGTTATGAACGAAGACCCTCAAGGAGAAGTAGGGACTCGGAGAATAAGGACAAGTACACCAAGAGCTACTCAAGAAGAAAACATCAAGCTCATGTTGGTGAATGGGTTTCCGGCTCCGAATCTGACAACCACTCTGAGAGAAGCTATCACTCCAACTCCGACTATAGTCAAGATGAAGGTGTTGCCGGACTTGCACTAGTGACAACTGACTCCTACGACATGTTTGATTCACCAAACGAAGGGAGTGGATGTTGCTTCATGGCTAAAGGCCCCAAGGTATCACACCCTGATTATCTTGATTTCAATAGTGATGAAGATGACTTTTTAATTGAAGATGACTTGTTAATTGAAGATGACTTGCTATTTTACAAAACTAGTAATGTTAGTCAAGATGAAGTTGATAGTAATCATTCTACTCTGGATAAGTCGTGCGCTGATGATAAGTTGGAAATAGAATGACTAACTCAAGAAGTAAACACTCTTAGTTAGCTCACGAGTCTACTCTATGAGATCATAGAGAGCTTGAAATGACACATGAGAAGCTCCGCTTCGAGAAGATCAATATAGAGCAAGAGCATGAGTTCCTTAAAGCTATCAATGACGATCTTCGAAAGAAGACTTCCTCTTATCTAGCCAAGCGAATTCTCTTGTCTACGTTCATGCCACAAGTCAAGACTAAGCAAGCTAGTAACAAAAGGAAAGAAAGTTTCTTCAACTAGTAGCAATAAAAATGATAAATCTAATGATATTGTTGCTAGTAGTTCTCTTGATACCACTAGCTCTTCTCTTAGCCAAGTTACACTTGAGCAAGAAAATGAACTTTTGAAAGGGATTATAGAGAAAGGTATGTACAAGAGTCTTCAAGGTTGCAAAAAATTTGAGGATATTGTATGCAAGCACGTAGGATACCGGAAGAATCGTGGTGTTGGCTACTTCAATGCTAAGGGAGTTGAATGGGAGGAAGGTCAATACCCCAATACCAAGTTTGTTCCTCAAAAGGAGAAGTATGAAAATACTATCCCCAAGGGAACAAAAGCTCAAGATGACCTTCCACCACAAGACCCCAAGCTCAAGGGCAAGAACAAGCTTCAAGAGGACATTGACTCATATGAAGATGAATCCCGAGCTTTGGTGATGTGGGCTCCCATGGCTACTACAAGCTCAACTTCTATAGGTGCTACTTCAACACCAAGGATCCCCATCAACTTGATGTGGGTCCCTAAGAAGAACTAGAGAAGTTCTTGAAGGGTGACTCCGCCAAAGAAATCCACTCACATTCATTATTGGCAAGAACTAGTTGCAATCAACATCAACATCATGCAATAGTTCAAGGAGTCACAAATTCCCTCAAAGGTAAGCAAAGGACAAATTCCCTCAGCAACTTTGAGCATCCACCACTACTTCACCTACATGAAGTCTTCATTGACAAAACCCAAGGTTAGTTTATCCCTCCTATGGGGGGATGTCACATAAAGGGATAGCTTTACTCTAAGACTTGAGTCAAAGCATCTCATAGAATTTGACAACATTAAATGCTTTATGTAAAAGTGGTAACCCCACTTGTGCTTAAACGATGAGTATGACCTATGATCAAGTATTCTTACTTGCCTCCTAAGTCAATATACTCATATATAGATGACTCCATCATTGCCAAAGTGCTTGTTAGATGCTAATGTGTTTGTGCATGTATGCCATGATTTCATTTGACATCTTATTGAGTGAGCATGTTGGTCTGCACTAATTTACTCATTCGAGGATATCCAATTGTTGTTATTTGGATTTTGATTTTTCATTTGTCAATTGGATATACAAGAATGGCTAGGACCACTCCTCTAGCTATCTATGCTTTCTCACCTCATGTTCTATTCATGCTGCATCACAAAATTTGAACAAGTACTTTTTGATGTCTCTGTGTGAGGAGCACTCAGAGTTCTGTATCGACAAAGGACTGACCATTAAAACCTCCCAAGTGCAACTCGGTGGAACCGACTCAAAATTCTCGGTCTCACCGACTGCCTAGGGTTACATCGAGTTTCCCTGTCAGCTGACAGTTGAGAAACTCAGTGACACCAAAAATTTAGAATCGGTACCACTGACAATTATGGGTATATAAGCTGTGGACCCTGACGCTTTGAACTTCAATCTTCAAACGTCACGTTCCAAAACCTAAGCTGTCGCAAAAGGACCCCCCTGTCATCGCCCTTGTCTCCCCGTTCTCCTCCACCTCAGGGATCTTCGCCGCTGACATGCATCTTCGTCGTAGCAGAACCGACACCAAGCTAGGGTACGGATCCGATCCTTCTTGTGCTCCCCATCCGAATCTTGAGCAATGAAGTTCAATTTCTCGATAAGCCACCGTTTGCACATATTTCTATCCACATAAAAACTCAATAGATTAGCAAACGATGAATTTTTTTGGGTTTTGCCCTCCACCTCGTGTATCTCGGTAGAACCGATGCGAAATAATCGGTATTACAAATTTGGCTTTTCTGCCACACCGAGAACACCTCAGTGGAACCGAATGCTAATTTCTGGTGCAACCGAAAATGGTGCCAAGTTCTTGGAAAGCAGGTTGTTAGTCTCGGTGTGACCGAAAACTTTGCCTCGGCTGTACCAAAATACATTTTGCAGAATGCAAAATTTGAGAAATTCTTAGTTCCAACTTTTGAAAATCTTCATTTTGTGATGACTTATCCTATTCCACTCTTCTCAACTGTATTCACAGGGTCAGACATATCAGGTTCAGAGGATAGCCAGAATCTGCAGGGCCAGAATGTTAATATGAGTTCAAGCACTAGCCCTGAGTCCAGCTGTTTCTCAGATCCAGGCACCCCTAGCTCTCATGGGCTGCCTAAAGCTGCTACAAGAACCAGGAAGAGAGAGAGTTCTGAAGAGGAAGATTTTGATTTCGTTCCTGAGGAGGCTCTTGCTAAGAAGCAAGAGAAGGCTGCAAAGAAATCTTCCAATGAGGCCACCTCATCCAAGAGGGTAGTGAGCAAGATATATGCACCTCCAGAGACATGTAGACCACATGAGAGTGCTAGAGCTACCATGTCTGTTGAGATCCCAAAGAAATCTTTGCCTAAGAAGGCAGGAGAGAAGAAGACAGCCAGGAAGAGAATCATTCATGTTGTTGACAGGCCTACCTCAATGTTTGAGGATCCAGAGGAGGCTGCTGGTGCTGCTACTGAGGAGGAGGAGGAACAAGTGCTCAAGGCCCCTCCCAAGAAGAAGCAAAAGAAGCGGTTGGTAGATGCTATGCCAAAGCCAGGTCCCTCCAAGAGCACCAAGTTGCACCTAAGAAGGTTGTTGTAGGGAAGTCCAAGAGGACTACCACAGATATTCCTGCTGCTGAGAAGAACAAAGGATCAACTTTTAGAGAAGCAGATGATGATGATGCTATGACAGCTTTGATGAAGCTTAGACCTCACCTTCCTGAACACAATGCCAGCCATCCAATTGCTGAGGATATGAAGAAGAGGAAGGATTCTGCTTTGAGGGCATGGAGAGCAATTGATCCATATTCCCAAAGGAGAAAAACTGGTGTGGACTATAGCTTCTACATCAAGGAACATCAAGACTTCTATGAGACAATCTTGCTTGACAAGAGTCCAACAGTCAGTGATATGAGATACGTTGACTAGAAGTATATCAAGGCAAATGAGGACTATTTCCCATGTGTGCAAGATAAATTTCACTTCATTGGTCTTGATCAGTTTGTTGGCAGAGAGTTTACAGCTTGGAAGGATGAGATGATAATGCAATTCTACTCCACTGCTCACTTCTATGGAGATGGCAGGATAGTGTGGATGATTGAAGGAGCAAGATACGAATCTACAGTTGATGAGTGGGCTACCATCTTAGGAGTCTCTGAGGTACAGGATGGTGACTTGGATGTCTACTCTAAATCCAAGGAGAGCGACAATGCTATGAAGGATATGTACAATGCTATTACTGCTGCTAACTTGCAATCACACAAGTTAGGATCTATTTACTTCCTCCATGTTGGCATCTGTACCATGAACACCATCTTGAGGCATACATTGATGACTAAGTCCGGAGATGAGAAGATGATCTGTGGCTACTCCATCTACATGCTTATCCATCTTGATAGTCACACCGGGATTCAAGTGATGGATTTGATTGTATAAACTATGAAGAGTGTTGCTGCTGACCAAAAGTGCTCATGCTGCTATGCACCCTACATTCAGATGCTTATCAACTCCAAACTTGAGAATCACATCTTTGCTCTAGATAGACCCCCCTTGACACTTCAGCTAGATTTCGAGGGCAATGTTGTGGTGATGGACACCGACCATCCCACTTTGGTTGTAGCTCAAGCTCAAGCAGAGGTAGAGGCAGCTAGAGCCACTAGTGCTCAGGTCCCAGATCCAGGAACGAGCAGACAGATCTCTTGATCTCTAGTGTCATGGACATAAAGAAGGACATCAAAACAATTATGGATAGTTAGGAGAGCCTTGTGAACATCTTTGAGGATAGAGTGAAAACTCTTAATGACAAGGTAGATGGTTTGACCAAGACTGTCAACTAGCTCAAAAAGGAAGTAGATGAAGCTCCTATTCGTCACACCTCTTCAGAGTCAGAGTCGTCTAATGGTGATGAGGATAGTGCACCTGTCAAGACGACTGCCCAGTACAGGACACAGGCCAGGACACCTACAGTGCTAGCTCCGAAGACAAGACCTTCATCTTCTGCTCCAGCTACAGTGACTTCAGCTCCATCAGCTCCTTCGGTGCCTCGAGTGACTACTCCAACTCCGTCCAGGACATCGGCAGAGGTCTTCACCGACGCAGTTCTGTCGACTCTGACATCGACTACCAGAGGATATCAGCCATAGAAGAACGATTAGCTATATCTCTTCAAACTTTTGGTAACTTGTTGCCAAAGGTGGAGAAGTTGTATATAGATCTAGGCTTCGAGTGAGAGAGCGTTTGCTTTTTATTGCTATTTTACAAAACATTTGATATTTTGGATTGGATGTGATATACTTTTGTTTGTGTTTGATCATACGCTTTAATGTGTGTTGCTACTATTTCCTATCTTTTGATGGTTATGTGATGATCATTCACTTTGCTTGATGTGTTGTGCTATCTTGTTAACTCTTATTACTCTCGCACACCACCAAGATGTATGTGACATTGAAGAAGTACCCCATGTACCTATTCGATTGTGCATTTGCATTCAAACGCAAATTTAAAAATAATGCACAAATTTAGGGGGAGATCTTGTTTATCACATACTTCTCAAAGCGACGATTATATTCATTCATTGTATCATATGTCGAAGTTTTGATCTATATGTTGTCAGCAATTACCAAAAGGGGGAGATTGAAAGCACATTTCCCCCCTTGGTGGTTTTGGTAATTAATAACAACATATATGTCATTGAACTAATGTTTCCACTAAGCATGTTTCAGAAAAGTTCAATGATGGGTTGGCAAAAGGATTGTGCAATACCCCAACAAGCAAGGAAATTGATTGGAAAAGCTTCAAGCAAAGGACTCTACATTTTACCTTTTGTGAGAAATCACTTTGAGTCCATAGGAAAGCCAATACTATCAAAAGGGGGTAAGGTTTTGTTGATGAGCAAAATGCTCATACGTGCATAAGTGATAATCACCACATACACCCACAAGCTCTTCCACAATAGTCTGTCCAAAGCCAAATATCCAAAATCGGTGCAACCAACACTTTCCACTCGGTGCTGCCGATTTTCAGCCTCACACAAACTCAGCCAAACCCTAGCCTTTCGATGCAACCGATTCCATTTTGATGCCACCGAGTTTGGGCTGCCAACTTCCTATTAAACAAATTCACAAAATCGTTCCAATCGAGTTTGTTGAATTGGTGTCATCGAGTTTGGCAATCGGACCATTGGTCACCCTATTGGTGCAACCGAGTTTTATGTATCGGTCTCACCGAGATTCAAAACTTGCTACCTTTGAGGCAACCAGGTACAACCGAGATTAACACATCAGTTCCACCGATTCTGACTTATAAGGTGTAATGGTTGGATTTTTGGAGACACCTATATATACCCCTCCACCACCACTCACTCGCAAGAGAAGCACTCAGAACAGTTCCCCAGTCATACCTGCTGATTTTTTGAGAAAGAGCCACCTACTCATGTGTTTAGATCATTCCATTCCATTCCTACCATATGAATCTTGATCTCTAGCCTCCCCAAGTTGATTTCCACCCAATCAACCTCTTCTACCAAGCCAAATCTGTGAGAGAGTGATTGTGTGTTGAGGAGTCTATCATCTTGAAGCACAAGAGCAAGGAGTTCATCAACATTATCGAGCCTATTACCTTTTGGAGGGTGGTGCCTCCTAGATTGGTTAGGTGTCTCTTGGGAGCTTCCTACTTCGTGTTGTGAAGTGAACCAAGAAGTTTGTAAGGGCAAGGAGATCGCCTACTTCGTGAAGATCTACCCTGAGTTAGGCTAGTCCTCCATGGACGTAGGCCATCATGGTATAGTCAAGGTTGCTTCTTCGTGGAACCCTCCATGGGTAGAGCCCTCCACGGACTCTCGTGACTGTTACCCTCCGTGGTTTAAAGACTCCATAAACGTGGATGTACGATAGCACCACCTATTGGAACAACGGGAAAAATCGTCGTGTCACCAATTGTGTTTGATCTTCCTACCCTTCCTTTACTTACATGCTTGTCTTTACTTTCCACTGATATACTCATAGACATGCATGTTTAGGGTGTACTTGACATACTATGAGTGCTAAAATCTTCCAACACTTAAAATTGGGAACAGGTAGATTTTTAATTGGTCAAGTAGTCTAGGCACCCCCCTCTAGCACTACTTTCGATCCTACAAGATGTCTCAAAACTATTACAAGGAATCAAGTTTAATTTGTCCAATGAACTTCATGAAAGTTTTTATTATATCCCTCTTGAATATCTATCACTTTGGGACTATTTTCATATATTGTAATTGCTTTTGACAAGCTCACATGGATATAAGTGAAGAACATGAGCATACAAGTTTCATCTCTCAAAATAGTATAAGTGAAGCATGAGAGGATTTTTTCAAAATTAACAACTCTCAAATTAATATAAGTGAAGCATGAGAGAATTTCTTCAAAACATGTAAAAGCACGCCATGCTCAACAAGATATAAGTGAAGCACTAGAGCAATTCCTTTGCTCAAAATATTTAAGTGAAGCATAAAGAGCAATTCTAACAAGTCATAGCATATTTTGGCTCTCTCAAATAGGTGTGTCAAGAAAGGATACTAATGAAAATGCAAAAGGCAAACAAGCAAAGATACAAAACGCTCCAAGCAAAACTCATGATATGTGACGAATAAAAATATAGTTCCAAGTAGTATACCGATGGTTGTTAGAAGAAAGGGGGGATGTCACTCGGGGCATCCCCAAGCTTAGTTGCTTGATACTCTTTGGATATTATCTTAGGGTGTTGTAGCATCCCCAAGATTTGACTCTTCTAACTCCTTATTCCTTCATCGAGCGTGATCTCACCCAAAACTTGAAAACTTCAATCACACAAAATTTAACAAAATTCTTGTAAGATTCGTTAGTATAATAAAGCAAATTACCACTTTAAGTACTATTCTAAACCCATTAATATTTTATTATTGCATTGTACTTACTATATTCTAACTTTACCATGACTTATACCCCCTAGTACAAGCCATAGATTCATCAAAACAAGCACACAATGCAATGAAAACAAAATCTGTATCAAACAGAACAGTCTGTAGTAATCTGTACTCTACCCATACTTATGGAACTCTAATTTTTTTGAACAATTAGGACAACATAAAGAATTTGTCGCAATATTGTGTTAAAATTTCACCTCAATATCACATTCCAGTAAAAAATGAAAATATGTGCATTGGGAACAAAGTTTCTGTTTCAGATTCAACATTGTTTCTACTCATCTTATGGATCATCCTAAAGGCTCTACTTGGGATAAACACTAAATAAAACATAAAAACACAATCATAACAGAGGCATAATTGTTCAAATACTCAAAAACATAAAGGAAAATATAAAGTAAATTTTATTCATTGGGTTGCCTCCCAACAAGCTCTTTCTTTATAGCCATTAAGATAGTCTTGAGATTTTATTGATGCTCACATGAAAGGTAGTCGTTGAAACACAAAGAGATCATCATGTAGCATAAGACAAACACATTTAAATCTAACATACTTCCTATGCATAGGAATTTTCTAAGCAAACAAATTATCAAGGCTAGCAAAAACTAGCATATGGAAGGAAGAAGAAAGAGACAATAGCAATCTCAACATGAAAAGAGGTAATTTAGTATCATGAAAATTTCTATAACCATATTTTACTCTCTCATAATAATTACATGTAGGATCATAATCGAATTCAAAAATATATCTATCACATAAAATATTCTCTTCATGATCCACATGCATAAAAGTCTTACAATCTTCCAAGGTAGTGGGATTAACATTAACTAAAGTCATGACCTCTCCAAACCCACTTTTATCAAAAAAATCATAAGATTGAATACTCTCCAAATATGTGGGATTCTTTTTACCTAAAGGTGACGCTCTTCCATACCCACTTTAGATACTATTGCAAACATTATTATCAATAACATATTCAACATGAGGCTTAAATAATTTTCCAAAATCATAAGAAGCATTATCACCCCAATCATGATCATTGCAATAAGAAGTGGACATGACAAAATTATCATCCCCAAGCTTGTAGTTTTGCATATCATTAACATAATTGGCATTAATGGTGTTTATATTAATATCATTGCAATCATGCTTTTCAATCAAGGAGCTATCATGAATCAACTTATAAATTTCTTCTTTCAATACTTCATCAAATATTTCAGATTCATGATTTTCAAACAAAACTTCATAGAGATAGTCAAGTGCACTCAACTCACTAGCAATTGGTTCATCATAATTTGGTCGTTTGAAAATATTAGCAAGTGGATGAGGATCCATATCAATAGATTTTTAGCAAGCGAAGATGTAATCAAATAGAAGGCACATGGCAACACAAGCAAAGATAGCAAACGAGCAAAAAGGCAAATGGAAAAGAGGGCGAATAAAACAACAAATTTTTGTGAAGTGGGGGAGATGAAAAGAGGAAAATATCAAATAATGTAATTACAAGGGGATGAGATTTGTGATTAGGAACCTGGTAGATGAGATTGCTTTCTCCCGGGTAACAGCGCCAGAAATTCCTTTGACGTGGCTTGAGACTACGTCGGTAGTTCCCCAAAGAGGAAGGGATGATGCAGCACAGCGACGGTAAGTATTTCCCTCAGTTTATGAAACCAAGGTATCAATCTGTAGAGGAAGATCATGCACCCACATAGACACCACCTACACAGAAACAACAAATACTTGCAACCCGACGCGAAAGAGAGGTTGTCAAGCTCTACACGGTAATATGATAGATTTGGTAGTGATAGTTTTGGCAAATAAATCTCACAAGAACACAAAATAAAATAGATAAACAGAAAGTGCAGCAAGGTATTTTTGGGTTTGGGGTTTTATATATCTGAAAACAAAACATTCAAATAGTAGATCGAAAAACAATATGTTGGAAAAGTAGACCCGGGGTCCGTAGGTTTCACTAGTGGCTTCTCTAATGAGTATAGCACACGGTGGGTGAACAAATTACTGTTGGGCAATTGATAGAAGATCAAATAATCATGACGATATCCAGGGAATGATCATTATATAGGCATCACATCCAAGACAAATAGACCGAAAGGATTCTACATCTACTTCTATTACTCCACACATCGACCGCTATCCAGCATGCATCTAGTGTATTAAGTTCATGGAGAAACGGGGTAATGCAATAAGAACGGTGACATGATGTAGACAAGATCTATTCATGTAGGAATAGACCCCATCTTTTTATCCTTAATGGCAACGATACATGTGTGTCTTGCTATCCCTTTTGTCACTAGGAAAGAACACTGCAAGATCGAACCCATCACAAAGCACCTCTTCCCATGGCAAGAAAAATAGATCTAGTTGGCCTAACTAAACCAAAGATTCGAAGAAGAAATACGAGGCTATAAGTAATCATGCAAATAAGAGATGAAAGAAGACTCAAACCATATTCATGGATAAAAACTGAGCATGAACTCAAAATTCAACGGATCCCAACAAATACAGCGGAAAAGCATTACATCAAGTGGATCTCCAAGAGACCATTGTATTGAGAAACATAGAGAGAGAGGAAGCCATCTAGATACTACCTACGGACCCAAAGGTGTATGGTGGACTACTCACGCATCATCGTAGAGGCACCTATGAAGCAGATGAACCCCTCTGTGATGGTGTTAGATTGGATCTCGAGGTTCTAGAACTTGGGGTGGCTGGAATTGTGTTTCGTTGACTCCCTTAGGGTTTTTGGATTTTCAAGAAATTTATAGGCTCGATAGTCGGTTGGGGGGCGCCCGAGGTGCCCACGACACACGAGGCCACGCGAGGGGCCTCTGGCGTGCCCTGGTGGGGCGTGGCCACCATGGGCCCCCTCCTCTGGTGTTCGTTGGCCCATGGCATTTCTTCTGGTCCATCAAAAATCCCCACAGCGTTTTGACTCCATTTGGTATTGATTTTCTGCAAAGTAAAAAACAAGCAAAACAGTAATTGGCACTTTGGCACTTGGTCAATAGGTTAGTTCCAAAAAATGATATAAAGTTGCTATAAAATGATTGTAAAACATCCAAGATTGATAATATACAGCATGGAACAAGCAAAAATTATAGATACGTTGGAGATGTATCAGTTAACCTGGAGCGCGTCCATGAACACCCAACGCTACCGGTAGCCTTCCACCTTCCTCCCGGACTTCAAGCTGATGCTCACGCTCGTAAAATCTATGAAAGAGACGTACGTGGAGTGTTGGTCCGAGGCCGTGAACTACAAACTAAAGAAGTGGCGAAAGAGTGCTACGAGGGCCTCATGCCCATGAAAGCCTCGCAATAGAAGGCAAAGATCGCCAGGAGGATGATGGAGTTGGGATGAAGATGCAGGGCATGGACGTGGTAATGAGAAAGGATGGCGTAGAAGAACCTGGAGAAGGGAGGGAAGCTAGAGAAGGGGTATGCGGACAATGGGAAGCTGCTTGAAGCCGCCGAGCCCAGCCACATCCTAGTCACCTACCCCGCATTTTGTTTGCTGGCCACCAATGGGAGCATCGAACCGAGATCCTCCTCGTCCAAGACGGAGGAGGGCCAAAGGGCCGGCATAGTGGCGGAGGCCACATCCTTCCACTTTTTGCCGGCACGCGCCATCTGGGTGTAGAAGCCATGGGAGGAGTGGAGAATCTGCCTCGCAGAGGATTGGATCTGTAGCAGTTCCGCACGAAGGAGGAGGACGCAGGGAGGAGGATGAGACGCAAAAGGAAGCAATGACGATACCGTTTTGCGTGCCCACTTTATGTCAGCTGGGGCAGTTGCCAAGGAGTTGGGGAAGACCGGGCGCCCCATGCCTCGTCACTCACCACACGTCGAGACCAGCCCGCACGCGGCTGGAGGCCACTCCGTATCACCCCGTATTGTCGGGACATGCACATTGCGGGCTCGAGGGCTACTATTGGGCCCGTGGGACTCGGGGTAACCAGGCCCGTTTGCCTGCGGTCCTAAATGCTGCGTGTGCAGTGGGCCCGTCGAGTTTCCACACCGAACCTCGGGAATCCTACACTCGCAAGGGTCCCCGCGCCGTGAGGCACTTGCTGGCGAGCATCGTTAGGAGTCATGGAGAGTTCCCTCTTGAGGCCAGCCCCGAGGACTCACTGTGGGCCCCCCTCTTGAAGCCATCTATAGGGATCTACGCGGGGGCATCAAGGAAAGCACGACGGGGTCACATGTCCCTGCCCCCTTCACGTGGCTGACACAGCCCGCACCGGGCGACCCGGAGAGTCGTACCAGTGGGTGCGAACCAAGAAGCTTTCCTCTTTGGTGATAAGGGTGCAGCGCCAGCTTGCGGGTTCCCAAAGCAATACCCAAAGGTTGCCCTTTCGGTGCAAGAGGACCAGGACCGAAGGCTCGGCGGGACGGAGGTCATCCCCGAGCCCACGGGCGTGACACGACGAGGAGCTTTAGCAGGCGAAGACCACCTTTTGTGAGGAAAGGATGTGATCCTGTCCCCATTCAAACTGGCTGTTGTGGCAACCCTTCTCGCCTGATATTTTCGGGGATGAGGACCAGGGCCAATATAAGGAGGGAACCGGCTACCGTAGAAAGGGTAGAGACCTTTGGTGAGCAAGAAAGTTCCTTGTACTCATATTCTTCCCCAAGCAATCCACCAAGCAGGAGTAGGGTCTTACACCGCGAGGTGGCCCGAACCTTGGTAAACTGTGTGTGTGTTCCTTGTTCATCTTCCTTAGTGCGAGCCACCGTTTGATCATTGTGAGGCAGTGGAGTAGAGTAGGAGAGGAAAGCAAGCGCACCCCAGAGTTCGAACCTTCTTGGGTCTACAAAGCCCCGATTCTGACACTTCGTGTCCCCGACACAATTTTTTGCAGCGTTTGAACATCAAGCTATAACAATTGTAGTTCGAGGAAACATAAAGGGTTTTAGTGCACTTTCTCATATTATGTGGAGTGTTCAGAGTGGACAAGAGAAAACTTTACAATGAGCCAGCTGAAATCAGACTCATACAAGGAGATCGTACCACCACCGTACACCGTCATCATAGCCGTTGGATGTAAGATCTACATCAACCCAGTCATCATAAGAAGCGAACAAAGTGCTAAGTGACATGTTTCTTCAGGGCTTTCAACTTAGTTCCTCACACGACGTCCCAACTCCGATCTGTTTTTTTAAATGAAAGCACCCCCATCTTTCTATAGAATGAGGCAGAATGCCACCACACTGGATCCAACAGATTACCAAAACAGACACAACACAACCATCAACTATGCCCAATGTCCTACTAGGAACTTAAATGAAAGACAACTAAGAGCATAAGTTCTCTCTAACTACTTATTAACATTCTTTCATCTTTTACAAACTGAATGAACAATAAAGCCACCCAACAGCAAGGAGAAGTGCAGGTTGAATAAGTGCACATTAGCTTAGCATCGATCATTGGCTGCCCTCCTCATGTACAGGCGACCCAAAGCAGCTCCCCACATTTTTTGTCCAGCAGGAGGATGCACCGTTGTAGCAGCACTGCTTGAGCATCGGTGCAAAGCACCTTCAAGTGATGTAGATACGTGCTTAGATTGGCACGCAAACACGATCCAATTTCTCTACATTGATCAATAGCATGCACGCCCTGTTGGGGAACATTGCATGGGAAACAAAAAAAATCCTACGCAAATGTCAGATCTATCCATGGTGATGAGCATCTACGAGAGGGAGAGTGGATCTACATACCCTTGTAGATCGTAAATCGGGAAGCGTTAAAAACATGGTTGATGTAGTCGAACGTCTTCGCGATCCAAATCGTCGAGCATGCCGCGATCCCATCACTGTCCATCGCGCGATCTAATCATGATCCGTCCCACGATCAAATCACGAATCGTCTCATGATCTTGATCATGGTCCTTCCGATCTAGCACCGAACGGATAGCACCTCCGCGTTCAGCGCACATACAGCTCGATGACGATCTCCACCTTCTTGATCCAGCAAGAGAGAGTAGATAGGTAGATGAGTTCTCCGGCAGCACAACACCATGCTGGCGGTGGTGATGAACTAATCCTGCAACGCTTTGCCTAAGCACCGCGGAACTAATCTAGAGGAGAAACTGATGTAGGGAAGAAGAGGGCAGCTGAAAGGACGTGGATGTCGCCTAGAGGGGGGTGAATAGGCGCTTCAAAATAATTACGGTTTAGGCTTGAACAAATGCAGAAGAAAACTATCATTTAATTAGTCAAGCACAAAACCTAAAACAACTAGGCTCACCTATGTCCACCAACAACTTATGCTAAGCAAGATATACAACTAAGTGATAGAAATATAGATAACAAGAAACAATATGGCTATCACAAACTAAAGTGCATAAGTAAAGGGGCTCGGGTAAGAGATAACCGAGGCACGCGGAGACGACGATGTATCCCGAAGTTCACACCCTTGCGGATGCTAATCTCCGTTCAGAGCGGTGTGGAGGCACAACGCTCCCCAAGATGCCACTAAGGCCACCGTAATCTCCTCACGCCCTCGCACAATGCAAGATGTCGTGATTCTGCTAAGGGACCCTTGAGGGCGGTCACCGAACCCATACAAACTAGGTTGGGGCAATCTCCACAACTTAATTGGAGGCTCCCAACGACACCACGAAGCTTCACCACAATGGATTGTGGCTCCGAGGTGACCTCAAATGCTCGGGGCAATCTCCACAACCTAATTGGAGACCCCGATGCTTGCCCGGAGCTTTGCACCACAATGATTGAGCTCTGAGACAACACAAGCCATCTAGGGCGCCAAGGCACCCAACAGGAACAAGCTCTAGGGTGCACAAACACCCAAGACTAATAAGCTTCTCAAACTTCACTTCCACGCATCACCATGGAGAACTCAAACCTATGCACCAAATGTAATGGCAAGGGCACACGGAGTGCCCAAGTCCTTCTCTCCCAAATCCCACCACAACAACTAATGCTATGGAGGAAAGTGAGAGGAAGAACAAAGAAGAACACGAAGAACTCCAAGATCTAGATCCAAGGGGTTCCCCTCACATAGAGGAGAAAGTGATTGGTGGAAATGTGGATCTAGATCTCCTCTCTCTTTTCCCTCAAAAAGGAGCAAGAACCATTGGAGGGATTGAGATATAGCAAGCTCAAAGAAGGTCAACAATGGTGGGCAAACACGAGCTCAAAGGATAAGGTTCAATGGGGAAGAAGACCCCCTTTATAGGTGGGGAAAATCCAACCGTTATGCTCACAGCACGCATAGAGCGGCACTACACCTCCTTGGGGCAGTACTACCACTAGGGGGGTAGTAGCCATATGAAAAACAATAGCGAGGAGGCAGAAGGCCAGTAGAACCTCCGGAGAGGTACTACCACTCGTCCTCACGGTACTACCGCTGGGATAGCGGTGCTACCGCAAAGGGTAGCAGTACTACTGCTTGCGAGCGGTACTAAAAAATACATCTGTGCCTACCACAAGTGGACAAAACACAAGATTTTGGTCCAGAGCGGTAGTACCGCTCTTGGAGCCACGGTAGTACCGCTCCGGAGCGGTAGAAAAAAATTACATCCGCTCTAGCCGCGTTAGTAGCACTACAGCCTTTTAAGAACACCAAAATTGCCACAACTTTTGCGAACGGACTCTGAATTCAACGAAGCAAAGTTTGTTGGAAAGCTAACGACATGGGCTAACAAAATCTTGATTGAAATATCAATAATAAGCAAATTAGAAAAGGCCCATAAGAAAATGGTGAGAACCCTTCCTTGAATAAGACCGGTAAAACCTCCAACACCGGAAACGCAATGGACGAATCATATGAAATCCGTTTTTGATGTGCTAGAGCTTGTCACGAAGATAACCACAATATCAATAACCCACATAGAGAAAATCCAACCAATAACCAGGAAATATGATGATGCCAAGAATGCAATGGTTTGAGCTCTCAACGAACGATACGATCAAGCTACTCACTTGAGAGCCCCCCTTGATAGTACGACAATCGATCCTATAACCCGGTCTCTCAACTACCACCATGAGACCAGTAAAATAGAAAATCCTATCAAGGTCAAAACTTAGCCTTGCGCATAGCCCACTTGATCTAGATGATGACGATCCTGACTTCCTCAAGATGGACCACCTTTCTTAATTGTGTTGGCCTGATGAAGGCTAGATGATTGCTCCCCCATACTCCACTATGGGTGAGCCACTCTTCGACACATCTTCACAAGTCCATTGTCACCACAATGAACGGCGAGCCTCAAGCATGATCTCTTTGTGATGCTTCACTTGAGCTTGCACATCGCAACCTTGATGACGATCTCCACTTGATGTCATCTTCCATGGGATGTATGGGATCTGCCTCTTGATGAAAGCCCATGGAAATATACCTAACCCCACAAAGAACTCTCACGTAGACCATGGTTTAGTACACAAATCGTAATGGAAAATTCTTACCACACCATGGGATTACTTGATCCCTCTCATACATCTTGTACGCTTCGTGTGTTGATCAACTTGATTCACTTTTTGACTTAGTCTTGATCAACCTTGTATCTTAGCTTCTCTCTTCATAAAGATGATGTCTTGAAGGTAAACATGAATGCTTGCACAATATTCTTATTCAAGACATGCTTGCAATAAGCTCAACTCCCACCTAAACAGTCTTTGGATAAACCTTGAATACCACCTTCGTCACCATATAAACTCATTTAAACTAATAGATGGACTTCAAGAAGTACCCACGGGTAAATCCATAGAATATAACTCAAGGCAACCATTAGTCCATAGGGATTGTCATCAATTACCCAAAACCACACATGGAGAAATGTGATCTTACAATCTCCCCCATTTTGGTAATTTATGACAACCACTTTCAAGACGGTTTATATAAGGAAATAAGCACAACCAAGCACACACAAATGCAAAGCAATGCATGGATATGAGACACAAATGCTTAAGCAACAAAAGCAAAACTCTCTAAGCTTTCCAAACTAAACTCTCTAAATTTCTCCCCCATTGGCATCGATTGCTACAATGGGCGAAAAGCTTAGAAAGCCAATATAATAGGTGTTCCTCCAAAAGGTTTGTATTTTCTCAAAATACATGTTCAAAGAAATACACAAATACAATGGTAAGTAGTTGGAGAAAGACAAACTATATTGAGAACCCAAATATTGCAAAAAGGATCGTATGGCACAAAGACATACAATGGAGTGAAGCAAGCAATCAAAAGATACTAATTGGAGCAATCAATCACATGGACCAACGAGCGAGTGTTTATAAAGAAACTAGAGGAGTTATATTTGAATACAAGTGCACAAAATAGGATCATGACTCCCCCAAAATCAATATAAACACACCACAAGTGCAAGCAAGTAGATAAGACAATGAGAATAGTACTTGCACTAAACATATGGTTGAGCAACATGTAAAAGAGGCAATCTTAAGAATAGGATCAACCAAAATGATGTGTGTGAGTCTTGTAAAAGCACTTGAGAAGACTAGTATAAGGATGAGCATAAAGCATCAACATAGTCTTGATGAAATGAGACACAAAGTGTAAACCATATCCTTCCCACACACAAACCACTAGCAAAAGGGTTCACAAGCTTACTAATAGGAAAATTGAAAACCAAAGCTTGTGACAAACCCTAGTGAAGATAGGAAAATGATAGCCTTGTCAAGAGGAGGGATACAAATCGTTATGGAAAAACCCTCATGAAGACAAGCATGAGGAAAATAATCTTCACCACCAAAGAGTGCATCAAGATGCTAGGATATAAGATCCGAACTCAAGAAAAATTCTTTCACGAAACCACCATGTAAATAAAATGAGAATGCAACGGTGGACGTGAAAGCAAAGAGGACAACAACTAGAGATGTAACTTATCTCATGTGTATAAGATTCTAGGTAGAGGACAATTATGATGATATATCCACAAAGAATGATGTACATACGAAATAGTTACAAGAAGGAACAAACAAGATATACAAAAGGAAGTCATAAATATACCAATAAGATCTTTGCTTGAAAGCATAACACATGGCCTAATATTTTCTTATTGTACATAAATGAACTCCCACTACACGAACATCAAAGACATCACAACTAGCAATATGACATCATCGTTGAGACGCTTTGAGAAAGGAAACAAGTACCACAAGAAGGACTCAAGAAGGTCATGCCATGATGCAACCTATAACAGGTTGAATGGGAGAAATGTATGCATGAAGTAGATACTTGTTACCGAGATAGCATTGGATTGATGTAGTAGACAATGGTTCATCGATCATCCTAGTATGGCTCCAATACACACATGGTGTCAACTCCTTCCTTGTAAGTGAGCCGAGTGTCCAATGTATCTCCAATTGTTCCTAGAACAACACCACAAACAAAGTGGTACCCAAACTTATTGGAAACAAAGAGTTAGAGTACCAACAACACATAGGACAAACTCCACATAAATATGTGCATATAGATATGAAATTGAATTTCATGCACACTTTAGCCAATTTATGTCATAGTTGAGTTTCCCCTATATATTGGGTCAAGGAAAGAGAACATGCCAACAAAAGTACATGTAGTGAATATGCATGTTCAAGACTTTCAAGAAGCAAATCAACACACAGTTGATAAGATACTGAAAGATAAGATATCAAGTGAAAATAAGATACCAAACGAAAAAATATCACTTGATAGATACCAACTAAAATATACATCAAGGAATGAGATATCCATTAACACATGCCAGATAGAAGGAAACAAGATACCAATTGAAGGAAAACAAGAGGTATCAAGTTCCCAAAAGAGAGGTAGGTTCCAAACAAACCAAACCCTCCGCAAATTTTCATGATGGCACAAAGCACCATAGAGAGAAGGCTTGCCTCCCACCAACACACACTTGATGAAGATCAAAAGATTTTATGATGAACACATAAAGAGAGTGTTCTACAGAAAATATGATAGCTCCCCCAAGAGATGTGCATTATATAGAATTTGCATTTGAATACAAAATGCACACGATGGGATCATCACTTTACCTATATCTATAGAAACACTAGACACGCTCAGAAAGATCCACAAGAGGCAAGGAAGACAAACGATAAACAAAATACAATGCAAAGATGATTAGCAATTTCTACCACATAAAAGGATACCAATTGTCAAAGGACAAGAAGTAATTCGAAATTGCAAAGATATCCAACATCATCTTCACACGTAAATCATAAGCAAATGACACTTGTAGAGCTAACATGCCACTTAGGAACAAGATAAATAATAATATCAACTCTAAGTGGCAATATCTCAAATGTACACATTCTCTAGGCTTGTAATATGCACATAGTATATTACTCCCCCATAATGTGGTAACCCAACGTTATTAACAAGTGGCAAATTAAATCCAACAAGAGATGATTAATGGACCATTTAGAATTTGAATTTATCATGAGAAGACATACCAAATAGAAGCTAGATAATCTTGTAATATCAATACTAAGTGGTATTCCTCATGACATAAAGCACATCACTCCCCCAAAATGGGATAATCCATTAATCTCTCACAAAGAGCCAACTAAGATACAAACATAATGCAAAAAGGCTCTACACAAGAATCACACATACATGATGCGAAACCCATCATACATACTTGATTTCTCAAGACACTACATGAATCCAGTTATTTGCCGTCTGCCATGGCTGACGGCAAAGGGCAGGAAACCGGACGGCAAAGGCCTTTCTCGTCCGTCAACAGACGGCAAAAATTCCTGCAAAGAAAAACCCGGTAAAGAGGTCCTTTGCCGTCCGCCTCAGGACCATGGACGAAAAAGAATCTTTGCCGTGGGGGAGCAGACGGCAAAGAGTTTGGATGGCAGACCCAGGGGCTACGGCCGTCAAGTGTTAACGGCAGTTCTTTGTCGTCCTCTACCTTTGTCGTCGGCCTTCTGGCCCCCTTTGCCATCGGTGGGCCGACGGCAAAGAGTGAGGCCATATGCCCCTGGGGTCCCCGTTCGCCGTCTGCCCAAGGCCCCCCTTTGTCGTCAACCCACCGACGGCAAAGAGTAAGGCCATTTTCCTTTTTTATTTGTTATTAAATCCATTTTCACAGCAATATGACATATATATATATTTCATAGGAATAAATATGTTGCCATACTGATAACCATATTCAAATAAGTTTCATCCATACATATTATGAAAGTTTCATCCATACCCAACCATATTACAATAGTTTCATCCATACATACATAGTTTCATATACATATGTAGCAAGTGTCACATTGTTCATCGGTACAAAATAAAAAATACAAGTAACCCAAGCACTCCATCAATGCAAACTTCCGTGAAGTGAATGTAATCTGCAAAATGGGAAGCTCCAAAATTAGATGAAGAAGAGAAGGTAAAAATAGGTCATTTAGGATCTAACTATGGTTATTATGCCATTTTGAAGCTAAGTAAGCTAATTATAGGTCATTTAATAGCTAGCTTTGGTAAAATAGGTAATTTTGGAGCTAGCTAAGCTTATCATGCCATTTTGGAGCTAACTAAGCGAAGTATAGGTCATTTTTGATAAAATATGTCATTTTGGAGCTAATTTAGCATACTACGGCATTTAGGAGGAAACTAAGCTAACTATATGTCATTTTAGAGCTAACTTAGGTAAAAATAGGTCATTTAGGAGCTAACTTTGCTTATTATGCCATTTTGGAGCTAAGTAAGCTAAGTATAGGTCATTTAATAGCTAAGCTAGGCAAAATAGGCCATTTTGGAGCTAGGTAAGCTTATTATGTCATTTAGGAGAGAACTAAGCTAAATATAGGACATTTTTGATAAAATAGGCTATTTAGGAGCTAATTCAGCTTACTATGTCATTTAGGAGGAAACTAAGCTAAATATATGTCATTTTAGAGCTAACTAAGGTAAAAATAGGTCACCTAGGAGCTAACTATGCTTATTATGCCATTTTGGAGCTAAGTAAGCTAAGTATAGGTCATTTAATGGCTAACTTTGGTAAAATAGGCCATTTTGGAGGTAGGTAATCTTCTTATGTCATTTTGGAGCTAACTAAGCGAAGTATAGGTCATTTTTGATAAAATAGGCCATTTTGGAGCTAATTTAGCTTACTAAGTCATTTAGGAGGAAACTAAGCTAACTATATGTCATTTTATAGCTAATTTAGGTAAAAATAGGTCACTTAGGAGCTAACTATGCTTATTATGCCATTTTGGTGCTATGTAAGATAAGTATAGGTCATTCAGTAGCTAAGCTAGGTAAAATAGGCCATTTTGGAGCTAGGTAAGCTTATTATGTCATTTAGGAGAGAACTAAGCTAAATATAGGACATTTTTGATAAAATAGGCCATTTAGGAGCTAATTCAGCTTACTATGTCATTTAGGAGGAAACTAAGCTAAATATATGTCATTTTAGAGCTAACTTAGGTAAAAATAGGTCACTTAGGAGCTAACTATGCTTATTATGCCATTTTGGAGCTAAGTAAGCTAAGTATAGGTCATTTAATGGCTAACTTTGGTAAAATAGGCCATTTTGGAGGTAGGTAAGCTTATTATGTCATTTTGGAGCTAACTAAGCGAAGTATAGGTCATTTTTGATAAAATAGGGCATTTTGGAGCTAATTTAGCTTACTACGTCATTTAGGAGGAAACTAAGCTAACTATATGTCATTTTATAGCTAACTTAGGTAAAAATAAGTCACTTAGGAGCTAACTATGCTTATTATGCCATTCTGGAGCTAAGTAAGCTAAGTATAGGTCATTTAATAGCTAAGCTAGGTAAAATAGGCCATTTTGGAGCTAGCTAAGCTTATTATGTCATTTAGGAGAGAACTAAGCTAAGTATAGGACATATTTGATAAAAATAGGCCATTTAGGAGCTAATTCAGCTTATTATGCCATTTAGGAGGAAACTAAGCTAAATATATGTCATTTTAGAGCTAACTTAGGTGAAAATAGGTCATGTAGGATCTATCTATGCTTATTATGCCATTTTGAAGCTAACTAAGCTAATTATAGATCATTTTATAGCTAACTTGGGTAACATAGGTCATTTTGGAGCTAACAAACTTATTATGCAAGTTTGGAGCTACCTAAGCTTATTATGTCATTTAGGAGGAAACTAAGCTAAGTATAGGTCATTCTAGAGCTAACTTGGTAAAATATGTCATTTTGGAGGTAAGGTAAGGTAAGTAACCATTATTATGCGGTTGTTAAGCAAAAACTAGAAAAACATACCATTCTCGTCAGCACGGAGGTGAAGCACGATGGTTCTGGCTTGTTTCACCTGGAGAAGGCTCCCCTATAGAAGGGTTGTGCGATGCGTTTCGAGAGATATTCTGAACCAAATATCATTTGCAATGTGTCGTTAGCATGATGACACTCAAAAGATCACTGCATTGAAATGAAACTCACTGTCTTTGCAATATTAATGACTGGCATCGCCGGAGGGACGTGGCTAGTCTTCTCGCACATATACTGTACATTTGGTTTCGACGAGTCAAACTTTTTATTTATTAATGAAATGAACATTAAAATGCAAGATTTCACAAATATGAAGAAGAAACTTACCACGAAGAGCTCGTACATGGCCCTGTTAGACGCATCATTCCGTGCCCTCTCTGCCTCCATCAACGCAGCCGTCCTCTCTCCAACTCCTTCATCTCCTTATCCTTCGCCGCCAAAAGTGTCTGCGTTACCTCTCTCTCTTTCAGAATAGCAGCCTGCAAGCCAACTCATTGTTAGCATGGTAATCATATTGGTTCGCACACACAATGTAATGTGGAAAGATAGTTGAGTCCATTAAACTCACCTCGATGGTGAGCTCGACTGGCCGTGGACGAGGTGTTATCTCAGGAGAGGAGCTTGTCTGGCGTTCCTTTATCTGCTGGAGAGTGCTAGGACAACGTATAAGGCCGTCTCCAATGGCAGTCGAGCCATGGGGCCTCCCGTTGCCAGCTATTATCATAAGCTCTGGATCAATAGGCCCCTGGCTCGAGTTAAAGTCCTTTCCTTTCCTCCCCTTCCTGTGATCTCTGTACTTCACGAGCTTGTGGTGGGAGGAGATGTTGGTGAAGTTTTTGAGATTCGAGGTCAGACTCAGAGAATGCCTTGACCATCTTGTACGAGACAGTATGGGCCATCGCATAGAGGTCATACATCTCTAGCACCTCCGTCTTATTGTGACGCGCCTAAAAGAGAGAGAGGAACAAAGTATTAGTAAAGGGCTAAAGCTAGCATTAAGAATGAATTGCATGAGTCATGAAGCAAACCACATAGCCAGTTCTCACCAAACTCATTTAAGTTGACGCTCCCTTGATGGTGTGGCACACCAACCATTTTGCCATGCCTATCCTTGGCATTTTTATGGCTGGCCTCCCACTTTTCGGAGCACCACTGATCCACCAAGGCCTCCCAAAAATCCATCTTATCCACACACCATCTCGGGGGCACCTAAGTTAATAAAGAGTAATTTGAGCGCTACGCGTAAGAATCAAATCGAGGAAACTAACTACAAGGCCTTAATAATATGTAATTACCTTCATGTAATGCTCCTTCTCCATCTTAGAATCGCGGCACTTCCCCTTTCCCTTCCTAATACACCGCGAGGCGTAGTAGTCTCGAATGGCCTGCACCCAAGCCTCGTGCCGCCAGTTTTGAAGTAGGCGACGACATTCGGTTTCGATAACCTTTGCCACGGCCTCCTCGTATCCCTCCTCACACCTGTAGAAGGTTTGCAAATGAGACAACACTGATTAGTACAATAACTAGCTATTGTTGATTTTTAATTGTGTAAAGGAGAAATTACCTAGAACTGTCTGGTCACCATGCGGCCCTCGTGTGGCGCAAAACACCATTGGTCACCACCTCCGACGGGGCCGGGGCACCCAAGTAGTGCTCCCAGGTCGTTCCTACCTCTCAACCCCGACTGGGCAACATAACAAACCCCGGGAAGTTTTGCCGGCAAAGCACACCAAGGACGTTGTTGGGCTTGCGGACACCCTTGGCAACAATCCACCCCCTGCAGTATGGCAAATTAAAGCCAACACATTAGAATATTTGAGAAAACGTGATGGCAAAAGGTTAAGTAAGAGTAAATGAACTTACTTGTCCCCACTTGGCTGAATCGACCACCTCTGCTCGCGGGTCACCGGCACGAGCGGGAGCCCCGTACTACCATGCTGGTAGACGGTGGCCCCCTCACCCAGCTCCTCATCGCTATCAGCATGGCCACTTGGCTCCGGCTGACCCAGATCAGGCCAGGTATCCCAGTGGGTCTCTTGGGACGTACCCTCATCTATGCTTTGCTCCGGAGTCTCCTGGAATGAAGCCTCTAGGACACGAGTCTCGTCGACCTGAGGCTTGTTGACCTGAGGCTCGTGAACCGGAGTCCGTGTAGCCTCCACCTCAGACGGGTCCACCCTAGCAGTCATGTGCTCAAGTGAATCAGCTGGGGGTGGCGGCGAGGAAGGCGTGGTAGGCACCCTACCTCCCCTGCGGCCACATCTACCTTTAGTAGCTCTCTTCTTCGCAGGGGGTCGACCTCCTCTCACGGGGGCCGCGGTCGTCGAAGAAGCGGCCATTCCATGCAGAGTAGAGAGCAACGCTCTCCGGAGAGATGGGGCGGGAATGGGAGTAACCATCCCACCACCCACCGACAAAGAAGGAGCCTCGAAGTGCTCTTGACCCTTTCCCACCATATTTCAACACCTGCCATGACAAATAGTAAATGAAATTAGTATAACATAAATAGCAACATGAGCAATAAAATGTATATAATTTAAGTGTATCATCATCATAAATACCAGCATGAGTAATAAAAAATTTATATATGTATATAATGATAGTTGAATACCTGACATGAACTAATAATAATCTTGATCGTCTATATATGCTTTAGGATCAATAAATGCATCATGATCATCACTATGATCAATAAATGCAGCAGCAGCATCACTATCAGGAAGAACATGTGGAAGGCCTCCGTTATGCAATCGGTCAAGAAGTGACAGGTCATCCGCAGTAGTAACCTCTTCTTCTTCCGACTCTTCCTGTTCCGGCTCAGGGGTTAAGACGGATTCACTGTCGCTCTCTACTTCAATGTTCTGGGGTGAAGTAGAGCGGTTCTTGAAACGTTTTTTGGACATACGTGTTTGTTGGAAGAATTCTCCTTCATATGTGTCTGGGTTAATGTGAGGTTCGTAATCCTCTTCATTAAGGGTAGGTGGTCTAAAACTTGGCGGCACTTCATAAACGACATCCCAACCTTTCAGATTGGATCAGTTTGGTAGGCCCACGGTAGATAGAAAACTTGTGTCGCCTATTGAGCCATAATATAGACATCAGGAACATCTAAATGGGTGCTTTGGTTGATTTCGACTAGCCCTGTATGTTTATGAGTCCTTCTAGTCTCCTTTGCCTGAAACCAATAACATTTGAAGACTACGACGGTCGGTGGGTTTTCACCATAGAATAGAAGTTCATAAATTGCTTCAACTCTTCCATAATACTCGGTACCTCCTTCACCGATAGCACAGACACAACAATTTGTAGTCTTTACGTCGGGCATAGATAGCTCTTTGCCAAAGGTATGAAAACGATACCCGTTGATGTCGTATTTGTCAAATGAATGGACCATATAGTCAAAACCATTAGTGACTTGTCTCAACTCGGCGTCCATAGACTCTACATCTGCCTACAAGTTTAATACGGAAGAATGGATGCATTAGCCGCAAATTAGACCAAGAAATCAAATGGTCCAGTAATGGTAATTAATTACCCTTTGTTTGAACCAAGAGATGAATCGGGATAGTCGCCTCCATGCTTTGCCAGAAGCTCATACTCTTCGACAGAATCCTTTTCAATGACCACTCCATCCGAGAATTCGGCGACGTATCGACTATATCAAATATCTGGGAATAATAGCAATTCAAAGGAATTAGAAGCTGCGGAACAATAATTTATCGACAACTTTACTCGATGTAGGACCGCACTTCTGTTAGGTTGTTGAAGATATACAATGAAATGGTCCATCATTCTTCGACATCCAACGATTTCCCTTTCGAAGCATCGGCTGGTGCAAGCTTCCCTTTGAATAGGCTGAGGTTGGATCGACCTTTTTTAGGCTCGCCATCATTGTACCGAGGCTTCCTGTTATGCAAATGATGATTTCTGACTTCGTAGTGTGCTATCACGAAGTTTGTCGCCTCCTTAGTAATGAATGCCTCGGCCATCGATGCTTCAACTCTACGTTTATTTTTACATTTAGCTCGAAGCGTCTTCTACATCCTCTCAGTTGAGAAGCACCATTGATTTTGAACTAGCCCCCCCCCAATCTTGCCTCGGTCGGTAGATGCAAAATCAAATGCTGCATTGGATTAAATAAGCTCGGGGGAAAGATCCTTTCTAATTTGCAGATCAACTTCGACGCCAACTCTTCCATTTCATCTAGCATGCCGGGCGATAGTTCTTTCACACAAAGAGAACGGAAGAAATAGCTCAGCTCTGCCAGTACTAGCCATTCATCCTTAGGGATAAAGCCATGCAACATCACCGACATTACCCGCTCAAGCCATATGTGCCAATCATGACTCTTGAGACCAAAAAATTTCAATTTTTCAAGACTCACTCCCCTCTTTAGATTTGCAGCATACCCATCGGGGAACATCAATCGCATTTTCACCCACAATAGCATTTCCCTCATAGCTGGCCTTCCAAGATTGAACCATGCCTTTGGCTTCGCTACGCTTTGCTTTCCTTTCCATTGTCGCAAGTTTTGTAACGGTCTATCACATAGAGCCTCCTGGTCGATTCTAGCCTTAGGATTATCCTTTGACTTCCCCTCTATGCCGAACAATGTACCAAAAATGGCCTCCGCCATATTCTTTTCAGTGTGCATCATGTCGATGTTGTGTGGGCAAATGAGGTCTTTGAAGTAAGGCATATCCCATAAGCATGACTTGTGAGTCCAGACGTGTTCTGTATTATACCCTTTGAAATACCCTGGACGCAAAGGATCAGGCTCGAGAGCGTTTAACTGATCAAGGGTCTATTGGCCTGTCAACGCAAGTGGTGCGGTGTTTTTGACAACTATACCTTTGATGAAATTCTTCTTGTCTTTTCTGAACTTATGGTCAGGATCCAGGAACTGTCTATGCATGTCGAAGCAAGAAAACTTACGACCCGCTTGTAACCAACGGAACTGAAGAGCTGCCTTGCATGTGGCGTACGGGAACCTTCCATGCACACACCAGCTAACGAATAGCGCATACGCCGAATAGTCATGCGTCAAGTACATGTACCACACATGCATTTTGAAGTTCTTTTTGGTAGCGGCGTCTTATGTCTTGATCCCATTATCCCAGGCTTCTTGCAATTCATCCTTAAGTGGCTACATGTACACATTCATATTCTTCCTCGGATATTTGGGCCCTAGAATTATCAACGTCAGGAAAATGTTCTTTCTTTTCATAATCTCTCCGGGGGGAGATTGAGTGGAATGACAAATACAGGCCAACAATTGTATTGTGCTGCCGTCATACCATACACATTGAACCCATCCGTGCTGATGGCAACTCGAGGATGCCTTGGATCTGCCAATTTATCCTTATGTAATGCATCGAAGTGCTTCCACACAAAAGCATCTGAAGTGTGTACCAACATCTTGTTCCCATCCGCATCTAGTTCGGTGCCCAATTTGTGCCATGTCATCTATCTGGCCATCTCTTCGACCATGAAAAGATGTTGAAGTCTTGGTACAATTGGCAGATACCGAAGAACATTAATGGGGATTTTGGTCTGAATCGTCTCACCCATACCATTGTCTACCACAATATACGTGGAAGAATTGCAAATGGGGCAATAGTTCAAGGCCACATACTCAAGCCTAAATAAGGCACATCCATTCTCACTGGCATGTATCTTCTCATAGGGCATCTTAAGTACACGGAGGATTTTGTCTGACTGGTATAGGTTTGCAGACGGTACATGTCCTTTGGGTAGAAAGCGTCCAAATATCGTCATCATCATGTCGTAGCATTCTCTGCCTAGGTTAAATTGAGCCTTCAGAGCCATTACTTGCGCGATGGCATCCAGCTGACAAAGCTCAGTGTGCTCGTGGAGAGGACGTTTTGAAGACTCCAACATTTCATAGAAGGCCTTTGCAGATTCCTCCATCTCATCGTCCGAATCCCGAGCATCATCAAAGTCTTGCACCATGTCTTCGATCCCGGTACCATGCTCGTCGGTGCAACGACGAACCACCTCAGCTCTGGCACATTGGTCAGACTCATCATGAAAAGTCCACACCGTATAATTAGGCGTAAAACCCCACTTCTGCAGGTGTTTACCCATTTCAAACTATGTCTGCCTTCTAATATTGTCGCATTTGGGACAGGGGCACCACGTTTTTTCCTGGCCATTTGCAAATGCGGCTCTCAAAAAAACCCTAGTTTTTGTTAACCATTCATTGGTCATGTCTTTCTAACTAGCGTGACCAGTGTACATCCAAGCACGATCACTCATCTTGCCTACCTACTAAATACACAAGAAATATATATATATAATTCATCATCTATGTTCATCTCGTAATCAAGTTTGTCAGTTTTATTACGTCCATGCAACCTACACGCTAATAGGTAGAGATAGGTCCTAATCCCACCCGAGTATGTGTAGATTGGGTTCGTTTTCCCATGCTCTGCTCCGGATCTGATGCAGAATTTCGGCAGCACCTCCCTGCTGTTCTCCTGATACACGTCTCGACAGTAAGCAAAGAGGATGTGTACCCGGAGAACAACAGGGAGGCACTGACGAAATTCTGCATCGGATCCGGAGCAGAGCATATGGGAAAACGAACCCAATCTACGCATACTCAGGTTGTCCATGGATAACGTTGGACAATTCGAAAGAATCACGGTTATAAATATGCAAATGCATGCATATTTATAGATGTAACCCTTTTGAACGGGAGACGCATACTGGTCACGCATACTGATGGTTGAAGACAACTATAGCTAGCAAGTTTCATCGGCACGAAGAACGGAATAGAGCAAAAAAATTAAGGGGTGCGAGGGAGGAGATGTCATTTGTGCTCACCAACGAACGCAGCAGGGGAGATCGTCAAACGCACGGGGAGGTCGTCGAACAACAGACCCTCGCAGCGATAGAACAACTACACATTGAAATGAAATTCGATCAACACAAATATGATGCTTTTCATAACAAAATCGAAAAATATATGACCTAACTCATAATTCACAAATATATGACCCCGTCGGCCTCTGGAAGGCCGAAGAGCACCTTTTTCGGGATCGGGGTGTCGGGGGTGTCGTGTCGGGGAGGGGTGTCGGGGGTGTCGTGTCGGGGTAGGGGTGCTGTGTCGAGGTCGGGGGTGCCGTATCGGGGTGTCGGGATGTCGTGTCGGGGGTCGGGGTGTCTTTTCTACTTTTCCTACTTTTTTTCATCTTATACTTCTACTTTTTTCATCTTCTTCTTCTTTCTTGTTCTTCTCCTTTTCTTCTTCTTCTTCTTCTTCACCCTCCTCTTCTTCTTCTTCTTCTTCTTTTTTTCTCCTAGTTTTTTTCTTTTCTTATTTTCTTCTAAGTTTTTACTTTTCTATCTAAGTTTTTTCTAATTAACCTAGTCAACTAACTAAAAAATAAGCTAACTATCTAATTTAATAGAAAAAAACAGCAAACAAACTAACTATCTAATTTATTCTAAGTGAGGGGGGGCGGCGGCCGGGCACTCACCGGAGTTGGGTGGGGACGGCCGGGGCGGCGGGGGGAGGGGATCCATGGAGATGGGGGAGCTGCGAGGAGGGGGCGGCGCTGGGAGCCGGCGAGTGGAGCGGGAGGCTCATGGAGGGGGCGACGCGGGGGATCCATCGAGGGGAAGGGGCGCGACAGCACGGTGGTGGGGGCGGCACAGGAAGGGCGGCGGCGTGGTGGTGGGGTGGTGTAGGGAGGGGGCCGACGAGGGGAGGGGCCGACGATGGGAGGGGCGGCTCAGGGCGGGGGGCGGCACAGGGGAGCCGCCGAGGGAAGGGGCGGTGCGAGGAGGGAGACGTTCCGGTGGTGGGGGTGGCGCGGTGGTGGGGGTAGCGCGATGGTGGGGTGGTGGGACGGGGATGGCGGTGGCGGTCGCATGGGAGGGAGAGAGTGGAGTGTGTGAGAGAGAGTGTGTGTGAGAGAGGAGTGGGGGTGGGGACGGCCGTTATAGGCACGTCCCCTTTGCCGTCTGCCCCCAGACAGCAAAGACACCAACGGCCGACGACAAAGGTCTGGCAGACGACAAAGAGCCCTTCCGTTGGTCCTGGCCAGGCCCAAGGTCCAGTGGGACCCACCTTGCCTCTATGTCGTCTGCCCTTGGTCTCTTTGCCGTCTGGGCGCAGACGGCAAAGAACTAGCAGATGGAAAACAGAGACTTTGCCATGCGCCAGTTCTTTGCCGTCTGCTTTGCTTCAGCTGACGGCAAAGAGCACCTTTGCCATGTGCCAGCAGACGGCAAAGGCCTGGCACATGGCAAATAACTAGATTCCAGTAGTGATATAAGAAAATAGGAAGCACAACATATACAAACACATGCAAGGTACAAAACCACAACATGCAAAGGGGCAAGTAACTATCAATGTAAATAATTTAAGTACAAGTTACCGTAAGGAGGCGCATTGGATATAAGATAGAAACTTGATAATCCAAATGATTTGGCTTGAGATAATACGAATGATGAAGATCCCTTAATTCTTCATGATGTAGCCAAGTCACCAATGCCCTCCATCAACACCTATTGATCAAGTTTGAGCTTGTTGGTCCCCAACCAAGTTAGGTCCTAAGAGGTTAGTCACAATAGGATTGGCAACCCAAATGGTTCTTTTCTTGACACCACTTTGAGTACCAACACATTTGGCAAACACATTTCCAAGCTTATCCTTCCCAAGAGAATGGATATCATCAATAATGATTGGGTTGGATAAGTTACCTTTCATGCAAGAAGAAGCGAAGGGACCCTTCTCACGACATAAGTAGCAACATCTACCCTTTACTTTCTTCTCAATTGATTTCTCAACTTGAGGAGCGATGACTTGGGTCTTCTTGGGAAGAGGCCTTTCTTCAACTTGTGGTTGAGCATGCGATTGAACTTGTGGCCGCTTCCCTTGTTGCTTGATACTTTGAGGCTTCTTCTTCAATGGGCAAGATCTTACATGGTGCCCTTCTATTTTGCAATTGAAGTAAATAATCTTGGCCGAATTCTTGACTTGTTCTTGGCCCTTCTTATTGTACTTCGTGGACATCTTATTCTTCTTGTAGTTTAATCCAAGTCCACCTTTGTCATTTGGGAATTTTTGCACACTCAAGATATTGTTGAGTGTGGACTTCCCTTCATGACTCTTTTCCAAGTCTTTCTTCAAAGAAGTGACTTGGGCCTTAAGCTCATTGATTTCCTCTACATGGTTAGAATTAACACAAGTGCTACAGGAAGTATATGCTTCATCATTAGAGCAACAAGTCAAGGATAGTAATTCATCACAAGATGTACCAACATTATTAGTAGATGAACTATGAGGACTAGCACATGGCAATAAAGCATTTCTACTAGATGTAGTGCTAATGTCCACATGAGGCTCACTAGATGTTACCTTAGTAGTACTAGCCTCATGAGCTATCTTTAGCACATTATGCGATACTAGAAGATCGCCATGAGAGCTAGAAAGCTTTTCATAACTTTCTTCCAATTTCCCATAATTGCTAGATAGCAACTCAAGTTGAGCTCTTAGCTCAACATTCTCCTTTAATATGGATGCTTCACAAGAAATAGAGTTACTAGCACAAGCATAATTAATAACAACACAAGTAGAAGCCAACATGGCAAGCTCTTTAGCATATGAAGCTTCAAGTTGAGCATGAGACGCGGCGAGTTCAATGAGCAAACTCTTAATGACCCTTGAGCCATTTTCGAGGTGCTCAAAGTCCTCATCGAGTTTAGCATGTGCAACTTCAAGCTTATCATTTTTAGTTCTAAAATCATTAGCCACCTTGAGAGCTCTTTCATGGTATTCCTTTAATCTAGATAATTCTAGATCAAAGGTCTCCTCAAGAGATTCCTTGGTGGTTTGTTCATTTTCAAGAGCTTGACATAGCTCCGCGATCTCATTAGCGTAATCACGCTTATGACCTTCCATTTTCTCAATGGTGGCCTCATGCTCCTTGAGATGAGATTCCAACTCCTCAATATATTTCTTGCCCTCAATGGCAATAGACATGATTTTCATGCAGTTGGAATGAGCAAGTTTATTCTTATGAAGAGCTTTAAAAATCATTTATCCCTTAATTTTTAAGGAAGCAAAATTGTCACACTCTTCATGATTATCCTCATTATCATCAACATCATCATCATGAGATATATTGGGATTCAAAGTAGGAGATACCTTTGAAGCCTTAGCCATAAGGCAAAAGTGAGAAAAAATAAATGATGATGTAGGATCCCTTGAAGCACCATTCAAGACCACATCTTGTTTCATGGAGTGTTGAGTTTCCTCTACATTGTTAGCACAACAACTTGAGGAAATATAAACATTTTTATCATGGCAACAAGATATAGCAAGCATATCATCATGAGATTTAGTCAATAAATTTGTACATGATATGCAAGGACTATCAACACAAGCATGTGAAACATTTAAAGTGCTCGAGGTGTTAAAGTCCAAAGATGAAGCATTGCAATAAGATAGTGAAGAAGAATTATCAACAATAAGCCCACTATCATCATTACAATGATCATCACTACTCACCATATAATTACCATGTGGCAATCCACATGTAGGTGAAGTAGATGAAGTTGAGAAGACAACACGACCGGAGGTGGAGGGAGAAAAATCATCCCTACAAATCTTGGACACACCATATTTATCTTGAAGCTTTGTCCACAACTCATGAGCATCCCGGAATGGCATGAGTTGAAATATAACTACATTGCTCAAAGCATCAAAAAGCACATTAGAAGCTTGAGCATTGAGATAAGATTTTTTCTCAACCTCTAAAGATATGTGTTGAGAATCCTATGGAGGAGAAAAACCCACATCTACAATTCACTCTAAATTTGGGTCCAAGACCCTAAAGAGATTAAGCTTGCGAATTACCCAAACATCAAATTTTGTGCCATTCAAACTAAGAGTGTCAGAGAATCCTAATCCCCTATAGTCGACATCCTTACTCTCTAGGTTGTTAAACCTAATAATGAGAGACCTAGCTCTCATACCAATTGAAAGGATGTGGATGTCACCTAGAGGGGGTGAATAGGCGCTTCAAAATAATTACGGTTTAGGCTTGAACAAATGTAGAATAAAACTATCATTTAATTAGTCAAGCACAAAACCTAAAACAACTAGGCTCACCTATGTGCACCAACAACTTATGCTAAGCAAGATATACAACTAAGTGATAGCAAGATATATAACAAGAAACAATATGGCTATCACAAAGTAAAGTGCATAAGTAAAGGGGCTCGGGTAAGAGATAACCGAGGCACGCGGATACGACGATGTATCCCGAAGTTCACACCCTTGCGGATGCTAATCTCCGTTCGGAGCGGTGTGGAGGCACAATTCTCCCCAAGATGCCACTAAGGCCACTGTAATCTCCTCACGCCCTTGCACAATGCAAGATGACGTGATTCCACTAAGGGACCCTTGAGGGCGGTCACCGAACCCGTACAAACTAGGTTGGGGCAATCTCCACAACTTAATTGGAGGCTCCCAACGACACCACAAAGCTTCACTACAATGGATTGTGGCTCCAAGGTGACCTCAAATGCTCGGGGCAATATCCACAACCTAATTGGAGACCCCGACACTTGCCTGGAGCTTTGCACCACAATGATTCAGCTCCGAGACAACACAAGCCGTCTAGGGCGCCAAGGCACCCAAGAGGACCAAGCTCTAGGGTGCACAAACACCCAAGAGTAATAAGCTTCTCAAACTTCACTTCCACGTATCACCATGGAGAACTCAAACCTATGCACCAAATGCAATGGCAAGGGCACATGGAGTGCCCAAGTCCTTCTCTCCCAAATTCCACCACAACCACTAATGCTATGGAGGAAAGTGAGAGGAAGAACAAAGAAGAACACGAAGAACTCCAAGATCTAGATCCAAGGGGTTCCCCTCACATAGAGGAGAAAGTGATTGGTAGAAATGTGGAGCTAGATCTCCTCTTTCTTTTCCCTCAAAAAGGAGCAAGAACGATTGGAGGGATTGAGAGATAGCAAGCTCAAAGAAGGTCAACAATGGGGGGCAAACACGAGCTCAAAGGATAAGGTTCAATGGGGAAGAAGACCCCCTTTTATAGGTGGGGGAAAATCCAACCGTTATGCTCACAGCCCGCACAAAGCGGTGCTACGGTACTACCGCTAGGGCGGTAGTAGCCATATGAAAAACAATAGCAAGGAGGCAAAAGGCTAGTAGAACCGCCGAGCAGTACTACCGCTCGTCCTCACGGTACTACCGCTGGGATAGCGGCACTACCGCAAAGGGTAGCGATACTACTGCTTGCGAGCGGTACTAAAAAAATAAATCCGTGCCTACCACCGGTGGACAAAACACGAGATTTTGGTCCATAGCGGTAGTACCTCTCTTGGAGCCGCGGTAGTACCGCTCCGGAGTGGTAGTAAAAAATTACATCCGCTCTAGCCGCGGTAGTACCGTTGCAGCCTTTTAAGAACACCAAAACTGTCACAACTTTTGCAAACAGACTCCGAATTCAATGAAACAAAGTTTGTTGGAAAGCTAACAACATGGGATAACACAATCCTGATTGAAATATAAATAAGAAGAAAATGATAAAAGGCACATAATAAAATGGTGATAACCCTTCCTTGAATAAGACCGGTAAAACCTCCAACACCGAAAACACAATAGACGAAGCATATGAAATCCGTTTTCGATGTACTAGAGCTTGTCACGAAGATAAGCACAAGATCAAGAACCCACATAGAGAAAAGCCAACCAATAACCAATAAAGATGATGATGCCAAGAATGCAATGGTTTGAGCTCTCAACGAACGATATGATCAAGCTAATCACTTGAGAGCCCCCCTTGATAGTACGGAAATTGATCCTATAACCCTGTCTCTCAACTACCACCATGAGACCGATAAAATAGAAAACCCTATCAAGGTAAAATCTTAGCCTTGCGCATAGTCCACTTGAGCTAGATGATGACGATCTTGACTTCCTCAAGATGGACCACCTTTCTTGATTGCGTTGGCTTGATGAAGGCTAGATGATTGCTCCCCCATACTCCACTATGGGTGAGCCACTCTTTGGCACATCTTCACAAGTCCATTGTCACCACAATGACGGCGAGCCTCAAACATGATCTCTCCGTGATGCTTCACTTGAGCTTGCACATCGCAACCTTGATGATGATCTCCACTTGATGTCATATTCCATGGGATGTATGGGATCTGCCTCTTGATGCAAGCCCATGAAAATATACCTAATCCCACAAAGAACTCTCACGTAGACCATGGGTTAGTACACAAAGCGTAATGGACAATGCTTACCACACCATGTGATCACTTGATCCCTCTCGGTACATCTTGTAAGCTTTGTGTGTTGATAAACTTGATTCACTTTTTGACTTAGTCTTGATCAACCTTGTATCTTAGCTTCTATCTTCATAAAGATGATGTCTTGAAGGTAAACATGAACACTTACACAATCTTCTTCTTCAAGACATGTTTGCAATAAGCTCAACTCCCACATGACCAATCTTTGGATAAACCTTGAATACCACCTTGGTCACCATATGAACTCCTTGAAACCAACAGATGGACTTCAAGAAGTACCCACGGACAAATACTTAGAATATAACTCAAGGCAGCCATTAGTCCATAGGGATTGTCATCAATTACCCAAAACCACACATGGAGAAATGTGCTCTTACAGCAGCACGTGGCAATTAGGGTTGAGACCTTTTGCCCTCTCTCCCTCTAGTATATATAGGAGGAGGGGAGGGAGGCCGGCGCCCTAGGGCTGGCCCCTTTACCTTGGCCTCAAGGAGGAGAGGAGGAGCCCTCCTTCGATCCTAGTAGGATTAGGACTCCTCCTTCCCACTTGGAAACTCTTTCCACCTTGGGTTTTTCCACCCCAGCTGCATGGGCCTTTAGTGGGGGCTTCGTCCAGCCCACCAGGGGCTGGTTTGCCTCCTCCCACAGCCCATGTGGCCCTTTGGGTTGAGACACCCCTCCCGATGGTCTCCCGGCACTCTCGGTATACTACCGATGAGCCCGGAACTTTTCCGGTGACCAAAACGGGACTTCCTATATATCAATATTTACCTCTGGACCATTATGGAGCTCCTCGTGATGTTCAGGATCTCATTCGGGGCTCCTAACAACCTTCAGTCACCACCATACATAACTCTATACTACCGAAACGTCATCGAACCTTAAGTGTGCAGACCCGGCAGGTTCGAGAACTATGTAGACATGACTGAGACATCTCCACAGTCAATAACCAAGAGCGGGACCTAGATGCCCATATTGGTTCCTACATATTCTATGAAGATCTTTATCAGTTGAACCTCTATGTCAAGGATTCAATTAATCTCGTATGTTGTTCCCTTTGTTCTTCGATATGTTACTCGCACGATATTCAATCGTCGGTATCTCCATACCTAGTTCAATCTCGTTACCGCCATGTCTCTTTACTCGTTCCGTAATACATGATCCCGTGGCTAACACTTAGTCACATTGCTTGCAAGGCTTATTGTGATGTTGTATTACCGAGTGGGCCCTGAGATACCTCTCCATCACATGGAGTAACAAATCTCAGTCTTGATCCATGCCAACCCAACAGACATCCTCGAAGATACCTGTAGAGCACATTTATAGTTACCCGGTTATGTTGCGACGTTTGATACACACAATGTACTCCTCCGGTGTCAATGGGTTGCATGATCTCATGGTCATAGGAACAGATACTTGACATGTAGAAAACTATAGCAGTAAACTGACACGATCATATGCTATGTTTATAGTTTGGGTCTTGTCCATCACATCATTCTCCTAATGATGTGATCTCATAATCAAATGACATCTCATGTCCATGGCTAGGAAACCTTGACCATCGTTGATCAACGAGCTAGTCTATTAGAGGCATACTAGGGACATGGTGTTGTCTATGTATCCACACATGTATCTGAGTTTCCGATCAATACAATTCTAGCATGGATAATAAACAATTATCATGAACAAGAAAATATAATAATAACCATTTAATATTGCCTCTAGGGAATATTTCCAACATGCCCATGATATCCCCGTGTCCCTCGCGAACTGCTGTCCTCGTTGCCCCGTCTCGTTCGAGCTTCACTCATTGCGCTGTCACCTAGCTGACACGATCGCCTCTTGTCCTCACCGGTGATCGGCCTCCCTCATGCCACCGTCTCAGTCCAGGAACACCATACACACAGAGGGAGGCCAATCGGAGAAAAAATGCATGTCTCCCCGTTTTCACTATGTTTTCATTGTGCCTTTGCATCTCCTGCCAATTCGCTCTTGTGTCGTTGTTGCCACTTAGGTCGGGTGCATGTATCGTCTCCGTGTTGAGCTGTGATGTTGGATCCGTTTACCCTTTTTTATTGTTATATACAGAATAATGTGTAGAACATACTTGGTGTATATCATATCATAACTACGCAATTCACCTACATTCCCGTAATATATGGTAAGTAGGTGATTCGACGTTTAGATTTTGTGAGCAGTAGGAACCGAACACATGAGTGAATGTGCTTCCGGTTCCGTAATTTGAATTTCGGTACAAATTTAAACCTTAACTGCAATTTGATGTGATTTCTTATTATCAAAGCAAAGTGCTTCTGCTTTCACTTTTGCTTCACTATAATCCCGTAAGCACATTAACGAAGATCTCTTCATACCACTCCACTGGGGCCCACCAAATTTACCCTTTTCTGTTAACTTGCAAAAAAAGTGTGGGGGACATGATTTAAAAGCACAACCTCCGTGTTAACTGTTCGTTGCAATAGCTAGCCAGACGACTCACCTGATGCAAATACTTACATCATTTTTCTTCTTTCTTTTGTTCATGTCCCACTTAACAAGGAGGTCACGCGTATCAAATTTGGATGTCGCTGGTTTAATTCTTTTTTTCCTTTTCCTGATTTTGTTTGGCCAGTTTTACTTCAATTTTTTATTTTTCTCTTTCTCTTTATTTTTTCTTTTTATTGTTCTTTTATTAAAATTCATGATCTTTCTAAAAATTGATGAACCTTTTCAAATCCATGATTATTTTTTTCTAAATCCACGAACTCCTTCCAATTTTCTAGATTTGTTCTCGAAAATCCTTGAATTGCTTTTCCAAAATTGATGGCATCGACTGCTTTACTGTAACGAGTTGAACTTTTTTCTATTTATTTTTTTGTTTATTTTATTTTTTCCTTTAAAAAATGCTTGCACTTTAAATTTTTTGTTTAAATTTTAACAAATGTTTTATTTTACATTGAAATGTTAAAAAATACAAATATTCATAATTAAAAAATTGTACAAGATTTTCAAAAAGAAGTTTGTGTCTTTCAAAACTGTCAATGTTAAAACAGGAACATTTACATAATGGCATGTAAACCCTAGGCCTCTCCTGCCTATATAAAGGAAGGTCTAGGGTCCCTCTTAATCATCTATTCTCGGGTAGGAGAACTTTCAATACCAATCTCACACACCATTGCAATCCCTCGCACGAGGTATCCCTCCACCATGAATAACGAAATCAACATGACATAGGGTATACTCCCGGGATGCCCAAACCTGGATAAACCCCTCGTGTTTTGTGTGACCTTCGATCTATTACTTCGATATGCGCTTGGACCCTACCTAGGGATCTAGTAGAAATCTGCTCCGTCAATCCGATCATTTATCTTCCTTTTTTGAAGACAACTCCAGAAAATAAAACAGTTGTAAAAAATCCAAAAACTTGTCATGGTGCCTTGAATTAGTCATACAAGGTCATGAAAAAATGGGATCATTTAAAGGACGTCGAGGAACAACGTGCTCTTAGATGGAGCGTACTGGCCTACCCGGACACCCTCCATTGAACATGTTATATTTTTGGACATTGTTGAAGTGATCCAAACTTTTGAAAGCAGGTGAGCATGCCAATGGTAGGCATACATGTCAGGTTTGAACGATTTTTACACCCTATGCAAGTTGCGATACGTTCGGCCATTTATCGGTCTTTTTTGACCAAGAAAACTTGAGGAAATGTAAAATTTCTCAAAAACATAAATAACTTGGAATGGTGCCCTGAATTGATCATACAAGCCAACTTTTTTGGATCATTTGACGGATCGAGAAACAACATGCTCTAAAATGAAGCCTTCTGGCCATACCCGGACGCCCTGCGTTTAACATGTTTTTCTGGGCATTCTTGAAAGGAGCTGAACCTTTTAGAGCACGTGGGCATGCCAATGGTAGTCATCCATGCAGGTTTGAAGGTACAAATATTTAATATCATAATTTAAACATGTACTTAAAGCTGTATTTTAAAGGTTTTAACACAACTAATAAATACAAAGGGATAAAATTGAAATAGAAAAAAGAATTTAAGAAATATTTGAAGGGAAAATAATTTAAAATCATAATTTTAAAATGTTACTTAAAACTGTTATTTTCGCATTCCAAACAATATTTCAGATTTTGAACATGTTTTAACAAGAATAATAAAGTTCAAACCGAGAAAAAAATTAACGAAAAAAAGTGCAGAAATACTAAAAATATATAAAAAAAACACTTAGGCCTTGATCCAACTAGGCGACAAGATGCTTCCGTTGGGCACATGTTTGCCAGCCCAAACGCTCGTGGATCTGAAAAAAGTTTCTCGATTCAAAAAACCTACCTGTTTTCAAAATTTGTTCATAAACTTCAAAAAATATTTATTTGTTTAAACAATATGTTCACAAATTCAGAAAATGTTCCTGGAATTTCAGAAAATGTTTGTGCTTTAAAAAATGTTTCCACTTTAAAAAATTTCTACACAAATGCAAAAAAATGTTCAAATCGGCTTCCATTTTTTTCATATTTTAATATTTTTTGTTTTAACTTTCTAGTGTTTTTTAAAAGTGTTTGTGTGCAAAATTTGTTCAGTCTTTTGTAAAAATGTTTGTGTTTTGACGTGATGAGCAATTTTTGAAAGGACGATCATTTTTGAAAGGGAAATGTTTATTCACGGTGCGCCGGCCGAGTGTTGGGCCGGTCGCATGTTGTCCACTGGATCTGGTCAAATCGTACGTCTTTGCAAATCTTATCCGCTTTGCAGGTCCGCTTCTTCCTCGCTTCCTTTTGTTCTCTCGGTGTGTAGCACTTCTCCGCTCCGGTCAGGAGCCATGGCCATGGGTGACCTCCCCTCGCGCCTGCACCAGCCCATGTGAGCTCGCCGGCACCGGCGATGCCGCCCGGCTGCTGCTGCGTGAAGCCCCTCCACAAAAAGGCGGCCATGTTCATCATTTTTGTTCGCTCGTTTCAGCCATGACCGGAGCTATGGGAGGTGTTGGCGAAGCTGTGATGGGCGCATAACCCCGGCGAGCGGCGACGGCCACCGGCCCCGGCGAACGGCGCCAAGCCCCTGCGCTGCTGCCGCCTCTGCGCATCGCCGCCGGTCATCCTCGTCACCTACTGTCATGGTTTTGCTCGCACGTATACAAGTATTGCAACCGTCTTCTAAAAAAGCTTCAAACGTTGTTGAAAAAAGCTTCAACCATAAATAGAAAAAGCTTCAATCAGATTTGCCCAGCAAGGAAAGCTGCAACCGTAGTTGCATTTTGCGGTGTTGCGACCTCGCGCGATGACGACGACGATTTTGCTACAACCACGTTTTTGCTGCATCCGTTGCCAAAAATTGCTACATCGTTGTTTCTGTTTTTGCTATATTGATTTTTTTTGCTGCATTGCTCGATCTGACGGTCAACAAACTTCGATTCGACGGCTCACGCGCGACCGGCCGAAAGTTTCGGCCGACGCGCCGGCGCAAATCAGTTCCCTTTTTAAAATATCTGTATAATATTTTTAAATGCAAATATTTGTAATTTTTAAACAAAATTTGAAATGGCCGACATTTCAAATATTTTGAACAAACTTATAAAAACGGAAGCATTTTTTAGAAAATAGACGAAAAAGAAAAAATGAAGAGAAACAAAAAAACAAACAGTAAAAAAGAAAAAGAAAAGGAGTGAAAAAAACTGGTCCGCTACAATAAACCGTTCGCTGAGAGATAGTTCTTATAATCCACATTTCCTTGTTAGACACCGAAGCTTATTAGATAGTGTGGCAAGCGACGAGCGGATAGTAGGGGGAGTTACAAGGTTGGATCCCTCGCACTGTCATTCTTTTTTCGATGATTTTTCCCGCTATTTCCGCGCGCGATAGTTGGCCGGCCTACTCGGACGGCCTCCTGGGTATGGCGTTATTTTTTTTTTCTTGGTAATATGTGTGTCATTCATATCATAAAGATCAAAGTATAAATCACATAAAGACCGACGTGATAAAATTGAAAAGATAGAAGAACATCTTTAAGTTTGACACCAACGTCCGTCATCTGCCTTCGGCACCACCACAACAGCCACCGAAGAAAAGAATGACGAATCACCTTCTCACCCGAGCTCGACGCGGCTCCATCGCTGATATGCAGTTTTGCGGACCTCCAAGGTGGCTCACCAAAAGTGAAGTCCTTGCCCTTGTCGTTGAACGAATCAGACCTGGGCAACACCACGGATACACTATCTAACCCCAAATCCGGCACCCCCCGCGACTAAGACGTCGAAGGAGGAAACCATACATGTCATGCACGAACCATGAATCTAGCACACGTTTCGTCTTCCAAATGTCGTCGATGCAGACCACAATCTGCACCCGCTCCTGGACTACCTCCCAAGCTCCGCGCCGATGCTGGAGCAAACACCGTCGCAATGGTGGAGCCCGAGGACACAGATCCACCACGAGGATGCCGCCGCCACCACGTCATCCTTGCTTGAATAGACTGGTTTCTAAATCCATCCCCAACCATAAGACCGATGGCCTTGTCATGAAAGGATGCGAATAGCCTTTATACAACACCGCCATCACCGTTGGAGAAGCCAAGACGATGAACAACCTAAAAACCTAGATTACGAGGACTAAAACGATCCACACACGTGGATCCGGCGACCCCCTCACCACCGGCGACCGAGGTCGCCGGCGAAGGAGCCGTCGGAGGACGGCACTGGGAGATTGTCCTCTCTTGACCGCGGTTAGGGTTCCAGCCGCTAGGGGAAGAGAGGAAAACGATTACACATCTCAACCCCGATAATTATAATACTGGTGTGGCGCCATCTAGCTGACTCTACTCCCTGAATGTATATACGTTCCGACAGACGACCCATTATACATACGAAAGTTGGTGCGATTTGTCAAAGATTCATATTACCCTTTATACGTTTGGTTGGGGGTACCAAAGTGAGGCACTCATGAAACTTTGCACTCATGAAACATGGGTGCCACCTAAGGCCAACTCCAGCACGCGATCCTATCATGTTCGCACGCATCCGTTTGGGGCAAAACAGACACACCAGTCGGCCCAGCGCGCAGACGAAAGCGGACGTTTGTCCGTTTTCTGTCCGATTTCGACCCATTCCCGGCGCAAACTTGGTCCGGGTCTGTGGTGAAACGGACAGTGCGCGGACGCCGCGCGAACGGGCGGGACGCGCGCGCCTGTCCTCCCTTGGCCCGCCCGTCGGTGGCACAAAGCCGCACGTCCTTCACGCCCTCACGCCCAATTCCATTTCATTTCCCCCAAAAACCTCCCACGCCCCGCCCTCCCCTCCGCCCGCCACCGTTCTGTCATGGACGATCCCCCGTCGAATTCCGGCGACCCGGCCACCAAGGCGGAGAAGAAGAAGGCGCCCAAGGGGTGCGAAGAAGCTGCGGTCGGAACTCATGCCGGAGGAGATCGCAAAGCTGGACAGGGAATCGGCCCAAAGGCGGAACCGGCGGGCGGAGGCGGAGAGGAAGGACGCCGCGGCCGCATACGCCATCGAGTGCGTTGTGCTGGAGGCCACGCGGCAGAAGGTCGATGCTGAAGAGAAGGAGGCCATCATCAGCAAAAGCGCACGCCCTCCTCATGATGGGGGTGTGCCGTCCGACGAGCTTCACGGTTGCACCCATCGGGCCGGCGAGCACAGGCTCATCGGTCATCCGGCCTTCATAGTGCACCTCCCCGACGTCGTCGACCACCCCATTGTCGCCCGGTTTCCCTCCGCCAAGGTGCCAAGCCCAGACCCGTTTGTCGGGGTCACCGGAAGTTAGCATGATCGCGCCGTTCACGTCGCGCCCCTCGGCCGTCATTGACCTCAACGTCACGCCGGGGTCCTGCAGCGGCGGTCACCCGTCGGGAGGAGATGCAAAGAAAGAAAGCCCGACCGTCGTCTACGGCCACCATGCCGTCGCCCCACGTCCTGTTCGGTGGAATGCCAACATCGACGCCGACCCCTTCTATGCCCAGTTCATGGAGAATGTTATCTTCAAGGGCCGTGTCGAGGCCTTTCAGACGGGTGGGCAGGGCGGGACCTTCGATCAGGAGGAGACCCAGAGTCAAGATGACCGCGGCGAGTACATGCCCGATGAAGACTTTGAGGCCGACCATGGGTCACTCGTGGCATGAAGAAGAAGACATATATTGCGAAGGTGATGAAGAAGAAGAGGACGGCGTCGATATTGCGGGTGAGCCATTGTCCATCGACGAGCTCACCCAAAGAGCGGAAGCTCAAAAGAGAAAGAAGAGCATTCGTACGGGATTATACACACAATATGAGGACAAGTTGATTTGCGAAAGTTGGAAGGAGATTGGCCAAGATCCTAGAGTCGGTGCGCAACAAAAGGGAATTGTTTTTTGGACAAGAGTTCACAAAATATTCCATGAAAGAAAGTAGTTTCCGCCCTACCAATTTACGAGCGATCGTAGCATCAACTTGATCCAAAAGAGGTGGTTGTTCATCCAACAAGAATGCAACAAATATTGCGCCGCACTTGAGAGCGTTGAAGCATGTCCCGTGAGTGGTCTTGGCATCGGGGACATGGTATGGCCTCTTCTCTTTTCTTTGCTACGGTCGTGCCTCGGCCTCCTCTATGATTAATTGTATTTGCATGTTCAATTTTTGTTATCGTGTAGGCATTTCAATTTTTGGAAGCATTCAAGGCCCGGCACAATGACAAGCCGTTCACTCTCACGCATTGTTGGCAAATCATCAACAATTGCCCTAAGTTCAAAGATCAATATCGTGAGCTTCAAAGGAAGAGAGGCAAGAAGGCGACCGCCTTGGCCGGAGGTGGAGATGGTGAGGCGTTGAAGAGGCCGAGGGGCAAGACCAACTCCAAGGTGGACGAAAAGCGTGATGCGGCATCGTATGCTTTGCAGGAGGCTTTGCATGGCATGATGTCTCAAAAGGAAGTGAGGGACGAGCAGAAGAGACAAGGCAAGGATGAGCAAATGAAGCTATACATGGAGCTACAAACAAAGAAGCTTGAGATGGAGGAGGCGGCCAAGAAGAGGAAGACCGACATGAAGGAGGCGGCCAGGCAGAGGCAGCTGGACATGGAGGAGGCGTCCACGCAGAGGCAGCTGGACATGGATGAGACATCCAGGCAGAGGTAGCTCAACATCGAGGCCGCCAATGCCGCGGCCAGGTAGAGGCAGCTCGACATCGAGGCCACCAATGCCGCAACCAAAGCAAAGGAGGTGGCGCTGGCGATCATGAGCATGGACACGAGCAAGATGAGCGAGAAGACAAGGAGCTGGTTCGAGGCTCGGCAGAAAGAGATGTTCGACGCCGATGGTCTGAACTAGGGCGTCAGATCGGCCGTGGCCGTTCTTTTTTTGGAGGCTGGCATGGTGAGCCGCCTTCTGGCTGTGTTGCCGGCCGCCGGCTGTGTTGTCGGCAAAAAACATATTCATTTTTGGAGGCTGGCTGTGTTGACGGCGAGGACGTGTAGGCTGACTGTGTTGCCGACGTGACCTAGGGCCACTTGCATGAACTATGGGCCGTGGCTATTTGAATGCATGTGTTTGAAAATGAGGCGGACATGATGCGGCCAAGGATGCATCCGCGCGTTGGGCGCACGGCCACCGCATCTCATGATAGGCCCGGACACGATTCCATCGCCCGCCCCAAACGGACAGAATTCGGACAAGACGAACGTCCGGGTGAGGTCGCATGCTGGAATTGGCCTAAGAGTGAATACGTCCAAATAAGAGAGTGACTGTATTTGCATTAGGTGTCAAGTTAGGTGACCGCATTTTTTAAAGCCTTAGCACTAAACATTGAGCACAAGTTCTATGACTTAATATTGATTCCGTTTGTTTTATATAGAAGAGGTGTTGTTATCAGCATTCAAAAGAACAAATCTGCATTCATGCATTTTAGAAATATCTGTCACATTAAATTTCATTTACACATACGCAACCTTTTTATCTTTCACACTTGAGACCCGATCTAAAGACGCTTCTGCCTCGCTGACCGGTGGACCTGGATGGCAAAATCCCTGCCTGCCCCGCACCCGCACTGACAGGGTGGACCCGCACGCACGCCTCGACCCACTTCGCCACCCGGCGGGCGAACCAATGTCAACAAGCCGCCGGCACGTTCGCCGTCCGTGCGTCCCGCAGCCGCCACCCCGCGACTCCTTCTCCTGATATGTATCTCCCCCACCGTGCCGACTGCCAAGTAGTCAACCAACCTACCCCCACCCACCGCCGCCCCCCCGCGCCGGCGAGGCATACAAATATGGAGCTCCGCCTCCGCGCCTCGGCGCCCCCAGCCTCCGCCTCTCCCCGCGGCACGGTGGTCTCCCCCAGCCCCAGGCCGCATCCGCGCCTGCCCTCGCAACCGGTAAGTTGCACAACTACCGAACCGCAGCACGGCGATCGGTCAAGCCGTGCTGCCTGCAGCTATGGGGCACTTCATCAAACACCTGATGGAGTGTGGCTGTCTGCAGATTCAGAAGCGATTGGCCGGCAGCGCCGTCTCCGTCTCCAGACGAGGCCCAGCGGCAAGGAGGCGCCCGTGTTCCACCCTGATGACGGCATCATACAAGTACGACAGCTTGAGCGCCGCTGCACTTTCGTTTTTGTCTTCGTTTACGTCAGCCACTATAAGTTGTATATAAGAACATAGCTAAAAATTAATTATAGGTTGTACATGAAGGAGGAGGATTGATTCGTGTAATGCTATAGTTTAAAATTATAGGTTGTATAGGATGATTGATTCGCACTGCAGTGTTGCTAGTGTCTATTTGTCTCGTCTTGCATAAAATGTAGTTATGCACAATTGATGTCCTGGTGAAGGAAACTGTTTTTGCAATCGATATTTAGTTAAACGAACAAGGAAAGATTGCTATAATCCACAATTGATCATGTCAAATGGTTTACTAGCTGCGAGGAGGTAAGTAAACAAGAAGAAATCGGTGTAGTACTATCACTGTATCAGTGTGCATTTGCATTTAGTAGCTGCTAGGCTTGGTTCCCTTCTGCGCTCTGGCTGTCCCCATTATGGGCATTTTTCCTGTTTTGCCGGATTATTGTTTGTTCATGTGAGCTGCATGTTCCAGCACAGGAACCCCGGACCTAGTCGACTTCGACTGGGAGACTCTTGGATTTCAACTGGTCCCGACGGACTTTATGTATATAATGAAATGTTCGTTGGATGGGATGTTCACGAAGGGTGAATTGGTTCCGTATGGGCCAATCGAGCTGAACCCTGCTGCCGCAGTTCTAAATTATGGCCAGGTTTGTTTATCTCACTGCTCTGCCTTGAAGAAGCACCACATGATTGATGAGCAGTGCTATGTAAATAATTTCCTTGTTGATTTCAGATATGTAGAGGGCTTTCGTTTGCTCCATTTTTGTTGGATATGCTCTAACATGCTTGTAAAACTTGCAGGGATTGCTCGAAGGTCTTAGAGCATACAGAAAGGAGGATGGTTCAGTAATTGTTTTTCGCCCCGAGGAAAACGCATTGCGGATGAGGATAGGTGCAGATCGGCTATGCATGCCTGCACCAAGCGTCGAACAGTTCCTATCAGGTGTCAAGCAAACTATATTGGCAAACAAGCGTTGGGTAAGAACATCTTTTATTCAACAGTGACATGTGATGCATCTCTCCTTTCTCATGGGTTATGTGCTCCATGAGATTGTAGGTTCCCCCCACTGGCAAAGGTTCTTTATATATCAGACCGCTGCTGATTGGAAGTGGAGCCGTGCTAGGTGTAGCACCTGCCCCAGAGTATACATTCGTCGTGTATGTTTGCCCAGTTGGTCACTATTTCAAGGTTGGTGAAATTTGGCTTCTTTTCTATTTCATATATCCATTGTTTATGGTTACAACAGTAATATTTTGATGCCTTATTTATTTTCAGGATGGCCTGTCTCCAATTAGCTTATTGACTGAGGAAGAATATCACCGCGCTGCACCTGGTGGAACTGGTGATATTAAGACAATTGGAAACTATGCTTCGGTAACACAGCTTTCTATGTAACAAATGTGATATATCATTCATCTGATCCACGATTACCTTGTGTACATCTTTACTCCCTGGTTCTCTGAATATGAGTTTGGCTTCAAATATTTTGAAGTTACCCTCAACTTGCATGCTACTGTTGTGCTGATAAGTGCATCTCAACTCTAATTTTGTATAGGATAGTGGTAGCTATCCTTAAAACATTTGGTGTACATAAATGCATACATTGATCTCTCTGGTTTGATAAGATCATATGGTTACGTGACTCCTGATGCTTTGCACTTTTGTTGGATCCCTGTATGCAGGTTGTTAGTGCTCAGAGAAGGGCCAAGGAGAAAGGTCATTCTGATGTTCTTTACTTGGATCCCATGCATAAAAAGTTTGTGGAGGAAGTTTCTTCCTGTAATATATTCATGGTCAAGGTATGTATACTGGACTTTGTTTCATTTGACTTCCTTTGCAAGTGGATCTAGGAAAACAACAGTGTAGAGTAGTTTGAGTATTAATACCTATGATTTCTCTGACAATGATGTTGGGAGAGTTTGCGTAGTCTATTGGAAGAACTGAAACAAGGCTAGGATGCAGAATATCATCACATAATTAACATGCTAGTGTACTACCCAGGATATTTCCTTAATTCCATGACTGCTCCAAACTGTACATGTTGTATTGGCAATATTTTCTAATTACTATATTCTGGTAGGAATGTTATCATTGCATCTTTTTCCTGACAGGATAATGTCATTTCTACTCCACTATTAACTGGAACAATTCTTCCTGGAATCACAAGAAGAAGTATAATCGACATTGCCCGAAATCTTGGAATTCAGGTAATTCAAACAGGGATGTTCATCTTCTGCTCACACGCGATGGAGCAATACATGATACGAATATGATTGTTTCCTTTAAAATACTGTATGGCCTTTTTTATTTTCAGGTCGAAGAGCGCCTTATTGCGATAGATGAGTTGCTTGACGCTGATGAAGTCTTCTGTACCGGGACTGCCGTTGTACTATCACCTGTTGGCTGCATAGTGTATCATGGAAGAAGGTAAATGCCCCAGTGTTGAAGTGATTATTTTTCTACTCCCTGCGATCCATAATAAGAGTCACAGCTTTGAACTAACGTACCACTATGTAGTATGCTATTTGCATATTTGATGAATGACTTTAAACCAACAAATCTGGGCATGATAGGTAGTGTTTAAAAGCTTATAAAATTAGGCATTCAGACATATCGCATGTCGTCTAACTATGAGTTAAGCACGTTGGCATTTCGTGTTGGCTCTATTAATGTACCGGCTTCGCTAAACTGTTGGGCCTGGCTCACGTGTTCTCCAGTTATTATCTTCTTTCATTGATTCTATTCATACAAAAAATCTGCAATTGCCAGTTGGCGCAATATTGGAAAACTTATGGGATCTGCCAGCCGTGCCGTCTATTGATCACCATTCCTTTATTGAAAGCAATCAACTCTCACTGATCCCATGTTCATTTGCAGAGTGGAGTATGGGAACGGCAAGGTCGGAGCCGTGTCCCAGCAACTGTATTCGGCACTTACAGCTATCCAGAAAGGCCTCGCAGAGGACAGTATGGGATGGGGTGTGCAATTGAATTAGCAGCTCTATCATCTGGATGGTCTCTGCAAGCTCCTCTGCATGAAAACAATGCAAAATCACTTGACTCTCTCTGTCAGGAAATTTTCCAGAATGTAGAATAGAATGATTTCCGGTGAAGATAGCAGGTGCATGCACAAGATCGAAAGATTAATAAATAATGTACATCAGCTGCTGTTTCTTCTCATTATGTTTCCCAATAACTCTGCAGTGCTTGCATCCAATGACACATACTTGTTGCACCAACTGGGTTCATTACTGGTCACCTATCTCCTTTACGTCTGATATGTAGTGGGTCAACAATGGGATGTGCTATTAGCACAGTGCATAATTAAATATATTTGGTCAGGTGGCAACAGTTTTGCCAATAATGGCTCCCTGCATCTCATTTACGCTTGGGGTTCGTCTCGCCTGGTCTCCTCTTCCTCGGTGCAACAGCACACGCCGTGCCATGCACAGATGCACTGTTGCTGATCTGAAATCCTTAAATTTGCTACAGCACGTGCAGCTACCTACACATGTGACATATGTCCATTTTTCTTTGCGAATATGTGACATATATCCAGTTAAAAGGCTAAAAGGCTATCCCTATGATTATTGTTTTCTTTAGGGTTCGTAAGTCATAAACCCTTCTTGGCTCTCCTGCTGTCACCCGTCTCGTGGATCAAAGAGAGGGAGCATTAGGTGGCGGGCGATACATTCTTACTGCACCTTTTTTTTTGAGATCACATTCTTACTGCACCTAGCCCCAGTTAAACTGCCAGATCGATCATCCTTTCTCAAAACTGTTGGAAACTCAAGAAAAACAATATCTCTTTCGTTTCAAAATAAATGTCTCAAGCTTAATACAAATTTATATTAAAATTGATACAAAATTAAGATACTTATTTAAAACGAAAAAGTACTAAGAAATAAAAAAGAGGTCACATCAGAGCACACAAGACAAAGTTGCTCGTGTTTCCTTGCACTTTAGAAGTGTGGGAAAGGGAGATCGATCGGCAGTTGTTTCTTTGCACTTTAGAAGTGTGGGAAAGGGAGATCGATCGGCAGTTGCACCTTGCATGGGGTTGGGTTGGGGTTTGGGTTTGGATTAGGACGCCGTAACAACCAGTCTTAGTTCTTGGTCTAATGCGCGGACACATGGATGGGGACAAAATCTGGATGGCTGGTGAGGTGTTGGCCTCGAGAATAAGTACACTTGCAACAAAACCCTGGGTTGTTAAGCGACTGACAGATGGAACAGGAATGATATATTTTTCTTCCGCGAGGCCAATTTGATTAGCCAGCCCAGGGGCGACGCGTACGCGACGGAATCGATCGCCCACCTAGCGGGCGGCGGACAGCCGTCGGCGTCACCGTGCGGATGGTCATGGCACTGTCGCCGGTGCATGCCGTCCGAGCGCGCGCGCGCGGAGAAAGCGGAACCTCCTGTCGATGCCTGCACCCGATGCATCCCCTGACCGGCCCAACCTCACCATCGTCCCAGCGTGGCAAAAGTTAGTATTTTGAGAAAGTTTAGTCAGATCCGTCCCTGTTCGAAAACATTTTAAGATCTGATCCTTTTACTATTGCTAGGGCAAGATGATAGTAAGGTATACCAACCTATCGTAAATTCTAACTATCAGGTACAATGCTTGTATGCATCTACTGTCGGAATCGACAACAGGATTATATAGGCTACCGCCAGCCTTTGTAACGGTAGGAATGCGATGCGCTGATATGGATAGATTGTCTATCGTCGAGAACATTGGTGGTAGGAAGCTATAATACCCTACTGTCATCGACCCTCGTGATAGAAAAATGGCCAGATCCTGAAATGTTTTTGAGCAAGGATCAGATCCGATTAAATTTCTGCAAAAGTGTCAAAACACGGTAAAATTGCATCCCAGCGCCAGCGCATGTTGCACAGAAGGCGGATGCACGGTGCCACGTTCACCTGACGTGTCCCCTTGAACCGAATCGCGACACACGCTGAGCAACCACGCCGTGGTATGACTTACCCGTGCTGAGATGTAAAACGGATCGGATCGGATCGGATAATATTTTTATCATATTCTTTATCATATATTTTTGTCGGATTTGAAGCGAAGCGGATAATGACCGGATGCGGATTCAAATGCGGATTATATCGTACGACGGATTCGGACCGGAGGCGAAGTGGATTCGGACCAGAAACGAACAAAAAGTATCGGATAATACGTGCAAAGAGACACGATTTATTCATAGTATGCAACACTATGTTTCCACCCAAGCGCATGACACTGAAAAGTGACGTTTTAAAGTTATCACTCATACAATATAGTAACAATATGTAGTATCGATAAATTCATATTGTTTTGTAGTTTATTAACATGAAGCCAACTCTACTCGACTACTATAAATTAACTTGATATTTATACTTGTACGTCACTGCATGCACGGAAGAAGGAACCACTAATAGTGTTCATACTCACAATTCCTATGTGTATATGTATGCAAACCGTCGTTCGTACGGACCGCGGGCTATATGTACACAATCACAGACCTTCGTCTGATGCGCTGCTGACGTATATGTACGTACAATGTGTATTTATATGTGGTGATTTTTGTTAGTGGTCCACGTGGGCATTTGGGCTTTTCAATTGGGCTAAATTTGTCGGATAATCCTATTTGACAACCTCGGATAATCCGCAAAAAAATACCGGATAGCCCATATCCGCCGGATATCATTAATACCATATCCACTATCATATCTGCTGGATATCTGGTTAACCAACATCCGTATCCGCATCCATATCCGCCGGATTTGTGTAAGTGCATACCATATCCTTAAAAACGGATGCGGAAGCGGATTCGGAACGGAAATTATCCGTACCATTTACATCCCTAATCGTGACAATCAATTCATTTTAGATGTCTGTTGACACACGAACACGTCACTGTGTACCCTCGACGCCGGAGGTGATGCACCGCAGCTCACGTCGAAGGAGGTCCGTCCGGTAGCGCGATACGCAAGACAGTCGGCGGACGCTTTTGTAGACCCGAAACCCCGCACACCCGGGAGGGACCCCATCAGGGAGTGCGGCGGCTATGGACTACCCTAGGTCGATTCGCTCGCCCCTAAAGCCTCGGGATTCGCAGCTCTCAAACACGAAGAACAACAAAGAACGAGAGAAAGACGAAGAACGTAGATGAAAAAATAGTATAGATTGATTTATTCGATTGTGTGTTGTTCAATCGGCCGTCACCCCCAACATATATAAGAGGCGGCTGGACTTTCCGTACAAGCAAAGGATTCATCTAGCCTTTCCTTACAAGAAAATTACATCAATTCACGTCCTAGAGTCCTAGTTCTAATTCCACTCGGATTCAGCCCAAATCTGGCCCAATCTTCTGTCTTGCTTCTCGCGTGGGCCGTGGAAACTGCATACGACCTCTGATAGAGACGGTCCAAACATCAATTTTGTGTGCTCGACGAGGCCAACAATCCATATGTTGATCATTTTCCCAAATAAAGTCATCTCGAATACTCCACGAGGTCATCTTTAACTTCGAATCGGACTCGGTCACGTAGCACACTGGGCTGTCCGAGTGTTGTAGTGTCTCTGCAGGCCGTATACTATCTCAGATGATAATGACCTTAAAAGCAAAGTTGACCGTTTTGACCTTACGAACAACTTTCATGTTGATTTTTTTTCCATCCGAGGCCATTTTGAACTTTCACTCGACCGAAACTTTTCACTCGACCGAAACTGTCACTCGACGGTGATTTTTCACTCGGACGACAATTGCACTCGGGCCGAAACTGTCACTCGACGGTGATTTCCACTCGGACGGCAATTGCACTCGGGACGAAACTGTCACTCGATGATGATTTCCACTCGGACGATAATTGCACTCGTGCCGAAACTATCACTCGACGGTGATTTCCAGGTCGCATACGACCTTGGATTGAGAAGATTTATATATCAGAATCAATTAGCTCGACGAGACGAAGACAATCCATGTAGAACATTCCTTCATCCGAGGTTGTCTTGGAAGCATAATGGACCAAAAAGCACTCAAAACATCTACATGACAATCCAAGTGTGATTCGGCCTTCGAAATGATGTCGAATGGTGATGGCCTAAACATCAAGGTTGTTTCACCTGGCAATATGAACTTTATCGTAGAGAAAAAAAACCTTCCGTTTGAGTCCATCTTTATTGCATTTTGCACCATGCCAAAATCAGGTGTCACCAGATGCCCCCCTGTTTTTCGGCAAAGCTAGTATGCCGAAAAATAATTTGCACTATGTTTGTTCTAAGGACGATGTCAACACTCCATCGGCCATCTATATTTCTCAGGGCAATAATTATGTATCGGCCATGTTTATGCTAAGGGCGATAATCATATATCGGCCATCGCCTAATTAGGCTTCTTGCCACTCACTTGGGTGGTACTTCTTCAGATATCTGCCATTGAGAGCTCGAGGTAATAATACTCCTTGTATGGATTCCACTAAATATGAATTTTCAAGAACTATTGTTGCAATCCTGAAAGGACCTTCCCAGTTTGGAGACCACTTCCCGAATTTTCTATCTCTAGAACCAATCGACAGAATCACTTTCCACACAAGATCGCCAACCTGAATTTTTTTTAACTTGACCTTTTTATTGTAAGCTCTTTCTACCCTCAATTTGTCCTTCTCTATGGCCTTTAATGCAGCCAAACGTTTATCAGCAACCTCGTCAATATTGTCCATCATCAAATCATAAAAGTCCACTGCCGATAAATCATTTTGTTTGGCTATTCTCAAAGCACTCAAATTTACCTCCACTGATAAAATAGCCTCTTGCCCGTATACTAGCTCATACAGAGTTACCTTTGTAGCACCATGCCTCGAGATCCTATGTGCCCACAAAGCCTCAGACAACAACTCATGCCATTTTCTTGGATTATCCTCAATCTTCTTCTTGATGAGTTTAATCAATATTTTGTTGCTAGACTCAGCTTGTCCATTAGCTTGGGCATAATACGGAGATGAATTGAGCAACTTTATGTTGTACGATTCGGCAAATTCTCTAACTTGATGTGACATGAAAGATGAACCTTGATCTGTAGTTAATGTCTGAGGAATGCCGAATCTATGAATAATGTGCTCGGTTATGAATCGAATTACCTCCGTATGTGTCATGTTCTTGAGAGGTATTGCTTCAGACCATTTAGTGAAATAATTGGTTGCCACAAACACGAACCGATGCCCCTTCGAAGAAGATGGATGAATTTGTCCAATGAAGTCTAAACCCTATCCCCTAAAAGTGTTGGAAATATGCCCTAGAGGCAATAAATAAAGTGTTTATTATTGTATTTCCTTGTTCATGATAATCTTTTATTATCCATGCTATAATTATATTAATTGGAAACTTGGATACATGTGTGGATACATAGACAAACACAATGTCCCTAGTACGCCTCTAGTGAACTAGCTCGTTGATTGAAAGATGGTTAAGGTTTCCTAGCCATGGACATGAGATGTCATTTGATAACGGGATCACATCATTAGGAGAATGATGTGATGGACAAGACCCAAACTACAAACGTAGCTTATGATCGTGTCAGTTTATTGCTACAGTTTTCTGCATGTCAAGTATATGTTCCTATGACCATGAGATCATGCAACTCACAGATATCGGAGGAGTACCTTGTGTGTATCAAACGTCGCAACGTAGCTGGGTGACTATAAAGGTGCTCTACAGGTGTCTCCGAGGGTGTCCGTTGAGTTGGCATGGATCAAGACTGGGATTTGTTACTCCGTGTGACGGAGAGGTATCTCAGGGCCCACTCGGTAATACAACATCACAATAAGCCTTGCAAGCAATGTGACTAAGTGTTGGTCACGAGATCTTGTATTACGGAACGAGTAAAGAGACTTGCCAGTAATGAGGTTGAACTAGGTATGGAGATACCGACGATCGAATCTCGGGCAAGTAACATACCGAAGAACAAAGGGAACGTCATACGGGATTAATTGAATCCTTGACATAGAGGTTCAACCGATAAAGATCTTCGTAGAATATGTAGGAACCAATGTGGACATCCAGGTCCCGCCATTGGTTATTGACCGTAGAGGTGTCTCGGTCATGTCTACATAGTTCTCGAACCCGCAGGGTCTGCACACTTAAGGTTTGGTGACGTTTCGGTAGTATAGAGTTATGTATGGTGGTGACCGAAGTTTGTTCGGAGTCCCGGATGAGATCCTGGACGTCACGAGGAGCTCCGGAATGGTCCGGAGGTAAAGATTCATATATAGGAAGTCATGTTTTGGTCGCCGGAAAAGTTCCGGGCTTATCGGTAGTGTACCGGGAGTGCCGGTAGTGTACCGGGAGACCTCCGGGAGGGGTATTTCGACCCAAGAGGCTTCATGGGCTGTGGGAGAGTGAATATCAGCCCTTAGTGGGCTGGTGGAAACTCCCACACAAGGCCCATGTGGCTGGAGAAGAAAACCCAAAAGGAAAAAGGTGGAAAAAGGCAAAAAGGAAAAAAAGGATGAATCCTAACCTACTAGGGGTGGAGGAGGTGGACTCCTCCTCTCCTAGTTCGGCCGAAGCCTAGGAGGCTTGGAGGCCAAGCTGCCTCCTCTCCTCCTCTCCTCCTATATATACTGGTGGTATTGAGGGTTTTTGCACAAGATTTTCAGCCACGTGCTACCCGTTCCTCCAGTGCATAGTTTCTCCTCTAGATCGGTTTTCTGCAGTGCTTAGGCGAAGCCCTGCCGAAATTGCTCCACCACCATCACTGGAGCGCCGTCAGGCTGCCGGAGAACTCTTCTTCCTCTCCACTCCTTCTTGCTGGATCAAGACGGTGGAGATCGTCATCAAGCTGTACGTGTGCTGAACGCGGAGGTGCCGTCCGTTCGGTGCTAGATCGGAAGGATCGTGATCAAGTTCGTGAGATGGATCGTGATCAAGTTCGTGGGACAGATTGTGATTGGATCGCGGGACGGATCGTGATTGGATCGCGGGACGCACGGCGATTTGGATCGCGAAGACGTTCGACTACACCAACCGCGTTTCTTAACGCTTCCCGCTTAGCGATCTACAAGGGTATGTAGATCCACTCTCCCTCTCATAGATGCTCATCACCATGGATAGATCTTCGTGTGCGTAGGAATTTTTTTATTTCCCATGCAACGTTCCCCAACAAAAAGGCCACGGCTTGATAATAGGATGCAACATAGCAGCAGGAGCCAACTGAATATCACCAAATTTTTGACAAGCTTCACACCCTTTATAATACCTGAAGCAATCATTCATCATAGTCGGCCAATAAAATCCAGCACGCCGCAAGAGCCATTTCATTTTGGGTGCCGACTAATGAGTACCACAAATGCCTTCATGTACCTCTCCCATAGCAACCCTTGCTTAGTCTTCGTCCAAACACTTTAAAAGAACATCTTCAACCGTTCGGCGATAAAGACCATCATCTCTCATCGTATATTTGAAAGCCATCCGCCGAACAACCCTGTCCACCCTTTCACTTGGATTGCACAAGTAATCAATAATGGGCTTCCTCCAGTCATGATTTTCACCTGTACTAGATTTATTGTTAGTGGCCGAATCAGTAGGCTCTAGTCCGGCCTCTCTCACTTTAGCAAGACAAGACACCGGCTTTTGAGAAATATGAAACATGCCATGATCAATATGATAGCCGGATGCTTGTTGTGCTAACTCATTTGCTCTATAACTGTCATGTCTAGATATATGAGCAATGCTAAAATAATCCAAAGTAGAAATCGCATCTAGACACTTATCAAGATAAACATTAAGTGATTCGTCTAAACATTGAAAGATTTTGGACACTTGATGCACTACTAATAACGAATCACCAAAAGCCTCAACATGTGTAGCACCTATAACGAGCAACATCTCTAAACCGAATAACAATGCTTCATATTCGGCTTGATTATTTGTACAAAAATATTCCAGTCGGCATGAGGCTTGAAAAACAACACCATAAGGAGATATATAAACAATACCAACACCTTGGCCATTGCTACAAACCGAACCATCAAAATATAACCTCCATGGCACTAATGAGACAAGATTTATATCAACATCATGCTTGTCATTAATATGATGCTCAACAATAAAATTAGCAACAATTTGGCCTCTCATGGATTTTAGAGATTCATAAGCCAAATCATACTCAATTAAAGCATAAGCCCATTTGCCAATCCTACCACTAAGAATTGGCCTATGCAACATGTGTTTAATGACATCGGTTTGACAAGCTACTATGCAGACACTCGGCACAAGGTAATGTCTTAGTTTTGTGCAAGCATAATATAAACAGAGGCATAACTTTTCAATAAATGTATACCTTGTCTCAGCATCCAATAAGCGTCGACTCAAATATGTAATAGTACGTTCTCTTCCTTCGGTTTCTTGAGTCAATACAACACCAATAACACCTTCCTCTGCCGCAATGTAAAGGCTAAAGGGTTCTTTATGTTTGGGTGCTTTCATCACCGGAGGAGTGCTCAAATAAGTCTTGATCATGTCGAATGCCTCTTGCTGTTTTGCCCCCCAAGTAAAATCATCATCATTCTTTAACCGAATGATAGGAGTGAATGCATCAACCTTTCCTAACAAATTAGCTATGAACCTTCTCAAATAATTGACCTTGCCAAGGAATTTTTGCATATCCCTCTTGCATGTTGGAGTCTCCACTTTTTGTATAGCTTCTATCTTCTTGGGATCAATTTCTATGCCATTCTCATGAATAATGAAACCCAAAAACTTTCCAGCCGACACGCCGAATGCACACTTCAAAGGATTCATCTTTAGTCCATATTTTTTCGTTCTTTCAAAAGCTAAACGCAAATCGGCCAAATGAGACTTAAAAGCATCCGATTTGACAACAATATCATCAATATAGACTTCAAGTATAATTCCGAGTAAATTATGGAAAATTAAATTCATAGCCCTTTGATATGTGGCACCCGCATTTTTTAATCCGAATGTCATCACTGTCCACTCGAATAAACCAAGGAAACCAGGGCAACGAAAGGCTGTCTTGGACATGTCCTCTTCGGCCATAAAAATTTGATTATATCCCGCATTACCATCAAGAAAGCTAATAACTTTATGTCTAGAAGCATCATTAATAAGCATGTCGGCTATTGGCATGGGGTACTCATCTTTGGGTGTAGCTCTATTCAAATATCTAAAATCAATGCACACCCTTATCTTGCCGGATCCTTTCTTCTCCACCGGCACAATGTTAGAGATCCACTCGGCATACCTGCAAGGCCGAATGAAATTAGCTTTGAGCAACCGACCGATCTCCTCCTTGATCCGGTCATATGTTTTTGGATTAAACTTTCTGGCCGATTGTTTGTAAGGTCCTTAACCGGCCTTTATATGTAACCGATGCTCCACTAGCTCTCGGCTTAAACCTGGCATCTCATGATATTCCCATGCAAAGCAACAAACATATTCTTTCAATAGCCCGATCAACTCAGCTTTATGATCGTCTTTCAAATTCTTGTTTACAAATGTCGGCCTAGGAACTGAACCATCCCCTATATCTATTTCTTCTAATGGATCTGCCGACTGAAAACCCTGTCCTAATTTATCCATGTCATCCAACTCCTCTATAGATTCATACATATCGTTCTCACTACACCGATATTCTACAAGACGTTTCTGCAACCACTCGGAATTAGAATCCATTTAAACATATCATACCTTGGAGCCGATTGCCACTAATCGGCTTTAAAGAGACGGGCACAAAGCCATTCTTTGTTGTGCTAAGGAAATCAAACTCTGACAAGTCGCGTCCTGTCAAGCAAGTAACATTGGGATGTTGCCAATCCACCGATGCATCGGCCAAAGCAACACAAGCCGAGTTATCCGCATGAATGACTTCTACCTCATCATCAACCCACTGGATCAAAAACTGGTGCATCGTAGATGGTACGCACTGGTTTGCATGAACCCAATCACGACCTAGTATGACGTTGTAGTTACCTTGCACCTCAGCAACAAAGAATGCAGTAGTCAAAGTTTTGCTCCCGACTGTAAGCTCCACATACATCACACCTTTGGCTTCAGTTTTCTCTTTGCCTTCAAACCCATTAAGCACCATATTGGTCTTGATCAATTCATCATCGGGCAAACCCAATTTCTTGAAGACCGAATAGGGCATGAGATTCACCACAGCACCACCATCAACAAGCATCCGAGTGAGTGGTGATCCATTGATATGACCTCTGAGGTACAATGGTTTCAAGTGCGTCACTAGTTCTTTTGGCTTCTCGAATATTGCATTTCTAGGGCCAAAATTCAGCTGAGCCACTTCCCCCTCTTCATCTATAGCACGGAATTCAGCGGGTAAGTAATACACCATATTGATATCCATACCTTCATGAGCCGGTGTAGACTCATAGTCCAATAGATCATCTTCCTCCTCGCGCACGTCCACCGAATCTGAATTCTTTCCGAGTGAAGGAGAAGTAACATGCGACTGAGACGATGTCATAGCTACATCATCCTCTTTTGATGGTGTAATTGCTACCATGGTAGATGTAGAATCCACTATGATTTGCACTTGTTTGGGCTTCCACGCCTGCTTCGCTGGTATCATGGGCCGAGTGATATTGAACAACTCGTCCCTTTGCTTCTCAGCTTCTTGTTCTGCCATCTCTTGATTCCCCAACCTCTATAATTTGCTCTTTTGTGTTTTTGTTAGACCTGGAGGACACCACCTTGGTTGAGTGTATTTAGGATCAACTGGCTTCACTTGGCTGGTACTTGCTTCATGATCATTGGTCGAGTGCTTCGGCGCGATAACAAGTATCGGCACAGTTGGGTTGCTACGCACAGTCGACTACTGTGTGGTGAACGTTTCACTACCCAAGATAAGTGAGTCGGCATTGATATTTTCCTTGCCTTTCCCTGATTCCACTGCTGCAACACTCGGCAGCTTGACGCGCCACTCTTGTCGATTTTTCTGGCTTACAACGTTTTCACTCGGGTGCACCTTTTTACTCGGATGAAATCCATTCGGATGTTTGACTGATTAAAACCCACTCAACCGTATTCTTTCATTCAGATACCTTCCACCCAGGTGCATTCTTACACTCGAATAGTTTTCACTCGGAGGCATATTTTGACCACCCGAGTAATGGACACCAATGTTCAGTCAGTTTTCATACGAGCATCCAAGTCGATCCCAAACAGGTTGTCATTGTTCTTGTGGAAACGACACCCTTGATTCAGTCGGCTTTGCATACCGACTAAACATATCAGCTGATGGCGACCTTGGCCGCTTCAGGTACGATGATCGATTAGAGCTAGAACCGGCCGACTGATTTGCATATTTGGACAACAACATATCAAAGGTTGGCCTGACTCGCTTACGATGTACCTTGGCTTCATTCCTCTTCCACTTGCCAACTTCTGACTCTTGGGTTTAACAAACTTAACACGGGTGTCTTGTTGCACTTGTTGTTGCCCCCCCGAGTGCAGGATTCTTGATGGTGATCTTGATTACTTCCTGGCCATTGGGTTGCTTGTCAAGCACAACCTGCCTCCCCAAGACTTTGCTGTCCTCCTTGCTTTTCCTAGGTTCACCAATGATGACATTAGTTTTATGAGCCGATTCGGCTACCTCTGGCCGAATGTGCAACTTCTTCCCCTCCAAATCCAGAGCGTTCATTGGGAAGGGCTACTTATAAATTTGCATCTCAGAAAAGTTCAATCGTCCGTCATTAATGGCCGATTGTATCTGTCGTCGGAAAACGTTGCAATCATTAGTAGCACGAGAAACAGAATTATGATATTTGCAATAAGCATGCCGTTTCAACTCTTCAATCGACGGTAAAGTGTGAGATATCCTAATTGTTGGAAATATGCCCTAGAGACAATAAATAAAGTGTTTATTATTATATTTCCTTGTTCATGATTATCGTTTATTGTCCATGCTATAATTGTATTAATTGGAAACACATTACATGTGTGGGTAAATAGACAACACTTTGTCCCTAGTATGCCTCTAGTGAACTAGCTCGTTGATCAAAGATGGTCAAGGTTTCCTAGCCATTGACATGTGATGTCATTTGATAACGGGTTCACATCATTAGGAGAATGATGTGATGGACAAGACCCAAACTACAAACGTAGCATATGATCGTGTCAGTTTATTGCTATTGTTTTCTACATGTCAAGTATATGTTCCTATGACCATGAGATCATGCAACTCACGAATGCCGGAGGAGTGCCTTGTGCGTATCGAACGTCGCAACATAACTGGGTGACTATAAAGGTGATCTACAAGTATCTCCGAGGGTGTCTGTTGAGTTGGCATGGATCAAGACTGGGATTTGTTACTCCGTGTGACGGAGAGGTATCTCAGGGCCCACCCGGTAATACAACATCACAATGAGCCTTGCAAGCAGTGTGTCTAAGTGTTAGTCACGAGATCTTATATTAAGGAACGAGTAAAGATACTTGCCGATAACGAGGTTGAACTAGGTATGGAGATACCGACGATCGAATCTCGGGCAAGTAACATACCGGAGAACAAAGGGAACATCATACGGGATTAACTGAATCCTTGACATAGAGGTTCGACCGATAAAGATCTTCATAGAATATGTAGGAACCAATATGGGCATCCAGGTCCCGCTATTGGTTATTGACCATAGAGGTGTCTCGGTCATGTCTACATAGTTGTCGAACCCGTAGGGTCTGCACACTTAAGGTTTGGTGACGTTTCGGTAGTATAGAGTTATGTATGGTGGTGACCGAAGGTTGTTCGGAGTCCCGGATGAGATCCCATACGTCACGAGGAGCTCCAGAATGGTCCGGAGGTAAAGATCCATATATAGGAAGTCCTGTTTTGCTCGCCGGAAAAGTTTCGGGCTCATCGGTAGTGTACCGGGAGTGCCGGTAGTGTACCGGGAGACCACCAGGAGGGGTATTTTGACCCAAGAGGCTTCATGGGCTGTGGGAGAGTGAATACCAGCCCTTAGTGGGCTGGTGGAAGTCCCACACAAGGCCCATGCAGCTGGAAAAAAACCCAAAAGGAAAAAGGTGGAAAAAGGCAAGAAAAGGCAAAATAAGGAAAGAGTCCTAATCCTACTAGGAGTGGAGGAGGTGGACTCCTCCCTCCTAGTTCGGCCGAACCAGATTGGCTTGGAAGCCAAGGCTGCCTCCTCTCCTCCTCTCCTCCTATATATACTAGAGGGTTTTAGGGTTTTTTCACTTGATTTTCAGCCACGTGCAACTCTACCCTCCAGTGCATAGTTTCTCTTCTAGATCGGATTTCTATAGTGCTTAGGCGAAGCCCTGCCGGAATAGCTCCACCACCATCGCCGGAGCGCCGTCACGCTTCCAAAGAACTCTTCTTCCTCTCCACTCCCTCTTGCTAGATCAAGACGGCGGAGATCGTCATCAAGCTGTACGTGTGCTGAACGCGGAGGTGCCGTCCGTTCGGCGCTAGATCGGAAGGATCGTGATCAAGTTCGTGGGACGGATCATGATCAAGTTCGCGGACGGATCGTGATTGGATTGCGGGACACATGGCAATTTGGATTGCGAAGACGTTCGACTACACCAACCACATTTCTTAACGCTTCCCGCTTAGCGATCTACAAGGGTACATAGATCCACTCTCCCTCTCATAGATGCTCATCACCATGGATAGATTTGCATGTGTATAGGAATTTTTTTGTTGCCCATGCAACGTTCCCCAACAGTGGTATCAGAGCTAGGTCTATGTGTAGATGAGATCTCAAGTAGAACACAAAAGGTTTGTGGGCGTTGATGCTTAGATTGCTTCCTCCCTTGGTCGGATTTTGGTTCTGCGGTATTGTGAGATGAAGCGGCTTGGACAAACATTACTCGTACGCTTACGAGAGACCGGTTCCCTTGACCGCAACTTGTTGCATAGATGGCTTGCGGGTGCCAGTTTCTCTCACTTTAGTTGGATTGGATTCGACAAAGGCGGTCCTTGAGAAGGTTGAAAAGCAACTAGTGTATCACCGTTGTGGTTTTTGCGTAGATGAGAATTGTTCTTGCTAGATACCCGTAGAAGCCACGTAAAACATGCAAGAACAATTAGAGGACGTCTAACTTGTTTTTGCAGGATATATTGTGATGTGATATGGACAATTACATGATGTGATATATGTGATGTATGAGATGATCATGTGATGTATAGATTATCACGACTTGCATGTCGATGAGTACGGCAACCGGCAGGAGCCATAGGGTTGTCTTTAATTATTGTATGACCTGCGTGTCAATCATTAAGCGCTATGTAATGCTTTACTTTATCGCTAAACGGTAGCAATAGTAGTAGAAGCATGTTGGGCGCGACAACCCCGATGGCGACATGTTGATGGAGATCAAGATGATGAAGATCATGGTGTCATGCCGGTGATGATGGAGATCATGCTGGTGCTTTCTAGATGGAGATCAAAAGCACAAGTTCATGGCCATATCATGTCACTTATGAATTGCATGTGATGTTAATCCTTTTATGCACCTTGTTTTGCTTAGGATGACGGTAGCATTATAAGGTGATCCCTCACTTAAATTTCAAGATGAATTGTGTTCTCTCCGAGTGTGCACCGTTGCGAAAGTTCATCGTGTTGAGACACCACGTGATGATCGGGTGTGATAGACTCTATGTTCACATAAAATGGGTGCAAGCCATTGTTGCACGTGCAGAACACTCGGGTTAAACTTTACAAGCCTAGCATGTACAGACATGGCCTTGGAACACAAGAGACCGAAAGGTCGAACATGAGTCATATAGTAGATATGATCAACATAATGATGTTCACCATTGAAGCCACCTCAACTCACGTGATGATCGGACTTGAGTTGGTGGATTTGGATCATGTGACACTCAGATGACCTGAGGGATGTCAATTTGAGTGGGAGCTTTAGTAATTTGATTAACTAAACTCATTATCTTGAACGATAGTCTAAGTAAACTTTGCATATTTATGTTGTAGATCAATGGATCGCATAGTAGCACCCCTGAATTTTAATGCATTCCTAGAGAAAGCTAAGTTGAAAGATGATGGAAGTAACTTTGTTGACTGGGCCCGTAATTTAAGGATTATCCTCACGGCTTCCTAGAAATCATATGTCCTTGATGCACCGCTTGGTGACCAACCAGAAGACATGACCTCCGAAGACTTTAAGAATGCTTGGGAGGCACGTACTGGAGATTACTCAATAGTTCGGTGTGCAATATTATATGGCTTAGAACCGGGACTTCAAAGATGTTTTGAACGTCATGGAGCATATGAGATGTTCCAGGAGTTGAAGTTTATCTTTCAGAAGAACGCCCGGATCGAGAGGTATGAAACCTCCGATAAGTTCTATGCTTGCAAGATGGAGGAGAACCGGTCTATCAGTGAACATATACTCAGAATGTCTGGGTATTCAACTCGTCTAGCGGAGTTGGGAATTGCCCTTCCGCTAGAGGCGATCACTGACAGAGTTCTTCAATCACTGCCACCTAGTTACAAGAGCTTTCTGATGAACTATAACATGCACAGGATGAACAAGTCAGTCGCCGAGCTGCGATGCTAAAAGTCGCCGAGTCTGAAATCCAGAAAGAACATCAAGTGTTGATGGTCAATAAAACCACTAGTTTCAAGAAAAAATGGCAAGGTCAAGGGCAAGGGCAAGAAGGGTAAAACCAAGAAGGATGGCAAAGCAGTTGCTACTCCTCTAAAGAAGCCCAAGCATGGACCCAAGTCAGAAACTGAGTGCTTTCATTGCAAGGGAACTGGTCAGTGGAAGCGGAACTGCCCCAAGTACCTGGCTGACAAGAAGGCAGCCAACGACAAACAAGGTATATATGATATACATATTATTGATGTGTACCTTACTAGCTCTCGTAGTAGTGCCTGGGTATTTGATACCGGTTCGGTTGCTCACATTTGCAACTCAAAGCAGGAACTACGGAATAAATGAAGGCTGGCAAAGGACGAAGTGACGATGCGCGTGGGAAATGGTTCCAAGGTTGATGTGATCGCCGTCGGCACGCTCTCTCTTCGATTACCATCAGGATTAGTGATGAACCTGAATAATTGTTATTTAGTGCCTGCTTTAAGCATGAACATTATATCTGGATCTTGTTTATTGCAAGACGGTTACTCATTTAAATCAGAGAATAAAGGTTGTTCTAGTTATATGAGTAATATCTTTTATGGTCATGCACCCAATGTTAGGGGTTTATTCATATTGAATCTTGATAGTGATGACACACATGTTCATAACATTGATGCCAAAAGATGTAGAATTGAAAATGATAGTACCACTTTCTTGTGGCACTACCGTTTAGGTCATATTGGTGTAAAACGCATGAGGAAGCTCCATGATGATGGACTTTTGGAGTCACTTGATTTTGAATCACTTGACACATGTGAACCATGCCTCATGGGAAGATGACTAAAACGCTGTTCTCTGGAACAATGGAATGGGCAAGTGACTTATTGGAAATCATACACACTGATGTGTGCGATCCAATGAATGTTACAGCGAGTGGTGGATATCGTTATTTTCTCACCTTCACTGATGACTTAAGTAGATATGGGTATATTTACTTAATGAAACACAAGTCTGAAACATTTGAAAAGTTCATGCAATTTTAGAGTGAAGTTGAGAATCATCGTAGCAATAAAATTAAGTTCATGCGATCTGATCGAGGAGGTGAATATCTGAGTTATGAGTTTGTCAGTCACTTAAGATAGTATGGAATTGTTTCATAGTTTACACCGCCCAGAACACCACAGCGTAATGGTGTGTCCGAACGTCGTAATCAAACCTTATTAGATATGGTGCGTTCTATGATGACTCTTGCTGATTTGCCACTATCATTTTGGGGTTATGCATTAGAGACAGCTGCATTCACCTTAAATAGGGCACCATCAAAATCCGTTGAGACGAATCCATATGAATTGTGGTTTGCCAAGAGGCCAAAGTTGTCGTTTCTTAAAGTTTGGGGATGTGATGCTCATGTCAAAAAGCTTCAGCCTGAAAAGCTGGAACCCAAAGCGGAAAAATGCGTCTTCATAGGATACCCGAGAGAGACAGTCGGGTATACCTTCTATCTCAGATCTAAAGGAAAAGTGTTTGTCGGTAGGAACGGAACATATCTTGAGAAAGAGTTTCTCTCGAAAGAATTGAGTGGGAGGAAAATAGAGCTTGATGAGGTTATTGAACCTTTACTTCAACTAGAAAGTAGTGCAGCGCAGAAAGATGTTTCTGTGGAAACTACGACAGTAGAAGAGGAAGTTAATGATGATGATCATGAAGCTTCGGATCAAGCTACTATTGAACCTCGTAGGTCGACAAGGCCGCGTACTACTCCTGAGTGGTACGGCAACCCTGTCTTGGAGGTCATGTTGTTGGACAACAATGAACCTACGAGCTATGGAGGAGCAGTGATGGGCCCGGATTCCGAGAAATGGTTAGAGGGCATGAAATCCGAGATGGGATCCATGTATGAAAACAAAGTATGGACTTTGGAAGTATTACCTGAAGGGCGAAAGGCCATTCAGAACAAATGGATCTTTAAGAAGAAAACATACGAGGACGGTAATGTCACCGTCTATAAAGCTCGACTTGTGGCAAAGGGTTTTTCACAAGTTCAAGGAGTTGACTATGATGAGACCTTCTCACCCGTAGCGATGCTTAAGTCTGTCATAATCATGTTGGCAATAACTGCTTATTTCGACTATGAAATTTGGCAGATGGATGTCAAAACAGTGTTCCTCAACGGTTTCCTTGAGGAGGAGTTGTATATGATGCAACCAGAAGGTTTTGTCGATCCAGAGAATGCTGACAAAGTTTGCAAACTCCAGCGATCCATTTATGGGCTGGTGCAAGCATCTCGGAGTTGGAATAAGCGTTTTGATGAGGTGATCAAAGCGTTTGAGTTTATACAAGTTTATGGAGAAGCTTGTATTTACAAAAAGTGTGTGGGAGCTCTATAGCATTTCTAATATTATATGTGGATGACATATTGCTGATTGGAAACAATATAGAAATGCTGGAAAGCGTGAAGGAATACTTGAACAAGAGTTTTTCAATGAAGGACCTAGGAGAAGCTGCTTTCATATTAGGCATTAAGATCTATAGAGATAGCTTGAGACGCTTAATAGCACTTTCACAGAGCACATACCTTGATAAAGTTTTGAAGAAGTTCAAAATGGATCAGTCCAAGAAGGGGTTCTTGCCTGTGTTACAAGGTGTGACGTTGAGTAAGACTCAATGCCTAGTGACTGCAGAGGATAGAGAAAAGATGAGTGTCATCCCCTATGCTTCAGCCACAGGCTCTATCATGTATGCAATGCTATGCACAAGACCCGATGTCAGCCTTGCCATAAGTATGGCCGGAAGGTTTCAAAGTGATCCTGGAATGGAACACTGGGCAGCGGTCAAGAATATCCTTAAGTACTTGAAAAGTACTAAGGAAATGTTTCTCGTTTATGGAGGTGATGAAGAGCTCGTCGTAAAGGGTTACGTCGATGCAAGCTTTGACACTGATCCAGATGACTCTAAGTCACAAACCGGATACGTATTTATTCTCAACGGGGGAGCGGTAAGCTGGTGCAGTTCCAAGCAAAGCGTGGTAGGCAATTCTACGTGTGAAGCGGAGTACATCGCAGCCTCGGAGGCGGCGAAGGAAGGTGTCTGGATGAAGCAGTTCATGATAGATCTTGGAGTAGTGCCCAGTGCACTGAATCCAATGAACCTGTTCTGTGACAACACTGGTGCCATTGCTCTGGCCAAGGGACAAAGGTTTCACAACAGGACCAGACACATAAAGCGACGCTTCAACTCCATCCGCGATTACATCAAGGAGAAGGACATGAATATTTGCAAAGTGCACACGAATCTGAATGTTGCAGACCCGTTGACTAAACCTCTTCCAAGGGCTAAACATGATCAACACCAGAATTGCATGTGTGTTCGATTCATTACAATGTAAATCACATAGTGATGTGAGCTAGATTATTGACTCTAGTGCAAGTGGGAGACTGTTGGAAATATGCCCTAGAGGCAATAAATAAAGTGTTTATTATTATATTTCCTTGTTCATGATAATCGTTTATTGTCCATGCTATAATTTTATTAATTGGAAACACATTACATGTGTGGGTAAATAGACAACACTTTGTCCCTAGTATGCCTCTAGTGAACTAGCTCGTTGATCAAAGATGGTCAAGGTTTCCTAGCCATTGACATGTGATGTCATTTGATAACAGGATCACATCATTAGGAGAATGATGTGATGGACAAGACCCAAACTACAAACGTAGCATATGATCGTGTCAGTTTATTGCTACTGTTTTCTGCATGTCAAGTATATGTTCCTATGACCATGAGATCATGCAACTCACGGATACCGGAGGAGTGCCTTGTGTGTATCAAATGTTGCAACGTAACTACGTGACTATAAAGGTTCTCTACAGGTATCTCCGAGGGTGTCTGTTGAGTTGGCATGGATCAAGACTGGGATTTGTTACTCCGTGTGACGGAGAGGTATCTCAGGGCCCACTCGGTAATACAACATCACAATGAGCCTTGCAAGCAGTGTGCCTAAGTGTTAGTCACTTGATCTTGTATTACGGAATGAGTAAAGAGACTTGCCGATAACGAGGTTGAACTAGGTATGGAGATACCGACGATCGAATCTCGGGCAAGTAACATACCGAAGAACAAAGGGAACATCATGCGAGATTAACTGAATCCTTGACATAGAGGTTCGACCGATAAAGATCTTCATAGAATATGTAGGAACCAATATGGGCATCCAGGTCCCGCTATTGGTTATTCACCGTAGAGGTGTCTTGGTCATGTCTACATAGTTCTCGAACCCGTAGGGTCTGCACACTTAAGGTTTCGTGACGTTTCGGTAGTATAGAGTTATGTATAGTGGTGACCGAAGTTTGTTTGGAGTCCCCGATGAGATACCGAACATCACGAGGATCTCCGGAGTGGTCCGGAGGTAAAGATTCATATATAGCAAGTCCTGTTTTGGTCGCCGAAAAAGTTTCGGGCTCATCGGTAGTGTACCGGGAGTGCCGGTAGTGTACCGGGAGACCACCGGGAGGGGTATTTCGACCCAAGAGGCTTCATGGGATGTGGGAGAGTGAATACCAGCCCTTAGTGGGCTGGTGGAAGTCCCACACAAGGCCCATGCGGCTGGGAAGAAAAACCCAAAAGGAAAAAGGTGGAAAAAGGCAAAAAAGGCAAAATAAGGAAGGAGTCCTAATCCTACTAGGAGTGGAGGAGGTGGACTCCTCCCTCCTAGTTCGGCCGAACCAGATTGGCTTGGAAGCCAAGGCTGCCTCCTCTCCTCCTCTCCTCCTATATATACTAGAGGGTTTTAGGGTTTTTGCACTTGTTTTTCAGACACGTGGAACTCTACCCTCCACTGCATAGTTTCTCCTCTAGATCGGATTTCTGGAGTGCTTAGGCGAAGCCCTGCCGGAATAGCTCCACCACCATCACCGGAGCGCCGTCACGCTGCCGGAGAACTATTCTTCCTCTTCGCTCCCTCTTGCTGGATCAAGACGGCGGAGATCGTCATCAAGCTGTACATGTGCTGAACGCGGAGGTGCCGTCCGTTCGGCGCTAGATCCAAAGGATCGTGATCAAGTTTGTGGGACGGATCGTGATCAGGTTTGCGGGACAGATCGTGATTGGATCGCGGGACGGATCGTGATTGGATCGTGGGACGCACGGCGATTTGGATCACGAAGACGCTCGACTACACCAACCGCGTTTCTTAACGCTTCCCGCTTAGCGATCTACAAGGGTACGTAGATCCACTCTCCCTCTCGTAGATGCTCATCACCATGGATAGATCTGCATGTGCGTAGGAATTTTTTTGTTTCCCATGCAACGTTCCCCAACACTAATGATCTTAGCTTGCAGCAAAGCATCAAATATTTTGTCACACGTAGCAATGTTAAAAGTAAACTTCATCTCTTCATCACGATTCTTATGAATCCGTTTCAGATCATTGCAAGTGAATGGTTTGGCCGTAGACGGACAAAAAAATGCGGCAACATACATATCACCTTCATCGTCCGAGTGATCACTACCATACTCAACCATATTCATCTTAGGACGATTAGTTTTATATCTATGCACCTCTTTGAGATCTTTGCTCCGGCTCTCCTGAGCCAAAGCTTTTTGCAGGACCTGGTTGACACTTAAGAACTCATAGCCTTCTAGATTTTCCCTAATGTGAGTTTTCAAACCACTAAGCACAAGGTCAGCCTAGTCCCTCTCGGTTATTACCAAACTATAGCACCGGTTCTTTGTATCTCTAAACCTCTTGACGTAATCGAAGACCGATTCATCATTTTTCTGCTTAACCGATGTAAGATTTGATAATTTAAGTTTGTTGTCGCCGCTATAAAAGTGATCATGAAATTTCTATTCCAGATGCGACCACACACGGATAGAACCATGTAGTAAAGAAGAAAACCATGAAAATGCAGTACCTGTTAATGATAAAGGAAACAAGCGCACTTTCAATTCATTCAGCGAGCCTGCTTCACCCACTTGTGCTAAGTATTGACTAATATGCTCCCATGTGGTTTTTGTGGCTTCTCCATTGAACTTAACAAAATCTGGAATTTTATATCCCGGAGGGCACTGGATAGCGTCAAAGTACTCGGGGTACGGTTTTTGGTAAATCCGATTCTGAGGTAACTCAACTCCAAAATTCTCTCTAAGCATCTTAGCCATCTCCTCTCTAAAACTAGCTAATGTATCGTCCGCAATAGACGGTGAAGCTTGCTGTTGTGGGATGGGAGGAGTAGAATTACTCGCAGTTGGCAGGAACTATGGCACATATGCCGAACTGTAGTTCAGTTGTGGCCTAGTGCTTGCACCTACAGGTACAGCTTGGTTCGGCATAGGTACCGAACTTGGCATGCTCATGATGGAAGTAGTAGGTGCAACCACAATCTGATTGGTGTGGGTGGAAAAGTAATTCATCGACATGGGAGGTGCCGATGAAAGAGGTAAAGACAGATTAGGGTTTCCTACACTAGCAGCCACACCAATATTACCACTAGACGATTGAGGCATATTTTTCTACGCATTGGTATTTTCTATGAAAGTTTGATAGACCAAATTATTACCATCGGCAATACGACTCTCAATCTCATCCCACTGCTCAGGAGAAAAGGTAGTACTTACAGGAGGTTTAACCTGCTCAGCTTGAAGAGGAGGGAACTTGATTTCTCCAATCGAAGTGATATTGCCTTGGCGATCTTTCTTGAAGTTTCCAAGGAATTCCTACAACTCCTTCTCTTCACGTGCCTTCTTGTACTCCTCATAAGCTTGGCATGATCAGCCGATATTTCATCAAGCTTGGGCTTAATGATGTTATCGGCATTTATCTCAGATGGCTTGGGAAGATCAGACATGATTGTTGATGAGGATGATTGATCTTTAGTCCCCAGTGGAGTTGCCAAAAAGTGTGTTGACACACGAACACATCACTGTGTACCTTCGACGCTGGGGGTGATGCACCGCAACTCACGTCGAAGGAGGTCCGTCCGGTAGCGCGATACGCAAGACAGTCGGCGGACGCTTTTGTAGACCTGAAACCCCGCACACCCGGGAGGGACCCCATCAGGGAGTGCGGAGGCTATGGGCTGCCCTAGGTCGATTCGCTCACCCCTAGAGCCTCAGGATTCGCAGCTCTCAAACACAAAGAACAGCGAAGAACGAGAGAAAGACGAAGAACGTAGATGAAAAAGTAGTATAGATTGATATATTCGATTGTGTGTTGTTCAATCGGCCGTCACCCCCAACATATATAAGAGGCGGCTGGACTTCCCGTACAACCAAAGGATTCATCTAGGCTTTCCTTACAAGAAAATTACATCAATTCACGTCCTAGAGTCCAAGTTCTAATTCCACTCGGATTCAGCCCAAGTCTGGCCCAATCTTTTGTCTCTCTTCTCGCGTGGCCTGTGGAAACTGCATACAACCTCTGATGGAGACGGTCCAAACATCAATTTTGTGTGCCTCGACGAGTCCAAAAATCCATATGCTGATCACTTTCCCAAATAAAGTCATCTCGAATACTCCACGAGGTCATCTTTAACTTCGAATCGGACTCGGTCACGTAGTAGACTGGGCTGTCCAAGTGTTGTAGTGTCTCTGCAGGCCGTATACTCTCTCATATGATAATGATCTTAAAAGCAAAGTTGACCGTTTTGACCTTACGAATAACTTTCATGTTGAACACTTTTCCATCCGAGGCGATTTTGAACTTTCACTCGACCGAAACTGTCACTCGACGATGATTTTTCACTCGGACGGCAATTGCACTCGGGCTGAAACTGTCACTCGACGGTGATTTCCGCTTGGACGACAATTGGCCGAAACTGTCACTCGACGGTGATTTCCACTCGGACGATAATTGCACTTGGGCCGAAACTATCACTCGACGGCGATTTCCACTCGGACGATAATTGCACTCGGGCCGAAACTATCACTCGACGGTGATTTCCACTCGGACGATAATTGCACTCGTGCCGAAATTATCACTCGACGGTGATTTTCACTCGGCCGTACGGGAAAATTTTCACTCGACCCGTTTCCTTCGGTCGGCAAACTTTCACTCGGAAATCCCGAGTGAAACCTCAGGCTGATTTTGTTTTGTCTCTCCAGGTCGCATACGACCTTGGATTGAGAAGATTTATATATCAAAATCAATCAGCTCGACAAGATGAAGACAATCCATGTATAACATTCCTTCATCCGAGGTTGTCTTGGAAGCGCAATGGACCAAAAATCACTCAGAACATCCACATGACAATCCAAGTGCGATTTGGCCTTCGAAATGATGCCGAATGGTGATGGCCTAAACATCAAGGTTGTTTCACCTGGCACTATGAACTTTCTCGTAGAGAAAAAAAACCTTCCGTTTTAGTCCATCTTTATTGCATTTTGCACCGTGCAAAACTCAGGTGTCAACACATGCCCCCCTGTTTTTTGGCAAAGCTAGTATGCCGAAATAATTTGCACTATGTTTGTTCTAAGGATGATGTCAACACTCCATCGGCAATCTATATTTCTCAGGGCAATAATTATGTATCGGCCATGTTTATGCTAAGGGCGATAATCATATATCGGCCATCGCCTAATTAGGCTTCTTGCCACTCACTTGGGTGGTACTACTTCAGATATCTGCCATTGAGAGCTCGAGGTAATAATACTCCTTGTATGGATTCCATTAAATATGAATTTCCAGGAACTATTCTTGCAATCCTGAAAGGACCTTCCCAGTTTGGAGACCACTTCCTGAATTTTCTATCTCTAGAACCAATCGGCAGAATCACTTTCCACACAAGATCGCCAACCTTAATTTTTTTAACTTGACCTATTTATTGCAAGCTCTTGCTACCCTCAATTTGTCCTTCTCTATGGCCTTTAATGCAGCCAAACGTTTATTAGCAACCTCGTCAATATTGTCCATCATCAAATTATAAAAGTCCACTGCCGATAAATCATTTTGTTTGGCTATTCTCAAAGCACTCAAATTTACCTCCACTGGTAAAACGGCCTCTTGCCCGTATACTAGCTCATTCGGAGTTACCTTTGTAGCACCATGCCTCGAGATCCTATGTGCCCACAAAGCCTCAGACAACAACTCATGCCATTTTCTTGGATTATCCTCAATCTTCTTCTTGATGAGTTTAATCAATATTTTGTTGCTAGACTCAGCTTGTCCATTAGCTTGGGCATAATACGGAGATGAATTGAGCAACTTTATGTTGTACGATTCGGCAAATTCTCTAACTTGATGTGACATGAAAGATGAACCTTGATCTGTAGTTAATGTCTAAGGAATGCCGAATCTATGAATAATGTGCTCGGTTATGAATCGAATTACCTCCGTATGTGTCATGTTCTTGAGAGGTATTGCTTCAGACCATTTAGTGAAATAATCGGTTGCCACCAACACAAACCGATGCCCCTTCGAAGAAGATGGATGAATTTGTCCAATGAAGTCTAAAACCCATCCCCTAAAAGGCCACGGTTTGATAATAGGATGCAACATAGCGGCAGGAGCCAACTAAATATCACCAAATTTTTGACAAGCTTCGCACCCTTTATAATACCTGAAGCAATCATACATCATAGTCGGCCAATAAAATCCAGCACGCCGCAAGAGCCATTTCATTTTGGGTGCCGACTGATGAGTACCACAAATGCCTTCATGCACCTCTCCCATAGCAACCCTTGCTTGGTCTTCGTCCAAACACTTTAAAAGAACATCTTCAACCGTTCGGCGATAAAGACCATCATCTCTCATTGTATATTTGAAAGCCATCCGCCGAACAGCCCTGTCCACCCTTTCACTCGGATTGCACAAGTAATCAATAATGGGCTTCCTCCAGTCATGATTTTCACCTGTACTAGATTTATTGTTAGTGGCCGAATCAGTAGGCTCTAGTCCGGCCTCTCTCACATTAGAAAGACAAGACATCGGCTTCTGAGAAATATGAAACATGCCATGATCAATATGATAGCCGGATGCTTGTTGTGCTAACTCATTTGCTCTCCAATTGTCATGTCTAGATATATGAGCAATGCTAAAATAATCCAAAGTAGAAATCGCATCTACACACTTATCAAGTAAACATTAAGTGATTCGTCTAAACATCGAAAGATTTTGGACACTTGCTGCACTACTAATAACGAATCACCAAAAGCCTCAACATGTGTAGCACCTATAACGAGCAACATCTCTAAACCGAATAACAATTCTTCATATTCGGCTTGATTATTTGTACAAAAATATTCCAATCGGAGTGCGGCTTGAAAAACAGCACCATAAAGAGATATATAAACAATACCAACACCTTGTCCATTGCTACAAACCGAACCATCAAAATATAACCTCCATGGCACTAATGACACAAGGTTTATATCAACATCATGCTTGTCATTAATCCGATGCTCAACACTAAAATTAGCAACAATTTGGCCTTTCATGGATTTTAGAGATTCATAAGACAAATCATACTCAATTAAAGCATAAGCCCACTTGCCAATCCTACCACTAAGAATTGGCATATGCAACATGTATTTAATGACATCGGTTTGACAAGCTACTATGCAGGCACTCGGCACAAGGTAATGTCTCAGTTTTGTGCAAGCATAATATAAACAGAGGCATAACTTTCAATAAATTTATACCTTGTCTCAGCATCCAATAAGCATCGACTCAAATATGTAATAGTATGTTCTCTTCCTTCGGTTTCTTGAGTCAATACAGCACCAATAACACCTTCGTCTGCCACAATGTAAAGCCTAAAGGGTTCTTTATGTTTGGGTGCTTTCATCACTGGAGGAGTGCTCAAATAAGTCTTGATCATGTCGACTGCCTCTTGCTGTTTTGCCCCCCAAATAAAATCACCATCATTCTTTAACCGAAGGATAGGAGTGAACGCATCAACCTTTCCTGACAAATTAGCTATGAACCTTCTCAAATAATTGACCTTGCCAAGGATTTTTGCATATCCCTCTTGCATGTTGGAGCCTCCACTTTTTGTATAGCTTCTATCTTCTTGGGATCAATTTCTACGCCATTCTCATGAATAATGAAACCCCAAAACTTTCGAGCCGACACGCCGAAAGCACACTTGAAAGGATTCATCTTCAGTCCATATTTTTTCATTCTTTCAAAAGCTAAACGCAAATCGGCCAAATGAGACTTAAAAGCATCCGATTTGACAACAATATCATCAATATAGAATTCAAGTATAATTCCGAGTAAATCATGGAAAAATTAAATTCATAGCCCTTTGATATGTGGCACCCGCATTTTTTAATCCAAATGTCATCACTGTCCACTCAAATAAACCAAGGAAACCAGGGCAACGAAAGGCTGTCTTGGACATGTCCTCTTCGGCCATAAAAATTTGATTATAACCCGCATTACCATCAAGAAAGCTAATAACTTTATGTCTAGAAGCATCATTGATAAGCATGTCGGCTATTGGCATGGGGTACTCATCTTTGGGTGTAGCTCTATTCAAATATCTAAAATCAATGCACACCCTTATCTTGCCAGATCCTTTCTTCTCCACCGGCACAATGTTAGAGATCCACTCGGCATACCTGCAAGGCCGAATGAAATTAGCTTTGAGCAACCGACCGATCTCCTCCTTGATCCGGTCATATGTTTTTGGATTAAACTCTGGAGGAACAGATGGACATGGGGGAAAATCTTCACCCCGAGGGAGACTTGGCTCCTTTCATCAGCGACGATGATGACTATGAGGAGAGCACCACTGGAGGAGGCTCAGTCGCCATGTACTTCTGAGGAAAACTTTAGTTATGCCCCCATGTATCTTCATTTTCGTCGTTAAAGCGTAGGTCGATGTTTAGTTTGATTGAGACTTGTATTCCTGATGTTTGAATCTTTGAGTTGAATAAATGAATGAGTGTTTGGTGTGATATGTATGTTGCATTGCATATGGGTAGTGAATTTCCCCTTTTAGGTCCTTGTTCTATTCTAATTCTCACCCCTCTAAAAACAGCAAGATGCCTCCACGACGTGAGTCCGACTTCACCTTCCCGCCGGAACTCACGCAACTCCTTCAGCAGCAGAATGCATTGATGCAGCTATTGATCCAGAATCAGACCAACAACCAGAACAACAACAACCACCATCCACCTCAGGCTGACAACCTCACCCGTTTTCTGAGGTTGAACCCTCCAACTTTCTCTAGCAGCACCGAGCCCATTGTGGCAGATGGCTGGCTCCGTAAGATGGAGAGAGAACTCATCACCGCTGGATGTACTGACGCTGAGAAAGTGCGCTTTGCCGCACATCAACTCGAAGGACCAGTAGCTTCATGGTGGGAGAACTACACCACCACATATCCTATTGCTGGTGTGACTTGGGAACAATTCAAGCTTGCTTTCCGCACCGCACATGTCTCAGTTGGAGCCATGAGTCTGAAGAAGCGCGAGTTTCGCAACTTGCGCCAGGGTAATCATTCCGTGGCCCAATACGTGGACGACTTCAGCACATTGGCTCGTTATGCACCAGGAGATGTGGCCGATGATGCGTCCAAGCAAGAGAAGTTTCTGGAAGGACTCAACAATGAGTTGAGCATGCAGCTGCTAGTGGCTACCTTCAACAACTACCAAGAGCTGGTGGACAAGGCCCTCATCTTGGAGGGAAAGCAGCAGCAAATTGAGAACCGCAAGAGGAAGTATACTCAAGGGAAGTTTAACTCTGGAGCCCATCAGAAGCCCCGCTACTCCCCGTACTCAGGGAATACCGGATCAGGGACCGGTAAGTTTGGAAGGCACACTCATGTCGTGCACAAACATGGAGGCCACAACCATGGAGGAAATGGGAATGCCCGTCCCAACCATGGCAACTTCAAGACTAATAATGGGAATGGGAACAACAACCAGCACCGTCACGCTCCTACTCAGAAGGATCTGAGCCACATCACCTGTTTCAAGTGCCAGAAGACAGGGCACTATGCTACTGAGTGTCCCCAGAGCAAGCAGGGAAATGGAAACGGCAACAACAACGGCAACTCCGCAGCCAAGAAGCCAAATCCGTTTCCTCGTGCCCAGGTGAACCACCTCGACGTGGAAGAAGTCTATGATCAACCCGAGACTATGGTTGGTAAGTTTTTATTGCATTCACGTCCAATTATAGTACTTTTTGATTTCGGTGCAACTCATTCATTCATATCAAGGGTAGTTGTGGAAAAGTATGGTTTGCCCACCAAAACCCTTAGTCAGCCCATTAAGGTCAGTTCCCCGGGAGGTATGATGATGGCAGGGATAGGATGCCATGCTTTGAAACTCAATATAGGAAACCATGTTTTTCCCACCGACCTCATCGTCTTAGAATCCCAGGGATTGGATGTAATCCTAGGCATGGATTGGATGACCAAGTATGAAGGAAATCTTGATTGCCCTAGCAAGTCTGTTTCACTCACCACCCCGGAGAACAAGAGGATTAAGTATGTATCCCGACGCACCCAGATGAGTGCTCGGTTAAATTCTCTCACAGGAGTCGTTCAGGAAGAAGTACCTGTGGTAAAAGACTTTCCGGATGTATTCCCGGAAGAATTACCAGGCATGCCACCAGATAGAGAAATTGAGTTCCTGGTAGAGTTACTGCCAGGAACAGCCCCAATTTCCAAGAGACCCTATCGGATGCCCGCAAATGATCTATTAGAAATCAAGAAGCAAATTAAGGAGTTATTGGACAAAGGGTATATTCGCCCAAGTTCTTCACCTTGGGGAGCCCCCGTTCTTTTGGTGGAGAAGAAGGATAAAACCTTGAGAATGGTAGTCGATTATCGTGCTTTGAACGAGGTGACTATCAAGAACAAGTACCCTCTTCCGATGATTAATGACTTGTTTGATCAGCTAGTGGGAGCCAAAGTATTCTCCAAGATCGATCTTTGATCAGGGTATCACCAACTGAAAATTCGTGAACAGGATATACCCAAAACAGCTTTCACCACAAGGTATGGCTTGTATGAGTATACTGTCATGTCTTTTGGTTTGACAAATGCTCCTGCTTACTTCATGAGTTTGATGAACAAAGTATTCATGGAATACCTAGACAAGTTTGTCGTGGTGTTCATCGATGACATATTGATATTCTCCAAGAACGAGGAAGAACACAAGGAACATTTGCGTTTAGTTCTGGAGAAGCTGAGAGAGCATCAGTTATATGCCAAGTTCAGCAAATGTGAATTTTGGCTGACGGAAGTCGGATTCCTTGGACATATTATTTTCGGAGAAGGAATAGCCGTAGACCCCGCTAAGGTTGAAGCCGTCACCGAGTGGAAGTCACCCACCTCAGTTAAGGAGATCCGCAGTTTTCTCTGACTTGCCGGATATTACCGGAGGTTCATTGAGAATTTCTCAAAGATTGCCAAGCCCATGACGGAGTTGTTGAAGAAAGAGTCTAAGAATATTTGGACTGAGGAATGTGAAGCCACTTTCCAGGAGTTAAAGAAATGTTTGGTCATAGCCCCAGTGTTGATTTTGCCCAATATTCGGAAGGACTTCCAGGTTTATTGTGATGCTTCACGTCAAGGACTTGGAGGAGTACTCATGCAAGATGGAAAGGTTGTAGCCTATGCATCCAGACAACTACGACCTCATGAGTTGAATTATGCCACCCATGATTTGGAACTAGCAACCATAGTGCATGCACTCAAGACCTGGAGACATTTCCTTGTCGGAAATAGTTGTGATGTTTACACCGATCATAATAGCCTGAAGTATATCTTCACGCAGAAAGAGTTGAACCTCAGACAGAGGAGATGGTTAGAGTTAATCAAGGACTATGACATGAGATTACATTACCATCCAGGAAAAGCCAATGTTGTGGCAGATGCTTTGAGTCGGAAGAGTTATGTGAACACACTCATAGCGGGAGGATTATCCCCGGAGTTAACCAAAGATCTCAGAGAGCTCCGGCCAGAGATAGTTCCAAGCGGATATGTTGCCACACTGGAAATCCAGTCCACCTTGACCGAAAGAATTCGAGAAGCCCAGAAATCGGACAAGGAGATAGCTGAGATAAAGCAAAGAATGGAGGAAGGCAAGGCTAAAGGTTTTCGTGAGGATGAACACAGAACTTTGTGGTTCAAGAACCGAATCTATGTGCCCAATGACCCAGAACTCAGGAAGTTGATACTTCAAGAAGCCCACGATTCCCCTTACTCAATACACCCAGGCAACACCAAGATGTATCTGGATTTAAAGGAAACTTACTGGTGGACGGGTATGAAGAAGGATATTGTGGAACATGTTGCAATATGTGATGTTTGTCACCGAGTAAAGGCGGAACATCAGAAGCCAGCAGGGTTACTCCAACCTTTGCCGATACCCGAATGGAAATGGGGAAAGCTTGGTATGGACTTCATCACAGGACTACCCAGGACCCGTTCAGGTTATGATTCCATCTGGGTAGTGGTCGATCGTCTGACCAAGGTGGCTCATTTCATTCCAGTGAAGACCACCTATACCAGTGCTAAGCTAGCCAAGATATATATGACCAGGATCGTATGTCTGCATGGAGTTCCGAGGAGTATCGTGTCAGATAGAGGAACACAATTTACCTCAAAGTTTTGGCATCAGCTACATGAAACTTTGGGTACAAGACTGGAGTTCAGTACAGCTTTTCATCCGTAGACCGATGGACAGACTGAGAGAGTCAACCAGATTCTGGAGGACATGTTGAGAGCTTGTGCGCTAGATTATGGATCCAGTTGGGATGACAATTTACCCTACGCAGAATTCTCGTACAACAACAGTTATCAAACCAGTCTGAAGATGGCCCCTTTCGAAGCATTATACGGAAGGAGGTGCAGAACACCATTGACGTGGGATGGTGTTGGAGACCGAAAACTTTTTGGTCCCAACCTTATCCGAGATTCTGAAGAGAAAGTCAAGCTGATTTGTGACAGACTCAAAATAGCTCAATCTCGATAGAAGAGTTATGCTGACAGCAAACGTAAGGAAGCGACGTATGAAGTGGGAGACCGAGCATATCTTCGTGTGTCCCCACTTCGAGGAATCAAGAGGTTTGGTGTTAAAGGAAAGTTAGCACCCAGATTCATAGGCCCCTACAAAATTCTTGAACGTAGAGGCGAAGTTGCATACAAGCTGGAATTGCCGGAAGGATTGTCCGGAGTTCATGATGTTTTCCATGTTTCCTAGCTGAAGAAATGCCATGCTGAGATGGCTGATATTCCTTTGAGAGACACCGTGCCCCTAGAGGCCATACAACTTGAAAGTGATCTGACCTACGAGGAGAAGCCTGTCAGAATCCTCGAGACTGCCAACAGAGTTACCCGCAGTAGGATCATCAAGTTCTGTAAGGTTTTGTGGAGTCACCACACCGAGGAAGAAGCCACCTGGGAATGCGAAGAAGATCTTCGTAGAGACCACCCGCACCTATTTTTCTAGCCAACCCGAATCTCGAGGGTGAGATTCATCTTAAGGTGGGTAGGTTTGTAACATCCCAAAATTCCATTTTGGAATGTTATGAAATATAGCTATGCATCATCATCATCATTGCTTGAATGTATGAAATAGTTGAAATGCTTCTTCTGACTTTCTGAAAGTCCCTTTCTATTTTTAATATGTTGCTTTCACCTATTTGAAAACCTTGGAAAAAGTTCAAAATAAGAGGGGAGTAACATGACACTCCACACCAGGGTCATCTTGGTGATATATTTGAACAATAAGAACCAGGGGGTCTTTTGAAAAATATTTGCAAAAGGTTTTAAAATCAAATAGAATTTTTTTGAAAATAATTATTTTTTCAAAGTATTCAAATGACAGAGGAAAAATGTTCAATAAATGGAATTAATTCTCCTGATCATTTTGATATATATAATTCCTATATTTGGAAATGTTTTGAATGCTTTTAAAGAGGTTTTACTGCTCTAGATATTAAAAAGGAAACAAATTTATTTGAAAACGGGCCGGCCCACGGGCATTAACTCGCGAATTCATTACGAGCCAGCCACCGACGCGCTAACTGCGTCTCTCCCTCTCACTGACAAGCCGGACCCACTGTCCGATGGCGCCATCCGCGCGGTCGTCCCCGTCCTCGCGCGAGCGCCGCCGTCGCCGGAGATCTCTCCCCCGGATCTCCCTCCTCTCTCCTCCCCGCACCCACCCGAGCACCCTATAAGTAGCCCCTGCCCCTCTCTCTCCATTCCACACCGAAACCCCCCTCTTTCCCTCGCCAGAGCGCTGCCCCTCACCTCGCCGGAGTTCCACCACCCAACCGGATCTTTCCCGAGCTCGTGCCCGTCGCCTCTGTTGTCCCCACTCCTCTCCGACGCCAACAGAGTACTCCGGAGCCCCGCCGCCGTCGTTTGAAGCCCTCAGACGCCGTCCCCAGCCACCGAAGCGACGCCCCCGACGACCTCGTCGCCTCGGCCTCGCCAGAGGACCCCCTCGCCGGCGACCTCCTTCACTGTGAGCCCCCTCCCCCGATCTTTTCCGTTCGATCGTGGATCAACGATCCAGATTAGATCGTTTAATAGCACGGACCGTTTTCTTCATTAGTTCGGTCGACCGCCCGCATTTTCCCCGCGCTCACGCTAGCAGCCAATAGGGAGTTGCCACGTAGCCCCGACCGTCCGTTAGTTTTATTTTCTATTTTCTGTTTTGTTTTAGTTAACAGAATGGTTTATGATTTTGTTTTGATTATATCTTTTAAACTATTTAGTGTTTTGAATTGATTCTTTTTGCATTAGTTCTCATATTTCAAGTAGTTTCACCCCGTAGTCTTAGATTTTAAATTTGAATTTAATCAAATTTGCTCAAAATACTCAAATCTGAATAACTAGAGTTTAAAATAGATTTTTATATGAATCTTTTTGCTACTGCTTGGTATTAGTTAGGACTGTCACCATGATTAGTTTGAGGATTTTTAGGATAAATTTGTTTAGTGTTTTAGCTATAAACAGAATCTGCCTAGTGGTTAGTATAGTTTAAATAATTTAGTTTTTAGTTAGTTTAAATCAAAATTAGTTATAATTTGTTTTAGTAGGTTCTGTTGCTTAAGCATTAGGTGTTTTACTTGCTGTTAATAAATATATAATTGCTTAGTTTATTTCTTTATTTTTATAGGAATCTCAACTCCTTTTCAACTAAGTATAATTTGATTAAAACAAACTAGTTAGTAATAGTTTCTTTTAACAAAGTTTTAAATTCTGTTTTCTAAGAAAAGTTTTAGTGAATTCTTTTCTGTTAAGATAAATGTTTTGTTAATAAAAATATAGTTTAGTTCACTCTTTTTGTTAGGAAACTCTAGCCCATTTGATGTAGTAGAGTTTTATAAAAACAAATTAACTTTAGTGGTTTTTTTCACAAGAGTTTTTATGAATTTAATTCTGTTTATAAATAAAATATTTTTTGTTCTTTTCTGTCAACTATTGTTTTAGTTAATTATAATACAATTACATTCTATATTGTTATTAGTAGTTTACCACCAACTTTTAGAAAACCAAACTATGTGATGTTTTTCTGTTCTTGTGTTTGTGCCTTGTTTTGTCTTGAGTGATTCTAGTTCATTTCTGATTTTGTGAGTTGCAACATTTTGTTGTATGCTTATTGAGTGCTCTTGTTTGATTTGTTAGATCATCCGGAGTGTGAGGCTTGTTACCTAGAGTCACTCGAGTACGAAGATCGTCAATCAGGCAAGTCACTTTGATCATCTTTACCCATGTTTTTATTGCATTAGTTCTACCATCCCCTCATTTGCATGCAAAGTAGGTAATTGGAAACTTGGTTACTTGTTGTAGTATCATGTGGTAGGATCCCCTCAATCCCTTGTCACTTTGGCACCGGGAAACATTGATTCAATTTTGCTATGCTATTAGTAGACGGGGTTGGTTGTGTGATTCATGAGAGTTGTGAGATTAATTAAAAGACCTACATAATGATCAAGACTTCAAGACTCCGAGTTTTCAACATACCTCTGGGTGGATGATGGTTGAACGGCGCCCTGGAGAAACCAGTGGTTAGCCTAGATGATGCTGGAGATGTGCCAGTATTCATGCGGAAAGGTCCACCCAGGCACAAAGAGATGGATGGATGCTTCAAGACCCAAGGCTTACCTGCATAGCCACAAGTCATTATGGGCTCTGGCTTGGTTGGATATCGTGGTGACCCTGGACAGGCGGTGCTACGAGATGTAGAAGAATGGTAGGAAAGGATGGGCACCGACAGAGTCGCAGGGAAACCCTTTGGAAGACCATGTTTTGGTCATCCGTTTCTCAAACACCTTGAAGTGCGAGAAATCAAACGGAGGCGACCAAATCTTGTGGGGAACGCGTGCAAAACTCTGCAGAGTACTCAAACCTAATCGATTAGCCGTGTCCACGGTCATGGATGACTTGAGCCAAAGGAACTGAAACTTCCGGAACCCTCAACACAATTAATATGATGATGTGGGTATTAATAACTTGGGTATGAGAATTGGTTGGTGGAACCATCTCATTAATCAACCAACATTGTAGTAATTATGCCTTTGCCCTCTCTTGTTGTAGGAAAAATTGGCTTTACGCAAAAACTTACTACCCCACCTGCCATATATGCATATAGATTAGATGATTATCTTTTCGCCCCTCTCTTGTGACTTTGCCGGCATATTCAATATGCTGACTATACGGCTGCAACGTATCATGTTGCAGAATACTTTTCCGACTAGGAGTGAGGATACGCTCTACGCTCGGTGAGATGCCCTTGGAGTCAGATGGACTCATCTACCTTCGATGCTTCCGCAAGATTTAGATATTCTCATGAGTTGGCCTTCAACCACTTTATTGTAATCTTTATTGTAATAAAGGACTCGATATGAGATTTACGATTAATAAATGCTGTGTGATTTCCCTTTGATATATACATTGATGTACCGTGTGTGTACCAGCATGATCTTGGGATGGTACGGAAACACCGGAGATTCGACCTTTCAGGTCGGATCGCTACATCTGCCGACTGAAAACCCTGTCCTAATTTATCCATGTCATCCAACTCCTCTACAGATTCATACATATCGTTCTCACTACACCGATATTCTACAAGACGTTTCTGCAACCACTCGGAATTAGAATCCATTTAAACATATCATACCTTGGAGCCGATTGTCACTAATCGACTTTAAAGAGACGGACACAAAGCCATTCTTTGTTGCGCTAAGGAAATCAAACTCTGACAAGTCACGTCCCGTCAAGCAAGTAACATTGGGATGATGCCAATCCACCGATGCATCGGCCAAAGCAACACAAGCTGAGTTATCCGCATGAATGACTTCTACCTCATCATCAACCCACAGGATCAAAAACTGGTGCATGGTAGATGGTACGCACTAGTTTGCATGAACCCAATCACGACCTAGTATGATGTTGTAGTTACATTGCACCTCAGCAACAAAGCATGCAGTAGCCAAAGTTTTGCTCCTGACTATAAGCTCCACATACATCACACCTTTGGCTTCAGTTTTCTCCTTGCCTTCAAACCCATTAAGCACCATATTGGTCTTGATCAATTCATCATCGGGCAAACCCAATTTCTTGAAGACCGAATAGGGCATGAGATTCACCACAACACCACCATCAACAAGCATCCGAGTGAGTGGTGATCCATCGATATGACCTCTGAGGTACAATGGTTTCAAGTGCGTCACTAGTTCTTTTGGCTTCTCGAATATTGCATTTGTGGGGCCAAAATTCAGCTGAGCCACTTCCCCCTCTTCATCTACATCACGGAATTCAGCGGGTAAGTAATACACCATATTGATATCCATACCTTCATGAACCGGTGTAGACTCATAGTCCAACAGATCATCTTCCTCCTCGCGCGCGTCCACTGAATCTGAATTATTTCCGAGTGAAGGAGAAGTAACATGCGACTAAGACGATGTCACAGCTACATCGTCCTCTTTTGATGGTGTAATTTCTACCGTGGTAGATGTAGAATCCAGTATGATTTGCACTTGTTTGGGATTCCACGCCTGCTTCGCTGGTATCATGGGCCGAGCGATATTGAACAACTCGTCCCTTTGCTTCTCAGCTTCTTGTTCTGCCATCTCTTGATTCCTCAACCTCTGTAATTTCCTCTTTTGTGTCTTTGTTGGACCTGGAGGATACCACCTTGGTTGAGTGTATTTAGGATCAACTGGCTTCACTTGGCTGGTACTTGCTTCATGATCATTGGTCGAGTGCTTCGGTGCGATAACAAGTATCGACGCAGTTGGGTTGCTACACACAGTCGACTGCTGTGTGGTGAACGTTTCACTACCCAGGATGAGTGAGTCGGCATTGATATTATCCGTGCCTTTCCCTGATTCCATTGCTGCAACATTTGTCAGCTTGACGCGCCACTCTTGTCGATTTTTCTGGCTTACAATGCTTTCACTTGGGCGCACCTTTTTACTCTGATGAAATCCATTCGGATGTTTGACTGAGTAAAACCCACTCGACCGTATTCTTTCATTCAGATACCTTCCACCCGGGTGCATTCTTACACTCGGATAGTTTTCACTCAGAGGCATATTTTGACCACCCGAGTAATGGACACCAATTTTCAGTCGGTTTTCATACGAGCATCCAAGTCGATCCCAAACAGGTTGTCGGTTTTCTTGTGGAAACGGCACCCTTGATTCAGTCGGTTTTGCATACCGACTGAACATATCAGCTGATGGCGACCTTGGCCGCTTCAGGTACGATGATCGATTAGAGCTAGAACCGGCCGATTGATTTGCATATTTGGACAACATCATGTCAAAGGTTGGCCTGACTCGCTTATGATGTACCTTGGCTTCATTCCTCTTCCACTTGCCAACTCTGGACTCTTGGGTTTAACAAACTTAACACGGGTGTCTTGTTGCACTTTTTGTTGCCCCCCGAGTGTAGGATTCTTGATGGTGATCTTGATTACTTCCTGGCCATTGGGTTGCTTGTTAAGCACAACCTAACATTAGTTTAATTAGCCGATTCGGCTACCTCTGGCCGAATGAGCAACTTCTTCCCCTCCAAATCCAAAGTGTTCATTGGGAAGGGCTGCTTATCAATTTGCATCTCAGAAAATTTCAATCGTCTGTCATTAATGGCTAATTTTATCTGTAGTCGGAAAACATTGCAATCATTAGTAGCATGAGAAAAAGAATTATGATATTTGCAATCAGCACGCCGTTTCAACTCTTCAATCGACGGTAAAGTGTGAGATATCCTAATTGTTGGAAATATGCCCTAGAGGCAATAAATAAAGTGTTTATTATTATATTTCCTTGTTCATGATAATCGTTTATTGAAAATGCTATAATTTTATTAATTGGAAACACATTACATGTGTGGGTAAATAGACAACACTTTGTCCCTAGTATGCCTCTAGTGAACTAGCTCGTTGATCAAAGATGGTCAAGGTTTCCTAGCCATTGACATGTGATGTCATTTGATAACGGGATCACATCATTAGGAGAATGATGTGATGGACAAGACCCAAACTACAAACATAGCATATGATCGTGTCAGTTTATTGCTACTGTTTTCTGCATGTCAAGTATATGTTCCTATGACCATAAGATCATGCAACTCACGGATACCGGATGAGTGCCTTGTGTGTATCAAACGTCGCAACGTAATTGGGTGACTATAAAGGTGCTCTACAGGTATCTCCGAGGGTGTCTGTTGAGTTGGCATGGATCAAGACTGGGATTTGTTACTCTGTGTGACGGAGAGGTATCTTAGGGCCCACTCGGTAATACAACATCACAATGAGCCTTGCAAGCAGTGTGTCTAAGTGTTAGTCACGGGATCTTGTATTACGGAACGAGTAAAGAGACTTGCCGATAACGAGGTTGAACTTGGTATGGAGATACCGACGATCGAATCTCGCGCAAGTAACATACCGAAGAACAAAGGGAACATCATACGGGATTAACTGAATCCTTGACATAGAGGTTCGACCGATAAAGATCTTCATAGAATATGTAGGAACCAATACGGGCATCCAGGTCCCGCTATTGGTTATTGACTGTAGAGGTGTCTCGGTCATGTCTACATAGTTCTCGAACCCGCGGGATCTGCACACTTAAGGTTTGGTGACATTTCGATAGTATAGAGTTATGTATGGTGGTGACCGAAGGTTTTTCGGAGTCCCGTATGAGATCTCGGACATCATGAGGAGCTCCGAAATGGTCTGGAGGTAAAGATTCATATATAGGAAGTCCTGTTTTGGTCGCCAGAAAAGTTTCGCGCTCATCGGTAGTGTACCGGGAGTGCCGATAGTATACCGGGAGACCACTGGGAGGGGTATTTCGACCCAGGAGGATTGATGGGCTGTGGGAGAGTGAATACCAGCCCTTAGTGTGCTGGTGGAAGTCCCACACAAGGCCCATGCGGCTGGGAAGAAAAACCCAAAAGGAAAAAGGTGGAAAAAGGAAAAAAAAAGGTAAAATAACGAAGGAGTCCTAATCCTACTAGGAGTGGAGGAGGTGGACTCCTCCCTCCTAGTTTGGCCGAACCAGATTGGCTTGGAAGCCAAGGCTGCCTCCTCTCCTCCTCTCCTCCTATATATACTAGAGGGTTTTAGGGTTTTTTCACTTGATTTTCAGCCATGTGCAACTCTACCCTCCACTGCATAGTTTCTCCTCTAGATCGGATTTCTATAGTGCTTAGGCGAAGCCCTGCCGGAATAGCTCCACCATCATCGCCGGAGCGCCATCACGCTGCCGGAGAACTCTTCTTCCTCTCCGCTCCCTCTTGCTGGATCAAGACGGTGGAGATCGTCATCAAGCTATACGTGTGCTGAACACGGAGGTGTCATCCGTTCGGCGCTAGATCGGAAGGATCGTGATCAAGTTCGTGGGACGGATCGTGATCAAGTTTGCGGGACAGATCGTGATTGGATCGCAGGACGCACGTTGATTTGGATCGCCACGTTTCTTAACGCCTCCTACTTAGCGATCTAAAGGGTACGTAGATCCACTCTCCCTCTCGTAGATGCTCATCACCATGGATAGATCTGCGTGTGTGTAGGAATTTTTTTGTTTCCCGTGCAACGTTCCCCAACAGTGGTATCAGACGTAGGTATATGTGTAGATGAGATCTCGAGTAGAACACAAAAGGTTTGTGAGCGTTGATGCTTAGATTGCTTCCTCCCTTGGTCGGATTTTGGCTCTGCGGTATTGTGAGATGAAGCGGCCCGGACCAACATTACTCGTACACTTACGAGAGACCTGTTCCCTTGACCGCAACTTGTTGCATAGATGGCTTGCGGGTGCCAGTTTATCTCACTTTAGTTGGATCGGATTCAACAAAGGTGGTCCTTGAGAAGGTTGAAAAGCAACTAGTGTATCACCGTTGAGGTTTTTGCGTAGATGAGAATTGTTCTTGCTAGATACCCGTAGCAGCCACGTAAAACATGCAACAACAATTAGAGGACGTCTAACTTGTTTTTGTAGGGTACGTTGTGATGTGATATGGCCAATTACATGATGTGATATATGTGATGTATGAGATGATCATGTGATGTATAGATTATCACGACTTGCATGTCGATGAGTACGGCAACCGACAGGAGCCATTGGGTCGTCTTTAATTATTGTATGACCTGCGTGTCAATCATTAAGCGCCATGTAATGCTTTACTTTATCACTAAACGGTAGCAATAGTAGTAGAAGCATGTTGGGCGTGACAACCCCGATGACGACACGTTGATGGAGATCAAGATGATGAAGATCATGGTGTCATGCCGATGACGATGGAGATCATGCCGGTGCTTTGTAGATAGAGATCAAAAGCACAAGTTCATGGCCATATCATGTAACTTATGAATTGCATGTGATGTTAATCCTTTTATGCACCTTGTTTTGCTTAGGATGACGATAGCATTATAAGGTGATCCCTCAATTAAATTTCAAGATGAATTGTGTTCTCCCCGAGTGTGCACCGTTGCGAAAGTTCGTCGTGTTGAGACACCACGTGATGATCGGGTGTGATAGACTCTACGTTCACATACAACAGGTGCAAGCCAGTGTTGCACGTGCAGAACACTCGGGTTAAACTTGACGAGCCTACCATGTACAGACATGACCTCGAAACACAAGAGACTGAAAGGTCGAACATGAGTCATATAGTAGATATGATCAACATAATGATGTTCACCATTGAAGCCACCTCAACTCACGTGATGATCAGACTTGAGTTGGTGGATTTGGATCATGTGACACTGAGATGACCAGAGGGATGTCAATTTGAGTGGGAGCTTTAGTAATTTGATTAACTAAACTCATTATCTTTAACAATAGTCTAAGTAAACTTTGCATATTTATGTTGTAGATCAATGGCTCGCGCAGTAGCACCCCTGTATTTTAGTGCGTTCCTAGAGAAAGCTAAGTTGAAAGATGATGGAAGTAACTTTGTTGACTGGGCCCGTAATCTGAGGATTATCCTCGGGGCTTCCCAGAAATCATATGTCCTTGATGCACCGCTTGGTGACCAACCAGAAGACATGACCTCTGAAGACATTAAGAATGCTTGGGAGGCACGTACTGGTGATTACTCAATAGTTCAGTGTGTGATATTGTATGGCTTAGAACTGGGACTTCAAAGATGTTTTGAACGTCATGGAGCATATGAGATGTTCCAGGAGTTGAAGTTTATCTTTCAGAAGAACGCCCGGATCGAGAGGTATGAAACCTTCGATAAGTTCTATGCTTGCAAGATGGAGGAGAACGGGTCTATCAGTGAACATATACTCAGAATGTCTGGGTATTCAACTCGTCTAGCGGAGTTGGGAATTGCCCTTCCGTCAGAGGCGATCACTGACAGAGTTCTTCAATCACTACCCCCTAGTTACAAGATCTTTGTGATGAACCATAACATGCACAGGATGAACAAGTCAGTCGCCAAGCTGTTTGCGATGCTAAAAGTCGCTGAGTCTGAAATCCAGAAAGAACATCAAGTGTTGATGGTCAATAAAACCACTAGTTTCAAGAAAAATGGCAAGGTCAAGGGCAAGGGCAAGAAGGGTAAAACCAAGAAGGATGACAAAGCAGTTGCTACTCCTGTAAAGAAGCCCAAGCATGGACCCAAGCCAGAAACTGAGTGCTTTCATTGCAAGGGAACTGCTCATAGGAAGCGGAACTGCCCCAAGTACCTGGTTGACAAGAAGGCAGCCAACGACAAACAAGGTATATATGATATACATGTTATTGATGTGTACCTTACTAGCTCTCGTAGTAGTGCCTGGGTATTTGATACCGGTTCGGTTGCTCACATTTGCAACTCAAAGCAGGAACTACGGAATAAACGAAGGCTGGCATAGGACGACGTGACGATGCGCATGGGAAATGGTTCCAAGGTTGATGTGATCGCCGTCGGCACACTCTCTCTTCGATTACCATCGGGATTAGTGATGAACCTGAATAATTGTTATTTAGTGCCTGCGTTAAGCATGAACATTATATCTGGATCTTGTTTATTGTGAGATGATTACTCATTTAAATCAGAGAATAAAGGTTGTTCTATTTATATGAGTAATATCTTTTATGGTCATGCACCCAATGTTAGGGGTTTATTCATATTGAATCTTGATTGTGATGACACACATGTTCATAACATTGATGCCAAAAGATGTAGAGTTGATAATGATAGTACCACTTTCTTGTGGCGCTGCCGTTTAGGTCATATTGGTGTAAAACTCATGAGGAAGCTCCATGCTGATGGACTTTTGGAGTCACTTGATTTTGAATCACATGACACATGTGAACCATGCCTCATGGGCAAGATGAATAAAGTGCCGTTCTCTGGAACAATGGAACGGGCAAGTGACTTATTGGAACTCATACATACTGATGTGTGCGGTCCAATGAATGTTACAACGCGTGGTGGATATCGTTATTTTCTCACCTTCACTGATGACTTAAGTAGATATGGGTATATTTACTTAATGAAACACAAGTCTGAAACGTTTGAAAAGTTCAAGCAATTTCAGAGTGAAGTTCAGAATCATCATAACAATAAGATTAGGTTCCTGCGATCTGATCGAGGAGGTGAATATCTGAGTTATGAGTTTGGCAGTCACTTAAGACAGTGTGGAATTGTTTCACAGTTGACACCACCCGGAACACCATAGCGTAATGGTGTGTCTGAACGTCATAATCGAACCTTATTAGATATGGTGCGTTCGACGATGACTCTTGCTGATTTGCCACTATTGTTTTGGGGTTATGCATTAGATACAGCTGCATTCACTTTAAATAGGGCACCATCGAAATCCGTTGAGACGACACCATATGAACTATGGTTTGGCAAGAGGCCAAAGTTGTAATTTCTTAAAGTTTGGGGATGTGATACTTATGTCAAAAAGCTTCAGCCTGAAAAGCTGGAACCCAAAGCGGAAAATGCGTCTTCATAGGATACCCGAGAGAGACAGTCGGGTATACCTTCTATCTCAGATCCGAAGGCAAAGTTTTTGTCGCTAAGAACGGAACATTTATTGGGAAAGAGTTTCTCTCGAAAGAATTGAGTGGGAGGAAAATAGAGCTTGATGAGGTTATTGAACCTTTACTTCAACCAGAAGGTAGCGCAGCGCAGAAATATGTTTCTGTGGAAACTACGACGGTAGAAGAGGAAGTTAATGATGATGATCATGAAGCTTCAGATCAAGCTACTATTGAACCTCGTAGGTCGACAAGGCCGCGTACTACTCCTGAGTGGTACGGCAACCCTGTCTTGGAGGTCATGTTGTTGGACAACAATGAACCTACGAGCTATGGAGGAGCAGTGATGGGCCCAGATTCCGAGAAATGGTTAGAGGCCATGAAATCCGAGATGGGATCCATGTATGAAAACAAAGTATGGACTTTGGAAGTATTACCTGAAGGGCGAAAGGCCATTCAGAACAAATGGATCTTTAAGAAGAAGACATACGAGGACGGTAATGTCACCGTCTATAAAGCTCGACTTGTGGCAAAGGGTTTTTCACAAGTTCAAGGAGTTGACTACGATGAGACCTTCTCACCTGTAGCGATGCTTAAGTCTGTCAGAATCATGTTGGCAATAGCTGCTTATTTCGACTATGAAATTTGGTAGATGGATGTCAAAACAATGTTCCTCAACAGTTTCCTTGAGGAAGAGTTGTATATGATGCAACTAGAAGGTTTTGTCGATATAGAGAATGCTGACAAAGTTTGCAAACTCCAGCGATCCATTTATGGGCTGGTGCAAGCATCTCGGAGTTGGAATAAGCGTTTTGATGAGGTGATCAAAGCGTTTGAGTTTATACAAGTTCATGGAGAAGCTTGTGTTTACAAGAAAGTGAGTGGGAGCTCTATAGCGTTTCTACTATTATATGTGGATGACATATTGCTGATTGGAAACAATATAGAAATGCTGGAAAGTGTGAAGGAATATTTGAACAAGAGTTTTTCAATGAAGGACCTAGGAGAAGCTGCTTTCATATTAGGGATTAAGATCTATAGAGATAGATCGAGACGCTTAATAGCACTTTTACAGAGCACATACCTTGATAAAGTTTTGAAGAAGTTCAAAATGAGTCAGTCCAAGAAGGGGTTCTTGCCTGTGTTACAAGGTGTGAAGTTGAGTAAGACTCAATGCCCAGTGACTGCAGAGGATAGAGAAAAGATGAGTGTCATCCCCTATGCTTCAGCCATAGGCTCTATCATGTATGCAATGCTATGCACAAGACTCGATGTCAGCCTTGCCATAAGTATGGCCGGAAGGTTTCAAAGTGATCTTGGAATGGAAGTCTGGGCAGCGGTCAAGAATATCCTTAAGTACTTGAAAAGGACTAAGGGAATGTTTCTCGTTTATGGAGGTGATGAAGAGCTTGTCGTAAAGGGTTACGTCGATGCAAGCTTTGACACTGATCCGGATGACTCTAAGTCACAAACCGGATACACATTTATTCTCAACGGGGGAGCGGTAATCTGGTGCAGTTCCAAGCAAAGCATGATAGCCGATTCTATGTGTGAAGCGGAGTACATCGCAGCCTCGGAGGCGGCAAAAGAAGGTGTCTGGATGAAGCAGTTCATGACAGATCTTGGAGTAGTGCCCAGTGCACTGAATCCAATGAACCTGTTCTGTGACAACACTGGTGCCATTGCTCTCGCCAAGGAACCAAAGTTTCACAAGAGGACCAGACACATAAAGCGACGCTTCAACTCCATCCGCGATTACATCGAGGAGAAGGACATAAATATTTGCAAAGTGCACACGGATTTTAATGTTGCAGAACCGTTGACTAAACCTCTTCCAAGGGCTAAACATGATCAACACCAGAACTGCATGGGTGTTCGATTTATTACAATGTAAATCACATAGTGTTGTGAGCTAGATTATTGACTCTAGTGCAAGTGGGAGACTGTTGGAAATATGCCCTAGAGGCAATAAATAAAGTGTTCATTATTATATTTCCTTGTTCATGATTATCGTTTATTGTCCATGCTATAATTGTATTAATTGGAAACACATTACATGTGTGGGTAAATAGACAACACTTTGTCCCTAGTATGCCTCTAGTGAACTAGCTCGTTGATCAAAGATGGTCAAGGTTACCTAGCCATTGACATGCGATGTCATTTGATAACGGGATTAAATCATTTCGAGAATGATGTGATGGACAAGACCCAAACTACAAACGTAGCATATGATCGTGTCAGTTTATTGCTATTGTTTTCTACATGTCAAGAATATGTTCCTATGACCATGAGATCATGCAACTCACGGATACTGGAGAAGTGCCTTGTGTGAATCAAACTTCGCAACATAACTGGGTGACTATAAAGGTTCTCTACAGGTATCTCCGAGGGTGTGTGTTGAGTTGGCATGGATCAAGACTGGGATTTGTTACTCCGTGTGACGGAGAGGTATCTCAGGGCCACTCGGTAATACAACATCACAATGAGCCTTGCAAGCAGTGTGTCTAAGTGTTAGTCATGGGATCTTGTATTACGGAACGAGTAATGAGACTTGCCGATAACGAGGTTGAACTAGGTATGGAGATACCGACGATCGAATCTCGGGCAAGAAACATACCGAAGAACAAAGGGAACATCATACGGGATTAACTGAATCCTTGACATAGAGGTTCGACCGATAAAGATCTTCGTAGAATATGTAGGAACCAATATGGGCATCTAGGTCCCGCTATTGGTTATTGACCGTAGAGGTGTCTCGGTCATGTCTACATAGTTCTCGAAACCCGTAGGGTCTGCACACTTAAGGTTTGGTGACATTTTGGTAGTATAGAGTTATGTATGGTGGTGACCGAAGGTTGTTCAGAGTCCCGGATGAGATCACGGACGTCACGAGGAGCTCCAGAATGGTCTGGAGGTAAAGATTCATATATAGGAAGTCCTGTTTTGGTTGCCGGAAAAGTTTCGGGCTCATCGATAGTGTATCGGGAGTGCCGGTAGTGTACCGGGAGACCACCGGGAGGGGTATTTCGACCCAAGAGGCTTCATGGGCTGTGGGAGAGTTAATACCAGACCTTAGTGGGCTGGTGTAAGTCCCACACAAGGCCCATGTGGCTGGAAAGAAAAACCCAAAAGGAAAAAGGTGGAAAAAGGCAAAAAAGGCAAAATAAGGAAGGAGTCCTAATCCTACTAGGAGTGGAGGAGGTGGACTCCTCCCTCCCAGTTCGTCCGAACCAGATTGGCTTGGAAGACAAGGCTGCCTCCTCTCCTCCTCTCCTCCTATATATACTAGAGGGTTTTAGGGTTTTTGCACTTGATTTTCAACCACGTGCAACTCTACCCTCCAGTGCATAGTTTCTCCTCTAGATCGGATTTCTGCAGTGCTTAGGCGAAGCCCTGCTGGAATAGCTCCACCACCATCGTTGGAGTGCCGTCACGCTGCCGGAGAACTGTTCTTCCTCTCTGCTCCCTCTTGCTGGATCAAGACGACAGAGATTGTCATCAAGCTGTACGTGTGCTGAACGTGGAGGTGCCGTCCGTTCGGCGCTAGATCGGAAGGATCGTGATCAAGTTCGTGGGACGGATCGTGATCAAGTTCGCGGGACGGATCATGATTGGATCGCAGGACGGATCATGAATGGATCGCAGGACGCACGGCGATTTGGATCGCGAAGACGTTCGACTACACCAACCGCATTTCTTAACGCTTCCCGCTTAGCGATCTACAAGGGTACATAGATCCACTCTCCCTCTCATAGATGCTCATCACCATGGATAGATCTGTGTGTGCATAGGTAATTTTTTGTTTCCCATGCAACTTTCCCCAACACTAATGATCTTAGCTTGCAGCAAAGCATCAAATATTTTGTCACACTTAGCAATGTTAAAAGTAAACTTCATCTCTTCATCACGATTCTTAAGAATCGGTTTCAGATCATTGCAAGTGAATGGTTTGGCCTTAGATGGCGAAACAAATTCGGCAGCATACATATCACCTTCATCGTCCAAGTGATCACTACCATACTCAACCATATTCATCTTAGGACGATCAGTTTTATATCTATGCACCTCTTTGAGATCTTTGCTCCGGCTCTCCTGAGCCAAAGCTTTTTGCAGGACCTGGTTGACACTTAAGAACTCATAGCCTTCTAGCTTTTCCCTAATGTGAGTTTTCAAACAACTAAGCACAAGGTAAGCCAAGTCCCTCTCGGTTATCACCAAACTATAGCACTGGTTGTTTGTATCTCTAAACCTCTTGACGTAATCGGAGACCGATTCATCATTTTTCTACTTTAGCGATGTAAGATGTGATAATTTAAGTTTGTTGTCACCGCTATAAAAGTGATCATGAAATTTCTGTTCAAGCTGCGACCACACACAGTAGAACCATGTGGTAAAGAAGAAAACCATGAAAATGCAGTACCAGTTAATGATAAAGGAAACAAGCGCACTTTCAATTCATTCAGCAAGCCTGCTTCACCCAGTTGTGCTAAGTATTGACTAATATGCTCCCATGTGGTTTTTGTGCCTTCTCCATTGAACTTAACAAAATCTAGAATTTTATATCCTGGAGGGCACTGGATAGCGTCAAAGTACTCGGGGTACGGTTTTTGGTAAATCCGATTCCAAGGTAACTCAACTCCAAAATTCTCTCTAAGCATCTTAGCCATCTCCTCTCTAAAACTAGCTATCGTCCGCAATAGACGGTGAAGCTTGTTGTTGAGGGATGGGAGGAGTAGAATTACTGGCAGTCGGCAGGAACTGTGGCACATATGCCGAACTGTAGTTCAGCTGTGGTCGAGTGCTTGCACCTACAGGTACAGCTTGGTTCGGCGTAGGTACCGAACTTGGCATGCTCATGATGGAAGTAGTGGGTGCAGCCACAATCTGATTGGTGTGGGTGGGATAGTAATTCATCAACATGGGAGGTGCCGATGAAAGAGGTAAAGACAGATTAGGGTTTCCTACACTAGTAGCCACACCAATATTACCACTAGACGATTGAGGCATATTTTTTATGCGCATTGGTATTTTCTATGAAAGTTTGATAGACCAAATTATTACCATCGGCAATACGACTCTCAATCTCATCCCACTACTCGGGAGAAAAGGTAGTACTTACAGGAGGTTTAACCTGCTCGGCTTGAAGAGGAGGGAACTTGATTTCTCCAATCGGAGTGATATTGCCTTGGCGATCTTTCTTGAAGTTTCCAAGGAATTCCTGCAACTCCTTCTCTTCACGTGCCTTCTTGTACTCCTCATAAGATTGGCGATGATCAGCCGATATTTCATCAAGCTTGGGCTTAATGATGTTATCGGCACCTATCTCAGATGGCTTGGGAAGATCAGACATGATGGTTGATGAGGATGATTGATCCTTAGTCCCCAGCGGAGTCGCCAAAAAGTGTGTTGACACATGAACACGTCACTGTGCACCCTCGACGCCGGGGGTGATGCACCGCAGCTCACGTCGAAGGAGGTCCGTCCGGCAGCACATACGACCTTGGATTAAGAAGATTTATATATCAAAATCAATCTGCTCGACGAGGCGAAGACAATCCCTGTAGAACATTCCTTCATCCGAGGTTGTCTTGGAAGCGTAATGGACCAAAAAGCACTCAAAACATCTACATGACAATCCAAGTGCGATTTGGCCTTCGAAATGATGCCGAATGGTGATGGCCTAAACATCAAGATTGTTTTACCTAGCAATATGAACTTTATCGTAGAGAAAAAAACTTCTGTTTGAGTCCATCTTTATTGCATTTTGCACCGTGCCAAAATCAGGTGTCAACAATGTCGGATGCAGATCTAATAGCCCGCGGTCCTTCTTCTTCCTCAGTTCCTCCTCCTCCTAATGTTATGTCGGCCGATGATCTTGTCGTCGTCCCTGGACATCCCTCTAACATCGGGCCTTGACGTTTTTTTCTTTGGCAAACTTGCAACACCGCCGCGCCTAATGGCGGAGCTTCTCTGGGGCCAACCTGGGTTGTTGCCCCCAACCCATGTTTTTTTCTTCTGAAATACCACTTAGTATCTAGCCCACATGTCAAGAAAAAACAACCCAGGACATGTATTGTTGCCCCCACCCCCTAGAATTCAGCCCAAGCTCCGACATTGGCCACCCCCCCGCCCCCTAGAATTCAGCCTAAGCTCCGCCACTGGTCACACCATTGCCCCCCCCCCTAAGAATTCAGCCCAAGCTCTGCCACTTGCCCCCCCTAAGAATTCAACCCAAGCTCCACCACTTGCCACCCCCTGCCGCCACTGCCGGTTTTCCATCCCATCCCCCACCTTGAGATAGATCATTAGAAAGCTTCTCCGACAAGCACCGCCTCCCCCCGTCGGGATAATGGTACACCTATGTAAAGTTTATTACGTACCGTATGAAAGAGCTTAGCTGGAAAGGTTTGATTGGAAAGAAAAAGGGAGGGGCACACCCTGTGAATTTCAGGAGGGTAAATTAGTTTAGGGAAGGAAGGTTTCTAGCTTTTCGTACCCCGTAGGTGTACCCCAATGCGGCTGGTTCTTCCATCACTCCGACGCCTCCTTTCTTCTAGGGCGTGTTTGGTTGCTTTTGGCTCAAGTGCCTGCATTGCATACCCTTCTCCACTCAGCATGGCTCTGAAAAAACAACCACATATGCGACATCTCCAAGTTGTTTGGTTGCCTGCATATGGACTTCCTGCATTAGGGGATCAACTTTGGCACATTGTTTGGTTGCCTGCATTGTCTCGACGCATACAAGTACACGTTGTTTGGTTTCCCACATGGGGTATGATTAAGAGCTAGCACTTGCACTTAGCACACAGGGTTAAGAGCTAGCAGAGGAAGGGGGAGAAGAAATGCAGTGTGCGCCGGACCATGGCGACTGCGGTGGATAGTGTCCGTGGTGCCGTGCCCGACATGACGCACATGGAGTCTTGGGCGAGCGACCCCGTCGGTGGCACGACGAGCGACACCATCGGCGAACTAGTTGCGGTGCTCACGCAAAGACATTGGACAGAGGAGGAGAATGTAGTGCGTGCGCCATGGTATCGTCTGTGTAGTATGTAGGATCGAAAGTAGGTCTAGAGGGGGGTGATTAGACTACTTGACCAAATAAAAGTTTTGCCTTTTCCCAATTATAATTCTTGGAAGTTTTAGCATTCATAGCATATCAAGTAACACCCTACACATGCATGTATAAGAGTGTAGCAGCGGAAAGTAAAGACATTGCACATATAAGTAAAGAGAGGGTTAGGAATGCAAACACAAGTGATGACACAATGATTTTTCCCGTGGTTCCGATAGGTGGTGCTATTGTACATCCATGTTCATGGAGTCTTCAACCCGTGGAGGGTAACGATCGCGAGAGGTCATGGAGGGCTCTACCCATGGAGGGTTCCGCGAAGAAGCAACCTTGACTATTCCATGCGGCTTACGTCCACAAAGGACTAGCCACACTATGGGTAGATCTTCACGAAGGCGATCTCCTTGCCTTTACAAACTTCTTGGTTCACTCCACAACACAAAGTAGGAGGCTCCCAAGCGACACCTAACCAATCTAGGAGGCACCACCCTCCAAAAGGTAATAGGATCGGTAATGACGATGAACTCCTTGATCTTGTGCTTCAAGATGATAGACTCCTCAACACACAATCTCTCTCTCATAGATTTGGCTTGGTAGAAGAGATGGGATTGGTGGAAAGCAACTTGGGGAGGCTAGAAATCAAGATCCACATGGTTGGAGTGGAAGATCTTGACGTCAACATAAGGGTAGGTGGTTCTCTCTCAGAAAACTGAGTAGGATAGGTATGGAATAGTTCTGAGTGCTTCTCTAACTGAGTGGGCAGTGGTGAAGGGGTATATATAGGCATCCCAAAAAATCCAACCGTTACACACAATAAGTCAGATTCGGTGACACCGATGTGTAAAACTCGGTGGTACCGAAGTGACAAAAAGTGGCAACTTTTGAATCTCGGAACGACCAATATACAATTCTCGGTTGCACCGACAAGGGGTCCAATGGTTAGATTTACCAGTCTCGGTGATGCCGATTCACTATTCTTGGTCGGACCGAAAATGAGAACTTGCGTAACAGGAAGTTGGCAACCCAACTCGATGGCACCGAGTGCAGTGTCATCTGCACCGAAGTGTTAGGGTTTGGCTGAGTCTGTCTAGGGTTTGGAACTCGGTGGCACCAGGATAGGAAAGTTGGTTGCACCGATTTGGCATATTTGGCTTAGGACAGACTTTGGTGGGAGAGTATGTGGATGTTTTGGTGACTGTCACTTGTGCACGTTTGCGCATATTGTTCACCATCAAAACTTTACCCCCTTTTAATAGTATTGGCTTTCCTATAGACTCAAAGTGATTTCTCACAAATGTGAAATGTAGAGTCCTCTTGCTTGAAGCTTGGCCAACCTATTTCCTTGCATCTTGGGGTAATTCCACAATCCTTTTGCCATTCCCATCAATGAACTTTTCTGAAATATACTTGGTGAAAGCATTAGTTCAATGACTTATATGTTGCTATTAATTACCAAAACCACCAAGGGAGCAGATGTGCTTTCAATCTCCCCTTTTTGGTAATTGATGACAACATATAGATCAAAGCTTCGACAAAGATATAATCAATGAATATAGTCATCGCTTTGAGAAGTATGCGATAAGCAAGAGCTCCCCCTAAATTTGTGCATTATTTTTGAAGTTGCGTTTGAATGCAAATGCACGATCGATTAGGTACATGTGTCACTTCTTACATGTCACGTACCACTTGGTGGTGTGCGAGAGTAATTGGAATGAATATCGTAGCACAACACAATCAACCAAAGATGAATGACCATCACATAAGCATTTAAGATGATAGGAAATAGTAGCATCACACATCAAAGCGTATGATCAAACATCATCATAGCAAGACAAAAGAGTATCACGGCAACCAAAAGCAATTGTTTTGAAAAAGCAACAAAATACCAGACGCTCTCTCTCTCTCTCTCCAGGCCTAATGATCTATATACACCTCTCCCCGTTTGGCAACAAGTTACCAAAAAGTTCAAAGGTATCTATCTAAGCGTTCTTGGGATGGTCTCCTCCGGTTGTTGATGAAGGAGTCGAGGGCACGACGTCGGCGAAGATCTTTGCAGATGTCGTTGATGGAGCTGAAGTGGTCACGGGAGGAACTGGACCTGATGGAGCAGGAGCTGTGCTAATAGTAGTTGGAGCTGATGAAGAGGGCCTCGATTCTGGTGCAGGCACTGTGGCTGATCTCATCTGAGTGGTGAACTGGGTGCCTGGCCCGAGAGGTGATCCTTCCTCCTCCTCATCATCATCATCAGAAGAAGGGGTAGAAGAGACCCCGGGAATGTGCATGGAGTCAACTTCCTTCTGGAGCTCAATCACTGTCTTGGACAACTTGTCCACCTTATCACCAAGAACCTTGATTCTTGTCTCGAAGATCCTCACTAGACTGTTCTGGTTATCCAGAATCCCCTTGATATCCTTTTGCATGCCCTGGACGGCTGTGATCAGAAGATCCATTTGCTCGTTCTTGGATCTGGGGGCTTGAGCACTAGCGGCTCAAACAACTTCTGCCTCTGCTTGTGCTGTAGCAGATGTGGGATGATCTGGGTTCATCACCACAATGTTATCTTTGAACTCTGGCTATAGGGGCAGATGTGTGCGATCAAGAGCAAAAATGTGCCTCTCCAACTGAGAGTTGATAAGCAACTAGATGTAGGGTGCATAGCAGCATGAGCGCTCCTGGTCAGCAGCAACCCTCTTGATTGTCTTAACAATCAGATCTATTACTCTAATCCTGGTGTTCCTGTCAAGGTGGATCAACATGTTCATGGAGTAGCCTCTGATCGTCTTGTCATCTCCAGACTTGTGCATCAAGGTATGCCTGAGAATAGTGCTTATAGTACAGAGGCCTGCTTGCAGATAATAGATGGATCCTAGCTTGTGTGATTGCACCTTGTCTGCGGGGATAGGAGTATACATGTCTTTCATGGCATGGTGATTTGCCTTGGGTTCAAAGTATACATCCAAATATCCTTCCCGAGCTTCTGGAACTTCTATTAGATCATCCCATTACTCAACAGTGGATTCATATCTAGCACCTTCTGTCATCCATACACTTCTACCATCTCCGTAGAAATGAGCAGTGGAGTAGAATTGCATGATCATCTCGTCGTTCCATGCAGTAAGCTCTCTGCCAATGAATTTGTCCAGCCCAATGCAATGAAGTTTTCTTGGACACTTGGGAAGTAGTCCACATTATCTTTGATGAACTTCCAATAGACATACCTCATGTCGCTAACAGCTGGGCTCTTGTCAAGCAGAACGATCTCATAGAAATCCTGTTGCTCTCTGGTGTAAAACCTGTAGTCAACAGCGGTCTTCCTCCTGTGAGCATAAGGATTTATGGCTCTCCAGGCTCTCAATCCTGAGTCTTTCCTCTTCTTCATGTCCTCAGCAACTAAGTGGCTGGCATCATGCACTGGAAGATGTGGTCTGAGCTTCATCAGGGTAGTCAAGTGATCATCATATTCCACTCTAGAGGCAGTCCCTTTGTTCTTCTCTGAAGCAGGAATGTCCCTGGTAGTCCTCTTGGACTTCTATGCAGGAGCCTTCTTAGATGTAGGCTTGATGCTCTTGGAGGTGCCAGTCTTTGGCATAGCATCAGCCATGAGCTTCTTGGCTTTCTTCTTGCGAGGGACTATCTCAGCATGCTCTTCCTCCTCCTCCTCCTCCTCCTTAGCAGCACCAGCAGCATCCTCTGGATCTTCAAACATAGAGGTAGGCGTGCCAATAACATGGACAATCCTCTTCCTGGATTTCTTCTCCCCTGCCTTCTTAGGCATAGCTTTCTTGGGGACCTCAGCTGACACAGTGGCTCTTGCACTTTCATGTGCCTTGATGGTTTTAGCAGGAGCATAAACTTTGCTGACAACTCTTCGAGAGGAAGTAGCTTTAGTTGCTGACTTCTTGGCAGCCTTTTCTTGCTTCTTAGCAAGAATCTCCTCAGGAATAAAATCTGAATCTTCTTCATCAGAGTTGAGCTTCTTCCTGGTCCTGGTAGCAGCCTTGGGAAACCCATGAGAGCTGGGGGTGCCTGGATCTGATAAAGAAATGGCTTTTAGGCTTGTTCGAGAACTCATATCAACTCCCTGCTCTGCCAAATTCTGGCTGTCCTCTCAGCCTGACATACTGACCCTATGAATAGAGTATAGGAGAGCAGAAGAAGATGAGTCATCAAAAAATGAGGCTGGTTTTTGAAATTTGAGCAATGAATTTTCAAGATTTTTGCATTCTGTCAAATAGATATCAGTGCAGCTGAAACAAAAAATTCAGTGGGGCTGAGACTGACTGACTCACTAACCGAAACTTGGCAGCCTTTTCGGTCAGACCGAAAAGAGCAACTCGGTTCCACCGAGTCAGTTCTCGGCCACACAGAAAAGTATATCGGTGAGACCGATATTTCCGTTTTGGTTTCACCGAGATTTATCGGGCGGACGGCAAAACCCTAGAAAATTCATCTTTCGTGAGATTACGGTGTTTTGAGAGGATGTAAACATGTGCAAAGGGTGTAATGATGATAAACAAGGATCTAATGCGCAAGAACCATACGGGGAGCGCAATAGAGATCGAATCCGTACCCTAGTTTGGTGCGGATCCTCTACGCGGTGACGAAGGAGAGGAGTTCGTCGGTGATGGTGACTCCCAGCGGCGGAGGAGCGTAGGGAGACAAGGGCGACAACTGGGGATCTTTGGAGCGGCATCTTAGGGTTTTGAAGCGCGGGGTCCAGAGTTATATACCCACCACTGTCGGTGACACTGATTCTAAGTTTTCGGTGTCACCGAGTGCCTCAACTGTCAGCTGATAGGGACACTCGGTGTAACTGAGAAAATGGAATCGGTGGTACAGAGATAGAAAAATTAGATCAACCCTAGGAATTCGATAAGACCGAGATTTCGTGGTTGGTTCCACCGAGATGCACTTGGGAGGTTTTAATGGTCAGTCCTTGTCGATACGAAACTCCGAGTGCTCCACACATAGAGGTATCGAAAAACACTTGTTAAAGTTTTGTGATGCAACATGAATAGAGTATGAGGTGAGAAAGCATAGATATCTAAAGAAGTGGTCCTATGCATTCTTGTATATCCAATTGGCAAAAGATAAATTAAAAGCCAAATAGCAACAATTGGATATCCTCGAATGAGAAAATAAATGCAGACCAACATGCTCACACAATAAGATGTCAAATGAAATCATGGCAAACATGCACATATACTCTAGCAACTAACAAGCATTTCAGCGATGACGAAGTCATCTATATATGAGTATTTGACTTAGGAGCCAAGTAAGATTACTTGATCATAGGTCATACTCATCGTTTAAGCACAAGTGGGGTTACCACTTTAACATAAAGCCTTTAATGTTTGTCACATACTAAGAGATGCTTTGACTCAATTCTTAGAGTAAAGCTCCCCCTTGATGTGACATCCCCCCAAAAGAGGGATAAACTAACCTTGGGTTTTGTCGATGAAGACTTCATGTTGGTGAGGTATGTTGGGGAACGTTGCATGGGAAACAAAAATTTTCTATGCACACACAAGATCTATCCATGGTTATGAGCATCTACGAGAGGGAGAGTGGATCTACATACCCTTGTTGATCGCTAAGCGGGAAGCGTTAAGAAACGCAGTTGGTGTAGTCGAACGTCTTCGCGATCCAAATTGTCGAGCGTCCCGTGATCTCATCACGATCCGTCCCACAATCCAATCACGATCCGTCCTGCGAACTCATCACGATCCGTCCCGCGATCTCATCACGATCCATCTCGCGATCTTGATCACGGTCCTTCCGATCTAGCGCCGAACGGACGGCACCTTCGCGTTCAGCACACGTACGGCTCGATGATGATCTCTGCCTTCTTGATCCAGTAAAAGAGAGCAAAGAGGTAGAAGATTTCTCCGGCAGCACGATGACATTGCGGCGATGGTGGTGGAGCTATTCTGGCAGGGCTTCGCCTAAGCACTGCAGAAAACCGATCTAGAGGAGAAACTATGCACTAGAGGAGAGGTAGCACGTGGCTATTTGGGTTAGCTTTTTCCTCTAAATCCTCTAGTATATATAGGAGGTAGGGGAGGAGGCAGCCTCAAACCCTCAAGGTTTGGTCGAAATTTGAGGTGGAGGAGTCCTAGTCCAATCCTATTAGGAGTAGGATTCGTTCTTTCCACTTGGAAACTCTTTCCACCTCTCCACCTTTGGATTTTTTCCTTCTCAAACCACTCCAGCCGCATGGGCCCTTAGAGGAGGATTTGGCCAGCCCACCAGGGGCTGGTTTACCTCCTCCCACAGACCATGTATCCTCTTGGGTCGAAATACCTCTCCCGATGGTCCCCCGGTACACTACCGGCACTCCCGGTACACTACCGAGGAGCCCGAAACTTTTCCGGCGACCAAAACAGGACTTCTTATATATCAATCTTTACCTCCGGACCATTCCGGAGTTCCTCGTGATGTCCGGGATCTCATCCGGGACTCCGAACAACCTTCGATCACCACCATACATAACTTTATACTACTGAAACGTCACCGAACCTTAAGTGTGCAGACCCTATGGGTTCAAGAACTATGTAGACATGACCGACACACCTCTACGGTCAATAATCAATAGTAGGACTTGGATGCCCATATTGGTTCCTACATATTCTACGAAGATCTTTATCGGTCAAACCTCTATGTCAAGGATTCAGTTAATTCCGTATGATGTTCCCTTTGTTCTTCGGTATGTTACTTGACCGAGATTCGATCGTCGGTATCTCCATACCTAGTTCAACCTCATTACCGGCAAATCTCTTTACTCGTTCCATAATACAAGATCCCGTGGCTAACACTTAGTCACATTGCTTGCAAGGCTTATTGTGATGTTGTATTACCGAGTGGGCCCTGAGATACCTCTTCGTCACACGGAGTAACAAATCCCAGTCTTCATCCATGCCAACCCGACAGACACCCTCAGAGATACCTATAGAGCACCTTTATAGTCACCCAGTTATGTTGTGATGTTTGATACACACAAGGTACTCCTCTGGTATCAGTGAGTTGCATGATCTCAAGGTCATAGGAACATATACTTGACATGCAAAAAACAGTAGCAATAAACTGACACGATCATATGCTACGTTTGTAGTTTGGGTCTTGTCCATCACATAATTCTCCTAATGATGTGATCCCGTTACCAAATGACATCTCATGTCCATGACTAGGAAACCATAGCCATCTTTGATCAACGAGCTAGTCTATTAGAGGCATACTAGGGACATGGTGTTGTCGATGTATCCACACATGTATCTGAGTTGCCTCATGAAAGTGTATATTCCAACTCCGAGATGCTTGCTTCAGTTCATAGAAGGATCACTGAAGCTTGGACACCTTTTAGCATCCTTAGGACTGAAAAAACCTTCTGGTTGTATCTCATACAACCTTTCCTTCAGGAAGGAAACGATGTTTTGACATCCATCTGCCAGATTTCATAACTGAAAAATGCAGCAACTGCTAACATAATTCCAACAGACTTTAGCATCGCTACGAGTGAGAAAGTCTCATCACAGTCAACTCCTTGAACTTGTCGAAAACTTCTTTGCGACAAGTCAAGCTCTATAAATGGTGACATTTACCATCAGCGTCTGTCATCATCTCAAAGGTCTATTTGTACTCGACGACCTGCCATCCAACGAGCAAGTATACAAAAGTCTATACTTGGTTTTCATACATGGATCCTTCCTCGGATTTCATGGCCTCTAACCATTTGCCGGAATGCGGGCCCATCATCGCTTCTCTACAGCTCGTAGGTTCATTGTTGTCCAACAACATGACCTCCTAGACAGGGTTGTCATACCACTCAGGAGCAGTACATGTCCTTGTCGACCTACGTGGTTTGATAGTAACTTGATCCGAAGCTTCATGATCATCATCATAAACTTCCTCTTCAACTAACGTAGGCTTCATAGAAACATCTTCCTACGTTGCGCTACTCTCTCGTTGAAACAAAGGTTCAATAACCTCATCAAGTTCTATCTTCCTCCCACTCAATTCTTTCGAGAGAAACTTTTTCTCGGGAAAGGTCCTATTTTAGCAACAAACACTTTATGCTTGGATCTGAGATAGAAGGTTCACCCAACTGTTCTTAGGGTAATATATGAAGATGCATTTGCCCGCTTCGGGTTCGAGCTCATTAGGTGAAAACATTTCTCCACACAAGCGTCGCAGCCCCAAACATTAAGAAATAACAGCTTAGGTTTCTATCAAACCATAATTCACACGGTGTCATCTCAACGGATTTAGATGGTGCCCTATTCAAAGTGAATGTAGTTGTCTCTAATGCATAACCCCAATAAAAGACATCATGGCCTGCACCATATCCAATAGAGCACGACTATGACGTTCGGACACACCATCACACTATGGTGTTCCAGGTGGCGTGAGTTGTGAAACAACTTTCACATTGTCTAAAGTTGTATGCCAAACTTGTAACTCAGATTCACCTCCACGATCATATCGCAGACATTTTTATCTTCTTGTCATGATGATCTTAAACTTCACTCTGAATTTGCTTGAACCTTTCAAACGATTCAGACTTGTGTTTCATTAAGTAAATATACACTATATCTACTCAAATCATCAGTGAAGGTAAGAAAATAACGATATCCACCGCATGCTACAAGACTCATTGGATTGCATACATCAACATGTATCATTTCCAATAAACCACTTGTCCGCTCCATCAATCCGGAAAACGGGGTCCTTAGTCATCTTGCCCAAGAGGCATGGTTCGCATATCTCAACTGATTAGAAATCGAATGAGTCCAAAGATTCATCAGCATGGAATTTCTTCATGCGCTTTATACCAATATGACATTTAGCGGCAGTGCCACAAGTATGTGGTACTATCATTATTAACTTTGTATCTTTTGGCATCAATGTTATGAACATGTGTATTACTACGATCAAGATTCAACAAACCATTCTCACTGGGTGCATGACCATTGAAGGTATTATTCATGTAAACAGAATAACCATTATTCTGTAACTTAAATGAATAACCGTGTTGCAATAAACACGATCTAATCACGTTCATGCTCAACGCAAAACACCAAATAACATTTATTTAGGTTCTTCACTAATCCCGAAGGTAGAGAGAGCGTGCGATGTTGATCACATCAACCTTGGAAACATTTCCAACACACATTGTCACCTCACCCTTAGCTAGTTCTCCGTTTATTCCGTAGCTTTTATTTCGAGTTACTAACATTTAGCAACCGAACCAGTATCCAATACCCAGGTGCTACTAGGAGTACTAGCAAGGTACCCATCAATAACACGTATATCAAATATACCTCTATCGACGTTGCCAGCCTTCTTATCTACCAAGTATCTAGGGTTGTTCCGCTTCAGCGATCGCTCTCCTCATAATCGAAGCACTTAGTCTCGGGTTTGGGTTCAACTTTGGATTGCTTCATGGAGCAGCAACTGACTTGCCATCCATGAAGTTTCCCTCCTTGCCATTGCCCTTCTCGAAACTAGTGGTTTTACTAACCATCAACACTTGACGCTCCTTCTTGATTTCTACCTTCGCGGTGTCAAACATCGCGAACAGCTCAGGTATCATTATTTCTATCCCTGGCATTTTATAGTTCATCACCAAGTTCTAGTAGCTTAGTGACAGTGACTTGGAAAACTATACCAATCACTTTCTTATCTGGAAGATCAACTCCCACTCGATTTAAGTGATTGTAGCACCTAGACAATCTGAGTACATGATCAGTGATTGAGCTATTCTCCTTTATCTTGCAGGCAAAGAATCTTGTTGGAGATCTATCTCGCAACATGGGCACGATCCCGAGATCCTAATTTCAGCTCTTAGAACATCTCATATGTTCCGTGACGTTCCAAACGTTTTTGGAGCCTCAATTCTAAGCCGTAAAGCATGACGCACTAAACTATCAAGTAGTCATCGGAACGTGCCTGTCAGATGTTCACAACATCTACAGACGATGCTAGAGGGGGTGGCGCACTGAGCGGTGCATTAAGGTCATAAGCCTTCTGTGGAGCAATGAGGACAATCCTCAAATCACGGACCCAGTCCACAATATTGCCACCATCATCTTTCAACTCTATTTCTCTAGGAACATATAAAAATTCAAGGGAGCTACGGCGTGAGCTAGTAATCTACAACATAATTTGCAAAGACACTACTAACTATGTTCATGATAATGAGTTCAATTAATCATAATACTTAAGAACTCCCACTCAAATTGACATCCCTCCGGTCATTCGAGTGATACATGATCCAAATTCACAAACTCAAGTCCGATCATCACGTGAGTTGAGGTGGTTTCAATGGTGAACATCATCATGCTGATCATATCTACTATATGACTCATGTTCGACCTTTCGGTCTCTTGTGTTCCGAGGCCATGTCTGTACATGCTAGGCTTGTCAAGTTTAACCCGAGTGTTCTGCATGTGCAACACTGGCTTGCACCCGTTGTATGTGAATGTATAGTCTATCACACCCGGTCATCATGTGGTGTCTCGACACGGCGAACTTTTGCAACAGTGCACACTCGGGGAGAACACAATTTATCTTGAAATTAAGTGAGGGATCACCTTATAATGCTACCGTCGTCCTAAGCAAAACAAGGTGCATAAAAGGATTAACATCACATGCAAATCATAAGTGACATGATATGGCCATGAACTTGTGCTTTTGATCTCCATCTTGAAAGCACCGACATGATCTCCATCGTGACCGGCATGATACCATGATCTCCATCATCTTGATCTCCATCAATGTGTCGCCATCGGGGTTGTCGTGCCCACCATGCTTCTACTACTATTGCTACCGTTTAGCGATAAAGTAAAGCATTACATAGCGCTTAATGATTGACACGTAGGTCATACAATAATTAAAGACAACCCTATAGCTCCTGCCAGTTGCCGTACTCATCGACATGCAAGTCGTGATATTCTATACAATACATGATCATCTCATACATCACATATATCTCATCATCTAATTGGCCATATCACATCACAACATACCCTTCAAAAACAAGTTAGACATCCTCTAATTGTTGTTGCATGTTTTACGTGGCTGCTACGGGTATCTAGCAAGAACAATTCTCACCTACGCAACCACAACAGTGATACATAAATTGCTTTTCAACCTTCTCAAGGACCGCCTTTGTCGAATCCGGTCCAACTAAAGTAGGAGAAACAAACACCCGCCAGCCATCTTTGTGCAACGAAGTTACACGTCAGTCGATGGAACTGGTCTCTTGTAAGCGTACGAGTAAGGTTGGTCCGGGCCGCTTCATCCCACAATACTGCTGAACCAAAACACGACCAAGGGAGGAAGCAATCTAAGCATCAACACCCACAAACTCTTTGTGTTCTACTCGAGATCTCATCTACACATAGACCTAGCTCATGATGCCACTGTTGGGGAACGTTGCATGGGAAACAAAAAATTTCTACGCACACGCAAGATCTATCCATGGTGATGAGCATCTACGAGAGGGAGAGTGGATCTACATACCCTTGTAGATCTCTAAGCGGGAAGCGTTAAGAAACGTGGTTGGTGTAGTCAAACATCTTCACGATCCAAATCACCGAGCATCCTGCGATCTCATCATGATCCGTCCCGCAATCCAATCACGATCTGTCCCGCGAACTCATCACGATCCGTCTCGCGATCTTGATCACGGTCCTTCCGATCTAGCGCCGAACGGACGACACCTCCGCGTTCAGCACATGTACGGCTCGATGACGATCTCCGCCTTCTTGATTCAGCACAAGAGAGCAGAGAGATAGAAGAGTTCTCCGGCAGCGCGACGGCGTTGCGGCGATGGTGGTGGAGCTATTCTGGCAGGGCTTCGCCTAAGCACTGTAGAAAACCGATCTAGAGGAGAAACTATGCACTAGAGGAGAGGTAGCATGTGGCTATTAGGGTTAGATTTTTCCTCTAAATCCTCTAGTATATATAGGAGGGAGGGAGGGGAGGAGGAAACCTCAAACCCTCAAGGTTTGGTCGAAAATGGAGGTGGAGGAGTCCTACTCCAATCCTATTAGGAGTAGGATTCCTCCTTTCCACTTGGAAACTCTTTCCACCTCTCCACCTTTGGATTTTTTTCCTTCTCAAACCACTCCAGCCGCATGGGCCCTTAGAGGAGGCTTCGGCCAGCCCACCAGGGCCTGATTTACCTCCTCCCACAGCCCATGTAGCCTCTTGGGTCGAAATACCTCTCCCGATGGTCCCCCGTTACACTCCCGGCACTCCCGGTACACTACCGATGAGCCTGAAACTTTTCCGGCGACCAAAACATGACTTCCTATATATCAATCTTTACCTCCGGACCATTCCAGAGCTCCTTGTGACATCTGGGATCTCATCCAGGACTCCGAACAACCTTCGGTCACCACCATACATAACTCTATACTACCGAAACGTCAACGAACCTTAAGTATGCAGACCCTGCGGGTTCGAGAACTATGTAGACATGACCGAGACACCTCTACGGTCAATAACCAACAGCGGGACCTGGATGCCCATATTGGTTCCTACATATTCTACGAAGATCTTTATTGGTCGAACTCTATGTCAAGGATTCAGTTAATCCCGTATGATGTTCCCTTTGTTCTTCGGTATGTTACTTGCCCGAGATTCGGTCGTCGGTATCTCCATACCATGTTCAACCTCATTACCGCAAGTCTCTTTACTCGTTCCATAATACTAGATACCATGGCTAAAACTTAGTCACATTGCTTGCAAGGCTTATTGTGATGTTGTATTACCGAGTGGGTCATGAGATACCTCTCCGTCACACGGAGTAACAAATCCCAGTCTTGATCCATGCCAACCCGACAGACACCCTCGGTGATACCTATAGAGCACCTTTATAGTCACCCAGTTACGTTGTGACGTTTGATACACACAAGGTACTCCTCCGGTGTCAGTGAGTTGCATGATCTCATGGTCATAGGAACATATACTTGACATGTAGAAAACAGTAGCAATAAACTGACATGATCATATGCTACGTTTGAAGTTTGGGTCTTGTACATCACATAATTTTCCTAATGAGTGATCCCGTTACCAAATGACATCTCGTTTCCATGACTAGGAAACCATAGTCATCTTTGATCAACGAGCTAGTCTATTAGAGGCATACTAGGGACATGGTGTTGTCTATGTATCCACACATGTATCTGAGTTTCCGATCAACACAATTATAGCATGGATAATAAACGATTATCATGAACAAGGAAATATGATAATAACCAATTTATTGTTGCATCTAGGGCATATTTCCAACAAGGTAGTGGTGGATGCTCAATGTTGATGAAGATCACCAAGAGTTGGGAGCATCCTTGTTGTTTCCTTACTCTTCTCACCTACATGGGTTAGTCCCAACACACAAGAGACAAATACAAGGATATGTATGGAAATGGAGTGCAAAGTATGTAATGATTTCCATTGATTTGTTGATTACATTGTCCCTTGCTTACCTTTGAGGGAATGTGTGACTCCTTGATCTATTGCATAGGGTTGATGTTGATTGCAAATAGATCTTACCAATAATGAATGTGAGTGAATTTCATTGGCGGAGTCACCCCTCAAGAACTCTCTAGTTCTTGTTCTTGGGAATCCACATCAAGTTAATGGGGATCCTTGGTGTGGAAGTAGCACTTGTAGAAGTTGAGCTTGTAGTAGCCTTGGGAACCCACTTCACCAAAGCTTGGGATTCATCTTCATAAGAGTCAAAGTCCTCTTGGAGCTTGTTCTTGCCCTTGAGCTTGGTGTCTTGTGGTGGAAGGTCATCTTGAGTGTTTGTCCCCTTAGGAAGAGTATTTTCATACTTCTCCTTTTCAGGAACAAACTTGGGATTGGGATATTGACCTTCTTCCCATTCAACTCCATTTGCGTTGAAGTAGCCAACATAGCGATTCTTTCGATATCCTCCGTGCTTGCGTACAATCTCATCAAATTGTTTGTACCCTTCAAGACTCTTGTAGATAACTTTCTCTATAATTCCTTTCAATAAAGCATTTTATTGCTCAAGTGTAACTTGTCTAAGAGAATCATCATTAGTGGAATCAATAGAACTACTAGGAGCAACATCATTTGGTTTAGCATTTTTATTGTTGCTACTAGATGAAGAACCTTTCTTTCCTTTGTTACTAGTTTGCTTAGATTTGACTTGTGGCATGAATGTAGACAAGAGTAGTCGTTTGGTAATATAAGATATTCTTCTTTCGGAGATCGTCATTGATAGCTTTAAGAAATTCATGTTCTTGCTCCAAATTGAGCTTCTCGAAGCGTAGCTTCTCATGAGTTCTTACAAGCTCTCTATGATCTTCAAGAGTAGATTCATGAGCTAACTTAAGAGTGTTGAGTTCTTTAGTTAGTTCTTCTATTTTAATCTTATCATTATCAATTGACTTATCTTGACTAGTATGAGAAATATCAAGTTCATTATGATCACTAGTTTTATCACATAGCAAGTTATCATCGTAAAGAAAGTCATCTTCATCACTATTGAAATCAAGATATTCGGGATGTGATACCTTGGGGCCTTTAGCCATGAAGCAACTTCCACCTCCTTCATTTGGTGAATCAAATAGGTTATAGGAGTTGGTTGTCATTAGTGCAATTCCGGCAACACCATTATCTTGACTATAGTCGGAGTTGGAGTGATAGCTTCTCTTGGAGTAGTTGTTGGAGTCGGAACCGGAAACCCATTCACCAACATGAGCTTGATGCTTTCTTCTTGAGTAGCTCTTGGTGTGTTTCTCCTTCTTCTCCGATTCCCTACTTCTCCTTGAGGTTCTTCGCTCATAACGTTCATATCTACTCCTTCTCTCTCTTCGAGGTGATTCATCTCTTAAGCTTATTCTTCTTGGTGACTCTTCCCTTCGTTTGTAGGGAGCCGAGCACTCATTTGAGTAGTGTCCGGGCTTCCCACAATTGTAGCAGTTTCGATCACGACTTGACGAACGCTTCTCTTCATATCTTGAGTTAGAGCTGCGAAATTTTCTTCTATTCTTGTATAATTTGTTGAATTTCTTGACCATGAGGCTTATCTCTTCATTTGTGACAAGGTTGTCACTTGAGGTAGCGAGAGCATCACTTGTGGCTTTGTAAGCACCGCTAGACTTGTGATGAAGGTCTTCTTTGTCTTTGAGTGTCATCTCATGAGCAACAATTCTATCAACTACTTCCGTTGGTTTGAGATCTTTGTAGTTAGTCATCATTTGGATCAATGTGCACACGGTGTCATATCTCTCATCCAAAGCTTAAAGTATCTTCTTGATGATGAACTTGTCAGTCATTTCTTCGCTTCCTAAGCCGGCAATCTCATTGGTGATGAGAGCTAGCCTAGAGTACATTTCAGCGACTCCTTCACCATCCTTCATCTTGAACTTGTCAAGTTGACCTTTAAGAACATCTAACTTGGATTCTCTCACGGACTCAGTTCCTTCATGCATATACACCAAAGTATCCCAAATCTCTTTTGCGTGTTCAAGGCGGATGATTTTGTTGAATTCTTTAGGACATAGATAGTTGAAGATAATGTCACATGCTTGAGCATTGAGTTGCAACATCTTCAATTCATCCACAGATGCTTCACGATCCGGTTCCTTTCCATCCGCAAAGAATTCACCTTGCAAGCCAACACGAACAACAGCCCAAATGGCAGGATTATGACCAAGAAAATGCATTTTCAGTTTATGCTTCCAACTAGCAAAATTAGTGCCATCAAAGTATGGACCTCTACGGTGATGATTTCCCTCACTAGATGCCATACTTATCCTAGGTTGTGAAACCAATGCAATTTAGACCAAAGCTCTGATACCACTTGTAGGATCGAAAGTAGGTCTAGAGGGGGGGGTGATTAGACTACTTGACCAAATAAAAGTTTTGCCTTTTTCCCAATTTTAATTCTTGGAAAGTTTTAGCATTCATAGCATATCAAGTAACACCCTACACATGCATGTCTAAGAGTGTAGCAGCAGAAAGTAAAGACATTGCACATGTCACTAAAGAGAGGGTTAGGAATGCAAACACAAGTGATGATACGATGATTTTTCCCGTGGTTCCGATAGGTGGTGCTATCGTACGTCCACATTCATGGAGTCTTCAACCCACGGAGGATAACGGTCGCGAGAATCCACGAAGCTCTCTACCCACGAAGGGTTCCACGAAGAAGCAACCTTGACTATTCCATGCGGCTTCCGTCCACGAAGGACTAGCCTCACTATGGCTAGATCTTCACAAAGTAGGCAATATCCTTGCCCTTACAAACTTCTTGGTTCACTCCACAACACGAAGTAGGAGGCTCCCAAGCGACACCTAACCAATCTAGGAGGCACCACCCTCTAAAAGGTAATAGGCTCGGTAATGACGATGAACTCCTTGCTCTTGTACTTCAAGATGATAGACTCCTTAACACACAATCTCTCTCACACACGGATTTGGCTTGGTAGAAGATATGGGATTGGTGGAAAGCAACTTGGGGAGGCTAGAAATCAAGATCCATATGGTTGGAATGAAGATCTTGACCTCAACACAAGGGTAGGTGGTTCTCTCTCAGAAAACCGGGTAGCATAGGTATGGAATAGTTCTGAGTGCTTTTCTAACTGAGTGGGTGGTGGTGAAGGGGTATATATAGGCATCCCCAAGAATCCAACCGTTACACACAATAAGTCAGACTCAGTGACACCGATGTGTAAAACTCGGTGGTACCGAAGTGACAAAAAGTGGCAACTTTTGAATCTCGGAACGACCAATATACAATTCTTCATTACACCGACAAGGCAACCAACGGTCAGATTTACCAGTCTCGGTGATGCCGATTCACTATTCTCGGTCAGACTGAAAATGAGAACTTGCGTAACAGGAAGTTGGCAACCCAACTCGGTGGCACCAAGTGCAGTGTTGGCTGCACCGAAGTGTTAGGGTTTGGCTGAGTCTGTCTAGGGTTTGGAACTCGGTGGCACCGAGATAGGAAAGTTGGTTGCACCGTTGGCATATTTGGCTTAGGACAGACTTTGGTGGGAGAGAATGTGGATGTTTTGGTGACTGTCACTTGTGCACGTTTGAGCATATTGTTCACCATCAAAACTTTACCTCCTTTTAATACTATTGGCTTTCCTATAGACTCAAAGTGATTTCTCACAAATGTGAAATGTAGAGTCCTCTTGCTTGAAGCTTGGCCAACATATTTCCTTGCATCTTGGGGTAATTCCACAATCCTTTTGGCATTCCCATCAATGAACTTTTCTAAAATATACTTGGTGAAAGCATTAGTTCAATGACTTATATGTTGTTATTAATTACCAAAACCACCAAGGGAGCAAATGTGCTCTCATAGTAGGACGAGAGAGGAGGCCGAGATGATCTACGTCGAAAACGACTCCATTGTAGTGGAATGAGAGAGAGGAGGCCAAGAGGAGGCCAAGATGATCCACCCCGTCGACGGCGTAGCGAACTGCAGTGTGCATGGAGGCAGAGGTGTTGGGAGACGTAGTAGTAAATCAAAAAAAATCCTACGACCACCAAGATCTATCTATGGAGAAACTAGCAATGTGTAAGGGGAGAGTGCATCTTCATACCTTTGAAGATCGCAAAGCGGAAGCGTTACTAGAACGCGGTTGGTGGAGTCGTACTCGCAGCGATTCAGATCGCGGTGGAATCCGATCTAAGCACCGAACAACGGCGCCTCCGCATTCAACACACGTGCAACCCGGTGACGTCTCCTACGCCTTGATCTAGCAAGGAGGAAGGAGAAGTTGAGGGAGAGCTCCGGCAGCACGACGGAGTGGTGACAATGGAGCTGCATGGTCTCCGGTAGGGCATCGCCAAGCACTACAGAGAACGAGGAGAGGGAGGAGTAGGGTTGCATTGTGGGAGAGAGAGATGCGTGTCCCCGGCAGCCCCAAGGGCTCCTCTATTTATCGGAGGATGAGGAGGGAGGGCTACGCCCTAAGGTTCCCACCCTAGGGTGGTGTGGCAGCCCCCAGATCCCATCTGGCCGGCGGCCATAGAGGAAGAGGGGTGCGGCTGCCCTAGGGTGGGCCTTAGGGCCCATCTGCCCTAGGGTTTGTCCCCCTCCCACTTCAGCTGCGTCTTGGGCCCTTGTGGGGGGCGCACCATCCCACCTAGGGGCCAGTTCCCTCCCACTTGCGGCCCATGCAGCCCTCTGGTGCTGGTGGCCCCACTTGGTGGACCCTTCGAACCCTTCCGGTGGTCCTGGTACGTTACCAGTAATCTCCGAAACACTTCCGATGACCAAAACCTCACTTCCTATATATGAATATTGACCTCCGGACCATTCCGGAGCTCCTCGTGACGTCCGGGATCTCATCCGGGACTCCAAACAACCTTCGGTAACCACGTACACTATTTCCCTATAACCCTAGCGTCATAGAACCTTAAGTGTGTAGACCCTACGGGTTCGGGAGACACGTAGACATGACCGAGACACCTCTCCGGTCAATAACCAACAACAGGATCTAGATACCCATGGTGTCTCCCACATGCTCCACGATGATCTCATCAGATGAACCATGATGTTGGGGATTCAATGAATCCCGTATACAATTCCCTTTGTCTACCGGTATGATACTTGCCTGAGATTCGATCGTCGGTATCCCTATACCTTGTTCAATCTCGTTACCGGCAAGTCTCTTTACTCGTTACGTAACACATCTTCCCGTGGCTTACTCCTTAGTCACATTGAGATCATTATGATGATGTCTTACCGAGTGGGCCTAGAGATACCTCTCCGTCATACGAAGTGACAAATCCCAGTCTTGATTCGTGTCAATCAGATAGATACTTTCGGGGATACCCATAGCATACCTTTATAGCCACCCAGTTACGTTGTGAAGTTTGGCACACCCAAGTATTCCTATGGTATCCGGGAGTTGCACAATCTCATGGTCTAAAAAAATGATACTTGACATTAGAAAAGCTTTAGCAGACGAACTACACGATCTTGTGCTATGCTTAGGATTGGGTCTTGTCCATCACATCATTCTCCCAATGATGTGATCACGTTATCAACGACATCCAATGTCCATGGTCATGAAACCGTTACCATCTATTGATCAACGAGCTAGCCAAGTAGAGGCTCACTAGGGACATGTTGTGGTCTATGTATACACACATGCATTACAGTTTCCGGTTAATACAATTATAGCATGAACAATAGACAATTATCATGAACAAGGAAATACAATAATAAACATTTTATAATTGCCTCCAGGGCATATTTCCAAAAGTCTCCTACTTGCACTAGAGTCAATAATATAGTTACATTGCAATGAATCGAACACCCATAGAGTTCTGGTGTTGATCATGTTTTGCTCATTAGAGAGGTTTAGTCAATGGATCTGCGACATTCAGATCCGTATGTACTTTACAAATATCTATATCTCCCTCCTGAATGTAATTACGGATGGAGTTGAAGCGGCGCTTGATGTGTCTTGTATTCTTGTGAAACCTGGGTTCCTTGGCAAGGGCAATAGCTCTAGTGTTGTCAAAGAATAGAATCATCGGGCCCGACGCATTGGGAATCACTCCTAGGTTGGTGATGAACTCCTTCATCCAGACTCCTTCCTTTGCTGCTTCCCAAGCAGCTATGTAATCCTCTTCACATGTAGATGCCACCATGATGCTTTGCTTGCTGCTGCACCAACTGACTCCCCCTCCGTTCAAAATATACACGTATCCGGTTTGTGACTTCGAGTCATCCGGATCTGCGTCGAAGCTAGCATCGACGTAGCCCTTTACGACGAGTTCTTCGACACCTCCATAAACGAGAAACATGTCCTTGGTCCTTTTCAGGTACTTCAGGATATTCTTGACCGCTGTCCAATGTTCCGCTCTGGGATCACTTTGGTACCTCCCTACCATTCTTATGGCAAGGTTCACATCAGGTCTGGTACACAACATGTCATACATAATAGAGCCTATGGATGAAGCATAGGGGATGACTCTCATCTCTTCTCTATCCTTTGCCGTGGTCGAGCATTGAGTCGTACTCAATCTCACACCCTGCAACACAGGCAAGAACCCCTTCTTGGACTGATCCATATTGAACTTCTTCAATACTTTGTCAAGGTATGTGCTTTGTGAAAGACCTATGAGGCGTTTCGATCTATCTCTATAGATCTTGATGCCTAATGTGTAAGCAGCTTCTCCAAGGTCCTTCATTGAAAAACACTTATTCAAGTAGGCCTTTACACTTTCCAAGAGTTCTATATCATTTCCCATCAACAATATGTCATCCACATATAGTATGAGGAATGCTACAGAGCTCCCACTCACTTTCTTGTAAATACAGGGTTCTCCATAAACCTGTATAAATCCAAATGCTTTAATCACCTCATTAAAGCGAATGTTCCAACTCCGAGATGGTTGCACCAGCCCATAGATGGAGCGCTAGAGCTTGCATACCTTGTTAGCATCTTTAGGATCGACAAATCCTTCTGGCTACATCATATATAGTTCTTCCTTAAGGAAACCATTAAGGAATGCCATTTTGATGTCCATTTGCCAGATCTCATAATCATAAAATGCGGCAATTGCTAACATGACTTGGACAGACTTCAGCATCGCTATGGGTGAGAAAGTCTCATCGTAGTCAACTCCTTGAACTTGTCGATAACCCTTAGCGACAAGCCGAGCCTTATAGACGATCACATTACCATCTATGTTAGTCTTCTTCTTAAAGATCCATTTATTTTCTATGGCTCGCTTATCATTAGGCAACTCCACCAAAGTCCATACTTTGTTCTCAGACATGGATCCTATCTAGGATTTCATGGCTTCAAGCCATTTGTTGGAATCCGGGCCCACCATCGCTTCTTCATAGTTCGAAGATTCACCGTTGTCCAACAACATGATCTCCAGGACAGGGTTGCCGTACCACTCTGGTGTGGAACGTGTCCTAGTGGACCTTTGACGTTCAATAGTAACTTGATCTTAAGTTTTATGATCATCATCATTAGCTTCCTCTCTAGCCAGTGTAGGCTCCATAGAAACAACTTCCTGTGCCGCGCTACTCTCTGGTTCGAGTGGATGTACAATTATCTCATCAAGTTCTATTTTCCTCCCACTTACTTCTTTCGAGAGAAACTCTTTCTCTAGAAAGGATCCATTCTTGGCAACAAATACTTTGCCTTCGGATCTGAGGTAGAAGGTATACCCAATAGTTTCCTTGGGGTATCCTATGAAGACGCACTTTTCCTCTTTGGGTTCGAGCTTCTCAGGTTGAAGTTTCTTCACATAAGCATCGCATCCCCAAACTTTTAGAAACGACAGCTTAGGTTTCTTTTCAAATCATAATTCATACAGTGTCGTCTCAACGGACTTTGACGGTGCCCTATTTAAAGTGAATGCGGCAGTCTCTAATGCATATCCCCAAGATGATAGCGGTAAGTCAGTAAGAGACATCATAGATCGCACCATATCCAATAGAGTGCGATTACGACGTTCAGACACACCATTTCGCTGAGGTGTGCCAGGCGGCGTGAGTTGTGAAACAATTCCACATTTCCTTAGGTGTGTGACAAACTCGTGACTTAAATATTCTCCGCCACGATCAGATCGTAGGCACTTTATTTTCCTGTCACGTTGATTCTCTACCTCACTGTGAAATTCCTTGAACCTTTCAAAGGTTTCAGACTTGTGTTTCATTAAGTAGACATACCCATATCTTCTCAAGTCATCAGTGAGGGTGAGAACATAACGGTAGCCACCGTGAGCCTCAACGCTCATTGGACCGCATACATCGGTATGTATTATTTCCAACGAGTTAGTTGCTCACTCCATCGTTCCGGAGAACGGAGTGTTGGTCATCTTGCCCATGAGGCATGGTTCACACATGTCAAATGATTCAAAGTCAAGAGACTCCAAAAGTCCATCAGCATGGAGTTTCTTCATGCGTTTGACACCAATATGACCAAGGCGGCAGTGCCACATGTAAGTGGGACTATCGTTATCAACCTTACACTATTTGGTACTCACACTATGAACATGTGTAACATCACGTTCGAGATTCATCAAAAATAAACCATTGACATGCGGGGCATGACCATAAAACATTTCTTTGATATAAATAGAACAACCATTATTCTCAGATTTAAATGAGTAGCCATCTCGCATCAAACGAGATCCAGATATAATGTTCATGCTCAAAGTTGGTAATGAATAACAATTTTTGAGGTTTAAAACTAATCCTGAAGGTAGATGTAGAGGTAGCATGCCAACGGCGATCACATTGACCTTGGAACCATTCCCGACGCGCATTGTCACCTCGTCCTTTGCCAGTCTCCGCTTATTCCACACCTCTTGCTTGGAGTTACAAATGTGAGCAACTGCGCCGGTATCAAATACCCTTGAGCTACTACGAGCGCTGGTAAGGTACACATCAATAACAAGTATATCACATATACCTTTAACGTTGCCGGCCTTCTTATCCGCTAAGTACTTGGGGCAGTTCCGCTTCCAGTGACCGGTACCCTTGCAATAAAAGCACTCAGTCTTAGGCTTGGGTCCATTCTTGTTCTTCTTCCCGGCAACTTGCTTACCGGGCGCGGCAACAACTTTTCCGTACTTCTTGAAGTTATTCTTACCCTTGCCTTTCTTGAAACTAGTGGTCTTATTCACCATCAACACTTGATGCTCCTTTTTGATCTCGACCTCCACTGATTTCAGCATCGAGTACAACTCAGGAATGGACTTCTCCATACCCTGCATGTTGTAGTTCATCACAAAGCTCTTCTAGCTAGATGGAAGCGACTGGAGTATTCTGTCAATGACCGAGTCATCCGGGAGATTAACTCCCAGCTGAGTCAAGCGGTTGTGCAACCCAGACATTTTGAGTATGTGCTCACCGACAGAACTATTCTCCTCCATCTTACAACTAAAGAACTTGTCGGAGACGTCATATCTCTCGACCCGGGCATGAGCTTGGAAAACCAGTTTCAGCTCTTGGAACATCTCATATGCTCCGTGTTGCTCAAAACGCTTTTGGAGCCCCGGTTCTAAACTGGAAAGCATGCCGCACTCAACTAGGGAGTAATCATTGCAGCATGACTGCCAAGCGTTCGTAACGTCTTGGTCCACTAGGAAAATGGGTGGGTCACCTAGCGGTGCATCAAGGACATACAATCTCTTGGAAGCTATGAGGATGATCCTCAAGCTACGGACCCAGTCCGCATAGTTGCTTCCATCATATTTCAGCTTGGTTTTCTCTAGGAATGCGTTGAAGTTGAGGGTGACATTAGCGTTGGCCATTGGATCTACAATACAGATTGTAAATACAATTTTAGACTAAGTTCATGATAATTAAGTTCACATAATCAAATTATTAAATGAACTCCCACTTAGATAGACATCTCTCTAGTCATCCAAGTGACACACTATCCATGTCAACTAGCCCGTGTCTGATCATCACGTGAGACGGACAAGTCATCCATGGTGAATATCTCCATGTTGATCGCATCTACTATACGACTCATGTTCGACCTTTCGGTCTTCTGTGTTCCGAGGCCATGTCTCTACATGCTAGGCTCGTCAAGTCAACTAAGTGTTTCACGTGTGTAAATCTGGCTTACACCCGTTGTATGCGAACGATAGAACTTATCACACCCGATCATCACGTGGTGCTTCAAAACAACGATCCTTAGCAATGGTGCACAGTTAGGGTGAACACATTTCTTGAAATTTTATTGAGAGATCATCTTATTTACTACTGTTGTTCTAAGCAAATAAGATGTAAACATGATAAACATCACATGCAATCAATATAGTGACATGATATGGCCAATATCATCTTGCTCCTTTGATCTCCATCTTCGGGACACCATGATCATCACTGTCACCGGCACGACACCATGATATCCATCATCATGATCTCCATCATCGTTTCTTCATGAAGTTGTCTCACCAACTATTACTTCTACTACTATGGCTAACGTTTAGCAATAAAGTAAAGTAATTACATGGCGTTTATGATTTACACGTAGGTCATACAATAAAATAAGACAACTCCTATGGCTCCTGCCGGTTGCCATACTCATCGACATGCAAGTCATGAATCTTATTACAAGAACATGATCAATCTCATACATCATAATGCATCACATCACATCCTTTGGCCATATGAGATCACAAGGCATATGCTGCAAAAACTGTTGGAAATATGCAAGTGGGAGACTGTTGGAAATATGCCCTAGAGGCAATAATAAATTAGTTATTATCACATCTCCTTGTTCATGATAATCGTTTATTATCCATGCTATAATTGTATTGATCGGAGACTTAGATGCATGTGTGGATACATAGACAAAACCATGTCCCTAGTATGCCTCTAATAGACTAGCTCGTTGATCAAAGATGGTTAAGGTTTCCTAGCCATGGACATGAGATGTCATTTGATAACGGGGTCACATCATTAGGAGAATGGTGTGATGGACAAGACCCAAACTACAAACATAGCATATGATCGTGTCAGTTTATTGCTATTGTTTTCTACATGTCAAGTATATGTTCCTTTGACCATGAGATCATGCAACTCACGCACACCGGAGGACTGCCTTGTGTGTATCTAACATCGCAACATAACTGGGTGACTATAAAGGCGCATTACAGGTATCTCCGAAGGTGTCTGTTGGGTTGGCATGGATCAAGACTGGGATTTGTGTATCTCAGGGCCCACTCGCTAATACAACATCACAATAAGCCTTGCAAGCAATGTGACTAAGTGTTAGCCACGGGATCTTGTATTACGGAACGAGTAAAGAGACTTGCCAGTAACAAGGTTGAACTAGGTATATAGATACCGACGATCGAATCTCGGGCAAGTAACATACCGAAGAACAAAGGGAAACATCATACGGGATTAACTGAATCCTTGACACAGAGGTTCGACCGATAAATATCTTCGTAGAATATGTAGGAACCAATATGGGCATCCAGGTCCCGCTATTGGTTATTGACCGTAGAGGTGTCTCGGTCATGTCTACATAGTTCTCGAACCCGCAGGGTCATCACACTTAAGGTTTGGTGACGTTTCGGTAGTATAGAGTTATGCATGGTGGTGATCGAAGGTTGTTCAGAGTTCCAGATGAGATCCTGGACGTCACGAGGAGCTCCGGAATGGTCCGGAGGTACAGATTGATATATAGGAAGTCCTGTTTTGGTCGCCGGAAAAGCTTCGGGCTAATCGGTAGCATACCGGCAGTGCCGGTAGTGTACTGGGGGACCATTGGGAGGGGTATTTCGACCCAAGAGGCTATATGGGCTGTGGGAGACTAAATACCAGCCCTTTGCGTTCTGGTGGAAGTCCCACACAAGGCCCATGCGTTTGAGAAGAAAAGCCCAAAAGGAAAAAGGTGGAAAAAGGCAAAAAAAGGGCCAAATAAGGAAGGAGTCCTAATCCTACTAGGAGTGGAGGAGGAGGACTCCTCCCTCCTTGGTTTGGCCGACCCAAGGGCTGCCTATTTGGCAGCCAAGCCTCCTCCTCCTCCTCTCCTCCTATATATACTAGAGGATTTTAGGGTTTTGGCACAAGATTTTCAGCCACGTGCCACCCGTTCCTCTAGTGCATAGCTTCTCCTCTAGATCGGTTTTCTACAGTGCTTAGGCGAAGCCCTGCCGGAATAGCTCGACCACCATCGCTGCAGCACCGCCACGCTGCCAGAGAACTCTTCTACCTCTCCGCTCCCTCTTGCTAGATCAAGAAGGCGGAGATCGTCATCAAGCTGTACGTGTGCTGAACGCGAAGGTGACGTCCGTTCGGCGCTAGATCGGAAGGACCGTGATCAAGATCGCGCGACGGATCGTGATGAGTTGGCGGGACGGATCGTGATGAGATCGCGGGACGGATCGTGATGAGTTCGCGGGACGGATCGTGATTGGATCGCGGGACGGGTCGTGATGAGATCGCGGGACACTCGGCAATTTGGATCGTGAAGACGTTCGACTACACCAACCGCGTTTCTTAACGCTTCCCACTTAGCGATCTACAAGGGTATGTAAATCCACTCTCCCTCTCGTAGATGCTCATCACCATGGATAGATCTTGCGTGTGCATAGAATTTTTTTGTTTCCCATGCTGCGTTCCCCAACAGTGGCATCATGAGCTAGGTCCATGTGTAGATGAGATCTCGAGTAGAACACAAAGATTTTGTGGGCGTTGATGGTTAGATTGCTTCCTCCCTTGGTCATGTTTTGGTTCAGCGATATTGTGGGATGAAGCGGCCTGGACCAACATTACTCGTACGCTTACGAGAGACCGGTTCCATCGAATGACGTGTAACTTCGTTGCACAAAGATGGCTGGCGGGTGTCTATTTCTCCTACTTTAGTTGGATCAGATTCGACAAAGGCAGTCATTGAGAAGGTTGAAAAGCAACTAGTGTATCACCATTGTGGTTTTTGCGTAGATGAGAATTGTTCTTGCTAGATACCCGTAGCAGCCACGTAAAACATGCAACAACAATTAGAGGACGTCTAACTTGTTTTTGCAGGGTATGTTGTGATGTGATATGGCCAATTACATGATGTGATATATGTGATGTATGAGATGATCATGTGATGTATAGATTATCACGACTTGCATGTCGATGAGTACGACAACCGGCAGGAGCCATAGGGTTGTCTTTAATTATTGTATGACCTGCGTGTCAATCATTAAGCGCTATGTAATGCTTTACTTTATCGCTAAACGGTAGCGATAGTAGTACAAGCATGATGGGCGCGACAACCCCAATGGCGACACGTTGATGGAGATCATGGTGTCGTGCTGGTGACAATGAAGATCATGCCGGTGCTTTCAAGATGGAGATCAAAAGCACAAGTTCATGGCCATATCATGTCACTTATGATTTGCATGTGATGTTAATCCTTTTATGCACCTTTTTTTGCTTAGGACGACGGTAGCATTATAAGGTGATCCCTCACTTAAATTTCAAGATGAATTATGTTCTCCCCGAGTGTGCACCGTTGCGAAAGTTCGTCGTGTCGAGACACCACGTGATGATCGGGTGTGATAGACTCTACGTTCACATACAACGGGTGCAAGCCAGTGTTGCACATGCAGAACACTCGGGTTAAACTTGACGAGCCTAGCATGTACAGACATGGCCTCGGAACACAAGAGACCGAAAGGTCGAACATGAGTCATATAGTAGATATGATCAACATGATGATGTTCAGCATTCAAACCACCTCAACTCACATGATGATCGGACTTGAGTTGGTGAATTTGGATCATGTATCACTCGAATGACCGGAGGGATGTCAATTTGAGTGGGAGTTCTTAAGTAATTAATTGAACCCATTACCATGAACATAGTTAGTATTGTCTTTGCAAAATTATGTTGTAGATTACTAGCTCACGCTGTAGCTCCCTTGAATTTTTATATGTTACTAGAGAAATAGAGTTGAAAGATAATGGTAGCAATATTGCGGACTGGGTCCATGATCTGAGGATTGTCCTCATTGCTGCACAAAAGGCTTATGTCCTTAATGCACCGCTCGGTGTGCCAACCCCTCTAGCGTCATCTGTAGATGTTGTGAACATCTGACAGGCACGTTCTGATGACTACTTGATAATTTAGCACGTCATGCATTACGGCTTTGAACTGAAGCTCCGAAACGTTTTGAACATCACAGAACATATGAGATGTGCTAAGAGCTGAAATTAGGATCTCAGGTTCGTGCCCGTGTTACGAGATATGAGATCTCCAACAAGATTCTTTGCCTGCAAGTTGAAAGAGAATAGCGTAATCGTTGAGCATGTGCTCAGATTGTTTGGGTGCTACAATGGCTTGAATCGAGTGGGAGTTGATCTTCCAGATAAGATAATTATTAATATAGTTCTCCAAGTCACTGTCACTAAGCTACTAGAACTTGGTGATGAACTATAAAATGCTAGGGATAGAAATAATGATCCCTAAGCTGTTCGCGATGTTTGACACCGTGAAGGTAGAAATCAAGAAGGAGCGTCAAGTGTTGATGGTTAGTCAAACCACTAGTTTCGAGAAGGGCAAGAGCAAGGAGGGAAACTTCATGGATCGCAAGTCAGTTGCTGCTTCAGTGAAGCAACCCAAAGTTGAACCCAAACCCGAGACTAAGTGCTTCGATAACGAGGAGAGCGGTCGCTGAAGCGGAACAACCCTAGATACTTGGTAGATAAGAAGGCTGGCAACGTCGAAAGAAGTAGATTTGATATACGTTTTAATAATGTGTACCTTGCGAGTACTCCTAGTAGCACGTGGGTATTGGATACCGGTTCGATTGCTAAACGTTAGTAACTCGAAATAAAAGCTACGGAATAAACGGAGAACTAGATAAGGGTGAGGTGACGATGTGTGTTGGAAATGTTTCCAAGGTTGATGTGATCAACATCGCACGCTCTCTCTACCTTCGGGATTAGTGACAAACCTAAATAAATGTTATTTGGTGTTTTGCGTTGAGCATGAACGTGATTGGATCGTGTTTATTGCAACACGGTTATTCATTTAAGTTAGAGAATAATTGTTATTCTGTTTACATGAATAATACCTTCAATGGTCAAGCACCCAGTGACAATGGTTTGTTGAATCTTGATCGTAGTAATACACATGTTCATAACATTGATGCCAAAAGATACAAAGTTAATAATAATAGTACCACATACTTGTGGCACTGCCGCTAAAATGTCACCGTGTGAATTATGGTTTGATAGAAACCTAAGCTGTCATTTCTTAATGTTTGGGGCTACAACACTTATGTGAAAAAGGGTTTTCACCTAATGAGCTCGAACCCAAAGCGGACAAATGCATCTTCATAGAATACCCTAAATACAGTTGGGTAAATCTTCTATCTCAAATCCAAGCATAAAATGTTTGTTGCTAAAACTGGGTCCTTTCTTGAGAAAGAATTTCTCTCGAAAGAATTGAGTGGGAGGAAGATAGAACTTGATGAGGTTGTTGAACCTTTGTTCAACCAAAGAGTAGTGCTGTGCAGGAAGTTGTTTTCTGTGGAGCCTACGTTAGTTGAAAAGGAAGTTAATGATGATGATCATGAAGCTTCGGATCAAGTTACTATCGAACCTCGTAGGTCGACAAGGATGTGTACTGCTCATGAGAGGTACGACAACCCTGTCTTGGAGGTCATGTTGTTGGACAATGATGAACCTACGAGTTGTGGAGAAGCAATGATGGGACCGGATTCCGACAAATGGTTAGAGGCCATAAAATCCGAGAAAGGATCCATGTATAAAAACCAAGTATAGACTTTGGTAGACTTGCTCGTTGGACGGCAGGTCATCGAGTACAAATGGACCTTTAAGATGAAGACACACACTAATGGAGAATGTCACCATTTATAAAGCTCGACTTGTCGCAAAGAAGTTTCGGCAAGTTCAAGGAGTTGACTGCCATGAGACTTTCTCGCTCGTAGCGATGCTAAAGTCTGTTGGAATTATGTTAGCAGTTGCTGCATTTTTCTATTATGAAATCTGGCAGATGGATGTCAAAACATCGTTTCCTTCCTCGAGGAAAGGTTGTATGAGATACAACCAGAAGGTTTTGTCAGTCCTAAGGATGCTAAAAGGTGTGCAAGCTTCAGTGATCCTTCTATGAACTGAAGCAAGCATCTCGGAGTTGGAATATACACTTTCATGAGGTGATCAAAGTTTTTGAGTCTATACAAAGTTTATGAGAAACTTGTATTTACAATAAATAGAGTGGGAGCACTATAGAGTTTCTAGTAAGCATATGTGGTTGACATATTGTTGATCGGAAATGATGTAGAACTTCTGGAAAGCATAAACGGTTGTTTGAAAAGGGGTTTTTCAAAGGAAGACCTAGATAAAGCTACCTAATTGTTGAGCATCAAGATCTATAGAGATAGATCAAGAAGCTTGATAAGACTTTTCAATAAGTACATACCTTGACAAAGTTTTTGAAAGAATTCAAAATGGATCAGTCAGAGAAAGACTTCTCGCCTGATTTGTAAGGTGTGAAGTTGAGTAAGACTCAATACCCAGTGACTGCAGAATATAGAGAAAAGATGAGTGTCATCCCCTATGCTTAAGCCATAGGCTCTATCATGTATGCAATGCTGTGCACAAGAACCGATGTCAGCCTTGCCATAAGTATGGCCGAAAGGTTTCAAAGTGATCCTGGAATGGAGCACTGGACAACGGTCAAGATTATCCTTAGTAACTAAAAGACTAAGGAGATGTTTCTCTATTATGGAGGTGATAAAGAGTTCACCGTAAAGAGTTACGTCGATGCAAGCTTTAACACCAATCCGGATGACTCGTAGTAGCAATCTGGATACGTATAGTGGAGCAACCATTTGGAATAGTACCACATGGAGTGTGGTAGCAGTGTTTACGGTTTGACATAGAAATTTGCAAAGTACACACGGATCTGAATGTCACAGACCCGTTGACTATAGGACCTCTCCCACATGCAAAGCATGATCAAGCCCCAAAACTCATTAGGTGTTAGATTCATAACAAATGCGAATCACATGGTGATGTGAACTAGATTATTGACTCTCGTGCAAGTGGGAGACTGTTGGAAATATGCCCTAGAGGCAATAATTAATTAGTTATTATCATATTTCCTTGTTCATGATAATCGTTTATTATCCATCCTATAATTGTATTGATCGGAGACTTAGATGCATGTGTGGATATATAGACAAAACCATGTCCCTAGTATGCCTCTAATAGATTAGCTCGTTGATCAAAGATGGTTAAGGTTTCCTAGCCATGGACATGAGATGTCATTTGATAACGGGATCACATCATTAGGAGAATGGTGTGATGGACAAGACCCAAACTACAAACGTAGCATATGATCGTGTTAGTTTATTGCTACTGTTTTCTACATGTCAAGTATATGTTCCTTTGACCATGAGATCATGCAACTCACGGACACCGGAGAAGTGCCTTGTGTGTATCTAACGTCGCAACATAACTGGATGACTATAAAGGTGCATTACAGGTATCTCCAAAGGTGTCTGTTGGGTTGGCATGGATCAAGACTGAGATTTGTTACTCCGTGTGACGGACAGGTATCTCAGGGCCCACTCGCTAATACAACATCACAATAAGCCTTGCAAGCAATGTGACTAAGTGTTAGCCACGGGATCTTGTATTACGGAACGAGTAAAGAGACTTGCCGGTAACAAGGTTGAACTAGGTATATAGATACCGACGATCGAATCTCGGGCAAGTAACATACCGAAGAACAAAGGGAAACATCATACGGGATTAACTGAATCCTTGACACAGAGGTTCGACCGATAAATATCTTCGTAGAATATGTAGGAACCAATATGGGCATCCAGGTCCCGCTATTGGTTATTGACCGTAGAGGTGTCTCGGTCATGTCTACATAGTTCTCGAACCCGCAGGGTCATCACACTTAAGGTTTGGTGACGTTTCGGTAGTATAGAGTTATGCATGGTGGTGATCGAAGGTTGTTCAGAGTTCCAGATGAGATCCTGGACGTCACGAGGAGCTCCGGAATGGTCCGGAGGTACAGATTGATATATAGGAAGTCCTGTTTTGGTCGCCGGAAAAGCTTCGGGCTAATCGGTAGCGTACCGGCAGTGCCGGTAGTGTACTGGGGGACCATTGGGAGGGGTATTTCGACCCAAGAGGCTATATGGGCTGTGGGAGACTAAATACCAGCCCTTTGCGTTCTGGTGGAAGTCCCACACAAGGCCCATGCGTTTGAGAAGAAAAGCCCAAAGGGAAAAAGGTGGAAAAAGGCAAAAAAAGGGCCAAATAAGGAAGGAGTCCTAATCCTACTAGGAGTGGAGGAGGAGGACTCCTCCCTCCTTGGTTTGGCCGACCCAAGGGCTGCCTATTTGGCAGCCAAGCCTCCTCCTCCTCCTCTCCTCCTATATATACTAGAGGATTTTAGGGTTTTGGCACAAGATTTTCAGCCACGTGCCACCCGTTCCTCTAGTGCATAGCTTCTCCTCTAGATCGGTTTTCTACAATGCTTAGGCGAAGCCCTGCCGGAATAGCTCCACCACCATCGCCGCAGCGCCGTCACGCTGCCGGAGAACTCTTCTACCTCTCTGCTCCCTCTTGCTGGATCAAGAAGGCGGAGATCATCATCAAGCTGTACATGTGCTGAACGCGGAGGTGTCGTCCGTTCGGCGCTAGATCGGAAGGACCGTGATCAAGATCGCGAGACGGATCGTGATGAGTTCGCGAGACGGATCGTGATGAGTTCGCGGGACGGATCATGATGAGATGGCGGGACGGATCGTGATGAGTTCGCGGGACGGATCGTGATTGGATCGCGGGACGGATCGTGATGAGATCGCGGGACACTCGGCGATTTGGATCGCGAAGACGTTCGACTACACCAACCGCATTTCTTAACGCTTCCCGCTAAGCGATCTATAAGGGTGTGTAGATCCACTCTCCCTCTCGTAGATGCTCATCACCATGGATAGATCTTGCGTCTGCGTAGAATTTTTTTGTTTCCCATGTTGCGTTCCCCAACAAAAACAAGTTAGACGTCCTCTAATTTGTAGTTTCAAGTTTTTACGTGGCTGCTATAGGTTTCTAGCAAGAACATTTCTTACCTACTCCAAAACCACAACGTAATATGCCAATTTCTATTTACCCTTCATAAGGACCCTTTTCATCGAATCCAATCCGACTAAGGTGGGAGAGACAGACACCCGCTAGCCACCTTATGCAACAAGTGCATGTCAGGCGGTGGAACCGGTCTCATGTAAGCGTACGTGTAAAGTTGGTCCGGGACGCTTCATCCCACAATACCGTCGAATCGAGATAAGACTAGTAACAGCAAGCAAATTAACAAGATCGACGCCCACAACAACTTGTGTTCTACTCGTGCATAGATTCTACGCATAGACCTAGCTCATGATGCCACTATTGGGAGACGTAGTAGTAAATCAAAAAAAATCCTACGACCACCAAGATCTATCTATGGAGCAACCAGCAACGAGCAAGGGGAGTGCGTCTTCATACCTTTGAAGATCGCAAAGCGGAAGCGTTACTAGAACGCAGTTGGTGGAGTCATACTCGCAACAACAAAGCGGAATGCGTGTCCTCGGCAGCCCCAAGGGCTCCTCTATTTATAGGAGGAGGAGGAGGAAGGGCTGCGCCCTAGGGTTCCCACCCTAGGGTGGTGCGGCAGCCCGCAGATCCCATTTGGCCGGCGGCCACAGAGGGAGAGGGGTGCAGCTGCCCTAGGGTGGGCCTTAGGGTCCATCTGCCCTAGGGTTTGCCCCCCTCCCACTTCAGCTGCGCCTTGGGCCCTTGTGGGGGCGCACCAACCCACCTAGGGGCCGGTTCCCTCCCACTTGCGGCCCATGTAGCCCTCTGGTGCTGGTGGCCCCACTTGGTGGACCCCCGGAACCCTTCCGGTGGTCCCGGTACGTTACCGGTAATCCCCAAAACACTTCCGGTGACCAAGGCCTCACTTCCTATATATGATATTTACCTTCGGACCATTCCGGACCTCCTCGTGACATCCGGGATCTCATCTGGGACTCCGAACAACCTTCGGTAACCACATACACTATTTCCCTATAACCCTAGCGTCATCGAACCTTAAGTGTGTAGACCCTACGGGTTCGGGAGACACGTAGACATGACCGAGACACCTCTCCGGTCAATAACCAACAACAGAATCTGGATACCCATGTTGGCTCCCACATGCTCCACGATGATCTCATCGGATGAACCACGATGTGGGGGATTCAATCAATCCCGTATACAATTCCCTTTGTCTACCCGTATGATACTTGCCCGAGATTCGATCGTCGGTATCCCTATACCTTGTTCAATCTCGTTATCGGCAAGTCTATTTACTCATTTCGTAACACATCATCCCGTGGCTAACTCCTTAGTCACATTGAGCTCATTATGATGATGTCTTACCGATTGGGCCCAGAGATACCTCTCCGTCATACGGAGTGACAAATCCCAGTCTCGATTCGTGCCAACCCAACAGATACTTTCGGGGATACCCGTAGCATACCTTTATAGCCACCCAGTTACGTTGTGACGTTTGGCACACCCAAAGTATTCCTACGGTATCCGGGAGTTGCACAATCTCATGGTCTAAGGAAACGATACTTGACATTAAAAAAGCTTTAGCAGACGAACTACATGATCTTGTGCTATGCTTAGGATTGGGTCTTGTCCATCACATCATTCTCTCAATGATGTGATCCCGTTATCAACGACATTCAATGTCCATGGTCATGAAACCGTGACCATCTATTGATCAACGAGCTAGCCAACTAGAGGCTCACTAGGGACATGTTGTGGTCTATGTACTCACACATGCATTACGGTTTCCGATTAATACAATTATAGCATGAACGATAGACAATTATCATGAACAAGGAAATACAATAATGACCATTTTATTATTGCCTCTAGGGCATATTTTCAACAAGAGGACACAAGAAAGCAGTGTACGCGCCATTGCAGCGCCAGTGCAGTAGGAGAACGACAGAGAGTATGCCTAGATGAGCGATGCCGGAAACGACTCTAGTGTAGTACATTGCGGACAAGGAGATCAAGGGAAAGGGCGTCGGCGTCGAGAGGGACGAATAGGAGGGCTCTGAGCAGAGGACGGAGGAGCTCGACATGGCGGCGTGAGTGCACTAGGCCTGCTATTGCAGGAGAGATGAAGCTACAATCGTCGAAACCAAAAACTTACAACACGAATGTTGTGCGGAACTGCGAGATTAGGCCGGCGGTCAAAGGAAATTTCAAAAGATCGATCGTGCGCGGCGAATCTGACAAAATTCATCCAAAATAGCTCCAAACGGGAACACGAAATAAAGAACTTTCGGTCGACGAAACTACGAACCGATCGCCTGAATGGAACCGTAGCATCGAGGTGCATCTTTTTCGTGTATAGCTTACCTCGAATCGAAGCACCGTTGTGTAGATCACAGGGACAAGGAAGAGAGGAGATTAGAGAGAAGCTTATTGAAGGTTGAAGAAGACCTCACTTAATCATTTAGCATCCCTTCCATCTCCACTCGTACAAGGACCAGCTCGTTTGCGCTCGCTTCGGTCTGACTCTTTGCGCTCGTTTCGGCCTGACTCACAAGAAACTGCCGACCTAAACGTTTGTAACGAGCCAGGCTCACTATCGTAGAGAATAAACATAGCGCATGACGCGTCGCGCTGACCTCGACTCGTGGCAGCTCTGAGTTAGGAGAGGAAGGGAAGGTTGAGATGTCGCCGGAATAAAATACCGGTCGCCCAGCGTACGCACGCATACACGGTCGCTCGCCTCGCCTTGCCTGTTGGGGGCAATGATGGGCAGGCGCAAAGCCCACCGGCCGACACGAGCGACAGCGACCCCTCCGCCGACGACGCCTCCATGCCGCATCGACCGCCGTCGGACCGGGTCGCGATCCACGTACGCCCCGACCTTCCATCGCGCTAACCGGACTCGTGTACGACTGCCGGCAGTACACATGCATGTTTCTACGGTCCTGTAGAGTTATCCAAACCAGCTACGTACGTCTGTGTTGTAAGTTGTAACAGTACCGTATGTATATATACCTGAGTATAATACGAGGCCCGCTGTTTTCGCGTGTACACAGGCGAAAGTAAAGAAGCGGTGCTGTACTACGACGCCCACGAAATGCATCACATACTACTAATGAGACTACTAAAAAACGTTTGGCATGGAAAAAGAATGAAGGAAAAGAAACGGGTCATGCCGGAATGCTTTAGGTAGACGTTTCTTATCTCATGCTAATCCAACTGGTTTCCGGCGAATCTTATTCTAGTTAGTTTGTCACATCCTCGGAATTAAGAATTGGATGATGACACCTGCTGCTGCTGTGGCGCTCGGAGGACAATTGTAGATGCAACCTTCAGGTTGTTTCCATTCGCCTCAAACTGCATGCTGGCAAGAGGAAACCAAAAAATTCAGAGAGATATTGCTTTGCATGAAAAAGCTGGAGGCATTGAGGATACATTTACTTATTATCCTGAATAACTCAGCATTAGGCTTTTTTATCCCAATATAATATAGCCAACAATAGGCTATAAAGGGTTGCTATGTCATCTACAGTTAACCAAATAGCTGGCGTGTACAATACTCCAATAAGTTTAAAATGTATACTATTTTATTAGTAGTTAACCCATGTTACAATCTTAAAAAGCATCTTAGAGCTCGTGTTGTAGTTGGTTATTAACCATGAGCCCATTGCTCTTCTCTCTCCGCTTTTTTCTTTTCCAACTAAGCAAAGATATACTATTATAGTTTTTGTAGATCACCTTATTGTACTTGTTCTAAATTGAAGATAATTCGAATTAATTGAAGTAGTAGAATGACTACATTATAATCATCTTTTGAAGTTTATTTATTATCCTAAGTAATTCCTTTTTCTGGTCAGACAAAACCAGTATGGATTGGTTAACCAGAATGTCACAAAGATACTACTTAGAAGAAAAATCTAGAGACATTGGTGATAATTTTTCCCTAAATAATTCAATTTAGACTTTTCTTTGACTGTAAATCTTATTAATTAATGTAGAATAGTTGTATATTCTTCTTCTTCTTAAAAAAATGAGAGCTTCCTCTACGGTTTCTACATAACAAAAACCATTTGTCTTTGCCTTACAACCGTCCCCTACGGGCACACACATGGACGATGCACGACTCCAGCCAAGATCTCACATGCTATTCCTGTGAGCCCGGCAAGATCGTAAAAGTAAGACGCCTAGACGCCAACATTATAGACAAAGAAGACCTACTTTTTTCTGGGTGAGCCACATATCGACACATCTAGAAAAAAAGGGCACAAAATAAGAGGTTTGAACACACATCATGGAGGCAAACTAACACATAAAAGGAGCATTGCAAAAGGAAAACGAACACCCGGACTGAAACTAGGGGAACTTTATTATCAAGTTCAAGGGCACACAACCTCTTCACCCAGCAGTGATTCAGTGTCTTGTCCTCCATCCCATTAGAGCTTTAAAGACTGAGCCATTCAACCTTTTTACGCCCTCCGTCATTGGCCTTCAACTTCTTGGGTTTAACTGTAAAATAATATAATCAGGTAGCAACTTTATTATGAAGTTCACGGGAACACAAGGATCAGAGACCTTGTGATTGTTAAAAATAACACCATTCTCAGCTTCCGCATTGTCCAATAAATGGCAAATACCCCTAACAGTCACAAGTTTCTTTTCTTGTGTGTCGAATCTAGGAAGCAATTCGTTAAATAGATCAGCTATATTATTGGGTATATTACTCAAGCCAAATGCACATTAAACTATATTCCACAACATTCTAGCAAAAGAACACCGCAGAAAAAAGTGATCTATGCTTTCATCATGCATACAAAAAGGACATTTCTTCTCTACAAGCTAGCCTCTTCTTGAAAGATTATCCCTAGTGAGGATATTGTTCAGCATTAATCATACAAAAACTTTGACCCTAGGAGACATTTTTGTTTTCCACATATAGTTATGTGGGTATCTCACCCCATTTTCAACCGCGTATCTATAATAAGTTTTAACAATGTACATCCCATTTTTATTCGAGGTCCACTTAATGACATCCCTGTGACCAGTCAACTCAAACTGAGAACAACATTCTTTTATATGAGTCCATAAGTCAAGGGAGTCACCATATGAAGTTTTCCTAAAAAGGGCATAATCAAGTCCTTTATCAAACATATGTCTCACTGATTTGTATTTATCAAAGCCTAAGTTGTATAGTTTGGGGAAATTCTCTTTGAGAGCTTTATCCCCAATCCACCAATCTTTCCAAAACCTTACATTCACACTCCTTCCTACCACAAATCTGCAAAGAGATATGAAATGCTCTCGATGTCTTGGATGTTCAGACCAAAACTGACAGTCTCCTTGTCTATGTTTGATTTCTGCAAAATCTTTGTTTTTGTTATATTTGTTCACGAGCACTTTCTGACACATGCCTTCAGTGCTATAAATTTTCTGTTGGGAGACGTAGTAGTAAATCAAAAAAATTCTACGTGTCACTAAAATCTATCTATGAAGAAACCAGCAACGAGCAAAGGGGAAGTGCATCTTCATACCTTTGAAGATCGCAAAGCGGAAGCGTTACTAGAACGCGGTTGGTGGAGTCGTACTCGCAGTGATTCAGATCACAGTGGATTCCGATCTAAGCGCCGAACAACGACGCCTCCACGTTCAACACACGTGCAGCCCGGTGACGTCTCCTACGCCTTGATCCAGCAAGGAGGAAGGAGAGGTTGAGGGATAGCTCTAGCAACACGACGGCGTGGTGACGGTGGAGCTGCGTGGTACTCCGGCAGGGCTTCGCCAAGCACTACGGAGGACGAGGAGGACGAGGGGTAGGGCTGCGCCGAGAGGGAGAGAGAGTTCTGTGTTGCAGTCCCCCAAAACCCCACATATATATAGGGGGGAGGAGGGGGTGCGCAGCCCCTAGGGTTCTCAACCCTAGGGCCGGCGGCCAGCCCTAGATGGACTTGGGGCGGCGGCCAGAGAGGAAGAGGGAGGGGCGGCGTCCTAGGTGGGCCTAAGGCCCATCTGTGCTAGGGTTTGCCCCCCTCCCACCTAGTGCTACACCTTGGCCCTGGTGGGAGGCGCACCAGCACACCTAGGGGCTGGTTCCCTCCCACCTGCGGCCCATGCAGCCCTCTGGTGCCGGTGGCCCCACACGGTGGACCCCCGGAACCCTTCCGATGGTCCCAATACGTTACCGGTGATGCCCGAAACACTTTCGGTGACCAAAACCTCACTTCCTATATATGAATCTTCACCTCCGGACCCTTCTGGAACTCCTCGTGATGTACGGGATCTCATTCGGGACTCCGAACAACCTTCGGTAACCACGTATACAATTTCCCTATAACCCTAGCGTCATCGAACCTTAAGTGTGTAGACCCTATGGGTTCAGGAGGCATGTAGACATGACCGAGACACCTCTTCGGTCAATAACTAACAGCGGGATCTGGATACCCATGTTGGCTCCCACATGCTCCACGATGATCTCATCGGATGAACCACGATGTCAGAGATTCAATCAATCCCGTATACAATTCCCTTTGTCTACCGGTATGATACTTGCCCGAGATTCGATCGTCGGTATCCCTAAACCTTGTTCAATCTCGTTACCGGCAAGTCTATTTACTCGTTTCGTAACACATCATCCCGTGGCTAACTCCTTAGCCACATTGAGCTCATTATGATGATGTCTTACCGAGTGGGCCCAGAGATACCTCTCCGTCATACGAAGTGACAAATCCCAGTCTCGATTCGTGCCAACCCAACAGATACTTTCAGAGATACCCGTAGCATACCTTTATAGCCACCTAGTTACGTTGTGACATTTGGCACACCCAAAGTATTCCTACGGTATTCGGGAGTTGCACAATCTCATGGTCTAAGGAAACGATACTTGACATTAAAAAAGCTTTAGGAGAGGAACTACACGATCTTGTGCTATGCTTAGGATTGGGTCTTGTCCATCACATCATTCTCTCAATGATGTGATCCCGTTATCAACGACATCCAATGTCCATGGTCATGAAACCGTGACCATCTATTGATCAACGAGCTAGCCAACTAGCGGCTCACTAGGGACATGTTGTGGTCTATGTATTCACACATGCATTACGGTTTCCGGCTAATACAATTATAGCATGAACAATAGACAATTATCATGAACAAGGAAATACAATAATAACCATTTTATTATTTCCTTTAGGGTATATTTCCAACATTTTCCACCACTACTTACATAACAAAGCTTTATTCATGTGTCTAAGATTTTGGATTCCAAGTCCTCCCATATCTTTTGGTCTACACACCTCACACCCTTTCACCATGTGATATTTTTTTCTTATGTTCCTATTATTTCCATAGGAGTCTAGCCGTGAAGAAGTCCATCCTCTTATTGATCCCAATGGGAAGTCCATAAAAAGACATCTATAGAGGACTGTATAAGAGTCACTCTACCACCACTAGCTACCAGCCTTCCCTACCAAGTGCTACATTTTTCCCATCCTATCCTCAGAGGGCTTCCGATGTTTATTTCTGATTTTTTTCTTAACAATGGGCAATCCTAGGTACTTAATATGTAGGGATCCCACTAGATAGGTAAATATTCGAGCAAAGTTCTCAGCCTTATTCACATCATCCCCAAATAAAAACATTTCACTTTTATGAAAGTTGGTTGTTAAATCCGACATCTGTTAAAAAAGATAGAGTATAAATTCAAATTGTGTGCATTATTGTAATCAACTTGTATTAAAAAGTGTATCATCGGCATAGTGTAAAATGTTAATTCCATTTTAGCATATTCCTCTAGAACCCCTTTAACCAACCCACTTTCTCTGGCCTTGTCCAATGGCATGGCCAAATCATCAGCAGCCAGATCATAGATCATGGGTGAAAGTGAGTCCCCTTGTCTCATACCCTTGTGAGTAGGAAAATAGGGACCCAAATTATCATTAACTTTTCAGTTTGCCCCCTATAGTATGCATGATCCAATCAGTCCACTTATTAGGGAAACCTTTTATTCTTAGCATTTGCAGAACAAAATGCCATTTAATTTTTTCATAAGCTTTCTCAAAATCCACTTTGAACAATGGAGCATTTTGTTGTGGTGTACACTGTTCATAGCTTCATGTAGGGACAAAACCCCTTCCATGATATATCTACCTTTAATGAAGGCAGTTTGTATCGGGGAAACTACTTTCCCAACCACCCCATTTAGTATATTTATCAATACTTTGGTAAAATAAATAAAGATCACAACAAACATATAGGTCTAAACATATGTATTCGGTCTGCATCTTTAGTTTTAGGAACCAAAGTAACATGGTTTTCATCAATAGAGAATCTAGTTGTTAACTTGCTGGATCCTCTCTATGTATAGTCTTGGGATCTTCAATATCAAGTGTAATAGTGGATCGATCTAGGTGTCCAAACATATTCTTGTAATAAATTTTAATTAATTCAATGATATCTTTACCCCCCTCAATTATTCCTTCCTCTTGTTCAAGGCAGGTAATTTTATTCTTACTCCTTCTCCCACTGGCATTTGCATGGAAGAATTCCATCTCCTTCCAAAGTTCATCAATTTTAGCTCTTTGTTTCCATTTTGCTTCTTCTTGTTTGAGCAATCTATCCAACTAAGCTTTATATTTGTTCTTGACTATCTTTAGCTCTAAGCCCATAATTTTCACAGTATTCATCAATTGCATCCAATTTTCCCAAAATGTGTTTTTTCAGGTCTCTATACCAAGCATTCATGTTCCTATTCCATACTTTTAGGCGAGCTCTAAGGATTCTACTATTTTCTGCCATCTCTCAATGTTAGATCCGGTTATATTCTAAATAGTTGTATATTCTAATCATTGTGCATTGTAGTGATCAATGTGCACTCCAGTAATCATTGTTCACTCAAATGAGCTAGTGAAATCTGCAAATAGTTTGAACTAGAAGCTAAAATTTGACATTTGAATTCAACTCCACCTAAAAAATCCTAGGATTTCGTTTTAAGAGTTGGATTGACACGACAATAAAAAGGCACTCTAGTCACAAAGGTTGTATAATGAGGCACCTCCAATCGTTCATGTTAACTGTTGAAATGAAAGTGGCATTGTTTGGATGTTGCTCTGCACGGTGCTACGAGGAGAGGGTTTGATTGCAAATGTGCACAAACAAATGTTGGGGAACGTTGCAAGGGAAACACAAATTTTCCTATGCACACGCAAGATCTATCCATGGTGATGATCATCTACGAGGGGGAGAGTGGATCTACATACCCTTGTAGATCGCTAAGCGGGAAATGTTAAGAAACACGGTTGATGTAGTCGAACATCTTCGCGATCCAAATCGCCGAGCGTCCCGCGATCCAATCACGATCTGTCCCGATCTAGCGCCGAACGGACGGCACCTCCGCGTTCAGCACACGTACAGCTTGATGACGATCTCTGCCTTCTTGATCCAGCAAGAGGGATTATAGAGGTAGATGAGTTCTCCGGCAGCGCGATGGCTTGGCGGCGATGGTGGTGGAACTATTCTAGCTGGGCTTCGCCTAAGCACCACTGAAACGATCTAGAGGAGAAACTACGATCTAGAGGAGAGGGTAGCACATGTCTGATGTTTGTTGTGAAAAACCCTCAATACCTCTAGTATATATAGGAGGAGGGAGGGAGGAGACTTGGCCCCCAAGGGGCCAACCCTTGGTTCGTCCGAAGTGGGGAGAAGAGGAGTCCTCCTCCAATCCTAGTAGGATAGGACTCCTTCTCTCCCACTTGGAAACCTCCTTTCCACCTTGGGTTTTTCCTCCCGGCCACATGGGCCTCTTGTAGGGCTTCGTACAGACCACTAAGGGCTGGTATACCTTCTCCCATAGCCCATGTAGCCTCTTGGGTCGAAACACCCCTCCCGATGGTCCCCCGGTACCCTCCCGGCACTCCTGGTACACTACCGATGAGCCTGAAACTTTTCTGGTGACCAAAACATGACTTCCTATATATCAATCTTTACCTCCAGACCATTTCGGAGCTCCACGTGACGTGCGGGATCTCATCTGGGACTCCAAACAACCTTCTCTCACCACCATACATAACTCTATACTACCAAAACGTCACCGAACCTTAAGTGTGCAAACCCTGCGGGTTCGAGAACTATGTAGACATGACCGAGACACTTCTACGGTCAATAACCAATGGTGGTACTTGGATGCCCATATTGATAACTTTAAGAAACATCAACTTTGGCTTCTTGCCAAACCACAGTTCATATGGCGTCATCTCAACGGATTTCGATGGTGCCCTATTTAAAGTGAATGCAGTTGTCTCTAATGCACAACCCCAATATGATAGTGGCAAATCGGCAAGAGACATCATAGAACGCACCATATCCAATAAGGTTCGATTACGACGTTCGGACACACCATTACGATGTGGTGTTCCAAACGGTGTAAATTGTGAAACAATTCCACATTGTCTTAAGTGACTGCCAAACTCATAACTCAGATATTCACCTCCTCGACCAGATCGTAGGAATTTAATCTTCTTGTTATGATGATTCTCAACTTCACTCTGAAATTGCTTGAACTTTTCAAACGTTTCAGACTTGTGTTTCATTAAGTAAATATACCCATATCTACTTAAGTCACCAGTGAAGGTGAGAAAATAACGATATCCACCGCGCGCCTCAATGCTCATCAGACTGCACACATCAGTATGTATGATTTCCAACAAGTCACTGCCTGTTCCATTCTTCCCGAGAACGGCGTTTTAGTCATCTTGCCCATGAGGTATGGTTCACATGTGTCAAGTGATTCAAAATCAAGTGACTCCAAAAGTTCATCAGCATGGAGCTTCTTCATGCGCTTTACACCAATATGACCTAAACGGCAGTGCCACAAGAAAGTGGTACTATCATTATCAACTCTACATTTTTTGGCATCAATGTTATGAACATGTGTATCATCACTATCGAGATTCAATATGAATAAACCCCTCACATTGGGTGCATGACCATAAAAGATATTACTCATATAAATAGAACAATCATTACTCCCTGATTTAAATGTGTAACCGTCTCGCAATAAACAAGATCCAAATATAATGTTCATGCTTAACACAGTCACTAAATAACAATTATTCAGGTTCATCACTAATATCGATGGTAATCGAAGAGCGAGCGTGCCGACGACGATCACATCAACCTTGGAACCATTTCCCACGTGTATCGTCGCTTCGTTCTTTGCCAGCCTTCGTCTATTCTGTAGTTCCTATTTTGAGTTGCAAATGTGAGCAACTGAACCGGTATCAAATACCCAGGCACTACAACGAGAGTTGGTAAGATACACATCAATAACATATGTATCATATATACCTTGTTTGTTGTTGGACACCCTCTTGTCGACCAGATACTTGGGGCAGTTCTGCTTCTAGTGATCAACTCCCTTGCAATGAAAGCACCCAGTTTCTGGCTTGGGTCCAACCTTGAGTTTCTTCATGAGAGGGGCAACTGCTTTGCCACTCTTCTTGGAGTTACCCTTCTTGCCCTTGCCATTATTCTTGAAACTAGTGGTTTTATTGACCATCAACACTTGATGCTCCTTCTGAGTCTCAGACTCAGTGACTTTTAACATCGCAAACAGCTCGGCGACTGACTTGTTCATCCTGTGCATGTTATAGTTCAACATGAAGCTCCTGTAGCTAGGCGGCAACGATTGAAGAACTCTGTCAGTGATCGCCTCTGCCGGAAGGGGCATCCCCAATTCAGCCAGACGGGTGGAATACCCAGACATTTTGAGTATGTGTTCATTGACAGACCCATTCTTCTCCATTTTGCAAGCATAGAATTTATCGGAGGTTTCATACCTCTCGATCCAGGCATTCTTCTGAAAGATAAACTTCAACTCCTGGAACATAACATATGCTCCATGACGTTTAAAACGTCTTTGACGTCACGGTTCTAAGCCATACAACATTGCGCATTGAACCATTGAGTAATCATCAGAACGTGCGTGCCAGGCGTTCACAACGTCTGCAGACTCAACTGGAGCGGGATCACCAAGCGGTGCATCAAGGACATAAGCCTTCTGGGAATCCGTGAGGATAATCCTCAGATTATGGGCCCAGTCCACAAAGTTACTTCCATCATCTTTCAACTTAGCTTTCTCTAGGAACGCATTAAAATTCAGGGGTGCTACTGCGCGAGCCATTAATCTACAACATAAATATGCAAAGGTTACTAAGACTATTGTTCAAGATAACGAGTTTAGTTAATCAAATTACTAAAGATCCCACTCAAATTGAAATCCCTCAGGTCATGTGAGTGATACATGATCCAAATTCACCAACTCAAGTCCGATCATCACGTGAGTTGAGGTGGTTTCAATGGTGAACATCATCATGTTGATCATATCTACTATATGACTCATGTTCGACCTTTCGGTCTCTTGTGTTCTGAGGCCATATTTGTACATGCTAGGCTTGTTAAGTTTAACCTGAGTGTTCCACACGTGCAACACTGGCTTGCACCCGTTGTATGTGAACGTAGAGTCTATCACACCCGATCATCACGTGATGTCTCGACACGATGAACTTTCGCAACGGTGCACACTCGGGGAGAACACAATTCATCTTGAAATTTAAGTGAGGGATCACCTTATAATGCTACCATCGTCCTAAGCAAAACAAGGTGCATAAAAATATTAACATCACATGCAAATCATAAGTGACATGATATGGCCATGAACTTGTGCTTTTGATCTCCATCTTCAAAGCACCGGCATGATCTCCATCGTCCCCGGAATGACACCATGATCTCCATCAACGTGTCGTCATCGGGGTTGTCGCGCCGACTGTTGCTTCCATGACTATTGCTAACTCATAGCGATAAAGTAAAGCAAAACGACGAAAATAATTAAAGACAACCCTATGGCTCCTGCCGGTTGCCGTACTCATCGACATGCAAGTCATGATATTCTATACAAAACATGATCATCTCATATATCACATACATCTCATCATGTAATTGGCCATATCACATCACAACATACCCTGCAAAAACAAGTTAGACGTCCTTCGATTGTTGTTGCAAGTTTTACGTGGCTGCTATGGGTATCTAGCAAGAACAATTCTCACCTACGCAAAAACCACAACGGTGATACATAAATTGCTATTCAACCTTCTCAAGGACCGCCTTTGTCAAATCCGATCAAACTAGAGTAGGAGATACAAACACCCGCCAGCCATCTTTGTGCAACGAAGTTAAATGTCAGTCAATGGAACCGGTCTTTCGTAAGCGTACGAGTAAGGTTGGTCCGGGACGCTTCATCCCACAATACCGCTGAACCAAAACATGACTAAGGGAGGAAGCAATCTAAGCAGCAACGCCCACAAACTCCTTTGTGTTCTACTCGTGATGTCATCTACACATAGACCTAGCTCATGATGCCACTGTTGGGGAACGTTGCAAGGGAAACAAAAAATTCCTACGCACACGCAAGATCTATCCATGATGATGATCATCTACGAGGGGGGAGAGTGGATCTACATACCCTTGTAGATCACTAAGCGGGAAGCGTTAAGAAACGCGGTTGATGTAGTCGAACTTCTTCGTGATCCAAATCGCCGAGCATCCCACGATCCATTCACGATCCGTCCGGATCTAGCACCGAACGGACAACACCTCCACGTTTACCACACGTACAACTTGATGACGATCTCCGCCTTGTTGATCCAGCAAGAGGGAGCGGAGATGTAGATGAGTTCTCTAGCAGCACGACGACGTGGCAGCGATGGTGGTGGAACTATTCTAGAAGGGCTTCGCCTAAGCACCATTGAAACGATCTAGAGGAGAAACTATGATCTAGATGAGACGGTAGCATGTGGCTGATTTCTGTTGTCAAAAACCCCCAATACCTCTAGTATATATAGGAGAGGGATGGAGGAGACTTGGCCCCCAAGAGGCCAACCCTTGGTTCGGCCGAAGTGGGGAGAGGAGGGGTCCTCCTCCAATCCTAGTAGGATTAGGACTCCTCTCCCATTTGGAAACCTCCTTTCCACCTTGGCTTTCTCCTCCCATCCTCATGGGCCTCTTGTGGGGATTCAGCCAGCCCACTAAGGGCTGCTATACCTCCTCCCATAGCCCATGTAGCCTCTTGGATCGAAACACCCCTCCCGTTGGTCCCCCGGTACCCTCCCGACACTCCCGATACACTACCAATGAGCCTGAAACTTTTCCGGTGACCAAAACAGAACTTCCTATATATCAATCTTTACCTCCAGACCATTCTGGAGATCCTCGTGATGTCCGGGATCTCATCTGGGACTCTGAACAACCTTCGGTCACCACCATACATAACTCTATACTATCGAATCGTCACCGAACCTTAAGTGTGCAGACCCTGCGGGTTCGAGAACTATGTAGACATGACCGAGACACCTCTACGCTCAATAACCAATAGCGGTACCTAGATGCCCATATTGGTTCCTACATATTCTACGAAGATCTTCATCGGTTGAACCTCTATGTCAAGTATTCAGTTAATCCCGTACGCTGTTCCCTTTGTTCTTCGGTATGTTACTTGTCCGAGATTCGATCGTTGGTATCTCTATACCTAGTTCAATCTCGTTACCGGCAAGTCTCTTTACTCATTTCGTAATACAAGATCCCGTGGCTAACACTTTATTCACATTGCTTGCAAGGCTTGTTGTGATGTTGTATTACCGAGTGGGCCCTGAGATACCTCTCCGTCACACGGAGTAACAAATCCTAGTCTTGATCCATACCCACTCAACAGACACTCTCGGAGATACCTGTAGAGCACCTTTATAGTCACCCAGTTACGTTGCGACGTTGTGAGTGAGTTGCATGATCTCATGGTCATAGGAACAGATACTTGACATGTAGAAAACTATAGCAATAAACTGACACGATCATATGCTATGTTTATAGTTTGGGTCTTGTCCATCACATCATTCTTCCAATGATGTGATCTCGGCATCAAATGACATCTCATATCAATGGCTAGGAAACCTTGACCATCTTTGATCAACGAGCTAGTCTATTAGAGGCATACTAGGGACAAAATGTTGTCTATGTATCCACACATGCAATGTGTTTCCAGCCAATACAATTATCATGAATAAGGAAATATAATAATAACCATTTTATTATTGTCTCTAGGACATATTTCCAACAACATACTCGACACACCCAAGAGGAAAACATGACCAAAATCATTGATCATATAAAACTCAATACTTTACACAACTAATCCGCCTTGCTTACTCCATGTTCCCTTTTTCTACGTTTTATGTAAACCCTATGCATAGTACTAAAAAATGGTTAACGAAGATTGGGAAAAGCTCTAACAACAATTGGAATTTTTAATAAATGTTGAATAAAAATCATCATCTAAAAGTGGAGCACGTGAGGTTTCCCTCCCTTCATCGATCTGGCATCCTCATCACTTGGTTTATAGTGAAGTAATCCGATATGCTTGCATGGAGATACAAAACAAAGACCACATGTCATCACTTAACAACAACCACGTTTGTATGAGGCGCGCACAACATTATAAGACCATCGAGATGACACATCCTTAATTCCTTACCACACACTGACTACAACAACATACCCAAAGAACAAAGCTCAACATGAGGATGCCCTCTTCATGTGAGATCATCATTCCCATCAACTCGGTTCTTGGCAAAGCATCCAGAAATACATGCAAGGCGACACAGGAAAATATCACAAGGCATCACCCGACAACCACATTGTCATGAGGCACCAAGTGAACCGAAGATGAACTACCATCCAGCTGTAAAGCACCTCTCTTATCAGTAGCACGTTCTTTATTGGGATGTCGAGCCATCCGGGCTTCATGCTTAGAAAGCGTTTTAATGCATTGCACTTTTAGAAACTGATGGTTTCATGCCAAAAGTTATCTGCCAGTATGCAAGCAAGTCTATTTTTTTGCCAATTGGTCGGTTACCAACTTTTCGTGCTCACCTATAAAAACCTTTTAATTCTCTCACTTCTCATTTGGGGGGACGTTTGTAACACAATTTTAGATGCACCACTATGAATTTTGTTTGTGTGGTAGTTATTATTCTTATATAGTAGAAGCATAAAGGACGTTGAGAGTGATAAATTATAATAATATGTTGGGTTTTAACAATAATGATGATGATGACGTTTTACCACTTCATGTCAACCTGCGACACTTTTTTTTGTCAATGGGAGTAGTATATAGTGGTATATTGAGGGGTGTATATGTCAAGATTTATTCTTCTCTTCCCCTTTCCCTGTCACCCACTACGTGTTGAAGTTGATCGGGCAGCCATTGACGTACAAAAAGAGGGAGACGAGGGACATACCAAAACAGAGGCAGATATCAAATCCAAACCCACCCCTCTTTTAATCCGCTAGCACAAATCCACCATACCCCTAGAGAGAGAGAGAGAGAGAGAGAGAGAGAGAGATGGTGGTAGGAGAGCAGAGTAGGCAGTGAGGGCAAGGGGTTCCTCCACCTCCACGTCCCAAGAAGCCTGCCGATTGCTAAGGAGGAGCCGTGCATGCGTCCCATGGAGGACGGCTCAGTTTGCTGAAGGATACGGAGAGGGAGAAAGGATCGTCATCAGAAAAAGGCAACTAAATTCCCACACGGTCCCGTGAGAAAGGAAAGGAAGGGGCCGTGAGCATCTCTGTACGTTCGTTTCCTTCCATCTCTGAAGGCCAGGGGAACTCGTCAATCTCTTCATCCGCATTCGTTTCCTTCCATATCTGAAGGCCAGGGGGATTCGATCTCGTCGCCGTGCTTCGCCGGTCCGCTGCCAAGAAACGGAGGATCAGAGAGCTGGGGGGAAGAGCGAGATTCTAAATCGCCGGAGGGCCAAGGGCTGAAACTCCGCGGCCACGGCGTGGCCTGCATGTTTGCCCTGCCCTCCTCCTTCCTTCTGCGTGTGTAGATCCTTCCGAGGTGTTCCCCTCCGGCGCGCCAAGCTTCTGGAGTCTGGACGTGGGTTCCAAGTCTTGGGGTGGGACGCGTCCTTCCTCGTGGAAACCGAGGAAGCACGGCAATAACAAGGAGGGTTTCCTGCTCCGTCAGAAGATCATCACAATCTTTTTCCGCCCGTCTTCAGTCGGTTTCTTCATCTTTGAGAGCCCGGAGGTCGGATTTCCAGTTATATCTCTGAATATCGGCGCCGAGTCTCCAAGAGCAGCGGTCAAGGCGATTCAGCAGGCCGTTCTCCAAGAACAGTGGTCAAGGCGACAGCCGGGCTGTCACCTGGCGGGTTCTGTGATCAACACTCCGCCGGTAAACAGGTAAATTAACCAATCTCGATCTTGATGTTTCGTTCATCCGGCTAAAAAGTCCGATTAACTCGGTCCAATACGAACAGAGGTTTCAGTTGTTGTAGTGCTCCGTCGGTGCCTTGATTTTTTTTTTATTAATGACGCAAAGGCACAGTCCATTTTGGTATTATATTTGTTTTATTATAGAGCGGGCATTTCGGTCAGCTAGTAGCGGTTCTTTGCATGCTTTGGGAGATTCTTAATCAACATCCTTTCGTTATCAGGAAAAACGAGCGCGGAATGAATTGAAATCTTCAGAGTTCATAATTTGCCTTTTCGGCACCCTGAAATACTTCTGCCTCCTCCAGTTTCAGTTAATCTGTTCTGCACATTTACCTTTCCGATACCCCGGAAAACTCCTGTTTCTACTTTTACTAAATATGTGGCGTATTTACCTTTTCAATATTCCGAAAAGCTTCGCGCGTCAAATTTTGCTCCTTCGGTTCTTTCAGTTCTTGTGACAAGGTTAAACTTACTAAAGAATGTAATGTGAAACCGCGAAATCAAGGCTGTAACTCTAACCACGTCGAAGCCGACATTCGCATCCGGCAGGTCCAATGTGATCCTTGTCTCTTTTCGATATGGTCTTTGTATTCCCATTCATTTATTTGGTGCGTTGTATTTGTTTATGGAGTTAGTTATGCCACCATTCACTAATTGGAACATACTTTGAGAAAGTCTGAGTTGTTGGGACTTGGGAGAGTAGAAAAAAGGGGGAAGCTTTCGTTGCCATTACATATTCCTAATTTTGTGCAGTGTTCACACAACTTTCGTTTTACGTGTGCGCTTTATGCATTCAGGTTAACTCGTCTGAAGAGAGTCCTTACAAGATAACACCGGTTGGCCATGTTGTCCCCTAACATGGCAAACAAAAGTTACAAGCAGCGGAATGAGAAGGTTCAGGTTGGTTGTATGTCGGGGCTGTTCCGCATGTTCGACTTCCGTCGTGGTCAAAAATATCTTTCAGATGGGAGCCGGCGGATGAATACATATTCAGGTGAGGAACTCAGTGACATACCTTATCTCTACTATACTAGTAAGAGTTATTGTATTATCTGTACTAAAATGTGTGCTTTGTGCAGTTAAAAGGGATCTAAAAGGTTCTGAAGATTACAATAAAATTATGGCTGCAGATGTAAGTTTTGAATCGACTGAAAACTATTTTTTTCCCCAGTTTATCACATAGGAAATACAAAATTCACGCGACCACTTTAATTGCTGTGGACTAGACAGAACATAACTGCCCCCGCTAAGCAACAAAATAGCATTATAAACCTCAAAATTTTGAAGACGCCTATGTAGGAATATTTTAGGTATGGCAAAGCACTATGTAATATCAAATTTATTAGCATAAAAAATAGATGCAATTATTTTTTATTATGCTGTATATTGGAGTTTAAAGGGTCAGAAGTATTTCTAACATCTTGAAAAATAACTGTGAATACAATCAATTGCCTTTCTCAGAATGACAAACACCATGGGGCTGAAGCAATCTGTGCCGGCAGGCCAAGTATTAGAGCACTGATGGAGGAAGAGATGGCCAGTGGCACACAGCCCTTGAAGCCAAAAGAAAGAAGCACATTGGGGATATTCTCTAGTGATATTAAGTCTGTGAATCTGCCTGAAGGATCTGAGATTGACCTAAACCTGGCTGCGAGTCTCATGGAAATTTACAGAAGTCACAATGGAAGTCAAGACAGTAGCGATTCGGCTAAATCTGGTAACATATCTTATTCGGTTGAGCAAGAGAACAATGCTGATGCAGGCGCACATACCAATCGGATACCTTGTATTATTCAGAGAGCACTAGAAGACGTGGCTGAAGCGGTAATAAGCCATCAATCAGCGAATGCAGAATACATAACCAGCAGCGGTGAAGCTAGGTCCAAGGAACTGGTTGATGCACTGCAGCTGCTGAGCTCAAACAGAGAGTTGTTTCTGATGCTTCTGCAAGACCCGAGCTCTAGATTGTTACAGTGCCTCCAGAACCTCTATACATCACTAGGAGGTCCCAAATTAGAACCGGCAGAATATGTTGAAGTAACTAAGTTGCAAGGTGGCATAGAGCAGTCGGAGGTTTCACCAAGTAAAGTGCGAAGAAAGTATAATTCTTTCTTGCAAGAGGATAAGTTAGTCATGAGGAAACCATCACAGCTAAATGATACTTCCCGTGGCCTTAGCACAATAGTAATCTTGAAGCCGAGTCCTGCAAGAAGTCAGGGTAACCTTATCTCAAGTAGTGTAACTTCTTCACCACTATCAAATCATAATAATTTGCAAGGTCAGGTTGAAAGTGGCAAGCCTCCTTACCATTTCTCTCTTAGAGAGCTTAGAAGGAGGCTCAGGCTTGCCACCATGAGTAGTAGTTCTTTCCAGAATGCTGATCCACCCAAGCAGTTTGCTGTCGAAAGTATGTCGGTAAGTTCAGAAAGTACAGATTCTTCTGACTGTGAGATAGCTAAGGAACCATCCCTTGTTGACAGGAAAACAAACTTTAGAGATAGTGAAATTGGCATGGGGAATGATGCCACTCATGGTGTCGGCTCTTTTTCCTATGAAAAGGCTAGGAAGCATCTAATTGAGAAGCTAGACAATCAAGATGCAGACATTTCTCAGACTCTACAGAAATCAGAATCCATTGGGAGATTAATTTCATTTCCGGAGGATGATGCATTTTCTCCCAGTCACTGCCCTCCAGAGGAGGGTATTAGTATATCCGAGGGAGCTACAGACTCAAGATCAGAAATAATTGAGCAAGCTGATAGTTCAACAAATTTTAGTCCACCAAGCGAAGACCAAGAGACAGAATCGACCAATGCAAGCACTTCAGCTGGTAAAGTGTTGGATGAACTCAGAACAGATCATGGCGGCCATCTATTGGAGGAGAACACTATTTCTCAGGAGCTAATCGATGAAGGTATGTTGCTGCTCATGTATTATGAAGTGTAACACCGCCTTCTCTTCAGCTTTAGTTTTTTGTTGTTGTAATGCAATATACACATCCATTTGTTTGCAGATGTTAAGAACATGCCGGATGCAGTGGAAAGCCTACAACTCTCTACCGAGGTCGAAACTTCAAGTGAAAGATTTGAACAATTAAATTCAGACCAGGTAAGTCATACCTCCTAACAAATTCGATACAAAGTTGAGTTTTTTCTACAGAAAGTTGATGAATAAACTTTCCCTGTCTACTGAAGTTATCTTCCGAAGAACCAAGTCCCATGAATACGTTACCAGAAGTGACCATGCATTCTCCCGAAGACCCCATTGAGGGGCAAGACGACCGCAGTCCATCAGCAGTTGTTGGATTAGCCAAGCCATCCATGTTGACATTTGCTTGCTTGCCAGAGAATGCTGATGAAAAAGAGGAGAAACTGAGCCCACACTCGGTTCTGGATCCTTCCTTGGCAAATAGTACTAGTCCTAGCCATAAAATTCGAAAGCAAGGTACTTGAGTGAAAAAAAGAAATTCCACCTTTTCTTTGTTTTGCTTTTGCAATTGATTGATAACAGCGGAAAAAAATGTGTGTGCTTGCAGATGAGTTGTCCATGCCTAGCTCAAGAATTCTTTTCGAAGAACTTGACACTCCATCTGAGACCTTGCAGACTTCTGTTCTTTATGATAAACATGAAAGGGTTTCCTTCATCAAGTCTGTGCTAGAAGCGTCAGAATCGTTGGTCGAGGGTTGTTCGGAGGGGTGGTACATGGAAATTTCGGTGCTTGAGACATCTGTATTGGCTGAAATAGGAATGTCATACTGCCTGACAGACGATGTGGTTCTTCTTTTTGATTGTGTTGAGGAAGTTCTTCTCAAGATAAGCGATAATTTCTTCGGTGCTGACCCATGGGTAGCTTTTATGAAGAACAACGTGAGACCAGCGCCACTGGGAATGGAACTCGTTAAAGAGGTGGCTAAGTGCATCGATTGTCTTGTCGATGATACTGAAGCTCCAAAAGCATTAGATGAGGTGGTGATGAAAGACTTGGAAGGTGGACCGTGGATGGACCTTCGATGTGATGCCGAAGACGCTGTTATTGATGTGTGGGATGATATGCTTGACGACTTACTGGAGGAGATGGTATTTGACTTGTGGTTTTAAGATTGTAGATCTTTGTAGCCATCCATGAAGTTACATCGGATTAAACCCGGCCTTTTGGTCGTATGGGAAAAAAAAGGGTAACATCGGAAAAAAGTCAAAAACTGAAGAGGATTTAATAGATTCAGCAGTGTTTTCTTTTATAGAGAAGACGAGGATTCAGCAACGTCCTGTTATAAGGAGGTAATGGAAAAGTAAAGTGAGTATGATAGATGAGATATCAAAAGATTATAGAGGTAGGCAGTTCATCATGATAGGGTTGAATCCTATTTTCCGGATGGAGCGAATAACAGTTTTTTCTTCACAGCCCGGTGCTGCTAGTTGTATAACCCTGAATAAATGTGGTTCCAAACACCAGGAGTTGTTTGTTTATGCTTTTCTTCTCACTTCATGTTGGCTGTAAAAGTGTGAAAATAGGAAAGATGAGTTTGGGTGTGTATAGATTGTTCCCTTAACTGTCTGAAGAATAATTTCCCTCAAGGGCAGGATATATAATTCTCCCTGTTTATGATAGACTATATTATTACAGTTCATACTCTAGTGAATCATGTCAGTTGCCAACTTGAGAGGCCCATGCCCATCCATACAAGAGAAACATTCACAAGTGACAAGTGATACTGTACTCTTTGGCATCCATTGTCATGATAGAGAATGCAGTGCAACTGAGGGACCATACGGGAATGGAATGAATGTAGCCCCAAACATGGCTATGCTGGGAGAGTAGCCTACTGTGCTCACGCTGCTATCTTCCACTAGTGTACTACTAGCACTAACATGTTATGGCATAATGTACATATTGTTGGATGGATGTATCATGTATGGACCCTTGTTTTGGTTTCTGGTCCAGGGCGAGGGCGAGGGTGAGGCAGGATGAAGAAATGATCATCAGATCTTCCTCGCCGACTCGTCGGCGAAAAGAACGTCGTCTATACATGTCACTATGGTGTACGCCAGGCTCTCCAGCACCCTGGAGTAGCTCTCCAGGACGGCCTGCCCGACGTCCTGCAGCACAAGCAAGCAGATTCATCAGTCATCACATCACAAATTCACAGTTCAAGCCTTGTTGCAGTTCATGTTTTGGGCAGTTGCAGGCGGCATGCATTGGTGTGGTGATCATGGTTGGTTGCCTACCTTGTTGTGCTGTATCTTGCTCGCGTCGAGCGTGGTCTGGGAGAGGCCGGGGAAGCGGTGCTTGAGGCAGAGCAGGGCGTCCTCGGCCCTGCTCGCCAGCATCACGTTCTTGTCCGACTCCATGAGGTCCTTGACGGCGCCCCACGGCGACCTCGCGTGGCCGTGGCCCGCCTTGCGCCGCCACACGTGCATCGCCGCCTCCACGCGGTCCGCCGCCTCCAGCGCCTCGTGCTCCGACGATATCTCCAGGCAGTCCAGCAGGTACTCCGGCGAGAACTTGCCCGGGAACGACATGCCCCGGTAGAGCGCGTCGCCCACGCTCGCGCGCCCGCACTGCACGGGACTTTTTGTCAGGGGAATCGCGATCGGGGAACTCAAAGGAAAAAAGTTTCAGTTTCATGGCGGGAGGTTTGAGGCCACCCACCTTGGGAAGCGTCTGCGTGTATGATTCTGGGATCTTGATCTCCGCGAGGATGCCGTTGTTGATGGCCATGGCCGCCTTGTGGATCTGGCTCGCGCAGTCGTGCTTCTGCTGCAGGTCCCGCCGGGCCGACTCCGTCAGCCCGGACTTGGTGACGCACGGCACCGGCAGCCACCACCTCTCCTCGCCGCGGTGGCTCGCCGGACGGCAGGGCGCCGAGTCGTCGCAGCTGTCCTTGTGCCCCTTGTCGTTGAGGTACCAGAATTCCGTCTTCTGGAAGCCGTCCAGGATCTCCTGCGCGCACACCATCAAATCAAATTAAGCCACGTGAACAGCAGTTCTTTCTCTTGGAAGGCGCCAAGGAAATGAGCTCGGATCTTACGAGCAGCATGTCGTCGAGCTTCTCGAGCGCCGGGAGGTTGACGTAGATGTCGGATCTCGGCCTGGTCGCCATTACCTGACAGAACCAGAATGCATATATTTCAGATGCTTTGCCGGTGACATGGAAGTTGTTTGTATGTTTCGAAGCCATGGTGCTGCTGCTTGGATTGCTCACCTCTCGGGTCGTGCCGTCGGGCAGGATGTCCTTGGACGGGAAGAACTCGACGATGTAGTCGCAGACCGAGAGCAGGCAGTCCATCTCCCGCCGCCACATGGACTTCTTCTCCACCGGCAGGGGCTCCAGCCGGTGGCAGCTCCCGAAAACGGTCGCTGCGAGCAGAGGAAGCAGAGGATGTTTATCAGGAGACACGTCCTCTGTTTTCTACCGGTAAGCTATTACAAACAAGGACAGGCCGGCGTGCTCAATTACCGTAGAGGTTGGTGATGGCATTGGAGATGGCGGCGGCGGTGGAGACACCCTTGCCGCCGCCGGACATGTCCTCGCCGAGCAGGAGCTTCGAGAACCTCTCCTTCATCAGCTGCAACTCTGCCAGTCCACATCCACGAGTACATTAGCACATATTAGCATATCTATATGATGCACAGAAGCCAAGAAACCGAGAGCAGCAGAGAGGCACGTACCGGTGCATCCGGCCTTGCGGTCGCGCGCGCCGCCGCGGCGCGGCTCCGTGCCGAGCCTCTGCAGTAGCGGCGCCGGCGGCGGCAACCGCGCGGCCAGCTTGCAGACCGGCCACCGCGGGTACGGTGACCCGTACGGGCTCCCGGGCTCCCCGCTGCACTCGGACGACACGTCGGAGGCGGCGTCCTCGTCCTCGTCGTCGCGGCGGAGGTTCAGCGCTCGCAGCACGCCGCCCCGCTGCCGCTCCATGGGCGTGTCATCGTCGTCGAAGTCGGCGTAGTCGGACTGCGAGCCCTCCTCCCACGTCGACGACGTCGGCGTGTCCATGTCTATCCCCGCGCATGCACCGTCGACCAGCCGCTCTGTACACGCACGCAGAGCTCTGGGCGGCGCGTGCGGCGTGCGTCGTGATGGTGCGCGCCGAGTGATCGAGCCCGGGCAAGAAGGAATGGGATAGCGATGGTGGTGGCGCAGTGGAGGACAAAGCGGGTGGCGTAGGAGTAGGAACATGCGGGGGGAGTGGCAGCGGGAACAATGGATGAGCAGAAATAGGTGGCATCGCCATCATGAGGGCCCACGATGACGCCCGCCCGCCCGCCCGGTGGCCATGAGCATGAGGTAAACGGGGAGGGAGGTTGGCCAGCGTGCGATTCCCTCACTGACGCCGGCGATGCCTCCTGCCGGCCGCGGGAAATTTTCTTTGAAATGTGCAGCAACTTACTGCCACCAGTAATCTGTAACTAGGAGTATCACTGTGGGCTGCACTGTGCCACTGTCCTGGCACCGGCAGGCAGGACCGCGGTGGCGGGCAGGGGAGGTTCTGGCATGTGGCATCGGCATATGATCACGTGCCCGCACCCCACTTGCTTAACGGCGTCGCCAACGCACTAACGACCAATCAACCATCATCATCTGTCCCCCCTAAACACCTCATTAGCGGCCGCGTGGCTGGCGTGGAGGTCGCGTCGCCGTGGGCTTTACCTGACACAAAGTCGCGGGCATGCCGGCCACCCACACCGGAGCAATAATGCCGACATTACGGACGGACAAAGGCGGCCAAAGGTAGAAGAAAAAGGAAAGGGAACCGTCCTCGCCGCTGCGGCCTTTCCGATCATGACCCGGCAGCTGCGCGCCCCGAGGAGCGGAGCATAGTGCCCGATCGTATTCCCCTCCCGCCCCCACCCCTCCTCGCAAAGCCGTCATTATTTTATGTTAGAGCATCTACCCTAGCTCTTAAACTCGTCTCAAACGTCCAATTAAATTGCCTAGTCATTGATCGGTAACGAAAAAGCAATTTAAACGGACGTCCTAAACGAGTCTCAAATGCTTGGGTTGATCGGCATTCCTCATATTCATCCTAAGTATCGGGAGGGTATGGGGGCACCCGCCACGCCGGTTTGACGGCATGGATCCATGCGGAATCATCAGGAAATTCGACGGTTCGACGGACGCCTCCTCCGGTGTGTGGGTGTGTGGGGGGGGGGGGGAGGGGCGCGTGTCACCGGCCCGACCATATCCCATCCAGTCCACCTCCTTCCCCTTCGCGTCGCCAGCCCGAGCCCATCCATCTCGTCTCTCCCGCTCCGACGCGCTTCCAATGCTCTTCAGCGACGCCATGGTCCGGACGAAGATCACCACCTACGTCGTGCTCATGCTGGAGAGCCGATAACATATCAAGCAGGAGATCCGGGCGACGCGGGACGCCCACAACGTTGCCGGGTTGCCCCCGAAGTCGGAGGAGGAGGAGTAGGAAGAGGAGGGAGAGGAGGGAGAGGAGCAGCCGCCCGTTCCGATGGAGGAGGAGCAGGCAGACAAGAGGGCAAAGCAGGAGATGGCGCCAGCTCCGGGCTTCAACATGGAGCAGGCCGAGACGGAGTTCGCCGTCGCCCAAGCAGAGAAAATGGCGGAGCAGCAGGTCATCCTGGAGTCTATCCAGGATGAGGCCTATGTGCAGGCCAGCCGAAGCTTCATCTGGCTAGGGATGGTACCCGCAAAGTATAGATATGGGTGGAGCCTCTCCATATTCTCATCGTCTCGACTGAGCTTACCCATCACCCTTATTCATATCCGTCAATATGTACATTATCTTTCCATACCCGTCACCCGACATGATAGATGGGTATCCACGGGTAAAATTACCCATGTTTGCAAAGTATCAATTTAACAACGTATAGTCATAAACTGCAGCATATAATACAATTTATAAAAATAATATAATAACAACATATAATACTTATGAACAACATCATATAGTCATAAACAACAAACACTTTTTGTTCATAAATTCTTGACATAGTGTAGATTGTAGATATAATTTTGAGTTTAGATAGATTTTATATCGATACATGGGTATGTGGATATGGGTTATATGATTCCATACGCGTACCCACTTTATCCGACGGGTTTCAGATTTTTCTATTTATATATCCATAAGTATTTTTTTATCTCATATCCTTACCCTAATATGGTTTTTACCCGCAGGATACCTGGGTAATGGATACCAATTGCCATCCCAACATCCGACAGGAGCGGGCAGCGACCGACTCTCTTTTCGGCGAACTCGACACGTAGATGGGCGCGGAGGCCGACGCGAAGAAGCCGGAGGAGCATGAGCTGTAGCTGTCGCCCATGTACCGGGAGTCGGCCATGGAGATAGTCGACACATGTGACGACGACTAAGATAGTAGATCTACGTACTACGTGTTTTTTTTTTCTTTGCATGCTTTTATATGGATTTAAGACTTCGATATGAGGTATCTGGATGTGAACAAAAAAAATTTAAAAACTAATCGATTAGTATCCGTAGACGTGCCGAATGTGTCCGTTTGTGTTTGAGGGTGCGGATTTGCCCGTCACATGCTCTTACACCCTTGCTCTCTCTATCGAAAAGGAAACTGTTGCTTTCTCTCCTCATCTCCTGTACACATCGTCCTCTGATCGTTAGCCTTTGCAACTACTACTAGGATAGACGCAAAGGCGCTCTAATCTAATCATCTGCCTGGTGCCGTCGTAGTAAACAAAGTACAGAAAAGCAGGGCGTTTCTTTGCTGTCACGGCTCACGAGCTCGAGTGCAGGAGTAGTATACTACTGTGGAGGGAGGGTACGACGCGGGGTTCAGATCATGCAGAGGAGAGGCAGAATAGAATAGATCCAGCTCTTCTGGCGTCAGCCTGTTGCTCGGCTTAGCTTAAGGCGCTAATGCCAGTAGTACTGGTAGTATACATTTTTTTTAGCTTATCCGTGGCACGCTCATGACAACTCTTGATTGGCCAGTATGCCGCATCATAGCCTACGATTGTAGCGCCACGCGCCTACGCTAGCTGCTTGCTAATGACATGCTTTGTGCTGATGATGCCTGCTAAGTCTGGCTGGCTCATCGCTGAGTTGTGCTGCATGTTTATATAAATGCAATGGTCACGGATAGACCTTTTTTTTTTAGCTTCTTTTTAAGTTATGGATTTTCAGGGTGTTATCTTGCATTATCTGGGATTACATTCTTTAGAGCGTGTTTGGCTGCTCGAGGGATTGGGCATGGGAGTTTATGAGGGGGAGTTTGTGAAGAAATTAGACTCGGGAAGTACATTATTAATCCTAATTCCATGTTTGGAGTGTGGTAGTAATTATGGGTGGGAATCTTACGGTGAGTTGTTTTCCTTTGTTTGGTTTGTATGGTCATGCGTACATGACTGAGAATTGTTGACGATACGGGAGTGTGGATAAGAAAAATGCGAACGTGGAGTTTTTGAGCCCAAGCTCAAATGAGCTCGGATAAACAGTCCAATCGATTTAAAAGAAATTCAAAAAAATCCGTCTTTTTATTGATAAACATTGAAAAAAATCATGTGCTTGTAAAAATTCGTCATAGAATCACATTCCTATAAGGCATGGCAAACAAAAAAAACGATACAATAAAAATGCTACTTTAAAAAGTATTTTAAAGCACTGAATTTGTTTTTTTGCTACGCCTTATAGGAATGTCATTCCATGAAGAATCTTTTGCAAGCACTTCAAACTTTTGTCACAACAAAAATTCAGATTTTTTTTGAATTTATTTTGATTTTACTGTTCATCAAGCTCATTTGAGCTCGGGAGTAGAAGGAAACTTTCGAAATGAGCGCTTCATCAGTTGTTAAACAATAGCGTGAGCGAACATTTTTTTCTTTTTACGCGAGTTCCCACCCCCATGCTTACTTGGTCCTTCCACGAAAGAGATTGAAGGGAGTTGGACCTCTTAATTCCCCTTCCCCTTTCCATCTTAACTCCCATGTCCCTGAGCCAATCAAAGGAATTTAACTCCCATAGACCTTAAACTCCCATTCCCCATCTCCAAATCCACCCAAACAAACACGTTATTACTAGTAGTCTCGTCCCCCGCCTCACTCCCTAGGGGCGGCTTGGGCGGAAACCCTAACCACCACGTCGCTTCCCTCTCTCCCTACTCCTTTATCACCACCACTAGTGCACGTCGTCGGGCAAAACCGAGTGCTGCTCGTCGGGGGATTTGGTGTTCGGCGGGCCAAAGTGCTGCTCGTCATGGGACCTAGTGTTGGTGTGATGGCACGAGGGAGCTCCCAATGGAGTGGAGGTGTGCGGCTGGGGCTCACGGGAGGAGAAGGTTGTCATCGGGGGGCTCCTCCTGCAGCCGACGACGTGTGCGAAGACCTTGGTGGTATGGCGATGCCATGGTGCTGTTGCAGAGCTCGACCATGAGTTGCTGCGCTTGCAGCAGTCGAGCACATTGTGGTTCATGTAGCCTTTGTGGTTGTGCCTCCTCCAGGTTTTGTGGTTTGACGTGTTGGAGGCGGTGGCATGGGACGGATGGGCCTAATCTGGGCTGCAAGGCAGTGACACGAGCATCTGCGAGGAGTTGGCCTGCCGACTGCGGTGTGCGGTTCTGGCAACCCTTGGTCGGGAATAGATGGAGATCCATGGAGTTCTAAACCGCGACAATGATGGTAGTTCGGCTGTGTGCTCATGCTTGTCCGGGTCTTTGGTGGACCTCAACATCTCGGTTATGCTAGCAAAGTGTTTCCGCGGTGGCAGAGTGGTCAACTTGGACGGTGCGACCCCAATCCGATGGGAAGGGACGAAAGTGTGTAGTCAATTGAAATAAATCCATGCCCGTACTCGGTCGGTGATGGCAACGAGGAGGCCCTTGGGTATAGTTTGCCTCCTTGGAGGTGTCACCAAGGTGTGTCGGCATCTCGCTCACTCGCTCTCAGGTTTGGTAGCTGTCTTTAGAAGAAAGCCTAAGTCCATAGTCGAATCGGCGTGATGTCTATGTCCTTAATGTCGTACTCTGTTGGGAGCATCACACTTGAAGGGATGGCCTTGATGTTCCATGTTGCGCTACTTTCGATGCTTGCCATTGTTCAAGGTGATCTTAAGTGGTGCAATGTATGTCATCATCGGTGAGTCCAAGACAGTGGCTTTATTGGACCGACCAAGTTCCGCCATCTACTTGCAACCTCCTTTTAGGAATCAAGGGTGGATGGTGTGTGAAAAAGGGAAGTTTTGTCGGAGTTGCCGTTGTCTTTAGAGGTGACCTACATTAGTTGAGACCAATGATTTTGTTTAGTTTTGGACGTCTCTTTTTTGCTTTGTATATGTCTTGTCGGTGGTGACTGTATTCGAACTAGCCCTAGTGTGGAGTCTGCACTATGCTCGTTGTTCCAACAAGTTGTAGTCATCTTGTACTTGAAACCCTGCCTTCTATAAAAATACGTTACGCATTTGCGCACTCTAAACAAATATTCTTTAGTAGTATACTCATATTTCACTTCTCATCAAAATGATTTTTCCTAGGTTTTAGTTATTCTAGAAGGTTCATCAAGGGGACCTAAGAGTATCTACAACCAGACCCCTCAAAACTTCTCATATGTTCGGTTGTACTACCCGGTTACGAAATTGCAACTCAACAGGACCACATATACCATGGATTACTTATGCCCTCCCTCACTAGGATATGCGTGCCTAAGAAATCCCCTCATCTGAACAGAATATAATTTTTGTCGCACTTCTAAAATCCGCAAATCAATGTTGTTGCATCAACATTCCCCTCGAGCTCATGAATGAAGCTTGATATGAAGAGGCTGGCAACCCAGGTGCGTTGAAATTCTCTAACTTATCAAAGGATCTGTGTCTAGCACAAGTGTGTGAGTCCATGGGACTAGGGGTACCCAGGCCCGTCTACCTGTGGCCCAAGGTGCGTCACGTGTCGTGGGCCCGGAGAGGTTCCCCGCCAAGCCTCAGGAATCAGACCCTCGCGAGGGCCCCCTGTTGGGGAACGTCGCATGGGAAACAAAAAAAATTCCTACGCACACGCAAACCTATCCATGGTGATGAGCATCTACGAGAGGGAGAGTGGATCTACATACCCTTGTAGATCGCTAAGCAGGAAGCGTTAAGAAACGTGGTTGGTGTAGTCGAACATCTTCGCGATCCAAATCGCCGAGCGTCTCGCGATCACATCACGATCTGTCCCGCGATCCAATCACGATCCGTCCCGCGAACTTATCACGATCCGTCTCGCGATCTCATCACGATCTTGATCACGACCTGTCCCGCGAACTCATCATGATCCGTCCCGCGATCTCATCACGAATCGTCTCGAGATCTCGATCACGGTCCTTCCGATCTAGCGCCGAACGAACGGCACCTCCGCGTTCAGCACACATGCAGCTTGATGACGATCTCCACCGTCTCGATCCAGCAAGAGGAGGTGGAGAGGGGAGAGAGTTCACCGGCAGCGTGACGGCGCTCCGGTGATGGTGGTGGAGCAATTCCGGCAGGGTTTCGCCTAAGCGCTGTAGAAATCCGATCTAGAGGAGCACCGGTGAAACGGGTAGCACGTGGCCATAAAATCTGTGCAAAAACCCTCTATTCCACTAGTATATATAGGAGGAGAGGAGAGGAAGAGGGGCTGGCGCACAAGGCATCCAACCAGCCTTGTGCGCCAAGGAGGAGAGGAATCCTACTTCTCCTCCAATCCTAGTTGGACTAGGATTGCTCCCTATTGGCTGATTTTCCACCTTTTCCTTTAGCCTTTTCTTCTCCTGCGCCATGGGCCTTTTGTGGCTGTTCCACCAGCCCACTAAGGGCTGGTTATTATTCTCCCACAGACCATGGACCCTCTGGGGTCGAAATACCCCTCCCGAAGGTCTACCGGTACACTACCGGCACTCCCGGTACACTACCGATGAGCCCGAAACTTTTCCGGCGACCAAACTGGGACTTCCTATATATGAATCTTTACCTCCGGACCATTTCGGAGCTCCTCGTGACGTCCGGGATCTCATCCGGGACTCCAAACAACCTTCGGTCACCACCATACATAACTCTACACTACCGAAATGTCACCGAACCTTAAGTGTGCAGACCCTGCGGGTTCGAGAACTATGTAGACATGACCGAGACACCTCTATGGCCAATAACCAATGGCGGGACCTGGACGTCCACATTGGTTCCTACATATTCTACGAAGATCTTTCATCGGTCGAACCTCTATGTCAAGGATTCAGTTAATCCCGTATAACGTTCCCTTTGTTCTTCGGTATGTTACTTGCCCGAGATTCGATCGTCGGTATCTCCATACCTAGTTCAATCTCGTTACCGGCAAGTCTCTTTACTCATTTTGTAATACAAGATCCCGTGACTAACACTTAGCCACATTGCTTGCAAGGCTTGTTGTGATGTCGTATTACTGAGTGGGCCCTGAGATACCTTTCCGTCACACGGAGTAACAAATCCCAGTCTCGATCCATGCCAACTCAACAGACACCATCGGAGATACCTGTAGAGTGCCTTTATAGTCACCCAGTTACGTTGCAACGTTTGATACACACAAGGCACTCCTCCGATATCTGTGAGTTGCATGATCTCATGGTCATAGGAACATATACTTGACATGCAGAAAATAGTAGCAATAAACTAACATGATAATATGCTATGTTTGTAGTTTGGGTCTTGTCCATCACATCATTCTCCTAATGATGTGATCCCGTTATCAAATGACATCTCATGTCCATGGCTAGGAAACCTTAACCATCTTTTGATCAACGAGCTAGTCTACTAGAGGCATACTAGGGACATGGTTTTGTCTATGTATCCACACATGCATTTAAGTCTCCGATCAATACAATTATAGCATGGATAATAAACGATTATCATGAACAAGGAAATATGATAATAAATAATTTATTATTGCCTCTAGGGCATATTTCCAACACCCCCCTCCCGCAAGGCGCACACCGACAACTGCCATCAGGAGGCCGGTGGACTTCCCCCTCGAGGCCGCCTCTCGAAGCCCCGTCGTGGGACCCTCTCCCGAGGCCTCCCTTGGGGGACCGCGTGAGGCATATTAGCCAAGGATGGCACGGAGGGGTCGTGCAACCCTTCCCCTTCACGTGGTTGATGTAGGCCGCGCAGGGCGGCCCTAGGAGCCGTACTAGCAGGCATGAAGAGAGAGGCTTTCATTTTTGTGCTAGGGGAGCAAGGCCAGCTCGCGGGTTCCCAAAGCAATCCCCAAAGGTTCCCATCTGGTGCAAGAGGACCAGGACTGAGGGCTCGGCCGAACGGAGGTCACACCCGAGCCCACTAGCTCATCACGGTAGGGAACTTTTGCAGACGAAGGCTACTTTTGTTAGGATAAGCTGTAGTCTTGCCCCCCTTCAAAACTGGCCGTTATGGAAACCCTTCCCACCTTGTGCTTTCGGGGGGGGGGGGGGAAGAGGACCATGGCCGATATAATAGGGGAATCGACCCCAGTAGAAGGGGGGACACCTTGTACTCGTCCTCACCCACAAGAAATCCAGACAAGCAGGAGTAGGTTTTTACACCACGAGGTGGCCCGAACCTGGGCAAACCGTGGTGTCCTTTGGTCATTTTCCTTACGTCGAGCCGCCAGAGAGTCGCCGTGAGGTTGTGAGGTAGAGTAGGGCAGGAGAGAGAGAGCGCACCCTAGAGTTCGAACCTTCTGGGTCCCCGGAGCCCCGATTCCGACATCGAGCACAAATCAGGTGGTGAGGACAGGGACATCACCGGGGATGCTCGTCGGGGGTCAGTCCAACTCAAACGTCTAGGCAGTCTAGTACCCCCCAAACCCAACTGATATGTCTCCAATGTATCTTTACTTTATGAAGTATTCATGCCATGTTTACGATAATTCTATATGATTTTGGTATGATTTTATTAGAACTAACCCGGACTGACGCTGTTTTTAGTAGAACTACCGTGGTGTTTTTTTTTGCAGAAATAAAAGTTCTCGGAATGGGCAGAAAATTTACGGAGAATATCTTTGGAAAATATAAAAAATACTAGAGCAAAAAGATACTGGAGAGGAGTCCCGAGGAGGCCACAAGCCACTAGGGCGCGACCACCCCCCTAGCCACGCCTAGCAGACTTGTGGGCCCCTTGGGAGTCTTCTTGACGTGATTCCAGCACCAAGTGCTCCTATAAATCCTAAAAACCCCAGAACAAAACCTAGATCAGGAGTTCCGCCGCCGCAAGCCTCCAAAGCCACGAAAAACCAATCGGGAGCCCGTTCTGATACCCTGTCGGAGGGGGAAACCATCACCAGAGGCCATCCATCAGCCTGACGGTCTCCATGACGAGGAGGGAGTAGTTCACCCTCGGGGCTAAGGGTATGTACCCGTAGATATGTGTTTGATCTCTCTCTTCTCTCTCGTGTTCTTGAGATGGCATGATCTTGATGTACCACGAGCTTTATTAATATAGATGAATCATATGGAATTTACCCTCTCTATCTTCTTGTGATGAATTGAGTTTTCCCTTTGAAGTTTTCTTATCGGATTGAGTCTTTAAGGATTTGAGAACACTTGATGTATGTCTTGCGATGGGATATCCATGGTAAAAATGGGATGTTCTATTGATCCACTTGATGTATGTTTTGGTGATCAACTTGCGGGTTCCGTGACCTTGGGAATCTATGCATAGGGGTTGGCACATGTTTTCGTCTTGAATCTCCGGTAGAAACTTTGGGGCACTCTTTGAAGTTCTTTGTGTTGGATTGAACATGATGAATCTGAAATTGTGTGATGCATATCGTATAATCAAGCCCATGGGTACTCGAGGTGACATTAGAGTATCTAGGTGACATTAGGGTTTTGGTTGATGTGTATCTTAAGGTGTTATTTTAGTATGAACTCTAGGGATGTTCGTGACACGTATAGGGATAACTCATAAGATTGAACAGAAAAGATAAATTTGAGGTGGTTTCGTACCCTACAATAATTTCTTTGTTAGTTCTCCGCTATTTGTAATTTTGGAGTGAACTCTTTGTCGCACGAGAGGTATTTACCTATGATTGAACTATGTGAGTATTGTTGAGAGAACATGCACTAGTGAATGTATGAACCCTAGGCCTTGTTTTAAAGCATTGCAATACTGTTTTTGCTCACTTTTGTTACTTGCTATCTTGCTGTTTTTATATTTTCAGATTACAAAAACCTATATCTACCATCCATATTACACTTGTATCACCACCTCTTCACCGAACTAATGCACCTATACAATTAGTCATTATATTGGGTGTGTTGGGGACACAACAGATTTCTTGTATTTGATTGCAGGGTTGTTTGAGAGAGACCATATTCATCCTACACCTCCCACAGATTGATAAACCTTAGGTCATCCAATTGAGGGAAACTTTCTACTGCCCTACAAAACTCTACGCGTGGAGGCCCAACATGAGTCTACAAGAAGAAGGTTGCGTAGTGGACATCCAGCTCTTTTCTGGCGCCGTTGCCGGGGAGGTGAGTGCTTGAAGGTATATATTTAGATCTTGCAATCAAATCCTTTAGTTTCTTGTTTTTCACTAGTTTGATCTTATAAAATAAAACTACAAAAAAAATATGGAATTGAGGTTGCCTCATATGCTTCATCTTTTTAATGTCTTTCGTGAAAATGATGGAAAGGAAAATTGTGCTCAAGTGTTAGAAGAAGAAGTTATTAAAATGTTTGGAACTAAATATTTGAGTGATGAGCATGATTACAATATTGCTAGTATGAATTCTCTGAATATCCATGATGCTAATGATATGCAAAGCCACAAGCTTGGGGATGCTATGTTTGATGAAGATGATATTTTTAGTCCCCCAAGTTTTGATGAGCAAATTTATTATGATTATGACATGCCTCATATATATGATGATTATGATGATGACATGTATGCTATAAAGAGTGATAGTAACCATGAAACTTTTCATCATGATTTTAATATTGAATGTGGTTATGTCAATCAACTATCTCATGATAGCTATTTTGTTTAGTTTGCTCCCACTATTATGAATGAAAAAAAATTCTTATGTGTAGAGTAGTAAAATTTCTATGTTTGTAGATCATGAAAAGAATGCTTTATGTGCTGGTTATATTGTGGAATTCCTTCATGATGCTACTGAAAGTTATTATGAGGGAGGAACATATGCTTGTAGGAATTACAATAATATCAAGTTTCCTCTCTATGTGTTCAAGGTTTTGAAGTTATGCGTGTCTTGCCTTCCTATGCTAGTTGATTCTTGCTCCCATAAATTTTTTGATCACAAAATCACTATGCATAGGAAGTGGGTTAGACTTAAATGTGCTTGTAATGAGATTCAAGATGCTCTTTTGCATGTTTCAATTATTATTCCTATACGAGCATCATTGAAATCATCATGCCTAGCTAAAAGGCATTAAAGAAAAGCGCTTGTTGGGAGACAACCCAACACTTTTACCTTCTGTTTTTATGTTTTCACATGATTAATATACTGTAGTAATCATGTTTTGTGGCTTCTATTTCAATAAAGTGCCAAGTGAAGCCTTTGGGATAGTGTGGATACTCGCTTGTTTGATTCTGTGCAAAAACAGAAAGTTTTGCATCCAGTATATGAATTATCTGATTTTACTGGAGCGTAAAAAAATCTGAAATTTTTACAAAACATTTATATGAAATTTCCTTGAGTTTTCCTAATTGTTCAGAATGTTTAGAGATAGGGAAGTACGGTTATACTACATATCTTCACAGACTATTCTGTTTTTGATAGATTCTGTTTTGCATGCATAGTTTGCTTGTTTTAGTGTTCCCATAGCTTATATTAAGTGATATAAATTGTGGGAATGATGTAATATAGTAGGTATTATATTATAAAAATTATGGATCTTGTCTTTACATTACCTAAGTCAATGATATATATTTACTATACTAACCCATCTCACAAAGTTCCGTTAAGTTTTGTGTGATTGAAGTTTTTATGTTTTGGGTGAGACAGGGATATGAGGAGAATAAGGAGTGAAAAGAACCTAAGATTGGGTATTACCAATGTACACCCAAGGTAATATTCAAGGAATATTCAAGCTCCTAAGCTTGGGGATGCCCCGGAAGGCATCCCCTCTTTCGTCTTCAACACTATCGGTATATCTTACTTAGAGCCATATTTTTATTCGTCACATAATATGATTTTTGCTTGGAGAGCCATTTTATTTTGTTGTTCTATGTTAGGTTTTATTTATAACATTGTTTTTCCATAAAAAGTTCCAAGAATTGCCTTAGGATGCTTGCATTGCATGTTTTGATATGTGCTGGGTAAAAACACAAACTTCTGTTGTAGCGTTTGAATTTTCATATTTTACCAGAACGTGAAAAGTTTCTGAAATTTTTACAAAGTATTTTAATATAAATTATTTATAATTTCCTAAAGTTTTATAATTTTTTGAGTTACATAAGTACATTGGTTTAATAAATTTCTACAGACTGTTCTATTTAGACAGATTGTTGTCATAGTTTTGTTATCTACTTATCCTATAGTTTCCATAGCCTATATTGGTAGATATAAATTGTGGAAATGATAGTATACAGTACTTAATGTTTGAAAATTATTTTGCAACTTTTCTTGGCAATACATGAAGTGTTGATTTATTCTTATGTGTACTAACCTATCTCACGAGTTCTTTTTGAGTTTTGTGTGGATGGAGTTTTTGAGAATAGGTGAAACCGGGATGAAAGAGATACAAAAGCTCAAGCTTGGGGATGCCAAAGGAACCCCAAGTAAATATTTCAAGAAGTATCAAGCATGTAAGCTTGGGTATGCTACGCATCCCATCTCTCTTCATCAACAATTATCAGTTAGCCTATGTTGAGCCTAAATTTTTATTCACATGATGTGTGCTATTCTTGGAGTGCTATTTTTTCTTTTGCTTGATGTTGAATAAAATACTCAGATCTGAAAATATTTATTGAGAGAGAGAGCCCTCACATATCTACTTGATTGTTTACCTACTCATTGATCTTCACTTATATCTATTTGGAGTAGTTTGTCATTTTGCTCTAGTGCTTCACTTATATCTTTGTAGAGCACAGCGATGGTTTCATTTTATAGAAATTGATGAATTCTCATGTGTCACTTTATATTATTTTAAGAGTCTCTAAAGAGCATGGTAATTTGCTTAGATTATGAATTTAGTCCTAATATGATAGGCATCCTAGAGGGATATAATAAAAACTTTCATATAAAGTGCATTGAATATTATGAGAAGTTTGATTCCTTGCATAAAGTTTTGAGATATAAAGATGGTAATATTAAGAGTCATGTTAGGAAGTAATTGCTAATTGGTAAAAATACTTGTGTAAAGGTTTTTGATTCCCATAGCATGCACGTATGGTGAACCGTTATGTAAGGAAGTCGGAGCATGATTTGTTTATTGATTGACAGCCTTTGTGTGAGGGTTGGGAGCGCACGATGGTTTACTCCTACTAACCTCTCCCCTAGGGGCATGCATCCAATGCTTTGGTTCGATGACTAACTGACTTTTGCAATAAGTATGTGCTTTATGACTAATGTGAGTCCATGGATTATACACACTCTCACCCTTCCACTTTTGCTAGCCTCTCTAGTACCGTGCAACTTTCGCCAGTGCAATAAACCGACCATATATCCTTCCTCAAAACAGCCACCATACCTACCTATTATGGCATTTCCATAGCCATTCCGAGATATATTGCCATGCAATTTCCACCATTCCATTTATGACACACATCATCATTGTCATATTGCTTTGCATGATCATGTAGTTGACATCGTGTTTGTGGCAAAGCCACCATTCATATTCTTTATACATGTCACTCTTGACTCATTGCACATCCCGGTACACCGTCGGAGGCATTCATATAGAGTCATATTTTGTTATAAGTATCGAGTTGTAATTCTTGAGTTGTAAGTAAATAAACATGTGATGATCATCATTATTAGAGCATTGTCCCATGTGAGGAAAGGATGATGGAAGCTATGATTCCCTCATAAGTTGGGATGAGTCTCGAGACTTTACAAAAAATTAAAGAGGCCAGAGAATCCCAAATAAAAAATGAGGCCAAAGATGCCCACCAAAAAAGAAAAAAAGAAAAAAGGAAATAAAAAATGAGAGAAAAGAGAGAAGGGGCAATGCTACTATCCTTTACCACACTTGTGCGTCAGAGTAGCACCATGTTTTTCATATAGAGAGTCTCCTATATTGTCACTTTCATATAATAGTGGGAATTTTCATTATATAACTTGGCTTGTATATTCCAATGATGGGCTTCCTCAAAATGCCATAGGTCTTCATGAGCAAGCAGGTTGGATGCACACCCACTTAGTTTATTTTTGAGCTTTGATACACTTATAGCTCTAGTGCATCCGTTGCATGGCAATCCCTACTTCATTAGGCAACATTCACACTTCATAAATTATTTCTTTTATCATTTATCTAATCGAGAACGAGCAAGAATTAAACTTGGGGATGCTGATACGTCTCCAACGTATCTACAATTTATGAAGTATTCATGCCATGTTTACAATAATTCTATATGATGTTGGTATGATTTTACTAGAACTAACCTAGACTGACGTTGTTTTAAGAAGAACTACCGTGGTGTTGTTTTTGTGTAGAAATAAAGTTCTCGGAATGGGCTGAAAATTTATGGAGAATATTTTTGGAAAATATAAAAAATACTGGAGCAAAAAGATACCAGAGAGGAGTCCCGAGGAGGCCACAAGCCACCAGGGCGTGACCACCCCCCCTAGCCATGCCTAATAGGGTTGTGGGCCCCTCGGGAGTCCCCTTGACGTGATTCCAACGCCAAGTGCTCCTATAAATCCTAAAAACCCCAGAAAAAACCCTAGATCGGGAGTTCCGCTGCCGCAAGCCTCCAGAGCCAAGAAAACCAATCAAGAGCCCGTTCTAGCACCCCGTCAAAGGGGGAAACCATCACCGGAGGCCATCTTCATCATCCCAGCGGTCTCCATGACGAGGAGGGAGTAGTTCACCCTCGAGGCTGAGGGTATGTACCAGTAGCTATGTGTTTGATCTCTCTCTCTCTCGTGTTCTTGAGATGGCACGATCTTGATGTACCATGATCTTTATTGATATAGATGAATCACATGGAGTTTCCCCTCTCTATCTTCTTGTGATGAATGGAGTTTTCCCTTTGAAGTTTTCTTATCAGATTGAGTCTTTAAGGATTTGAGAACACTTGATGTATGTCTTGCGATGGTATATCCATGGTGACAATGGGATGTTCTATTGATCAATTTGATGTATGTTTTGGTGATCAACTTGCGGGTTCCGTGACCTTGGGAATCTATGCATAGGGGTTGGCACATGTTTTCATCTTGAATCTCCGGTAGAAACTTTGGGGCACTCTTTGAAGTTCTTTGTGTTGGATTGAACATGATGAATCTGAAATTGTGTGATGCATATCGTATAATCAAGCCCATGCGTACTCGAGGTGACATTAGGGTTTTGGTTGATGTGTATCTTAAGGTGTTATTTTAGTACGAACTCTAGGGCTGTTCGTGACACTTATAGGGATAGCTCATAAGATTGATCAGAAAAGATAACTTTTAGGTGGTTTCGTACCCTACAATAATTTCTTCGTTACTTCTGCGCTATTTGTAACTTTGGAGTGAGCTCTTTGTCGCACGAGAGGTATTTACCTATGATTCAACTATGCCAGTATTGTTGAGAGAACTTGCACTAGTGAAAGTATGAACCCTAGGCCTTGTTTTCAAGCATTGCAATACCATTTTTGCTCACTTTTGTTACTTGCTATCTTGCTGTTTTATATTTTCAGATTACAAAAAGCTATATCTACCATCCATATTACACTTGTACCACCATCTCTTCACCGAACTAGTGCACCTATGCAATTTGCCATTGTATTGGGTGTGTTGGGGACACAACAAATTTCTTGTATTTGATTGCAGGGTTGTTTGAGAGAGATCATCTTCATCCTACACCTCCCACGGATTGATAAACCTTAGGTCATCCACTTGAGGGAAAATTGCTACTGTCCTACAAAACTGTGCGCTTGGAGGCCCAACACGAGTCTACAAGAAGATGGTTGCATAGTAGACATCACCAACCCATATGTGAGATGGATATTAAGAGGTCTGAACGCGTCATGCCAGACTAACGAGCGGGGCCCACCCCAACACCATAGGTTCTTCGAGTGCCTCCTCCGGTTTGGTGAGGATACAATCATGAGCCACTCCGACATGTCTTCCGAGGGACCAAATTTGACTATATTAAGCTTGATGGGGATGCTAACCCTAGCCATGCCCCCATTACCCTCATCTGACTCTTGTCTATGTCGCCACTTCTCCCTTCTCTCCCTCCTCCACTTCCAATCTGGTCTTGTCGTCTGGCATAGTCGAGTGGAAGATAATGTATTATAATATGCTCATGTCCAAACGTCGGGCGAAGGCCCAAGTAGAGATATGTCTCGTCTAGGATTGTCACACCATGATGGAGGCATGCTACATCGCTGAGCTTGCTAAACTATCCCAAAAATTGCAACCACACCCACAGGCAAGAGGGTTCATTTTCTTAGAGGAAATTTCAGAACCCAACTAGTGAAGTCCTTTTAGGCATATATCTATAACGAGTAACTCGTTTAACTATACCCCGCACATATTTGTCTACGGCACAACCAAATAAATAGGGTTGTATACTCACATGATTATCATAGAAATGGTCCTTCTACTCTTTACCTTTTAAATTTTTTTAGCAAGAATATCTCTAGTTAAGACACTTTTCTCGAGTGTCAGCCACAGAAACACTTTAACTTGCAAAGGCACTTGAACGACCAATAGTTTTCTATGTTCCCATTTATTTGGACTACTTTTCAAACAATTATAAAAGGGACCATTGTAGGATAGTTTAGTATAGTCTATAAGGGTGGAGGTGAATAGACTACAAGAAAATCAGAGAGGCTCTTATTTTAAGTTTCCTTGAAAATTTTATGTTTTTCTATCAATAGTCAATCACGCCCTACACATGCAAATCTAATAGAGTATAACAACATAGACAAACATTTGTAAGAGGAGACATAAGATTAGAGTTAGAGGAATGCAAACACAGGTTGACTCAATGAAGATTTTTTCCGTGGTTAGGAATAGTTGGCGGTATCCCACTCGATGGAGCCTTCAAACCACTATTATTATAGGACCACAAAGATCTTGATGTGAGTTCAGTGAAGGAATAGTCCCACAAGGTGTTGGGAACGAAGCATGAAAAGCAAAAAAAAATTGATGAGAACCCAAGATCTATCTATAGATATGCATAACAAATTAACAACGAGAGGGGAGAGTCTGTCTATATACCCTTGTAGATTGTTAATAAAAACGTATATTACGTGGTTGATGTAGTCGTACTCATACAATCCAATCTGATCCAACATAGAATGGCGACACCTCCGTGTTTAGCACACATGCGGCTCGATGATGTCTCCGCCTCCTTGATCCAGAAAGCTAGGGCGGGGAAGTAGATGAGATCACTAGCAGCATGATGGTGTGGCAACGATGGTGGTGAAGCAATGCCGACAGGGCTTTGCCAAACGCCTCCGGAACAACGAATGAGGAAGAAAATGGGAGAGACGAGAGGTGAGGGCTGCCTCAAGGGAGAGGGATTGCTGTGTTAAGCCCTCACCTCCCCTTCGCTATTTATAGGAGGCAATGGGGAGGGGGCGCAGCACTGAACACTCCTCCAAGGGAGGGGTGGCAACCAAGAGGGAGGAGTCCTACCTCCCCAAGGCACCCAGGGAGTCCCTTGCCCCTTAGGGTTTCTACCCCCTAGCCGCATGTGCCCTTGGGGCTTGTACGTCTGGCCCAAGCAAGTCAGGGCACCCCCTACAGGCCGTGTGGGGCCCATGGCAGATGGACCCCCAGGGGACCCCCAAAACCCTTCCGACACTGTCGATACACTGCCGACAATGCACAGAACTTTTCTGGCGACCAAAGCAAGACTTCCCATATATAAATATTTACCTCCAGACCATTCCGGAACTCCTCGTGACGTTCATGGTCTCCTCCGAGACACCGAAAAAAATTCAATCGCCAATACACATATCCCAATATTACTCTAGCATCATCGAACGTTAAGCGTGCGGACCCTATGGGTTCGAGAATCATGCATACATGTCCGAGACACCTCTCTGGTAAATAACCAATAGCGGGACCTGAATGCCCATGTTGTTTCCTACATATTCCACAAAGATCTCTTTTATCGGTTGAACCACAATGTCGAGGATCCAATTAATCCCGTATGCAATTCCCCTTGTATAGAGATATGTTATTTGTCCCAGATTCGATCGTCGGTATCTCCATACCTAGTTCAATCTCGTTACTGGTAAGTCTCTTTACTCGTTCCATAATACAAGATCCCATGACGAACTCATTAGTCACATTTGTTGCAAGCTTCCTGTGATGTTGTATTACCGAGTGGGCCCAAATATCTCTCTCCATAATACAAAGTGACAAATCCCAGTATCGATCCGTGCCAACCCAACAAACACCTTTGGAGATACATATCGAGCACCTTTATGATCGCCTAGTTATGAAGCGATGTTTGGATACCCACTAAGTATTCCTACGGTGTCAAGGAGTTGCACGATCTCATGGTCTAAGGAACAGATACTTGACATAAGGAAATTTGTTGCAAAAACTAGGTGAAACAATCATATGCTAAGCTTACGGTTGGGTCTCATCCATCACATCATTCTGCTAATGATGTCCCATTATCAAATGACAAATCATGTCTATGGTCAGAGAATTTTAACCATCTTTGATCAACGAGCTAGTCTAGTAGAGGCTCACTAGGGATATGTTGTTGTTTATGTATCCACACATGCATCTAAGTTTCTAGTCGATAAACTTCTAGCATGGCTGATAAATGTTTATCATGAACAAGGAAATGTGATAATAACCAATTTATTATTGTCGCTAGGGCATATTTCCAACAGTCTCCCACTTGCACTAGAGTTTATAATGTAGTTTACATTGTAATGTATCTAACACCCATAGAGTTCTAGTGTTGATCATGTTTTGCTCGTGAGAGAGGTTTAGTCAACGTGTATGCAACATTCAAATACGTATGTACTTTGCAAATGTCTATTTCTTCCTCTTTGTTGTAATCATGGATGGAGTTGACGCGACATTTTATATCTTGGTCTTCTTGTGAAACCTGGGCTCTTTGGCAATGGCAATGGCGGTAGTGTTGTCACAAAGGAGAGTCATCGGATCTGATGCACTAGGCACAACTCCTAGACCGGTCATGAACTGCTTCATCCAGAGTCCTTCCGGCACCACTTCTGAAGCAGCTATATATTTTGCCTCACATGTAGATGTCGCTACTACGTTTTGCTTTGAGATACTCCAACTGATGCTCCACCATTCAGAATAAATACATATCTGGTTCGAGACTTCAACTCATCCAAATCGGTCTCAAAGCTAGCATTGATGTCACCCTTTACGACGAGTTCTTGATAACCTCCATGAACGATAACAATCTCCTTAGTCCTCTTCAGGTATTTAAGAATATTTTTGACCGATGTCCATTGTTCCACTCTTGGATCACTTTGAAACCTTCCATCCATACTTATGGCCATACTTATGGCAACACACACATCTGATCTGGTGCAAAGCATTGCATACATGATAGAGCTTATGGCTGAGGTATAGGTGATGGCTCTTACCTTTTATCTATCTTGTGTTGTTGTTGGGAATTGAGTCTTACTCAACCTAACACCTTGCAAAATAGGCAATAACCCCTTCTTAGACTGGTCCATTTTGAACTTCTTCAAAATTTTGTCAATGTATGTACTTTGTGAAAGTCCTATTAAGCGTCTTGATCTATCTCTATAGATCTTGATGCCTAATATGTAAGCAACCTCTCTGAGGTATTTCATTGAAAAAGTCTTGTTCAAATATTTGTTCACACTTTCCAGAAGTTATATATTGTTTCCAATCAACAATATGTCACCCACATATAATATTAGAAACGCTATTGAGCTCCCACTCACTTTCTTGTAAATACAAGTTTTTCCATAAACTTGTATGAAGGTAAAAGCTTGGATCACCTCCTCAAAGTGAAGATTCCAACCCCGAGATGATTGCACCAGTCCATAAATAGATCGCTGGAGCTTGCATACCTTGTCAGCATCTTAGGACTGACAAAACCTTCCGGTTGCATCATATACTAGTCTTCTTCATGGAAACCATTAAGGAACGCTGTTTTGACATCCATCTGCCAGATTTCATAACCAAAAATGCAACAATTGCTAACATTATCCTAACAGACTTTAGCATTGCTACGGATGAGAAAGTCTCATCGTAGTCAACTCCTTGAACTTGCGAAAACCCTTTTGTGACAAGTCAAGCTTTATGGACAGTGACATTACCATCAATGCTCATCTTTTTCTTACAGATTCATTTGTTCTAAATGGACTTACGATCAACGGGTAAGTCGTCCAAAATCCATACTTGGTTTTCATATATAAAATCACGTCTTGGTCGTATCATATCACAACATGCCCTGCAAAAACAAGTTAGATGTCTTCTACTTATTTGTTTGTAAATTGTACGTGGCTTATATGGGTAACTAGCAAGAACCGATCTTACCAATGCAAAACCACAATAGTGATAATCAAGTTGACCTTTAACCTTCTACAAGGACCGCCATTTTGAAATCCTAATGTGGGAGAGACAGACACCCGCCAGCTACTGTTATGCAATACAAGTTGCATGTTAGTCAGTGGAACCGGTCTCTTGTGTGAGGACAAGTAAGGTTGGTTTGAGACGCTTCATATGCCACAATACCTCCGAATTCAAATAATACAAGGGAGAAAAGCAATCTGAACATCAATGCCCATAACTTATTTGTGTTCTACTCGTGCATATCATCTATGCATAGACCTAGCTCATGATGTCATTGTTGGGGAACGAAGCATGGAAAACAAAACAAATTCCTACGAACACCAAAGATCTATATATATGGAGATTTATAACAAAGAGAGGCAAGAGAGTGTCTATGTACCCTTGTAGACCGTTGAGCAAAAGCGTATATTACGCGGTTGATGTAGTCGTACTCGTCGCGATCCAATCTGATCCAACATTGAACGGACGACACCTCCATGTTCAGCACACGTGCGACTCAATGACGTCTCCACCCCCTTGATCTAGCAAGCGAGGGCTGATTGGGATCGCGGGTAACATGACAGTGTGGTGGCGATGGTAGTGAAGCAGTGCCGACAGGGCTTAGCCAAGCGCTTCGGGACGATAAACGAAGGAAGAAAATGGGAGAGAAGGGAGAGGAGGGTAGACTCAAGGGAGAGGGATTGGTGTATTAAACCCTTCCATCCCCTCCACTATTTATAGAAGGCAAGGTGGAGGGGGGGCAACCCTGGCCCCTCATCAAAATGAGAGGTGGCGGCCAAGAGGGAGGGGTCCTCCCTCCCCAGGGAACCTAGGGGGTGCCTCCCCCCTTAGGGTTTCTACCCCTAGCCGCATGGGCCCTTGGGGCTAGTGCGCCTGGCCCGTGCAGGCCAGAGCCCCACTACTGCCCATGTGGGCCCCCGAGGCAGGTGGACCATAACAGGACTTCCCATACTTTACCTCTGGACCATTCTGAAACTCCTCGTGACATCTGTGATCTCATCTAATACTCCGAACAACATTCAGTCACCAACGCACATATCTCAATACAACTCTAGCATCATCAGACATTAAGCATGTGGACCCTACGGGTTCGAGAATCATGTAGACATGACCGAGACACCTCTCCGGTCAATAACAAATATAGTGACCTAGCTCCCATGTTGGTTCCTGCATATTGCACGAAGATCTTTTATTGGTTGAATCGTAATGTTAGCGATTCGGTTAATCCCGTATTAAATTCCCTTTGTCCGGTGATATTTTACTTGCCCGAGATTTGATCATCGGTATCTCCATACCTAGTTCAACCTCGTTACCGACAAGTATCTTTACTCGTTCCATAATACAAGTTCCCGTGACTAACTCATTAGTCACATTGGTTGTATGCTTCTTATGATATTGTATTATCGAGTGGGCCCAAAGATATCTCTCCGTCATATAAAGTGACAAATCCGAGTCTCGATCCGTGCCAACCCAACAAACACCTTTGGAGATACCTATAGAGCACCTTTATGATCACCCAATTACGAAGTGACGTTTGGATACAAACTAATTATTCCCCCGGTGTCAGGGAGTTTCACGATCTCATGGTCTAAGGAAGAGATATTTGACATAATGAAAGTTGTAGCAAAAACTAGGTGAAACGATCATATGCTAAGCTTATGGTCGGGTCTCGTCCATCACATCATTCTCCTAATGCTGTGATCCCATTATCAAATGACAACTCATGTCTATGGTTAGGAAACCTTAACCATCTTTGATCAACGAGCTAATGTAGTAGAGGCTCGCTAGGGACATGTCGTTGTTTATGTATCCACACATGTATCTAAGTTTCCGGTCAATACAATTCTAGCATGGATAATTAATGTTTATCATAAACATGGAAATATGATAATACACAATTTATTATTGCCTCTAGGGCATATTTCCAACACAAAGGACTATATACCACTAAGGATCCACGAATGACTAACCAACATATGCCATCATGACGCACCCCCATGAAGGACTAGCCCCACTCATATTAGATCTTCATGAAGTAGACGGTCTCCAAGCCAGAACAAACTTCTTGGTATCTTTACAACTTGAAGAGTCCAAGCACCTAGTCGATATCGGAGGCACACACCCTCCAAAAGTAACAAGATTGAGGTTGATTGTGCTTTGAAAGATAATCCCCTACACACTCACACTCTCTCAAAATGTGGCTTTTGGATAGGAGTGGTAGGATAGGAAAGCAATGAGGGGATTAGATCTCAAAGACTTGGCTTGATCGTTGGAGTAGAAATCTCTTTGAAATTCACACAAAGGTGGGTTCCATCCTAGAGAATATAGTGGGGGTGGAGTTTTCTTCGTGAGAACTATTTGATAGGTAGGGGTATAAATGGCCGCACCAAAAATCAGATTGTTACACACTTTTAACATAGCTCAGAAACTCCAGACTGGTTGCCATCTCGGAAGTTCCAAATAGTGCTAAAGCCGAAAAAATAAGAATTGCTCAGATGGTCTAACCTAGATGTTCTCGCAGGCTCAGAGTGGAGTACTGCTACCTCTTGAGCTTGTGTTGGTTTTCTCTTGAAGAGGAAAGGGTGATGCAGCAAAGTAGATAAGTATTTCCCTCAGTTGATGAGAACCAATGTATCAATCCAGGAGGAGGAACAAGAAAGTCACCAATGGATGCACCTACACAACCTATCAAACTCTTGCACCCAACGCTATAAAGGGGTTGTCAGTCCCTTCATGGTTATTTGCAAGGATTAGATCTAATAGAGATAGATGCAAAACATTGCGGAATGTAAAAAGTAAATAAATTGTAGCAAGGTATTTTTGGTATTTTTGTTTATAGATCTGAAAATACAATATGGAAAGTAGACCCGGGGCCATAGGTTTCACTAGAAGCTTCTCTCTTGAAGGAAAATAACACGGTGGGTGAACAAATTACTGTCGAGCAATTGATAGAAAAGCTAATAATTATGACGATATCCAAGGCAATGATTATGCATATAGGCATCACGTCCGTGTCAAGTAGACCGAAATGATTCTACATCCACTACTATTACTCCACACATCGACCGACTCCTGCCTGTATCTAGAGTATTAAGTTCATGAAGAACAGAGTAACATATTAAGTAAGGCATGATGTAGAGGGATAAAATCAAGCAATGTGATGAAAACCCCATCTTTTTACCCTTTATGGCAACAATACAATACGTGCCTCGCTACTCCTACTTTGCCACTAGGTGAGGACACCGCAAGATTGAACCCAAAACAAAGCACTTCCCCCATTGCAAGAATTACCAATCTAGTTGGACAAACTAAACAATAACTCAAAGATACTTACAAAGATATGAAATCATGCATATAAGAATTCAGAGAAGAACCAAATAATATTCATAGATAAGTTGATCAGAAACCCACAATTCATCGGATGTGGACAAACACACTGCAAAAGAGTATTAAATCAGATAGATCTCCATGAAGATCATGAAGAACATGGTATTGAAGCACACAGAGAGAGAAGAAGCCATCTAGATACTAGCTATGGATCCATAGGTCTGTGGTGGACTACTCACGCATCATCGGAGGGGCAATGGAGTTGATGTAGATGCTCTGCGTGATCAAATCCCCCTCTGGCACATTACCGGAAAGGCTCCAAGATTGGATCTCTCGGGAACGGAGGCTTCTGGCAACAAAAAAGTATTTGCGTTGCTCCTTTTGGTATTGGGGGAATATTTGGGTATTTATAGGACAAAGTTTTTGCGGCCAGGGGTTGTGGTCGTGCCCCTGGCTTGTGACCTCCTGGCAGGTCCCTTGCCTTGCACTCCAAATCTGGTAGGTGTCTTCTGGTCCAGAAAAAATCATCGCGGAGATTTTATTCCGTTTGGACTCCGTTTAATATTCCTTATCTGCAATACTCAAAAACAAAGAAAAAACAGAAACTAGCACTAGGCTCTAGATTAATAGGTTAGTCCCAAAAATAACATAAATAGCATATTAATGCATATGAAAGATCAAAAATAGATAATATAATAGCATGGACCAATCAAAAATTGTAGATATGTTGGAGACGTATCAAGCATCCCCAAGCTTAATTCCTTCTCGTCCTCGAGTAGGTAAATGATAAAAACAGAATTTTTGATGTGGAATGCTACCTAACATATGTATCCATGTAATATTCTTTATTGTGGCATGAATGTTCAGATCCATAAGACTCAAAACAAAAGCTTAATGTTGAAATAAAAACAATAATATTTCAAGCATACTAGCAAAGCAATTGTATCTCTTCAAAATATAATGGCAAAAGAAAGTTATCCCTACAATATCATATGGTCTGGCTATGCTCCATCTTCCCCACACAAAGTATTTATATCATGCGCAACCCCGATGACAATTCAAGAAATTGTTTCACACCTTTTATTTTCTCAAACTTTTTCAACTCTTACGCAGTACATGAGCGTGAGCCATGGATATAGCACTATAGGTGGAATAGAACATGGTGGAGGTCGTGAAGGAAAAGGAGAAGATAGTCTGAAATCAGCTAGGCATATCAACGGGCTATGAAGATACCCATTAATAGATATCAATGTGAGTGAGTAGGGATTGCCATGCAACGGATGCTCTAGAGCTATAAGTGTATGAAAGCTCAAAAGGAAACTAAGTGGGTGTGCATCCAACTTGCTTGCTCATGAAGACCTAGGGCAATTTGAGGAAGCCCATCATTGGAATATACAAGCCAAGTTATATAATGAAAAATTCCCACCAATATATGAAAGTGATAAAATAGGAGACTCTCTATCATGAAGATCATGGTGCTACTTTGAAGCACAAGTGTGAAAAAAGATAGTAGCATTGTCCCTTCTCTCTTTCTCTCATTTTTATTTTCATTTTCGTGGGCATCTAAGGCCTCTTTTTTTATTTGGGCTTCACTGGCCTCTTTTATTTTTCATAAATTCCGGAGTCTCATCCCCACTTGCGAGGGAATCATAGCTTCCATCATCCTTTCCTCCCATGGGACAATGCTCTAATAATGATGGTCATCACACTTTTATTGACTTACAACTCAAGAATTACAACTCGATATCTAGAACAAAATATGACTCTATATGAATGCTTCCAGTGGTGTACCGGGATATACAATGATCTAGCATAGCAAATGACATCAAAAAACGGACAAGCCATGAAAACATCATGCTAGCTATCTTACAATCATGCAAACCAATATGAAGATGATGGTGCACATCATAATAAATGGAACGATGGAAGTTTCATGGCAATATATCTCAGAATGGCTATGGAAATGCCATAATAGGTAGGTATGGTGGCTGTTTTGAGGAAAGGTATATGGTGTCTGTTTTGAGGAAGGTGGGTTTATCACACCGGCGAAAGTTGCGTGGTACTAGAGAGGCTAGCAAAAGTGAAAGGGTGAGAGTGTGTATAATCCATGGACTCACATTAGTCATAAAGAACTCACATACTTATTGCAAAAGTCAATTATTCATCGAAGCAAAGTATTGGACGCATGCTCCTAGGGGAGAGGTTGGTATGAGTAAACCATCGCGCGCTCCCCACCCTCATACAAAGGTCGACAATCAATAAACAAATCATGCTCCGACTTCCTTACATAACGGTTCACCATACGTGCATGCTACGGGAATCACAAGCCTTTACACAAGTATTTTTACCAATTCACAATTACTTCCTAACATGACTCTTAATATTACCATCTTTATATCTCAAAACTTTATGCAAGGAATCAAACTTCTCATAATACTCAATGCACTTCATATGGAAGTTTTTATTATATCCATCTTGGCTGCCTATAATATTAGGACTAAATTCATAACCTAAACCAATTACCATGTTGTTTAAGGACTCTGAAAATAATATAAGTGAGGTACGAGAGTTCAATTATTCCAATAAAATCAAACACCACCGTGCTCTAAAAAGATATAAGTGAAGCACATAGAGCGAAATTACCTATCTCAAAAGATATAAGTGAAGCACATAGAGTATTCTAATAAATTCACGATTCATGCGTGTCACTCTAAAAATATGTGTGCAGTAAGGATGATTGTGGCAAACTAAAAAGCAAAGACTCATATCATACAAGATGCTCCAAGCCAAACACATATCATGTGGTGAATAAAAATATATCCTCAAGTAAATTTACCAATGGATTGAAGACGAAAGAGGGGATGCCTTCCGGGGCATCCCCAAGCTTAGGCTCTTTGACATCCTTGAATATGGCTTGGGGTGCCTTGGCCATACCCAAGCTTAGGCTCTTGACACTCCTTATTATATAGTACATCAAATCTTTACCCAAAACTTGGAAACTTCACAACACAAAACTCAACAGAAAACTCGTGAGATCCGTTAGTATAAGAAAAATAAATCACTACTTTAGGTACTGTTGTGAACTCATTCTTTATTTATATTGGTGTTATATCTACTGTATTCTAATTTATCCATGGTTCATACCCTCCCCCCCGATACGACTCATAGATACATCAAAATAGGTAAACAACACAAAGAAAACAGAATCTGTCAAAAACAGAACAGTCTGTAGCAATCTGGAAACTTCGTATACTTATGTAACTCAAAAAAATTGAAAAATTAGGAAAACCTGGGAAATTTGTATATAAATCTTGTGTAAAAATTTCAGACTTATTCTATGCTCTGATAAATTTATAAAATTCCTGTACTGGGCGCAAAAGTTTCTATTTTTCAAGAAGATCAAATCAACAATCACCATAGACCATCCCAAAGGTCTTACTTGGATCAAACACTAATTAAAAAATCATTTTTTACTACAGAGGTAATAATGTGTAAAACACTCAAACACATAAGCAAAAACATAAACATAAAAATAAAATTGGATTGCCTCCCAACAAGCGCTATTGTTTAACGCCCTAGCTAGGCAAAATGCAATAGATCAATGATGCTCGCGTAAAGGTAAAGAATTGAAACATAAAGAGAGAATCATGAATAACATGGCAAGTATATTTAAGTCTAACCCACTTCCTATGCATAGGGATTTTGTGAGCAAACAAATTATGGGAACAAAAATCAATTAGCATAGGAAGGCAAAACAAGCATAACTTCAAAATTTCAAATACATAGAGAAGAAACTTGATATTATTGCAATATGTAAAAGCATATGTTCCTATGTCATAGTAATTTTCAGTAGAATCATGAATAAATTCAACAATATAATTATCACATAAAGCATTCTTTTCGTGATCCACATGCATAAAAGTTTTACAATCTTCCAAGATAGTGGGATTAACATTAACTAAAGTCATGACCTCTCCAAACCCACTTTTATCTAAAAAATCATAAGATTGAACACTCTCCAAATATGTGGGTTCTTTTTACCTAAAGTTAACGCTCTTCGAAAACCTTTTTCGATGCTATTGCAAACATTATTATCAATAGCATATTCATCATGAGGCTTAAATAATTTTTCAAGATCATAAGAAGCATTATCACCCTAATCATGATCATTGCAATAAGAAGTGGACATGAAAAAATTACCACTCCAAGCTTGTAGTTTTGCATATCATTAACATAATTGACATCAATATAGTTTATAGTAAGATCATTGCAATCATGCTTTTCAATCAAGGAGCTATCATGAACCACCTTATAAATTTCTTCTTTCAACACTTCATCAATATTTTCAGATTCATGATCTTCAAACAAAACTTCATAGAGATAATCAAGTGCACTCAACTCACTAGCAATTGGTTAATAATAATTTGGTCTTTTGAAAAGATTATCAAGTGGATGAGGATCCATATCAATTGATTTTTAGCAAGAAGATGCAAGAAAATAGAAGACACATGGCAACACAAGCAAAGAGGCAAACAGAAAAGAGGGCGAATAAAACGGTAAATTTTGTGAAGTGGGGGAGAGGAAAACAAGAGGCAAATGACAAATAATGTAAATGGAAGAGATGAGTTTGTGATGGGTACTTGGTAGGCTTGATGCGTATCCTCCCCGGCAACGGCGCCAGAAATCCTTCTTGCTATCTTGAGCTTGCGTTGGTTTTCCCTTGAAGAGGAAAGGATGATGCAGCGAAGTATATAAGTATTTCCCTCAGTTGATGATAACCAAGGTATCAATCTAGTAGGAGGAACAAGCAAGTCATTAGTGGATGCACCTACACAAACAATCAAACTCTTGCACCCAATGCTATAAGGGGGTTGTCAATTCCTTCATTGTTATTTGCAAGGATTAGATCTGATAGAGATAGATGTAAAAGATTGCGGAAAGTAAAAAGTAAATAAATTGCAGCAAGTTATTTTTGGTTTATAGATCTGAAAATATAATATGGAAAGTAGACCCGGGGCCATAGGTTTCTCTAGAAGCTTCTCTCTTGAAGGAAAATAACACGGTGAGTGAACAAATTACTGTCGAGCAATTGATAGAAAAACGAATAATTATGACGATATCCAAGGCAATGATTATGCATATAGGCATCACGTTTGTGTCGAGTAGACCGAAACGATTCTGCATCTACTACTATTACTCCACACATCGACCGACTCCTTCCTGCATCAAGAGTATTATGTTCATGAAGAACAGAGTAACACATTGAGTAAGATGACATGATGTAGAGGGATGAACTCAAGCAATATGATGAAAAACCCATCTTTTTACCCTTGATGGCAACAATACAATACGTGCCTCGCTACCCCTACTTTGTCACTGGGTGAGGACACCGCAAGATCGAACCCAAAACTAAGCACTTCTCCCATTGCAAGAATTACCAATCTAGTTGGCCAAACCAAATCAATAACTCGAAGAGACTTACAAAGATATGAAATCATGCATATAAGAATTTAGAGAAGAACCAAATAATATTCATAGATAAGCTGATCATAAACCCACAATTCATCGGATCTTGACAAACACACCACAAAAGAGTATTACATCAGATAAATCTCCATGAAGATCATGTAGAACATGGTATTGAAGCAGTAAGAGAGAGTAACAACCATCTAGCTACTAGCTATGGACCCGTAGGTCTGTGGTGGACTACTCACGCATCATCGGAGGGGCAATGGAGTTGATGTAGATGCCCTCCGTGATCGAATCCCCCACCGACTGATTACCGGAAAAGGCTCCAAGATTGGATCTCTCAGGAACGGAGGCTTCTCGCGACGGAAAAGTATTTGTGTTGCTCCTTTTGGTATTGGGGGAATATTTGAGTATTTATAGGACGAAGATTAGGGTTAGGAGTCCTGCCAGGGAGTCACAAGCCTGCCAGGCGCGGCTAGGGGTGGTGGCCGTGCCCCTGGCTTGTGACCTCCTGACAGGTCCCCTGCCTTGCATTCCAAGTCTGGTAGGTGTCTTCCAGTCTAGAAAAAATCACCGCGAAGATTTTATTCCGTTTGGACTCCATTTAATATTCCTTATATGCAATACTCAAAAACAAGGAAAAAGCAGAAACTGACACTAGGCTCTAGATTAATAGGTTAGTCCCAAACATAATATAAAATATCATATTAATGCATATAAAACATCCAAAACAGATAATATAATAGCATGGAACGATCAAAAATTATAGATACATTGGAGACGTATCAACTACCTCGTAGGTGGCATGGTCCCTGGAGTGCCTTTCAAAATTTCAAGTGGGGGGCTTTGATGGTTCCGAATAGGATATATAGGTTTGCCGATTTTGCTCGATGGTTCCGAGTGGATTGTCCAGCAGCTCCGAACAGCAAGCGTTTTGTCCAAAATTATATCTGGATAATGGCTCAGAGAATCAGACTATAAGTGCTCGAAGGTTCGGAAGGAGTGAAACATAGGCAGATATAGTGGAGAAACGAAAGTCTCTTGAGGGCTTTGGTGTTTGATCTTTAAGCACATGGATAAACAAACTCAAGTTAGCAACCTCATTCCTGTTTTCATAATATGGCCATACCTATGGACTAAGTGTGATCTTGGATCACTATAATATAAAATCTAAGTCCTTGGCTTGGCAAACACTTGTCTTCATGCAAATTTTGCGGGGTCACCTTTCATATCCTTTGTTGCAACCTAGTGTACTTTTCTTAGATAAGCTAGTTAAAGCATTATTTCGTTCAGATATCCTCACATTAGTTACCAAAACCCACAAAGGGGGTTAGATGCACTTCGAGTAGTACAATAAATCTACCAAATTTAGTTAATTTCAGGAACCTGAATCTGAATCATCAGTTAACACTACTCTGTCACACATCTGGTTAATTTGGTTCCACATCACAATAGTATCACCCCCCGAGTGGTCTTCTAAATCAAATTATACTCCAATTATTATCAGTCACATTAGGTACAAAAGATATTGACACTAAAGGTAATGAAATAAAGTCTTAGCCTCTTTGGGCAACTCAAATATCAACATCATATATAAATAAAATGATATATTGTTAAGGTATGACCCAAAAAGAATGAGCCTACCACCGTATGTACGAATTCTAACTTTCGAGGGACATACTTTCTTCTCTACATTTTCGACGGTGTTAAGCCAATCCTTGTTACACAATGTCACATTGTTCATAGGAATTTCTACATACTTAAACGTTAATGAACCTACATCACAAGTAAAAATAGAAGCACAACTATTATTTTTCACTAGAATTACTAAAATGCATAACCTCACTTTAATGAAAATTAACTTACATACCAGAAACATGTTCAAACAAACATAGAATAAACTTTAGATTTTTGGCTCCTTCGGAATCAGCTCAAAATGTATTGTAACATACTTAGTCAACCTTCTACCAAGTTCGGAGCTACACTTTCAATAACCCATATTGTTGTGCTTTAAAAATCAAAAAATTAAGTATATCTATTGCACTATTGAGTAGAATTGGAGAAATAGGAGCCCCTCTACCAAAGTTTCCTTTTCTTCTTCCAAATATAGCCTTCCTGGCAATTAACGATAACAACAATTTTACCCCTACTTATTGTTTACATGACCCAAGTAATCCAGTTTCTAGAAAAAAGACCTTAGTTAAAACAAACCTTAGAAAGGACCAACTTATGTTATTACTCTCTAAGGTCTATTGATTTCCGTGCAAATCAACCATTCGAATGTTTGACCAAGATTATAAAATGAAATAACAACATCAACAATACCTAATAGATAACATCTGAAACTACTTTTCATAATGGATCAAATGATATAGAGTTTATATTGTGGATACTGATATATTTTTTCTAAAAACTCGATCAAACATGCATTTGTTTGACTTTTGAAAATTCAAATACATCTTATATAAATGAACGGACATGATATATGTTTACGTGTATGGATTTTGTGCCTTGGAAAATTGTTAGGGACAACACTGCACTCCGTGTTCTCCAGCTATGCCTTCAAAGGAACATGCCATGGTTAGCCAAGAATGCCGTGCGAGGACCACGTACTGAGCACAGAAGTGACTGTTGCCACTCGATTAAAACGTATAGAGTAATAGGTAAGAGGCGTTGATTTTTTTTTTTGCGGGTAAAGAGGCGTTGAGTTTTTAACTAAAGGAGAATTCCGAAAATATGTGCAACACACCATTATGTTCTAGAGGCAGGTGGTAGCTAGATGGACTAATTCAGGAAATTTGGTATACATGTCAAATTTGATACAAATTAACAACTAATCTTACATGATAATCTACCGCTTCTCGAAAAACAAAACAAAAAAAATCTTCTGCCACCGCACCATGTATGCCATAAAAATTCGGTTTTGCTAAAACTCATTCGAATGAGAAATAAATTGGTCTCATTCACTTTTTCAACTGTAGGATCTAGCTGCTCTGCGATTCGTGTTTGTCTCCATTTTTTTTCGATCCCATTTTTCTTTCGGTAGGGACCGGGAAAACCGATTTCCGAAAAATCTCGGAATTTTTGGAGTTTTTCGTCCGATTTTCTCAAATGAATTTTGAAATCAAAAATATTGTACCGGAATATAAAATATTTACGCCTTGTTTTAATATAGAGGTGTGCTAGTTCCAGTGGCTAGCCTGTCTTCTATGTCTGTACGTACAGAAGCTCGCGGCTTCGAATTACCTTTCCTACTTTAATTTTCCTATTTTTTCTAAACTTGAAAAAACTTTAAAAAGTAAGTTGGCAAAAATAGGATTCGACCATGTGACCTCTAGAGATAAGCAAAGCCGCTTGTACCATCGTACTACGAGTTCTACTCGATTCACAGAAGGATAGGGTACCTATTTGACCTATGTTGGTTGTATAAATTCAAAAAATTCGGGCGATTTTTGAGTTTTTCGCTGGGTAATGGAAGGGCCGGTTTTCGAAAATCTCGGCCAAGAAAAAAAAATGTTGTCTGTGTGGAGAGCTTCGCAACGACCTATGTGGTGTCGCTCGCGGGTCGTCCCTGTTTTTTTTGTCTTTACTGTCTGGCCCGTACCGTTTTGGATGCAGAAGCCAGGCCCGGCTAGAATCCAGGCTTTTCCTGTGTGTTTTCTTCTCCTGGTGCCGGCTGAGATCGTCGGCGACGGCGTCTACCGGTGCGGGAGATCGGCGGCGGCAACGTTTCAAAGTAAGGAATCCATCACCTGATCCATACGTATGCCTGGTTGTTTGGTCTTCTTCTTCCCTCTGTTTTCTTGTTGTTTGTAGAGACTTGTTTTCTAGGGTTTTCACATAGGTTGTAGTTTCTAATCAGAAATGGGGTTGCAGTTTTCAAGGACGTGGAAGCACATTCATTTTCTATGTAGGGGTTCACCCATATAGGAGAAATGGATCTCGTTTTTGCTGAATCATAAATTTCAGTTAGTCTAGTTTAGGAGAAGTGATTCACAAGTGTTGTTCTTGTGTGTTTTTCTTTTTGGATGAAGATGTTGTGTACAGTATGATCCTAATACAATATTTTTTATTTATGTATTCAAGCATTCTCAAAGGTAGAAAATAGTAATTACTACCATGTCACATGTGTGCCTAATTTTTTTGTTCTCCGGGTTGAGCCCGATGGAATGTATTTTTTACAACTTCAGAAGTGGTGAGCCTGAATTGGTTGTATTTTTACACTTCAGAAGTGGTGAACCTAAATTAGTCCCCTTTTTGTGTTTTCTTTATAAAATTACATCTTTTTTGACAAGTCCCCTTTTTCTAAAGTGAATTGAGCAAATCTGTTTTTTCAAAGTGTAGTTTAGATGAGAAATAAATTGGTCGCATTCACTTTTCCAACCGTCGGATCAAGCTGCGCTATTATTCACGTTTGTCGATGTGTAGATTTGTCTTTTTAGGGTTTTCATAATGGTGGTAGTTTCTAATCAAAAATGGGGCGCTTGTCTTTCAAGGCCGTGGAAACACATACATTTTGTATGGAGGGGTTCAACCAAATTAGGCATTCAGTTTAATTCAGTTAGGACAAATGATTCAGAAATTTGTTCATAGTGTTTTTTGTTTGAATGCATGTATTCAAGCATTTTCTCAAATGCAATTAAATAGTAATTTGGTTGAATTTTATACTTCAGAATGTAGTTTCTTTGTGATTTGTTTGAAGGTAGTTTTACACTTCAGAACGTGGTGTGCTTGAACTACGCGGTAGGTTCTGAAACTATATTAGGATATGAACTGAATTGATATGTAGAGAAATGATCACAAGCAACCTGATGGTATATATTCTCAAACTATGACTTTTTTCTTCTATATTTTTTGTTTTACCCGCCCCGACCCTTTTGAAACTCCAACTCATCACACCCAACCGTAACTGAGACGTATAGTGTGACCGCAACCGGGGGTGGGTAGGGCTTCCTTTTTTAAGTTTTCCTTTTTGCAGTAGTAGTTGCAACCGCTTTGGCCCTTCTACAACTGCAACTCATCACACCCAACCGCAACTACAAGATGTATAAGTCAACCGTAGCCGGGGGTGGGTAGGGCTTTTTTTAAGTTTTCCTTTCTTGTAGTAGTTGCAACCGCCCAGACCCGATCGTAACTGCAACTCATCGCACCCAACCGCAACCGCAAGATATACAATGTGACCCAACTGAAGGGTGGTCGGGGATGGGTAGGGTTGTCAGGGACAACAAAGCACTTTCTTCCTTGTTTTTAGGTTTTCCTTTTTTGTAGTACTTGCAACTGCCCCGACTCTTTCCGCAACTACAAATCACGACACCCAACCGCAACCGCAAACATACAATGAGGTCGCAAACCGGGGACGAGGAGGGTTGTTGGCGGTAGCAAAGTATTTTGTTACTTATTTAGGTTTTCCTACTTTTGTACTAGTTGCAATCGCCCCGACCCTTCTGCAACTGCAACTCATCACACCCAACTACAACTACAAGACACATAGAGTGACCGCAACCAGGGGTGAGGAGGGTTGTGGGTGGCAGCAAAGCACTTTCTTTGTTGTTTTTAGGTTTTGCTTTTTTTATACTAGTTGCAATCGCCCCGATCCGGCCACAACTACAACTCATCACACCCAACCACAACTGCAAGACGTATTATGCGACCACAACTAGAGGGTGGGAAGTGTGGTTGGGGGCAGCAAAGCACTTTCTTCCTTTTTTTTAGGTTTTCCTTTTTTGTAGTACTTGCAACCGACCCAACCCTTCCACAACTGCAACCCATCACACCCAGCTGCAACTACAAGACGCATAGTGTGACCGCAACTGGTAGTGAGGAGGGTTGTTTGCGGCAACAATTTATTTTGTTACTTTTTTAGCTTTTCCTTTTTTGTATGAGTTGCAACCGCCCTAACCTAGCCTTAACTTCAACTCATCACACCCAACCACAACTGCAAGACCTACAGTGTGATCGCTATCAAGGGTTGTTGGCGGCACCAAAGTATTTTGTTACTCGTTTTTAGGTTTTTCCTTTTTTGTAGTACTTGCAACCTTTTTAAGGTTTTCCTTTTTTCGTACTAGTTGCAGCCGCCCCAACGTGTCTGCAACTCCAACTCATCACACCCAACCGCAATTGCAAGACGTATAGTGCAACCGCAACCGGGGGGTGGGGAGTGTGGTCGGGGGCTGCAAAGCATTTTCTTCCTTGTTTGTAGGTTTTCCTTTTTTTTACTAGTTGCAACCGCCCCGGCCTTTCCGCAATTGCACCCATCACACCCAGCTACAACTGCAAGACATATATTGTGACCGCAACCGGGGGTGAGGAGGGTTGTTGGTGGCAACAAATATTTTGTTACTTTTTTATGTTTTCCTTTTTTGTACTAGTTGCAACCTCCCCGACCCGACCGCAACTGCAACTCAGCACACCCGACCGCAATTGCAAGACGTACAATGCGACCGCAAACGGGGGTTGGGAGTGTGGTTGGGGACAACAAAGTGCTTTCTTCTTTGTTTTTAGGTTTTCCTTTTTTGTAGTACTTGCAACCGCCCCCACCATTCTGTAACTGCAACTCATCACACCCAACCACAACTGCAAGACGTGTAGTGTGACCGCAAACCGGGGGTGAGGAGGGCTTCCTTTTTTTAAGTTTTCCTTTTTTTTGTACTAGTTGCAATAGCCCCTATCCTTCCACAACTGCAACTCATCGCACCCAACCGCAACTGCAAGACGTATAGTGTGACCACAAACTGGGGTGAGGAGGGTTGTCGGCAGAGGCAAAGTATTCTATTAAGTTTTTTAGGTTTTCCTTTTTTTACTAGTTGCAAGTCGGCAACTGCAATTCATCACACCCAACCGCAACTGCAAGACGTACAGTGCGACCGCAAACCAGGGGGTGGGGAGGATTGTTGGTAGAGGCAAAGTATTTTGTTACTTTTTAGGTTTTCCTTTTTTGTACTAGTTGCAACCGCCCCAATCCAGACGCAATTGTAATTCATCATACCCAACCGCAACTGCAAGATGTACAATGTGACCACAAACCGGGGGTGGGGAAGGTTGTTGGTAGAGGCAAAGTATTTTGTTACTTTTTTAGGTTTTCCTTTGTTTACTAGTTGCAACCGCCCCGACACAGCCGCAACTACAACCCATCACACCCAACCGCAACTGCAAGGTGTACAGTGCGACCGCAACCCGGGTGGTTAGGGGTGGGGAAGGTTGTGTTGGAAATATGCCCTAGAGGCAATAATAAAATGGTTATTATTGTATTTCCTTGTTCATGATAATTGTCTATTGTTCATGCTATAATTGTGTTAACCGGAAACCATAATACATGTGTGAATACATAGACCACAACATGTCCCTAGTAAGCCTCTAGTTGGCTAGCTCGTTGATCAATAGATGGTCGCGGTTTCATGGCCATGGACATTGGATGTCATTGATAACGGGATCACATCATTAGGAGAATGATGTGATGGACAAGACCCAATCCTAAGCATAGCACAAAGATCGTGTAGTTCGTTTGCTAAAGCTTTTCAATGTCAAGTGTCATTTCCTTAGACCATGAGATTGTGTAACTCCCGGATACCGTAGGAATACTTTGGGTGTGCCAAACGTCACAACGTAACTGGGTGGCTATAAAGGTACGCTACGGGTATCTCCGAAAGTGTCTGTTGGGTTGGCACGAATCGAGACTGGGATTTGTCACTCCGTGTGACGGAGAGGTATCTCTGGGCCCACTCGGTAAGACATCATCATAATGAGCTCAATGTGACTAAGGAGTTAGTCACGGGATGATGTATTGCGGAACGAGTAAAGAGACTTGCCAGTAACGAGATTGAACAAGGTATGGGGATACCGACGATCGAATCTCGGGCAAGTATCATACCGATAGACAAAGGGAATTGTATACGGGATTGATTGAATCCTTGACATCGTGGTTCATCCGATGAGATCATCGTGGAGTACGTGGGAGCCAACATGGGTATCCAGATCCCGCTGTTGGTTATTGACCGGAGAGGTGTCTCGGTCATGTCTACGTGTCTCCCGAACCCGTAGGGTCTACACACTTAAGGTTCGATGACGCTAGGGTTATAGGGAAATGGTATACGTGATTACCGAAGGTTGTTCGGAGTCCCGGATGAGATCCCGGACGTCACGAGGAGCTCCGGAATGGTCCGGAGGTAAAGATTGATATATAGGAAGTCCAGTTTTGGTCACCGGAAAGTTTTCGGGCTCATCGGTAGTGTACCGGGAGTGCCGGGAGGGTGCCGGAGGACCCCCGGGAGGGGTGTGACGACCAAAGGACCACATGGGCTGTTAGATAAAGTGTGCCAGCCCTTATTGGGCTGGGCAAGACTTTTGCTAAAGGCCCATGTGGCTGGAGATAAGGAGATAAGGCAAAAAGGATTTAAAAGGAGGAGATCCACCTCCCTTGTGGGAGGTGGACTCTCCCTTTAAGTCGGCCGGCCATCTCCTCTTTGGAGTAGAGGCCAAGCCAGCCCTCCACGTCCCTCCTCCTATATATACTTGAGGTTTTGGATGTTTTGAGACAGGATTTGATCTCTCTCTCTCACGGCGAAGCCCTACCTCTCTTCTTCCTCCTCCGCAGCGCTTAGGCGAAGCCCTGTCGGAATACCTTGCTACTCCACCACCACCACGCCGTCGTGCTGCTGTTGGAGCCCTTCCCCAACCTCTCCTTCCTCCTTGCTGGATCAAGGTGTTGGAGACGTCACCGGGCTGCACGTGTGTTGAACGCGGAGGTGCCGTCCGTTCGGCACTTGATCGGATCTACCGCGATCTGAATCGCTGCGAGTACGACTCCATCAACCGCGTTCTTGTAACGCTTCCGCTTAGCGATCTTCAAAGGTATGAAGATCCACTCTCCCCTTGCTCGTTGCTGGTTTCTCCATAGATGGATCTTGGTGAACGCGTAGGAAAAATTTTGATTTACTACTACGTCTCCCAACAGTGGCATCATGAGCTAGGTCTATGCGTAGAATCTATGCACGAGTAGAACACAAAGCAGTTGTGGGCGTCGAGTTTGTTAATTTGCTTGCCGCTACTAGTCTTATCTTGATTCGGCGGTATTGTGGGATGAAGCGGCCCGGACCAACTTTACACGTACGCTTACGTGAGACCGGTTCCACCGCCTGACATGCACTAGATGCATAAGGTGGCTAGCGGGTGTCTGTCTCTCCTACCTTAGTCGGATCGGATTCGATGAAAAGGGTCCTTATGAAGGGTAAATAGCAATTGGCAAATCACGTTGTGGTGTTGACGTAGGTAAGAAACGTTCTTGCTAGTAACGTATAGCAGCCACGTAAAAACTTGCAACTACAAATTAGAGGACGTCTAACTTGTTTTTGCAGCATGTGCCTTGTGATGTGATATGGCCAAAGGATGTGATGTGATGCATTGTTATGTATGAATTGATCATGTTCTTGTAATAGGATTCACGACTTGCATGTCGATGATTATGACAACCGGCAGGAGCCATAGGAGTTGTCTTATTTATTGTATGACCTGCGTGTCAATCATAAACGCCATGTAATTACTTTACTTTATTGCTAAGCGTTAGCCATAGTAGTAGAAGTAATAGTTGGCGAGACAACTTCATGAAGACACAATGATGGAGATCATGATGATGGAGATCATGGTGTCGTGCCGGTGACAGTGATGATCATGGTGCCCCGAAGATGGAGATCATAGGAGCAAAATGATATTGGCCATATCATGTCACTATATTGATTGCATGTGATGTTTATCATGTTTACATCTTATTTGCATAGAACGACGGTAGTAAATAAGATGATCTCTCAATAAAATTTCAAGAAAGGTGTTCACCCTAACTGTGCACCGTTGCTAAGGATCGTCGTTCCGAAGCACCACGTGATGATCGGGTGTGATAGGTTCTAACGTTCGCATACAACGGGTGTAAGCCAGATTTACACATGCGAAACACTTAGGTTGACTTGACGAGCCTAGCATGTACAGACATGGCCTCGGAACACGGAAGACCGAAAGGTCGAACATGAGTCGTATAGAAGATACGATCAACATAGAGATGTTCACCATGGATGACTAGTCCGTCTCACGTGATGATCGGACACGGGCTAGTTGACATGGATCATGTATCACTTGGAAGACTAGAGAGATGTCTATCTAAGTGAGAGTTCATTAATAATTTGATTAAATGAACTTAATTATCATGAACTTAGTCTAAAAATGTCCTTGCAAATTATGTCGTAGATAGCTCGCGCTGTAGCTCCACAGTTTTATTGATACAATCCTAGAGAAAAGTAAGTTGAAAGTTGATGGTAGCAATAATGCGGACTGAGTCCGTGATCTGAGGATTGTCCTCATTGCTGCACAGAAAGCTTATGTTTTTGATGTACCGCTAACTGCACCACTCCCTCAAGCGTTGTCTGTAGATGTTGTGAACATATGACAGGCACTTTTTGATGACTACGTGATAGTTCAGTGCGTCATGCATTACGGCTTAGAATTGAGGCTTCAAAATGTTTTGAACGTCACAGAACATATGAGATGTTCTAGGAGCTGAGATTGTGATCTCAAGCTCGTGCCTATGTTGAGAGGTATGAGACCTCCAACAAGATTCTTTGCCTGCAAGATAAAGGAGAATAGCTTAATCGGTGAGCGTGTTCTCAGATTGTCTGGGTGCTACAATCACTTGAATCAAGTGGGAGTTAATCTTCCAGATGAGATAGTGATTAATGCAGTTCTCCAAGTCACTGCCACCAAGCTACTAGAGCTTCGTGATGAACTATAACATGCCAGGGATGGATAAGATGATCCCTGAGTTGTTCGTGATGTTTGACACCACGAAGGTAGAAATCAATAAGGAGCATCAAGTGTTGATGGTTAAGTGAAAACCACTAGTTTCAAAAGGGGCAAGGGCAAGAAGGGAAAAAACTTCAGGAATGGCAAGCCAGTTGTTGCTCTAGTGAAGAAACCCAAGGTTGAGCCCGAACCCGAGACTAAGTGCTTCTGTTATGAGGAGAATGTTCGCTGAAGCGGAAAAACCCTAGATGATTGGTAGATAAGAAGGCTGGTAATGTCAATGGAAGTATATTTGATATACGTGTTAGTGATGTGTACCTTGCTGGTACTCCTAGTAGCACCTGGGTATTAGATACCGGTTCGGTTGCTAAGTGTTAGCAACTCGAAATAAAAGCTACGGAGTAAATGGAGACTAGCTAGGTGAAAGGTGACGATGTGTGTTGGAAGTATTTCCAAGATTGATGTGATCACCATCGCACGCTCTCTCTACCTTCAGGATTTGTGATAAACCTAAATAAATGTTATTTGGTGTTTGCGTTGAGCATAAACGTGATTAGATCATGATTAGTGCGATACGGTTATTCATATAAGTTAGAGAATAATGGTTATTCTGTTTACATGGATAATGCCTTCAATGGTCATGCACCCACTCGAAATGGTTTATCGAATCATGATCGTAGTAGTACACATATTCATAACATTGGTACCAAAAGATACAAAGTTAATAATGATAGTACCACATGCTTGTGGCACTGCCACGTAATGTCATATTGGTATAAATCGCATGAAGAAACTCCATGATGATGGATGTTTTTTGACTCACTCGATTTCGAATCGGTTGAGACATGCGAGCCATGCCTCTTGGGCAAGATGACTGAGACCCCGTCATCCAATATGATGGAGCGGGCAAGTGGCTTATTGGAATTAATACATGTTGATGTATGTGGTCCAATGAGTGTTGAAACACACAGTGGATATCGTTGTTTTTCTTTACCTTCACTGATGATTTGAGTAAATATGGGGATATTTACTTAATGAAACACGAATCTGAAATGTTTGAAAGGTTCAAGGAGTTTCAGAGTGAAGTTAAAGATCATCGTGACAAGAAGATAAATGTCTATGATATGATCATGGAGGTGAATATCTAAGTTACGAGTTTGGTATGCAATTTTAGACAATGTGGAAATTGTTTCACAGCTCACGCCTCCTGGAACACCTTAGTGTGATGGTGTGTTCGAACGTCGTAGTCGTGCTCTATTGGATATAGTGAGTACTATGATGTCTCTTATCGTTTTACCACTATCGTTATGGGGTTATGCATTAAAGACAAATCCATTCACTTTAACAGGGCACCATCTAAGTCTGTTGAGATGACACCGTGAGAATTATGGTTTGACAGAAGCCTAAGCTGTCATTTCTTAATGTTTGGGGCTGCGACGCTTATGTGAAAATGGGTTTTTCACCTAGCGAGCTCGAACTCAAAGCAGACAAATGCATCTTCATAGAATACCCTAATGAGACATCGGGTATACCTTCTATCTCAGATCCAAGCGCAAAAGGTGTTTGTTGCTAAGAACGGGTCCTTTTTGAGAAAGAGTTTCTCTCGAAAGAATTGAGTGGGAGGAAGATAGAACTTGATAAGGTTGTTGAACCTTTGTTTCAACCAGAGAATAGCGCAACACAGAAAGATGTTTCTGTAGAGCCTACTTAGTTGAAAAGGAAGTTAATGATGATGATCATGAAGCTTCGGATCAAGTCACTATCGAACCTCGTAGGTCGACAAGGACGCGTACTGCTCCTGAGTAGTACGACAACCCTGTCTTGGAAATCATGTTGTTGGACAACGATGAACCTACGAACTATGGAGAAGCGATGGTGGGCCCGGATTCCAACAAATGGCTAGGAGCCATGAAATCCGAGAAAGGATCCATGTATGAAAACCAAGTATGGACTTTGGTAGACTTGCCTGTTGAATGGCGGGTCATTGAGTACAAATGGACCTTTGAAATAAACATAGACGCTAATAGTGAAATGTCACTGTTTATAAAGCTCGACTTGTCGCAAAGAAGTTTCCGCCAAGTTCAAGGAGTTGACTGCGATGAGATTGTCTCATCTGTAGCGATGCTAAAAGTCTATTAAAATTTTGTTAGCAGTTGCTGCATTTTTCGATTATGAAATCTGGCAGATGGATGACAAAACAAGGTTTCCGTAATGGTTTCTGTGAGGAAGAGTTGTATGTGATACAACCAGAAGGTTTTGTCAATCCTAAGGATGCTAATAATATGCAAACTCCAGCGATCCTTCTATGGACTGGAGCAAGAATCTCGGAGTTGGAATATATGCTTTGATGAGGTGATCAAAGTGTTTAAGTTTATACAAAGTTTATGAGAAACTTGTATTTGCAAGAAAGTGAGTGGGAGCACTATAGAATTTCTTATAAGAATATGTAGTTGACATATTATTGATCGGAAATGATGTAGTATTTCTGGAAGAGCATGAAGGGTTGTTTGAAAAGAGTTTTTTTTTCAAAGGAAGACCCAGATAAAGCTACTATTTTATTGAGCATCAAGATCTATAGGGATAGATCAATTCGCTTGATAAGTTTTTTCGACGAAGACATACCTTGACAAGTTTTTGAAGGAGTTCAAAATAGATGGGTCAAAGAAGGAGTTCTTGACTGTATTGTAAGGTGTGAAATTGAGTAAGACTCAATACCCGACCACGGCAGAAGATAAAGAAAAGATGAGTGTCATCTCCTATGCTTTAGCCATAGGCTCTATATAGTATGCCATGCTGTGTACCGCACCTGTGTGTGCCTTGCCATGAGTCTGTCAAGGGGTACAAGAGTAATCCAAGAGTGGATCACTGGACAATGGTCAAAGTTATCCTTAGTAACTTGAAAACTAAGGAAATATTTCTCGATTATGGAGGTGATAAAGAGTTCATCGTAAAGGGTTACGATGATGCAAGCTTTAACTCCAATCCGGATGATTCTTAGTAGAAATCTGGCTACGTATAGTGGAGCAGCCATTTGGAATAGCTCCAAGTGGAGCGTGGGAGTAGTATCTACAAATATGACATGGAAAGTTTGCAAGGTACACACGGATCTGAATGTCGCAGACCCATTGACTAAAAACCTCTTTCACGAGCAGAACATGAACAAACCCCGGAACTTATTGGGTGTTAATCACATGATGATATGATCACATGGTGATGTAAGTGTTAATCACATGGTGATGTGAACTAGATTATTGACTCTAGTGCAAGTGGGAGACTGTTGGAAATATGCCCTAGAGGCAATAATAAAATGGTTATTATTGTATTTCCTTGTTCATGATAATTGTCTATTGTTCATGCTATAATTGTGTTAACCGGAAACCATAATACATGTGTGAATACATAGACCACAACATGTCCCTAGTAAGCCTCTAGTTGGCTAGCTCGTTGATCAATAGATGGTCGCGGTTTCATGGCCATGGACATTGGATGTCATTGATAACGGGATCACATCATTAGGAGAATGATGTGATGGACAAGACCCAATCCTAAGCATAGCACAAAGATCGTGTAGTTCGTTTGCTAAAGCTTTTCAATGTCAAGTGTCATTTCCTTAGACCATGAGATTGTGTAACTCCCGGATACCGTAGGAATACTTTGGGTGTGCCAAACGTCACAACGTAACTGGGTGGCTATAAAGGTACGCTACGGGTATCTCCGAAAGTGTCTGTTGGGTTGGCACGAATCGAGACTGGGATTTGTCACTCCGTGTGACGGAGAGGTATCTCTGGGCCCACTCGGTAAGACATCATCATAATGAGCTCAATGTGACTAAGGAGTTAGTCACGGGATGATGTATTGCGGAACGAGTAAAGAGACTTGCCAGTAACGAGATTGAACAAGGTATGGGGATACCGACGATCGAATCTCGGGCAAGTATCATACCGATAGACAAAGGGAATTGTATACGGGATTGATTGAATCCTTGACATCGTGGTTCATCCGATGAGATCATCGTGGAGTACGTGGGAGCCAACATGGGTATCCAGATCCCGCTGTTGGTTATTGACCGGAGAGGTGTCTCGGTCATGTCTACGTGTCTCCCGAACCCGTAGGGTCTACACACTTAAGGTTCGATGACGCTAGGGTTATAGGGAAATGGTATACGTGATTACCGAAGGTTGTTCGGAGTCCCGGATGAGATCCCGGACGTCACGAGGAGCTCCGGAATGGTCCGGAGGTAAAGATTGATATATAGGAAGTCCAGTTTTGGTCACCGGAAAGTTTTCGGGCTCATCGGTAGTGTACCGGGAGTGCCGGGAGGGTGCCGGAGGACCCCCGGGAGGGGTGTGACGACCAAAGGACCACATGGGCTGTTAGATAAAGTGTGCCAGCCCTTATTGGGCTGGGCAAGACTTTTGCTAAAGGCCCATGTGGCTGGAGATAAGGAGATAAGGCAAAAAGGATTTAAAAGGAGGAGATCCACCTCCCTTGTGGGAGGTGGACTCTCCCTTTAAGTCGGCCGGCCATCTCCTCTTTGGAGTAGAGGCCAAGCCAGCCCTCCACGTCCCTCCTCCTATATATACTTGAGGTTTTGGATGTTTTGAGACAGGATTTGATCTCTCTCTCTCACGGCGAAGCCCTACCTCTCTTCTTCCTCCTCCGCAGCGCTTAGGCGAAGCCCTGTCGGAATACCTTGCTACTCCACCACCACCACGCCGTCGTGCTGCTGTTGGAGCCCTTCCCCAACCTCTCCTTCCTCCTTGCTGGATCAAGGTGTTGGAGACGTCACCGGGCTGCACGTGTGTTGAACGCGGAGGTGCCGTCCGTTCGGCACTTGATCGGATCTACCGCGATCTGAATCGCTGCGAGTACGACTCCATCAACCGCGTTCTTGTAACGCTTCCGCTTAGCGATCTTCAAAGGTATGAAGATCCACTCTCCCCTTGCTCGTTGCTGGTTTCTCCATAGATGGATCTTGGTGAACGCGTAGGAAAAATTTTGATTTACTACTACGTCTCCCAACAGGTTGTTGGCGTCGACTAAGTATTTTATTTTTATTTTTTGTAGTTGCAACCGCCCCAACCCGAGCACAACTACAAGTCGCAAGACTTAAATGTTACTGCAACCGGGGATCAGAGAGAGGGATAGTCGGTGCTGGTGTAGTTTGTTTCCTTTTTGTAGTTGTAATCATCCCAACCCGATATTAATTTGCAAGACACATAATGTGACCGCAATCGAGTGGTCGAGGGGGTAGGGTTGTCGCTGCAAACCCCGAGCGCAACTGTAACTCAACACACCATAGAGCAACCCACAAGACCTAAATATCACCACAATTGGGAGGATCGGAGGGAGGTTGCCAACGTTGGTGACGTCTTATTTTCTGTTGTTGTAGTTGGAAACCGCCCCAACCTGAGCACAACTGCAACTTAACTACCACAACGTGAGCGTAACTACAAGGCATATGCTATGACCACAACCAAGGGTTTTACGCATTATTTTAATAATTTTAACATTTTTTACATGTTTTTCATTTAGCGTTTTTTGCCTGGTTGTTAGTAGTCATTGTTTTTTCATATATCCTAGTCATAAAGTTTTTTCCCACACACATATAATCATTTCTAAAATTTTAAAAAAGAAGTATAACAAGTGGTTCTTGTATAAGATATTTTTTAGTTAACCTCAAGTCTCTGCCAGGTGGCCCCTCCTTTAACAGTCTTTTTTTTTCTTTGACCTCAAGTCTCTCGTAGGTGGCCCCTTTTTAACATATCTGTCCAGAAAATGCCTCCCCCATTTTGGTGGCGTGTTGTTACTCTTTCAAATTAGAGAGATGAAGATGAAGAGAGGGGAGGGACGAGAGAAGGTGTAGTACGGGTACCCGCGCATCCAAGGTTGGTGCACCGAGAGTCGCCGGCGTCAAGATGCCCTTTTTTGCTCCGCGTCTTCTTTAAATAATTCGAGATTTATAAAAATTCCCAAATTACAAATAATAATAATAATAGAGAAATCAAGAAATGTCAGTGTTTTGAAAATGTTAATGTTTGTAAACTATTGCAAAAATAAAAATGTGTGTGGATCCGAAAAAGAGTTTGTAATTTTGAAGAAATGTTCGCATAATCAAAACTTATTCAAAGGTAATGCAAATATTTTGTTTCTCCTAAAATGTTCATTTTTTAAAAGACATTAGTTAATTTAAAATTGTTCATGTACTGTGTAGATTTTTTTTCGAAAATGTTAATTATTTCAAAGATATTCACCAACTAAAAAAAGTAATAAAATTAAAATTAAAAAAAGTAAATGTATTGAAAATGGATATAGAAATAAAAGAAAATAAAAAATAAAAAGAACGGAAGGGCGAACAAGAAAAGAAAAACAAACTACTAGAACCCACAACCCTAGAGACATGCGTGATCAGATGGGAGGAAGAGCAAGGGAGAAATGCGAGCCGAATCTATATCTCATTCGAATGCAGAGCTGAATCGGGGATCGGGTTGGATAACGTACGCTGACATCATGTGACACGTCATTCCAATGAGACCATTCTATATCTCATTCGAATGAGTTCCAGGTGCTCCCATAAAAATTATCATTTGCGTATAGCGGCATAGGCAATCCAGATGACAAGTGCCGGATACGATGCACCCATGCATGCGTACGTATGGTTGCATGTGTACTTGAGTAGTGAAATGACTGATGAGCCGTCTGTACGTGGTCGCCATGACTACCTTCCGATCCCATCATTAAGTATTCTACTTAGGCCCTCACGCCTCCCTGTCTGTTGCTAGGCACACATGTTTAGCACGTAATAAGCACCGCTCGCACAAGGGGTGGTGGTGGTTCAGCGTAGAGGGAACATGGCGGAGCTTCTCGGACCAAACAGAGACGAAATATAACAAAGTCAGGGTGGGCATGGAGAGGGATACATGGGGTTTTCAGGAACGCAACGCACTACAAATGTTCTCAAGTAACAGTCTCACCGAAGCCGCTCTATCTAATGATATCCTCTCAGCAGTCCCGTTTCTAATGATTTTACCGAATCATCACCTTAGCGCACGTGTTGGCGTGTTACCTAAATTGCTACTGCCACTGGGGCGGATATTGATGCTTTTGGAGTTTGGGGGCTTTAGTTTCACTGCTTTTTTATTTTCTACTTCCAAGGAAAAAAATCAACGAAAAACACATTTTCAGACAACTAAATACTGAGGTTCGCAAAACGAAACTTGAAAACACCACCAGTAGCGACTTGCACAGTTGCACTGTTTGGCACTTTGTATTTTGTTTGACAAAAATCATGTCGACTTCATGTTAAGTTTTTTTTAGGGAATCATGTTAACTAATAATCCCAAATTACCTTTTTGAAAAGGGCTGGTCACAAGCTCAGGTTTGCAGCTTTGATATTGGCCCGCGTTGACGTCAAATCGTTGGCCAGGCCGGCCAGATGCTAGGCCTCCATGCAAGAGAGAGAGAGACTAACAACGCTTCTCGCTTAATCATGAACCTAATTCAACTAGACCAATTATATTGAAGTTAGAGTCCGTCTAGTTAGAAGCCTAAACACTTAGGACAATTAGATCGGAAGAATGTGAAGCTATTGAGAGAGATTCCCTTAGAATTGGTGCGTCTATAATAGAGTCCATCTATATAGGAGTATATAGGTTGAAAAGGAGGAGGGAGGTCACAACACAAGAAGACGTTATTCTCCTCTTCCACATGGACCAAGGAGGGAAGGACCCCCCCTCCTTCTCCAATTCAGCCTAGCCCACCCCATGTGGGCCTCACGAGATCCATTAGGGGTGGTCATCTGATGATGAACCTTCATAACTTTCTTCCATCAATAAAATTTCAGATTTTTTGGATGTCACCAAAACCCATTTGAGACCCATGAACACTCTTCATATATAGATCTAGACTTCATGTTATACCTTTCCAGAATTCCTATAATCCCTCTAGAACTATCCTAAACACTTTCAGAACTCTCCAAAACACTTTTGGTGCTCATTTATTCACTTCTCTTTTCTACAATTTATCATGACTATTACCCATTAAACGTGTGACCCTACAATTTCAGAAATAAGCGGACATGACCCGAAATCCCTTTCGGTCAATAGTTAACAGCGGGATCTGGACACCCTTTGCTTCGTGATATGTTACTAAACCCGAGGTGAGATAATATCGATATCCCCGTGATCAAGTCCTTGATCATTATACCGGTTATCCTTGTTATCGTTTTGTTCTCTTTACTCGTATGTGTGTTCCAATATCTTGTTATCATAATCACAAGTGTCTGGTCATATAATAATGGTACCATGACACCGAGTGGGCCTAGAGAATATCTCTCTAACGTAGGAGTAAATCCTAGTCTTGAACTATCGATACCGACACATACATTTTCTTTATACCCGTAAGTCACCTTAATTCACATCAAGTTACGGAGTGACATTCGGTAACCCCATAGTAACCATCTGGTATGTTGGTACACGATATTCTCATGGTCTAAGGAACTAAGTAAATGCTAACATTTTATATGAAAATAACCATAGCATAATAAAAAAAATACTATGTCTTAGTAATTCATAAGTTGGGTCTATCCAACACCATTGTTCCGGTAACAATGTGTTCTCATTATTGGTAGCATCTTTGTTACTATAACAATGTTCATGATCAGAAAACAAGATCATCATAATACATGAGCTGGTCTTAGATGTACGACTAGGGATCATATTGGTCTTTATGTTTCCACACATGTATTGGGTTTTTGAATATCATATTCGAGAACCAATACAATTAGGATGTGTTTGGTAGGATGCATGAAGGGTGTACGAGGACAAAAGTTCCCGCTCCGACCCACTTTTGCTTGTTTGGTAGGATGCATGGCCTCGCGTGGGTTATGCCCATCCGATGCACAAAAAAGGCCCTCAACCTTGCCCATATCATGCACCCCACAGAGGATGTATGGAGGCAACCATGCTCGCCCGGACCCTTATCCCCACCCACCAAACCACGATCAGATATGTTTAAATTTTCAAAAAGTGTTCATCATTTCATTTTTTCTTTAAATTTTGAAAAATGTTTAGAATTTAAAAATTTATTTAATTTTTTGATAATGTTAAGAATTTCTTTAAAAAATAAAAAAATGTTTAGAATTTCATTTTTTTGAATTTTTCAAAAATTGTTCAGAATTATATATTTTTATTTTCAAAATCTTTAGAATTTCAAATATGTCCATTCAAAAAATCTTCATAATTTCACTTTTATTAATTAAAAAATATATTATAATTTAAAATTTTCTTTTTATTTCTAAAAATGTTTTGAATTTCATTTTTTTTTAAATTTGTAATATTTTCGAAATCTCTCTATATTTTTAAATTTCCAAAAAATGTTCAAAATTACTATATTTATTTAAATTTTCAAAAAATTGTTTAGAATTTCAATTTTTTATTTTTCAATATAAGTTTGGAATTTCAAAATATGTTTGAATTTTTGTTCACGTTTTTTAAATTTTGTTCACCATTCGAAAAAATATTCAGAATTCAAAATTGTTCAGCATATCTAAACACATGCAAGCCACCAATCAAAGTCTCACCTTACCATGTCTGAGTTCACTCTGTGCGTTCGGTTTATTCGGTTTACATGGTTCTGTTTATATGGTTTTTCGGTTTCTGTGGTAGGGAATTTAGATGCGGTTCGGTTTCGGTATATACGAAATTATTTCGGTGTGATTTCGGTATATATCGTAAAAACCAAAGTTGACGCGATTTTAAAAATGACATATCATAATTTACGAATTTATGACTCAATACATATATCTTTTTATACAAAGAGAATATAATTATATGCAAGTGTGTATGCATACATGGATTCAATGATTATGAACGTGCTTAGCATTCTTTTAAAGAGAAATATGACTCCGTTACAAGAAAAATGGATGCACTTAATAGGAAATCTAGGTTCTACACACAAAAATGACTACATGTATAGTTATTCATCCCGTGATATATAAATATATTTTTGACTTCAGTTTATTTGGTTAGCAATTCGGTTTTTCGGTATATACCATAAAAACTAAAACTCAAAATGGTATGAAAAGTTCGTACCATACCGAAACCATAAAACCATAAAAACCATAAAATTGGTTCAGTTTGGTTTATTTCGGTATGGTTTTTCATTTTGGTTTTAAAATGCATAGGGTAAGTGTGAGTCCATACATCACTGCCAAACAACAGCAAAAACATGGAGTCAACATGTATGAGAGAAGAACAACTAGGCTAGGTTCATACATGCTACCAAACACACCCTTATAACACAAAAATATAAAATTAATTATGAGCATGAAAATACCATAACAACGTTTTATGATTGACTCTACGGCATATTTTCAACCGTCTCTCATTTCCACTAGAGACAACAATCTAGTTGCATAAGTTCCTCAACAATAATTGCATTCGAGTGTGGATCATGTTTTGCTTGTGGTATAGACTTCGTCAATAGATGTAACACTTTGAGATCCATTTGTATCTTGCATATATTTTCGTCTGCATGCTCCACAAAAATTCAAAATTTATGTGGAATTGGTTATGTATATGTTTGAACTCTTGCTAGGACTTTGGCTCCTTGGCTTGGGCTATGGCGCCACTTTTCTCAGTAGTGCTCCATTGGCTCAACACACTTGAACCCATACCAAGGCCATTGATATTGGCACATATTATATATTATTTGTATGTATATATTCACACTTACCCAATATCTCAAATAAACAAAAAACAGAAGCAAAGATGCATCGAAACAGAAAACAGAAAAACCAAAAGAGAAAGAAGAAGACTGTGTCGCACTGGAATGGGCTTTGGCCTGTTAACAAATTGACTGACCCAAAAAATATGGATCAGTCAAAAAGAAAAACAGCCGAAAACAACACATAGAAACATATATACACGAATGTTAAAGCTGAAATCAACGGTCTAAAATTGACTGATCCAAAATTAGCTTTCAGGCGACTTGCATATAGCTAAAGTGTTCAGAAATACCACGTTGATTACTGATAATATTTCATGTCTAATCAAGTCGCATTCAACAACTTGATGATGCATTATGTAGGCAAGTACCTGGTGTAGTGGATGTATAGCCGACAAACGAGTTTGTGCCTTTGGGCATTTTCTTCTTTTATGTAAATCCCTAATCTTTAATGCAGTGGCAGATCACCTGCCGTTTGTCCTTAAAAAACTTGTATGAGGTGCCACCTGTCTCGGTAGATTTTTAGTGGTAAGTGGTAACTACCTACAAAACTAAATATGAAAAATTATAGGGATAATTAGCAACACCAATTTTGACCATGTAAGAGTTAGAGCCCTGTGGGCTGTGGCTAAGAAGAACATGACCAGCGGAATTTACTCGATGTTTCTCTTTGTATGCTTATTTTTCTTTTCTTTTCGGGACCATGGAAAAGGTTCTATTCGGAAAACAAAAAAGATCCGGACCTCACTGAAATTTGCAAAAAATCAGAAGTTCTTTTTGTTCGATTTTGAGCTTTCGAAATTCACTTAATTTAAATGAACTTCTTTTTTTGCGGTTGAATTTAAATGAACTTTAACCTAGTAGTACAAACTTATTTTAAAATTAGTTTGAATCTGTTTGCAATATTTGTGTTACAGATATCTTGGACCGCACCGAGATACCATGTGAAATTTCGTAGAAATTTCTAACCCGCGTGGAGACATGGATATGTTTCGTTTTGATCGAAGGTAAACATCACGGGCGGCGGCCATTACGAACATCGCTCCGTCCCGTTGGTTAACCGGGAATCACAGCATCGCATTAGTTCCAGAATCAGCACAAAGCTCCACCGGCTGTAACGCCCGCCATGTTCGTAACGATTCCTGGTCAGGACGAAGCTGGCATTTGGATCAACCTGACGCGTACTGTGACAGCAGCCTAGCACGTAGTTCGTCGTATAAAAGGGCATGCTCCCACACGAACAGAAATCTCAAGCAAGAAAGCCATGGAAAGCATGAGGATCTCCTCCCTGCTCTCCCTTCTCCCGTTCCTTCTCCTCGCGGTCGCTGCCGAGGCAACCGGCGACGAGCTCAGCACGTTCATAGTCCACGTACAAGCAGGGGAGAACCGCGTGTTCGGCACCGCGGACGACCGGAAGGCGTGGTACCACTCGTTCCTCCCCGGCCATGGCCGGCTGGTCCACGCGTACCACCACGTCGCCAGCGGGTTCGCGGCCCGGCTGACGCGGAGCGAGCTCGAGGCGATGTCCTCCATGCCCGGGTTCCTCAGCGCGATCCCCGACCGGACGTACACGACGCTGACGACGCACACGCCCGAGTTCCTTGGACTGAACGTGGAGCAGGGGCGGCAGAACTACACGTCGGAGTTCGGCGCCGGCGTCATCGTAGGCGTGATCGACACTGGTATCTTCCCGGACCACCCGTCCTTCAGCGACGACGGCATGCCGGCACCGCCAGCCAAGTGGAAGGGGCGCTGCGACTTCAACCGCACCTCGTGCAACAACAAGCTCATCGGCGCGCGCAACTTCGTCGCCGCTCTCAACGGCCCGAACGGCACTGACGCGCGGGTGCCGCCGGTCGATGACTTTGGGCACGGCACTCACACCGCGAGCACTGCGGCGGGAGCGGTCGTGCCGGGCGCTAATGTGCTCGGCCACGCGTTGGGCACCGCCGTCGGGATGGCGGCCCGCGCGCACATCGCCATGTACAAGGTGTGCGACCTCAATGGAGGCTGCGAGGCGTCCGACATACTGGCCGGTGTTGACGCCGCCGTGGGCGACGGCTGCGACGTCATCTCCATGTCTCTCGGCGGGCCGTCAGTGCCCTTTCACCTAGATCCTATCGCCATCGGGACGTTCGGCGCCATCGAGAAGGGCATTTTCGTGAGCATGGCTGCTGGCAACTCGGGCCCGGGAGAGAGCACTGTGATAAACGAGGCTCCGTGGATGCTCACCGTCGCCGCGAGTACCATGGACCGTTCCATCCGTTCGACCGTGCAGCTGGGGAACGGCGCGTATTTCCACGGCGAGTCACTCTACCAGCCAAACGCCGGTGTGCCCGGTGCCTTCTTCCCGCTGGTGTCCGCGGGCTCGAGCGGTAAGCCACTCTCTGAGTTCTGTGGGAACGGCTCGCTGGACGGCGTCGACGTCAAGGGCAAGATAGTACTCTGTGAGCTCACGAGAAGCATCTCGGCGATGAACCAAGGTCAGGTGGTGCAGAGTGCTGGCGGCGTCGGCATGATCTTGGCGAACCAGTTTCCCCAAGGCTACGACAAGTTAGCCCAGGCGAACGTTCTCCCGGCGTCGAGCGTCGACTACTTCGCCGGCGCAGCCATCAAATCCTACCTGGGAGGACAGCTCCCGGTGGCGAGTATCGGCTTCAGGGGCACAGTACTCGGCACGTCACCTGCTCCGTCGATCGTTTTCTTCTCGTCTCGTGGGCCTAGCCGTCAGGGCCCTGGCGTTCTCAAACCCGACATCACGGGCCCCGGGGTGAACGTTCTCGCCGCATGGCCGTTTCAGGTCGGCCCACCGTCGGCACCAGTTCTCCCCGGACCGACCTTCAACATCATCTCGGGCACGTCCATGTCGACGCCGCACCTCGCCGGTATCGCTGCTTTGATCAAGAGCAAGAACCCGGACTGGTCGCCGGCGGCGATCAAGTCGGCCATGATGACGACGGCCGACATCACCGACCGCTCCGGCAATCCCATACTCAACGAGCAGCGCCTGGCGGCCAACTTCTTCGCCACCGGCGCCGGACACGTCAACCCAATGAAGGCCGCTGACCCTGGCCTGGTCTACGACATCTCCCCCGAGGATTACATCGGCTACCTCTGTAGCATGTACACGAGCCAGCAGGTCTCGGTGATCGCGCGCCGGCGGATCGACTGCTTGGCCACCGTCGTGATCAGCGACCACCTGCTGAATTACCCTTCGATCTCGGTCGCTTTCCCGGCGTTTCTGAACTCGACTGCGCCGGTGGTCGTGACGCGCAAGGTAAAGAACGTCGGGGAGGTGCCTTCGGTGTACTACGCGGCGGTCGACATGCCGAGCAGCGCTGTAAGCGTGGACGTATTTCCGGGGCAGCTGGAGTTCGTCGAAGCGAACCAGGAGCTGACTTTCTCGGTATACGTGTGGCCGAGGGAGAGTGGCGCGAGGGTGGTGCAGGGTGCGCTACGTTGGGTGTCCGAGAAGCACACCGTGCGGAGCCCGATCTCCGTCACCTTTGCTTGATCACAGACTTAATTTTTCACAGTACGTTGACATGCCTCAAGTACGTTTATGCCTTTCGGGCAATTTGCTCAGTGTTAGTTTGTCTCAACTTAATTTCGAATAATTCAGTTGCCTAATTATGCATGGGAGATCAGAGAAAGACATGTCTACCATGCACGGGATATCCCGTGCATGTAGCAGCCGTTGATTTGCTTGAAGATTGGCATGCATTCATGAGTACTGCTTAGTTGGTCAACTTTTTCTCTCACTACCTGCAACTTGAATGTTCTAGCTATGCTCCACCATCCCGTCTTTTCAGTTTATTCCCAAGTTCATATCTATTTTATCTTTTGCACTGGAATCCAATTTTATGACCCGTTTGCATGCATGTGTTTATGACAACAAGGACTTCTAAATGAGTCCACTTTTGATTATATTTCAACAAAAATTGAAATTCGAACATTTAAATATGGTGAAAACAGATGGTACACTCTGGAACACGATGCCACTAATGAAACTGGATATAAACTACTCTTATTTACTAAATATACTAATATTTACAAACTTTGAGATTTCCATGAATAAGTTTGATATACACATTGGCGTATAATGAGATTTAGCTGCCACAAAATTATTTCTAAAAATATAATAAATATTGGTCTTGCTTTATACTCCTTCCGTTCCTAAATATTTGTCTTTTTAGAGGTTCAACTATGGACTACATACGAAGCAAAAAGAATGAATCTACACTCTAAATTATGTCTATATACATCCGTATGTAGTCCATAGTGAAATCTCTAAAAAGACAAATATTTAAAAACGGAGGGAGTAGAACTTATCGGAAAAACACATTTATTTAAACAGAAAGTAAATTAATTTTTTATTTCAAAATATATCAGGCACCTATTTTTTATACTATTAGGCATCGATTTGTTTGGATGCAAAATCAATGAACTAGAGAACATCACATGCTAGGGATAGAGAAAACACTATCAATGACGTCAATGGGCCAATGAAGGAAGAATAAAAAATATATAAATGCGTGCACGGGAGGTCCCGTGCATGGTAGAAAATTCTCTCTCATGGGAGATCAGTAATGTAAGCAAACTTTTCTTGAGTTTTCTTCTTCGTTCAAACAGTGAGGGAGGACCCCACCCGAATATGATCTCATTTCAAAAAGACATAGATGTAGTTTATATGGGAAACCAGGCTTCATAATCGAAGGACAATACATCATGATCATAAAAAACAGAAGAATAGCAGGTTACAACACGACACTTATTTCCGATCAAATGAAGTGCATAGTTATAACACCATGCAAAGGACGCCTAAAGATCATATGCATCTAGGTGCATGGTTGCAATGATGTAGCACAGGTAATGACATAACCACATACTAGATACCATTAGCACTAGAGAGGAGGCTGTCAGGAAATACATCATGCCAGGAGAGAGCAGAGGGGTAAACTTTGAAGAACATAGATGATAGGTCCACAAGACAATACCATAATAACCCAGAGGGGGACCTCGGGTAATCACGTCAAGGAGTTGTGGCATTACACATGCCCATGCCATCCAACACTCAACGCAAGGGGGAGGGGCATTGCACCTGACGAAGTGTTAATGGAGGTTTTGCTAATGAAAGTGATGAGAAAAGGCGATGATAAGGAAGTGAGATGATCGTAGAGAATGCCACCAGTGAAAGTATCTCCTTAGAGGGTGGTCATTGGAATTTTTTTTAAAGCAGTATAAATTTTATATCAATTTTGAAAAAAAGGTGCGGTTTGAAAAATTTGCAAAACTAATACCCTGTCGGCCGCCTCTGGGCCGACGGGTGGGCTATCGGCCAGGCCCAGGCCGAGTGGCCACTTGTCGGCCTGCCCCAGGCTAAGGGGCCACCTGTCGGCCAGGTCTAGGCCGAGGGGCACCTGCCGGCCAAGTGGAGGCCGAAAGGCCCCGGATAAGGCCTTGTCGGCCGGCTCCCTTCTTCCTCCTTGCTCTCTCCATTTTTCACTCTTCCTAGGCCGAAATCACCCCCCCTTGACCTCCCAATCCCTCCACTCATTTGCCGTTTCAATCCGATGAATTGATAGATCGTGTGTTTCTCCCCCGCCCTACGGTTTTATTTTCCGGAACGGTGTACTGGTTTGTTCGTGTCGAGGAGAAGATGGTGTGGTGGTGGAGCTTTCAATGGTGAGAAGGTGGAGTGGTGGAGAGGAAGAAGAAGGTGGAGAGGAAGAAGGAGTGCACTCACGCGTCGAAGGTATAAATTTTGGCTGTTAATTTCGTTTTTTTGTTTTTTTTCTAATGTACGTAAAATTAGTTTATGTTATTTTCAACAGCGTAGTTATTTTAGGTTATTTGTGTAAGTGTAGTGATTTTAGTGTAGTCATATTAGTGGTAGTGTAAGTTAGTGTAGTCATATTAGTATCGGGTTTTAGTTTATGTTTTTGTAGTGTAGGATTAGTTAGTTTAGTCATAGTAATTTATTGTGTAGAAATAGTAGGATTAGTCAGTCGGTTAATTTTTGTGTAGCTCATTTAAGTGTAGGTTTTTTTAGGTACATTACAGTGTAAGTTTTATTTTAGTGTCGATATATTCATTGCGAATAATGAGGAGGTGATATTTTCTGACCAGGTTAAAATGTCTGAATCCGTAAATCTGACTATGTATTACGGCCCTGGTACTGTTCGATATAATGAGTTGGGGGTTGATCTTAGCCACTTTAAAACAGGCGAGATGACACTTTCAGACCCGGACAAACTAGACATTAGGCGGGTCGTTGATAAGATGACACTTTCAAACATACGATTTTATTTGGTCCAAACTAGATGAGTTCACTAAGAAGCAGGTCGTTGCTAGGAAGAAAATGGAAAAAGACCAGGTTAAGTTAACAGCACTCATTGCGGAGATGGAGGGGCCAGTTGGTCTTTGTGACTTGCCAGCAATTGACCCTCCTAATACGAAGCGAAAGAAGGGCAGGGCAATAAAGAATTTTTCTGAGTGGATAGAGAAAGAACCTCCTGTGAATTGGTCTTTGCTGCATGACACCCATGGAGCTAGGTATGGCCACATGACAACAAATCTTGCAGAGATCTATAACTTTGTTCTCAGAGGGAACAGAGCATTGCCACTGACAGCTATTGTGGAGGGTGTATTCCATGGCACTGTGAGGTATTTCAGAGAAAGGCATGAGTTGGCAAGGAAGCATATTGAAGATAGTCAGAACATTCCTTACTGCAGCCATGCCATGGAGTATATGGCTGATAAGATAAAGAAAGCCAAGAAGCACACCGTCACACTCATAGGTAATCAGGAAAGGAGGTACGAGGTTCAACTTTGATGGTTTCGGTTCTAGAAATGAGGTGAGGATGCACGAGGTTACAATTGGAGCAGAATTTTATCCAACTTGTGAGTGTACATGCAACAAGCCGTAGTTGTTGCACCTGCCTTGCTCACATGTGTTGGCTACCTGTGGCCAGATTCAGTTGGACGCTATGTCCTTCGTGTCTCCGTACTACTCAAAGGAGGCAGTACTCAATGTCTGGACAGGTGAGATGACAGGGTTTAGAGTCGTTGGCAATTTCAACAAGGTAAACGATGCTGATAGAGTATACATCCCGGATCCTGCACTACGGCGAACTAGCAGGGGTAGGCGTAAGGTAAAGCGCATCTGAAACGACATGGACCAATCTGAAGCAGGTGGAGCAACTAGGCAATGTTTGCTCTGTGCGGCGTATGGTCATAGGATGAAATATTGCCCCACAATGAAGAAAGACGGTGCTTCCACATCGACGGGTGCTTCCGCATCGACGACTGCAACAACAGTTGCAAGAGGAGGTCCTGGCAGTCGTGGTGGACGTGGCTCTCGAGGCCGAAGGGGCGGACGAGGAATGAATAACTCAGAAGCTACATAATCTGTGGGACTATGTTTGTATTTGTAATATGTGGGACTATGTTTTTAATTTGTAATATGTAGGACTATGTTTTTAATTTTTAATATGTCGGACTATGTTTTTATTTGTAATATGTGTGCACTATGTTTTTATTTGTAATATGTGAGACTATGTTTTTATGCCTTTCGGATACTAAGTTTTTATTTTTAGTGCGCCCCTTCTATGTTATATTTTCTAATATGTTTGTACTATGTTCTCATTGCAGATATGGCTTCATATCGGATGCTTAATGGTAATATCGATAGAGGGCATCGAGCCGCAATTACGGAATCGGGCACCAACTTAGACGTGTTGATCACTCGCACCCCAAAGTCTAACTGAATGATACACCCTGCATGGGTTGATAGGTATGTGTCGGTACAATCACGTAGCACGTTCGTTATCATTTTGATAGTAGCTAATTGTAAGCTACATTTTGTTTATTTTGTAGGCTGAATTGGGCTAGACTCCTACCCTTGGCACGACTGGTTGAGGGTACATTGGATGAGTGGGTTGATCACCCGGACTTGGATGACGCGGGCGAACCAATGCAGCTGCACAAGAGGCTAGTTTCACGCATCTCTTACGACAGGTCACTCCTTAGCTGCTTAGTAGATAGATGGAGACCAGAGACACATATGTTCCACTTTCCATGGGGAGAGATGGCTCCTACTTTACATGACGTGTCTTACTTGTTGGGATTACCTCTCGCCGGTGCTGCCATAGGACCTTTAGAGGTAGAAGATGGTTGGCTAGCATCTATGCATGCCCGTTTTTTGGCTGCGGTGCCAACAACCATCGCACTAGAAAACGATCGGCACGGGCCTCTTTTCAGGTGGTTGAGCCAGTTTTAGATTGTTGCCTTAGGATATCCCACTTATCAGTTGTCAGAGGCACAGATTGACCGGTCCCTAAAGGCATATATTATGTGGTTGTTTGGCAAGACTATGTTCACAGAGAACCACATGACCACTGTAGATGCACGATTGATCGGCATTGCACAAGAGATAGCTGAGGCACGTTCCCCTGAGAACATTGCGCGAAGGAGTTTTGGTTCTACCGTGCTAGCAGCTACGTACAGAGGCCTCTGCAATGCTTGCCAATTGAGGTCTAGGAAATCTGGTCTTCTCGGATGTCGACTTCTGTTGCAGCTTTGGTCTTATGAGAGATTCCCCATTGGTCGACCCTACGTTAGTGTTGACAAACCTTTCGGCAAGGAGGACATTGCTGGACAGTTACCCTCAGTGTTGTGCAGAGCAAGATCAATATCAGTGTCACCCCTCCCAATAGCTAAAGCTCTGCACTCCTCAATGTACCGACCAAGATGTGATCTAACACTGCACGGAACATACTACAACAAGAATGGAAGAAAGGATCATAAACTTATAAACAAAGGCATTCGAATATGCCACAGTTAGATAATGAAGACATCGAACCTTACAACACGTCTTGCACATCGACGATCCAGCACCACAGTAAATACGGACGCACCGGAATCATCGGCAACACAAGGGCCACCTGGAGCGCGGCAAAATGGACAAGCCATTACCTGCAGACGGACGGTGACAAATATTAACTAAATCTACTACCGACTTGACAGTTCTCAGTCGATTGAGTTCGAAGGAAAAAATGTACCGTACGCCGGTGGAGAACGCCTTGATCTATTGATTAAGTGGGTAGGATAACAGAATGGGTGTTCCAGCGAGGAGATCGGCGAGTCGGTGGAACCACCGGAGAGCAACGGTAGTGAGAGGGGAAGAGGGGAAGGGTGAGTGTGAAATGACTGGTCAGAGGAGGAAGAAAAGAGGGTCGGGGCTTAGCCAGGGGCCAGTTGGCCTCCCAGTGGCCGATAGGTGCCTTTCGGTCTACCCCAGGCCGACAGGCCTGTCTCCTGGCCTCTGATTGGCCGACAGGATCCTTTCGGCCTACGAATGGCTGACAGGTCTCCGGTCGGCCTGGTGGTGGCCGACAGGTCCCTGCTCGGCCGGCTACTGGCCGACAGGGTACTAGTATTGAAAATTTTCCAATTAACGCACCTGTTATCAAATTTGCTACAAAATCCGTACTAGTTTTGAAAAAAAAGTCTGGTCATTGCCCCAAGTGGAGTGTAAATGAAAGGCACACACATGAGCGACGGAGATGACAACCAAATCGATGACATCGTCAAGAAAATGAAGGGACCTCATAGAGAGTGCAAAGAAGTTCACTGACAGATAATAATGAAATGAAAACAACAATGACAACATGGACAAATAGTGCGGATGCACTGACGCTCTCATTGCCAGACGAGCTAACACATCATTTCTCCCCATCGCCACACCCACCTTGGGAGAGGAGGACCATGAGGCTTTACAAGCCACCATGGTGGGACGTGGCACCCGTGGGCGTCGCCATGTGATGAGTCCAATTTTCACGTTTTTTGCACCTTTTGTTTTTTGTTCTGTAGCTATAGGATTCTTCGTGTTTTACCGCGTTCGCATAACTATTATATATATTTTCGCCAGCTTCTCGTGTATGGGAGTGTTTTAAAGTTTAAGAAAAGAACACCAAGCTATGATGATAATGTTGGGGAAGGTTGCATGGGAAACAAAAAAATTCCTACGAACACCTAAGATCTATCTATGGAGATCAACAACTACGAGAGGGAGAGTGGATCTACATATCCTTGTAGATCGCTAAGCGGGAAGCATTGCGAAATGGGTTAATATAGTTGAATATCTTCGCGATTCAAATCGCAATCCGTCCCGCGATGCAATCATGATCCGTCCCGATCTAGCACAGAACGGACGACACCTCCGTGTTCAGCACATGTACAGCTCGATGACGTCTCCGCCTCCTCAATTCAGCGAGCAAGGGCAGAGTAGTAGATGATTTCTTCGGCAACATAATGGCGTGGTGGCAGTGGTTGTGGTGCTATCCCGGCACAGCTATGCCTAGCGCTATCGAAACCGCGAACGGAGGAGAAAACCATCTAGGGAGAGAGAGGGGCGCCAAGGGCTTCGTGTGTCCACTTGGGGCGCCCCCTCCCCTCTATATATAGGTGGAGGGGCGTGAAGATCAACCCCTCCAAGCCCTAGGGCACAGCCAAGGGGGAGGAGTTGGACTCCTAGTTCAATTCCCTCCCTTTCCATAAACAGGTGGACTTTTCACCTCTCCCAAGCCACATGGGCCTTGAGGGACTTTTGCGCCTGGCCCAATAAGGCCATGACGCCTCCCCTAAGCCTATGCAAACCCTTGGGACGTGATGGAACCCTTGGTGGACTTCCGGACTCATTCAGAAGTTTTCGGAACCTTCTAGAAGCTTCCCCGTACAAACCGGGAAAACCCGAAACTTTTCCGGTAGCCAAAATATGACTTCCCATATATAACTCTTTACCTCCGGACCATTCCGGAACTCCTCATGATGTACCGGATATCATCCGGGACTCCGAACAACTTTAGATAACCAACATACATAACTCAATAATACCAAATCGTCACCGAATGTTAAGTGTGCAAACCCTGCGGGTTCGAGAACTATGTACACACACTACAACAAAAGAGACATCAAGTAACATAATCATGTAACACATTAAAAAATGTGTTACATGGAAAATTACTATAACACATCATTTTGTGTCCAATGACAGACGGTAGCATCAAAACATGTTACAACGGTATTATAATGGTAACATATGAATATGTGTTGGGCAAATGTGTTACCTATATCCGGACATGGTAACATATAAATATGAGTTAGTAAATGTGTTACGCTTAGTTCAACTAAGTAACATATAATCCTGGTAGATACATAGTGTTACAGGCTCTATTATAGGGGGATTAGAATAACCTAAAATCAATTGCATACATAGATCACAAATACCTTGAGACATAGGGCGCATGTGTCAACATAATTTTTTATAAATATGTTCTTGTCTTGGTAAATAGTGTTCTCGTTCTTTGGTAATATGGTGTGAGAAAACAATACAGTTTGGTTGGTAAATACCGAACTATTTTTGGTATGGTTGCAGTGAATATCATATTAACCATATTTTGACGCGAATTTTAGGATGACTCGGTGACCATAAATGCGAAATACACACTTTGAAATGATCATATGAAATTAAGTATTTAATGTCATACTCGCAAAGGAGTCGAAGGCCAACAACAAAAAGAGCATACATTTGACCATTTGATTTAAGAACCGGACAGGCGGTCTGACCGGAAAAAAAGGGAACCAAGGCCTCGTCCGGGTTTTTAAGTAGATAGGCATGTAATTTTTCAACAGAAAAAATAGTCACGTGATCACCAGACACCTCAACGACGATGTCTGGCATGCCACGCGAGGCCTCGCCGGAGAGAACTTATTCAGAGAGAGATCAAGGGAAAGGGAGAAAAGAAAGGGAAGGTCGCATGCCTGACTAGACTGGGAGCCGCACTGTCTTTTTTATTCACTTACATACTTTGTACAACTTTTTTTATTCGCTTACATACTTTCTACAACTAATTCATCAGGATACATATTTTTAAAGAATGCCAGGCGAGTATGTGATTGGATAATTAGAAGATTAGCACAGATAATAGATCGTGCCAACGTCGCTCTCAAGAGGCATGAGTAGCAGAACGATCTCTGACCTACAACTGCAAAACACTCATATACTTTAAAAGAAAAGAAGCCACTCAGAGTTGACCCCTAGTCAATCCCTTTGCAGCCACACATACTTTACAAAATATGGTTACAGTTAAGAAAAAATAAACAAGCCGTTGAACACAAAATCATTGACCTGTTTATCTTTAAATTGAACTGGGCAGTGCTAATCCCACGAAAACGGGCTTAACAAAATTCACCAATATATATATCGAGAGAAACCATGGTTGTTTGTACAAAATTGTTTGCATGTTCAGAATAACATAATCTTAAATAAGATGAGGACCTGATGTGAACTTACTACGAATATGTATGTATAATTTTTGTTTTCTGTTGTTGCTGTCGTCGTCGTTGGGGCGGCTAATTGTATGAGTCTAGCACTTGTATGAAAATTAACTTCACGCACGCACGGTGCATGATGATGAAGATCTGCTGCTGTTGTTAATCCTGGGGATCATCATTCCTTCAAATTTTCTGAAGGGTGTAACCTCAGCCAACGATCTGCAAGAACATACATTGGTTCTTAATGTCATACAAACTCAGCTTTGACTTCAGGTAAAACTACAGTGTAGATAAAATCATAAAAATGTTGTTCGAACAGAGAAACAAGATGATGCTTCGCGCGTTGAAGCGGAATTTTGTGTTGAATTCTTCGAGACATAATGCAATATATAGCAAGCTTCTATGGAGAAAAATAATACAGAAACTAAGAGATAGACAACCTAGTACGCAAATATGGAGAAACTAATACTGAAAAAGAAAACTAATACTACTAAAAAAGCAGAGATGTACATGTTCATCAAGCTAGCAGCTGCATGTTTGTGCTCATTGTTTCTGTACAGTTTATCACTTCGAGCCAAAGAAAAAAAAAATCCATTACTCAATGCACTAACCACTCTGAGCCAAATATAAATTCATGTTTGTGTTCTGAGAACCTGCTGATTTAGGTAGATCAATGGCAGATACCAAATTTTCTCCCCTGGGCATTCCATTAAATTGGTATGCTATGACAAACAAAACAACGTATTCTATAAATCACTAAGTCATGTCAAGATTATATAGCAAGCAGTCTTAAAGGAGGTGGATCTATAATCTATAGCAGGCGTGGTGGTTTGATATAGTTTAGGAAAGATCAGACTAAGGTGAATTTTGAGTAACCGAATCTACAAGGGAGGCAACTATTTAGGAATAGAAGATACCTTTATATGACATACCTCCACTATTCTTCATCGATCAAAGCATTATCAGTAGCATCCACAATTGTTCCCTCAATATCGGATCTTACCCAATGTTGATCTTTCCTTTTCTTTTTAAACATATCCGTGAGGTGAGAAACATGGAATGGCTCAGCTTCTATGTCTCGTGTGCATTCATCATTTCCAGTGTCATATCTATCTCTAGGTAGTTTATCCTGCATCCCCACTGACCAACGTGGGTTTAGTTCATCTTCTAGGTAAAACAATTGATCGGCTTGGTTAGGAAAAATAAAAGGCTCATGTTCAATCTTGTCTCCTTTATGCATCAAATGCGAGAAGTTAACAAGTGTGTAACCATACTTGTCCTTTTTAATTCCTTTATCAGAAAGATCGACCCATTCACACTTAAATAAATCCACCGAAAATATTCCAGAGTAGTTCAACTGAATAATATCAATTATCCTGCCATAGTAAGTCACATCGCCTAAAACAGGGGTCGCATCACCTGGTGAAGCATATGTAGATGTTTTTGCATGTACCACCACTCCACTATTTTGACTTACCCTGTCCAAGCGTTTAGGCATAAACCGATATCCTCTGGAGTTGTAAGCGCGGTACCTTATTGCTGCATCAACCAGGCCACATGCTAGCCATCTAATATCATTGTTAATACTACCAATACCATTTTCCTTCTCCAATTTAATCATCTACAAATTAAGAAGTTGTTTAGTAAATGGCTTCAGTTGTACTTACAAAGGATATGAAATATGGACTTAAATGAGCTTTGAACCAGTCGTTGAACTTAACATGCTGCATGGACTTGACTGTGTTTGAGGAGACATCACGCTCGCTAGTGAGCTCATCAGCGTGAGCTCTGCAAAGTAATTTTATAATTATTTTTGAATTCAGAGAAAGATTTGTGAATACATGTTATGAAAAGATGAAATTGCTTAGAGGATTAAGGTTTTACCGAAGGAATGGGTTGACATGTGAGCAGTTGAACAAGACATATCTATGTGCTTCGAATTTAGCCAACCCTTTGAGAACATAATTGCCAGGCTTTCCAAGTGGTTTTCCTACAAAAGGAAAGATAGTTGATCCTTGTTCAACATCAACCGCCTCATCGTCATCGTCATTCCTTGAACAAAATGTCATGCACCCATCTGCAAGATATGCTTTTGCGATATATCCTTCTGGATGTGCTTTGTTACGCACATATGACTTTAGGACACAGAGATACCTGCATTAATAAAAAAATGAGAAAAGGAGACAAAAATTGTTAACGAATGTAGTATTGCAATAATTAGAAAATATAAATGTCTCCCTTTTGAAAGAATAGCTTTCCAGAAACCACATAGAATGATATGCCACAGGACCACCTATTTTTGCCTCTGTTGCTAGATGAAGAACCAAATGCACCATAACAGTACAAAAACCGAGCGGAAATATCATCTCCATACGGCATAATGTTATCTTTATTCTTTCCTATAACTTCTCAAGATCTCTTACATGAAGAACCTTTGCACTAACTTCTCTAAAATATACACATAGATCAAACAAGACATATGTGACATTATCTGGAAGTAAACCTCTCAATGCAATAGGCAATAGTTGTTGTATCAGAACATGGCAATCATGGCTTGTAAGGCCAGAAAGTTTCCCTTCAGCAATGTTTGCACATCTTGAGATGTTCGATGAATAACCATCTGGCACTCTTACATGAATTACTTTGCAAAACTATTGCCTCTGTTTTTTTGACAAGGTATAAGAAGTGGGAGGAAGAAAATACTTGTCATTGTTTTTTTTTGAGGATGTAGCTCTAGCCTAATTTTCATGTCCTGCAGGTCTAGTCGTGTCTTTAAATTATCCTTTGACTTGCCTTCCATTCCTAAAAGTGTCCCATATATATTTTCACATACATTCTTTTCAGTGTGCATAATATCTTGATTGTGGCGGAGCAAATTGAAGTCCCAATAAGTCAAATGGGAGAAAAACCCGTTAACAAACTTCCAAGTTTTGGAATCATCAAAGCACTTAATTGATTTTATCTTATCTAAAACTCCAACCTTAGAATAAAGAGTTGGATCTGTTCTGTGCTCCTCAACTCCATCAAATAAGTCAGATTCATAACGGAACTCATGATTTGGGTGCAGAAATCGGCGATGTCCCATGAAACAGAACTTCCCCCCATGTTTCAAGCGTAAAGACCAAGTTTCATCACTACATGGGAAACAACCAGACTAATATTGTTAGTTGGCACACCATGCTGATAGTGCATTGACATGGTACTGTGTACTTCTTTGCCCTGCCCTCTCCATTCACATGTCTATTGGTAAATTAAATTGTCCCTGTTATGTCATTAGTTAATTTGTCTTTACTTGTAATAGTTTAATTGATATTTTAATATATATCTAGGATGGCGAGGGACATGTTGACCATATACCTGCACTATGAAGATGCAAATCAGGAAACCAAAATTTTACAAAGGTCCATGATGAGGCATGATGTCTCGTACTATGACTTAATCTTGATGATCGAGGAAGTTGGATCTCAGGCAGTTGATTTTCTGTACTATGTGAAAAAAAACCATCTAGGCAGCCCCTACTTCGTTCACATTTATGATGAAGGTCTTGTGATGAAAATGTTGGCTGACCCTGATATTGTGAAAGATGTCCATGTGTATGTGTCTAAGGAGAAGTCTGGCGATGATATTGCTCCACCTAGCAAGCAAATTGGTATTTCTCCATCTAACCATCCGAATGAGAGTGTTCTCATACAGGATGGTTGTGTCTCTGCTACGAGAAAACCGCAAAAGTATCCCTCTTGAACCATGTTTATCACATATATGTATGTATTATTGTAATTATTGGAATAAAAGATGTATGGTTGTTCTGCAGGACCATTGCGTAGGTCAAAAAGGTTGAATGTGATTCAGGTTATTGACCAACATGATGATGAAGATGGAGACTGCAACGATGCTGAGCAACTTGCACCAGGTCATGAATCAGAAGCATTGGTCAATGAAGAGGGTCAAGTCCACAATCAAGTTAGTATATGATTAGTATCTAAAGAATAAATGGAGGGTTTCATTTAGTTACTACTTTTCTTAATTCCTCTTGTAGTAGACAAGGAAGTACGCAAGCACAAGAGAACAAGCTTGCCAATTGTCTGGAACATGCCAAAGGGGCAAAGAATAGTTGTAAAATGCAATGAAAATAGCCAGCCCATAGGAGATGAAGGTGCAATCTTGGGGAAGTTTTTGGGCACGATAGCTAGGAACGGAGGATTTTGCCCACTAAACATAAATGATTGGCGTGATGTCAAGAAGAATAGTGGTGAGGAAACAATACTTCAGTGTGTACAGGTACTTCACAATTGACAAGAAAATAAAATATGCTATTTGTTGTCCTTCTATTTATATCTAATTTGTCCACTTTAGATGTAATATGGTCTGCATGTTTATTTACATTCATTATTTATTTTGTACTTCCAGACAAAGTTTGTATATCCTAGGTCATGTAAAAAATGGATACTCAAATCGATTGGAAGAGACTGGAGGAAATATAAGTCTAGTTTGAAAGATGTTTTCTTCAAACTCGCCATTGAAAAAAAATCCAAACATCAAGCGAAAGGCTTTGTATAAGCTCTGTCCAAAAGATGTGGACATCGATCAATGGCGTGGTCTTGTTAAATACTGGAAGTCAAAAAAAGGAAGAGTAATGAATGTGATACTGTACTTTCCTCTTTCGACATTTAAATGTGAGTTCTTGGGCTGATCTTAAAAGTTGCACTTATGATATGATTGCATCGCAATAGGCTCTTGTTGAGAAGAATATAATTAGTCATTCCCTCATGAGAATTCACATAATGCTGGCTCAAAGAGTTATGCTTGTTGGGTTGAAGACATTGTGAGTAATCTTGATTCTTGAATTGTTTTTCTCTGTCCCTTTTGTCATATGGGTACTCTTTCTGTTTTGTAGAGGCAAGCTGATCCTGAAAAGAAACGACCACACAGATCACGGGTTTATTTAGAAACTCACAAGAAGAAGGATGATGCTAATGCTGAAAATAAAGATAGAAATGAGCGTCTGGCACATAATTAATATAGTAAGGATCTAACTGTTCTCAAGATCAACTTAGAGTTCAATCTAACAAGTACTATATGAATGATTCTTTTCTTATATGATCAATTGAAGAATATAATGACTGAATGACCAGAGTTGGCACAAAATTTGAATGGAAGAGTCGCATGGGAAGGTGATGCCCCGCAGAAAGTGTTAGGGGAAGAAAAGATTGGACAAGTGCATGGCATGGGTTTGCTTCCAACTCCTAAGCAAGTCTATGGTCGGAAACCACGGTATCTAAAGAACATCAATATGACTACAACTGATGGATCACCTTATGAAGTTGAACATGATGTTTGGGAGGAAATAGCAAAGATGAAGGAACATATAAAAAAGCAACACCAGATTATTGAACATATGAAAAACAAAGAAGGCTATGTGATTAATGGAATAGAAGAGGTAACGGACTTCTTTATCCCACCTTTTGTATGCATTTCTATCAATATTTTACTCAGATTTGTTAGTTCTGTAGGAAAACCTTCAACCAAATGATAATGGCATTTCTCGGTTACCAATACCACATGGTAAAACAAAGGTAATGCTAATATATACATGGCTATATCATTGCTTGTTACTTGAAACCTTTGTAGTAATATTTCAGTTTGTAGAGAATACAATGCAATGGACTTGTTGAGGCACGCTCGTCTATGCAACACGACATTTCTGAGGATAACTATTTATCACGTTTGCACGAAAAGGTTATACCTACACTTACTCTTACAAATATCACAAAGATAGAATATAAGATAATTACTTTCTTACCATTGTTGTATCATGGAACTAGGTTGTCGACCATGATGTGAGCAAATTACAAACTCAACAAAATTCATTATCGCCACAAGACTTTGTTATTGATTCTGTGGCAGAGGTAATTTCTATGTGCTTTTGAGTTTTGAAGTTGCAGATTTTTGTAGCTTAAATATATCAATACCATTCCATCAAATATTATTATCTCTTGGTATGTGAGGGAAGCAAGGGATCTTACGGGTGAATCTTTTTCAAGATTGAACCAGCAGGGGACTAGAACTGAACATCGACACCCAGCTCGCTCAAAACAAAGGCCCACTTCTTCCATCAAAGTAAAGATCCCCCAACGGCCATGGATTACTCTGTTTTTCTAAAACTGCAGTTTTTTTCAGTTTCATCAAGTCCATGAAGCGTTTGGCTGGTGTTGCTGTGTTATATTTTTTTAGAAATAACTACATACTAAATAGTGTGTGCTAATTCAGAAACACGTAAAAAGTAACATGGCGGGACTAATCAACGTATGCTAGTGTACGTGTACGATCGAATTAATCACCTACCTACAACTACATGGCCATGCACGAGGTCAGTCTCCTGTAGTCTTGTGCACAAGTGTGGTCCAACTACGAATCTATTTAACGAGCTAGCTTGGTTCAAGACGTGCAAAAAGTAATCAGTGTTGACACACGAACACGTCACCGTGTATCCTCGACGCCGGGGGATGCACCACAGCTCACGTCGAAGGAGGTCCGTCCGACAGCGCGATACGCAAGACAGTCGGCGGACGCTTTTGCAGACCCGAAACCCCGCATGCCCGGAAGGGACCCCGTCAGGGAGCACGGCGGCTATGGGCTGTCCTATGTCGATTCGCTCGCCCCTAGAGCCTCGGGATTTGTAGCTCTCAAACACGAAGAACAACGAAGAACGAGAGAAAAAAGAAACAAAGAATGTAGATGAAAAAGTAGTATAGATTGATTTGTTCGATTGTGTGTTATTCAATTGGCCGTCACCCCCAACATATATAAGAGGCGGCTGGACTTCCCATACAAGTAAAGGATTCATCTAGGCTTTGCTTATAAGAAAATTACATCAATTCACGTCCTAGAGTCCTAGTTCTAGTTCCACTCGGATTCAGCCCAAATCTGGCCCAATCTTCTGTCTTGCTTCTTGCGTGGGCCGTGGAATCTGCATATGACCTTCGATGGAGACGGTCCAAACATCAGTTTTGTGTGCCTCGACAAGGCCAACAATCCATATGTTGATCACTTTCCCAAATAAAGCCATCTTGAATACTCCACGAGGTCATCTTTAACTTCGAATCGGACTCGATCACGTAGCAGACTGGACTGTCCGAGTGTTGTAGCGTCTCACCAGGCCGTAGACTATCTCAGATGATAATGACCTTAAAAGAAAAGTTGACCATTTCGATGTTTCGAACAAATTTCATGTTGAACACTTTTCAATCCGAGCTCATTTTGAACTTTCACTCGACCGAAACTGTCACTCGACCGATATTTTTCACTCGGACGGTGATTTTCACTCGGACGGCAATTGCACTCGGCCAGTACTTTCACTCGACCGGTACTTTTCACTCGGACGGCGATTTTCACCCGTACGGCAATTTCATTTGGCCGGACGGAAAATTTTTCAATCGACCGGACGGCAAACGTTTCCCTCGGTCGGCAAACTTTCACTCAGAAATCCCGAGTGAAACTCCAGGCTGATTTTGTTTTGCCTCTCCAGGTCGCATACGACCTTGGATTGAGAAGATTTATATATCAAAATCAATCGCCTCGACGAGATGAAGACAATCCATGAAGAAAATTCCTTCATTAGAGGTTGTATTGGAGGCATAATAGACCAAAAAGCACTCAGAACATCTACATGACAATCGAAGTGTGACTTGGCCTTTGAAATGATGTCGAATGGTGATGGCCTAAACATCAAGGTTGTTTCACTCGGCAATATGAACTTTCTCGTATAAAAAACCTTTTCGTTTGAGTCCATCTTTATTACATTTTTGCATCGTGCCAAAATCCTGTGTCAACACGTGCCCCCCTGTTTTTCAGCAAAGCTAGCATGCCGAAAAATAATTTGCACTATGTTTGTTCTAAGGACGATGTCAACACTCCATCGGCCATCTATATTTCTCAGGGCGATAATTATGTATCGGCCATGTTTATGCGAAGGGCGATAATCATATATCGGCCATTGCCTAATTAGGCTTCTTGCCACACACTTGGGTGGTACTTCTTCAGATATCTGCCATTGAGAGCTCGAGGTAATAATACTCCTTGTATGGATTCCACTAAATATGAATTTCCAGGAACTACTCTTGCAATCCTGAAAGGACCTTCCCAGTTTGGAGACCACTTCCCGAATTTTCTATCTCTAGAACCAATCGGCAGAATCACTTTCCACACAAGATCGCCAACTTGAAAATTCTTCAACTTGACCTTTTTATCGTAAGCTCTTGCTACCCTCAATTTGTCCTTCTCTATGGCTTTTAATGCAGACAATCGTTTATCAGCAACCTCATCAATATTGTCCATCATCAAATCATAGAAGTCCACTGCCGATAAATCATTTTGTTTGGCTATTCTCAAAGCATTCAAATTTACCTCCACTGGTAAAACAACCTCTTGACCGTATACTAGCTCATATGGAGTTACCTTTGTAGCACCATGCCTTGAAATTCTATGTGCCCATAAAGCCTCAGACAACAACCCATGCCATTTTCTTGGATTATCCTCAATTTTCTTCTTGATGGTCTTAATCAATATTTTGTTGCTAGACTCAGCTTGTCCATTAGCTTGGGCATAATACGGAGATGAATTGAGCAACTTCATGTTATATGATTCGGCAAACTCTCCAACTTGATGTGACATGAAAGATGAACCTTGAACTGTAGTTAACGTCTGAGGAATGCCGAATCTATGAATAATGTGTTCGGTTATGAATTGAATTACCTCCGTATGTATCATGTTCTTGAGAGGTACTGTTTAGACCATTTAGTGAAATAATTGGTTGCCACCAACACGAACCGATGCCCCTTTGAAGAAGATGGATGAATTTGCCTAATGAAGTCTAAACCCCATCCTCTAAAAGGCCACGGCTTGATAATAGGATGTAACATAGCAGCAGGAGCCAACTGAATATCACCAATTTTTTGACAAGTTTCACACCCTTTATAATACCTGAGGCAATCATTGATCATAGTCGGCCAATAAAATCCAGCACATCATAAGAGCCATTTCATTTTGGGTGCCAACTGATGAGTACCATAGATGCCTTCATGTACCTCTCCCATAGCAACTCTTGCTTGGTATTCGTCCAAACACTTCAAAAGAACATCTTCAACTGTTCGGCGATAAAGACCATCATCTCTCATTGTATATTTGAAAGCCATACGCCGAACAACCCTGTCCACCCTTTCACTCGGATTGCACAAGTAATCAATTATGGGCTTCCTCCAGTCATTATTTTCACCTGTACTAGATTTATTGTTAGTGGCCGAATCAGTGGGCTCTAGTTCGGCCTCTCCCATATTAGCAAGACAAGACATCGGCTTCTAAGAAATATGAAACATGCCATGATCAATATGATAGCCGGATGCTTGTTGTGCTAACTCATTTGCTCTCCAATTGTCATGTCTAGATATATGAGCAATGCTAAAGTAATCCAAAGTAGAAATCGCATCTAGACACTTATCAAGATAAACCTTAAGTGATTCGTCTAAACATTGAAAGACTTTGGACACTTGCTGCACTACTAATAACGAATCACCAAAAGCCTCAACATGTGTAGCATCTATAGCAAGCAGCATCTCTAAACCGAATAACAATGCTTCATATTCGTCTTGATTATTTGTGCAAAATTCCAGTCGGCATGAGGCTTCAAAAACAGCACCATGGGGACACATATAAACAATACCAACACCTTGGCCATTGCTGCAAACCGAACCATCAAAATATAACCTCCATGGTACCAACGATACAAGATTTATATCAACATCATGCTTGTCATTAATCCGATGCTCAACAATAAAATTAGCAACAATTTGGCCTTTCCTGGATTTTAGAGATTCATAAGTCAAATCATAATCAATTAAAGCATAAGCCCACTTGCCAATCCTACCACTAAGAATTGGCCTATGCAACATGTATTTAATGACATCGGTTTGACAAGCTACTATGCAGGCACTCGGCACAAGGTAATGTCTCAGTTTTGTGCAAGCATAATATAAAGAGATGCATAACTTTTCAATAAATGTATACCTTGTCTCGGCATCCAATAAGCGTCGACTCAAATATGTAATAGTATGTTCTGTTCCTTCGGTTTCTTGAGTTAATACAAAACCAATAACACCGTTCTCTGCCGCAACATAAAGCCTTAAGGGCTCTTTATGTTTAGGTGCTTTCATCACTGGAGGAGTGCTCAAATAAGTTTTGATCATGTCGAATGCCTCTTGCTGTTTTGCCCCCCAAGTAAAATTAGCGTCATTTTTTAACTGAAGGATAGGAGTGAATGCATCAACCTTCCCTGACAAATTAGCGATGAAGCTTCTCAAATAATTGACCTTGCCAAGGAATTTTTGCATATCTCTCTTGCATGTTGGAGCCTCCACTTTTTGTATAGCTTCTATCTTTTTGGGATCAATTCCTACGCCATTCTCATGAATAATGAAACCCAAAAACTTTCCAGCCGACACGCCGAATGCACACTTCAAAGGATTCATCTTTAGTCCGTATTTTTTCATCCTTTCAAAGGCCAAATGCAAATCGGCTCTATGAGATTCAAAAGCATCCGATTTGACAACAATATCATCAATATAAACCTCAAGTATAACACCGAGTAAATCATGAAAGATTAAATTCATAGCCCTTTGATATGTAGCACCAGCATTTTTTAATCCAAAGGTCATCACTGTCCACTCAAATAAACCAAGGAATCCGGGGCATTGAAAAGCCGTTTTGGATATGTCCACTTCGGCCATGAAAATCGGGTTATACCCCGCATTGCCATCAAGAAAGCTAATGACCTTATGTCCAGAAGCATCATTAATAAGCATATCAGCTATGGGCATGGGATACTCATCCTTAGGCGTAGCTCTATTCAAATCCTTGAAATCAGTGCACACCCTTATCTTGCCAGAGCCCTTCTTCTCTACTGGCACAATGTTAGAAATCCATTCGGCATACCTGCAAGGTCTAATAAATTAGCTTTAAGTAAACGACCGATCTCTTCTTTGATCCGGTCATATGTTTTTGGATTAAACTTCCTGGCCGATTGCTTATAAGGTTTAAAACGAGCCTTTATTGGTAACCAATGCTCCACTAATTCTCGGCTTAAACCGGGCATCTCATGATACTCCCATGCAAAGCAGCAAACATATTCTTTCAACAACTCGATCAACCTATCCTTATGATCAGCTTTTAAGTTTTTATTTACAAACGTCGGCCTGGGAACTGAACCATCCCCTATATCTATTTCTTCTAATGGATCTGCCGACTAAAAACCCTGTCTCTATTTATCCATGTCATCCAACTCCTCTACAGATTCATACATATCATTCTCGCTAGACCGATATTTTGCAAGACGTTTCAGCAACCACTCGGAATTAGAATCCATTTAAACATATCATACCTTGGAGCCGATTGCCACTAATCGGCTTTAAAGAGATGGGTACAAAGCCATTCTTCATTGCGCTAAGGAAATCAAACTCTGACAAGTCACGTCCCATCAAGCAAGTAGCATTGGGATGTTGCCAATCCATCGATGCATCGGCCAAAGCAACACAAGCCGAGTTATCCGCATGAATGACTTCCACCTCATCATCAACCCACTGGATCAAAAACTGGTGCATGGTAGATGGTACGCACTGGTTTGCATGAACCCAATCACGGCCTAGTATGATGTTGTAGTTACCTTGCACCTCAGCAACAAAGAATGCAATAGCCAAAGTTTTGCTCCCGACTATAAGCTCCACATACATCACCACCTTTGGCTTCAGTTTTCTCTTTGCCTTCAAACCCATTAAGCACCATATTGGTCTTGATTAATTCATCATCGGGCAAACCCAATTTCTTGAAGACCGAATAGGGCATGAGATTCACCACATCACCACCATCAACAAGCATCCGAGTGAGTGGTGATCCATTGATAGGACCTCTAAGGTACAATGGTTTCAGGTGTGTCACTTGTTCTTTTGGCTTCTCGAATATTGCATTTCTGGGGCCAATATCCAGTTGAGCCACTTCCCCTTCTTCATCTACAACACGGAATTCAGCGGGTAAGTAATACACCATATTGATATCCATACCTTCATGAACCGGTGTAGAATCATAGTCCAACAGATCGTCTTCCTCTTCGCGTGCATCTACTAAATCTGAATTATGTCCGAGTGAAGGAGAAGTAATAGGTGACTGAGACGATGTCACAACTACATCGTCCTCTTTTGGTGGTGTAATTGCCACTGTGATAGATTTAGAAGCATCTATGTCTCGCATTGGTTTGGGCTTCCACACTTGCTTCGCTGGTATCATGGGTCGAGTGACATTAAGCAACTCGTCCCTTTGCTTCTCAGCCTCTTGTTCTGCCATCTCTTGATTCCTCAACCTCTGTAGTTTCCTCTTTTGTGTCTTTGTTAACCCTAGAGGACACCACTTTGGCCGAGTGTATTTAGGATCAATTGGCTTTATTTGGCTAGTACTTGCTTCATGATCATTGGTCGAGTGCTTTGGCGCGATAACAAGTATCGGCTCAGTTGGGTTGCTACGCACAGTCGACTGTTGCGTGGTGAACGTTTCACTGCCCAAGACGAGTGAATTAGCATTGATATTTTCTTTGCCTTTCCCTGACTCCACTGCTGCAACAATCAACAGCTTGACGCGCCACTCTTGTTGACTTTTCTGGCTTACAAAGTTTTCACTCGGGCGCACCTTTTTACTCGGATGAAATCCATTCGGATGCTCGACTGAGTAGAACCCACTCGACCGTATTTTTTCATTCAGATACCTTCCACCCGGGTGCATTCTTACACTCAGAGGTATATTTTGACCACCCGAGTAATGGACACCAATGTTCAGTCGGTTTTCATACGAGCATCCAAGTCGATCCCAAACAGGTTGTCGTTGTTCTTGTGGAAACGACACCCTTGATCCAGTTGGTTTTGCATACCGACTGAACATATCAGCTAATGGTGACCTTGGTCGCTTCAGGTACGATGACCGATTAGAGCTAGAACCGGCCGACTGATTTGCATATTTGGACAGTAGCATATCAAAAGTTGGCTTGATTCGCTTACGATGTACCTTGACTTCATTCCTCTTCCACTTACCAACTTCTGGACTCTTGGGTTTAACAAATTTAACACGAGTGTCTTGTTGCACCTGTGGTTGCCCCTCGAGTGCAGGATTCTTGATGGTGATCTTGATTACTTCCTTGCCATTGGGTTGCTTGTCAAGCACAACCTGCCTTCCCAAGACTTTGCTGTCTTCCTTGCTTTTCCTAGGCTCACCAATGATGCCATTAGTTTTATTAGCCGATTCGGCTACCTCTGGCCGAATGAGCAACTTTTTCCCCTCCAAATCCAGAGTGTTCATTGGGAAGGGCTGCTTATCAATTTGCATCTCAGAAAAGTTCAATCGTCCGTCATTAATGGCCGATTGTATCTGTCGTCGGAAAACATTGCAATCATTAGTAGCATGAGAAAAAGAATTATGATATTTGCAATAAGCACGCCGTTTCAACTCTTCAATCGACGGTAAAGTGTGAGATATCCTAATGATCTTAGCTTGTAGCAAAGCATCAAATATTTTGTCACACTTAGCAATGTTAAAAGTAAACTTCATCTCTTCATCACGATTCTTATGAATCAGTTTCAGATCATTGCAAGTAAACGGTTTGGCCTTAGACGGCCAAACAAATTCAGCAGCATACATATCACCTTCATCATCCGAGTGATCACTACCATACTCGACCATATTCATCTTAGGACGATCAGTTTTATATCTATGCACTTCCTTGAGATCTTTGCTCTGGCTCTCCTGAGCCAAAGCTTTTTGCAGGACCTGGTTGACACTTAAGAACTCATAGCCTTCTAGCTTTTCCCTAATGTGAGTTTTCAAACCACTAAGCACAAGGTCCGCCAAGTCCCTCTCGGTTATCACCAAACAATAGCACCGGTTCTTTGTATCTCTAAATCTCTTGACGTAATCGGAGACCGATTCATCATTTTTCTGCTTTAACCGATGTAAAATGTGATAATTTATGTTCGTTGTCGCCGCTATAAAAGTGATCATGAAATTTTTGTTCTAGCTGCGACCACACACGGATAGAACCATGTGGTAGAGAAGAAAACCATGAAAATGCCGTACCAGTTAATGATAAAGGAAACAATCGCACTTTCAATTCATTCAGCGAGCCTGCTTCACCCAGTTGTGCTAAGTATTGACTAACATGTTCCCATGTGGTTTTTGTGCCTTCTCCATTGAACTTAAGAAAATCTGGAATTTTATATCCTGGAGGGCACTGGATAGCGTCAAAGTACTCGGGGTACGGTTTTTGGTAAATCTGATTTCGAGGTAACTCAACTCCAAAATTCTCTCTAAGCATCTTAGCCATCTCCTCTCTAAAAGTAGCTAAAGTATTGTCTGCAGTAGACGATGAAGCTTGCTGTTGTGGGATGGGAGGAGTAGAATTACTAACAGTAGGCAGGAACTGTGGCACATATGCCGAACTGTAGTTCAGCTGTGGCCGAGTGCTTGCACCTATAGGTACAGCTTGGTTCGGTATAGGTACCGAACTTGTCATGCTCATGATGGAATTAGTAGGTTCAGCCATAATATGATTAGTGTGGGTAGGATAGTAATTCATCGGCATGCGAGGTGCCGATGAAAGAGGTAAAGACAGATTAGGGTTTTCTACACTAGCAGCCACACCAATATTAACACTAGACGATTGAGGCATATTTTTCTGCGCATTGGTATTTTCTAGGAAAGTTTGATAGACCAAATTATTACCATCGGCAATACGACTCTCAATCTCAGCCCACTGCTCGGGAGAAAAGGTAGTACTTATAGGAGGCTTAACCTGCTCGGCTTGAAGAGGAGGGAACTTGATTTCTCCAATCGGAGTGATATTGCCTTGGCGATCTTTCTTGAAGTTTCCAAGGAATTCCTGCAACTCCTTCTCTTCACATGCCTTCTTGTACTCCTCATAAGCTTGGCGATGATCAACCGATAGTTCATCAAGCTTGGGCTTAATGATGTTATCGACATCTATCTCAGATGGCTTGGGAAGATCAGACATGATGGTTGATGAGGATGATTGATCTTTAGTCCCCAGCGGAGTCGCCAAAAAGTGTGTTGACACACGAACACGTCACCGTGTACCCTTGACACCGGGGGTGATGCACCGTAGCTCATATCGAAGGAGGTTCGTTCGGCAGCGCGATACGCTAGGCAGTCGGCGGACGCTTTTGTAGACCCGAAACCCCACACGCCCAGGAGGGTCCCCATCAGAGAGCGCGGTGGCTATGGGATGCCCTAGGTCGATTCGCTCGCCCCTAGAGCCTCGGGATTTGCAACTCTCAAACACGAAGAACAACAAAGAACGAGAGAGAAAAAAACGAAGAACTAGATGAAAAAGCAGTATAGATTGATTTGTTCGATTGTGTGTTATTCAATCGGCCGTCACCCCCAACATATATAAGAGGCAGATGGACTTCCCGTACAACCAAAGGATTCATCTAGGCTTTCCTTACAAGAAAATTACATCAATTCACGTCCTAGAGTCCTAGTTCTAGTTCCACTCGGATTCAGCCCAAATCTAGCCCAATCTTCTTGCGTGAGCCGTGGAATCTGCATATGACCTTTGATGGAGACGGTCCAAACATCAATTTTGTGTGTCTTGACGAGGCAAACAATCTGTATGCTGATCACTTTCCCAAATAAAGCCATCTTGAATACTCCACGAGGTCATCTTTAACTTCGAATCGGACTCGATCATGTAGCAGACTGGAGTGTCCGAGTGTTGTGGCGTATCTTCAGGCCGTATACTATCTCAGATGATAATGACATTGAAATAAAAGTTGGCCATTTCGACATTTCTAACAACTTTCATGTTGAACACTTTTCCATCTGAGCTCATTTTAAACTTTCACTCGACCGAAACTGTCACTCAACCGATATTTTTCACTCGGACGACAATTGCACTCGGCCAGTACTTTCACACGACCGGTACTTTTCACTCGGACGGAGATTTTCACTCAGACGGCAATTTCAATCAGCCAGACAGAAAACTTTTCACTCGACCGGACGGCAAACGTTTTCCTCGGTCGGCAAACTTTCACTCGGAAATCCCGAGTGAAACTCCAGGCTGATTTTGTTTTGCCTCTCAAGGTCGCATACGACCTCAGATTGAGAAGATTTATATAGCAAAATCAATCGCCTCGATGAGACAAAGATAATCCATGTAGAACATTCCTTCATTCGAGGTTGTCTTGGAGGCGTAATAGACCAAAAAGCACTCAGAACATCTACATGACAATCCAAGTGTGATTTGGCCTTTGAAATGATGTCGAATGGTGATGGCCTAAACATCAAGGTTGTTTCACTCGGCAATATGAACTTTCTCGTAGAAAAAACCTTTTTTTTGAGTTCATCTTTATTACATTTTTGCACCATGCCAAAATCCGGTGTCAACAATCGGCAACCAATTAATTCGTATAATTTTTTGAATTGCACGTAGACGGCAACATGAATAGGCTAACCACTGCGTAACGATTTCTCTTGGTTTGGTTTTAGAAAACTTAAGTCAGAAAGATTCCAGAGTAACTTAAACTACAATAATTTTTTAAGCCAAACACTTCAAATATTAAATACCAAGGTTTTCACATTGTTCATGCAAATTATATTATCACTATCATTGAATGCTAATATTGTTCATAATATAGGCTGGTCCCAAAGTACTTTTAAAGACCTCAACATATCCCAACAAGCGGAATGTTGCATATGGTACTATACGGAGTACTAATCCAAGAACTAAGGCTGGTGGTATTGAGTTAGGTGCTGAATTTGCCCTAGTGCGCATAGATTGACCTATGCTTGATAATGAGGAGTTGGTAAGGGAAGTTTCTGATTGCAATACAATTGGTCAGGCATTCTCTTCAGGATACTTAATTGCATGGCCTTCAGCTTATGTAAGTTAAATATTCTCTTCCACATTTTGAAATCATATTTGTGTGCATTTGATCAAATATTCTAACGTGCAATTTCTTTTTACAGATTCAAGAGGAGGATAATTGAGTTGCAGCTGAATTCTTGGATCAAGAAGGAAATAAAATTTGAAGATTTTAGCTACCAATAGTCATAGTTTTACATTGATAGATTGAAAAATGTGATATCATCCACAAGATCTTTTTCTTTCGTCGAATTGACGCAAGTGCTATGCTATAATATTCTTCATAGTTCCGTTTTCTATGCTCAACATGATATGAATGATATCTTTATTGTAATACGCATATGTATCATACACTTGTATATTCATAAAAATATCTTCATATTTTGAATTTATAGATGTGTTGTGCTTCAAATTTTATATTATTTTGATGCTACCAAATAATAATAAAATGATTACCTATTTCCGTAATTACATTTAATTTATTTAAAAAAATATTCCATAAAATGGGTATTGAATTTTATGGTTAATAATAAAAAACAAATACATTAATTATGTTACCATATTGATAAAGTAGTGTTACCGATGGTGTTACTATATCTATAAAATTTGTTACTAGAGTAGTTGATAACTATAAATTATAGTGTTACAATATTTGCGTATTATGTTACCGGTTGTGTTTCGATGCTAAAAAATGTGTTACAATTTGTGTTACTATAGTTACAAAAACTTGTTACCATCAATGTTCTACGTCTATGAAAATATGTTACTATGGTGTTACTATAATTAAAAAAATGTGTTACCAGTGGGTTTGGTAACACACAATACTCATGTTACTAGAATGTAATTGTAACACGTTTTTGAATATGTGGTAACTGTTACTATGTGTGCCGGTTGACATCATTTAGTAACACGGTCTAACGGAACACATTTCAAACTGTGTTAATGTATGACCTGGTAACACACTTTTGGGCCTGTAGTAGCACAAGACGGTGTTACCAAAGCTCTGTCCTGGTGTAGTGACATGACCAAGACAAATCTACGGTCAATAACCAATAGCGGGACCTGTATGCCCATATTGGTTCCTACATATTCTAAGACGATCTTTATCGATCGAACCACGATGTTAAGGATTCACACAATCCCATATGTAGTTCCTTTGTCCATCGTTATTTTACTTGCCCGAGATTCGACCGTTAGTATCTCCATACCTAGTTCAACCTCATTACCGGCAATTCTCTTTACTCGTTCCATAACACAATATCCCATGACTAACTCCTTAGTAACATTGCTTGCAAGCTTCTTGTGATGCTGTGTTACCAAGTGGGCCCAGAGATACATCTTCATCATACGGAGTGAAAAATCCCAGTCTTGATCCACGCCAAACCAACAGACAACCTCGGAGGTACCTATAGAGCACCTTTATAGTGACCTAGTTACGTTGTGACGTTTGATACACACAAGGTACTCCTACTGTGTTAGTGAGTTGCATGATCTCATGGTCACAGGAACATATACTTGGTATGTAGAAAACAATAGCAATAAACAGACATGATCATATGCTACGTTCATAGTTTGGGTCTTGTCCATCACATCATTCTCCTAATGATGTGATCTCGTTATCAAATGACAACTCATGTCTATGGCTAGGAAACCTTGACCATCTTTGATCAACGAGCTAGTCTATTAGAGGCTCACTAGCGACACAGTGTTGTCTATGTATCCACACATGTATTTGAGTTTCCAATCAATACAATTATAGCATGGATAATAAACGATTATCATGAACAAGGATATGATAATAACTAATTTATTATTGCCTCTAGCACATATTTCCAACAGTCTCCCACTTGCACTAGAGTCACATCGCCATGTGGTTTACACCCAATGAGTTCTGGGGTTTGATCATGTTTTGCTTGTGAGAGAGGTTTTAGTCAATAGGTCTGCAACATTCAGATCCATGTGTACTTTGCAAATCTCTATGTCATATTGTAGATGCTTATACCACGGTCCACTTGGAGCTATTCCAAATGACTGCTCCACTATACGTATCTGAATTGCTACTGAGAGTCATCTGGATTGGTGTTGTCAAAGCTTGCATCGACGTAACCCTTTACGGCGAAATCTTTATCACCTTCATAATCAAGGAACATTTCCTTAGTCCTCGAGTTACTAAGAATAATTTTGATCGTTTTCCAGTGAGCCACTCTTGGACCACTCTTGTACCCCTTGACAGACTCATGGCAAGGCACACACCAGGTACGGTACACAACATGGCATACTATATAGAGCCTACGGCTAAGGCATAGGGGAGGACCTTCGTCCTTTCTCTCTCTTCTACTATGGTCGAGCTTTGAGTATTACTCAAATTCATACCTTACAACACAGCCAAGAACTCCTTCTTTGACTGATCTATTTTGAACTCCTTCAAAATCTTGTCAAGGTATGTGTTCATTGAAAGTTTTATCAAGCGTCTTGATCTATCTCTATAGATCTTTATGCCCAATATTTAAGTAGCTTCATTCCAGGTCTTCGTTTGAAAAATCCTTTCAAATAATCCCTTTATGCTTTCCAGAAATTCTACATCATTTACGATCAAAATATTTCATCCACGTATACTTATCAGAAATGCTATAGTGCTCCCACTCACTTTATTGTAAATACAAGTTTCTTGCAAACTTTGTATAGACCCAAAAGCTTTTATTACCTCATCAAAGTGTATATTCCAACTCCAAGATGCTTGCTCTAGTCCATAGAAGGATCGCTGGAGCTTGCATACCTTTTAGCATCCTTAGGATCAACAAAACCTTCCGGTTATATCACATACAACCTTTCCTCACGGAAACCGTTAAGGAAACTCTGTTTTGACATACATCTCCCAGATTTCATAATTGAAAAAAGCAAAAACTGCTAACATAATTCCAACAGACTTTAGCATCGCTACGGGTGAGAAAGTCACATCGTAGTCAACTCCTTGAACTTGTTGGAAACTTCTTTGCGACAAGTCGAGCTTTGTAAATTGTGACATTTACCATCAGCGTCTGTCTTCTTCTTAAAGGTCCATTTTTACTTAACGGTGTGCTGTTCATCGGGCAAGTCTACCAAAGTCCATACTTGGTTTTCATACATGGATCCTTTCTTGGATTTCATGGCTCCTAGCCATTTATTAGAATCAGGGCCCACCATTGCTTCTTCATAGCTCGTAGGTTCACTATTGTCTAACAACATGACCTCAAGACATGATTGTCATGCCACTTATGGGTGGTACGAGTCCTTATCGACCTACAAGGCTTGGTAGTAACTTGATCTTAAGCTTCATGATCATCATCATTTGCTTCCTCCTCACTTACTCCAGGGTCACAGAAACATCTTTATTTTGGAAATATGCCCTAGAGGCAATAGTAAAATGGTTATTATTATATTTCCTTGTTCATGATAATTGTCTATTGTTCATGCTATAATTGTATTAACCGGAAACCATAATACATGTGTGAATACATAGACCACAACATGTCCCTAGTTATCCTTTAGTTGGCTAGCTCGTTGATCAATAGATGGTCACGGTTTCATGAACATGGACATTGGATGTCGTTGATAACGGCATCACATCATTAGGAGAATGATGTGATGGACAAGACCCAATCCTAAGCATAGCACAAGATCGTCTAGTTCGTCTGAAAGGTTTTCTAATGTCAAGTATCGTTTCCTTAGACCATGAGATTGTGCAACTCCCGGATACTATAGGAATACTTTGGGTGTGCCAAACATCACAACGTAAGTGGGTGGCTATAAAGGTACACTACGGGTATCTCCGAAAGTATCTATAGGGTTTGCACGAATTGAGACTGGGATTTGTCACTCCGTGTGACGGAGAGGTATCTCTGGGCCCACTCGGTAAGACATCATCATAATGAGCTCAATGTGACTAAGGAGTTAGCCACGGGATGATGTGTTACGGAACGAGTAAAGAGACTTTCCGGTAATGATATTGAACAAGGTATAAGGATACCGACGATCGAATCTCGGGCAAGTGTCATACCGGTAGACAAAGGGAATTGTATACGAGATTGATTGAATCCCCGACATCGTGGTTCATCCGATAAGATCATCGTGGAGCATGTGAGAACCAACATGGGTATCCAGATCCCGCTGTTGGTTATTGGCCGGAGAGGTGTCTCGGTCATGTCTACATGCCTCCCGAACCGGTAGGGTCTACACACTTAAGATTCGATGACACTAGAGTTATAGGGAAATTGTGTACGTGGTTACCTAAGGTTGTTCGGAGTCCCGAATGAGATCCCGGATGTCACGAGGAGTTCCGGAATGGTCCAGAGGTAAAGATTCATATATATGAAGTGAGGTTTTGGTCATCGGAAGTGTTTCGGGCATCACCGGTAATGTACCGGGACCACCGGAAGGGTTCTAGGGGTCCACCATGTGGGGCCACCGGCACCAGAGGGCTGCAAGGGCCAAAGGTGGGAGGGAACCAGAGCCTAGGTGGGCTGGTGCATCTCCCACAAGGGTCCAAGGCGTAGCAAAGGTGGGAGGGGGCAAACCCTAGGTGCAGATGGGCCCTAGGCCCACCTAGGGCGCTGCCCCTCCTCTCCCCTCTCTTGGTCGCCACCCCAAGGGGCATCTAGGGCCGGCCGCCGCCCTAGGGTGGGAACCCTAGGGGCTGCGCCCTCCCTCCTCCTCCTATATATAGTGGTGGGTTTTGGGCTGCCAAGACGACGCATCTCTCTCTTTGTCTCTTGGCGCAGCCCAACCTCTCCACCTCCTCGTCCTTTGTAGTGCTTGGCAAAGCCCTGCCAGAGTACCACGCAGCTCCACCGTCACCACGCCGTCGTGCTGCCGGAGCTCTCCCTCAACCTATCCTTCCTCCTTGCTGGATCAAGGCGTAGGAGACGTCACTGGGCTGCACGTGTGTTGAACGCGGAGGCGCCGTTGTTCAACGCTTAGATCAGAATCCACCGCGATCTGAATCGCTGCGAGTACGACTCCACCAAACGCGTTCTAGTAACCCTTCCGCTTAGCGATCTTCAAAGGTATGAAGATGCTCTACCCCTTTGCTCGTTGCTGGTTTCTCCATAGATTGATCTTGGTGACGTAGGAATTTTTTTGATTTACTACTACGTTCCCCAACAGTGGCATCATGAGCTAGGTCTATGCGTAGAATCTATGCACGAGTTGAACACAAGTTGTTGTGGGTGTCAATTTTTTCAATTTTCTTTCCATTACTAGTCTTATCTTGATTCGGCGGTATTGTGGGATGATGCGTCCCGGACTGACTTTACACGTATGTCTTACGTGAGACTGGTTCCACTGCCTGACATGCACTTGTTGCATAAGGTGGCTAGCGGGTGTCTGTCTCTCCCACTCTAGTCGGATCGGATTCGATGAAAAGGGTCCTTATGAAGGGTAAATAGAAATTGGCATATCACGCTGTGGTTTTTGTGTAGGTAAGAAACGTTCTTGCTAGAAACCTATAGCAGCCACGTAAAAAAACTTGCAACAACAATTAGAGGACGTCTAACTTGTTCTTGCAGCATATGCCATGTGATGTGATATGGCCAAAGGATGTGATGTGATATATGTGATGTATGAGATTGATCGTGTTCTTGTAATTGGATTCACGACTTGCATGTCGATGAGTATGACAACCGGCAGGAGCCATAGGAGTTGTCTTAATTTATTGTATGACCTGCGTGTCAATCAACAACGCCATGTAATTACTTTACTTTGTTGCTAACCATTAGCCATAGTAGTAGAAGTAATAGTTGGGGAGACAACTTCATGAAGACACAATGATGGAGATCATGATGATGGAGATCATGATGATGGAGATCATGGTGTCATGCCGGTGACAATGATGATCATGGTGCCCCGAAGATGGAGATCAACGGAGCAAGTTGATATTGGCCATATCATGTCACTATATGATTGCATGTGATGTTTATCATGTTTTACATCTTATTTTCTTAGAACAACGGTAGCTTAAATAAGATGATATCTCACTAAAATTTCAAGAAATGTGTTCCCCTAACTGTGCACCATTGCTAAGGTTCGTTGTTCCGAAGCACCACGTGATGATCGGGTGTGATATGTTCTAACGTTCGCATACAACGGGTGTAAGCCAGATTTACACACACAATACACTTAGGTTGACTTGACGATCCTAGCATGTACAGACATGGCCTTGGAACACGGGAGACCGAAAGGTCGAGCATGAGTCATATAGAAGATACGATCAACATGGAGATGTTCACCATTGATGACTAGTCCATCTCACGTGATGATCGGACACGGGCTAGTTGACTTGGGTCATGTGTCATTTCTATGACTAGAGAGATGTCTATCTAAGTGGGAGTTCATTAAATAAGTTGATTATGTGAACTTAATTATCATGAACTTAGTCTAAAATTGTCTTTACAATTTATATTGTAGATCCAATGGCCCACGCTAATGTTGCCCTCATCTTCAACACGTTCCTAGAGAAAACCAAGCTGAAAGACGATGGAAGCAACTATACGGACTGGGTCCGTAGCTTGAGGATCATCCTCATAGCTTCCAAGAAATTATATCTTCTTGATGCACCGCTAGGTGACACACCCATTTTCCCAGCAACTCAAGACGTTATGAACGCCTGACAGTCGCGTTGTGATGATTACTCCCTGGTTCAGTGCGGCATGCTTTGCAGTTTAGAACCGGGGCTCCAAAAGCGTTTTGAGCAACACGGAGCATAGGAGATGTTCCAAGAACTGAGAATGGTTTTCTACGCTCATGCCCGGGTCGACAGATATGATGTCTCCGACAAGTTCTTCAGTTGTAAGATAGAGGAAAATAGTTCTGTCAGCGAGCACATACTCAAAATGTCTGGGTTGCACAACCGCTTGTCTCAGCTGGGAGTTAATCTTCCGGATGACTCGGTTAGTGACAGAATCCTCCAGTCGCTTCCACCTAGCTACAAGAGCTTTGCGATGAAGTACAACATGCAGGGTATGGAAATTTCCATTCCTGAGTTGTACTCGATGCTGAAATCAGCGGAGGTCAAGATCAAAAAGGAGCATCAAGTGTTGATGGTCAATAAGACCACTAGTTTCAAGAAAGGCAAGGGTAAGAAGAACTTCAAGAAGGACGGCAAAGCAATTGCCGCGCCCAGTAAGCAAGCTGCAGGGAAGAAGAGCAAGAATGGACCCAAGCCTGAGACTGAGTGTTTTTATTGCAAGGGTACCGATCAATGGAAGCGGAACTGCCCCAAGTACTTAGCGGATAAGAAGGCCGGCAACGTTAAAGGTATATGTGATATACTTGTTATTGATGTGTACCTTACCAGCGCTGGTAGTAGCTCCTGGGTATTTGATACCGGTGCAGTTGCTCACATTTGTAACTCCAAGCAAGAGCTGCAGAATAAGCGGAGACTGGCAAAGGACGAGGTGACGATGCGCGTCGGGAATGGTTCCAAGGTCGATGTGATCACCGTCGGCACGCTACCTCTACATCTACCTTCGGGATTAGTTTTAAACCTTAATAATTGTTATTTAGTACCAGCTTTGAGCATGAACATTGTATCTGGATCTCGTTTGATGCGAGATGGCTACTCATTTAAATCTGAGAATAATGGTTGTTCTATTTATATGAGAAAAATGTTTTATGGTCATGCCCCGCTGGTCAATGGTTTATTTTTGATGAATCTCGAACGTGATGTTACACATGTTCATAGTGTGAGTACCAAAAAGTGTAAGGTTGATAACGATAGTCCCACTTACATGTGGCACTGCCGCCTTGGTCATATTGGTGTCAAACGCATGAAGAAACTCCATGTTGATGGACTTTTGGAGTCTCTTGATTTTGAATCATTTGACACGTGCGAACCATGCCTCATGGGCAAGATGACCAAGACTCCATTCTCTGGAACAATGGAGCGAGCAACTGACTTGTTGGAGATTATACATACCGATGTATGCGGTCCAATGAGCGTTGAGGCTCGTGGTGGCTACCGTCATGTTCTCACCCTCACTAATGACTTAAGCAGATATGGGTATGTCTACTTAATGAAACACAAGTCTGAAACCTTTGAAAAGTTCAAGGAATTTCAGAGTGAGGTAGAGAATCAACGTGACAGGAAAATAAAGTGCCTACGATCTGATCGTGGCGGAGAATATGTGAGTCACGAGTTTGGCACGCACCTAAGGAAATGTGGAATTGTTTCACAACTCACGCCACCTGGCACACCTCAGCGAAATGGTGTGTCTGAACGTCGTAATCGCATTCTATTAGATATGGTGCGATCTATGATGTCTCTAACCGACTTACCGCTATCATTTTGGGAATATGCATTAGAGACTACCGCATTCACTTTAAATAGGGCATCGTCTAAATCCGTTGAGACGAAACCGTATGAATTATGGTTTGGGAAGAAACCTAAGCTGTCGTTTCTGAAAGTTTGGGGATGCGATGCTTATGTGAAGAAACTTCAACCTGAGAAGCTCGAACCCAAAACGGAAAAGTGCGTCTTCATAGGATACCCCAAAGAAACTGTTAGGTATACCTTCTACCTTAGATCCGATGGCAAAGTCTTTGTTGCCAAGAATGGATCCTTTCTAGAGAAAGAGTTTCTCTCGAAAGAAGTAAGTGGGAGTAAAATAGAACTTGATGAGGTAATTGTACATCCACTCGAACCGGAGAGTAGCGCAGCACGGGAAGTTGTTTCTGTGGAGCCTGCACTGGTTGGAGAGGAAGTTAATGATGATGCTCATGAAACTTCGGATCAAGTTGCTATTGAACCTCGAAGGTCCACAAGGACACGTTCCGCACCAGAGTGGTACGACAACCCTATCTTGGAGATCATGTTGTTGGACAATGGTGAACTTTCGAGTTATGAAGAAGCGATGGCGGGCCTAGATTCCAACAAATGGCTTGAAGCCATGAAATCCGAGATAGGATCCATGTATGAGAACAAAGTATGGACTTTGGTGGACTTGTTCGATGATAAGCGAGCCATAGAGAATAAATGGATCTTTAAGAAGACTAACGCGGATGGTAATGTGACCGTCTATAAGGCTCGGCTTGTCGCTAAGGGTTATCGACAAGTTCAAGGAGTGGACTACGATGAGATTTTCTCACCCGTAGCGATGCTAAAGTCCGTCCGAATCATGTTAGCAATTGCCGCATTTTATGATTATGAGATCTGGCAAATGGACGTCAAAACGGCATTCCTTAATGGTTTCCTTAAGGAAGAACTGTATATGATGCAGCCGGAAGGTTTTGTCGATCCTAAAGATGCTAACAAAGTATGCAAGCTTCAGCGCTCCATCTATGGGCTGGTGCAAGCATCTCGGAGTTGGAACATTCGCTTTAATGAGGTGATTAAAGCGTTTGGGTTTATACAGGTTTATGGAGAACCCTGTATTCACAAGAAAGTGAGTGGGAGCTCTGTAGCATTTCTCATATTATATGTGGATGACATATTGTTGATGGGAAATAATATATAACTTTTGGAAAGCATAAAGGCCTACTTGAATAAGTGTTTTTCAATGAAGGACCTTGGAGAAGCTGCTTACATATTAGGCATCAAGTTCTATAGAGATAGATCGAAATGCCTCATAGGTCTTTCACAAAGCACATACCTTGACAAGATATTGAAGAAGTTCAATATGGATAAGTCCAAGAAAGGGTTCTTGCGTGTGTTACAGAGTCTGAGATTGAGTACGACTCAATGCCCGACTACGACAGAGGATAGAGAAAAGATGAGTGTCATCCCCTATGCTTCAGCCATAGGCTCTATTATGTATGCCATGCTGTGTACCAGACCTGATGTGAACCTTGCCATAAGTTTGATAGGGAGGTACCAAAGTGATCCCGGAGCGGAACACTGGACAGCGGTCAAGAATATCCTGAAGTACCTGAAAAGGACCAAGGACATGTTTCTCGTATATGGAGGTGCCGAAGAGCTCGTCGTAAAGGGTTACGTCGATGCTAGCTTTGACACAGGTCCGGATGACTCCAAGTCAAAAACCGGATACGTTTATGTTTTGAACGGAGGGGCAGTCAGCTGGTGCAGCAGCAAGCAAAGCGTCGTGGCGGCATCTACATGTGAAGCGGAGTACATAGCTGCTTCGGAAGCAGCAAAGGAAGGAGTCTGGATGAAGGAGTTCATCACCGACCGAGGAGTGATTCCCAGCGCGTCGGGCCCGATGACTCTATTCTGTGACAACACTGGTGCTATTGTCCTTGCCAAGGAGCCCAGGTTTCATAAGACGACAAGACACATCAAGCACCGCTTCAACTCCATCTGTGATTACATTCAGGAAGGAGATATAGATATTTGTAAAGTACATACGGATCTGAATGTCGCAGATCCATTGACTAAACCTCTCTCACGAGCAAAACATGATCAACACCAGAACTCTATGGGTGTTCGATACATCACAATGTAACTGGATTATTGACTCTAGTGCAAGCGGGAGACTGTTGGAAATATGCCCCAGAGGCAATAATAAAATTTTTATTATCATATTTCATTGTTCATGATAATTGTCTATTGTTCATGCTATAATTGTATTAACCGGAAACCGTAATACATGTGTGAATACATAGACCACAACATGCCCCTAGTGAGCCTCTAGTTGGCTAGCTCGTTGATCAATAGATGGTCACGGTTTCATGACCATGGACATTGGATGTCATTGATAATGGGATCACATCATTAGGAGAATGATGTGATGGACAAGACCCAATCCAAAGCATAGCACAAGATCGTGTAGTTCGTCTGCTAAAGCTTTTCTAATGTCAAGTATCGTTTCCTTAGACCATGAGATTGTGCAACTCCCGAATACCGTAGGAATACTTTGGGTATGCCAAACGTCACAACGTAAGTGGGTGGCTATAAAGGTACACTACGGGTATCCCCGAAAGTATCTGTAGGGTTGGCACGAATCGAGACTGGGATTTGTCACTCCATGTGACGGAGAGGTATGTCTAGGCCCACTCGATAAGACATCATCATAATGAGCTCAATGTGACTAAGGAGTTAGCCACGGGATGATGTGTTATAGAACGAGTAAAGAGACTTGTCGATAACGAGATTGAACAAGGTATAGGGACACCGACGATCGAATCTCGGGAAAGTGTCATACCGGTAGACAAAGGGAATTGTATACGGGATTGATTGAATCCCCGACATCGTGGTTCATCCGATGAGATAATCATGGAGCATGTGGGAACCAACATGGGTATCCAGATCCCGCTGTTGGTTATTGGCCGGAGAGGTGTCTTGGTCATGTCTACATGCCTCCCGAACCTATAGGGTCTACACACTTAAGGTTCGATGACGTTAGAGTTATAGGGAAATTGTGTACGTGGTTACCGAAGGTTGTTCAGAGCCCTGGATGAGATTCCAGACGTTACAAGGAGTTCCTGAATGGTCTAGAGGTAAAGATTTATATATAGGAAGTGAGGTTTTGGTCATCGGAAGTGTTTCGGGAATCACCGGTAATGTACCGGGACCACCAGAAGGGTTCTGGGGGTCCACCGTGTGGGGCTACCGGCACCAGAGGGCTGCGAGGGACAAAGGTGGGAGGGAACCAGACCTTAGGTGGGATGGTGCGCCTCCCACAAGGGCCCAAGGCGCAGCAAAGGTGGGAGGGGGCAAACCTTAGGCGTAGATGGGCCATAGGCCCACCTAGGGCGCCACCCCTCCTCTCCCCTCTCTTGGCCGCCGCCCTAGGGTGGGAACCCTAGGGGATGCGCCCTCCCTCCTCCTCCTCCTATATATAGTGGTGGGTTTTGGGCTGCCAAGATGACGCATCTCTTTCTCTCTCTACGCAGCCCTACCTCTCCACCTCCTCGTCCTCCGTAGTGCTTGGAGAAGCTGTGCCGGAGTACCACGCAGCTCCACGGCACCACGCCGTCGTGCTGTCGGAGCTCTCCCTCAACCTATCCTTCCTCCTTGCTAGATCAAGGCGTAGGAAACGTCACCGAGCTGCACGTGTGTTGAACGCAGAGGCGCCGTTGTTCGGCGCTTAGATCGGAATCCACTGCGATCTGAATCTTTGCGAGTACGACTCCACCAACTGCGTTCTAGTAACGCTTCCGCTTAGCAATATTCAAAGGTATGAAGATGCTCTACCCCTTTGCTCGTCGCTGGTTTCTCCATATATTGATCTTGGTGACATAGGATTTTTTTTGATTTACTACTACATTCCCCAACACTTTTTGCGTCGTGCTACCATCCAACTAAAGTGACAGTTCAACAACCTCATCAAGTTCTACTTTCCTCCCACTCAATACTTTTGAGAGAAACTCTTTCTCGAGAAAAGACTCATTTTTAGCAACAAACAATTTCCCTCGGATCTGAGATAGAAGGCATATGCAACTGTTTCCTTAGGGTGTCCTATGAAGATGCACTATTCCGCTTTGGGTTTGAGCTTATCTGTCATAATTGTTGCATTCCCAAACTCTAAGGAATGACAGCCTAGGATTCCGCCAAACCATAATTCATACGATGTCATCTTAACGGATTTAGATGGTGGGCTATATAAAGTGAATGTAGTTGTCTATAATGCATAACCCCAAAACGATAGTGGCAAAACGATAAGAGACATCATAGTACGCACCATATCCAATAGAGCATGACTATGACGTTTAGACACACCATTACAGTATCGTGTTCGAGGTGGCAAGAGTTGTGAAACAATTTCCACATTGTATTAAGTTGCATACCAAACTCGTAACTCAGATATTCACCTCCACAGTCATATCGTAGACATTTTATCTTCTTGTCACGGTGATCTTAAACTTCACTCTGAATTTCCTTGAACTTTTCAAACATTCCAGACTTGTGTTTCATTAAGTAAATATACCCATATCTACTCAAATCATCAGTGAAGGTAAGAAAATAATGATATCCACCGCACGCTTTAACACTCATTGGACCGCATACATGAACATGTATCATTTCCAATAAGTCACTTGCCCGCTCCATCATACCGAAAAATGGGGTCTCAGTCATCTTGCCCATGAGGCATGGTCCGCGTGTCTCAACCGATTCTAAATCAAGTGAGTGCAAAGATCCATCAGCATGGAGTTTCTTCATGTGCTTCACACCAATATGACCTTAGCGGCAGTGCCACAAGTATGTGGTACTATCATTATTAACTTTGCATCTTTTGGCATCAATATTATGAACATGTGTATCAGTACGATCGAGATTCAAAAAACCATTTGCATTGGGTGCATGACCATTGAAGGTATTATTCATGTAACCAAAATAACCACTATTCTCTTACTTAAATAAATAACCGTATTGCGATAAACACGATCTAATCATGTTCATGCTCTACACAAACACCAAATAACATTTATTAAGGTTTAACACTAATTCCGAAGGTAGAGGGAGCGTGTGATGGTGATCACATAAACCTTGGAAACACTTCCAACACACATCGTCACCTCGCCCTTAGCTAGTCTCCATTTATTCCGTAGCTTTTATTTTGAGTTACTAACATTAGCAACTAAACCGATATCTAATACCCATGTGCTGCTAGGAGTACTAGTAAGGTACACATCAATAACACGTATATCAAATATACTTGTGTTGACGTTGCCAGCCTTCTTATCTACCAAGTATCTAGGGTTGTTTCGCTTCAGTGACCGTTCTCCTCATAATAGAAGCACTTATTCTCGGGCTTGGGTTCAACCTTGGGTTTCTTCACTAGAGCAGCAACTGGCTTGCCATTCATGAAGTTTCCCTTCTTGCCCTTCTCGAAACTAGTGGTTTTACTAACCATCAACATTTTATGCTCCTTCTTGATTTCTGCTTTCGCGGAGTCAAACATTGCGAATAGCCTAGGGATAATCTTTTCCACACCTTGCATGTTTATAGTTCATCATGAAGCTCTAGTAGCTTTGTGGCAGTGACTTGGAGAACTATATCAATCACTATCTTATCTGGAAGATCAACTCCCACTTGATTCAAGCGATTGTAGCACCCAGACAATCAGAGCACATGCTCACCAATTGTGCTATTCTCCTTCATCTTGCAGGAAAAGAATCTTGTTGGGGGTCTCATACCTCTCAACATGGGCACGAGCCCAAAATCCCAATTTCAGATCTTGGAACATCTCATATGCCTCGTGACGTTCAAAACGTCTTTGACGCCTCAATTCTAAGCCATAATGCATGACGCATTGAACTATCAAGTAGTCATAAAAACGTGCATGTTTAATGTTCTCAACACCCACAAAGCACGCTTGAGGGGTTGGCACACCGAGCGGTGCATCAAGGACATAAGCCTTCTGTGCTGCAATGAGGACAATCCTCAGATTTTGGACCTAGTCCGCATAATTTCTACCATCATCTTTCAACTTACCTTTTCTCTAGGAACGTATCAAAATTCAGGGGAGCTATAGCGTGAGCTATTGATCTACAACATAATTTCCAAAGACAACTTAGACTATGTTCATGATAATAAGTTCAATTAATCATATTACTTAAGAACCCTCACTCAAATTTACTTCCCTCTGGTCATCCGAGTGCTACATGATCTAAATTCACTAGTCCAAATCAGATCATTACGTGAGATGAAGTGGTTTCAATGGTGAACATCTCCATGTTGATCATATCTACTATATGACTCATGTCCGACCTTTTGGTCTCCTGTGTTCCGATGCCATGTCTGTACATGCTAGGCTCGTCAAGTTTAACCTGAGTGTTCCGCATGTGCAAAACTAGCTTGCACCCGTTGTATGTGAACGTAGAGTGTATCACACCCGATCATCACGTGGTGCTTCGAAATGACAAACTTTCACAACGGTGCACACTCGGAGAGAACACACTTTTATATTGAAATTTTAGTGAGGGATCACCTTATAATTCTACCGTCGTCCTAAGCAAAATAAGATGCATAAAGGATTAGCATCACACACAAATCATAAGTGACATGATATGGCCATGAACTTGTGCTTTTGATCTCCATCTCCAAAGCACCGGCATGACACCATGATCTCCATCATTGTGTTGCCATCGGGGTTGTCGCGCCAACCAAGCTTCTACTACTATTGCTACCGTTTAGCGATAAAGTAAAGCATTACATAGCGCTTAATGATTGACACGCAGGTCATACAATAATTAAAGACAACCATATGGCTCCTATCGGTTGTCGTATGCATCAACATGCAAGTCGATATAAACTAATACAAAACATGATCATCTCATACCTCAAATATATTTCATGATGTCTTTGGCCATATCATATCACAACATACCCTGCAAAAACAAGTTAGACGTCCTCTAATTTGTTGTTGCGTGTTTTCCGTGGCTGCTATGGGTATGTAGCAAGAATGATGCTTACCTACGCAAAGCCACAACGGTGCTATTCAAGTTTCCTTTTAACCTTCTACAAGGACCGCCTTTGTCGAATCCGATTCAACTAAAGTGGGAGAGACAGACACCCACAAGCCATTTTTATGCAACAAGTTGCATGTCAGTTGATGGAACCGGTCTCTCGTACGTGGATGAGTAAAGTTGGTCCGAGCCGCTTCATCCCACAATACCGCAGAATCAAGATAAGACTAAGGAGGTAAGCAATCTGAACATCAACACCCACAAACTCTTTTGTGTTCTACTCGTGCATGTTATCTACGCATAGACCTAGCTCATGATGCCACTGTTGAGGAACATTGCATGGGAAACAAAAAAATTCCTATGAACACCCAAGATCTATCTATGGAGATCAACAACTACGAGAGGGAGAGTGGATCTACAGACCCTTGTAGATCGCTAAGCAGGAAGCGTTAAGAAACGCGGTTGATGTAGTCGAACGTCTCTACGATCCAAATCGCAATCCATCCCGCGTTCCAATCACCATCCATCCTGATATAGCGTCGAACGGACGACACCTCCGCATTCAGCACATGTACAACTCGAGGACGTCTCTGCCTCCTCAATCCAGCGAGCGAGGGCAGAGTAGTAGATGAGTTCTCCAGCAAAACGATGGCATGGTGGTGGCAGTGGTGGTGCAATCCTAACAGGGCTACACCTAGCGCTAACGAAACCACGAATGGAGGAGAAAATGATCTAGGGAGAGAGAGGGGCGCCAAGGGCTTCATGTGTACACTTGGGGTGCCCCCTCCCCTCTATATATAAGTTGAGGGGCCTGGAGATCAGCCCCTCCAATCCCTAGGGCGCAACCAAGGGGGAGGAGTTGGACTCCTTTTTTCTGAAATAACACCCAAACTTTATTCATTAGAAATAATAAGTACATCATTTGTGAGGATCATTACAATGTCACTTAGAGGCTCCTCAAACCAATGTGAGGTCAATGAAAATTTTGCTAATCTAGCGAGTTCATGAGCTACTTTATTAGCTTCTCTATTACAATGTTCCAATGTGACATTTAAGAAATAACAAGCATAATGGTAAAAGTCATCGAAGATTGCTGCTGCCATGCCCGCCGACCGTACTCCATCCTTCATGGTATCAATTACCTCCAGATTATCCGAATTAATAATAAGACGATTACATCCATCCCTTTGTGCTAGTGCTAGACTAAACTTCAAGGCCAAAGCTTCAGCCCTCAAAACATCTACGCAGTAGTCGATCTTTGCATTCCCTCCAGCGATAAACCTTCCTCTGTCATCTCTAAGTACTGCCCCGTCATACCCCTAAGTAAATCATGGTCAAAATAAGTGTCGACGTTAAGTTTCACAAAACCCCTAGGACGACATGACCAACCTCCCATATTCATATAGGCCTTTGGAGACGATGCATTAACTAGAATTCCCATTGTAATCTGATGCACGTCTTGAGTAGCTTCCTTGTGCACCAACTTCCTTCTTTCCCACCATAGATACCATGCTGAGATGGCAATCATTTCACGCATATTATGATGAACCAATATACATAGTTCTTGATCTGGTAGGAGAAGTATGTACTCCAGCATCGCCTCTCCCGCCCGATCAACCTCACAAGCTTTATTAATGATATCATCCATACCCAACCTTTTCCAAACCTCCTTCGCTTTGCTACATATAAAAAGCATGTGTTTTGTATCTTATGGACCCTCAGAGGAAGCATGACAAGTAGGCGAGATCTTCATATGTTTATTAGCTAGAGTAGCACGGCATGGTAATGTAGCATGTAGTGTACGCCAGATAAAAACATTTACCTTCGCCGGACAGGATAAGCTCCATACCTTACTCCAGATAGGATTAACTGTGGATCATCCCATCCCATTAGAGTGTCCCAATTTACTTCCATACTGATTGTACCACCCTGCTAAGTAAGCAGACCGTACCAAAAAATATACCACTTTTCATATAACTCTAAGCTATGAAATCTGGCATATCATGTTGTGGTAGAGGGATTGAAGGAATCCATTGTATATCAATGGGCCACATAGTTTTTCTAAGCAAGTATTCATCCTAGCTATTCGAAACAGGATTAATCAAATCACCCACTTTAGATAAAAATTGTCTCCCCTTTGGCTTCACAATTTTCCTAGTTGTGCAATTAGGAACCCAGGCGTCTTCCCAAATATTGTTTTTCTATCCATTCCCCACTGGCCAAATGTAACCATTTTTTAGAGAATTTATGATTGCCATAATACTTTGGCAGGTAAAAGAAGAGCCTTTTTCCAGCTTAATATTCAATAGATGGCCATCAGGGTAGTACTTGGCTCTTAGAACAGTAGCACACAATGAGTCAGGATTGTCAAGAAGACGCCACACCTGTTTTGCGAGCATAGCTAAGTTTAAACAATTAATACCATGAAATCCCATTCCTCCTTGATGTTTAGGGACACACTTTTTCCACCAAGCCATCGAGTGCATCCTCGTCTGGTTCTCCTCGTCTCCCCACCAGAAATGCGCTATTGCGTCAGTGATTCATTTACAAACTTTTTTAGGAATTTTAAAGACCGACATTGCATAGGTGATAGGTGGGTATGGCTTGGACAACAACTTTGAGCAGGATCTCCTTCCCTCCTGCAGACAATAATTTTCCCTTCCAACCGCTATTTTTTTACAATTCGTTCAATAAGGAAGGAAACAATTTGTTTTATCTACTCCCACATTTGCTGGCAGGCCCAAATATTTATAATTAAGGGCTTTAGTCCAAATATTCAGTGTGACGCACATTTATTCTCTGATCTCCACCTTCGTGATTGGGCCGAAAAAGACGCTGGATTTTTCAACACTTACCAATTGTCCTGATGCCTCGCAATATAGGTCTAGCACCGATTTCAACGCTTCCGTACTATGCAGATTGGCTTTCATAAGAATGAGCGAGTCATCCGCAAAGAGAAGATTTGTAATGGGTGGTGCGTCTCTACAGACTTTCACTCCCGAGATATTTTCATTTTCCTCTGCCCATGTTAATAAAGCATTTAGCCCCTCTGTACAAAAAAAAGTTAAGGTGACAACGGGTCTCCATGTCTAAACCCCCTTGTAGGCTTAAAACTCCCAGTTTCCTCCCCGTAAACTGGACTCAGTATTCAACAGTTGAGACGCATTGCATAATAAAATTCACCCATTGTTGTCTGAATCCAAGTCTGAACATAATCTCCTTCAGGAATGTCCACTCAACTCTATCGTAAGCTTTGTGCATACCGAGCTTAATAGCACCCAAGCCCTCTTTACCTTCTCTTTTGTTTTTGATTGTGTGAAAACGCCCATAAGCCACAAGAATGTTTTCTGTAATCAATCTCCCAGGAACAAAGGAGCTTTGAGTTGGGCTAATAATATCAGGTAGGAAAACCTTCAAACGAGTAGCCACCATTTTTGCAATTATTTTATATACCACGTTATATAAACTAATAGGCCTGAATTGGGTAACCTACTCCAGGTTATTGATCTTAGGGATCATCACGATCGCATCGTCATTCCATCTAGTTGGGATCTGCTACTTCTTGAGCTTATGTTGGTTTTCCCCTTGAAGAGGAAAGGGTGATGCGGCAAAATAGAGATAACTATTTCCCTTAGTTTTGAGAACCAAGGTATCAATCCAGTAGGAGGTACAAGCAAGGCCCCAATCTATGCACCCGCACAAACAATCAAACACTTGCACCCAACGCAATAAAGGGGTTGTCAATCCCTTCATGATCACTTGCAAAGATGAGATTTGATAGATATAGATATAACAAATTACTAAAAGTAAAGCTAAATAAAATTAAATAAAATTGCATCAAGGTATTTTTGGTATTTTTGGTTTATAGATATGAACATATATAATGGAAAATAGACCCAGGGGCCATAGGTTTCACTAGAGGCTTCTCTCTTGAAGGAAAATAATACGATGGGTGAACAAATTACTGTCGAGCAATTGATAGAAAATCGCAAAGGTATGATGATATCCAAGGCAATGATTATGAATATAGGCATCACGTCCATGTCAAGTAGACCGAAACGACTCGGCATCTACTACTATTACTCCACACATCGACCGACTTATGCCTGCATCTAGAGTATTAAGTTCATAAAGAACAGAGTAACGCCTTAAGTAAGATGACATGATGTAGAGGGATAAACTCAAGCAATATTATGAAAACCCCACCTTTTTATCCTTGATGACAACAATACAAATACGTGCCTCGCTACCCCTACTTTTTCACTAGGTGAGGACACCACAAGATTGAACCTAAAACTAAGCACCTCTCCCATTGCAAGAACTACCGATCTAGTTGGCCAAACCAAACCAATAACTCGAAGAGAAATACAAAGATATCAAATCATTCATGTAAGAATTTAGAGAAGAGTCAAATAATATTCATAGATAATCTGATCATAAATCCATAATTCATCGGATCACGACAAACACACCGCAAAAGAAGATTACATCCGATAGATCTCCAAGAACATCGAGGAGAACATGGTATTGAGGATCGGAGAGAGAGAAAAGGCCATCTAGATAGTAGCTATGGACCCATAGGCCTGAGGTAGAATACTCACGCTTGATCGAAGGAGCAATGGAGTTGATGTAGAAGCGCTTCGTGATCGAATTCCCCTCTAGCAGATTACCGAAAAAGGCCCCAAGATGGGATCTCACGCGAACTAAAGGTTGCGATGGCAGAAAAGTATTTTCGTGTATCCCTCTGATGGTTTGGGAATATATCGGAATGTATAGATGAAGAGTTAGGGTTAGAAGGCCTCCAGGGGACCCACAAGACAGGGGGCGCCCCCCTAGGGAGCCCCTGGCGGCTTGTCGTCTGCTACCAGGAATTTTGACCTCCTCTCCACATCTTCTAGATGTCTTCTGGTCCAAGAAAAATCACCGCAAAAGTCTCATTCCATTTGGAACCGTTTGATATTCCTTTTCTATAAAACTCAAAAACAGGGAAAAAACCAGAAACTGGCACTGCGTTCTAGGTTAATAGGTTAGCCCCAAAAATAATATAAAATAACATATTAATGCATATAAAACATCCAAAATAGATAATATAATACCATGGAATGATAAAAAATTATAGATACGTTGGAGACGTATTAGGATCATACATGTATTGGTTGCATTCAGAACCTCCTCAATTAGATCCTCCCCTAACATGGGACATAATCTTTATGAAAGATAGCATGAAGACCGTCTGGCCCAGGGGCTTTCAATCCCCCAATATCGAATAAAGCTTTATGAACATCTTCCGAAGTATAAGGGGCTAGTAGAGCATTGTTCATTTCAATGGACACTCTCCTACGCACAAGGGACAAAACTTCTTGATTTGGACCCGAAACTTCCGAAGTAAAGAGATTAGAAAAATATTCGGTTATGTGGTCCTTCAATTCCTTGTCTTCCCTCCAGGTTCCAGAATCATCGAGTAGTTTCTTTATATTATTTCTTTTTTTCCTAGTTGTGGCTGCATTGTGAAAGAACGAAGTGTTACAATCCCCATGCATCAACCAGTTTGCTCGACCTCGCTGAAGCCAAAATATTTCTTCTTGATATAATAGATTTTCAATTAGCATGCTAAATTCCTTTTGTCGGGAATGGGATTTTGTACACACAGGACCACACCTTAATTTTACTAACTCCTTTAATTTATTAATCCTTTGTTTCGAACCCTTGAGAATATCACGATCCCAAGAGTGAAGATCAGCTTGCACAACTCTTGTACGATCCGCGAGCGATGGACCAATACCTGCTAACTTGGCCTTTTCCAAAGATGCTTTAACAATTTCTGCAACAATCTCTTCTTTTAGCCTCCTAGCTTCAAATTGTTTTACATGCCTCTCAGGGAGTTCGAAGATATTTACATCCAAATAATCCATGTCCGGTACCAACGGGCGATGTTCGAAATGGAAATATTCTTCGTTAATCACCGCCGCTCGGGGGAATTTACTTGCCCATCCTATATTGAAGATTGCCCGATCAAGGCGCTCTCGCGTTTCACCTCTACTCCAAGTAAAAGAATCCCCAATATAACCTAAGTCCTCCAAACCACAATCTATGAGGCATTCACAGAAATCCCTCATCATTACATTTGATCTTGCATTACCACCCTCCTTTTCCGAGGGATATAAAATTTCGTTAAAATCTCCCATAACCACCCAAGGGTGGTCCCCTTTGCTATGCATGTTGCGAATATCATCCCATGAGGATTTGCGTTAATCCTAGCTTGGATAACCATATAAGCCTGTGAATCGCCACTGTACAATATCGTCACACATGAACAAAATATAAATAAAATGAGACAAAGCATAGTTCAACACAATTTTATACAGACTTTAATAAAACAGAACAAGGCCATCGGCCCGACCATCACTTTCCATGACAAACATAGAATCAAAAACTAAGGTACGACACAGCTCATCGGCTTTACATTTATTCAAATATGACTCTAAAAGGAAAATTAGATCTGCTCTTAATCACCCCTGGAGGTCCTGGAGCTTGCGAACTACCGTGTGAGACAGCATACCATGCTGTTCCATCCTAAGATTTTCATTTGTCTTGGCGAACCCCCTCCTCGAAGGCCGTCGAAGCGCCATTTTCTCCCTTCTCCTCACCAACATATTGCCCCCTCTGCTGCACATACTCCTCTTCCTTCTCATCTATCTCTCTTGCAACGTGAGTGACCACCCCCTCCACATCATGTACCATTTCCACTCTACCCATGCATACCCTCTTGGAAGAAACAATGGTATCGCCATACAACATACGCTGATAACTATCTAGGGACTACTCAAAAGAGAGTCCCCGTCGGACGAGGGCAAAAAAGATGACCTCTTTTTTTCTCTAAGATTTTCCCACGTGCTTCCTTAGATCTCTCACTTTCTCTTTTCTTTCCACCTTTGATCCCCTTCTTTCTTGGCTGGCCCTCCAAAGGAATCTTCACAACATTGAATTTGAATATTGTACCAGCCTTAGCCGTGTCACTCGTAGAAGCAGCAAGCCTCACAGCCATAACACCGGAGAGAGCCTCCATTACACCCGGCTGAAACAAAAGCTGGACTTGAAGGGCATCATCTGTAGTAGCCTTGGCAGTGTGGTTGTACATACCCAGCGCATGGTTCTCCTGATTCACCATAGTGGTAGGCTTTCTGGCCTGAAGTAGCTGCATCATGCTGAGAGGAGCTCCCCAGGTGCTGCACTGTAACACCCAAGATGCGATCCTATCCTTATTTTGGCTCGAGGGCCTCGACGGGGATAGAAGCGCATCTCGTTGTTTTGCAAGAATCGATATCATTACAATTACATGTACAAAAGAGGTGAGTATATGGAATTTTCTTACACTCGCCACAAGCTACATCAAGATCACATCAATACAACAACATATTCAAACATCATCCAGAAGAGCAGGGTCCGACTACGGACGAAATCAAACGATAAAATGACATCCATCCTTGCTATCCCAGGCTGCTGCCCGGAACCCATCCTAGATCGATGATGAAGAAGAAGAACTCCAAATCAAACAAGCATCATTCTCACGTCAAATCATCGCATTACCTATACGTGCAACTATTGTTGTAGTAATTCGTGAGCCACATGGACTCAACAATCTTATTTCCAAGTGTATCAAGACTAGCAATGCTTAATGTGTGAGGTATGATTAAGTGGTGAGGCTGCAACAAGCACTAAGCATTTATTTGATTGGCTAACTTACGAATACAGAAAGTAAAGTGGGTGGTCTACGCATAACGGACGTGAACTAGTAATGATATCTATGTGATCCTTAACACCTACTTACGTCAAACATAACCCCATAGTGTTCTCTCTCCGATAAGGACTCACGAGAAGAGACAGTCACGGTTACGCACACAGTTGGTGTATTTTATTTTAGTTTACTTCAAGTTTGCTATGACCGGGTGTTAACCATAGTTTCCAAGTTGCCACATAACCGCGGGCATGACTTTCCGAAAGATTTAACCCTGCAGGAGTGCTCCAACTCATCCATCACAAATTAATCACACGTTGTGGGAATAACCTCGACCACGAATCTCATGATCTTCCTAAGCAATTCCACTGGAAAACCTCCACCTCGAGATATCCTAAAGTATTTTGGAATTCCTCACACAAGACGTTCGAGAAAGGTAAAACAAATCTAGCAAGGCCGCCCGACGTGTCGACGAACCCGATAAGAGCCGTGTATCTCATTCTCAGGACACGACGGATGAGTGATGGTTACCACGCCAATCACCGAGTTGCCCCGAGTAGCGTTAATAAGCTGCTCTCGATTGGACCAATACTCATGATGAGCATTGGACCGGGTTGTTGATTAATTATCCACGGGGTTCGGAAAGTCCCTATGCAAGTATTTATTAGTTATTAGGCAAATGTAGTACCAATGTTGGGCCTTGCCAGACAAGCTTTATCCTAAAACCAAAATCAAGGGGTCCTCATAACAACCCCGAGCATGTTAGGAGCGCTCAATATGGAACATAACACCGGTACACAAGTAACTAGGGGCGGCAAAAGTGGAACAAAACACCGAGCAAAAGGCCAAGCCTTCCACCTTTTACCAAGTATATATGTGCATTAAATTAAATAGCAATAATATTGTGATAACAAAAGAATGTCCATGTTAACACATGGAAAGCAATTGCACCTGCAGCGAGAAATGCTATAAGGAGGGCTGAGCAAGCGGTAACATAGTCAAAACAAAGGTTTGCTGGGAAGGTGGAGGGTTAGAGGCTTTTCATGGCAATGTTGGGAGGCTTGACAAACTAGTGGTAGGTAGCGAGACATAATGATAAAAGCGGAACAACATAGCAATGATAGTAGTGGTATCCAGGGAAATGTGTCATCTTGCCTAAGATCCCGCTTGGAAGAAGAACGAGTCCATGAAGAAGACGAGCTAACGTAGTCGAACGAATCCTCACACTCCGAATGCTTTCGGAACTCTATCAATAAGGAAGAATCCAAAAACAACAATCAACACACGGTACACCACAACATATGCATGACATGATGCACAAACCAATATGGTGCATGTCCATTTAATTATGTGATGTCTACTACACAGCCTTCCTTTTGTAGGCTCGTGTTGGGCCTCCAAGCACAGATTTTGTAGGACAACGGCAATTTTCCCTCAAGTGGATGACCTATGGTTTATCAATCTGTGGGAGGTGTAGGATGAAGATGGTCTCTCTCAAGCAACCCTGCAATCAAATAACAAATTGTGTCTTGTGTCCCTAACACACCCAATACAATGGTAAATTGTATAGGTGCACTAGTTCAGCTAAGAGATGGTGATACAAGTGTAATACAGATGGTAGATATAGGTTTTTCTAATCTGAAAATATAAAAACAGCAAGGTAACTAATGGTAAAAGTGAGCACAAACGGTATTGCAATGCTTGAAAACAAGGCCCATGGTTCATACTTTCACTAGTGCAATTTCTCTCAACAATATTGGCATAGTTGAATCATATGAAAATACCTCTCATGCGACAAAGAGTTCGCTCCAAAGTCACAAATAGCGGAGAACTAATGAAGAAATTATTGTAGGGTACGAAACCACCTTAAAGTTATGTTTTCTGATCAATCTTATGGGCTGTCCCTATAAGTGTCACAAACAGCCCTAGAGTTCGTACTAAAATAACACCTGAAGATACACATCAACCAAAACCCTAATGTCACCTAGATACTCCATTGTCACCACAAGTACCCATGGGCTTGATTATACGATATGCATCACATAATTTTAGATTCATCATGTTCAATCCAACACAAAGAACTTCAAGGAGTGCTCCAAAGTTTCTATCGAAAAGTCAAGACAAAAACGTGTGCCAACCCCTATGCATAGATTCCCAAGGTGACGGAACCCGCAAGTTGATCACCAAAACATACATCAAGTGGATCAATAGAACATCCCATTGTCACCACGGGTATCCCATCGCAAGACATACAAAAAGTGTTCTTAAATCCTTTAAAGACTCAATCCGATAAGTAAACTTCAAAGGGAAAACTCAATTCATCACAACTAGATAGAGAGGGGGAAACTCCATAGGATTCATCTATATCAATAAATCTCGCGGTACATCAAGATCGTGTCATCTCAAGAACATGAGAGAGAGAGAGAGATCAAACACATAACTACTGGTACATACCCTGAGCCTTGAGGGTGAACTACTCCCTTCTCGTCATGGAGAGCGACAGGATGATGAATATGGCCTCCGGTGATGGTTTCCCCCTCCGGCAGGGTGTCGGAATGGGCTCCCGATTGGTTTTTCGTGGCTCTGGAGGCTTGCGGCGACGGAACTCCCAATCTAGGTTCTCTGTTTTTTGAATATTTGAGGATTTATAGAGCTAAGAAGTAGGTCGGTGGACTCCCAAGGGGCCCACAAGCCTGGTGGGCGCGCCTAGGGGGGGTGGTCACGCCCCTGAGGCTTGTAGCCTCCTCGGGAATCTTCTGGCTTCATATCCAAGCTCTGTGGGTGTCTTATGGTCCATAAAAAATCACCGGAAATTTTTATTCCGTTTGGACTCCGTTTGATATTCCTTTTCTGTAAAACTCAAAAACAAGGAAAAAACAGAAACTGGCACTAGGCTCTGGGTTAATAGGTTAGTCCCAAAAATAATATAAAGTTGTGGTAAAATGATTGTAAAACATACAAGAATGATAATATAAAAACATGGAACAAGCAAAAATTATAGATACGTTGGAGACGTATCAACATCCCCAAGCTTAATTCCTGCTCGTCCTCGAGTAGGTAAATGATAAAAACAGAATTTTTATGTGGAATGCTGCCTAACATGTTCATCATATTATTTTCTTCTCGTATAGCATTGACATTTGGACTTGTAAATGATTCAAAGCAATAGTCTAGTTTTAACATAATGACTTCAATACTTAAGCATGTCAACAAGCAACCATGTCTTTCAAAATATCAACACTAAAGAAAGTTATCCCTAGCCCATCATGCTCAATCATTGATCCATTCATGAAACACACTCAAATATTAGCTATGCCCAATGCTCAAGTACGATCATAGTGCCCCCTAGTTAGTGATTATAAGAGAAGATGGAGACTCAAAGCAAAAAATAAAAATTGCATAAAGTAAATAGATATGCCCTTCACAGAGGGAAGTAGCGATTTGTAGAGGTGTGAGAGATCAAACTTTATATTGAGAGATAAAAATATTTTGAGTGGCATGCTTTTCTTGTCAACGAAAACGATGAAGTAGCTCACAATACTTTCCATGCTAGATACATTATAGGCGGTTCCCATACAGAATAGTAAAGTTTTTACTCCCCCTCCACCAATTAATCACACTCCACGGCGAGCCGAATACAGGGAGTTTTGTTTCATTAAATTTTGATTTGATTTTTGATCATGGGACTGGGCATCCTGAATACCAGCCACTTTCTTGTGAATGATAGTGAATCAACACATAGCGTGAGAATAACACACCTAGGATGGAAAAATATTGGATACTCCCCACCGTTTCATGAGCGGTACGGGCACACAAAATAGAAACATTATTTTGAAGATTTAGAGATGGCACATATAGATTTTCTTGGAATGGCATGGAAATACTGCATATAGGTAGGTATGGTGGACTCATAAGGCAAAACTTGGTTTATGGATTTTGGATGCACAAGTAGTATTTGTACTTAGTACAAATGAAGGCTAGCAAATAGATTGGGAAGCAACCAAACCGAGGAATGAAAAATCACATAAGTGTGCGTTGAGTCATAACTATCACCGAATAATGCACCACAAGTAGGATGTAACTTCATTGCATAACTATTGACTTTCGTGCATGCATAGGGAATCACAAACCTTAACACCAATATTCTTACTAAGCATAATTACTCACTAACATGACTCACATATTACTATCATCATGTTTCAAAACTATTACAAAGAATCAAGTTTAATTTGCCCAATGATCTTCATGAAAGTTTTTATTATATACTCCTTGGATATCTATCACTTTGGGACTAGTTTCATATATTGCCATTGCTTTTTGTCAAGCTCAAACAAATTTAAATGAAGCACATGAGCAAATGACAAGCTACTCTCAAAAGATATAAGTGAAGATTAATGAGTAGTCAAACAATTGAGTAGCTATGTGAAGACTCTCTCTCCCTAAATAAATATTTTCAAGATCTGAGTACTTTATTCAAACAGCAAGCAAAATAAAAATAGCGTTCCAAGAATAGCACACATCATGTGAACGAATAAAAATTTAGGCTCAACATAGGCTAACCGATAATTGTTGCTGAAAAGAGGAGGGATGCGTAGCATCCCCAAGCTTAGATGCTTGAGAGTTCTTGAAATATTTACTTGGGGTGCCTTGGGCATCCCCAAGCTTCAGATTTTGTATCTCGTTCAATCCTCTCATATCCTGGTTTCACCTATTCTCAAAAACTCCATCCACACAAAACTCAAAAAGAACTCGTGGGATAGGTTAGTACACATAATAATAAATCAACTCTTTATGTACTGCCAAGACAAGTTGCATAATAATTTTCAAACATTAGTTACTGTATACTATCATTTCCACAATTTATATCTACCAATATAGGCTATGGAAACTATAGGATAAGTAGATAACGAAACTATGACAGCAATCTGTCTAAACAGAAAAGTCTGTAGAAATTTATGCAAATAGTGTACTTATGTACCTAAAAATATTATGAAAATTTAGGACATGCTATTAAATTTATTTTAACATACTGTGTAAATTTTCAGAAACTTTCCACGTTCCAGTAAAATATGAAAATTCAAACACTACATCAGAAGTTTCTATTTTTACCCAGCACATATCAAAACATGCAATGCGAGCATCCTAAGGCAATTCTTGGAACTTTTTATTTAAAAACTAGATTATAAATAACACCTAACATAATATAACAAAATATAATGATGCTCCAAGCAAAACACATATTATTTGACGAATAAAAATATAGCTCCAAGTAACATATACCGATAGTGTAAGGCATCCCCAAGATTAGACGCTTGAGTATTACTTTAATAGTACATTGGGGGTGCCTTGGGAATACCCAAGCTTAGGTTCTTGTCACTACTTATGCTCTTCATATCGGTGTCTCACCCAAAACATGAAAACTTCAATCACACAAAACTTAACGGAACTTCATGAGATGGGTTAGTGTAGTAAATACAGATCATTCAGTTAGGTACAATAAAGACAATATTCATAATTGTTCCCACATGATACCTACTGTATTATACCATTCACATAATTTATACCACTGAATATAAGCTATCCGAACACTAAAACAAGCAAACTATGCATGCAAAACAGAATCTGTCAAAAACAGACCAGTCTGTGAAGATCTGAATTATCACCAAACTTCCCTGACTATAAAAATTATGAAAAATTAGGAAACGTCAAGGAATTTGCATAAAAAGTTTTTTTAAAAATTTCAGAATTTTTTGAACCTCCAGTAAAATCCGATAATTCATATACTGGACGAAAAACTTTTTGTTTTTGCGCAGAATCAAACAAGCAAGCATCCACACTTTCCCAAAGGATTTACTTGGCACTTTATTGAAATAAAAGACACAAAACATGATTAATACAGTAGCTTAATCATGTGAACACATAAAAACAGAAGGTAAAAGTGTTGGGTTGTCTCCCAACAAGCGCTTTTCTTCAATGCCTTTTAGCTAGGCATGATGATTTCAATGATGCTCACATAGGAATAGTAATTGAAACATGCAAAAGAGCATCATGAATCTCATTACAAGCATATTTAATTCTAACCCACTTCCTATGCATAGGGATTTTTTGATCAAACAATTTATGGGAGCAAGAATCATCTAGCATAGGAAGGGAAGACAAGCATACCTTCAAGAATTTGAACACATAGAGAGGAAACTTTATATTATTGGAATTCCTACAAGCATATGTTCCTCCCTCATAATAATTTTCAGTAGCATCATGAAGGAATTCAACAATATAACCAACACATAAATCATTATTTTTATGATGCACAAGAATAGAAAATTTGGCACTCTCCACATAAGCAATTTTCTTCTCATTCAAAATAGTGGGAGCAAACTCAACAAAATAACTATCATGACATACTTGATTGACATAACCATATTGAATATTAAAATAATGATAATCGGTTTCATGGTGTCATTTCTCTTTATATCATACATGGCATCACAATAATCATCATATATGGGAGGCATGCTATCATCAAAATAGTTTTTCTCATCAAAACTTGGGGGACAAAAATTATCATCTTCATCAGACATAGCATCACCAAGCTTGTGGCTTTCCATATCATTAGCATCATGAATATTCAGAGAATTCATACTAACAATATCAATATCATGCTCATCACTCAAATATTTAGTACCAAACATTTTAAAAACTTCTTCTTCTAACACTTGAGCACAATTTTCCTTTCCATCATTTTCATGAAAGACATTAAAAAGATGAAGCATATGAGGCAACCTCAATTCCATTTTTTTGTACTTTTCTTTTATAAAACCAAACTAGTGAAAAACAAGAAAATAAAAGATTCAATTGCAATATCTAAAGATGTACAAGCACTCACCTCCCTGTCAACGGCTTCAGGAAAGAGCTTGATGTCTACTACACAACCTTCTTCTTGTAGACTTGTGTTGGGCCTCCAAGCAGAGAGTTTTGTAGGACAATGTCAATTTTCCCTTAAGTGGATGACCTAAGGTTTATGAATCCGTGGGAGGTGTAGGATGAATATGGTCTCTCTCAAGCAACCCTGCAATCAAATAACAAAGAGTCTGTTGTCTCCCCAACACACCCAATACAATGGTAAATTGTATAGGTGCACTAGTTCGGAGAAGAGATGGTGATACAAGTGTAATATGAATGGTAGATATAGATTTTTGTAATATGAAAATATAAAAACATCAAGGTAACTAATGGTAAAAGTGAGCACAAACGGTATTGCAATGCTTGAAAACAAGGCATGTGGTTCATACTAGTGCAATTTCTCTCAACAATATTTGCATAGTTGAATCATATGTAAATACCTCTCGTGCGACAAAGAGTTCACTCCAAAGTCACAAATAGCGTAGAACTTATGAAGAAATTATTGTAGGCTACGAAACCATCTCAAAGTAATCTTTTCTGATCAATCTTATGGGTTGTCCCTATAAGTGTCACAAACAGACCTAGAGTTCGTACCAAAATAACACCTTAAGATACACATAAACCAAAACCCTAATGTCACCTAGATACTCCATTGTCATCACAAGTACCCATGAGCTTGATTATACGATATGCATCACAAAATTTCAGATTCATCATGTTAAATAAAACAGAAAGAACTTCAAGGAGTGCCCAAAATTTTCTACCGAAAAGTCAAGACAAAAACGTGTGCCAACCCCTATGCATAGATTCCCAAGGTCACAGAACCCGCAAGTTGATCACCAAAACATACATCAAGTGGATCAATACAACATCCCGTTGTCACCACAGATATCCCGTCGCAAGACATACATCAAGTGTTCTTAAATCCTTAAATACTCAATCCATAAGTAAACTTCAAAGGGAAAACCCAATTCATCACAACTAGATAGGGAGGGGAAAACTCCATAGGATTCATCTATATCAATAAAGCTCGCGGTACATCAAGATCGTGTCATCTCAAGAAGACGAGAGAGAGAGAGATCAAACACATAACTACTGGTACGTACCCTCATCCACGAGAGTGAACTACTCCCTCCTCGTCATGGAGAGCGTCGGGATGATGAAGATGGCCTCCGATGATGGTTTCCCCCTCCGATAGGGTGCCGGAACAGGCTCCCGATTGGTTTTTCGTGGCTCTGGAGGCTTGCGGCGGCGGAACTCTCGATCTAGGTTCTCCATTGTTTTTTTTGCAATATTTGAGGATTTATAGAGCTAAGAAGGAGGTCGGTGGACTCGCGAGGGGCCCACAAGCCTGGTGGGCGTGCCTACGGGGGTGGGCGTGCCCCTGAGGCTTGTGACCTCCTTGCGAATCTTCTGGCTTCATCTCCAGGCTCTATGGGTGTATTCTGGTCCATAAAAAATCACCGTAAATTTTTATTCCGTTTGGAATCCGTTTGATATTCCTTTTCTATAAAACTCAAAAACAAGGAAAAAACAGAAACTGGCACTGGACTCTGGGTTAATAGGTTAGTCCCAAAAATAATATAAAGTTGTGGTAGAATGATTGTAAAACATCAAACAATGATAATATAACAACATGGAACAAGGAAAAGTTATAGATTCGTTGGAGACGTATCACTATGCAAGGCATAGCAAAGCACAAGAAACAACTCCTACACATTGAACTGTAGCTCAATATGCAACAAGTTGCATATTGACAAAACTGCACGATTGATTATTTAGTTCACTCTTGTTTAGATACACGACAATATTAAATGTTGTTAAACATTGCAAGAGGTGAATCATGAACAACTACATCATCTAGGCATATTAAATGAGGACGGAAACAACATGTAGCATTTCCGAAACGTCCCCATAAGCATAATATGAATTTGGTCCAGGTCTGTATTAAACATATTTTATATTTGTTAAACAACATAATAAAGGGTGCCATGAGATTCTACATGTTTTTCTAGTCAAGTTACATATGTGCAACATTTTAAATGGAATTACAGTTAATTAGTTATGAAAAAAATCATCTACACATGGCATTTATGCAAATTAATGCAAACAGCAAGGTTAAACATTTTTATCACATGTGAGTGTTAGAAAATGTGAATCTACACAAATTTCTCGGCATTTTATGTATGTAATTTATTTAATGCGATGTACGGTTCTGGAGTTATTAAATGCATGATCATGAGGGTATTTTCTATAAAACTGCAATTCAGTGGATAATAGCAAAATTCATAAGAGGGAAAAAACTACACGGACTGAATCTCGGCAGAGGTCCAACACTACACATGGGCGCAAGATAAAACAGAGCGCTAGGGGGCATTGGATAGTGTGGTGAGACTCACCTAGTGGGCCTTGGCCCATGCGGTGGAGCTGGGCATGTAGGCCCGCGCTAGAGAGGAGCACCAGCTGGGCCTAGCAATGCGGTCCACGAGCGCTGGCCCAGGCGCTGGCGGTCAATGCAGGCAGGATGAGGGCATCACCTTCGTCCTCTCGATCTAAAGGAGGAGCCATGGTGACGGTCGGCTGCAGCGATGGCGACCAGCAGCAGGCGTCGAGGAGGCGTGGTGGGGCCGGGAATGGGCTGGGGCGGCCTGGATCCGGTCGCTCCCCGACCGGATCTGGCCGGACAACTTCTGGCGGTGGGTGGCGATAGCGGAGCTTCACAACGGCGGCTCACTGCTGCGAGTGAGAGAGAGAGATAGAGATCTAAGAGCGGGAGAGAAAGAGAAGGGAAGGGGCGGGGCGATGACCTGGCAGCGCGACACTCCGGCGGCGACAACGCTGGCTCCGGCGAGGTCCAACGCGTCCTCCAACGAGGACGAGGCGGAGGCTGGCGCTCGCTTGGGCGTTGGGTGCGACGGCTCCCCTCGAGCGAGCAGCCAGCTGTGGCGGCGGTTTCTCCGAGCTTCGCGAGCTCCGTGCGGGCCTGGGAGAGCCGGCGGCACTGGGAGGTGGGAGGAGGCAACGGTGATGCGTATTTCAAGGCAGGTGGTTAGGGTTTCCCTTATTTGGATGCTTAGGTGCCTATTTATAGCAAATGGGGCTTGGTTAGGGGGTTTTGAACCATTTTCGAACCTTTGGATCTCGATCCGATGGTCCGGAAGCGGAGGGGGGGGTTAGCTGGGCTATGTAGTTGGGCTAAGTCGGGATGAGAGGGAGGTTTGCGGCCTGGCACGGAGTTTTTATAAACCCAAACGTCCAATGAATAAACCGATGACTGCACTGCTACTGTTGACCGTTGGGATATCAAACAGACTCTGATTGCGACGAAATTTGGCAGGCGGTCCACCTACACTATAACAAGACCGCACACCAAGTTCCGACCCAATCCGAGAATATTTTATACGCACTTTTAAAAAACAATATTTTCTTGGTGTCGCGGACGCGTGAATGTGTGGTTCGTCTTGAAACGGTCAACGACATGAACGGAGAGAACCGGCAACTATGAACGGATGCAAGGTTTGGAAAATGAGTGATGATGCTATGCAGATGATGCGAATGATGAAATGATGAATGCGACAACCAAACGAATCACACGACGAGAATGGAAATAAAAGGGGAATCTTCTGGAGCGTCGGTCCCGGGCTGTCACATGCACATTATGGCCCTCCTGGTCATGCACAGCACCCGTACGGGTGTCCTTTAGGACCGCCATTCCTGGCCCTCCTGGACAGGGCTAGCAGCAGCAGCAGGCACCATTACCCGGTCCTCCTGATCGGGCCTAGCCCTAACTGGAGGGACTAGAGCAACCCCCAGCACCCGACCCTCGTGATCGAGCGCTGGGTTTGCCTGGTGTGTCCCCTCCATCGTTCGAGCCGCAAGTTTGGCAGAGCTGATAGCTTCCTTGTTAGACACTATGAGGCCACTTACGGCCATCGCCACCTTGATGATGATGCCATCCATGGCAGATGTAGATTTGTTGTAGTCGGCGCCGAAAACCTGAGGCTTTTTACCACAGGACAGGTTCCCAAAGCTAAGAGCTCTTTTTCTAGCACCTTGAGCCTTCCAGTAGGGTTGAACACTTGATTTTTTGGGTAGCTAGCTATTCTCTTCTCACTAGGGATATTAAAAAACTTCTCAGAAGTATGACCTACAATCCCCACAACACTCACAATACAATGGTAGTTTTTCATACCGGACATCAAATGTAACTTTCTTCGAACTACCCAATGGAGTAAACTCTACTATGGTCTTTAGTGGTTCATGAAGTAAGATTGCTACACGCACACACAAGAATTTTTTCCACTATTACATGATTATGATGAGACACATCAAGCACCTCTCCCAATTGACCCCCAGGGGTCCAACCCATGCTCTCAGCTTTGAGCTCGAATGGTAGATCACGTACCTGGGACCAAATGGACATTACCCCAAGGTCGACCTCTGCCGGATCACGCTTCCCGTCAAACTCGTCAAAGATGACACCGTCCCGCTTGTAGTGCCACGACTGTTCCTTTAGCACAAACAGTCAATCCCCCTCAATGGAAAATTGATGACAAACCTCCCGTCGTCATTGGCCACCTCTTGGACAATGACCACCCGTTGGAACTTCCATGTCGTGGCACGGAGCTCATCGATGATGACCCTTGGATTGGCCTGGAAGGGAGACAGAAGTCGCCCAACCACCAGGAAGCCGGTGACGGCCTTACGGGCTGCTTCCATGCGATGACGAGAGGAAGACCCTCCCCACGGGGTCACCTTGACGCCATCTTCCCTTTGCGATCGGGCGTTGGCAGGGTTGGATTGACTCCTGCCCTGACATCCGCCGGCGGAGAGCGCATCCCCTCAGCGGACGCCAGGTCTCCTCCCGAACCCTCCACTCTCTCTCGCTCCCCCTCCTGGTGCCTCTCCTTGACACTCATAATTCTAATCCATGGTCCCCAACTCGAAAGAGAGAAAATCCGGCTCACAAGGGCGTGTACGTATGTGCTTTGTGAAGAACAACCACACTTCCCACAGGCACAAATATAGCTTTCCTTACCCCTAAACATCGTCACCTCCAAATCATAAGTGGTACAATTAAAGAATTCTAATTGGCCATGATACTACAGTTTCCTAATAATCATAGGGGAAATCTCTCTCTTTCCCCCAAATGACTTAGGCTCATAAAATTGATGATGTTCCAACACCAAGATCTCTCCCCCCTGATTCCTCCATTTGTCCTCGAGCTACTAAATGCCTATGACAGGTATGTGTGAAGCAGTTGAAACCTCCCAGACCGAAATACCAAGATCCTTAGACTGATCCTTCTCCGAATTAACAAGCAATCTGGCCAAATTGGCCCTATTTGCACTCGCTGAACATCCTACCAAATTTACCCGCGTAGCATTAACATACCCTGCGCCCAGATCGCTCGATTCCCTTGGCCTTTCCAAATCAGCAGCAAAACCTGACAAATTGGCCCTTCTAATACATTCTGAACCTTCCCTAAGTGAAACATGGGAGATCTGACTTTCCGTCTGGATCGCTCCAAACACTCTTCCTGATCAGTCGCCCGTCAGAGGATGCGATTCGATCTTGCTCGAAGATCTCACCAGTCCCGCGCACTGAAGATTCCCCCCGTCAAGGCCTGCTCCGATAGGGACGCCCACAACCTCTCGTGTAGACGCCGACACCGGAACCACCAATTCCCTCGCCTCCTCCTCTGGCGTAGTTGCCGGCACTGGATCCATCTCACTTTTTCTCGTCCTCCGTTGCCATCATATCGCCTAGACGATCGCGGGAGCCCCTGGGGTGTTATTTGCAAAAGTTACTACTATTGTTTAGAGGAGGAGTTGGATTCCTAGTCCAATTCCCTCCCTTTTCCATAAACATGTGGACTTTCCACCTCTCCCAAGCCACATGGGCCTTGAGGGACTTGTGTGTGTTGCCCAATAAGGCCATGACGCCTCCCCTCAACCCATGAAAACACTTGCGATGTGGTGGAACCCTTGGTGGACTTCCGGACTCCTCTAGAATTTTCGGAATCTTCTAGAAGCTTCCCGGTACAATACCGGAAAACCCGAAACTTTTCTTAAGCCAAAATATGACTTCCCATATATAAATGTTTACCTTCAGACCATTCTGGAGCTCCTCGTGATGTCCAGGATCTCATACGAGACTTCTAACAACTTTCGGTCACCAACATACATAACTCAACAATACCAAATCATCATCGAACGTTAAGTTTGCAGACCGTGCGGGTTCGAGAACTATGTAGACATGACCGAGACAACTCTACGGTCAATAACCAATAGCAGGACCTGGATGCCCATATTGGTTCCTACACATTCTACGAAGATATTTATCGGTCGAACCAGGATGTCAAGGATTCAGACAATCCCGTATGCAGTTCCCTTTGTCCATTGATATGTTAATTGCTCGAGATTCGATCGTTGGTATCTCCATACCTAGTTCAATCTCATTACCGGCAAGTCTCTTTACTCGTTCCGTAACACAAGATCCCATGACTAAGTGCTTAGTCACATTGCTTGGAAGCTTCTTGTGATGATGTGTTACTGAGTGGGCCCAGAGATACCTCTCCATCATACGGAGTGACAAATCCCAGTCTTGATCCACGCCAACCCAACAGACACTGCTACCTCTTGAGCTTGTGTTGGTTTTCCCTTGAAGAGGGAAGGGTGATGTGGAGAAGTAGATAAGTATTTCCCTCATTTGACGAGAACCAAGGTATCAATCCAGTAGGAGGAACAAGCAAGTCACCAATGGATGCACCTAAACAAACAATCAAACTCTTGCACCCAACGCTATAAAGGGGTTGTCAATCCCTTCACGGTTATTTGCAAGGATTAGATCTGATAGAGATAGATGTAAATGATTGCGGAAAGTAAAAGATAAATAAATTGCAGAAAAGTATTTTTTGTATTTTTGGTTTTTAGATCTAAAAATAAATTATGGAAAGTAGACCTGAGGGCCATAGATTTCACTAGAGGCTTCTCTCTTGAAGGAAAGTATCACGATGGGTAAACAAATTATTGTCAAGCAATTGATAGAAAAGGGAATAATCATGTAGATATCCAAGGCAATGATTATGCATATAGACATCACAATGATTATGCATATAGCTTGGCTAGGAATTCGACGAGGAGGTCACAAGCCTGCTAGGTGCGACCAGCCCCCAGCCATGCCTAGCAAGCTTGTGGGCCCCTCGAGCACATCCTTGACATGATTCCGATGCCAAAAATTCCTATAAATCCATAAACCTCCGAAAAGAAACCTAGATCGGGATTTCCACTACCGCAAACCTCCATAGCCATGAAAAACCAATCGGGAGCCCGTTCCAGCACCCTACCGGAGGGGGAAACCATCATCGAAGGCCATCTTCATCATCCCGGCGCTTTCCATGACGAGGAGGGAGTAGTTCACCCTCAGGGATGAGGGTATGCACCAGTAGCTATGTGTTTGATATCTCTCTCTCTCTCTCTCTCTCTCTCTCTCTCGTGTTCATGAGATGGCACGATCTTGATGTACCACGAGCTTTATTGATATAGATGAATCACATGGAGTTTTCCCCTCCTTATCTTGTTGTGATGAATTGAGTTTTCCCTTTTAAGTTTTCTTTATCGGATTGAGTCTTTAAGGATTTGAGAACACTTGATGTATGTCTTGTGATGGGATATCCGTGGTGACAATGGGATGTTCTATTGATCCACTTGATGTATGTTTTCGTGATCAACTTGCGGGTTCCGTGACCTTGGGAATCTATGCATAGGGGTTGTCACATGTTTTTGTCTTGATTTTCCTGTTGAAACTTTGGGGCACTCTTTGAAGTTCTTTGTGTTGGATTGAACATGATGAATCTGAAATTATGTGATGCATATCGTATAATCAAGCCCATGGGTACTTGTGGTGACATTGGAGTATCTAGGTGACATTAGGGTTTTGGTTGATGTGTAGCTTAAGGTGTTATTTTAGTACGAACTCTAGGGCTGTCCGTGACACTTATAGGGATAGCTCATAAGATTGATCAGAAAAGATAACTTTGAGGTGGTTTCGTACCCTACAATAATTTCTTTGTTAGTTATCCGCTATAAGTGACTTTGGAGTGAACTCTTTGTCGCACGAGAGGTACTTACATATGATTCAACTATGTCAATATTGTTGATAGAAATTGCACTAGTGAAAGTATGGACCCTAGGCATTGTTTCCAAGCATTTATACAATGTTTTTCTCGTTGTTTACTATTTGTTACCTTGCTGTTTTTATATTTTCAGATTAAAAAAACCTATATCTACCATCCATATTACACTTGTATCACCATCTCTTCGCCGAACTAGTGCACCTATACAATTTACCATAGTATTGGGTGTGTTGGGGACACAAGAGACTCTTTGTTATTTGGTTGCAGGGTTGTTCGAGGGAGACCATATTCAACCTACGCCTCCCATGTATTGATAAACCTTAGATCATCCACTTGAGGGACAATTGCCGGTATCCTACAGAACTCTACGCTTGGAGGCCCAACACGAGTCTACAAGAAGGTTGTGTAGTAGACATCAAGCTCTTTTCTGGCATTGTTGCCGGGGAGGTGAGTGCTTGAAGGTATATCTTTAGATCTTGCAATTGAATCTTTTAATTTCTTGTTTTTCACTAGTTTGGTTTTATAAAATAAAACTACATAAAAAATTGAATTGAGGTTGCCTCATATGCTTCATCTTTTTAATGTCTTTCGTGAGAATGATGGAAAGGAAAATTGTGCTCAAGTGTTAGAAGAAAAAGTTATTAAAATGTTTGGCACTAAATCTTTGTATGATGAGCATGATAGTAATGTTTTTATTATGAATTCCATGAATATTCATGATGCTAATGATATGCAAAGCCACAAGCTTGGGGATGCTATGTTTGATGAAGATGATATGTTTAGTCCCCCAAGTTTTGATGAGCAAAATTTATTATGATGAAAGCATGCCTCCTATTTATGATGATTATTGTGATGACATGTATGCTATAAAGAGTATTGAAAATCATGAAACCTATTATCATGATTTTAATATTCAATGTGGTTATGTCAATCAAGTGTCACATGATAGTTATTTTGTTGAGTTTGCTCCCAATACTATGAATGAGAAGAAAATGGCTTATGTGGGGAGTGATAAATTTTCTATGATTGTAGATCATGAAAAGAATGCTTTATGTGCTGGTTATATCATTGAATTCCTTCATGATTCTACTGAAAATTATTATCGGGGAGGAACATATTCTTGTAGGAATTGCAATAATATCATGTTTCCTCTCTATGTGTTCAAAGTTTTGAAGTTATGCTTGTTTTGCCTTCCTATGCAAGTTGATTCTTGCTCCCATAAATTGTTTGATCACAAAATCCCTATGAATAGTAATTGGGTTAGACTTAAATGTGCTTGTCATGAGATTCATGATGCTCTTTTTCATTTTTCAATTATTATTCCTATGTGAGCATCATTGAAATCATCATGCCTAGCTAAAAGGCATTAAAGAAAAGCGCTTGTTGGGAGACAACCCAACACTTTTAAGTTCTGTTTTTATGTGTTGAAATGATGAATATACTGTATTAATCATGTTTTGTGTCTTTTATTTCAATAAAATGTCAAGTAAAGCCTTTGGGATAGTGTGGATACTTGCTTGTTTGATTCTGTGCAAAAACAGAAAGTTTGGCGTCCAGTATATGAATTATGTGATTTTACTGGAGCATCAAAAAATTATTAAATTATTCCAAAACATTTATATTAACACTACTTGAGTTTTCCTATTTTTTCAGAATTTTCAGAGTCACGGAAGTATGGTGATCATTCATATCTTTACAGACTGTTCTGTTTTTGAGAGGTTCTGTTTTGCATGCATAGTTTTCTTGTTTCAAGTGTTCCTATAGCTTATATTGAGTAATATAAATTTTGGGAATGATGGGATACAGTATTTATCATGTGATAACAATTATAAATCTTTTCTTGACAGTATCTAAGTGAATGATCCATCTTTATTACACTAACCCTTCTCACAAAGTTCTATTAAGTTTTTTGTGATTGAAGTTTTCAAGTTTTGGGCGAGATACCGATATGAGGAGAATAAGGAGTGACAAGAACCTAAGCTTGGTCATGCAAAATTCACCCCCAATTTCATATTCAAAGAAGACTCAAGATTCTAAGCTTGGGGATACCCCGGAAGGCATCCCCTCTTTCGTCTTCAACACTATCATTGTATCTTGCTTGGAGCTATATTTTTATTCGTCACATAATATGAGTTTTGCTTGGAGCGTAATTTTATATTGTTTTTATCTGTTAGGTGTTATTTCTAATCTTGTTTTTCAATAAAAATTTCCAAGAATTTCCTTCAAGATTCTTGAATTGCATGTTTGATGTGTGCTGTGGAAAAACAGAAACTTCTCCAGTAGTGTTTGAATTTTCATATTTTACTGGAACGTCGAAAGTTTCTGAAATTTTTACAAAGTATTTCCATATAAATTTTATAGCAGGTCCTAAATTTTCATAATTATTTTAGTTACATAAGTACACTGTTTTCATAAATTTCTACAGACTGTTCTGTTTGGACAAATTCCTGTCATAGTTTTGTTATCTACTTATCCTATAGTTTCCGTAGCCTATATTGGTAGATATAAATTGTGGAAATTATAGTATATAGAACCTAATGTTTGAAAATTATGGATCAAATTTTCTTGTCAGTAGATGAAGTGTTGATTTGTTCTTATGTGTACTAACCTATCTCACGAGTTCTTTTCGAGTTTTGTGTGGATGAAGTTTTTGAGAATAGGTGAAACCATGATATGAGAGGAATGAACGAGATACAAAAGCTCAATATTGGGGATGCCCAAGGCACCCAAGTAAATATTTAAAGAAGTTTCAAGCATCTAAGCTAGGGGACGCTACGCACCCCACCTCTCTTCTTCAATAATTATCGGTTAGTCTATGTTGAGCCTAAATTTTTATTCATTCACATGATGTGTGCTATTCTTGGAGTGTATCTTTTGATTTTTGTTTAAATAGAATATTATGATATTAAAATCTTTATTGAGAGAGAGAGAGAGAGAAATTCCTCACATAGATACTTAATTGTTTGACTACTCAATGATCTTCACTTATATGTTTTGGAGTAGTTTTGACATTCACTCCCGTGTTTCACTTATATCCTTATGTTTTTGAGTAAATGGTTGAATGAATTGAATATCATAAGTCTGAAATAAAAAATGCTTCATACACTTATCCCATGGGGAGTAATGACTTCACACATAATAAGTGTAGGTGGTGAAATTTATTGAAAGTTAGCAAACACCGCATTGGTCACTTGAACAATCCATGAAAGAATATTGAAGGAAGAGAGATTTCATATATAAATATACTATATTGGACACCTTCTATGATTGTGAATACCCATTATTTATTTTCAAACTTGAGAAAATTAGTTGAAGTTGGACAAGGAAGACAAAGTAATGAGTTATGCTTGGGTATATTTGTATAGAAGTTATATTGTTTTGGATCCTCCAACATGTGGTGCTTGCTTCCACCTCATACTAGCCAAAACTTCCGCACCAAGTAGAAATACTACTTGTGCATCCAAACACCCTTAAACCAGTTCTTCCATGAGAGTCCACTATACCTACCTATGGATTGAATAAGATCCTTCAAGTAAGTTGTCATCGGTGCAAAAAGCAATAAAAATTGCTCCTAAATATGTAAGATCTCTTATTGTAAGGGGAAATAAGTGTTATACGAATTTCTGATGACAAAGAATTAAAAGCGACGGACTGCATAATAAAGGTTGCTATCAAAAAGGGCAATACAACATGATGTTCCTTTGCATTAAGAGTTTGCACATACGAAAACAAAAAGCGCATGACAACCTCTGCTTCCCTCTGCAAAGGGCCTATCTTTTATTTTCTAATACTTACCTTTATACAAGAGTCACGGTGATATTCACCACTTCCTATATTTTGCCTTTTTCTCTTGGCAAGCATCATGTGGTGGGTAAAGATCCAAGCATATTTGGCCATCCAAATATATTTGCTCATGAATTATTATTGTTGACAATTATATAATGATAAATAAGTTGGGAGGCGAAACTCTAAGCCCCTATCTTCCTTTGTGTTCGATGGATGCCATTTGCTCTAAAAATATGCTTTGAGAGTTAGCAATCATGGAATACTATATGATAGTTGAGATGTGGAATTTGCTAAATCAAAGCTCTTACATAGACCCTTCCTGAAAATAAGATGAACTGCAATTGTTTGGTGACTGAAAGCATAGTTTGTTAGTTTTCAAGAAACTTTATGGTCTATACTTTAACATGTGAATAGCTTGTTACTTCATCATGAGAAGTTTTATGAGATGAGCTAATATTTGTGATATATAATGACGCTAGAAAAAGTGTTTGGAATTATCATTGATCAAACTTGTGCACTTGCTAGCTTTTACACTTCATAAATTATTTCATTTATCATTTACATACTCGAGGATGAGCAGTAATTAAGCTTGGGGATGCTGATAAGTCTCCAACGTATCTATAATTTACGAAGTATTCATGCCATGTTTACAATAGTTCTATATGATTTTGGTGTGATTTTATTAGAACTAAATCAGACAGACGTTGTTATCAGTAGAACTACCATGGTGTCGTTTTTTATGCCGAAATAAAAGTTCTCGGAATGGGATGAAAGTTTAGTATGATTTTTTGTGGACCAAAAGAGACCCCCAAAGCATTGGAGCTGGGCCAAAAGAGCCACGAGGAGGCGACAAGGCTGCCAGGATTGGCCAATGAGGTGACAAGCCTGCCAGGTGACAAGCCTGCCAGGCTCGACAAGCCAAAAGAGCCACGAGGAGGCCTGCCAGGCTCGGCCAATTTAGTATGATTCCCATTGTAGGGTGTTGAAATTTGTTCATGATTCACTTATAGTGGGTTGCTTGAGTGACAGAAGCATAAACCCTAGTAAGGGCGTTGTTTCGTATGGGATAAATGGGACTTGATGCTTTAATCCTATGGTTGGGTTTTACCTTAATGATCTTTAGTAGTTGCGGATGCTTGCTAGAATTCCAATCATAAGTGCATATGATCCAGTTAGAGAAAGTATGTTAGCTTATGCATCTCCCTCATATAAAATTACAATAATGATTCCCGATCTTGTTAACAATTGCCTAGGATAATCCGCACACCGACCCATCATTATTCCACACTCGCTATTTGTAATATATTGTAATATTATGATAACAACACCTATATTTATATTTTAGTTCTCCTATATCATGCAAATCTATCCTCTTCATACCCACAATGTAGTTTTATTTCTCGTTCTAGATGGAAGCAAACGTTCGGTGTATGTAGAGTCGTATCTATGGTAGATAGGACTTGAGAATATTGACCTTACCTTTAGCTCCTTGTGGGTTCGACACTCCATACTTATCACTTCCACCTTTGGAAATTTCTATGATGATTCCTTGCACTTGGGGATTATCAATGGCAACAATACAATACGTGCCTCGCTACCCCTACTTTGTGACTGGGTGAGGACACCACAAGATTTATCCCAAAACTAAGCACTTCTCCAATTGCAAGAATTACCAATCTAGTTGGCCAAACCAAACCGAAAACTCGAAGAGACTTGCAAATATATGAACTCATGCATATAAGAATTCAGAGATGACTCAAATAAGATTCATGGATAATCTGAACATAAACCCACAATTCATCAGATCTTTGACAAACACACCGCAAACGAGTATTACATCCGATAGATCTCCATGAAGATCATGAAGAACATGGTATTGAAGATCAAAGAGAGAGAAGAAGCAATCTAGCTACTAGCTATGGACCCGTAGGTCTGTGTTGGACTACTCACGCATCATCGGAGGGGCAATGGAGTTGATGTAGATGCCCTCCGTGATCGGATCCCCCTCAGGCAGATTACGGGAAATGGCTCCAAGATTGGATCTCTCGGGAACGGGGGCTTCTGTCGGCGGAAAAGTATTTGCGTGGCTCTTTTTGGTATTGGGGGAATATTTGGGTATTTATAGGACGAAGAATAGGGTTAGGAGAACTGCCATGAGGTGGCAAGCCTGCCAGGCGCGGCCAGGGGGTGGCCACGCCTCCTTGGCTTGTGACCTTTTGGCAGATGACCTGTCATGCACTTCATGTCCGGTAGATCTCATTTCTTCTAGAAAAAATCATTCCGAAGATTTTATTCCGTTTGGAATCCGTTTAATATTCCATATCTGCAATACTCAAAAACAAGGAAAATACAGAAACTGGCACTAGACTCTAGATTAATAGGTTAGTCCCAAAAATAATATAAAGTAGAATATTAATGCATATAAAACATCCAAAACATATAATATAATAACATGCCATCATCAAAAATTATAGATACGTTGGAGATGTGTCAGACAACCTCAGAGATACCCGTAGAGCACCTTTATAGTCACCCAGTTATGTTGTGTTGTTTGATACACACAAGGTACTCCTACGGTGTCAGTGAGTTGCATGATCTCATGCTCATAGGAACAGATACTTGACATGTAGGAAACAATAGCAATAAACTGACATGATCATATGCTACCTTCATAGTTTAATGATGTGATCTCATTATCAAATGACAACTCATGTCTATGGCTAGGAAACCTTGACCATCTTTGGTCAACGAGCTAGTCTATTAGAGGCTCACTAGGTACACAGTGTTGTATATGTACCCACACATGTATTTGAGTTGCCAATCAATACAATTATAGCATGGATAATAAATGATTATCATGAACAAGGAAATATGATAATAACTAATTTATTATTGCCTCTAGGGCATACTTCCATCAGATAAAATAATGTCATTTAATGTGATAGGCTAGTACCATAAAAATAAAACAAAAAAGAGAATAAAGACTCACACAAATGAATCCAGAGCGCATGCACAAGGTACTAGTCCTCATGCAGTCATACCGCCGCTCGTACTACACGATGATGCCTCTGCTCAGTCAACTACTTCACCCATGTGTAGAAAGATCGGGACTGAGATATGCCCAGCCATCAGAAACTCATTTAGAACGAAGAACCCTAGCTTCTGAAAGGATTCCAGAGGGGGAATTAATCAAGGGACTCTGTCTCTACATGACCGTAGTGAGAGGGGATCATCACCATTTGTCTTCATCATCACCATCCCATCTCCATCTCTTTGCAATACATTAGTCGGTGTGGATTCACTTGTGTATTACTTAGAGGTTATCCCTATGTTCAATAATGATTCATGTCGCGATGTTCACAGCCTCAATGTGCTCATAGTTTCCCTAGTTCTCGGGGATACGGAGTAACCCTAGTATGTTTACGATTGAATGATAATATGATTTGACATCCTATTTATACGTTTATGTTAATGATCTTATTAATGTTGAATGAAATCAACCATCTAACATATGCCTCCTTTGAAACGAAGATTATTACTATCGAGGTGAAGGTGGGAAGCGGTGGTCGGCACCTACAGTGCTTATCTCCCTCCTTCCTGGATCATTGCAACAGGGGATAAATGGGACCTCCTTAGATGTGTCCATGGGAAAGCCTTGATTACCATTTGGTAATCGAGTAGGGATGGATGGTAGTGGCGTATGGAATATGAGGTTGCTGCATGTATGCACATGCCTGTATTTGGCTCCGTCCACTTGTAGAAACATATAAAGTGGCATCGGAATCCGACTTATAATTATGCTTATGCATCAGTCATTTTAGATAAAAAAATAGTGTGCTATCCGTACTGTTAGAGAATGCTTTAGTTCTATCGATTCCAACAACCGTTATTCACGTCTTGCGCTTTTTTTATTTTACCCTTGTTCTTTATTACCGTGCTCACAACAGCCCTTCATGACTTTAAATCTCCGTTTCACTTTGCTTTGGATGACACTAACCTCGATGCACGATATTATAAGTCACTATGAGAGACAAAATCCAACTCATGTGCTCCCTCTGGAATCGATACTATTACTTCGTAAAGGTTATAGCTAACTCTTGTGCACTTTTAGGACATCAACATGTCAACCAATGGTCACCGGTGCATATTTATCTGGTTGCACACCTTCTCATCGCCACCACACCCATACCCTGGCTACCCAAACTTACATGAGCAAATTTGGAAGCACGGGAGAAAGGGCACCCCACATAAGTAGAACTAAGCTAAAGATAACCATACCAAACTCGTGTGGCAACTATAGATTGAGGATCAACATGTGTCGATCGGCCGCAACTGGTGGCTCGTGGCGGGAGATGCATGGAGAAGATGCATTTAGAAGGAGGGTGGAGGCACGAGGGAGCACATGGAAGTAGAGGCTGGCCAAGGTATGAACCATCAGTAATGGGTGTAGCTTTTCTCTTGGGGAAGTCATGGAACAATCGGGATTGAGGATAATTGAGGTAGGGATGTGTCTTCACCACCAAAAAGGATGGGAGGAAGAGCACCAACGAGGTGACATTTATAGAGTCAACGGACAAACTAATGTGGTAGCGTGTGCACCGGATGTCAAGGTAGGCCTAGTTATGGATCTGGCGATGTCAACTACTGTTGGGGATATAACCCCACGGTGAGATGCGCCCTACACGCTCTGGGTCTCAATAGGCGGCTCGTATGTTAATCTGAGAGTGGGTTGAGAAGACCGAAGCCCAAGACGTTTGGCGGCTTGACAGGATGGGCCGGAGCGAGGCCTGGATAGAGAAGACCCGGGCGGGTAAGCCGCTTGGGGACAATTTGGCCAGGAAGGCAAACTAAGGTAGAGATAGACTCGGACATGTAATGAGAGTCTGATACACTTGTATGTCCCGTGGCCTTGACCTCTTATATAAAGGCGAACCCGGGGTGACTTAGGGATCAGGCTATCGAGAACTAGGTCAAGCAATAGCCCCCTTGTACTCGATGCATCAAACAATACAAGAACAAGCAGGACGTAGGCTGTTACCTCATCTTGAGGGGCCGAACCTGGGTAAACTCGCGTCCTTCGTCCCAACCAACCCCTTTGAGTCCATCACATTAGCTATGGCCTTGAATCCAAGTCCAGTCACCCGGACATCTGCCATGATAAAACCACAATAGTTGGCGCCCACCGTGGGGCCTGTGCTCGGTGGTGTTGAGTTCTCAAAGGGTTCTCTCCCAAGGCTCGAGGGATACATGGTCGGAAGGATGAATAAGAGTTGCCGCGGTCGGCTCTACATCGACGATGCCGGCTGGGGGCTTGACGCCGGCTCTGTGGAATATGGATTCCCGGTTCCTTTCGGCAAAATCCATGTTTTCATCGGCAAGATTGACGGATCTACGCCCGGGCCGAATGTCTGCACCGACATGGTTGATCCGGCCCGGCACGCGCAACCCGCCCGTGCTGTGCAGCCCGCCCGTGTTAACCCGGGCCGGAGGCACATCTTTGTGGGCTTCACTCAAGGTATGGATCTTGAAGTTTCTGCATTGTAGGAGACTCTTGTCTATTGAGAGGACGAATCTTCGAGCGGGGAAACAAAGTCGATCTACCAGCTACACAATGGTGGGCTCGGGGGCTACGATGAGCTTTACCCTGAGTCGGATCGTTCTGAGCTGGATGATCTTGGACAGCCAGTTCATATAGCAGTGTTCATGGTAGGGTCGGCCCTGGGTGCGAGTAGCATGGCTGCAGGAGCAGCAACCTCGGGGGCTGACCCGCCGCCGCCGGCTCAAGTTCTTCTGGATCTGATGAACGAGCTCGCAGCCTTGATGGCCATTGAAGTGACACCAGATAACCAAGCCACGTGGAACTTAGAGATTATGAGGCTCAAGGACCGGATGGCGGAGGAGCAACAGAGGATAGCTGAGCTAAAAATCCAGATGGAGGAAGAGGCAGAACGTATTAAGACGGATACCTTCCGCCTTGGGCTGGAATAGCAATCGACGGCTACGGTGCATCGGATGAGGCATCAATCCGCTTACCAGAATGTTATGAGGCCAGGAATCTCTTCAACAATCCAGGAATGGGACGGGTAGCGGATGCACCTGGAAACTGGACGACGGCTCGACCGACGCCAGACCCGGCCCGACGGAACCAGGCTTCACCAGTAGTCTTTCCAACACCGGCGGGTCATTATTCTAACCCAGATGAGAACATGGTGGCCGCGGCCACCCGGCTTGAAACGATCCCTATTCCGAATGAAACACCTTTTGCGGAAGAGGTACGGAATTCCATTGGATACCTATAGACGATGATGGCCTAGCAGGAGAAGTATACTCACAGCCGGAGCCGCGTTCACTCAACCCCTCTCCCCAGCCGGAGCTTTAGCCAGCGCTATGAGTCGCCAGCGGTTTCCAGCAGAGATCGACAGAGAGGACCTTCGAGGGACGATCAGGCGGCTCTAGATGCGCAAGCGCTCATAAATCGGGCGAGAAACTAGCAAGAGGCAGCAACTTTGGCCACGGCGACTCACCAAGAGCCCGCGCCCTCTGTGTCAGTAGGAGCGGGAGTAACTACTAGGTCCGTGGAAGTGCCATGCTTATCGCCGGCTCCACAAAGTGAACGGTTGCCAAAGGATTTCAAAGGACCTCGCAAGGTTCCGAATTACACTATTGATTTGCCTCCGAAGGCCTGGATCGAAAGTTATGAGTTGGCTATGGAGATGCTAGATGTCAGTGAGGTGGTGTGTGCTAAGTACTTCATCATGATGCTTGAAAGTCCGGCTCGCACGTGGATAAAAGGGTTGCCACCCAATACCATCAATTCGTGGGCTGAGTTAAGGGCAAGGTTCATCAAAAAAATTCAAGGGACTTGCAAACAGCCTATAACCATCGTGGATCTCGATCATTGCGTCCAACAGGAGGGTGAGTCGGCCCATCATTGGGTCCGATGGGTGTCGACCATCATCCACTCATCTGAAGAGATCACGGCAGCTCAAGCCGTGCTGATCTTAGAGAAGAACTGTCACTTCATGCCTTTGAAGCAGAAGCTTGGCCGGCTCAAGTGTACGTGTCAGGACATGGGAGAGCTCATGATGGCTCTTACGAAGTACGTTGACTCTGATAACACAAAGGATCCAGGTTCTGATGAGGAGAAGACTGGCCAAGGTAAGAAAAATAACCTAGGCAAGGGTGCGGCGAACAATAGTAACCAGAGTAAGCAGAAAAACCCGGACGGCGGTTCAGAATTGATGGCCAATGCAAGAACCGTCCAGAATCATCATAAAGGCAACGAGAAGTTTAGGACGCCTTTTAATAGAAAGAGGACTCCTTTCAATTTGGAGGAAATGCTCAAAAAGCCCTGTCCGGAACACAGCCAACCCGGTAAGCCTTCAGCGCACACATGGGGTGATTGCCATATCATGCAGAAGTTCAAGAATTACCACATGCAACAACACAACAACCAGGGCGGTGGCCCACCCGGCGACTCAGGACCGGGTGGGTCAGGAGCCGGATTTGGATCCGGCGGCTCAGGATCCAGTCATCATGGCCAAGGCAATCAAGGAGGACATCTGCAGCACTCTGGTAACAACAGCCAGCAGTAGCAGCATAACTAGTCTGGGTATCAAAGTAATCCAAAGCAACTCAGTTCGGGCCAGTATCATGTTTTCATGACCAGCCTTAACAAGCGAGATCAGAAGTTGCCTAAGAGAGCGATCAATGCGGTTGTGCCGGCTCTGCCGCAGTACTTAAAGTGGTCTGAATATGACATAACATGGAGCCGGGAGGACCACCCGCCGTGTGTTCATGACCCGGGGCGGATGGCCTTGGTTGTTGCCCCCAAGTGGGAGGATATATGGTGAATAAGGTACTTATGGATGGAGGCAGCAACATCAACATCCTCTATTATGATACCCTCCGGTGGATGAAGCTGCTTGACAAGGATCTTAAGCCGTCATCCACCGTTTTTCATGGTGGGGTGCCAGGCAAGTCGGCTTATCCGGTGGGAAGAATTTCCTTGGAAGTCGTCTTTGGTGACGAATATAACTACAGGGTGGAGTCCTTGTGCTTTGAAGTGGTCAAGATCAAAAGCCCTTACCATGCGTTGTTTGGGCGGCCGGCTTATGCTAAGTTCATGGCTAGGCCTTGTTATGTGTACTTACAGCTCAAGATTCCCGGATTAAAAGGTACGATTACCGTTCATGGTGATCGGAATATGGCTATTGAGTGCAAAGAAGGAGACGTGGCTTATGCAGAATCCAGTTGTGCTCAGGAGGAGCTTAAGTTTTATAAGGAGAATGTTGACCCGGAGGATATGACACCGCTGAAAAAGCCCACAACGGAGGTTGAGCCGCCCCTCAAGTTTTCGGCGTATGATACCAAGGGAATAGATTTCACTTCGGGCGACTCATCCAAACTGTTCATCATTGCGGCCAACATGGATCCCGAATAGGAAAGCGCGCTCATCGAATTCATCCGTGAGAATCGGGACATCTTTGCATGGAAACCTTCTGACATGCCGGGTGTACCGAGAGAGTTCGCTGAGCACAGCCTTAATGTGGATCCTAAGTTTAAACCTGTCAAGCAGTTTCTACGGCGGTTCAATGAGGAGAGATGCAAGGCCATTGGGGAAGAGGTCACCCGACTCTTACGGCGGGTTTCATCATCGAGATCTTTCACCCGGAGTGGCTAGCTAACCTGGTGCTTGTGCTCAAGAAGAACAGCACATGGCGGATGTGCATGGATTATACGGACCTTAACAAGGCTTGTCCGGCTGATCCCTTTGCTCTCCCTCGTATTGATCAGATCACTGATGCTACAGTGGGTTGTGAAAGCCTATGCTTCCTGGATGCTTATGCAGGGTATCATAAGATCAAGATGGCAGTTAAGGACCAAGAGAAGACGGCTTTCATTACGCATTTTGGAGCCTTCTGTTATGTATCTATGCCTTTCGGGCTCAAGAGTGCCCATGCGACTTATCAGCGCTGTGTGCAGAATTGCCTTTACAGTCAGATCGGGCATAATGTTCATTCTTATGTGGATGATATTGTGATCAAATCAAGGAAGAAGGAGACCCTTTCAGACGACTTAAGGGAAACCTTTGACAATCTCCTGATCTATAAGATGATGCTTAACCCGGCCAAGTGTGTCTTTGGTGTTCCGGCTGGCAAGCTCTTGGGATTTCTGGTTTCTGAGCATGGCATTGAGGCTAACCCACATAAAATCAAAGCTATCACCTCCCTGGCAGAGCCGGCGTGTGTTAACGATGTCTAACGCCTGGTAGGACGGATCGCCGCGTTGAGCCGATTCATAAGCCGCCTTGGTGAGAAAGCTATCCCCCTATATCAGATGATGAAAAGACATACAATTTTGTCTGGAGTACGGCGGCGGGTGAAGCATTTGAGGTGCTCAAGAAGCAGCTCACTGAGCCACCGGTATTGGCTGCTCCGGCTGAGAAAGAACCTCTGCTACTATACGTAGCGGCTAATAACCGGGTGGTCAACGCTGCAATTGTCGTCGAGCGCAAGGAAGCCGGGAAGGAGTATCCCGTTTAGAGGCTGGTTTATTATATCAGTGAGGTCCTGACAGAATCCAAGCAGAGATATCCACATTGGCAGAAGCTAGTGTATGGGGTATTAATGGCCAATCGCAAGTTAAAGCACTATTTCTTAGGGCACTAGATCACCGTGGTCAGTTCTGCTCCGTTGGGGGACATAATTCAGAATAGAGAAGCCACTGGTAGGATTGCTAAGTGGGCATTGGAGTTGGGACCTCTTAATCTGAAATACTTACCCCGTACAACTGTCAAGTCTCAAGCCCTTATGGATTTGATAAATGATTGGACAGAGTGTCAAGCGCCCGAGGAAAAGTCGGATAACACCTACTAGACTATACACTTTGATGGATCCAAGTAGCTGGAAGGATCAAGGGCAGGAGTTGTTTTAACATCTCCCAAAGGTGATAAGTTCTGTTATATGGTCCGGCTGATGTTCTCTTGCACCAATAGTGTGGCTGACTATGAAGCCTTGCTTGAGGCCCTCAGGGTAGCTAAGGAGATGAATTTAATCCGGGTAAGGTGTTTGGGTGAATCCGATCTTGTGGCTCAGCAAGTTTCAGGCTCTTGTGACTCCAAGGACCCGCGGATGGCGGCTTATTGTCAGGCGGTGGATGTCATTGCTGGTCACTTCAAAGGCTATTAGGTAGATCACATTGATCATCGCAGGAATGAGGCGGCTGATGCCTTGTCAAGGTTAGGCTCTCAGCAAAAGCCGATGCCACCCAATATCTTTCTAAATGTCTTACATCACCCGACTGTCAAGTTACCTTCAGAGGAAGATTTGACTGTTCCTGACCCGGAGGGGCAATCGGTGGCGGCTCTACATGCTATTCCGGATAGGACTGTGCCTTACCTGGCTTATTTGACCCGGTGCAAGTTACCCGATGATGAAAATTTGGCCACACAAATCACCCGGCGATCTAAGTCCATGACAATAGTTAATGGTGAGTTGCACAAGTGCAGTGTTACCGGGGTATTTCAACGTTGCGTCTCACTAGAGGAGGGTCAGGAAATCTTGAATGAAATTCATGACGGAGATTGTGGACATCACGCCGGCTCAAAATCTCTAGTGGCCAAGGCCTTCTGGCACAGTTTTTTCTGGTTAACGGCTCAAAAGGATGAAGAGGATCTAGTCCGTAAGTGTGACGGCTGCCAAAAATTCGGCCGGCGCTCATGTTCTGGCTCAAGAATTGCGCATGATACCAATTACTTGGCCATTTGCAGTTTGGGGGCTTGGTATGGTCGGACCTTTCAAGAGGTCCAAGGATAAGAAAACGCACCTCTTGGTAGCGGTTGATAAGTTCACCAAGTGGGTAGAGGCTGAGCCGGTCAGCAAGTGCGATGCGGCTATGGTGGTTCAGTTTATCAAAAAGCTGATCTACCGTTTTGGTTAGCCTCACAGCATCATCACGGACAATGGCGCACACTTGTCCAAGGGGGCTATGAAAAGATTCTGCGATGAGGAGCACATCCGGCTCGATGTTTCGGCGGTTGCTCATCCACGGTCCAACGGTCAGGCGGAACGGGCTAATCAAGAAATCTTGAGAGGTATAAAGCCACGGCTTATGTCCCTTTACAGTGGACGTCAGGATGTTGGGTGGAAGAGTTGCCGTCCGTCTTATGGAGCATCAGAACTACCCCCAACAGATCCAGAGGGTATACACCTTTCTTCATGGTTAACGGTGCAGAGGCCGTGTTACCAAGTGACATCCGGCATGACTCGCAACGAGTGGAGTCTTACGTTGAGACAGACAATGAGACGACACGTCAAGACGCGTTGGATGCTTTGGAGGAGGAACGAGAGCTGGAGGCTGCCCGTTCGGCGATCTATTAGCAACACATGCGCCGCTATCATAGCCGCAGGGTCAAGACCCGGACATTTCAAGAAGGCGACTTAGTGCTGCGGCTGATTCAAGACCAGACAAATATTCATAAGTTATCTCCTCCATGGGAAGGGCCTTTCGTGGTTAGCAGAAATCTCAACAACGGGTCATATTATCTCATTGACATCCGGGACGACTCAGGTACTTCTGGTCAGGAGACCCGCCGGCCATGGAACATAGTGCATCTGCGGCCTTTTTACACTTGAGTTGTTGAAGACTCGCCACTTTACACTGTCATTGTACATATCATATTTATATATGAATAAAGTAGTATCCCTGCAAGCTGGGTCCTCTGCCATGTCGCATATCTTCATCGATGCAAGAGGAATCAAAAACATTGGCTATCGAAGGGGGCTTCCTACCTTCGGGTATAGCTTATCTAACCCTAACAGCCGGCTTTATGCCAAAAAATTTGTCAAGTCATGTTTGGTTGTCGAAGGAGGCTTCCCACCTCCGGGTGTAGCTTATGTATCCCTAACAACCGGCTTTCATACCAAAAATGTTGACAAGCCAACATTGGCTGTCGAAGGGGGCTTCCTACCTTCGGGTATAGCTTGTCTAACCCTAACAGCCGGTTTTATGCCAAAAAAGTTGTCAAGTCAACTTTGGTTGTCGAAGGGGGCTTCCCACCTCTGGGTGTAGCTTTTCTATCCCTAACAACTGGATTTCATGCCAAAAATGTTGACAAGTCAACATTGGCTGTCGAAGGGGCTTTCCTACCTTCGGGTATAGCTTAGCTAACCCTAACAGCGGGCTTTATGCCAAAAAAGTTGACAAGTCAACTTTGGTTGTCGAAGGGGGCTTCCCACCTCCAGGTGTAGCTTATCTATCCCTAACAACCGGCTTTCATGCCAAAAATGTTGACAAGTCAACATTGGCTGTCGAAGGGGGCTTCCTACCTTCGGGCATAGCTTATCTAACCCTAACAGCCGGCTTTATGCCAAAAAAGTTGACAAGTCAACTTTGGTTGTCGAAGGGGGCTTCCCACCTCTGGGTGTAGCTTTCTATCCCTAACAACCGACACTCATGCCAAAAATGTTGACAAGTCAACATTGGCTATCGAAGGGGGCTTCCTACCTTCGGGTATAGCTTATCTAACCCTAACAGTTGGCTTTATGCCAAATAAGTTGACAAGTCAACTTTGGTTGTCGAAGCGGGCTTCCCACCTCCGGGTGTAGCTTATCTATCCCTAACAACCGGCTCTCATGCCAAAAATGTTGACAAGTCAACATTGGCTGTCGAAGGGGGCTTCCTACCTTCGGGTATAGCTTATCTAACCCTAACAACCGGCTTTATGCCAAAAAAGTTGACAAGTCAACTTTGGTTGTCGAAGGGGGCTTCCCACCTCCGGGTGTAGCTTATCTATCCCTAACAACCGTCTCTCATGCCAAAAATGTTGACAAGTCAACATAGCCATACAGGGGGCTTCCTGCCTTACGGGTATAGCTTACCAAACCCTATCGGCCGGCTCTTAAGCCAAGCAATGAATACCATCTATTCATGCAGGAAATCAAGCTACGAAGAGCCGAAAAAGCATACAATGAGAAGAACAAGGAAAATGACATATATATATGTTAAGCCGGACTTTCATATGTGCATGATGGCACAGTTCAAGAAACACAAAAGTTGCTACTAGTCTATTACGGACACTCTCTGTGGAGCCGAAAAATATCAAGTTTGTTACACCGCTCTTGGCGTGTCATGAAGAGCCGACTATCAACAGGTATCTACAGCGCGATCGGCTGGCTAGCGGGTCACCCTGCTCCAGGTCTTCGGCTGCCTCGATCTGGAGATTGTCCAAGTCCCAATTGCAGTTGGTTAAAGCCGCAAAGGTTCCTTCTTAAAAGAAGGGCGATGGGTCAAGTTCAGAGGCAAAAAGGTTCTTACTACGGGCGGCTGTCAGATCTTTGCTTTCAAAGAGAGGGCCACAAATCCGTTTCTGATCTACGCTATAAGCCGCCTGGTAAGTTGCCAGGTTAACCTCTTCTGCTAAGATGGAGGCCAGGACTTTGGAATTCTTCACACACCGGGCATAGTTAGCCTTTGAAAATTCGGAGCCATCGTCCTTCTTGGAGGGAAACGCGTCCATCATTTCAGCCGGAGTAACTTCGGGGCAAAAGCTAGAGTCCGGCTTATAGCTGCGATCGCCCCCTGACGGGCGGCTGATTTCATCAATTCCAGGATTTGATTGGGCATTGTGGAGAGAAGTTCTAAGACCCCTTTGAGAGTTGAAGGGATGGCATCCTTATACTGTACGGCTTTGATGGTACACATGGCGCCGCAGTAGAGTTGCTCTGTCAACGTATATATGGCCTTCAGGGCCAGCAAGCTGTCAGAGGCAAGTTGGCGGCTTCTAGGACTTGCATAAGATGGAGGTCTTGGTATAAGTCGCCAGCACAAGTATAGTACATGACTTAAGTTAAAGTCCTCAAAAACTTACCAAAGAGGCGGCTGTCATCTTCATGATATGCCGTTTCAAGGATTGTAGTTCATCAGACACAATCATGAGCCGTTGATTAGCATCATTTGCCCGTTTAGTCAGGGCGGCTTCTTCAGTTTTAGCAGATGCCTTGAAGGTGGTGAAGTCGGCCTTGATTTTGGCCAGCTCTTCAGAAAGGAGCCGGCATTTCTCATGAGCTTCACTCCGGGCGGCTTGCTGACTAGCTAGATTGCTTTTTAAGCCGGCCACTTCTGACCCAGCTTCGATTAAAGCTTCTTGCAACATATCAAAACATGGAATAAATCTACAAGGGGAGAAAATTCAAAGATATAGCAAGTCTCAACCAGATTGCAAGCAATATGCATGACACTTGGGGGCTAATGTCTATTTTCAAGACCGTTCCGACTCAACTTCGACAAGATTGACCCGGAACTTGGGGGCTACATACTGGTTTTTTCAGGACGTTCGGCATGAAAGTCCCAACTCAACTCTGACAAAGATTGAGTCGGCCCTTGGGGGCTAGATTTGGCTCTCTTACTGATTCTCAATAAAGTCCCGACTCAACTTTATAACAGATTGAGCCGGCCCTTGGGGGCTACGAATGGATCTGTTACCTATCTTCTAGGAAGCTCCGGTTCAAAATTATCAATTATTGAGCCGGCCCTTGGGGGCTAACGCCAATAGTCTGAGATCACATCTAAGTAAGTTGAGGCCTACATGTGGGATGTTTCCACTTCTATTAAGATGGAAGAGCCGGATTATTATCAGTCAATATTAACCCGACCCTTGGGGGCTACGTATGGGTATAAGGAGGAAAAGGGAATACCTCATATTTTCTCTCCATTAAGTTAACCAGTTTGAGCTCCAGATCCCGGCTTGTAGACAAATGGCTCATGTAGCCAGCATGAAGTTCGTCACCCATCATTTTCTCTAAGGCGGGGAGCTCAAACTCCAACTGCCTGGAAGCTTCAGCCATGTCACTATGCTTGGTCAGCACGTGAGGTGAAGGATAGTGCAAGTCGGTGCCGGTAATGACAACGTCCGGGGCAGTGGTATCATCAGCAGCCTTGGCAGGGCCCGGCGGCTAGGAAAGGTCCCTTTGCGGGCTCTCTAGAATAATGTCTTCAGCAGCCGGCTCTGCAGAAGTTGCTGGAGGGTCCGCAGCCGGTATAGGCGCGTCAGCCTTGGCAAGCTCCGGGTCTTAAGCAGTAGGGCCAAGGGAGGGCTTGTTGGTTTTCCTTCGCTTGGATTGAGCCCTAGAAAAGCTTGAAAGTTGGGGTCCAAGGGTTACAACCGCCAAAGAGCCGGACATAAGGCTGGACACGTACATCGGATTAATCTTGGGAGGCGGTAGAGCAGTGGCTGTAGAGTCGCCAAACGAAGGTGATCCCTAAGAGACAGCTCAGATAATATAAGGCAGTGTTGAAATTACAAAGGAAAAGCTAGTAAAATCAAACAGAGAAGAAATACATACCTCTGCGGGGCGCTTCTTCTGAGCCTAGGAGTTTGGTAAGCCGGACATGAGATCAGTAGAGTCGGCGCTCCAGGTCTTGCGTCGGCCAGCTTGTTGTTGCTTTTTCAAAAGAAATTGGGGATCAAAATAAGAAAGAGGATGAGAAAGGGGAACTTTTCGAACGACCCGTCGTATCTTCTGGTACAAAACATTCTGAGTCGGATGAAACATATGTTACCTCAGGGGTGTTGGCGCGGCTCGTCTCTACCTCGTCCTATGAGTAAGTTGTTGTCAGTAAGGTGAATAACGAGGTAACAAAAAGTAGTAAAATTATACCTCTGAGGCGTACGATTCTGGCGGTTCAAACCATTCCTCTTGAGGGGTGGTCTTCTTCGTCCTCTTGGCCGGGGCCTTCTTCTTGCTCTTCTTCAAAGGAGGAACATACTTATTATTCTATAAGTCGGAGTCAGCCTGAAAAGGTAAGGCGGCTAATAGTGATGAATTGCCAGAACATAATTAAACAAGGAGAAGAGACTATGAAGAGTCGCCTTACATCCGGGGCCGGGTTAATGACACAAAAAGGCACCGGCCCAATGGCGCTGCAAGCTCCTGACGTCTCATGAACAAGGCTCCGAATGACCGTGGTAATATATCCTTGGTTAATGTCGACCGGCTGAAGCAGAGGGAATCATCGTACTGGCCCGGGTATTCGCACATGAGGCGGTGTCACTGACTCAAAGGCATAATCCTCCAAGAGATCCAACAGCGGATCAGGTCTAACCCCGTCAATCTGTCAGCCATGAGGGCTCTAATCTTGGCATGAGCCGGCTCGTGCCTTGCACGTTCAGAAGTTGACAACCGGCCGAGAAGCTCGGAGGTTGTCTTGAGCCGGGAGGGCCGGTAACCCGGCAGCGGATGCTCACCCTCCGGGGGGGTATATTTACAATAAAACCAAGTTTTATTCCAATCTTTTGAATGACTCGGCACTGAATAGCTGGAAAGGTTATATCCCGGCGCCTCTGAATGGAGATCCCATCGAGTTCTAAGGTGGGGCTGGCCTTCACTTCAGTCTACCGATTCGCATAAAAGAATTCCCGGAAGAGGCCCACAGACGGCTCAGTTTGGAGATAGACCTCGCTGAGCACTTGGAAGTTGCATATGTTTGAGACGGGATTGGGGGCAAGGTCTTGAGGATGCAGCTTGTAAAAATGAAGGACGTCCCGAAAGAATTTTGAGCCGGGGGGGGGGGGAGGTTACGAACCCACGTTCAATGTGATCCAAAAAAACAACTACCTCACCTTCCTGAGGAACGGGCTTCGGTTCATTGCCCGGAACCCGCCAATGGATGACCTCTTTAGCAGGGAGGGTGCCCGCGTGTACAAAGTCCATCAGGAACTCTTCGGTGATGCAAGAGCCGACCCAATTGCAGGAGTTCGATGCGTGAGACATGGCGACGATTTAAAACTGTACAAAGTAACCATATACGGCGAGTCAAGAAATGACAGATATCTATGGGCGGCTTAAAAGCTTAAGACCTTAAAGATGAGACGCCAAGATCCGGCTGGTGAGAGCCGGAATTACACGGCGGGTCAAGGTTACGAGAAGACAGAGGGAAATTTGGTAAGTACTAAAAACAGGTTTTGCTAAGTATCGCTAAGATTGCGGATCTACAAAAGCAAAGGAAATGTTTCTATTTTCAGACCTAGAGACGAACTAGAGAAAACGAAGAAAGTTTAAAACGACGGGCGGAGATATGGTGAATCTGAGTAGCATAAATATCGGTCTCCTACATAGCGGCGCAGTGGGGACAAGATATCGTCAATGGTTCAGGGGCTAAATATGGTCAGCATTGATGGAAGCCCAAGGCCAGAGCGGTGGCGGCGGAGCTCTATGAAACCCTACCGGAACGATTATGGATCTAGAGGAAGGAGGACTCACCGGAGACGGCGTGATGAACGCAGAAGGAGTTATGGAACGAGTAAGGTTGATGCAGCGGCCTTGTCGATGACGATGAGGAGACGGCGCTGGAGCGGAATGCGCTGGAGCGGAGGTGTTGGGAGGAAGGAGATGAAGAGTGAGTGGGAGGAAGGCAAATGCTGCCCCTCGCGGTCCTATTTAAGAGGAAAAGACGGAAAACGGGCGCGAAAATCCAGGAGCCTGTTGTCATTTGACGAGGCGGATGCCTCGATTCCTAGGCTATTCATTTAATAAGGGAAGATCTGTTGCATGCGTCAGAGAATCTTTCTGCCAGATCTGGCATAACGTCTCGGCGGGTCATTATTTTCCGGGTAACTCGCCGATGATTAAGAAGGAGGCTGAAGTGAGCAAGCTCAAATCAACCTGGGGCCTAATGTTGGGGATATAACCCGACAGTGAGACCCACCCTACTTGCTCCTGGTCTCAATAGGCGGCTCATATGTTAATCTGAGAGTGGGCTGAGAAGACTGAAGCCCAAGATGTTTGGCGGCTTGACAGGATGGGCCGGAGCGAGGCCTGTATAGAGAAGACTCGGGCGGGTAAGCCACCCGGGGACAACTTGGCCAGTAAGGCAAACTAAGGTAGAGATAGACTCGGACATGTAATGAGAGTCGGATACACTTGTATATCCCATGGTCTTGACCTCCTTTATAAAGGCAAGACCTGGGGCGACTTAGGGATCAGGCTATCGAAAACTAGCTCAAGCAATAGCTCCCTTGTCATCGATGCATCAAGCAATACAAGCACAGGAAGGACGTAGGTTGTTACCTCATCTTGAGGGGCCGAACCTGGGTAAACTCGTGTCCTTCGTCCCAACCAACCCCTTTGAGTCCATCATGTTAGCTATGGCCTCGAATCCAAGTCCGGTCACCCGGACATCTGTCGTGATAAAACCACGACAATTATGGTGACTCTGAAGGTTATCATACTTTGTCTGAAGACTTTTGAGGTCGTCAGATAGAGTTTGAGTCCGATCCACTTCCTCATTCAACAGATCATCGCTTTTGTCTAACAGTTTCTGAAGTTTTCCAAGTGCACTTTGTTGCTTAGTGGCAATATTAGCAAGTTTGGCATAGCCAGGTTTCACATATTCAGCAGATTCACGTTCACTTGATTCAGAAGAGGAGTGATGCTTGCATACCTTGGAACCTTTTGCCATAAGAAAAAGTGAAGAAGATGAAGCAGGATCTGCTTCCTGGTTTTTGAGGAATTTCTTGAGTTCGACGAACATGGGGTCTTGACAAGTGCGATAGCCTTCATTGATGTCCATGATCCTATCCCAGATGAGCTTGGTGTTTTGGAGATGACAGATCCCTTTGAACATGATGCTCGATAGGCTTGAGCAGATGATGTTCCTCGCCTAAGTATCAAGTTGAGTTTACTTGCGAATTTCCTCAGCATTTGCCATCTTGCAGAGTTCAGTGAGTCCAAGTTCAGTAACAGTCCATAGCTCACTGTTCATTGATATGACATGCTTCTTCATCAGAACTTTCCACCTAGGATATTCAATGTCATCAAGATTAGGACACTCCATGACTGACTTGACGCCTTTCGTCATGAAGCAGTAAGTAGGAGCACATTCATCATTGCTGATGTCAGAGTCGTTGGAGTAGCCATTTCTTCATCATTGAGTATGGACTTGCTGACGAAAGCAGTGGAGAGAGCAAGGCTAGCAACACCAGATTCAGATTCTACCTCAGATTCTTCCTCTTCTTCATATTCTTCAGATTCTTCTTCAGAATCCATTTCCTTGCCAATGAAAGCCCGAGCCTTTCTGGAATCATTTTTCTTGTGCGATGAGGACTTTCAAGATGAGGACTTTGCAGATGAGGACTTTGAAGATTTTTCTTTTTCTTCTAGTCATCAGAACTGTCGTCCTTGTACTTCTTCTTCTTTGATTCTTTTTCCCAGAGAGGACAGTTAGAGATAAAGTGACCAGAATTCTTGCATTTGTGACAAGTTCTCTTCTTGTAGTCGCTTGGGGAAACTGATTTCTTCAAGCCCCTTTTTGATGACCTTCCAAATCGACCTCTCCTTGAGAACTTCTGGAATTACCTCATGAGCATTCCCAGCTCCTAACTTAGTTCTTCGATCACCAAGGCTACTATCAGAATCTTCGCCTTCGGATGAGAAAATTTCTTTAGCCTTCAGAGCACGAGATCTTCCATAGCTTGGCCCGTAGAGGTCTCTCTTCTCAGCTTGTTGGAATTCATGAGTATTGAGTCTCTCAAGTATATCAGCAGGATCAAATGACTTGTAGTCTCCACATTCTTGAATCATGAAAGCAAGTGTGTCGAATGAGGAATCAAGAGATCTTGGTAATTTCTTCACCACCTCGTGGTCGATGAAGTCAGTGGCACCTAGTGCTTGAAGCTCATTGGAGATATCAGTGAGACGATTAGAAGTTTGCTAAAGATTTTCATTGTTGACTCTTTTGAAGCGATTGAAGAGATTGCGAAGAACATCAACACGAGAGTCACGTTGAGTTGAAACACCTTCGTTTACTTTGGACAGCCTATCCAAGATAAGCTTAGCAGACTCCAAAGCACTCACTCTCCTATACTGACCTTTGCTCAGATGGCCACAGATGATATTGTTTGCTTGAGAATTTCTTCGTATTAGCAGCAGTAACAGTCAGAGAGGTGTGAGGAACACCATTTTCCCCAACGTACTAGAGATCATTGTCAATAGCTTCAAGATGCATGCACATCTTGTTCTTCCAATAGGGGTAATCCGTCCCATCGAAGGTAGGACAACCTGCGGAAACCTTGATCATACCTGCAGTCGATATAACTAGAACTCCAGGTGGTTAAACCAAAATCACACAGAACAAGGGACTACCTTGCTCTGCTACCAATTGAAAGTGCGTTATATTGACTAGAGGGGGGTGAATAGGAGATTTTTACAAATTCATGACTGAGGAATTTCAACTTAAGGAATTTGAAATGTGATGAATAACTAGCAGCGGAATAAGTACTCAAGTGCATGAGAAACATAGCAATAGCATAGTCATCATGATGAAATAAAGCATGCACAGATTATAAGTAGCGTGATACAGGATGAGCAGGTGAGGAACAAGGTAACTTGAAGAATTTGAGGTGAGGAAATTGAGAAAATCTTCAGTCAAATTCTTAAAACAGTAATGATCAATTTCATCAACAAGTATAGGAGGAAATGAAAGGGTTGAGGAAATAGAACCAGATAGCTCGATGAAGACAGTGGTTTGATGACCCAGTTCCAACTATTCTGACAGTCGTACGTCTAGTTTGGAGCGGCCTGGTATTTAAACTAGAGGACACACGGTCCTAGGACACCCAGTGCTTACCGTATTCTCCTTGAGCTAAGGACACACAGTCCTCGCCCAACACTCGTGGTAAGTCTTTAGGGTGGACTTCCAAAACCCTCACAAATTGGTCACCCGATGATCCACAATTGACTGTTGGATGCTCTAGACCAAGGTCACTTAGTGATCCCCAATTGACTGCAGGATGCACTAAACCACGACGCCTAACCGTCTGGAATATAAACAGTCTTCAAAGGTAACAAGCGTTGGTTCCACACAGGAACAATCTCTTCAGTGATGCTCAATCACTTTGGGTTTTGTGGTTTGGATTATGGTTTTTCCTTACTGATTATTTTCTCTCAAAGTCCTTAAAGTATGAGTTGCCCTCAAATGAAAAGTGGCAGTTCTCTCTCGGAGCAGCCAACCAACTAGTGGTTGTGGGGGGTGGCTATTTATAGCCAGGGTGCAACCTGACATGATAAGACATAAATGCACCTAATGATATGACTGTTATGTGGATAGGATGATTGGGGATAGCTGGCACTAAGCACAACAAGTCCTCAGGCTTATCATATTCCTCACTTGTAGGCAATTCGCACTGGTGAAATCCTAACTCCTCAGTTAGACCAATTTCCACAGAGACCGGAAGAACTTCGTCTCTGACACTAAAGAACTTGTCTGAACCGTAAGAGATTTCCAAAGGCTTCACTCGAAGGATTGGATAGGTTGAGGCTTTTGAGTTGAGCATCAATTGGAAATTTTCCTTAATATTACCTTAGCCTCCTTTAACAGTACGGTGTTTCCTATGACTCAAGGAAAGGAAATTAAACTATGACAACAAAAGTCTTCATGCTTCATAGTCCTCGTTCATATCTTCAAGGTCACACCAACTTCTTCATATTCAAAGTCTTCAAGGAATACCAAAGTCTTCATCAAAGTCTTCACCAAAGTCTTTAGTTGAAGACATAAATTTTTAGGGGTCGATAATCTTTGAATATATCAAACTCCTCAGCGACTTATAGAGCCTGTGTACAATTACAAACACATCGGTCTCATAACCGACAAGTCTTCAATACACCAAAATCACTAAGGAGCACCAGATGCACTTATAGTTTGAATTATTATTTTTACCTTTCGACTATTCTGTTTTTTCACTATTGTTGGTTGAAATCTTCTTCAACAATGCAAGTTCTTTATTCTAAACACATTCTTTTGTTCTCTCATGTGAATGCCTCTTCCCTAGAAGGTCTGCATGTTGGCAATACTCTGTTTGTGGACATCTTCTTCCTTGTGTGAAAACTCGCTCACTATTAAAGAGCAATAACCAGTCCTATTGAAATCCATGTGAATTCGTGCCAATACTCTATTTGTGGACATCTTACATTTTTCACTAATCAAGAGTTCACATAGGTAGTAGCCATCTATGTGTTTGGCAGTTGTAATGTCTCCTTTTAGTAGTGTTGTTTGTGAATTTATTGGTTAGAATTAGGAATTAACGATAGCTTATTTCTTGTACATTTAGCACTTTTTTGTAGAAGGAACCTTTTGCGTTTTTTATCTGTATAATAATTAGCTATTTTTATAAACTTCATAAAGCTGCAAAAAAATTTTTGCATCATCTAATTTACTGACATGTAGACAAATTAAATATTGTAGTTTCTCAATATTTTCATATCAACATGAGAATTAGCAGAACATATTACATCCATGTTTTAAGATTAGCACGACCTTATAACCTTCCTAAATTTTGGCACTATGTGCGAATGAAAAATTTGAAGTCATGCATCACTATGGTTCTAAAATTGGAACGATAGTGCGTAGCTTGTTGATATTTGCATTATGGCTTTAAATGTCACAGCTGATCAATTTAAGGAAATAAGATGTAAAAATCCATGTCCAACATGTGAATGTTAAAACTGAAAAAAATCTCTGGTCATTGCCCAATAGTCTCTTACTTTCCGCTTTATCTTCTGATGCAAAGTTAATTAGCCTTATGATTCATACAGTTCATGGAATAATCAAAGTGATGTTGTGATTTATGATATAGCCGCATAGGAATATCTACTACTCTAGGATGTCAAAAAAACTTTGAAGGCATCTAACAATGCTTGCAAAATACCATATCAAAATGCATTTGAGTAAATTACCTTTTAAATAGTAGTTATTTGTTTTCCCAGAGTAATAGGTAATCAAAGTAGCACTTCATATTTATTGATTCAGTGGTTATTCGTCGAATCATTCTTCAAGGGAATCCATGCCACTATGCTTAACCTCACCTCACGCCACTTTCCACTGAGGGTGCGATCCTTACCATGTGCATCATCGTTGTCATCTTGCAGGAGAACATCCCATTGTTGGATGCAACGGAGATGATGTTCCTGGAGAGATGTGAAGCGGCATGGAGACACAACTAGGTATAGGGTGCTACAATGATGACTCCTTGCCGCCGAACAACTCTCCCACTTAGGCGGCACTCCTGGCCTTTCCTAGTTGACAACATCTATACCTGGTAATCATGTGTTGAGTTACTACTGCACACTATAAATGTCTTTGTTTGCTAACATGAGAAAATCATTGACCCTCCATCCTTGCTGATTGATTCGTGCATGTGTGTCTTGTTGTCCCGAGACAACAAAGGGGGAGCGTAAACACACAACATCATATGTAGTAGATGGTGTTGCACCTCACCTGCAGTGGATGGTGAAGCACGGTGCCACGATTGTGGTCGATGTGCTGCTGGAGAACGGCGCGATCCTAAAGGTAATCGATGTTAACGTCCACAGGGTATGGAATTGTTTTCTCTTCTTTTCCCCTGAAATTGCACTCTCTTTTTGGGTATTGTTGGATTTGGTTTCCCTTTTACTGACAAACATACACTCCCTTTCATTCATTGAAAATGTAGTTGATTCAGTGTCTGATTGTTCATTGGTTGGTCAAGGATTAAGGCTCATAGGCTTGTGCAAAAGGGTGTAGGTTGGTTTTGGGAAGATCTATTTGTCCACATAAAACTATTGAATGCTTGTGTGCAGGAATTCTGATTTAGTCTACCTGCTAATCTGTAGGGCTATTAACATCTAAAATATTAACTACATTGTCTAGAAAAGGATAAAACCTAAGCTCGGCGAGGTGGTTAACATGAATTTATATTTAGAAACTAATCTATTTCCATGACATGGGGCTGACTATTAGAAAACTGATCTATATGTGTGGTAGACTTACTTTCTTGTCTCCGTCGGTGTTTCAATTTTCACAATCAGATATTGAGGCAAAATTTCTTCTACATCTTGCAGATTTTTTTGATGATGATGCACGTGGTCTAAAGATGTCTTCGTAGCCAAATATTTGCAAAGTGATAAGGGAGATATGTGTTGGAATATGTGGAAACATTTTTATGGATTACAATATAAAAACAATTAAATTGTAAACTTTCTTTGCTATTGTTTATATTACAAAGGTTACAATGGGATGTCAGCCAACAATCATTGCATACAGATCTTCCCCCCCAACCCTGCGTCGACCCTGTCATGACGCTCTATGAGCGCTTCCTCTAACAAGAGGAGACACTTGTGTATGCTGCTCAAGGTGATACACAAGATTGAGTGATGGTCTTCTAAGCTCATGGCGATCATGAATGTAGTGCAATTCCTCCTAAGAGAAGGACAGCGGGGTGTAGGAGGATGAAAAAGAGCGGGTGCATGCAAGTGACACCCTCACAAGTCCGCTTAATCAACTTGAACTTGTGGTGCTTTGTGAAATACTGAAAATCAGGTGCTCCAGCGGTTGTTGATTCTTATTATGTAGCTTTCCTTCGCATACATTAGCAACAACATAAACATGTGGCCACATATGATAAGCTAGCATTAAACTTTCAAATACGTGTCAATAAATCTTGAAAAATTGTATTGTAATATTGAACGGGGCAAATTTAATGTGATGTAACTAAAAACAAATTACAAAGTGTGTTTGTGTGTGTGACGGGAGCTACGTTGGAAGGAGGTTCTAAGAAGAGGTGGAGAGCCTGGATTAATATTGAGGTTGTGGCGCATTGGCTCAATGCCAAGGCGGCGACACAAGATGTTGTCGGGGAGAGGAGGTGGGCCACACCATGGCGGGGAGAGGAGGGGCTGGGCAATGCGTGGATGGGAGGGGAGGTGGTGGGGAGAGGAAGGGTATGCTTCGCCACGGTTGAGGGAGTCCTAGATTAGGGGGTCCTCGAAGCCGACCTATTATTATGGGCCGGACTATATGGGCTACTTGCCGAACACTGGAGGATTTGAAGGACCAGTCTCCAGGATGGAAGCTTCAAAAAGCATGGCTAGCGCTCCACGTTTGATATAGTAAATAGGAATGACTATCTCTTCGTCATGTAACCGACCTTGTGTAAACAATAGGCATCCTCGGCATCTATATAAGCCGGAGAGTTTTAGGGGATAGAAGGAGAACAACTGATCTAGGGTTAGCTATTCGATCTTGAGGTAGATCAACTCTATAACCCCCCATATCATCAATACAATCAAGCATGATGTAAGGTATTACCTCCATAGGAGGGCCCGAACCTGGGTAAATATGTGTCCCCTTCGTCTCCTATTACCGTCGATTCTAGTCTCACAGTTCGGGACCCCCTACCCGAGATCCGCTGGTTTTGACACCGACATTGGTTCTTTCATTGAGAGTTCCTTTATGAGCAATATGGAATCAATGTCTCACCTCTGTGAGCAACATTGTGACAGCCCAAGTGATGCCCCTACATTTTCGGGCATGTAACCTATGTGAAACTTGTCATGTGATGAATGTATTTGAGTTTCTCCTTGCCATGTCATTGTGTCATGCATTCATCCATCATGCATCATGGTCACCATCTAATGCATTCTCTAGTTGCCTTGCTTTGGTTGTGTTTGGTGTGAAGTGTTTGCTTATGTTGTGAGATGAGATGTGTATGTGGTCAAGTCATGTGTGCTAGTGGGGTGTTGTTTTTCCTTCCATTCAAACTGTCCCCTTCTCTCTCTCTTTATTCAAATTTGCAGCTTGTTGAATTTTATTTGCTATTTTCCCTCTTTTAAAATGTTGGTCATCTAATAAATATTCTACTAAGATTTATAAAGTAGTCCTATGCCATGGTTGAGGTTTTCTTCCTTTCAAATAATTTTGAAACCATGTCTAGCCAAATACTAGGTAAAATATTTGCTTCATCTAAAAATGCCCTAACCATTTTTATTGAATAGCTTGCATTTTTGTGAGATCCAAAGTATTTTCTTTGTTTTCCCAAATATTTATGTCTGTCCTGTGGGAATTGTTTTATTCCTAGCTTTAAACAAAATAAAAACATGTTCATTTTGTGTGAGCAAAGTCCACCTGGGCCTCCTTGCCCCTGCCGTGGCCCAGCAACAGCAGTAGCACAGCCTAGCCGGCCTCCCAGTGTCATACGTTCGTTCTCCTCTATACGTCAACACATCCATTGTAGCCACGTCGCCAAGTCCGGTGATATGACGGCCGACCGTCGTCCCTAGCCCCTATATAAGGTGTCCCCGACCTAGCGCTAGAATCCCTAGCCCCATTAAGTCCATCTCCCACCTCGCGCTGCCGATCAAGTAAGAGCCCACACCATAGCCGTCACCTGTCTGCCATGCTCCAACCGAGCTCGAGCATGTGCTCGGGGTAGCCCGTCTGCATCGTCCTCTTCCTCCCCGACGGCGTGGATCGATGCCCCGGAGTCCCTGAAGTCTGCTACATCTACGCACATGACGCTGTCAACCCCTCCCTCCTAGCCTAGTGGTTGAGCCCACGAGTCTCCACCCGAGAGATCCTGGGTTCAATCCCATCTTCTTCCTCTGCCATGTTCTCTGAATTTCTATTCAGTTTTGTTAGAGTTTAGACCCAGCTTTGTGTTTTGTTCAATAGGTGAAGGGCCCCTCCTTGAGCACTAGTCGCACCCTAGTCCAGTTGGTCTGGTCGAGCCCATTTGATCAACGGGTTGTAGGTTCGAATCCCTCCTTAGTCCCTTTTATTTCTTTCTGTTTTCTTAGTGTGTGTGTGTGTGTATGCCAGTGGGGCCAGGGCCCCTGGCTCTCTGCCAGGTGGACCCTCCTTTTTTTAATTTTGTTTTAATGAGTTTCTCTGAGTTATTGGGTTATTTCAATTTTTTAGAAAATAATCTAAATCTGGACATGGCCAGATCTGTCAACTGTCTTTTTGAGTAAGTTTTGACTTATAAGAGCATAGGTGCATTTTCGAATTGAGTTTTGGGCAACTTGTTAACATGAACATAGGGGTGTGATGTGTAAAATTGGGGTAGAAAAATCCCAGGAATCCAGTGGTGACATTAATTTTTCCATTGGAGCAACTTGGTGAAAAGGTTATTTTATATTGGGGTGGCCTTTTGTGATTTTTGTAGGATTTATTCCATGCATGCTATGATAATTGTGTCAACATGGAAGTGGCAGTTTTTCATGAGTAGATTGCCATGGTATTTTCTTATGACATTATAAACTTTCTTATAAGTGGGAACCATGCTCCAAAGTGGCTATTAAAATGTTGTTGTTTTCAACATGCTAAATATTTCTAAGTATGAGAATATGTTAATATTTTTATGCCATGATGAGTGGATGCTACCTAGTGATATGTTAAGAATTAGCTCAAGCTCAGTGCTAGTGTTTTGAAGTAGATGTTGTCCTCTACCATCCTGTTAATTTTCATGCCATGAGGTGACCTCTAGGATCATTAGTTTCTGCTGTCAACCTGCTATCAGCTTAACTCAGATTCCAGAAAACTGTTATTTCCACTAAGTCTCTAAAATTTGTTTCATCATGCCAACTTGTAAGCTTCATGCTTATTGATATGTGCTTCCTTTCCAGTTTGTGTAGTTGGATGATTGAATAAGCATGCTATGTAGTTTCTATAAATGCCTTGTTTGTGGTTGGAGACTTCCTGTAGCTCTAGATATTGGCTGTGAAAGTTGTCGTGTTGCTGTTTTGAGGCAAATTGTTTGTTTTAGTGTTTTGTGGCTTGTGGGAGCTATGCTCCATGGGATTGCTTCATATTTGACTCTATTGTGGTTGGTTTTTCATTGCCTAACCAGTGGCTACCTTGGAATACCAAGGAATAGCGCATAACCTTCATTGTCTTGTATTTTGTCTTCGTAACTTGCCGTGAGCATAGCGTGAGATCCGTTACTCCGTTTCACGTGTTCTACATATGCATTTGTATCGTTTTTGCATGATGCATCCATATTTGCCATGATAATGCATGTTAAAATAACCTAAAATAAGGTTCTGTCCAGATTCATAAATAACTAATCTATTGCTTGTGAAACATGACTAGTTAGGATTGCCATGCTAAATTCTTCACATAAACCATGCATTATTCTTGATTGTGCATTGCACCTTGGTTGCTTGTTTATTCTTGCTGTTTATTTTGGGTAGACGCAGACGTTGAACCTGAGTACGAAGATCCAGGAGAGTACCATTACGAGGATCCCGCTACTTGTCCCTTTGAAGAACCAACAGGCAAGATCATCATACCCGGATCCCGATACTATTTTCGCTTGCTAGTTGTCTCGCTCTTATCGTCACTTTTGCGCTACCTGCCACTTGAATGTCAAGCCTCCTACATTTCCATGATAGCCTCTAACCCCTCCACATCCTAACAACCGTTGTTTGGCTAAGTTACCGCTGCTCAGCCCCTCTTATAGCGTTCTAGTTGCATGTGCAGGTTGTTTCCATGTGATAACATGGATGGCTGCCTTATCACAATATTATCTGTTAATTAATTTAATGCACATGTAGATCTTGGTATTGGTGGAAGGCTTGGCCTTTTGCGAGGTGTTTTGTTCCGCTGTTACCGTCATAGTTTCTTGTTACCGGTGTTATGTTTACATACTTTCCTAACATGCTCGGGGTTGTTATGGGGACCCCCTTGTTTATTCGGTTAAGATTAAAACTTGTCTGTCAAGGCCCAACATTGGTACTACATTTGCTTAATAACCTAATAAAAATTCATAGAGACTAGCTACCCCGTGGATAATTAAGCAACAACCCGGGCCAGTGCTCCTCATGAGTGTTGGTCCAAAACAGGCTGCCTGCGGGGCCGCCTCGAGGCAACTGGAGGATTGGTTTTCCCTGTAGCTAGACCCATCTGGTAGTGCCCTGAGACAGATATACGCATGGCTCCTATTGGGATCTGGCCTGCCGGTCAGTCTTGCCGGACTTGTTTTACCTTATCGAGTGTCTTGCGTGAGGGGCTCTGACTTTCTTCAGGCTATCTCGAGGTGTTGGAATTCCTTTGGAGTTGCCTAGGATGATCACGAGATCCGTGGTCGAGGCTATTCCCGCGGAGTGTGGTTAATTTATGATGGACTAGTTGGAGCACCCCTGCAGGGTTGAAACTTTCGGAAAGCCGTGCCCGCGGTTATGTGGCAACTTGGATATTTGTTTAACACCCGGTTATAGTTAACTTGAAGTAAACTCTAATAAATTGCACCAACTTTGTGAGTAACCGTGATCGTCTCTACTCGAGAACACGGTGGGGTTATTATTGACGTAAGTAGGTGTCCAGGATCTCATAGAGGTCGATCATTTATCGTAGACCACATATTTACTTTCATGTTTCGTAAGGTTAGCCACCATAATGATTAGTGTTGTTGCAAACTAAACACATACCCCATCCCAACCTATAAGCTTTCATAGTCTCGGTACCCGGGCGCGAGATTGCTGAGTCCTCGTGGCTCACATATTACTACAACAATCCAGGTGCATGTACAGATGAAATCGTGCAGGATGACATGATGCAGCTCCAGTGGGAGTATGACGAGGAGCGTGGCAGGATGTACGTGACTTATCTAGACGAGTAGAGGACCGTGGTCGTGATCTTCGGGGCTAGCAAGCCAGTGTCATTGCATCTTCTTTTTATCATTTGTTTTCGTCCGTAGCCGGACCCTGTCTTGGATTGATGCTTGAACTCTTTGGTGTTGAATTGTAATTTAGTATGTGGCGAGTGTAAGCCAACTCATATACTCATCTCTTCCTAAATGTATGATGTAATGATACTGTACTTGCTAACGATGAGATGCGCCTCTATCCCTGTCGACGCCCCCATGCCTTAATATGGATAGGCGCGCATCTTGGGCGTGACAAACATGGACACTTTTATCCTCAGATAGATCTTTGCCTTCGGTAGCGTTGTGCTGCACGGTGACTCTGCTGGCCATCTAGACTGCGTTGAGAGCTTCGCCCCTGATCGAGAGGTCAGATTCGGAAACTTAGAGTTCTTCGTCGACCCTTGATGTGACTTGTCGTTAATCGGGCTCGCAGCTCCGCCTGTAGCCCCCGAGGACTCTGAGGCTTTAACCTCAAGCCCCTTCTTCGGACATGCCGATGGGGTCACTCATAGCGGTGAACTGATCTCTTACCCCGGTCCGGCCATTAAGCCAGATGATCGGACATGTCTACTTGCCCAACAGTTCCCATGTCCGGACGACTTGGAGGTTAACTCCACAAGTTCCGAACAGCTGGATCCGATCGGCCCCTCAGCGGTCGACGAAGCCCTAGATCGGATCTCGTCCATGAAGATCAACGATGATACAACCCCTATGTATGCTCGGTTTGGTTATGGTGCGGGCCAGGACGAATTTTTCGACCCACCCACCACCCACTTGATAGCCACTGTTGAGGATTTAACCAACATGCTGGACTATGCCTCTGAGGAGGCAGAATAGATGGATGAAGAGGACCGTGCTCCCACCCCCGTTAACACCACGAGTTGGGCCGCCACTTCCAGACGTCTACGTGGTAGATACTCCTGCCACTAATGGCGACAACACGCCTCACAACAATGGCGTCAAATCGGGCGATGCGCCATCAAGGCGCCGGAAACCGCATCAGCGATACAAAGGAAAAAAGGGAAGACAAGCTATTATCAACAACGGGGATGGTAATACCCCCCTGATCATGGAAATCCCGATATCCCCGAGCACCCGTTATAGGGTCCGGAAGGGCCTTAATACCAAAACAACCCCAATAACGTCAGTTGCGAAGATGATAATTACCTTCCCCCCATCGAGAAGGAAGATATAGTGGACGTCGATGCCTTATAAATCCCCGATAACCTCGAAGATCAGGAACAAATCAGGAAACAACTCATAGAAATGGCTTGCAGCCTAAAGGCTAAAGAACAGCAACTCAAAGCCGAACATGACGACCTCAATGATCGATTGATGAAAATCCTCTCAGCCGAGGAAGTATATGGCACCGGTCTGTCGGACCAGACCAAAAGCTACCCTCGGAGAAGGCTGCTGTCGCAATTCAATGATGAACTCACTGATACTCCATCTCCAAATCGTAATCCATACGACAAGCCGGACCGCCCCCTCGTGGTCGGGACAGGACGGCTAACGACACTAGTTATATACTGACAGTGCCCCGAAGACAAGATAAGGAGCCATTAGAGCCTAATGACAGGTTCGACCTATGAGACGACCTGGATCTAGAGAAGGCCGTACAAGATCCATCTATGGATCCAGAGATTACTCGCCCGATAGACGGGGAAGATAGAGACCATGGTTCGACCAAAACAACAGAGTCCGGAATGCAGCCGGCCCCATACGGACGCCGAATATAGGCGCGACATAGCACGGGTCAGAGGCGCCGCTCACACACTATGCTTCACAAATGAGATAATGTGGTATCAGTTCCCCGAGGGGTTTAAACCCGTGAATATAGAATAGTATGATGGGACCAGTGACCCAACCGTATGGATTGAGGACTTCCTCCTCCATATCCACATGGTGCGAGGAGACGATCTCCATGCCATCAAATATCTCCCTCTTAAGCTTAAGGGGCCAACTCGGCACTCGTTAAACAGCCTCCCTAAAAACTCCAATGGATGCTGGGAAGACATGGAAGATGCGTTCCGCTCTAACTTCCAAGGAACCTATGTCCGCCCGCCAGACTCTTCTGATCTCAACAACATCGTCCAGAAGCCCGGCGAGTCTGCTCGACATTTCTGGAATCGGTTCTTGACTAAGAAGAACCAAATCGTTGACTATCCGGATGCTGAGGCCATAGCCACCTTCCAGCACAATATTCGGGATGAAATGGCTGGCCCGCCAGCGAGGCCAAGACGAACCTCAGACCATGTCTGCCCTTACCTCCCTCATGACCCGCTTTTGCGCTAGCGAAGACAATTGGCTGGCAAGATGCAACCACAATTCCGAAGATCCCATAGCACCTGAAGCCCGGGATGGCAACTTAAAACCAAAGCGCAATAAGAACAAGCGCCGGCACAATAATAGCGATGCCGATGACTCGGCTGTAAACACCGGATTCCGCAACTCCCGACCTAGGCAGTGGAAGAAGCCTCCTAAAGGCAATCGCGACAGACCCACTCAGCTGGAGAAGATCATGGAAAGGCCTTGCCAAATCCATGGGACTTCATAGATACCCTCCAATCACACACACCGCAACTGCTGGGTGTTTAAACAGGCCGACAATATACCACCTGAGGACCAAAGCAAAAACACTCGCAGCAAGGATGAGGATGAGCCTCGTGGTCCAATTGGTGGCGGGCAGAAGAAATTCCCTCCCGAAGTAAAAATGGTGAACCTGATATATGCCACCCATATACCTAAGTAGGAAAGGAAGTGCGCCCTTTAGGAGGTCTATGTTGTGGAACCCGTAGCCCCGAAGTACAACCCATGGTCGGCATACCCGATCACCTTTGATCGGTGCGATCACCCGACTAGTATCCGTCATGGGGGTTCGGCGGCCCTCATCCTAGACCCCATTATAGATGGGTATCAACTCACACAGGTCCTAATGGACGGAGGAAGTAGCCTCAATCTGATTTACTAAGATACGGTGAAAAATATGGGCATAGATCCGTCAAGGATCAAACCTAGCAGCACTACCTTCAAAGGAGTGATCCTAGGCGTTGAGGCCCGATGTACGATTCCGTAACTCTGGAAGTTGTGTTTGGCTCGCCCGATAAGTTTCGCAGTGAAGACTTGATCTTCGACATTGTGCCCTTCCGCAGCGGCTATCACGCGTTGCGTTGTCGGACAGCGTTCGCTCGTTTCAACGCGGTCCCACATTACACATACCTCAAGCTCAAGATGTCGGGCCCCAAGGGGTTCATTACTGTTAACGGCAATACAGAGCGCTCCCTTAGAACTGAGGAACATGCATTAACCCTAGCGGCCGAATTCAGCTACAAAGAAGATCGACAAGTTCCGACATCCGCCATAAAGGCTCACAGGGTTGGGAAGCGAGTTTGACTTCGGACCGAAAACTCAGATCCGTCCTCCTCCCCCCTATAGGGACTTGCCCCCCACCGCACAACCTTAATACTAGAAAAGTATGTGCCGAGGAGGCACAACTTCACACTTAAGACCCCATGGGTAGCGGTGGGGAACTAAAGATGGGTTTTCGACTGGCCCGAACCTCTACCATCAGCACGTCTTTGGAAAAAATGCAGGCGCTCCTCAGAGAGCCTACCTACGGCATCAAGCTCACCTACAATTCAGAGGCCTCTCAACACTTTGTTTGCAAAATCCGTCTGTCGAACACTAACACCCATCAAGGTGCATCTAAGAGCAGGAGTCCACTAGCAACGGGGCATATCGAGGACGTCAGGTTATCAATCAAAGACCCTGGTACAACAACTCATGTATATTTTTATTTCTTTCACATACCTGTAAACAGTTGCTTCGGCAATCCGAGCTATAAGAGTTGTTGAGAAAATGCAAATTGCATGGCACAAGTTTTCCCCATCTATCCTTTTTTTGGCGCATATTTTTTATCCTCTCTACCTCTTCTCGTGGGCCTGTTCAGTATGATGCGAGGTAACCAACTAATAGACTGGGGGCTCGAGTTAAAACATAAATCGCCTTATCTATCATGTGTTTGGCGTCTTGGCGTTCACGTTATATGCATCGGTTCTGAACTATGTCTTTGGTCAATAAGTTGGGTTGCCCAGCTCCTGTGCTTGCCCCTTTATGTTCCACTCGTTCGGCTAAAAGGGAAAAGTGAGCACCCCTGCGATTGTGCTTTTGGATAGTCTGGTCAAGCACCTCAGGGGAGAAAGCCAAAAATGGACTTTCGTAGTATGCGTGATCCGGTCTGTGAACCCCGAGCTGGAAGTATTATACTTCAATCCTCGTAAGCGGGTATTCCGTGTTATACGAGCAAGTTGCCCTTTGCGCAAACATTGTGATACCGGCTTTGGCCACGGTTCGTCCGAACATCACAACACTTCAGTAGCTAATCGTACGCTTCCTGTAGTCCTTTTATCGCCCCTACGGCTAAGTGAAAGAAATAAAGAACTATAGTCTGATTGCCTAGTCTACTGCACTGTACCACCTTCGGGTTCCGATAATTCGGCTAAGGGACATTGTGCATTGGCATTGACACCCCATGTAGTATCTACATGGGGGCTGAAGCCAACAACTCACATCTTTCATTATTAAACAGATACATGGGAGTTATAAAGGAATGCAAAACCATATAAGAACAAATACTAATATCATTAAAAGTTTGGGCAAGTCTTCGGACGCGTTACAACTCATTCAAACATTTTATCACCTGAACACTCTCCATCACTCCATCGAAGTATAGCTCGGGGCATCGATGCTCCTTCCCTGGTGGTGGCGGGTCGGTGGCTACCTTCATCGGATTTAGCCCGGCCAATGCACCTTGTCCTTGTCATGGGCCATCCAGACTCCTTCAATGCAGGAGGATCGCTTGACAGTGTCGAAGCATCAATCAACCTCTGCACCAGGCTGAAGTAGCTGCCTGGCAGCGGCTCGCTGGGCCATAAGCGGATGCAGAGGTCCTTCATGGCCGAATCCGCCATCTAGTGCAGCTCCATCAGCTGTTTCAGTTGCTCCACCAGAAGAGGAGGACGCTCGGGGGCTCCAAACTGTGCCCAGAACAGCCGAGCTTCATCTCCTTCTCCTCGCGAGGCGAACAGCTGATTGGCGTCCGCCACGCTCTTTTGGAGATCGGAAGATGCGCCTGAGGATCGCCACACTCGAGTAAGCAGTGCAAATTTGCTATCCCTGAATACGCACTTTAGTGAGTACAACTTACCATTTGCTATATCCTTGGCCTGGTGCACTTGCTCCTCGTAGAACCATCTGTCCATCCGCTCCTTCTGGAGTTAGGTTTTTAAAGTGGACAGTTCGGCCGAGCTCGCCTTATTCTTCTGCTCCAAGGCCTCGCATCTCTCACTGGCATCCTTGAGCTCCTGCTGGACCTCTACCGCGCGAGCTTCATGCTTGCCACTGGTGGCCCACATGGCGGATAGGGCGACAATCGTTTCTGTAGCAGCTGCCCTCTTGGCGGCCATTTCGTCCTTCGCGCACCGGAGCTCGGCCTTGAGCCTCCCCATCTCCTTGTCCGAGGCTGCACATGCATTATATAATATGAAAAAAGCTGTATTGACAATATTGGGACGAAAGAGTTCAGACAAAGGCATTCGGATTCTGTTTTGACATACCTTGAGCCTCGTCGAACCTACGGTTAAGGGCCTCAACTTCGTCTTCAGAATGCTTAAGCTTCCGATTTAGCTCTTCCAGCTCGGCACCATTTATGGCCGCCGCCGATGACGAAGCCTGCATTACACACACAGTTGATACATTACATGGGCTCTCAATTCCCGAATTATAGACAGTCTGATCATAAGTTGAGTTATTCTAACATGTCGGACACTTAAAGTGCATCTAGTTCGATATTAGATACAAATGTGACCCCTAGGTGACCTTTTTCACCTCACCTAGGGCTCGGGGGCTGCCATATATATAATACGAATAAATAAAAACTTTGCAAATAAGCACATCGGGTGACTTAATTGAAAACCCGTAAGGAGTCCTTTGAAGGCCTCCTTCAATCCGTTGTCAATGGACTACATGCTCTGTAGTACCGCACCCATAAGAGTGCGGTGATCCTCGGGGATGGAGGCGCGCGATAGAGCCTCCTCCATGACCGACCACCTATTGGTCGGTGGTGCCGGTGATGATCGGATTCCCCGATCACCTACTAGGGATTGGATCGGTGCCTCTGGAGGCATAGGGCACTCCGGAGATGTTCTTGAAGGGGACTGAGCACCCACTCGTCTGGCCTCCTTGGTATCCGGGCGGGGTGTTAGCCCCCGGTCTTTGGTGGCCGAGGCGTTAGCCCCAACCATAGTACGGTCTCCCTCGCCATCGGTGTTAGCCTCCATAGGAGTGTTCTGGGACGACACCTCGCGTCCCTCATGGCGCCGGGAGTGGTGGGACGCGAGGCATCCCCGCTCTCCGCGAGTTCGGCAGACGGGGTCATCCCGTCCGATAGAACGTTGGTGGGGATAACGCGCGGGGGGGCTGCAAGGCCAATAACCTGCATGTTAGCAAACTCTAAATCTATTCGTAATGAATGGGAGGGTCTTCAGATCCTAACCTGTTTGGAGGGAGCTTGACCCATAGGCTCCTTCCCGAAACCTCCTTGAGGTCTTCGGACGCGGTGTCCAAGTCCGAACTATCTTCAGACAGAATCACCCGTGTCCGACGCGCCCTCTTCTGGGCAGGAGGAGGGACCTGCTCCGGAGCGTCCAAATACGCCGCTCCCTTCCTGGCATGGGGAAATTGCCTCCCCCCTTGGCCTCCTCCTGCTCCTCTTCTTCCTCTTCCTCCTCCTCAACCTCCTCCTGATTCGAGGAGGTAGGGGTATCCTCGGATGCGGCGTCAGCCTGGTCCTTGATACGGATGCCATCCTGGCCTGGTTTCTTCTTCTTCTCTTTCTTCATGGGAGCCTTGTAAGGCTTTACCACGAGCATTTTGGCTAACAACCCGGTGCTCTTGTCTTCGGGCTGAGGCGCCGGACTATTAATATTGACGGCTTTCTTCAGCCATCTCTGCAAAGACAGATCAGATAAGGGGTTATGAGAATCTTCCTATGTAATAAAGCCGACCAAGCTAGGGTGTATCATACCTCGGAATCGGGCTTGGCAGCGTGCATACCCTTGTCCTCCTCCTCGGATGGCCAGATCTTCTGTGATTTGAAGAGCGCCTTGATGGTGTCCTGGACTAGGGGGTACTCACCACGTCGTCTCCCGACCAGTGGGTCGGGCCGAGGACCCCCGAGGCGACTCACTAATGGGCCACTTCCGTCAGCCCATGCCGAATACAAGGAGGATTCCACAAGACTTGGCGCCCAAGACAGGGACTCCTCTAAACCCTAAGTCTACGATGCATATATAAACACAGGCCAGGCTAGTCGATAGATCATTACATTACATCTCATATTCATTACTACAATCTCGTGGTAGATACATGTACTATGTTGTATCCCCATATGAATACAATCAAAAGCAGGACATAGGGTATTATCTCCTCGAGAGAGCCTGTGTCCATGTTACCTTCGCCCCAAGACGCCTAGGTTAGGATCCCTACTACGAGATATGCCGGATTTGATGCTGACATTGGTGCTTTCATTGAGAGCCAGCTGGGTAATCGCCACGGTGCGATGGGAATTCAGATCGGCTCCATCGCGATCTACGCGTCGGAGCTGAGCTACATCGTCAATGTCGGCATCTTCGTCGCCGGCTTGACTAGTCACCTTGGCTATGCCGAAGACTATGCTCCACGCCGGATCATATAGATCGGACGGGGGTGTTAATCAACATCAACTCCAATCTCAACCAAGATCATAGAAGAATCCTCCATGGTGCTTGGGGCTCAACGTCAACATTGCCCTCGCGTGATCATGCAGTTTTTCTTGACAGCGGATTCGTTTCCGTCATCCCCACCTCCTCGAGTGTCGTTTTGACGATTGCTTTGGTGGATTGTGTGGAATTGAGTCTAGATCAACCCTGAAAAATTTCTTCATGTTCCGGTGGAGGAATCTCCCGCGATCTGCAATATACCAGAGCCCCGTCAAATCTGGACGGGAATCTGGATGAGTTTAGGGCGAGGTGTCCAGTATCTAGCTTGGACTTCCGTTGGAAAATCCCACTGTTCATCGGCTGTGGAATTCCTATATCGAGTACCCCTCCAAATTTCAGCTCGAGCCGACCGTTCAAACTCCAGGAAACGCGTGATGAGTACAACGAATTTTGGATCTATTTTCTACACGAAAACGAATCCGAGCCGAGTTCATCTTTTTCATGAGCGGGTTGTCGGACGTCCTTTTTGAAGCAAATTTTCTCATCATCTCGGTCATCCGACCAAGAGTTCGGCATCGCAAGGACCGAATAATTATCAAGCGAACCTCGTCATCCACGGGTTGTACGGGTCGGGCGCTCTGTTGCTTCATCAATTAAGCATTGACCTGGTCACAAATTCTGACCTGCGTCGGCATCGCCGCGTCGTTACTTTTTCAAGCTGATGTCCAGCATGATGACCTGCTTTGATACCTCGGCCGGCGTGAGACTTTGGCGTCACCATTCGACCAGCTTCGACACTTCGGCTGGTCAGAGACTTCGGCGTCACCAGCCGACTTGCTCTGTCACCTCGACTAGACCGGGGATTTGGCATCCCTTCATCAACATGCTCCGGGGACTTCAGCATCATCAGCCGACCTGCTTTAACACCTCGGCTGGCATGAGACTTCAGCGTCACTAGCTGACCTGCACGAGACTTCGGCATTCGCCGATCATAGCTACGCGATGCTAACTGGACCGAGGACTTCATCTCGCCATATCGACCGTGCGGCGTCGCCACTTTGTCAAGCCGAACTCTTTGTTCAGGCACCTTGGGGCCCAGGCCATATTCCATTACTTATTTGCTTCACTTAAGTTAACTAAGTAGAAGATTTTTTTTTATATTATTAACTTTATTTGTTATTATCTCTTGCTCGCACTATTTTATGTGTGCAGGTAATCGACTTCGGCTGTGTCGCGCGGTCAGCTTGGCGTCACCTTGCCGACCTACTCCGCCACCTCGGCTGGACCGGGGGCTTCGCCTCAGCACATAGGACGAGCCATGTCACTGCTTCGGAATGCCGAGCTCCTCGCTCGGTCATCTTGGGCTTGGGGGCTGGGACCTCGGTCATGCCAAAGACTATGCACCATATCGGATCTGTCAAAAGTTCGATGGGCGTCCTCGTCCCGCCACAAGCCCGGATCGCGTCATCGTCACCGAGCACATTAACCAGCTAAGTTGCTTTCATGTTAAAATATTTTCAGCTTTCTAATTTTGTTTGGTTCGACCAAGCGTTATACTTTTTTGACAAAAATTTGTTTGTGAAAAACTTTCTTTGTCAAAACTTGTTTGTTACAAACAAATTCAAATACCCCGATTACTTGGGGGCTTCCATTATGAAACATTTTCTCTTTGCATGTGATTATTATTGTACAGCTTCTTTCCTTACTCGTGTATTATGCAAAAATATGCATCATGTTGACTTAAGTGTTCCGCAAAGCTGGGTTGCCCGACTCGTGTGCTTACCCCTAAGTTCCCGATTGTTCGTCTAGGGAGTAAAGGGAGCACCTCTGCGATTGTTACGACCGGGTCATCCAAACTCGTACCTCAGATGGGTGAAGCTGAAAGATAGCACTCTTATTGTTTTCAACTATGGTCGGCACATGATAAAACTCACGCGTACACAAATCTATTGCACAAGTCTCATAGTAATAATGAGCGACCAAAGAAAGGTACCGTTGGGGGCACTATTTTCTTTGAAGATGCTTCTTACATTACATAAGTAATATAGCATAAGTTCCCTGGGCGCGCTTTGTCTGTTCTAGCCTCATGGCCTGATTGCCTGATTATCCGAAACACCGCTGATATTGTCGGTAGGCGGAGTAGATAACACTTTTCTGCCCTTGGCCGAAGAGGGAGAAGCCAACGGTCGGTTAAGACACGTTCAAAGTTTGGGCAAACACAGATATTATATAAGTACTTAGGTACATACAATCATTATACATAAAATTCTTTTTCCCAAGTAACTTGGAGGCTCTAAAATTCATATGAATATAATAGATGTTTTCTTCTTAGTCGTTGCAGAGTATTTTTTTCTACCACTCCTTTCACGACTCAAGTGCATGATCAATAGCCGGGTAGCCTAGTTTCTCTCTAAAGCCGCTCGTGTTTAGTTTGCTAAACTAGCCTGAGAAACACTCCGCATTCGGGATAGGGAGGTTGAAACTGAAGGTTGGCCCACTTGAAGTCTAGAGATCGGATGTGTCATGTCAAAGCACGACGAGAGTACAATTTTAAGACCAATTTCATATTGGCACCAAAAAACTTGATTCAATCTAGACGTAACGTTTTTAAGCACGTTTTTTGGTCTTTTGAGCTTATAACATCTTTCACCCATTTTATGTTTTCCTTTCAGGAAGCAGGACATTCTCTTGGTTGAGGTGTTCGGCGTGAAACTCTTTTCTAAACTACAGTTCGGCATCTTTCCTACTGAACTTCACCTTTGTATTGTCAAAACATACATGACAGTTGAACTAGTTCCCGAGGAGGTACAATCCTAGGGTCGATCATGCTGCCCAACCCAAGTCTCGGGGGCTACTGCATTGATAATTCAATGCAGAAACTTTAAGTGCAATACAGTTTCCGAGGAGATTATGGTCCTCAGGTTGTTCAGCCGCACCCAACCTCAGTCTCGAGGTCTGTGCACACCGCTTTTCTGTTCCAAAGTATGTTGCCGAGCTAGTAGTTGATCCTCAGGCCGATTTTGCAAATTGACCCGAGTCTCAGGGGTTACTGGGATCAACGGTTTTTTGTCATCCTGCAGGTGCATCTCGGGTTTTAGACCGACACACACACCTTGAGGGCTACTGGCTATATATCTCGGCAGATAATAAACCTCCACAAAAAATCAGCCCATGGTCAGGGTGGTGCGCCACCTCGGAAGCAGTCCGGCATAAAGCTTGGGCCCAAGTGGCTGGCTCCATAGAGAGCATTTCTGACATCAAACTTGGATGAATTCCTTTAATTTTGAAGTTCCAAGGTAGTTTATGATACCTCGAACGTTGATCATCATTGGAGCTCGGATGTAGTCCGGCGTTGGAACTCGGAAGCAGTCCGGCATAAAGCTCAAGATCAGAGATGCCTCAAAAGCAGTTTGGCATTAAAGCTCGGATGTGATTGGCTGGCTCCATAAAAGACTATTCCGGCATTTAAGCTTAGATGAAGTCCTTCAAATTTTCAGAGACCAAGGTAAGTTATGACACCTCGGATGCTGACCAGCGTTGGACCTCGGACGCAGTCCATCATTGGCACTCAGATGCCGATCAACACTAGACTTTGGCTACAAAAAGACACCTTGGACGTAGTTCGGCATCAAGCTCGGACACGAGTGGTTGTCTCCCTAGAGGGCTTTTCCGACATTATGTTCGGTTGAAATCCTTCAAACTTTCCATGACCGAGGTAGTCTATGACACCTCGGATGCCGACCAGTGTTGGTGCTCAGCTAAAAGTACACCTCGGATGCAGTTCGGCGTTGGGGCTCGAATGCAAGAGGATATCTCCCCACAGGAAAAAATTACCCGAGGTGTGGCGTAAAAATTACAAGGCATTGATCAAAGATGATAATTTAAAGGGGCTCCTTGGATGACCGATGTATGAACTCTTCGGATACACATCGGTGATTCTCGAGATCGTAGATAGGAAGATTTGTTGAACCAGTTTTCAAGACCGACGACCAAAGACGAAGAACAGTTCAGAAAAACCGAGGAGCGTCCCCAAATTGAAGACCGGTTCAGGGGGCTACTAATGGTGTCCTAGACTAGGGGGTACTCACCACATCGTCTCCCGACTAGTGGGTCGGGTCGAGGACCCCCGAGGTGACTCACTAATGGGCCACTTCGGGCATCCCATGCCGAATAAAAGGAGGATTCCACAAGACTTGGCACCCAAGACAAGGACTCCTCTAAACCCTACACCTACAGTGCATATATAAACCGAGGTCAGGCTTGTCGATAGATCATTACATTACATCTCATATTCATTACTACAATCTCGTGGCAGATACCAGTACTATGTACTATCCCCATATGAATACAATCAAAAGCACGAAGTAGGGTATTATCTCCTCCAAAGAGCCCGAACCTGGGTAAAATCATGTGTCCATGTTACCATCGCCCCAAGATGCCTATCTTAGAGCATCTCCCGTCGTCGCCTTAAAGGACCCCCCCAGGCCGGTATTTTATCGCCGGCGGGCGAAAAAAACCCCAGCCGCGGCCCCAAGATGTCGTTTTTCGCCGGTTGAGGCCTTTTTTGGGCCGGCGAACCCAGGCCGAACCCAGGGCGCTAGGGGTCTCTTGGCGGCTCCGACGATAACAAATCGGCGTGTGGGACATCACTGTTAGGCGAATCTTGTCCCTTTTTCATAGCGCTGAGCCACTTCCCCGCTGTCGACCCCATTGACCCTCGCCTGTTCATGGCCCCTGTGCCGCCGCTAGAAGACCCCACTTTGCCCTCCCTTGCCGGATTTCTCTTCCCCGACCCTCGCCCATCCCCTCGCACAAGCCAAGCCAGCCGGGGCGCCAGCGTCTGCTCGCCTTCTCGTCCGTCATGCCGACAAGGTGTTCGATGTTTTGCCTGCTCGGCCATGGACTCAGACGACGAGGAGGCGTTCGTGGCCCTGTTGGAGGAAGAAGCCGAGGCCAACGCCGCCGACGAGGAGCATCTCATGATACTATCCTTGTTGGCCAGCCTGTGCGTCAACAATGACAAGCCCCGGCGAGGTGGCTTGAGGCCAGGGCGGCGCAAGAGCAAGTAGAGGCATCGGATGGAGGGGTATTGCATGCTCTATGCCGACTACTTTGCCGACTCTCCATTGCACGGTGAGAAAGTATTTCGGTGTCGCTACCGGATGAGCCGGAAGCTCTTCCTTAGGATTGCTAATTCCGTCCGGGAGTTCGACAACTATTTCGTTTGCAAGAAGGATTGCACCGGCACAGTTGGATTCTCCTCACTTCAGAAATGCACCCAAGCTATGAGGATGCTTGCATACGGAGCTCCGGCGGACATACAAGAAGACTATGGTTGAATGGCCGAGTCCACCACCATTGAGTGTATGTACAAGTTCTGCAGAGCAGTGGTGGCAGTGTTTGGACCACAATATTTGCGATCACCCAATGCCAAAGACACTACTCGAATCCTGGCACAGAATGCAGCAAGAGGATTTCCAGGGATGCTTGGAAGCATCGACTGCATGCATTGGTCATGGAAAAACTACCCATTTGCTTGGCAGGGGATGTACAAAGGCGCCAAAGGTGGTTGCAGTGTGGTACTTGAGGCAGTAGCCACACATGACCTATGGATTTGGTACTCCTTCTTTGCTATGCCAGGAACTCACAATGATATCAACGTCTTGCAGTGCTCGAATGTCTTCGCCAAGCTTATTGAAGGTCATGCTCCTCTGGTGAACTTTGAGGTCAATGGACACCAATACAACAAGGGATTCTATCTAGTAGATGGTATCTATCTGAGATGGTCCATATTTGTGAAGACTATCTCAAAACCTATGGCGCCAAAGAAGGCACACTTTGCTAAGTGTCAGGAGGCTTGCAGGAAAGATGTCGAGCGAGAATTTGGTGTGCTCCAATCGCGATTTGCTGTTGTCAGGTACCCCTCTATGACCTGGTCCAAAAGGCAGATGTGGGAGATCATGAATTGTTCTATCTGCTTGCACAACACGATCATTGAAAGCGAGCAGGAAGAGCCAGTGTTTGATCCTGAACCATATCACAGGATGGGACCTCTTGCAGTTATTGATCACCAGGTACCAGCAACATGGACTGCCTACCTCAATATGCGCCAGGAGATCCGAGACCCATAAGTGCATCAAGAACTACAAGACGATCTAGTGGAGCACCTATGGAGGCTTAAGGGAAATACCTAGCTCGATTTGTTTTAATTTATGTTGGGACTTGCTTCATTGAACTATTTAATTTTGTATTAATTTCTATGATGAACTTTGGTACGAAACATTCAGTTTTTTGTTGAATTTTATGCCGAAAGAGCGCTGATTTTGTTGATTTTATGCCCAAAAAGCGCCGATTTTGTTGATTTAAAAGCCGAAATAGCGCCAAAACAGGGCCGAATTTGGGTCGATTCTACGCCGATAATGGGCCGAAAGCGGCGGTTGTGGGGCGACCCCAGGGGTTCGACTGGGAAGTCGAGCCCTCCCAGACCAATTTTAGTGCCGGCTCGGCCCCAAGCGACGCTATTTCGGGTCCCTGCGGGACCAACGGCTGGAGATGCTCTTAGGAGCCTACTACCAGATATGCCGGATTTGACGCCGACAAGCCTTCCACAACTTCTCCCGCGTAGTGTGGAAGAGATTTCGGACAGTGGGCTCGATGTCAAGTTCACGAGCCCACAGGGGGGTGTCCCGGTGTTGGCAGGGGAGGATGTGTATTTGGAGCATCACCTGGACCACATTAGTCAACTTGGTGCCCTCTTTGACCATGGAGCGGAAGCGCTTTTGCAGGCCGCTCACCTCCTTGCCCGGTCCCCAAACAAGGCCCTTTTCGAGCCATGAAGCCATTCTAGTGGGGGACCGGTTCTGAATGCGGCAGCGGGGTACTGATCCTCTTCTTGTGGTTTGGTGATGTAGAACCACTCCTTGTGCCACCCCTTCATGGTGTCGATAAGGGTGCCCGACGACCACCTGACGCGGGTGAGCTTACATATGACGGTCCTGCCGCAATCTGCGTGCTTGCCACCGATGCACTTGGGCTTGATGTTGAACACCTGAAGCCAGAGCCCGAAGTGTGGCTCGATGCATAGGAAGGCCTCACGGATGAGGATGAACGCCGATATGTGCATGATGGAGTTCGATGGGAGGTCGTGGAAGTCGAGGTCGTAGAAGAACATCAGCCCTTGACGAAGGGGTGGAGGCGAAAGCTCAACCCCCTCATGAAGTGGGGGATTAACACCACCCTTTCACCTAGCTTGGGGGTGGGGATTACTTGGCCCTCCTCCGCTGTGCGGTGAGGGATGTTGGCGGAGAGGTAGCCGGCCTTCTTGAGGTCGAGAATGTCCCGGTCGATGACTGTGGAAACTTCTCATTGTCCGTTGGAGCCCGCCATTGATGAGCTCAGAGGTGGGGGCAAAAAGACCTAGATCTGTGCTTCGGAGGCGCAAAGGAATGAGAGGCGGAGAAGTCAAATGGAGAGCATGAATAACCTTCGGGGTTTTCGTCCTCTTTTTATGAGGCCTGTCCATTTGGACTCCCCATGCTACGCCATGAATCCCTCCACTTCCCGAGACGTGCGAGCCGTTGCGCGCACGTGATTAAGTATATCCCGTATAAAACGGGACACGATCGGTATATTGATAGATCATGATGATTAAAATGGCCTCGAACCGCGAATCGAGTCTATATAACTGGCCTAGCAGACATAGTGGGTCGTGACCTTTCGTTAGAGAGGTCGTCAGAGGAACATTTTTTACCCCTTGACGTTTGGCCTTCAAGGCCAATCAATTTGCAGTGTTTGGACGTGCCACTATGCGGAAAACTAGTTATCATCGGAGGCAGAACTATGGTTCAGCAGGAAGGAAATCACCTCATAAGCCGAAGACTCTGTTCGCGAAGCAATTAGAGCTAAAGACCCTTGGCATTGGAGGCAAGTTCGGGGCCTACTGAGGGAGTCCTTGATTAGGGGGGTCCTCGGGAAGCTGGCCTATTATTATGGGCCAGACTATATGGGCTACTTGCCGAACACTGGAGGATTTGAAGGCCTAGTCTCCGGGATGGAAGCTTCGGAAAGTTGGCTTGCGCTCCACGTTTGATATAGTAAATAGGCATGTTTATCTCTTCGGTATGTAACCGACGTTGTGTAAACCCTAGGCATCCTCGGCGTCTATATAAGCCAGAGGGTTTTAGGGGATAGAAGGAGAACAACTCATCTAGGGTTAGCTATTCAATCTCGAGGTAGATCAACTCTATAACCCCCCATTTCATCAATACAATCAAGCAGGACGTATGGTATTACCTCCATAGGAGGTCCCGAACCTGGGTAAATCTGTGTCCCCTTCGTTTCCTGTTACCGTCGATTCTAGTCTCATAGAGCGGGACCCCCTACCCGAGATCCGCCGGTTTTGACCACCGACAACGGTGTGAATGGGAACTGCCGAGGAAGATGGTGGTGGTGACACGTGGAGGGGGATGAGATGTGGAGACATCATGTGGCAGGAGTCAGCTATGCGGTGAAAGAGTGAGAGTAGTGCCTGCTTTTTCCTTGAAGAAGAGGAAAATGGAGTGGTTATTATGCGGTGACATAAATGTCATATAGCCTACCAAGTCACTTCTAGAGAAAATACTATCCAAGTGATCTATAGGTAGCCTACAATTTATATCTCATTGAAATAGGGATGCGACTCACGTTGTACCATGCAAACGAAGCTGAAGACAATATTCCTCACATTGTATGGAAAGTATATTAAACCCGTCAAGTATATCTAAGCTTGTAGCAAACAATTAGTTGGATCATTGTTTTCTATATACGCAACTTTCTACTTCCTTCGTCTAGAATTACTCGGCACACAAATGAATAAAAAATGTGTGTATGTGAAACTAAAATACATCTAGATACATCCATTCTTATACATTTATATAATAAGTATTTCTGGACGGGGGGAGTATTAGATTTATATCTAACTATATCACAAGTGAAGTGGAATTCAATTTTTTTATTCTTAAGGGCTATCATTTTTATACATGTAGAATTGAACATTCATTATATTCATACATGTAACCATCAAAAAATATATGCATGGCCCGTGGCAACGCACGGGCTTTCTACTAGTTTCAATAGGATTCTAGTAACGAGCTGACTTTTCCATCGAGAGGCCGAGGCCATCAAAGTGAACACTTCATTAGAGAGTGTTCCCTCGAAAGACCAGTTCTAATGAATGCTCTAGAATTGTCATGTTATAATATATAGATTTTTCATGCTATTACAATTTTTTTGTCATGTTGCAAAGAAAAAAATTGACATGCTAGCAGAAAAAAATTGTCAGGAATTTGCTATGCTGCAGCTGAGTAAATTGTCATGTGTTTCAGTTATTTGACACCATGCAACATAGAGAATTGTCAGGCTAAATAAAAAGAAAAAATGCCCAAGTAATCGCCATGCTACATCATATTGGTGTCCTTTCTATGGATGAAGTCCTTCCCTTTGGATGGTATATAAGAGCCAACGTTTGTGCCATTTAGGATGCATGGGAGCGGATAATGAGTTTCACATATTTGAGATTTTCACATCGAGATTTGATGTACCAGAGAGCGTTTGCTACCGAAAACCACTCCTATGAAACGCCAGCCCAATCGTACTTCCCATTTAAATAACAATTATACCGTCAATGAAGAACATAGGGGTATCTGGCCACACATTCCCCACCCCTAAGTGAGCTAGTTTCACATATAATGGGGTCTCACTTAGTTCTACATGACATCCACATGGACGATAAACACATATTGAATAAAGTCCTGATGAATCATGATCTACAAGTTAAATTAAGATGACTAAATAAATAATCAAACTTAAAGTTGAAGACAAACATGCAAAAAAAACTAAACATACAAACAACTTGAGTTTGAATGTGTTAGACTAGGTTTAACCCAAATCATACTATACTCTGCGCGAGCTCAGACGGGGTGGAGTTGAAAATCGAGCTATAGAAGAGCTTGTACTTAGTTTGTAACCATCTTGAGTCGAGTTTGAGATAGTTTGGACCCAAATAATACAACGCAGCTAGATAGACCACAATAACAAGATATCTACCATAGGGATATGCGCTTAATTAACCTTCCATATTTGTTTGTAGACGAAAGAGGGAAAATCATGTACACAAAATATATGATAATAAATCATCCTACTTTCATTAATATGTAACATGATCATTATACATAGTTATATTGTGTCTAGCTGCCAAGCAAAAAAATCGAGCGAGCTAATTTACCTTAAGATTGACTCTTTCTTTATCACGTACATGAGAACTTCATACTCGTCTCATTTCTCTTTGAGTAGATTTGGATGTGAGCCGAGTTGATCTCGAATGATGCACTAGTTGTGCACCCTTTTCCCAGCTCTAAAGAAACACAATCAAGAATATTCTCTACTAATCAAGGCTTATTCATGAATTGATGATAAGTTATGGCTCACCGTGAGCAATGAACACCCCAGCTTTGACTAGTCTTACTAAAACCATGTACCATCATTTACCATGTACTCCTCTAACCTACCATCTTCAAGGTAGCTTTGATCATTCGTCAATGACCCCTAGCCTATAAATATCCTCCCATGGGTATGTAGTCCCATCCATTTTCACTTGAATAAACCCAATAAGAGAGCCACTATTCCTCCAGAGGAACAAGGTTCAAGAAGGTTGGGTTTTGGAGTCCGAGGGACATTGTAAGGCTCAGACCATCGAGGGTTGTGCGACTTTGGATGCGGTGACGTTCTAAATGTTCCGTGTGCCGAGCACTTCTCTTGATGACTCTCCTGACATAAGACATGGGTCGTGCTCTCACAAGGCAACCTGGCCTATTCAGAATACAGCATCATGTCACTTTGTCGGTATACACCGACTTTCTCCACACACCCCTACTTACATTTAACTAACCACCCTATTAAGGATACCCTAGTTGAAAGTTGTTTCTATAACAACAACAATAATGCTGATAGTGGGGAATCATATCCATCATCTGAAGCCATCTCAATGAAACAAGATGACTGGTCCCACTAAAGCGAGCCTCAAGAAAGACCGAATCATCTCTCAAGGAAAAGATCATGGAGGCAAGGTAATCAAAAAAGAACGACACCACCTTTAAGGTAGAACCCGAGGACCGCACTCTCCAAGAAGGTTGAGCCATGGGAGTCGATCTCCTTAACTGTCCTTGAAAATTTTAACCCTGAGAGGACCACCGCCTTCCCTCTCGCTACGGCAGAATCCATCGCTCTAAAGACGACTAACACCACGCTCAGATTTGGTGATAGTACTCCAAAGTTGTGGGGCCCATTCCGCCATGTTCGAGTACCTTAGAAAATCTCGCGACGGGAAATAATCGTCATCCCGTTCCCGATGATACGTCGGATCCTCGCTCCATCGTGCCTACCCTGGAAGCACTCGTCAATGCTCTATAGAGGCTTTAGTCGAGCCGCTCTAAGCCTCCATGGACAACACTGAACCGAGAAACCACATATACCATCGAAAAATCTCTTGGGTGGTCCCATGGAAACTCTGTCACCCAAACAACTCAGGGCGTATCTCATGGCCTCAAGGGAGTCCGACCCGATCGAAGCATCGACATTTAACATTGCATACTTATCAACCTACCACCAACGGGTCCCATGCCTAATATATAGCAAAGAAATGGTACTTTTTATGATATTACATATAGAAGATAAGTATAAATAAGGGGTTCAAGGTAAATAAACTAAGCACTAAGCTCACCGGAAGCGGAGTAAGAAGAAGTATCTTGATATCCGCCAAGCGCATTCATACATCTCAAATGTATCTATAAATTTTACTTGTTTCATGTTATTTCTTTTTTCATAATCACATAATTATGGCAACGTATTTTATCGATTATACTATTACATTGTCCAGTGCAAGATGCTATTTTTCGAATATTTTGCAATTTTCTTGAAAATCAACTTTCGGGGACCAAAACAATAATATAATATATTTTGCGAAGTTTCCAGGGAGGGTGAAGCAAGCCCGCACATGCGGGCGCCTTTGGGCCACATGTTGCCCTGGCTCATGACCAGGAAGGGCGGGCATGGGCTCCAAATGGGTCGCCTCGATCGCCTCTTTCTTCCGCCACCTTTGTATACTCACGAAAACCCTAAAAACATTTATTGTGGATGTTTTCGCTGCCGCCACCTCTCACCTCCAAGGAGACCAATCTAAAGGACCGTTCTCGCACTCTACTAGAGGGGGAATCCATCACCAGGGCCATTTTCATCATCCTTGCTTCCACCATGCCTATGTGTGAGTCGTCGTCCTTGGACTATGGGTTCATAACAGTAGTTACAATGATTACACGATCTGGCCTACATGATTATGATCCATTGGATGTAATTTTTGGTGTGTTGGTTGCGGTGTGATGAATTATCACTTTATGATCGGACCTATACATTATTTATTTTGATATTCATATGAGCTCTTTGCTCCATAATTTATATACATGCATGCTCCCCGATCTATTAGTCTTGCACTACTCATGTTTAAATGACTGATATTCAAGAGGAAGTTGTGTATGTTGGTTTGTTTATGTTGGTAATTTACCACACTAACAAAAAGTGGAAAATTCTTGTATTTTGTTGTTGCCACTAAGGATAAAGGTCTACTTTTTGCAATGATGAGCTAGGGGTATTAACAATATATTATCAACATTATTTCACCTTGCTTAATGCAATGCTCTATTTTACATAATAACTTCGAGATGCATACTCGATAACGGTCTTTTGATGGCGTATTAACTATAGATGTCGTTGTATAACAGTCTATCGATAAGGACATAATGCCTATATAGAATTATACCATGCATAATCACACTCACAAAAATTACAATTTAATTGACACACAACTGTAATGTGTTCAACATTCCTATGTTGTGCTTGATGGAGAGATGAAGTTGTGAATCCCAATCAATTTATCCTTATTTCTTTCAACCTAGATCAACCATTCTAATTATGATTTACAATTCAAATAATTATTTTTATTTGTTGCAATCATCAATTCCCTTCCACACGACACATTGTCATTGTAACTAGCGAGGCTAGTAAGAACATTTCACAAAAAAGCAAGGCTAGTAAGATTGAAATATCACTAGTTTCATTGAGGATCTAGACAAGTTATGTAATTGTATCCAGATATTACTTTTTGTGGTAGTATTTCTAGAATTTATATCAACCACGAGAGGCTAAGGTCAACGTTCCTAATCAACAGAACTAGAGTTGTCACGTCCTCTAGTCGAATTCACACCTGAACTAGTGTTTCAAAATTACTGAAATAAGCATCATTTTCTGTGGGAGAGTGGAAATGGTAGGTAAACTAAACTACAAACAAAAAGGTAAAACAACGATGATGGAACCATCTCAAAGAATCGCTTGGAAAAGATAAATGTACTATTGTTGTAAATATTGGTCAATAATTGTCCTAACGAAATAAATTACGCCTTACATGTTGGAACAAAAGGAGTAGAAGAATCTCCATTATCTGGAAGGAATCACTTGGACCGACACTCGCCTCTCAAAAATCATCCCCTCATTTCACCTTAAGTTTAACGACTTCGATTTTATGTTCCAACAAGCACTACCGATTTGGATCACGATTGAATAGATAGGGTAGAAGTGGCATGCATCCCTCACCACGTTCCCTAATATTGCGCCCATGCCGGCACCAACCAACAACTGTAACCATGCCCTAGTACTGCGCCCCATCCCCTGACCATCTCCATTAAGCCCATCTTCCCGCCTATCTTTGCCTGCATTTCTCTCTCCCGGGAGCCACCTTGAGGAGACGCCTATGATACGTCTCCAACATATCTATAATTTTTGATTGTTCCATGCTGATATATTATCATTCTAGGATACTTTTTGGGAATTTGTTTACTAATTTATAACATTTTTGAGCACTAACCTATTGACCCAGTGCCCAGTGCCAAACGAAGTCCAAATTGCCACGAAACTTTTTGATGATTTTTTTGGACCAAAAGAAGACATGGAAGCTTTAGAAGGAGGTCGGGAGCCGCATGAGGGCCCCACAAGCCAACAAGATGCGCCCCTAGGGGGCACGTCGTGATGGCTTGTGCCTTCCTCGGGCATCTCCCGATGCCCCTCTCTGGCCTTTAAATTCCCATATATTCCAAAAACCCTAGATGAGCTCCCGAAACACTATTTCTGTTGCCGCAAGTCTCTGTTCTAATGGGAGCCCATCTACACCTCCGTTATGGCACCCTGCCAGAGGGGAGATTGACCATTGAGGGCCTCTTCATCAACCTTGATTCCCACACCATGATGTGTGAGTAGTTCACCATAGATCTACGGGTCCGTAGGTAGTACCTAGATGGCAATCTCTCTCTCTTGATCTTCAATATAATATTCATCGCATCTTTGCCTTGATCTATCCGATGTAATCCCTTTGTATGGTGTGTTTGTTGGGATCCGATGAATTTTGAGTTTATGTTTAGATTATTCTTGAAAAGTATTTGAGTCAAACTGGAATACTAAGATTCTTATTTGCATGATCATTATAGCTTCGTAATGCTCTCCGATCTATTGAGATAGTCTGGCCAACTAGATTGATATTTCTTTGGTGGGAGTGGTGCGTTGTGGTAGGTTCAACCTGACGAATTTCTATATCCCAGTGAGGAAGTAGGAGACAAGATACCTATTTGTGTTGCTGCTACTAAGGATAAAATGATGGGGTTAATTCGTATTGATTGAGTTTACTTTGTCTACATCATGTCATCGTTCTCCAAGCATTACTCTATTTTACTTAATACTCTAGATGGATGTTAGATAGCGGTTGATGAGTGAATTAATAGTGATAGGTGTAGGCAGGAGTTAGTCTATTTGCTTATGGATGTGATGCCTATGTACACATGATCATTTCCGTGAAAATCGCATAACTATTCGCTTTTCTATCAATTGCCCAATAGTAATTTGTTTACCCACCGTATGTTATTTCTATGAGAGATGCCACTAGAGAACTCTACGCCCCCTGGTCTATTCACTCATATATTCACAAACGCTATTACTACCTTGTTGTTATTTATTTTATTTTATTTTGTTTTGCAATTTACAATTATCTACACGACTCACTTGCTTGCAAATAACGAGATCAAGGGGATTGACAACCCTCTTGTCGGCGTTGGATGCGAGTTGTTTGTTCTTTTGTGTGCAGACGCTAAAGACGGTTGATGATTGGTATTCCTATTGGTTCCAAAAATATTGGTTTCATAACTGAGGAAAATATGTACCCACATTGTGCTGCGATAATCCATTCCTCTTCACGGAAAACCCAACGCAGATCACAAGTATCACCCTGCAACGACCATGGAAGGCGGCTACGACCAGAGGCCCTAGGCATGATCATCTCGGTCGTGTCCATCCCCATCACGCTTGTATCCCCACCTTTCACCCACTTCATCCATGAGGAATCCTACCAAGTTGACCCGAGCATCGACCACATACATCGACCGTGAACATCCCGACTTGTCAAGGTCAGTGTCATACATTTTTTACTCGACTTATTTACTCAATAACTCATATGATTTATTCAAATCCAGGCTTTGTTTTTTGATTTACATCATTGGGATTGTGTTGGTCGTTGGTCACGGAGAAGACCATCGCTGGAGAGATATGGAGCATTTGGAGGCCATGTTCGCTTCCATCTAGCTTTGTTTCAAGGAACCGTGGAGAAAATGCACAACAAGGAAGATCACATGGATTTATAAATTATAGCGGTACCCCACAAAAAATCTCTATTTCCGTCTCTCCTACTTGAAAAGTGCATACGATTATGTTGTCCACTCCTTCTTTGTCCATCCTTACATAGTTACATAAGTTCACCCCCTATTATTGATCTTTTTCTTTAATATATTTGTTTTTCATCGATTTTATGTGAAACCACCTCAACTGCCCCATGTTTCATTTACTTAGCAAATAAGTTCTTACCAAATAAGTTGAAAGGACGTGGATGTTGCCTAGAGGGGGTGAATGGGCGCTTTAAAATAATTACGGTTTAGGCTTGAACAAATGTGGAATAAAACTATCGTTTAATTAGTCTAGCACAAAACCTAAAACAACTAGGCTCACCTATGTGCACCAACAACTTATGCTAAGTAAGATAGACAACTAAGTGATAGTAAGATATATAAAAAGAAACAATATGGCTATCACAAAGTAAAGTCCATAAGTAAAGGGGCTCGGGTAAGAGATAACCAAGGCATGCAGAGACGACGATGTATCGCGAAGTTCACACCCTTGCAGATGCTAATCTCCGTTCAGAGCGGTGTGTAAGCACAATGCTCCCCAAGAAGCCACTAGGGCCACCATAACCTCCTCACGCCCTCGCACAATGCAAGATGTCATGATTCCACTAAGAGACCCTTGAGGGTGGTCACCAAACCCATGCAAACAAGGTTGGGGCAATCTCCACAAGTTAATTGGAGTCTCCCAACAACACCATGAAGCTTCACCACAATGTATTGTGGCTCCTAGGTGACCTCAAATGCTCGGGGCAATCTCCACAACCTAATTGGAGACCCCTAAGTTTGTCGGGAGCTTTGTACCACAATGATTGAGCTCCAAGGCAACACAAGTCGTGTAGGGTGCCAAGGCACCAAAGAGGAACAAGCTCTAGGGTGCTCAAACACCCACGAGTAATAAGCTTCTCAAACTTCACTTCCACATATCACGATGGAGAACTCAAACCTATGCACCAAATGCAATGACAATGGCACATGGAATGAGCAAGTCCTTCTCTCCCAAATCCCTCCACAACAATTGATGCTATGGAAGAAAATGAGAGGAAGAACGAAGAAGAACACGAAGAACTCCAAGATCTAGATCCAAGGGGTTCCCCTCACTTAGAGGGGAAAGTGATTGGTGAAAATGTGGATCTATATCTCCTCTCTGTTTTCCCTCAAGAACTAGCAAGAATCATTGGAGGGATTGAGACTTAGCAAGCTCGAAGAAGGACAACAATGGGGGGCAAACTCGATCTCAAGAGATAAGAGCATTGTGGAAGAATACCCCCTTTTATAAGGGGGGGAGATCCAACTGTTATCCCCACCCATAAGCCCGCGCATTGCGGTACTACCGCACAAAGCCACGATACTACCGCAAGAGGCTGTGGTACTACCGCTATAGGGTGCGGTACTACCGCTCGCACGGTGGTGACCAGACAAAGACCTATTGCATAGGGCAACGAGCGGTAAAACCACAGGAGCGGTACTACCATGCGCCAATACGGTACTACCGCATGGTAGGTATCATCTGGCACAGGGGATGCACGGAAGTAAAAAATTACTTTCGTGCCAACCTCCATTGAGGGCGGAACGACACAAATGTCTGGCACGATGGTACCAGACATACATCATGGTACTACCGCTCGAGGGCGGATGTAAAAAAATTACATCCGTGCCTACTACCGCAAGCGCACGCATTAGGAAAAGTCCGTCACGGTAGTACCGTACATACATCATGGTACTACCGCTCGAGTGCGGATGTAAAAAATTACATCAGCGCCTACTACCGCAAGCACACGCATCAGGTGCTGGGGTGTCACGCCCAAGATGCGATCCTATCCTTGTTTTGGCACGAGGGCCTCGACAGGGATAGAAGCGCATCTCATCGTGTTGCACGAATGGATATCATTACAGGTACATGTACAGAAGAGATGAGTATATGGAATTGGCTTACACTCGCCACAAGCTACATCAAAGTCACATCAATACAACAATATATTTAAACATCATACAGAAGAGCAGGGTCTGAATACGGACAAAATCAAACGATAAAATGACATCCATCCTTGCTATCCCAGGCTGCCACCTGGAACCCATCCTAGATCGATGATGAAGAAGAAGAACTCCAAATCAAAACAAGCATCACGCTCACGTCAAATCATCGCATTTCCTGTACCTGTAACTATTGGTGTAGTAATCTGTGAGCCAAAGGGACTCAACAATCTCATTTCCAAGGGTATCAAGACTACCAAAGCTTAATGGGTGAGGTATGGTTAAGTGGTGAGGCTGCAGCAAGCAACTAAGCATTTATTTGGGTGGCTAACTTACGAATACAGAAAGTAAAGTATGGTGGTCTACGCATAATGGACGTGAACTAGCAATGATCACTAAGTGATCCTAAACACCTACTTACATCAAACATAACCCCACCGTATTATCTCTTGGATAAGGACTCACGAGAAGAGACAGTCACGGTTACACACACAGTTGGTGTATTTTATTTGAGTTCACTTCAAGTTTGCTATGACCGGGTGTTAAACAAAATATCCAAGTTTGCCACATAACCGCGGTCACGGCTTTCCGAAAGATTTAACCCTGTAGGGGTGCTCCAACTCGTCCATCACAAATTAACCACACGTCGAGGGAATAACCTCGACCACGGATCTCGTGATCATCCTAGGCAATTCCAAAGGAAATACGACACCTAGAGATAGCCCGAAGAAGATTAGAGTTCCTCACGCAAGACATTCGAGAAAGGTAAAACAAATCCAGCAAGACCGCCCGACGTGCCGACAATCCCGATAGGAGCTGTGTATCTCGTTCTCAAGGCATGGCAGATGAGTGAAGCATACAGTGGCCTGATAGAAATCTCCCGAGTTGCCCCGGGTTGGCCCCGCACAGTGCTCTAGTTTGGACCAACACTCATGAGGAGCACTGGCCCGGGGGTTGATTAATTCTCCGCGGGTGCCGACGGGTCCCTATGCAATTTTATTAGTTATTAGGCAAATGTAGTACCAATGTTGGGCCTTGCCAGATAAGTTTTATCCCAAAACGAAAATCAAGGGGGTCCCCATAACAACCCTGAGCATATTAGGAGCGCTCAATTATGGAACATAACACCGGTTCACAAGTAACTAGGGGCGGCAAGAGTGGAACAAAACACCGAGCAAAAGGCCAAGCCTTCCACCCTTTACCAAGTATATATGCGCATTAAATAAATAGCAATAATATTGTGATAACAAAAGAATGTCCATGTTGACACATGGAAGCAATTGCACCTGCAGCTAGAAATGCTATAAGAAGGGCTGAGCAAGCGGTAATATAGCCAAACAAAGGTTTGCTAGGAAGGTGGAGGGTTAGAGGCTTTCGTGGCAATGTTGGGAGGCTTGTCAAACAAGTGGTAGGTAGCATAACATACCGATAAAAGTGGGACAACTAACATAGAAATGATAGTACTGGTATCCAGAAAAATGTGTCATCTTGCCTGAGATCCCGCTCGGAAGAAGAACGAATCCATGAAGCAGACGAGCCAATGTAGTCGAACGAATCCTCACACTCCAAATGCTTCCGGAAATCTACCGAGAAGGAACAATCCAGAACAAACAATCAACACATGATACAACACAACATATGGATGACATGATGCACAAACAAATATGATGCATGTCGAGTTTAATTATGCAAGGCATGGCATGGCAAGAACAACAAACAACTACTACACATTAAGTGAAGTTCAATATGCAATGAGTTGCATATTGACGAAACTCCACGATCATTTATTTAGTTCACTCTTGTTTAGGTACATGACAATATTAAATGTTGTTAAACATGGCAAGAGATGAAGCATAAATAAACTACTCTATCTAGGCATCTTAATTGAGACCGGAAACGACTTATAGTATTTCCGAAATGACCCCATATGCATATTATGATTTGGTTCCAGATCTGTCCTAAGCATGTTTTATAAGTATTAAAAGTGAAAATTAAGCTCACCATGTGATTCTACGTGTTTTTCTAGTCAAGTTACATATATAAAACATTTTAATCCGAGCTACACTTCAAAAGTTATTAAACAATTCATTTTGACATGGAATTAATACAAAAACAATGGAAACAGCAAGTTAATCATTTTTATCACATGCGAGAGTTGGAAATTGTGAATCTACATGAAATTCTAGTCATTTGACATATATAAAGTTTTTTCATATGATGCACGGTTCTCGAGTTATTAAATGCATGAGTTTTAGTAAAAAAAATTGTAAAACTACAATTCACAGGTTAATTAGCAAATTCGTAGATTAAAAAAAAAGGTCTACAGGCCGAATCTGAACCAGGGTCCAACAGAGGACATGGGTGCAACATATTAAATGGTGCACACGGGCGAGGGATAGGGTGGCTGGGCTAGATCACCTAGCGGGCCAAGCCCATGCTAGCAGAGGGCGAGCTAGGCCTCGCCGCTGCGGCTGGCCCACGCGGGCACCTGCGCTAGCAAGCGGAGGCTTCGTCCTCCCGCACGAATAGGAAGACGGAGGCGTCCATGGCGGTCAACGACGGCGGACGACGCACAGGGGGCTCCGGCCAGCGACGAGAACGGAGGGATCCGGGGTCAAGGATACCGGATCTGGGTGAGGCACGACGGATCCGGCCAGTTCCACGTGGTGGCGACGGCGGGGCTTCGGTGGCACGGCCATGGAGCTCCTGCAGAACAAGGATGATGGGAGAGGTGAGGGGCGAACGGGGTGATAGGGACGGTGACGGGAGGCAGGGTCGACCCAATGACAGCGGCTTGGTGGCCGGAGGGGTGCGACGGCAGGGCTCGGGATCGAGGGGCTCCTCCCTTCGATCTGAGCGGGCGCTAGGGAGCTCCCTCCCTAGAGCAGCGGCGGTTCGGGCCCGAACGAGCCTCCAGATGGGCTCAGCAGGCCCGTGCGAGGTGGGAGGAGGAGCTAGCGGCTGCGGGGTGGTGGGAGGCTGGTGGCAGCGCAGAAATCGAGTCAAGGATTAGGTTTAGCCAAATTAGGAAGGGGAGGGGTGATTAAATAGGAAAGGAGGGCTAGGGTTTGGAGTTTGGCTCCATTTTTGGACCTTCGGATCTTGATCCGATGGTTTGGGAGCGTAGGGGGGCTAGCGGGGCTAAGTGGGCTGTGTAGAGGGGGTGTGGGCTGAGGAGAGAGGGAAACTATGGCCCATGACACAAGGTTTTAAACACCGAAAACGTCCGATAATAAACCGATGACCGCACTGCTACGGTTAACCGTTCGGGTATCAAACGAACTCGCAATGCGATGAAATTTGGCAGGCGGTCCACCTACAATATAATAAGAACGCACGCCAGGTTTCCACCCAATCCGAGAATATTTTTAGCGCGCCTTTTAAAACATTTTTTAACTGATGCCGCGGGCGCGTGCATGTGTGGTTGGTCTCGAAATGGTCAACGACAAGAACGAGAGAACCGATAACTACGAACGGATGCAAGTTTGAAAACTCATGTTGACAAAATGTCGATGCTATGCAGATGATGCGAATGATGCGATGATCAATGCAACAACCAAACGAAACACAAGACGAGAATGGAATAAAAGGGGGATCTTCTAGAGTGTCGGTCCCGGGCTGTTACATGGGGCCAGTGGTACTACAGCTCACTGGAGCAGTACTACTGATGTCTCCTGCGGTACTACCGCTCCCTTGAGCAGTACTGCCGCCCTTGGGAGGGTAACAAAGAACCAGAGCAGACAGATGGAACCAGTAAAACCAGAACTGCCATAACCTTCGCGTATGATCTCCGAATTGAGAAAACTCCAGCTTGTTGGATTCAGGACGACAAGAGCTATCCAACAGCGAAGATATAGAGATGTGAAAATGCCAATGATATAGAGATGTGAAACCTCTATCAATGAAGAACCGGCAAAAACTCCAACATCGAAAACATCATAGAAGATGCATATGGACTCCGTTTTGAAGAACTTGAGCTTGTCATGAAGCTGACCATAAGCTCAAGAACTCACAAAGAGAAACACCAAACAAGAACCAAGAAACATGATGATGCAAGGATGCAAATGATTTGAGCTATCAACAAATGATACGATCAAGCTACTCACTTGAGAGTCCCCCTTGATAGTACGACTATATATCCTGTAACACAGTCTCCCAACTACCACTATGAGACCAGTAAAATAGAAAACCCTATGAAGGACAAACCTTTGCCCTGCGCATAGTCCACTTGAGCTAGATGCTGACGATCTTGTCCTTCTCAAGATGGACCACCTTTCTTGACTGCACTGGCTCGATGAAGACTAGTTGATCGCTCCCCCATACTCCACTATGGGTGAGCCACTCTTTGGCACATCTTCACAAGTCCATTGTCACCACATTGGACGGCAAGCTTCAAGCATGATCTCTCTGTGATGCTTCACTTGAACTTCCACACCACAACCTTGATGATGATCACCACTTAATGTCATCCTCCATGGGTTGTATGAGATCTTCCTCTTGACGCAAGCCCATGGAAATGTACCTAACCCCACAACGAACTCTCATGTAGACCATGGGTTAGTACACAAAGCGTAATGGACAATGCTTACCATACCATGGGATCACTTGATCCCACTTCGTACATCTTCTACGCTTTGTGTGTTGATCAACTTGAATCATTCTTTGCCTTAATCTTGATCAACCTTGTGTCTTCACTTCTCTCTTCACAAAGATGATGTCTTGAAGGTAAACATGAATGTTCACACAATCTTCTTCTTCAAGACATGCTTGCAATGAGATCAACTCTCACATGACCAATCTTTGGATAAAACCTTACATACCACCTTGGTCAGCATATAAACTCCTTGAAACCAACACATGTACTTCAAGAAGTTCCTATGGACAAATCCTTGTAATATAACTCAAGGCAACCATTAGTCCATAGGGATTGTCATCAATTACGAAAACCACACATGGATAAATGCACTCTTACACAAGTGTTTGTCAAATATTTAATTATTTTACATGATTTGTTACATAGATTTTATGTTTGATATTTAACTATTTTTAGGAACAAAGGGAGTACATGATTTGTTACCCTCTCGTTAGGGTTTCCGCCTCCCACTGCGGCGACGTAGCGTCGAGATACCTTACTACGCCGCCGATCTCCCCCTAACTCCTCGTGGGTTTGGGCATGGTGCTAGGTGCTTGGAGCTCTTGTTTTTCCTATCTCTATGATCCGGGTCCAACCTAGGGTTTTCCATGGCAGAGAAGAAAGCGGTGCTGGTGATGGCAGATGATCATCTCATGGGTATGATGCAAGAGTTGGGGATAGAACATGAGTATCTGAATGATATTGTCATTGAGGAGGAATTCCCAGAGATGAACAAGGATTCTATCCGATGGCTAGCTATTGGCAGGGTTCACACCATGAAGGAATTTGGGGACTTCTGGTTCTTCAAAAACATGCGCAACACATGGGACCTGACACAACAGGTCAAATTCTGATCATTGGGTGATAATCTTTATACCATGCAGTTCTATTGCCTTGGCGATTGGGATAAAGTGATGGAGGGGGGCCTTGGACCTTTTGAGGCAACCCTATTGCTAGCCCCCTACGATGGTTTCTCAAAACCATCGTTCGTCGATCTTCACAACTTTAGAATCTAGATACAAATACATGATCTCCCTGATGGTTATGAGCCTTTAGTTGCATCCCTTGCAGGCAAGGTTGGGGAATTTTATTCCCTTTATAATAGAGACTGGGACATAGCAGGAAATTATTACCGGGTGAGGATCACACTAGACGTCAGAAATAATCTCAAGAACCATGTTTCAGTTTTGAAAAGGCAGAAAAGGCAGATCTTTAAAGTGAAATACGAGCACTTACGGGATTGGTGTGTAGTCTGTGGGATGATTGGACACTTATATACAGAACATGGTGCCGGTGTTCGCCATCCATCAACAATGATTTCTAGAGCACTACGTGCTACATGGGGTTCAGATGGCTCAGGTGGTCATGGCCAAAATCGTGATGATGACACACGAGCACCGGCTGTAGATGGTATGACTGTAACTGAGGTACAGGACAATAAAAGCATGGAGGTAGACCCAGTGAAGGGAGCAGCGGCTGGGATGATGTTGTGGATTCATACTCTAATAGGAAACATGCTTTGGCTGCTAGCTCGGTTGTTGATTCACCTCCTCTCGCGACCAATTCAAAGGGTCACTTGCTACTATCCATCCAGCAAGCACGATCCGAAGCAAACGAGAACTGAGCACAGAACACTTAAAAAAATTCCACAACGGCAGGTTTCGGTCAGGAACGCCGCCAGGACAAATGAATCTCCTAAGCTGGAACTGTCGGGGGGGACTCCCGGACAGTTCGTGATCTTGCGACTTTTGTTCAGACGCTTTCCCCTACTTTGGTCTTCTTGTGTGAGACCCGACAACCGAAGTCCCGGATGAAGCAGTATCGTGCAAGGTTAGGCCTCCAAGGATTTCATGATGTTGATAGTGAAGGAAATAGCGGGGCTTTATCACTCTTCTAGCATGAATCTCTCTCAGCGGAAGTAGTCTTTTCAAACCAACGATGTATTGATGCCCACGTTAAATTGGGTCCAGATGAACCTGCGTGGCGTCTTACATGCGTGTATGGGGAACCAATAGTGGAGAACTGGCACAATATGTCGTCTCTTTTACAATCTCTAAGTGTGCAGTCAGATTTACCTTGGATTGTTGCGGGGGACTTCAACGAGTGCATGTGGGATTGCGAGCACTTCTCGGAAACCGTCACAATCACTCTCTCAATCTCTTCTCGCCAACCGTCACAATCACTCTCGGCAACGAGAGCATGAACTCCTTTCTCTTGTGCTTCAAGATGATAGACTCCTCAACACACAATCACTCTCTCATAGACTTGGCTTGGTAGAAGAGATGGGATTGGTGGAAAGCAACTTGGGGAGGCTAGAAATCAAGATTCATATGGTTGGACTGGAAGATCTTGATCTCAACACAAGGGTAGGTGGTTCTCTCTCAGAAAACTGAGTAGGATAGGTATGGAATAGTTCTGAGTGCTTCACTTTCGAGTGGGTGGTGGTGAAGGGGTATATATAGGCATGCCCAAAAATCCAACCATTACACACAAAATGACCAACTCGGTGACACCGATGTGTTAATCTCAGTGGTACCGAAGTGACCAAAAGGTGGCAACTTTTGAATCTCGATGAGACCGATATAGGAATCTCTGTTGCACCGACAAGGTGACCAACGGTCAGAAATGCCAAACTCGGTGACGCTGATTCAACAGTTTTGGACGGACCGAAAGTGTGAACTTACATAACAGAAAGTTGGCAACCCAACTCGATGGCACCAAAAGTAGTGTCGGCTGCACCAAAGTGGCTAGGGTTTGGCTGAGTCTGTCTAGGGTTTGGAATTGGTGGCATCGTGATAGGAATGTTGGTTGCACCAATTTTGCATGTTTGACTACAGACAAATTTTGGTGGGAGAGCTTGTGGATGTTTTTGGTGACTATCACTTGTGCACGTATGATCATTTTGTTCACCAACAAAACCTTACCCCTTTTAATAGTATTGGCTTTCCTATGGACTCAAAGTGATTTATCACAAATGTAAAATGTAGAGTCCTCTTGCTTGAAGCTTGGCCAACCTATTTCCTTGCATCTTGGGGTGATTCCACAATCTCCATAATCCTTTTGCCATCCCTATCATTGAACTTTCCTGAAATATACTTGGTGTAAACATTAGTTCAATGACTTATATGTTGTTATTAATTACCAAAACCACCAAGGGAGCAAATGTGCTTTCAATCTCCCCTTTTTTGGTAATTGATGACAACATATAGATCAAAGCTTCGACAAAGATGTAATGAATGGATATAATCGTCTCTTTGAGAAGTATGTGATACGCAAGAGCTCCCCCTAATTTTGTGCATTATTTAAAATTTGCGTTTGAATGCAAATGCACAATCGATTAGGTACATGGGTCACTTCTTACATGTCACATACCACTTGGTGGTGTGCAAGAATAATTAGAATGAACATCATAGCACAACACAATCAACCAAAGATGAATGGTCATCACATAAGAATTAAGATGAGAGGAAATAGTAGCATCACACATTAAAGTGTATGATCAAACATCATCAAACATGTATCACAAGCAACCAAAAGTGTGTCACGGCAACCAAACGAAATTGTTTTTGAAAACAAGCAACAAACACCAAACGCTCTCTCACTCGAAGCCTAAAGATCTATATACACTTCTCCCCCTTTGGCAACAAGTTACCAAAAAGTTAAAGGAATATATCTAAGCGTTCTTGGGCTGATCTCCTCCGGTTGTTGATGAAGGAGTAGAGAGAACAGCGTCGGCAAAGATCTCTATAGATGTCGTGGATGGAGCTGGAGTGGTCACTGGAGGAACTGGAGCTGATGGAGCAGGAGCTATGCTGACAGTACCAGGAGCTAATGAAGAGTGCCTCATGTCTGGTGCAGGCACTCTGGCCGATCTAGCCTGAGTAGTGAACTATGTGCTTGGCCTGAGAGGTGATCCATCCTCATCATCATCATCACCATCATCTGAAGAAGTAGAAGAGGCCCGAGGAATGTGCACTGAGTCAACTTCCTTTTGAAGCTCTATGACCGTCTTAGTCACCTTGTCCACCTTATCACCAAGAGTCTTGATCCTTGTCTCAAAGATCCTCACAAGACTGTTCTGGTTGTCCAGAATCCCCTTGATATCCTTCTGCATGCCCTGAACTGCTAAGATCAAATGATCCATTTGATCATTTCTGGATCTGGGGGCTTGAGCACTAGCGGCTCGAATTGTCTCTGCCTCTGCCTGTGCTGTAGCAGATGTGGGATGATCTAGGTCCATCACCACAACATTATCCTCAAGTTCTGGCTGTAGGGGCAAATGTGGATGATCTAGAGCAAATATGTGCTTCTCCAACTGAGAGTTGATAAGCATCTGGATGTAGGGTGCATAGAAGCAAGAGCGCTTTCGATCAGCGGCAACCCTCTTGATCGTCTCAACAATCAAATCCATGACTCTAATCCTGGTATGTCCATAAAGGTGGATCTATGTGTTGATGGAGTAGCCTCGGATCATCTTGTCATCTCCTGACTTGGGCATCAAGGTATGCCTCAGAATAGTGTTCATGGTACGGAGGCCAGCTTGCAGATAGTAGATGGATCCTAGCTTGTGAGATTTCACTTTGTCTGCGGGGATAGGAGTATACATGTCGTTCATGGCAATGTGGCTTGCCTTGAATTCTGAGTATACATTCAGATCACCGTCCTGAACCTCTGGAACTCCTAGAAGTGCAGCTGTCATCGTTTTCTCACGACAGATGCCATGGGTAGGCTTATCGTAGGTGGTTGGGGCCGAAGGACGCCGACGGGCTCCAGGTGCGAGATTGGGCACTAGCGGTGGCGACACACGATGTACCCAGGTTTAGGGCCCTCCAAGGGAGGTAATACCCCTAGTCCTGCTTGGTCTAGTTGGATGGTTAGTTGTGTTCAAAAGGGTGCTCCTAGAGCCGTATCTAGAGGAGAAAGAAGGAACAGTCGGCTCGTCCTCCTCTGTTGCTAGTGGTGGTATGAGAGGAAATCTCTATGTGGGTGTGTGCGAATGATCGCCCGTCCCCGTTGCATGGGGGGCTCGGGGGGTTTTATAGGCCAACCCCCCGGCTCTATAATATGTTCTAAAGTACATGGGTGGGGGACCCGGCTGGCAGTCTCTCCGGCTGGCCAGGGGGTCCCGCCCTTCGTGCCGTCTCGTCATCGATAGGGTCCACCGGCTGAGCGGTCCCGTCTCTCACTAGGGCCCGCCAGCTGGCTCCACGATTGGCCCTCGCCCACCTATCGCGGCACGGGTTGCCCGGGAGGCGTCATCTAGCGCTAGCCGGCCGAAGTCTCCGGTACGGCCGGCTGCACTCTAGCCACGCCGGGGAAGGTAATCGAGTGGGCGAGGGCGTGTCGGCACTGTTTCCCCACCCGGTCGCGCTCGCCAAGGTTAGCGGCTTGGACGGCCGAACTATAGCCATGCACCCCAGTGCGTCAACAACCACTATGGCCACGGGACTGCCCGTCGTGGCGGTCACGTCTTGTCGTCGTACCCACGCCCAAGGGGATGGGACGTCGCACGTCCGCCCCTGGGTCAACGGAGGAGGCAGCCCGGAAGGCAGCCGATCACGCCCAGCCGGCCGGCGGCTGGGCCGGTTGCACGACCAGCCGCCCGTGTCACCAGCCGGCAGCACATCGAGTCGGCCGTCCTCTAGCCGGCCATGGACAGCTGACCACGTAGTTTTCTTCGAAGCAGAAGGGGGGAGAACCCTGTTGCTTTGGCCTACCTAGGGGTGATAACCCCATCAGCAGCCCACTCATCAACAGTGGATTCATACCTTGCTCCTTCAGTCATCCATACAATTCTACCATCTCCGTAGAAATGTGCAGTGGAGTAGAATTGCATGATCATGTCATCGTTCCATGCAGTAAGCTCTCTGCCAATGAACTCACCCATACCAATGAAGTGGAAATTATCTTGTACACTTGGAAAGTAGTCCTCATTCTCCTTAATGAATTTCCAATCAACATATCTCATATCACTAACAGCTGGGCTCTTGTCTAGAAGCACTGTCTCATAAAAGTCATGTTGCTCTCTGGTGTAGAACCTGTAGTCAATAGAAGTTTTCTTCCTCTAGGCATAAGGATATATAGCTCTCCAAGATCTCAATCTTGAGTATTTCCTCTTCTTCATATCTTCGGCAACTAAGTGGATGACATCATGTACTGGAAGATGTGGTCTGAGCTTCATCAATGTTGTCAAGTCATCATCATATTCAAGTCTGGAGGTTGTTCCCTTGTTCTTCTTAGAAGCTGGAATCTGCCTTGATGTCCTCTTTGGCTTCTCAGCAGCAGCCTTCTTGGATGTAGGTTTGGTGCTCTTGGATGTGCTAGTATTTGGCATTGCATCAGCCATAAATTTCTCGGCCTTCTTCTTGGGAGGAGCCTTTGCAGCTGGCTCATCCTCCTCTTCTTCAGCAGCAGCACCAGCAGCCTCCTCTGGATCTTCATACATGGAGGTAGACCTGCCAATCACATGGATTATCCTCTTTATGGCTCTCTTCTCCCCTGCCTTCTTAGGCATAGACTTCCTTGGGGCATCAACAGTGACTATAGCCCTAGCACTGTCATGTGCTTTGATATTTTTAGATCTAGCATAGACCTTGCTGACAACTTTTCTGGAAGAAGTAGCTTTAGTAGCAGACTTCTTAGCAGCCTTTTCTTGCTTCTTGGCAAGAATCTCCTCAGGAATAAAGTCTGAAATCTTCTTAATTAGAATTTAGCTTCTTCCTGGTCCTGGTGGCAGCCTTGGGCAACCCATGGGAGCTGGGGGTACCTAGATCTGAAAAAGAGCTAGACTCTGGGCTTATGCCTGAACTCATGTCAACTCCGTGCTCTGGCAAATTTTGATTGTCCTCAGCATCTGACATACTGACCCTGTGAACAGAGTATAGAAGAGCCGAAATAGACGAGTCATAACAAAATGAGGCTGGTTTTTGAAAGTTTGAACAATAGATTTTCAAAGTGTTTGCATTCTGTCAAATGAATATCGGTACAGCCGAAGCAAGATTTTTGGTGCCACCGAGACTGACTATCTCTCTTAACATAACCACAGCACTCTTTTCGGTGAGACCGAAAAGTAGTACTCGTTTCCATTGAGACCGTTCTCAGCAACACAGAAAGACAAATCGGTGAGACCGATTTGTTTGCTTCGGTTCCACCGAGTTTCATCGGGCGGACGGCAAAACCCTAGAAAATCTAACATGCACTAGGCTATTGAAATTTTGAGTGGATAGGAGTGCATGCAAAGAGTGGTTTATAGACAAACTTAAGTCCATTGTGCAAGAATCGGACGAGGAGTGCAAAGGAGGTCGAATCCGTACCCTAACTTGATGCGGATCCGCTACGGTGGCAACGATGAAGAGGATTTCGTCGGCGGCGGCAATTCCTAGCGGTGGAGGAGCACAGGGAGACAAGGGCGATGACCAGGGGTCTCGAAGGCAGCATCTTAGGGTTCTGAGGCGCGACGGTTTGAGGGTGAAATCCAAAGCGTCTCGGTCCACAGTATATATACCCACCACTATTGGTGTCACTGATTCTAACTTTTCGGTGTCACCGAGTTCCTCAACTGTCAGTTGATAGGGAAACTCGGTGTAACCGAGAAGATGGAATAGGTGGTACCGAGACTGAAAACCAGATCAACCATAGGCATTCCGTGAGACCGAGATTTTATGGTTGGTTCCACCGAGATGCACTTGTGAGGTTTTAATGGTCAGTCCTTGTCGATACTGAACTCCGAGTGCTCCACACACAAAGGGATCAAAAAGCACTTGTTCAAATTTTGTGATGTGGCATGAATAGAGTATGAGGTGAGAAAGCATAGACAGCTAAATAAGTGGTCCTATGCATTCTTGTATATCCAATTGGCAAAAGATAAATCAAAAGCCAAATAGCAACAATTGGATATCCTTGAATGAGTAAATAAATGCAGACCAACATGCTCACACAATAAGATGTCAAATGGAATCATGGCAAACATGCACAAACACTCTAGCATCTAACAAGCACTTGGGCGTTGACGAAGTCATCTATATATGAGTATTTTGATTTAGGAGCCAAGTAAGAATACTTGACCATAGGTCATACTCATCGTTTAAGCACAAGTGGGGTTACCACTTTCACATTAAGCATTTAATGTTGTCACATACTAAGAGATGCTTTGACTCGAGTCTTAGAGTAAAGCTCCCCCTTGATGTGACATCCCCCCATAGGAGGGATAAACTAACCTTGGGTTTTTTTATGAATACTTCATTTTGGTGAGGTAGTGGTGAATGCTTAGAGTTGATGAAGAACACCAAGAGTTGGGAGCATCCTTGTTGTTTCCTTACTCTTCTCACCTACATGGGTTAGTCCCAACACACAAGAGACAAATACAAGGATATCTATGGACATGGAGTGCAAAGCATATGTGAAGATGTCCATTGATTTGTTGATTACCTTGTCCCTTGCTTACCTTTGAGGGAATGTGCGACTCCTTGATCTATTGCATGGGGTTGATGTTGATTGCAAATAGATCTTGCCAATAATGAATGTGAGTGAATGTCATTGGCGGAGTCACCCCTTAAGAACTCTCTAGTTCTTATTCTTGGGTATCCACATCAAGTTGATGGGGATCCTTGGTGTTGAAGTAGCACTTTCATCTTCATAAGAGTCAAAGTCCTCTTGGAGCTTGTTCTTGCCCTTGAGCTTGGTGTCTTGTGGTGGAAGGTCATCCTGCAACTTTGTTCCCTTGGGAAGAGTATTTTCATACTTTTTCTTTTGAGGAACAAACTTTGGATTGGGGTATTGACCTTCTCCCCATTCAACTCCATTCGCGTTGAAGTAGCCAACACCACAATTCTTCCGGTATCCTCCATGCTTGCGTACAATCTCATCAAATTGTGTGTACCCTCAAGACTCTTGTAGATACCTTTCTCTATGATTCCTTTCAATAAAGCATTTTCTTGCTCAAGTGTACCTTGGCTAAGAGAGTCATCATTAGTGGAATCAATAGAACTACTAGGAGCAACATCATTGGATTTAGCATTTTTATTGTTGCTACTAGATGAAGAACCTTTCTTGCCTTTGTTATTAGTTTCCTTAGATTTGACTTGTGGCATAAATGTAGACAAGAGTAGTCATTTGGCCAAATAAGATAAAGTCTTGTTTCGGAGAACGTCATTGATAGCTTTAAGAAATTCATGTTGTTGCTCCAAATTGAGCTTCTCGAAGCATAGCTTCTCATGAGTTCTTACAAGCTCTCTATGATCTTCAAGAGTAGATTCATGGGCTAACTTAAGAGTGTTGAGTTCTTTAGTTGGTTCTTCTATTTTCATCTTATCATCGTTAGTTGACCTATCTTGACTAGCATGATAAATATCAAGTTCATTATTATTAACACCACTAGTTTAATCACATAGCAAGTCATCATCGTAAAGCAAATCATCTTCATCACTATCGAAATCAAGATATTCAGGGTGTGGTACCTTGGGGCCTTTAGCCATGAAGCAACTTCCACTCCCTTCATTTGGTGAATCAAATAGATCATAGGAGTTGGTTGTCACTAGTGCAATTCCGGCAACACCATCATCTTGACTATAGTCGGAGTTGGGGTGATAGCTTCTCCCAGAGTGGTTGTCGGAGTCGGAGCCGAAAACCCATTCACCAACATGAGCTTGATTTTTCCTTCTTGAGTAGCTCTTGGTGTACTTGTCCTTCTTCTCCGAGTCCCTACTTCCCCTTGAGGGTCTTCATTCATAACGATCATCTCTACTCCTCTCTCTTTGAGGTGATTCATCTTTTGAGATTCATCTTCTTGGTGACTCTTCTCTTCGTTTGGAAGGAGTCATGCACTCATTGGAGTAGTGTCCAGTCTTCCCACAATTGTAGCAGTTTCGGTCATGACTTGACGAGCGCTTCTCTTCATGTCTTGAGTTGGAGCTTCGATCTTTGCTTCTATTCTTGTAGAACTTGTTGAATTTCTTGACCATGAGGCTTATCTCTTCATTTGTAACAAGGTTGTCGCTTGAGGTAGCGGGAGCATCACTTGTGGCTTTGTAAGCACCGCTTGACTTGTGGTGAAGCTCTTCCTTGTCTTTGAGTGTCATCTCATGAGCAACAATTCTACCAATCACTTCCATTGGTTTGAGATATTTGTAGTTGGGCATCATTTGGATCAAAGTGCACACGGTGTCATATCTCTCATCCAAAGCTCGGAGTATCTTCTTGATGATGAATTTGTCAGTCATTTCTTCGCTTCCTAAGACGGCAATCTCATTTGTGATGAGAGCTAGCCTAGACTACATTTCAGCGACTCCTTCACCATCCTTCATCTTGAACTTATCAAGCTGACCTTGAAGAACATCTAACTTGTATTCTCTCATGGACTCAGTTCCTTCGTGCATATCAACCAAAGTATCCCAAATCTCTTTTGCATGTTCAAGACGGTTGATTTTATTGAATTATACGGGCATAGGCAGTTGAAGCTAATGTCACATGCTTGAGCATTGAGTTACAACATCTTCAATTCTTCCACGTTCGCTTCACGATCCGGTTCTCTTCCATCACCAAAGAATTCACCTTGCAAGCCAACACGAACAACAGCCCAAACGGCAGGATTATGACCAAGCAAATGCATTTCATTTTATGCTTCCAACTAGAAAAATTAGTGCCATCAAAGTACGAACCTCTATGGTGATAATTTCCCTCACTAGATGCCATACTTCTCCTAGGTTGTGAAATCAATGCAATGGAGACCAAAGCTCTGATACCACTTGTAGGATCGAATGTAGGTCTAGAGGGGGGGTGATTGGACTACTTGACCAAATAAAACTATGCTTTTCCCAATTTTAATTCTTGACAAGTGTTAGCATTCATAACATATCAAGTACACCCTACACATGCAAGTCTAAGAGTATAGCAGTAGAAAGTAACAACAAGCATGAGTAAAAGGATAGGGTAGGAAGATCAAACGCAATTGTAGACACGATGATTTTTCCCATGGTTCCGATAGGTGGTGCTATCGTACATCCACATTCATGGAGTCTTCAACCCACGGAGGGTAACGGTCGCGAGAGTCCATGGAGGGCTCTACCCATGGAGGGTTCCACGAAGAAGCAACATTGACTATACCACGACGACCTACGTCCATGGAGGACTAGCCTTACTCGGGGTAGATCTCCATGAAGTATGCGATCTCCTTGCCCTTACAAACTTCTTGGTTTACTCCACAACACGAAGTAGGAGGCTCCCAGGAGACACCTAACCAATCTAGGAGGCACCACCCTCCATAAGGTAATAGGCTCGGTAATGACGATGAACTCCTTGCTCTTGTGCTTCAAGATGATAGACTCCTCAACATATAATCACTCTCTCACAGATTTGGCTTGGTAGAAGAGATGGGATTGGTGTAAAGCAACTTGGAGAGGCTAGAAATCAAGATCCATATGGTTGGAGTGGAAGATCTTGATCTCAACACAAGGGTAGGTGGTTCTCTCTCAGAAAACTGAGTAGGGTAGGTATGGAATAGTTCTAAGTGCTTCACTTTCGAGTCGGTGGTGGTGAAGGGGTATATATAGGCATCCCAAAAAATCCGACCGTTACACACAAAATGACCAACTCCGTGACACCGATGTGTTAATCTCGGTGGTACCGAAGTGACCAAAAGGTGGCAACTTTTGAATCTCGGTGAGACCGATATAGGAATCTGTGTTGCCGAACTCGGTGACGTCGATTCAACATTTTCGGACGGACCGAAAGTGTGAACTTGCATAACAGAAAGTTGGCAACCCAACTCGGTGGCACCGAAAGCAGTGTTGGCTGCACCGAAATGGCTAGGGTTTGGTTGAGTCTATCTAGGGTTTGGAATCGGTGACACCGAGATAGGAATGTTGGTTGCACCAGTTTTTGCATGTTTGGCTAGAGACAGATTTTGGTGGGAGAGCTTGTGGATGTTTTTGGTGACTATCACTTGTGCACATATGAGCATTTTGTTCACCAACAAAACCTTACCCCCTTTTAATAGTATTGTCTTTCCTATGGACTCAAAGTCATTTCTCACAAATGTAAAATGTAGAGTCCTCTTGCTTGAAGCTTGGCCAACCTATTTCCTTGCATCTTGGGGTGATTCCACAATCTCCACAATCCTTTTGCCATCCCTATCATTGAACTTTTCCTGAAATATACTTGGTGGAAACATTAGTTCAATGACTTATATGTTGTTATTAATTACCAAAACCACCAAGGGAGCAAATGTGCTCACATTGACATACATAATTACCAACCAAGTAAATCCCGTATAAGGCGGTACGAAGTTATGTGGGAAAGAGAACCGGCTTTGCAAGAAGTAATAGTGAAAACATGGACTGATGTTGGCACAAAAAACTAACTTGGTGATGTACATGCATCTCTTAGAGGTACTATGCGCACACTATGCAAGTGGAGCGAGTCAAAATTTGCCAACGTCACACGCGAGATAGAAAAAACCCGAACTCAGCTGGAGCAGCTCATGTTAATGAATGTAGATAGAATGGAAATACGAAGAGTAACAGACAGAATGAATGAGCTTTTGTGTCGATAAGAGCTCATGTGTATGCAACGCTCTCGTGTTACTTGGCTGAAAGATGGCGATACAAACTCTAAATCAAGGTGGCGTGCAAGAAAGAACAGGATAAAAAAATTAGAGGATGCTCAAGGGAAATTGTTCACCACCTAGAAGGAGGTGGGAAGGGCGAACACATCCTACTTTCAGAATATTTTTTAGGTAGACTTAACACTTGACGCTTCTCTGGTTGTTCGGTTAATTAATTCCGTGATTACGGAAGATACAAATAATATCTTGTGCGCTGACTTCACCGACAAGTAAATTGCTCAGGCGTTATTCCAAATTGGACCCTTAAAGGCCCCGACACCAGATGGGTTCCCAGCCAGTTTTTTCCAAAGAAATTGGGCAAGTATGCGTGATGGAGTTATTGCATCCGTAAAAGATTTCTAACGTACTGGTAATATGCCTCCTGAAGTTAATGATACGGTAATTGTGATGATCCCAAGAATTCCAAACCCAATTAAAATTACAGATTACCGCCCCATTAGCCTTTGTAATGTTATTTATAAGGTGGTGTCCAAGTGTCTTGTTAATAGACTCCACCCGGTTCTTGATGATATTATTTCACCGTCACAGAGTGATTTTATCCCGGGACGAATGATTACTGACAATGCATAGGCGGCATTTGAATTTATCCATCACATAAAGCAAGAGAAAGACCCAACAAAAGGTTTTTGTCCTTATAAGTTAGATCTATCAAAGGCATATGATATAGTGGACTAGGTTTACCTTAGGCAAACGATGGAAAAGCTTGGCTTTGCTCACCGGTGGGTTAATTGGATCAGGACTTGTGTAATCTCGGTGAGATATTCCGTGAAATTTAAAGGATCCATCTTGGACTCTTTTGCACCGTCACGTGGTCTTCGGCAAGGTGACTCGTTGTCCCCTTATCTATTTCTTTTTGTAGATGATGGTCTCAGTGCACTAATTGATAAAGGTATTGTGGAAGAACACATATCTCCTCTGAGAATTACAAGAAGCGCACCTGGTATATCCCACTTGTTGTTTGCAGATGATACTTTGCTATTCTTTAAATCCACAGTTCAGCAAGCTATTCATGTTAACCATATTTTTGGAGGTATATGGGAAGGCCACATGACAACTTATAAATCAAGCAAAGTGCTCTTTGCTGTTTCGTGATGCATGCCCTCAAGACATGGTTACTTAGGTAAAAAATGTGTTGCAGGTTACTTCCGTTGGCTTTGAGGAGAAATATTTGGGACTACCCACCCCTGATGGAAGGATAACAAAAGGAAAATTTCAGAATCTCCAGGTCAAGCTCACTAAGAGATTGTTTGTTTGATGGCTATCCTACTCAAGTCGGAAAAGAACAGATGACTAGGTCAATTGCACAATCCATCCCTACTTATTTAATGAGTGTTTTTAAGATCCATCTAGTGGTCTATGATGATCTGAATCGAATGGTATGTAATTACTATTGGGGTGTTGAAAAAGGTAAACGCAAAACACACTAGTACGCTTCGGATAAAATGACAAGGCCGAAATCCCTATGTGGTCTTGGGTTTAGGGACTTTCGACTCTTTAATCAAGCGCTACTAGACAGGCAAGCATGGAGATTGATTGTGTTCCCAAATAGCCTTTGTGCTAGACTCTTGAAGGCAAAATATTACCCTAACGGCAGACTAGATTACACAGTGTTGACTAGTAGTCCTTCCCCTACATGGCAGGGTATCAGTTATGGGTTGGATCTGCTGAAGAAGAGGCTAGTTTGGAGGATCACAAATGGGTAGAATGCTAGAATATGGTGGGACAGATGGGTGGTGCATGAGACCTCAGGTGGCTTGATTTCGAGGAAGGGGCGTTGGAGGTTCAAGTGGGTTTCTGAGCTCATGGATTATAATGGAACATGGTACCAAACCAAACTACAACAATTATTTTTACCCGTTGACATATGTGAGATCCTAAAAATATGTCCATCCCCAAGACTTGGTGAAGACTTTCTTGCTTGGGCACCAGAGAAGTCGGGCATTTTTACCGTGTGAAGTGCTTATCGACTTGCGTCCGATGAAGTGAGCAATGGTTCCATCGCTACCTCCAGTGAACATGTTGATGTAGCGTGGGTGGGGTGGAAGCACATCTAGTCCACTCCGGCTCCATCAAAGGTTCTGAATTTTGCATGGAGGTTAGCAACAAACTCGCTAGCTACTTGGAAGAACAAACAGAAACGAAACATGGAGGTTAGTGCTATGTGTCCTGTATGTAGTTGTGAAGAGGAAGACTCTTTCCACAACTTTTGCTCATGCATCAATGCAAGGCGGCTATGGAGAGAAATGTCTATTGATTGGAACCTCCCAGATGTTACAAAAATTATGCCAACAAGAGGAGGATAGTTTGTTCAGATAGTTTCCGATTTAAATGAATAGGTACGATTAAGACTGATGATGCTACTCTGGCGTATTTGGTATGTCCGGAATGAGCTAGTTCATCATAGACCTGCGCCACCAGTGGATGTCTCTTGCCGCTTCCTCTCAGTGTTAGAACCGTCGGATCTCGGGTAGGGGGTCCCGAACTGTGAGACTGGAGTCGACGACAACAGGAGACGAAGGGGACACAGATTTACCCAGGTTCGGGCCCTCCTATGGAGGTAATACCCTACGTCCTACTTGGTTGTATTGATGATGTGGGGGTTACAGAGTTGATCTACCTCGAGATTGAGTAGCTAACCCTAGATGAGTTGTTCTGTCCCTATAACCTAAAACCCTTCGGCTTATATAGACGCCGAGGATGCCTAGGGTTTACACATGGTCGGTTACATGCCGAACTGATAAACATGCCGATTTGCTACATCAAACGTGGAGCGCAAGTCATGCTTCCCAAAGCTTCCATCTTGGAGACTAGGCCTTCAAATCTTCTAGTGTTCAGCATGTAGTCCATATAGTCCGGCCCATAAGAATAGGCCGGCTTCCCGAGGACCCCTTAATCTAGGACTCCCTCAGTAGCCGCCGAACTTGCCTCCAACACCAAGGGTCTTCAGCTCCAATTGCTTCATGAACAAAGTCTTCGGCTTGCGAGGTAAGTTCCTTCAGCCGAACAGAGTTCGGCCTCCGATTATAAATAGCTTCCAAATAGCAGCGCATTTGAATATCGTGAAATAAGTTTTCTTTGAAGGCCAAACATCAAGGAAGAAAAGATAACATTCCCTGACGGCCTTTCTGACGAAAGGTCACGGCCCACCACGACCGCTAGGCCAGTTACAAGGACTCGATGCACGGTTTGAGGCTGTTCCATCAGCATGATCTATCAATGTGCGGATCGTGCTCCGTTTCACACGGGATATGTTCAATCATTCATGCGTAATTGTGCACACGTCTCGGGAAGTGGAGGGATTCGCGGCGCAGCGGAGGGGGCTCAAACGATAAGCCTCATAAAAGGGAAAGAAAACCCCCATGGGTATTCACGCTCTCCCTCGGCTTCCGCTGCCTCCCATTCCACTGAGCCTCCGATGCCCAGATCTAAATCTTCCGCCTCCCCTTCCGAGCTCACCAATGGCGGGCTCCGGCTCCAATGGCAAGTGGGAAGCCTCCACAATGACCGACAAGGACATCCATGACCTCAAGGAAGCCGGATACCTCCCCGCTGACATCCCTCACTGCACGATGGAGGCGGGCCAAGTGATCCCCACCCCCAAGCCAGGCGAAAGGGTGGTGTTCATCCCCCACTTCGTCAGGGGGTTGATGTTCTTCTACGACCTCGACTTCCACGACCTCCCGCCGAACTCCATCATGCACATCTCGGCATTCATCCTCGTTTGCGAGGCCTTCCCGCGCATCGAGAAACACTTGGGGCTCTAGCTTTAGGTGTTCAACATCAAGCCCGTGTGCATCGGCGGCAAGCACACAGATTGCAGCGGGGCCGTCATCGGCAAGCTCACCCGCGTAGGGTAACCATCGAGCACCCTTATTGACACCATCAAGGGGTGGCAGAAGGAGTGGTTCTACGTCACCGAACCACAAGAAGAAGGTCGGCATCCCTCCGCCGCATTCAGATCTGGTGCCCCCACCAGACTGGCTTCCTGGCTCGAAAAGGGCCTCGTCTGGGAACCGGGCAAGGAGGTGAGCAACCTTCAAAAGCGCATCCACTCCATGGTCGAGGACAGCACCAAGTTGACCAATGTGGTCCAGGTGATGCTCCAAAGACGTATCTTCCCTTGCCAGTGCCGAGACACTCCCTTGTGGGCTCATGAGCTCGACGCCAAGCCCACAGTCCGGAATCTCGTCCGCACTATGCGGGAGAAGTTGTGGAAGGCGCTCTTCAAATCACAGAAGAGATGGCCATCCGAGGAGGAGGACAAGGGTCTGCACACCGCCAAGCCTGAATCAGAGGTACGATAGACCCTAGCTTGGTCGGCTCCATTACATAAGGAGGTTTCATAACCCCTTTTCCGATATGCCTTTGCAGAGATGGCTGAAGAAAGCTGTCAACATCAATAGTCTGGCGCCTCATCCTAAAGACAAGAGGACCGGTCTGTTAGCAAAAATGCTCGTGGTAAAGCCTTACGAGGATCCCACAAAAAAAGAGAAGAAGAAGAAACCAGGCCAAGCTAGCATCCGCATCAGGGACCAGCCTGACGCTGCATCCAAGGATACCCCCGCCTCCTCGAATCAGGAGGAGGCTGAGGAGGAGGAAGAGGAAGAAGAGGAGGAGGAGGAGCCCAAGGGCGAGGGGGAGGTAATTCCCCAGTGCCAGGAAGAGAGCAGTGTCTTCGGACGCCCCGCAGCAGGTCCCTCCTCCTGTCCAGAAGAGGGCACGACGGGCGCGGGTGAATCTGTCCGACTCAGACACCGCGTCTGAAGACCTCGAGGAGGTTTCATGAAGGAGCCTACAGGTCAATCCCACTCCGAAAAGGTTAGGATCCGAAGACCCTCCCATTCATTATGAATAAATTTAGATCTTGCTAACATACATGTTATTGGCTTTGCAGCCCCCCGCGTGTTATCCCCACTGAGGTGATATCGGACGGGGAGACCCCGCCTGCCGAACCGGCAGAGAGCGGGGACACCTCGCATCCCACCACATCGTGCGCCACAAGGGACGCCGTGGAGGTGTCGTCCCAGCATGCTCCTATGGAGCTGGACACCGGTGTCGGGGGAGACCATACCATGGCCGAGGTTGGCGCATCGGTCATGGAAGACCGAGGGATGACACCCCTACCGGACATCGAGGAGGTCGGACAAGCGGGTGCTCAGTCCCCTCCGAAGACATCTCCGGAGCACACTGTGCCTCCGGAGGCAACGGTTCGATCCCCGGTAGGTGATCGGGATATCCGATCATCGACGCCACCGACCAATAGATGGTCGGACATGGAGGAGGCTCTATCGAGCGCCTCCATGCCTGAGGATCCTAGTACGTATTGCAGAGCATCCGTACTGAAGGAGGCCTTCAAAGGTCTCCTTACGAGTTTTCAAGTAAGTCACCCGATGTTCTTATTTGCAAAGTTTTTATTTATTCGTATTATATACATGGCAGCCCCCGAGCCCTAGGTGAGGTGAAAAAGCTCACCTAGGGGTCACTTCTGTATCCGATATCGAACTAGATACACTTTAAGTGTCCGGCATGTTAGAATAACTTAACATATGATCGGATTGTCTATAATTCAGGAAATGAAAACCCATGTAATTTATCAACTATGTGTAATGCAGGCTTCGTCATCGGCGATGGCAATAAATGGTGCCAAGGTGGAAGAGCTAAATCGGAAGCTTAAGCGCTCCGAAGACGAAGTTAAGGCCCTTAACCGAAGGTTCGACGAGGCTCAAGGTATGTCACAACAGAGTCCAAATGCCTTTGTCTGAATTCTATTGTACGAATACTGTCAATGTAGCTTTTTCACATTGTATAATGTACGCACAGCCTCGGCGAAAGAGATGGAGAGGCTCAAGGCCAAGCTCCAGCGCGCGAAGGACGAAATGGCCGTCGAGAGGGCGGCTGCTAAAGTAATGGATGTCGCCCTTTCCGCCATGCGGGACACCAGTGGCAAGCATGAGCCTCGTGTGGCAAAGGTCTAGCAGGAGCTCAAGGACGCCAGTGAAAGATGCGAGGCCTTGGAGCATAAGAATAAGGCAAGCTCGGCCGAACTGTCCACTTTAGAAACCGAACTCCAGAAGGAGCGGATGGACATACGGTTCTACGAGGAGCAAATGCACCAAGCCAAGGACATAGCAGATGGTAAGCCATACTCACTAAAGTACGTAGGGATAGCAAATTTGCATTGCTTACCCGGGTGTGGCGATCCTCAGGCGCATCTTCCGATCTCCAGAAGAGCGTGGCAGACGCCAATCAGCTGTTTGCCTCACGGGAGAAGGAGATGAAGCTCGGGTGTTCTGGGCACAGTTTGGAGTCCCCGAACGTCCTCCTCTTCTGGTGGAGCAGCTGCAACAGCTGATGGAGCTACACCAGATGGCGGAGCCGGACATGAAGGATCTCTTTATTCTCTTATGGCCCGGCGAGCCGTTGCCAGGCAACTACTTTGGCCTCGTGCAGAGGTTGATTGCTGCTTCGCCCCGCCTCGACACCGTCAAGCTCTCCTCCTCCATCGAGGGAGTCCGGATGGCCCTCGCAAGAGCGAAGGTGCACTGGCCAGGGCTGGATCCGATGAAGGTAGCCACCGCCCTGCTGCCTCCCGGGAAAGAGCATAGACGCCCTGAGATATACTTTGATGGAGTGATGGCGGGTGCTCGGGTGATAGTGTCCCAGTGTTCGGGCGATCATTTATTTGAATGAACTGTAACGCGTCTGAAGACTTGTCCAAACTTTTGATGATATTAGTATTTGTTCTTATATGGTTTTGCATTCCTTTATAACTCCTATGTGGTTGTTTAATACTGAAAGATGCGAGTCATCGGCTTCAGCCCCCATGTAGATACTACATGGGGTGTCTATGCCAATGCACTATGTCCTTTAGCCGAATTATCGGAACCCAAAGGCAGTACAGTGCGGCAGACTAGGCAATCAGACTACAGTGCTTTATTTCTTTCACTTAGTCGTAGGGATGCGAAAAGGACTATAGGAAGCGTACGATTAGCCACCGAAGTGTTGTGATGTTCGAACGAACTATGGCCAAAGCTGGTATCACAATGTTTGCACAAAGGGCAAGTTCCTCGTATAACGCGGAATAACTGTTTACGAGGATTGAAGTATAATACTTCCAGCTCGGGTTCACAGACCGGATCTCGCATACTATGACAGTCTGTTTTCGGCTTTCTCCCCTAAGGTGCTCGACCGAACTATCTGGAAGCACAATCGCAGGGGTGCTCCCTTTGCCGTTTTAGATGAAAGAGCGGAACGTAAAGGGGCAAGCACAGGAGCCGGCCAACCCAACTATTGACCCAAGACATAGTTCGGAACCGATGCATATAAAGCGAATAGCAAGACACCGAACGTATGATAGAATGTACATAAGGCAAATTTTTTTCAAACTCGAGCCCCCGGTCTATTAGCCGATTACCTTGCATCATACCGAATAGGTCCACGATAGGAGGAAAAAATATGCGCCGAAAAAAGGACAGATCAGGCAAACTTGTGCCACACAATTTACATTTTCCTCAACAACTCTTATAGCTCGGATTGCCGAAACAACTGTTTATAGGTATGTGAAAGAAATAAAAAATATAAAGGAGTTGTTGTACCAGGGGTCTTCAATTGATAACATGACGTACTCGATATGCCCCGTTGCTAGCTGACTCCTGCTCTTAGATGCACCTTCATGGGTGTTAGTGTTAGGCGGGCGGATCTTGTAAACAAGGTCTTGAGAGGCCGCTGAATTGTAGGTGAGCTTCACGCCATAGGCAGGTTCTTTTAGGAGCGCTTGCATTTAGTCCGAAGACGTGTTGATGGTAGAGGTTCGGGCCAGCAGAACACCCATCTTTTTGTTGGAAATATGCCCTAGAGGCAATAAATAAAGTTTTTATTATTATAATTCCTTGTTCATGATAATTTTTTATTATCCATGCTATAATTGTATTGATTGGAAACACATTACATGTGTGGGTAAATAGACAACACTTGGTCCCTAGTATGCCTCTAGTGAACTAGCTCGTTAATCAAAGATGGTCAAGGTTTCCTAGCCATTGACATGTGATGTCATTTGATAATGGGATCACATCATTATAAGAATGATGTGATCGACAAGACCCAAACTACAAACGTAGCATATGATCATGTCAGTTTATTGCTACTGTTTTCTGCATGTCAAGTATATGTTCCTATGACCATGAGATCATGCAAATCACGGACACTGGAGGAGTGCCTTGTGTGTATCAAACGTCACAACGTAACTTGGTGACTATAAAGGTGCATTACAGGTATCTCCGAGGGTGTCTGTTGGGTTGGCATGGATCAAGACTGGGATTTGTTACTCCGTGTGACGGAGAGGTATCTCAGGGCCCACTCGGTAATACAACATCACAATAAGCCTTGCAAGCAATGTGCCTAAGTGTTAGCCATGGGATCTTGTATATGGAACGATTAAAGAGACTTGCCGGTAACGAGGTTGAACTAGGTATGGAGATACCAACGATCGAATCTCGGGCAAGTAACATACCGAAGAACAAAGGGAACATCATACGGGATTAACTGAATCCTTGACATAGAGGTTCGAATGATAAAGATATTCATAGAATATGTAGGAACCAATATGGGCATCCAGTTACCATTATTGGTTATTTACCATAGAGGTGTCTCGGTCATGTCTACATAGTTCTCGAACCCGCAGGGTCTGCACACTTAAGGTTTGGTGATGTTTCGGTAGTATAGAGTTATGCATGGTGGTGACCGAAGGTTGTTTGGAGTCCCGGATGAGATCCCGGACATCACGATGAGCTCCGTAATGTTCCAGAGGTAAAGATTGATATATAGGAAGTCCTGTTTTGGTCGCCGGAAAAGTTTTGGGCTCATCGGTAGTGTACCGGGAGTGCCGGTAGTGTACCGGGGGACCATTGGGAGGGGTATTTAGACCCAAGAGGCTACATGGGCTGTGGGAAGGTGAATACCATCCCTTAGTGGGCTGGTGGAAGTCCCACACAAGGCCCATGTGGCTGTGAAGAAAAGCCCAAAAGGAAAAAGGTGGAAAAGGGCAAAAGGAACAAATAAGGAAGGAGTTCTAATCCTACTAGGAGTGGAGGAGGAGGACTCCTCCCTCCTTGGTTCGCCTGAAGCCTAGGGATGGCCCCTTGAGGGCCAAGCCTCCTCCTCCCCTCCTCCTATATATACTAGTGGTTTTGAGGGTTTTTGCACAGAATTTTCTGCCACATGATGCCCTCTTCTCTAGTGCATAGTTTCTCCTCTAGATCGGTTTTCTGCAGTGCTTAGGCGAAGCCCTGTCGGAACAGCTCCACCACCATCGCCGGAGCGCCGTCATGCTTCCGGAGAACTCTTCCACCTCTCCGCCCCCTCTTGTTGGATCAAGAAAGCGGAAATTGTCATCAAGCCATACGTGTGCTGAACGCGGAGGTGCCATCCGTTCGGTGCTAGATCGGGCCGGATCGTGATTGGATCGCGAGATGCTCGGAGATTTGGATCGCGAAAACATTCGACTACATCAACCGCATTTCTTAACGTTCCTGCTTAGAGATCTACAAGGGTATGTAGATCCACTCTCTCTCTCGTAGATGCTCATCACCATGGATAGGTCTTGCGTGAACGTAGGAAATTTTTTGTTTCCCATGCAACGTTCCCCAACGGTGGCATCATGAGCTAGGTCTATGTGGATATGAGATCTCGAGAAGAACACAAAGAGTTTGTGGGCGTTGATGCTTAGATTGCTTCCTCCCTTGGTCGTGTTTTGGTTCAGCGGTATTATGGGATGAAGCGGCGGTCCTTGAGAAGGTTGAAAAGCAACTTATGTATCACCGTTGTGGTTTATGCGTAGGTGAGAATTGTTCTTGCTAGATACCCATAGCAGCCACGTAAAACATGCAACAACAATTAGAGGACGTCTAACTTGTTTTTGCAGGGTATGTTGTGATGTGATATGTCCAATTACATGATGAGATATATGTGATGTATGAGATGATCATGTGTTGTATAGAATATCACGACTTGCATGTCGATGAGTACGGCAACCGGCAGGAGCCATAGGGTTGTCTTGAATTATTGTATGACCTGCGCGTCAATCATTAAGGGCTATGTAATGCTTTACTTTATCGCTAAACGGTAGCAATAGTAGTAGAAGCATGGTGGGCGCGACAACCTCGATGGCGACACGTTGATGGAGATCAAGATGATGGAGATCATGGTGTCGTGCCGGTGACGATGAAGATCATGCCGGTGCTTTGAAGATGGAGATCAAAAGCACAAGTTCATGGCCATATCATGTCACTTATGATTTTCATATGATGTTAATCCTTTTATGCACCTTGTTTTTCTTAGGACGACGTTAGCATTATAAGGTGATCCCTCACTTAAATTTCAAGATGAATTGTGTTCTCCCCGAGTGTGCACCATTGCGAAAGTTCATCGTGTCAAGACACCACATGATGATAGGGTGTGATAGACTCTACGTTCACATACAACGGGTGCAAGCCAATGTTGAACATGCAGAACACTCGGGTTAAACTTGACGAGCCTAGCATGTACAGACATGGCCTCAGAACACAAGAGACCGAAAGGTCGAACATGAGTCATATAGTAGATATGATCAACATAATGATGTTCACCATTGAAACCACCTCAACTCACGTGATGATCGGACTTGAGTTGGTGAATTTGGATCATGTGACACTCAGATGACCTGAGGGATGTCAATTTGAGTGGGAGCTTTAGTAATTTGATTAACTAAACTCATTATCTTGAACAATAGTCTAAAACCTTTGCATATTTATGTTGTAGATCAATGGCTCGCGCAGTAGCACCCCTAAATTTTAATGCGTTCCTAGAGAAAGCTAAATTGAAAGATGATGGAAGTAACTTTGTTGACTGGGCCCGTAATCTGAGGATTATCCTCACGGCTTCGCAGAAATCATATGTCCTTGATGCACCGCTTGGTGACCAACCCGAAGACATGTCATCCGAAGACGTTAACAACGCTTGGGAGGCACGTTCTGGAGATTACTCAATAGTTCAGTGTGCAATATTGTATGGCTTAGAACCGGGACTTCAAAGACGTTTTGAATGTCATGGAGCATATGAGATGTTCCAGGAGTTGAAGTTCATCTTTTAGAAGAATGCCCGGATCGAGAGGTATGAGACCTCCGATAAGTTCTATGCTTGCAAAATGGAGGAGAATGGGTCTATTAGTGAACATATACCCAGAATGTCTGGGTACTCGATTCATCTGGCAGAGTTAGGAATGGCCCTTCCGCCAGAGGCGATCATTGACAGAGTTCTTCAATCACTGCCACCTAGTTACAAGAGCTTTGTGATGAACTATAACATGCACGGGATGAACAAGTCAGTCGCCGAGCTGTTTGCGATGCTAAAAGTCACTAAGTCTGAAATCCAAAAAGAACATCAAGTGTTGATGGTCAATAAAACCACTAGTTTCAAGAAGAATGGCAAGGGAAAGGGCAAGGGCAAGAAGGATAAAACCAAGAAGGATGGCAAAGCAGTTGCTACTACTGTAAAGAATCCCAAGCATGACCCAAGCCAGAAACTGAGTGCTTTCATTGCAAGGGAACTAGTCACTGGAAGCGGAACTGCCCCAAGTACCTGGCTGACAAGAAGGCGGCCAACGACAAACAAGGTATATACGATATACATGTTATTGATGTGTACCTCACTAGCTCTCGTTGTAGTGCCTGGCTATTTGATACCGGTTCGGTTGCTCACATTTGCAACTCAAAACAGGAACTACGGAATAAATGAAGGCTGGCAAAGGACGAAGTGATGATGCGCATGGGAAATGGTTCCATGGTTGATGTGATTGCCGTCGGCACGCTCTCTCTTCGATTACCATCGGGATTAGTGATGAATTTGAATAACTGTTATTTAGTGCTTGCGTTAAGCATGAACATTATATCTAGATCTTGTTTATTGCGAGACGGTTACTCATTTAAATCAGAGAATAATGGTTGTTCTATTTATATGAGTAATATCTTTTATGGTCACGCACCCAATGTGAGGGGTTTATTCATGTTGAATCTTGATAGTGATGATACACATGTTCATAACATTGATGCCAAAAGATGTAGAGTTGATAATGATAGTACCACTTTCTTGTGGCACTGCCGTTTAGGTCATATTGGTGTAAAAGGCATGAGGAAGCTCCATACTAATGGGCTTTTGGAGTCACTTGATTTTGAATCACTTGACACATGTGAACCATGCCTCATGGGCAAGATGACTAAAACGCCATTCTGTGGAACAATGGAACGGGCAAGTGACTTATTGGAAATCATACATACTGATGTGTGCAGTCCAATGAATGTTACGGCGCGTGGTGGACATCGTTATTTTCTCACCTTCACTGATGACTTAAATAGATATGGGTATATTTACTTAATGAAACACAAGTCTGAAACGTTTGAAAAGTTCAAGCAATTTCAGAGTGAAGTTGAGAATCATCGTAACAAGAAGATTAAATTCTTGCGATTTGATCGAGGAGGTGAATATATGAGTTATGAGTTTGGCAGTCACTTAAGACAGCATGGAATTGTTTCATAGTTGACATCGCCCGGAACACCACAGCGTAATGGTGTATCCGAATGTCGTAATCGAACCTTATTAGATATGGTGCGATCTATGATGTCTCTTGTTGATTTGCCACTATTGTTTTGGGGTTATGCATTAGAGACAACTGCATTCACTTTAAATAGGGCACCATCAAAATCCGTTGAGACGACGCCATATGAACTATGGTTTGGCAAGAGGCAAAGTTGTCGTTTCTTAAAGTTTGGGGATGTGATGCTTATGTCAAAAAGCTTCAGCGTGAAAAGCTGGAACCCAAAGTGGAGAAATGCGTCTTCATAGGATACCCGAAAGAGACAGTCGGGCATACCTTCTATCTCAGATACGAAGGCAAAGTGTTTTTCGCTAAGAACGGAACATTTCTTGAGAAAGAGTTTCTCTCGAAAGAATTGAGTGGGAGGAAAATAGAGCTTGATGAGGTTATTGAACCTTTACTTCAACTAGAAAGTAGCGCGGCGCAGAAAGATGTTTCTGTGAAACCTACGACGGTAGAAGAGGAAGTTAATGATGATGATCATGAAGCTTCGGATCAAACTATTATTGAACCTCGTAGGTCGACAAGGGCGCGTACTACTCCTGAGTGGTACGGCAACCCTGTCTTGGAGGTCATGTTGTTGGACAACAATGAACCTACGAGCTATGGAGGAGCAGTGATGGGCCCGGATTCTGAGAAATGGTTAGAGGCCATGAAATCCAAGACGGGATCCATGTATGAAAACAAAGTGTGGACTTTGGAAGTATTACCTAAAGGGCGAAAGTCCATTCAGAACAAATGGATCTTTAAGAAGAAGACGGACGCGGACGGTAATGTCACCGTCTATAAAGCTCGACTTGTGGCAAAGGGTTTTTCACAAGTTCAAGGAGTTGACTACGATAAGACCTTCTCACACGTAGCGATGCTTAAGTCCGTCAGAATCATGTTAGCACTAGCTGCTTATTTCGACTATGAAATTTGGTAGATGGATGTCAAAACAGCGTTCCTCAATGGTTTTCTTGAGGAAGAGTTGTATATGATGCAACCAGAAGGTTTTGTCAATCCAGAGAATGCTGACAAAGTTTGCAAACTCCAGCGATCCATTTATGGGCTGGTGCAAGCATCTCGGAGTTGGAATAAGCACTTTGATGAGGTGATCAAAGCGTTTGAGTTTATACAAGTTTATGGAGAAGCTTGTATTTACAAGAAAGTGAGTGGGAGCTCTATAGTGTTTCTAATATTATATGTGGATGACATATTGCTAATTGGAAACAATATAGAAATGCTGGAAAGCATGAAGGAATATTTGAACAAGAGTTTTTCAATGAAGGACCTAGGAGAAGCTGCTTTCATATTGGGCATTAAGATCTATAGAGATAGATCGAGACGCTTAATAGCACTTTCACAGAGCACATATCTTGATAAAGTTTTGAAGAAGTTCAAAATGGATCAGGCCAAGAAGGGGTTCTTGCCTGTGTTACAAGGTGTGAAGTTGAGTAAGACTCAATGCCCAGTGACTGCAGAAGATAGAGAAAAGATGAGTGTCATCCCCTATGCTTCAGCCATAGGCTCTATCATGTATGCAATGTTGTGCACAAGACCCGATGTCAGCCTTGCCATAAGTATGGCCGGAAGGTTTCAAAGTGATCCTGGAATGGAGCACTGGGCGGCGGTCAAGAATATCCTTAAGTACCTGAACAGGACTAAGGAAATGTTTCTCGTTTATGGAGGTGATGAAGGGCTCGTCGTAAAGGGTTACATTGATGCAAGCTTTGACACTGATCCGGATGACTCTAAGTCACAAACTGGATACGTATTTATTCTCAACGGGGAAGCGGTAAGCTGGTGCAGTTCCAAGCAAAGTGTGGTAGCCGAATCTACATGCGAAGCGGAGTACATCACAGCCTCGGAGGCGGCGAATGAAGGTGTCTGGATGAAGCAGTTCATGACAGATCTTGGAGTAGTGCCCAGTGCACTGAATCCAATGAACCTGTTATGTGACAACATTGGTGCCATTGCTCTTGCCAAGGAACCAAGGTTTCACAAGAGGACCAGACACATAAAGCGACGCTTCAACTCCATCCGCGATTACATCGAGGAGAAGGACATAAATATTTGCAAAGTGCACACGGATCTGAATGTTGCAGACCCATTGACTAAACCTCTTCCAAGGGCTAAACATGATCAATACTAGAACTGCATGGGTGTTCGATTCATTACAATATAAATCACATAGTGATGTGAACTAGATTATTGACTCTAGTGCAAGTGGGAGACTGTTGGAAATATACCCTAGAGGCAATAAATAAAGTGTTTATTGTTATATTTCCTTGCTCATGATAATTGTTTATTATCCATGCTATAATTGTATTGATTGGAAACACATTACATGTGTGGGTAAATAGACAACACTTGGTCCCTAGTATGCCTCTAGTGAACTAGCTCGTTAATCAAAGATGGTCAAGGTTTCCTAGCCATTGACATGTGATGTCATTTGATAACGGGATCACATCATTGGAAGAATGATGTGATGGACAAGACCCAAACTACAAACGTAGCATATGATCGTGTCAGTTTATTGCTACTGTTTTTTGCATGTCAAGTATATGTTCTTATGACCATGAGATCATGCAACTCACGGACACCGAAGGAGTGCCTTATGTGTATCAAACGTCGCAACGTAACTGGGTGACTATAAAGGTGCATTACAGGTATCTCCGAGGGTGTCTGTTGGGTTGGCATGGATCAAGACTGGGATTTGTTACACCGTGTGACGGAGAGGTATCTCAGGGCCCACTCGGTAATACAACATCACAATAAGCCTTGCAAGCAATGTGACTAAGTGTTAGCCACAGGATCTTGTATTACAGAACGAATAAAGAGACTTGCCAGTAGCGAGGTTGAACTAGGTATGGAGATACCGACGATCGAATCTCGGGCAAGTAACATACCGAAGAACAAAGGGAACGTCATACGGGATTAACTGAATCCTTGACATAGAGGTTTGACCGATAAAGATCTTCATAGAATATGTAGGAACCAATATGGGCATCCAGGTCCCGCTATTGGTTATTGACCGTAGAGGTGTCTCGGTCATGTCTACATAGTTCTCGAACCCGCGGGGTCTGCACACTTAAGGTTTGGTGACGTTTCGGTATTATAGAGTTATGCATGGTGGTGGGTGAAGGTTGTTTGGAGTCCCGTATGAGATCCCGGACGTCACGAGGAGCTCCGGAATGGTCCGGAGGTAAAGATTGATATATAGGAAGTCCTGTTTTGGTCGCCGGAAAAGTTTTGGGATCATCGGTAGTGTACCGGGAGTGCCGATAGTGTATCGAGGGACCATCGGGAGGGGTATTTCGACCCAAGAAGCTACATGGGCTGTGGGAAGGTGAATACCATCCCTTGGTGGGCTGGTGGAAGTCCCACACAAGGCCCATGTGGCTGGGAAGAAAAGCCCAAAAGGAAAAAGGTGGAAAAAGGCAAAAGGAACAAATAAGGAAGGAGTCCTAATCCTACTAGGAGTGGAGGAGGAGGACTCCTCCCTCCTTGGTTCGGCCGAAGCCTAGGGCTGGCCCCTTGAGGGCCAAGCCTCCTCCTCCCCTCCTCCTATATATACTAGTGGTTTTGAGGGGTTTTGCACAGAATTTTCTGCCACGTGCTGCCCTCTTCTCTAGTGCATGGTTTCTCCTCTAGATCGGTTTTCTGTAGTGCTTAGGTGAAGCCCTGACAGAACAGCTCCACCACCATCGTCGGAGCGCCATCATGCTGCCGGAGAACTCTTCCACCTCTCCGCCCCCTCTTGCTGGATCAACAAGGCAGAGATCGTCATCAAGCCGTATGTGTGCTGAACGCGGAGGTGCCGTCCGTACGATGCTAGATCGGGACGGATCGTGATTGGATCGCGGGACTCTCGGCGATTTGGATCGCGAAGACGTTCGACTACATCAACCGCGTTTCTTAATGCTTCTCGCTTAGCGATCTACAAGGGTATGTAGATCCACTCTCCCTCTCGTAGATGCTCATCACCATGGATAGGTCTTGCGTGAACGTAGGAAAATTTTTGTTTCCCATGCAACGTTCCCTAACACTTTTATTTCCCCATCGCTACCCATGGAATTTTAAGTGCGAAGTTGTGCCTCCTTGGCACGTACTTTGCTGGTCTTAGGGGTGTGCGGTGGGGGGCGAGTCCCTATTGAAGGGGGGAGGAAGGATCTGAGCTTTCGGTCTGAAGCCGAACTCGCTTCCCAGCCTTGTGTGCCTTTATGGCAGATGTCGGAACTTGTCGATCTTCTTTGTAGCTGAATTTGGCCACCAGGGCTAGTGCATGTTCCTCAGTTCTAAGGGAGCGCTCTATATTGCCGTTAACAGTAATGACCCCCTTGGGGCCCGGCATCTTGAGCTTGAGGTATGAGTAGTGCGGGACTGCGTTGAAACGAGCGAACACTGTCCGCCCAAGCAGCGCATGATAGCCGTTGCGGAAGGGCACAATGGCGAAGATGAAGTCTTCACCGCGAAAGTTATCGGGCGAGCCGAACACAACCTCCAAGGTTACGGAACTTGTACATCAGGTCTCAACGCCTGGGATCACTCCTTTGAAGGTAGTGCTGCTGGGTTTGATCTTTGACGGATCTATGCCCATCTTTTTCACCGTATGTGAGTAAATCAGGATGAGGCTACTTCCTCCGTCCATTAGGACTTTTGTGAGGTGATACCCATCTACAATGGGGTCTAGGACGAGGGCCGCCGAACCAACATGACGGATACTGGTCGGGTGATCGCGCCGATCAAAGGTGATCGGGTATGCTGACCATGGGTTGTACTTCAGGGCTACGGGTTCCACAACGTAGACCTCCCTAAGGGCACGCTTCCTCTCCTTCTTAGGTATATGGGTGGTTTACATCATGTTCACCGTTTTGACTTCGGGAGGGAATTTCTTCTGTCTGCCGCCAATTGGACCCCGAGGCTCATCCTCGTCCTTGTTGCGAGAGCTTTTGCCTTGGTCCTCGGGTGGTATCTTGTCGGCCTGTTTAAACACCCAGCAGTTGCGGTGTGTGTGGTTGGCGGGCTTCTCCGAAGTCCCATGGATTTGGCAAGGCCTTTCCATGATCTTCTCCATCTGAGTGGGTTCATCGCGATTGCCTTTAGGAGGCTTCTTCCGCTGCCCAGGTCGGGAGTTGCGGAATCCGGCGTTTATAGCCGTGTGATTGGCATCGCTATTACTACGCCGACGCTTATTGTTATTGCGCTTTGGTTTTCTGTTGCCATCCCGGGATTCAGAGGCTATGGGATCTTCGGAATTTTGGTTGCGTCTTGCCAGCCAATTGTCTTCGCCCATGCAAAAGCGGGTCATTAGGGAGGTAAGGGCGTACATGGTCTGAGGTTTATCCTGGCCTAGCTGGAGGGCCAGCCATTCGTCACGAATATTGTGCTAGAAGGAAGATATGGCCTTAGCATCCGAATAGTCGACAATTTGGTTCTTCTTAGTCAAGAACCGATTCCAGAATTGCCGAGCGGACTCGTCGGGCTTCTGGACGATGTTGCTAGATCGGAAGAGTCTGACGGGCGGACATAGGTTCCCTGGAAGTTAGAGCGGAATGCATCTTCCAGGTCTTCCCAGCATCCAATGGAGTTTTCGGGGAGGCTGTTTAACCAGTGCTGAGCTGGCCCCTTAAGCTTAAGAGGTAGATATTTGATGGCATGGAGATCATCTCCTCACGCCATGTGGATATGAAGGAGGAAGTCCTTAATCCATACAGTTGGGCCAATAGTCCCATCATACTATTCTATATTCACGGGTTTAAACCCCTTGGTGAACTGATGTCGCACTACCTCATCTGTGAAGCACAGTGGGTGAGCGGCGCCTCTGACCTGTGCTATGTCGTGTGTGTATTCGGCGTTTGTGTGGGTCCGGTTGCATTCCCGAACTCTGTTGTTTTGGTCGAACCATGGTTTGTACCTGCCCCGTCTATCGGGCGAGTACTCTCTAGATCCATAGATGGATCTTGTACGGCCTGGTCTGTGATCCAGGTCATCTCGTAGGTCGAACCTGTCATTGGGCTCTAATGGCTCCTTACCCTGTCTTTGGGGCATTGTCGGCATATAACCGGTGTCGTAAGCCGTCCTGTCCCGACCACGAGGGGGGCGGTCCGGCTTGTCATATGGAGTACGGTTCGGAGACGGAGTATTAGTGAGTTCATCATCAAATTGCGGCAACAGCCTTCTCCGTGGGTAGCTTTTGAGCTGGTTCGACAAACCAGTGTCGTATACTTCCTCAGCTGAGAGGACTTTCGTCCATCGATCATTGAGGTCGTCCTGTTCGGATTTGAGTTGCCGTTATTTAGCTTTCAGGATGCGAGTCATTGCTATGAGACGTTGCCTGATTTCTTCCTGATCTTCAAGGTTATCAGGGATGTACAAGTCATCGGCCTCCGGTATATCTTCCTCCTCGACGGGGGGAAGGTAATTATCGTCGTCGGAGTTGTTGATGTTATCGGGGTTGTTCTGGTCCTCAGGCCCTTCCGGACCCTCTAACGGGTGTTCGGGATATCATGATTGCCATGGTCAGCGGGGGCACTACAGTCCTCGTTGCTAATAATAGCTTTCCTTCCCTTTTTGTCTTTGGACCGCTTATGCGGTTTCCGGCACCTTGACGGCGCATCGCCCGATATGTCACCATCGTTGTCAGGCGTGTTGTCGCCGTTAGTGGCAGGAGTATCTACCATGTATATATCGTATGTGGAAGTGGCGGCCCACCTCCCAGTGTTAACGGGGGTGGGAGCATGGTCTTCTTCGTCCATGTATTCTGCCTGCTCGGAGGCATAGTCAACCATTTCGGTTAAATCTTCGACAGTGGTTATCAAGTGGGTGGTGGGTGGGTCGAAATATTCATCCCGACCCGCACCGTAACCGAACTGAGCATAGATCGGGGCTGAATCGTTGGTGATCTTCATCGACGAGATCCAATCTAGGGCCTCGTCAACCGTTGAGAGCCTGATCGGATTCGGATGTTCGGAACTTGCGGAGTTAACCTCCAAGGCGTCCGGACATGGGGGGTGTTCGGCAAGAACACGTGTCCGGTCATCTGGCTCAATTGTCGGACCGGGATAGGAGATCGGCTCATCGCCACGGGTGACCCCATGGGCATGTCCGAAGAAGGGGCTCGAGGTTAAAGCCTCAGAGTCCTCGGGTGCTACAGGCGAAGCTGTGAGCCCGATTAACGACAAGTCACCCCGAGAGTCAATGGAGAACTCTAAGTTTTTGAATCTGACCTCTCGATCAGGGGCGAAGCTCTCAATGCGGCCTAGATGGCCAGTGGGATCAGCGTGCAGCACAATGCTGCCGAAGGCGAAGATCTGTCCGGGGACAAAAGTGTCCCTATTGCGGACCTCTTCGTTGGTGACAAGGCGAAACGTCGATTCCATCTTTCTCACAGAGGATCTCTCAATGAAAGCACCAATGTCGGTGTCAAAACCGGCGGATCTCGGGTAGAGGGTCCTGAACTGTGAGACTGGAGTCGACGGTAACAGGAGACGAAGGGGACACGAATTTACCCAGGTTCGAATCCTCCTATGGAGGTAATACCCTACGTCCTGCTTGGTTGTATTGATGATGTGGGGGTTACAGAGTTGATCTACCTCGAGATCGAATAGCTAACCCTAGATGAGTTGTTCTGTTCCTATACCCTAAAACCCTCCGGCTTATATAGAGGCCGAGGATGCCTAGGGTTTACACATGGTCGGTTACATGCCGAAGAGATAAACATGCCTATTTGCTACATCAAACGTGGAGCGCAAGCCGTGCTTTCCGAAGCTTTCATCTTGGAGATTGGGCCTTCAAATCTTCCAGTGTTCGGCAAGTAGCCCATATAGTTCGTCCCATGAGAATAGGCCGGCTTCCTGAGAATCCCTTAATCCAGGACTCCCTCACTTCCTAGCTAGCTATGTCGCGTCGCTACACTCCATTGAGGCAGACCACTCAAAGGGCAAGTAACCAGCTACGGTGTGTTTTCCTTTGACAGCTCCTACACGCAATATACACCGCCTTGCTCCTAGCCCTTGGGTTCCTCTTGCGGCTGGTCAGGTAAAGCTAAATACCAATGGATCTGTGCTAAATGGAGTAGTAGGTACAAGTATGATTCTTAGAGACCATGATGTCAGTATAATTTTTAGCTCCTGCAAATATTTGTTTGCTTGTAATGACGTCCTCAAGACGGAGATCATGGGCATTCGAGAAGGTCTCTCACTAGCATTACAATTGAGCAAATTACCCGTTGATGTTGAATCTGACAGCCTTGAAACAGTGAAGATGATTCATACTGGAGATATGAATAGATCAAAATATGCCTTTCTGATAAAGGAGATCAAAGCTAGTTTGAACGAGCGTAATTCTTGTATTACTCATGTTGGGCGCAGCAAAAATAATGCTAGTCATTTTTTAGCAAATTTTGGACGATCACAATGCCGAACTGTTATATGGCTTGGATCGGTCCTGATGAACTTCTCGCCATTGCCGGTCGTGATTGTAACCCTTAATAGTTTTGAGTAATACAAGTATTATCCCGCAAAAAATTAATTATTTTATTCAATATAATTGATATGGACACTTAAATCACAGGCTAACCTACTAGAACTTCCCATTGCAACCCATGTGTAATTACATACAGTAATATTTTTAAAAATGTCTTCTTAACCAATATTTAGAAACGTCATTATATCATTTAGCCGCATGTGCTTAAAGACATATTCCTTCCGTTCCAAAATTCTTGTTTTAGATTTATGTATATATGAATGTATCTAGTCACATTTTAGTATTTAAATATATCCATTTCTAAATAAATCTAAGACAAGAATTTTGGACGGAAGGAGTAATTAATTCGTTTTGAGATAATACACCATTATAATTCCTAAACAGAAGTAGTCATGTCCATTTCCAAGAACACACATAGATTACGCGATAAACAACTTCCAGCATGCATACGCACCCAATGTGGTAGACGAGCTCAGAATATTATTTGTACTCGCAACCGTGGGCACTTTCTTTGCCGGTTGACTTAACTGAATCTCCTGCTCCAGTAATTTTCATGTATATTTTTAGAATGACATAAGAAATGATTATGAAATATAAAAATATGCTATTTTTGAATTACTGTGTAGCCACTTCAATCGAATATGAAGTAAGCAAATCCTTCAATTCAAAGTTTGCGATATATTTTAAAAATGTATGTAATACAAATTCACCACGACGTATGTCAAGCACGCGCCATTACATTAGCATATCAACCCAGTGCATAGATGGTGCTCTAGCGTCCGGCGAAGGCGACCGAGATGGGGCTCCTCACGGTGTGCTTGTCCGACACCCACCGGAACGCTCCCTGCACAATCACTTCCTCGCCGCTGGTCCTCGGCCACACGATCACCTTGTAAACCTTCACCTGGTTCACCTCAGTAAACCGCAGCGACCTCGGCATGACGGTGACGTTCATAGCGTTGTCCGGCAAGTCGAACTGGGGGTAGTACACCGCCGGCGCCTCTCCGACGTTCGTCACCTTGCGTGTAACCATCATCGGATTCATCGGGTTCCACGACGAGGGGAACGTGACGGAGATGGACGGGTAGTTCAGCAGGCGGTCGGGGATCACCTTGACGGCCGAGCAGTCCACGGCACGGCGCGATATCACGGAGACTTCCTTGTCCGTGTACATGCCGCAGAGGAAGCCGATGTAATCGGTCGGGGAGATGTCGTATACCAGACCGGGGTTCATGGCCTTGTCTGGGTCGACATGGCCAGCACCAACGGCGAAGAGGTCGGCCGCCGTATCTTTCTCGTCGGTTATCGGCATGCCGGAGCGGTCGGTGCTGTCGGCCGTTGTCATGATCGCGGACTTGATCGCCGCCGGCGACCAGTCCGGGTGCTTGCTCTTGATCAACGCGGCGATACCGCTGAGGTGCGGCGCTGACATGGACGTTCCGGACTCGAAGTTGAAGGTCGGCCCGGGGTGCTCTCCGGCCAACGAGGGTGGACCTACTTGGAATGGCCACGCCGCGAGTACGCTCACGCCGGGGCCCGTGATGTCGGGCTTCAGGATGCCGGGGTTCTGCATGCTTGGCCCGCGGGAGGAGAAGGAAGTGATAGCCGGTGCCGGCGACGTGCCGAGGACTGTTCCCCTGAACATGATTTGCGCCATCGGTCTAGCAGTTGACTTGATGTAGTTCATGATCGCGTCTCCGGCGTGGTAGCTGACGTGCGACGCTGCGAGGACGTGCACGTCGGCGATGGTGCTGAAGCCATCAATGGCCTGGTTGGCCAGAATCATGCCGACGCCTCCGGCTCTTACCACCTCGGCGCCTTTGTCAATCCTACCGACGTCATTGCCGCGCTCACAGACGACTATCTTGTCCTTGACATCGAAGCCGTCCAGCGAACCGTTGCCGCAAAACTGCGCGTCTGGTATGGAGCTCGCGCCGGCGTAGACCAGCGGGTAGAAGACGGTCGACGCCGCGTCTGGCTGGTTGACTGACTCGCCATCGAAGTAGAGACCGTTCCCAAGGCGCACCCGGGTGCTGATCAAACGGTCCATGGTGCTCGCGGCGACGGTGAGCATCCATGGCGCCTCGTTCGACAGCGTGGTGTAGTTTGGGCCGGAGTTGCCGGCTGACATGCTGACGAAAATTCCCTTCTCTGCGGCCGCAAACGTGCCGACGGCGATGCTGTCCTCGGGGTACGGTAACGACGGCCCGCCGAGGGACATGGAGATGATATCGCAACCGTCAGTCACGGCAGCGTCGATGCCGGCGAGTATGTCGGCGCTGGTGCAGTCCTCCAGGCCGCACACCTTGTACATGGCGACGTGCGCACGAGGTGCTATCCCGGACGCAGTGCCCCTGCCCTGGCCAAGCACCTGAGCACCTGGCACGACTGCTCCCGCCGCTGTGCTCGACGTGTGCGTGCCGTGCCCATCCTCGTCGATCGGCGACAGCGGCGCACCTGTAGAGGTGGTGCCGTTCCCAGCACTGACGGCACTGTCGAAAACGCGAGCGCCGATGAGCTTGTTGTTGCAGACGGAGCGGCCGTTGAAGTCGCACCTGCCCTTCCACTTGGCTGGCGGCGGCGGCATGCCATCGCCGCTGAAGGAGGGGTGGTCGGGAGTGACGCCGCTGTCGAGCACCCCAATGATGACACCATCGCCAGAACCGGCCGAGTAGTTCCTGCCGCCCTGGCGCGTGTCCAGCCCGAGGAACCGCGGCGTGTGCGTCGTGTGCAGCTTGTAAACCCGGTCGGGCACCGCGGCGACGAACCCGGGCATGGCGGACATCTTTTCGAGCTCCCGCCGCGTCAGCCGGACCGCGAAGCCGCTGGCGACGTGGTGGTACGCATGGAGGAGACGGACGTTGTCGGGGAGGAAGGAGTTGTACCAGGCCTTGTGGTCGTCGGCCGTGCCGAACACGTGGCTCGCCTGGGGCTGCACGTGGACGATGAACGTGCTGCGCTCATCGCCGGCGCCCTCTACCGCGGCGACGAGGGCGAGGAGGAGGAAGGGGAGAAGGGAGAGCGTGGAGACCCTGAAGCTTGCCATGGCTGGTTCTGGTTTGCTGCTCTGGTCTGGTTATCTGGTACGTGCGCGTGCATGGCCATTTATACATGCCGACTCCCGTGAGATTGCTGCAGCCTGCAGGCAGTGGCCGGCTTGAGGCAGTTTGGAGCTTTGGAGCAGTCCAAATGTTGGCAGATGCATGCTTGCGCGTGAGGACGACAAGACCCGGTCGTGGAGACGTGGACATGGATTGGGTCGCTTGGGAATTGCCGTACGCACGGCCGGCGACAACTGATGGGAGTTAGCTGTAGGAGCGGCGCGGCAGCCGCCTGTTTTGCTACTGCTATTGCTAGATAGATGGCAACAGGAAACATCCACCGGGAGCTATGGCTCATCAGTTGTTCTTCGTTGCGGACAAGTTACCATGGCCTCCACTTAGACGTCGATGGCTAGAACCAGCACTGACATGACGATGTACACAATTGGCTGATTGATTAGCATAAAAGCTACTTGTGCTGGCTGACGCCTTCATCAACTGGCCTATTGGAGTAGGGGTTTTTTTTTGTCACTGGTGAATATTGTACAAGACCATGTTTAGATGAGATGAGCTTTGGCCTATGAAATAAATGCATGTTCAGAGAACAATGAGGACTTTCCTGAAGAAAACAAAGAGTAGTACGAGCACTGACATTCTTTCATTTTTCATTTGTGTATGCGAAAAGGCTAATGAACATGATTTATAGATCCTCAGAAAAAAACATGCTTATAGAAAAATGAATAATACAACCATGTTCTTGGGGCGTTAAAGTCTTCTTCTTGCCGTGAGCAAAACTTTTTGTTGCCTCTAGGCGTCCAACTAAGCGGAGCGAACTTGTTAAACTCAGAAGTTCGTAGAAGCAAGGGCTGAAAACTGTCGATGCGAAAAATGCCGACGACCACGATCTGTATATTAAATCGTTACCCAAAAAAAGTCGTAAAGGCATGTAATATGCCCCAGACCAAAGAAGCCAGAGTTGGGGAAAACAAATCTCATAGGCTTCCTGACGAGGCTGAAGGTAGCCAACCTTAGTTGGTCGAAAGTGAGTTTGAAAGACCAAGACACAGATGCAAGTTGTATAACTGCGGAAGACAATACCATCGAGACAAACCCGCAGACGACAAAATCAGACTCGGAGAACCTAATATGGGACACATCATTCTTCACACGCCTCCCGATCATACAAAAAGTACCATCGAAATGAGGAAGATGAAGGGAAACCTTATTCCATACAAACGATGAAGCCATTATCTTGTCGTCATTGATTGAACATAAATAGCCCTTGTCGCGCCGCGCCTTCTACCCCAAACTCCGACCCAAGCGCCGCCATGAGACTCCCACATCTCTGCCTCTGTTCCGACCATCACCGGTCAATCCACGAACACCGACGCACTGCTGACCAACCAATGCCGCCGGCATGCTCCATGCACGTAGATGTAGCCCCTAGGCATCTTTCGCTCAAGCTACGTTGTCTGGATGGTTTCTCAGGAGTTTTTTACCGAGCATGCTGGGCCATTATCAAGTCTGACGTCCTCCAAGCCATAAACCAATTCTACCACATGCGTTGTGCTAATCTAGAGTTGATGAACTCTGCAACGGTGGTGCTAATTCCGAAGATGGCAGATGCGACGGAAATCGGTCAATTCCGGTCAATTAGCCTAGTCCACTCCTTCGCAAAACTGATAGCAAAAATCCTGTCGATTAGGCTGGTTCCAAAGATGAACAAGCTGATATCGCCGACACAGAGTGCTTTCCTCAAGACTAGGCGCATACACACACCTACTTACTTCCTCCGTCTCAAAATAACTGTTTTAATTTTGTACTATCTCTAGTATAAATTTATACTAATCTTAAGACATTTATTTTGGAACAGAAGAAGTATTTGTCAAAACCGCAGCGCGAAGTTTTCGCAGAAAGAAAAAACAGATGCTATTACTCATAATGGACATCGCCAAGGCTTTTGATTCAATCTCCTTGGAATACCTCCTTGAGCTGTTGCGCAGGCTGGGCTTCTCCTCTCGCTGGAGGAATTGGATCTACAACCTCCTCGGGCCCTCCTCCTCTGTTGTGCTCCTGAACGGGGTGCCTTGCGAGCACATCCAATACAGACGCGGGTTGAGGCAGGGAGACCCCTTATCTCCGTTCCTTTTCATTCTAGCAATTGACATCCTCCATCAACTTTTTGAAGCTGCCGAAGCCATGGGCCACCTCTCTTCGATCCCTGGACGTGACGCGATGATGAGGCTGAGTTTGTATGCCGACGACGCCATCTTATTCTTAAATCCGCAGGAGCAGGATGTAGCTTGTATCATGGAGATCATGCAACACTTGGGTGAGGCCACGGGGCTGATGATAAACCCTTCCAAATCAACGGTTGCCCCAATTCAATGCCAAAGCGTCGACCTTGACCAAGTGCTCCAGGGTTTTGCGGGGAAGCGAGTGAACATCCCGATTACATATCTTGGACCGCCGATCTCGTTTGGATGACTCCGGAAGGTGCACTTGCAGTTTGTGCTTGATAGAATTAGGGCTAAACTTGCTAGCTGGAAAGGTAAATTGATGAGCATCTCGGGCAATAGGGAACTAGTCCGATCCGTGCTCACGGCCATTCCAATCTTCGCACTCACAGGCCAATGTTGGCTTCCTAAAGGAGATTGAGAAGATCTACATAAAATTTCTCTCGGCACAGGACGAAAACCTTACGGGAGGCAAGTGCAAGGTTAGTTGGCAATCGAACTGCTCCCCGACAGATCTTGGCGGGCTTGGGATTCATGACACTGCAAAGTTTGCAAGAGCCCTCCGTCTCCGTTGGCTGTGGTTGTCCTGGGCCGACCCCGCCAGACCTTGGTTTTGGCTCGGAGCACCCTTGTGATGCGCGAGATCGAGACCTCTTCGCTGCGGCCACCTCAGTGACCATCGGCAATGAAGAGACCGCCTCTTTTTGCGAATCGTCATGGTTAGGACCCTCACCGCTGTGGACTGTAGCGCCAATCCTATTCCAGAGGACAAGGGCAAAGCATAGATCGGTCAAGGAGGCTCTGATGAATCATTGGTGGATCCAGGACATCCGTAGACCACCATTAACTGACCAGATCATCTCGGAATTTCATCGCCTATGGTCTTTGATCGCCGCCGAACATAAACCTGGACCCTGACGCCCCGGACAGGATCACCTGGAAGACCTCCAGCTCAGGTGTTTTCTCTGTTGCTACTGCCTACAAGCTTCAGTTTGCTGGGAGAACGACCTCGCCCTTCCCGGAGATGTTTTGGAAGGCCTGGGCACCCCCTCGCTGCAAAATCTTCATCTGGTTAGTCATGCAGGATCGGCTATGGTGTGCGGATCGCCTGCAGCTAGCGGAGAGACTGGCCAAATGACTACTTCTGCCCGATGTGCTTCCGCAACTTGGACACCTCTGTCCACATTCTTTGGGAATGCCCCCATGCGAGAGAAATCTGGTGCAAAATCGCATCTTGGTCAGGTTGTGCACCACTAAACCCTCCCTCCTGGCCTGATGTGAGGTCCTCAAGAGATTTCTGGCTACACATTCTCTCGAAGTCTGAGGATCGCCACCTAAAAGGAATCAAATCCATGATGATCCTCGTTTCTTGGAGGATCTGGCTGGAGCGAAAGAACAGAGTTTTGCCTGCAAGTTTGCTGCTTAGGGAACCACAATTCATGAGATCAGGGAAGAACTAGATATGTGAAGATTGGGAGGTGGAAAATGTTTGTTGTCACCCTTCGGGCACCCCCATGAGAGATTAGCATAGACTGCTTTTTACTTTTTTAAAACTTTCTCTCATTTTAAATCCTTGACCATTTGGGCTTGCCTGTAGGAGCTCAGCCATCCAATCTAGTCCTCACCCTCGCGTCGCCCCCGCTAGGGCGGCTCGGGTGGAAACCCAAACCCCGTCGTCGTCGGGCACAACCTCCATCCTTCCCTCCGCCGCCACTGGAGGAGGTCGCCGGGCGAAGCCCCAGGCAGCTGACGACGGCGGCGGAGGCCCTCTTCCCTCCCGCGCCGAATCGGGTGAGGCGGGTCACCCATGGCGCCGGGGCGTTTTCTTCCCCGATCTACGTCGCGGCGGCGCAATGATGCACGATGGCGGCGTGATGCTGGGCGGAGGCGGCGAAGCGGCTGGGCTTCATGGAAGATCTAGGTGGCGGCAGCCGCTCGCTGGGCTCGCCGGGTCATGGCGGCCTTGGTCGCGGTGGCCGGCAGCTCGGCCTGTCGGAGGCGGTGGAACATGGCCGGTGGCAGCGGCGGTGTTTCGTCTAGATCCCGAGGCGGCGGCCCTGGAAGGTGGCGGCGGGTGAAGCTCGGGCTTTCTGCGGCGGCATGGCGTGGTTCAGTCCCTATCCAAGGCGGATCTGCATCGGCGATCTGGTGGTTTTTGCTACGGATTGGTTTAGATCAGAGACGGTGACGAGCGTGCGGGATTCATCTTGATGGCTCTCGCAGTTTGACGAGGTGGGGTGGTAGTCCTCCTCCCAAGCTCTAGTGGTGGCACACTCAGGCAGTGACCGGTGCGCCAGGGCTCCTACGGTGGCACTGCTGTTGCGGTTGGTCACCGGATCTAGGCGGCTAGATCTGGGGCTTTGAAGGCGGTCGAGAAAGTGCACAGGTTGTCAGGTGGATTTCTTGGGACGGATCCGGGTGAAAACCTAGTCTTCGGTCGGTGGCCGAAGCTGGTGATGACGATGCTCCTATCATCGTTTTCCTTCATGAAGGCATCATCGAGGTGAAGCTCCCAACCCCACCCAATACCTCCGGGGGAAACCCTAGATCAGTTGATCGGATGACGGCGGCAATCATGTGTCGTTACCCCCTTGGGGGCGGCATTCTTGGAGATTCACTCGGGCTCGACGGACCAGCGGACGGCTTCTTCGATGGAGCGGTGTTTCTTTCTACATATTCATGGCGGCGGGTCTCGGCGGCGTGGAGCAGTGGAGGCTTGGCGTCAGATGTGTGGCGAAGGACACGCGCAGGAGGACGACATTGTCTGGCGTCGTGGTGGCGTCGACAGCAGAGAGGCCCGACAAGGTCGATGCGTCAGTATATGCTTTGAGGATGGATCAATGGAAGACGGAGGTGACGGCCCTTGCAGCATGTGCGTGTGGTACACACTGTGAGTGCGCCGGACCGGAGTGTTACCCAGTCCCGCCTAGGTGGCTTGGATGGGGCATCCGGCTTTAGATGATAGACTTTGGTGCGATGTCTGTTTGGTATTTGGCTCGGACATTAGGCACCCCTTCATCAAGAGGATAGGAGTAACGACAGGTGTCGTCTAGATGGTGGCTTCGGGCTTACTGTTGTATTGCTTTGTAAGATCTTTGTGAATAATAAATAAAATGGCCGCATGCATCACTCGAATGCAGAGGTCCGAGGTGTATCCTCCTTTTTTAAAAATAAATTGGGCTTGCCTGTAAATACCGCTCCCTGCCTATCACAATGAAATGCCAGCGATTGCTGGTTTGCCTTAAAAAAATAGTCTGTGATCAGGCAAAGGTGATGGAGATGGGGCTCCGTACGGTGTGCTTTCCGGACACCCACCGCAGCGCACCCTGCACCACCCTCGCAGCACTCTGCCTCGGCCACACGTATACCGAGAAAGTCAGCTCCTGGCTCGGCTCGTCGAATTCCAGCTCCCTCGGAAATACGTCCACGCTTACGGCGCTGCTCGGCATGTCGATCGCCGCGTAGTACACCGAAGGCACCTCGCCGACGTTCTTCACCTTGCGCCTTACAACCACCGGCACAGTCGAATTCCAGGACGCTCCGAAAGTGACAGAGATCGACGGGTAATTCAGCAGGCGGTCGCTGATCACGACGGTGGTCAAGCAGTCGATCCGCCGGCGCGCGATCACCGAGACTTGCTGGCTCGTGTAAATGCTACAGAGGTAACCGATGTAATCCTCAGGAGTAATGTCGTAGACTAGGCCAGGGTCAGCAGCCTTCATTGGGTTGACGTGTCCGGCGCCGGTGGCGAAGAGGTTGGCGGTCACTCGTTGCTCGTTTAGTATGGGATTGCCGGAGCGATCGGTGATGTCCGCCGTCGTCATCATGGCCGATTTGATCGCCGCGGGTGACCAGTTCGGATGCTTTCTCTTGATCAAAGCGGCAATGCCGGCGAGGTGCGGCGTCGACATGGACGTGCCGGAGATGACGTTGAAGGTCGGCCCAGGGAGAACCGGTGCCGACGGTGGGCCGACCTGAAACGGCCATGCCGCGAGCACGTTCGCTCCGGGGCCCGTGATGTCGGGCTTCAGAACGCCACTGCCGTGAAGGCTAGGCCCCCGAGACGAGAAGAACACGATTGATGGAGCAGGTGACGTGCCGAGTAATGTACCCCTGAAGCCGATGCGCGCCACCGGGTTCGCCGTGGAGCTGAGATAGGATTTTATGGCTGAGCCCACGTAGTAGTCGATGCTCGACGCCGGGAGGACGTTCGCCTGGGCTAACTTGTCGTACCCTCGGGAAAACGGGTTTGCCAAGATCATGCCGACGCCGCCGGCACTCTCCACCACCTCGCCTTGGTTGATCACCGTGATGTTTCTCGTGAGCTCACACATCACTATCTTGCCCTTGACGTCGAAGCCGTCCAGACTGCCGTTTCCGCAGAGCTCAGCGAATGGCTTCCCGCTCGCGCCCGCGTAGACCAACGGGTAGAAGCCGGCGTTGGGCTGGTAGAGCGACTCGCCGTGGAAATACGCGCCGTTCCCCAGCTGCACGATCGAACGAATCGAGCGGTCCATGGTACTGGCGGCGACGGTGAGAATCCACGGAGCCTCGTTTTGTAGAGTGCTCTCTTCCGGACCGGAGTTGCCAGCAGCCATGCTCACAAAAATGCCCTTCTCCATGGCACCGAACGTCCCGATGGCCATAGGGTCTAGGTGAAAGGGCACTGACGGCCCGCCGAGAGAGATGGAGATGACGTCGCAGCCGTCGCCGACGGCGGCGTCAATGCCAGCCAGTATGTCGGCATCCTCGCACCCTACTACAACTTTTCCGTAGCACACCTTGTACATGGCGATGTGCGCGCGGACCGCAATCCCAGCGGCGGTGCCCAATGTGTTGCCGAGCACGTTAGCGCCCGGCACGACCGCTCCTGCCGCGGTGCTTGCGGTGTGAGTCCCGTGCCCAAACTCATCGACAGGTGGCACCCGCGCGGATGTGCCGTTCGGGCCGTTGAAGGCGGGGACGAAGTTACGGGCACCGATGAGCTTATTGTTGCATGAGGTGCCGCTGAAGTCGCAGCGCCCCTTCCACTTGGCCGGCGGCGGTGGCATGCCGTCGTCGCTGAAGGACGGGTGGTCCGGGAAGATGCCGGTGTCGATGACGCCGATGATGACCCCGGCGCCGAACTCCGACGTGTAGTTCGGCCGCCCCTGCTCGACGTTCAGCCCCAGGAACTCGGGCGTGTGCGTCGTCAGCGTCGTGTAGGTCCGGGTACGGGTCGCGCTGAGGAACCCGGGCATGGCGGACAACGCCTCGAGCTCCGGCGGCGTGAGCCGAGCCGCGAACCCGCTCGCGACGTGGTGGTACGCGTGCACGAGCCGGCCATGATCCGGGAGGAACGAGTAGTACCACGCCTTCCGGTCGTCCGCGGGGCCAAACACGCGGTTCTCCTCTGCTTGCACGTGGACGATGAACGTGCTGAGCTCGCCGCCGGTTGCCTCGGCAGCGATCGCGAGGAGAAGGAACGAAAGAAGAGAGAGCAACGATAGCCTTGTGGTTTCCATGGCTTTCCTTGCCTGAGATGTTGTTCGTGTGGGAGCATATGTACTAGTACGTGTTAGGGTCCAGTCATTGTCCAGTAGATTGCTCCACATGCCAGCTTTGTGAATGCGATGCCCGGTTAACCAACGAAATGAGGCGATACGAACGATATGTACTAGTACGTGTAAGGTCCATCTAGATCGTTTTTTGTCAGTGATTGAAATGGCTATCCAAATGTATGAAAAAAGTATAAGAGACCCGACTATAGATGCTCTTAGGGTGTCAGTGTCCAATAGATTGCTCCGCATGCCAGCTTTGTCAATGCGATGCCCGGTTAACCAACGAAATGAGGCGATACGAACGATGGGCGTTGGTTGTTTACATGCGAATCGGGTGTAGCGGACGTACGGGAGTGGGGCTGCAGGCTGGCAGCCTCGACGAAGCATATCCAGTGAGAAGCATCCAGTAAAGTACAATTATACGAATAACGTACAGAAGCTTCAACTTATAATGCCTGGGGAAGTACACGACGCTTAGATCAACTCTAGCATGCCCATAAAAAGCTTCGACCCGTAAAATAACTATCAAAATATGGGTCAGCGCAAAACTTTCCATCCGAACAGACCCCGCAAAGACAGCCGGCCCGCAATTTTTTTTGAGGGGTACGACAAAATCTCGGCCCCAACCCGCGGATACGCGGGTTTCCTCCTCGCCATTGCGGTGCCCTGCATATAAGCGAAAGCGGTTGGTGGGGGGACATTTCAGCCCGCGCTTTCCTCACCAACCACTTCTTCTCTCCCCCTCGCCCCGCCGTCGGGCCGCCGCCCAAGATTCCGGCGAAAGCAGCCGGCGGAAGCACGCCGAAAGGCTGCCACACGCACGAGGCCTCCCCTTTCCCTCCCTCCTGCGTCGGCAGGCCGGAAAGTTGCGGATCTGCGGCCCTTCATCGCCCGCCGCCGGATTTGGCTTTTCCAGCCGCCGGTGGCTGCGCCAAGCGATGGAATGGTCGGGGAGCATCTACGGCAGCCCCGGCAAGGTCGCATCGCCGCATGCAGGTACGGGTTCGTCCTCCCGCCGCCGCCGACGGTTTGCAGGCATGGATTCGGCAGGCTGTCCACCGGGCTCGACGCTTGCCCAACGGCTCCGTGGCTCGCCGATGCCGCTCATATAATGCGATGACTGCACGCGGACAGTGCTGCGGCTAAATTCGGGCACGCCGAATCACCCCGGATGGTTGTTCTTCAAATGCGAAAACGATGGGGTACGTGTTGTTTTCGTTCGGCCCATTTTGATAGCTCATTTTTAGGTTCAATTGCGGTAGCTCATGTCGAACATCATCATGTGTGTAGGAAGATGAACGCTCATTTTGGTTTTGGAAAGGCAAATACATTGATTTATTGATAGGAAGAAACTTAATAAACGTTGATGCACTCCTTAAAAGAATCGAAGGCAATGATACGGCTGCATGTGCAACTATAGAGGAAGCAACGTCTACTTCTTTCGAACCAAAGATGAAGAAAGAAGAATGCAAGATCAAGAATCCACAGATCAACAATGAATGCATTGAGAAGATATTAGTCCAACTAGTGGGAGCAGTTATGGAAGTTGGAAATCTTCTAAAATGCATATTTGTGGTTCTTGTTTTCTTTGGACTAGCTATTCTAGCAAAGATTTGGTGATGTCTTATGTATCCAATGTTGTTCAAAAAGCAATGAAATGCATTATGTTGGATCAAATTAAGGTGCAAATTTTGGTTTTCTTGGCCGGGAGGAGCTGCGCCAGATCAGACCCCGCAAAGTCGACCCGTAAAAGAGCATATTCCGCGAATATCCTTTTTATGGGTCCGTTATGCGGGGTCTGCATCTGCGGCCGTCCGCACCGGTCCGCAAAGCCGTTTTCCCCGCGAACTGCAAACGCGTTTTGCGGGGCGGCCGGATGCGGGGTCTGCTAGAGTTGCTAAACGCGTTTTTCTCCCCATGCGGGGTCTGCAAACGCGTTTTACAATGCCAAAATGATGTTTGGTTGTATGTTGCGCCAAAATGACATCTGGGAGTACTCCCTCTCTAAAAAATATCAGACGTTTTAGAACGTCTTATATTTATTTACAGAGGAAGTACTATTTAACTAGCATGGTGTCCCTCTCAAAGTCTCAAATGCGAGAGCATTGTTCTTATTGTGTTGTAAGTGTTTAAGTATTCATTGTTCTTATATATAGACATGTTTTATTTATTTTTACAGACTTCATTGCACAGATATATTGTTATACAGCTAATAAATAACAAAAAGAGTGAAGCATTTTTCTGTGAAAAAACTACTACTTTTTCCCCTTTAGCAATATATGTAAGTAGCCTGAAATTTAAATTTGGGTAAGTCAGATTTCTGACTGTTGATTCTTTTGTCAAGATTCGTGTTCTTTTCTTTTCTTTGTATGTGTTTAGGCTGGTTTTTGACTTGCCACTGTTTAGGGTAAGTCAATTTTTTTTCTTAGGCTGAATTTCTGACTTGTCCCTGCTTGGGGTAAATCGATTTTTTCTTAGGCCAATTTTTTACTTACCCCTGTTTGGGGTAAGTAATTTTTTCTATTTTTAATGCGTATTTTGCTGGTGCTTTTTTCTTTTTATTTTTTTGCATGTGTACTTTTTTCATATTAGATGAATGGAAATGTAAACATGCAAGTACAATAGAATATTTTGGTAAATCACACTAGAGTGTGAAAATTGCACTATTTATATGTTTACTCACTACATATTTAAAAAGTGCAATTTTAGTGCAAAGTTGGGTGCAAGTTTTCTATTTTGATTTTCTTCTTAAAGGGTAACACCAATGCCACTAGTTCATTCTTCCGTAGAAAACTTTATTATTTTATTTATTTATTTATGTTTATTTTTTCTTTTTAAGGGTAAAATACCAATGTCATTAAATTATTTCTTCTTAGTAAACTTCTTATATGCGAAAACTCCACTATGATAAAGCACAATTTATGTTTAAATTTGTGCAAAGTTTTCCTTTCATGTTTTTCATTTTTCTTTCTTCTTAAAAGTTAATATCATTGCCCTAATTCAGTATCTCTTAGAAAACTATAATATTTTGATTTCAATTTAGTTTTCATTTTATTTTGTTCCTTCTTTAAAGAAAAAAATGGAACATGATTTTATGGCAGAACAAACACAGAAATGAAACTTTCTATTTCTGACAATATGGAATTTTCCATTTCTACTATGGGCATATGGCTCCTTTTTTGACTAACACTAAAAACACACATGATTACAATATAAACAGAATGGCTCATGTGTGGCCCAACTTCCACTACTACACAAGGAACCTAGCCATGATTGTAACCACAATGAAGGCCAGGCCTAAAGCACCCCTTCATAAATTATTTTGTGTTGCTATAGTGTTGTAAGCGTAGGTGGGTGACTTGGTATACAATGTTTTTTTATATAGGGAGCTTGTTCTTCTGATTACCATAGCCGTGTTTTTTGTTTCCAAAGTTCAAAAATGTACACAAATACATATCTTGTAATATATCCATCATAATATTTTGTAGTAATGTTTACAACTGATTAATTTTATTCGTTTTCTTGTGTTTTTCTCTATGGTTCAAGGGCTTTAAGTTTCAGTCAACACTCACTTTTGTTGTCATGTATGTGCCATATTTTCTATGTGTTCGTTTCCGATAGCATTCGTTTCCGCTTCTTCCAGGATTTCTACATTCGTTTCCAAGGTCTCTCTATCCATTTTTTTCTTTAGACAAAAATAGATGAGAACAAATATGGTAGCACCCGGTTCCGTCCATTTTCACACCATTTTCATCCCCATTGCTTTGTTGCTATGCAAGGAAAGAGCAACAAAACGTTGAGAGAAAGTGCGCAAAGATGGGAGGGAGGATATTGTGTCTGCCTCCACCGTTAGTGTAGGAGAGGAATGTGGTGCGACACCAGATGCCTAGAGGCAAACCATACCAGTGGGCCGATGGTTCAAACCATCCGTGGAGGAAACTAAGTGGACATGGCACGCCATGTGTACCCCTGATAGTTGGGACCTACTTGATAGAACATGCTAAAAAGTTAAAGAAGGATAAAAATTTGCATAACTTCACTGAACATGTTGAAATTCTCTTAAATGGTGTAATTTGTGATAAAATGTCAAAATAGCACTACTGGAATCAGGATCTTTGCCGTCAACTAGCGCTTTGCCGTCTGCTAGCTGACGGCAAAGAAGGTCTTTGCCATTAGCTTAAATAAAACTAATGGCAAACAAAAAGCTGACGGCAGTGATATCATTGCCGTCAGCCAGCTCTTTGCCGTCCGCTACCAGACGGCAAAGAGACTTTGCCGTCAGCTAGCAGACGGCAAAGAGGAAGGGTGGCCCATAACGAGAACCAGCTAACGGCCACTCTCTTTGCCGTCAGCTAGCGGACGGCAAAGAGAGTGGCCATCTAACGGGCGTTCCCCTCCGGCCCCACCCCACTAACTAAGGCTATTTGCCGTCTGCTAGCAGACGGCAAAGATCCTTAGTCTACATGTCAGCGCGCCCCACCCCCCCCCTCTCTCTCTCCCCCCTCCCCACACCCCCGCCTCCCTCGTGCCTGAGCCGCCCCCCCCCCCCCCGTGCCACCGGCCGCCCCCGCCCCCGCCCCTGCCGCCGGCCGCCACCGCCCCTGTAGCCGACCGCTCCCGCCCCCTGCCACCGGCCGCCCCCGCCCCTGCCGCCGCCCAAGGTGAGCTTCTCTTCTCTGCCCTCCTCTTTTTTTATATATTTCATTAAGTTTACTTTAGATTTAGTTTAATTAGGTTTAGGTTTAGGTTTAGGTTTAGTTTTAGGTTTAGTTTAGGTTTAGTTTAGGTTTAGTTTAGGTTAGGTTAGGTTTAGTTTAGTTTTAGGTTTAGTTTAGGTTAAGAAGAAGAAGAGGAGGAGGAGGAGAAGAAGAAGAAAAAGAACAAGAACAAGAAGAAAAAGAGGAGAAGAGGAGAAGAAGAAGAGGAAAAAGGACCCGGAGCCCCGGAGCCCCGACCCCCGACCCCCAACCACCGACGCCATCGCCCCCCGACCACCGACACCACAGACCCCCGACCACCGATGCCATCGACCCCCGACCACCAACGCCACCGACCCCCGACTCCACTGACCCCTGACCACCGACCCTCGACCCCCGACACCCCCGACCCCCGACGCCACCGACCCCCGACTCCCGACCCCCAACCACCGACACCATCGCCCCCCGACCACCGATGCCATCGCCCCCCGACCACCGACACCCCCGACCCCCGACCACCGACGCCATCGCCCCCCGACCATCGACACCACCAACCCTCGATAACCGACGCCATCGACCCCCGACCACCAACGCCACCGACCCCTGACTCCACTGACCCCTGATGCCACTATCTCCCGATGCCATTGACCCCCGACCCCCGACACCTATTCTGCCTCTTGTTGACCAAAAAGGTGCTCTTCGGCCTTCGTGAGGCCGAGGAGGTCATAGTTTTGTAAATTGTGAGCTAGGTCACATATTTTCCTATTTTGTTATAAAACATCATATTTTGTGTTGATCAGGTGAATTTCAATGTGCAGTTGTTCGACGACCTCCCCGTGCATTTGACGAGCTCCCCTGCTGCGTTCGTTGGTGAGCACAAATGACACATCTTCTCCCCCGGCACCCTTAATTTTTTTTGCTCTGTTCTAGTTTTCGTGCCAATGAAACTTGCTAGCTATAGGTGTATTCAATCATCAGTATGCGTGACCACTATGCGTCTCCCGTTCGAAAGGGTTACATCTATAAATATGCATTCATTAGCATATTTATAACCGTGATTCTTTCGAATTGTCCAACATTATCCATGGACAACCCGAGTATGTGTAGATTGGATTTGTTTTCCCATATGCTCTGCTCCGGATCCGATGCAGAATTTTGTCAGTGCTTCCCTATTGTTCTCCGGGTACACATTCTCTCTGCTTATTGACGAGACGTGTATCAAGAGAACAACGGGGAGGTGCTATCGAAATTGCAAGTCGAATCCGGAGCGGAGCATGGAAAAACGAACCCAATCTACACATACTCGGGTGGGGTTAGGACCTATCTTTACCTAATAGCATCTAGGTTGCATCGACGTAATAAAACTGACAAACTCTATTAACCGATGAATATGGTTTGCTGAATTATGTATATATTTTTTGTGTGTCCAGTAGCTAGGCAAGATGAGTGATCGTGGGTGGATGTACACCGGTCACACTAGTCAGAAAGACATGACCCGTGAATGGATAAAAAAACCAAGAAGTTTGTGAGAGTCGCATTTGCAAATGGACAGAAAACAACCTGGTGCCCTTGTGTCGATTGCGACAACTTTAAGAAGAAGTCAGAGTTTGAAATGATCAAACACCTGCAGAAGTGGGGTTTTACGCCTAATTATACGGTCTGGACATTTGATGGTGAGTCTGCCCAACGTGCCAGAGCTGAGGTGGTTCGTCGTCGCACCGACGAGCATGGTACCGGGATCGAAGACATGGTGCAAGACTTTGATGATGCTCGGGATTCGGACGATGAGATGGAGGAATCTGCAAAGGCCTTTTATGAAATGTTGGAGTCTTCAAAACGTCCTCTCCACGAGCGCACTAAGCTTTGTCAGCTGGATGCCATCGCGCAAGTAATGGCTCTGAAGGCTCGGTTCAACCTAGGCAGAGAATGCTATGACGCGATGATGACGATATTCGGACGCTTTCTACCCAAAGGCCATGTATTGCCACCAAACATGTACCAGTCGGACAAAATCCTGTTGGAAATATGCCCTAGAGGCAATAAATAAAGTGTTTATTATTATATTTCCTTGTTCATGATAATCGTTTATTATCCATGCTATAATTGTATTGATTGGAAACACATTACATGTGTGGGTAAATAGACAACACTTGGTCCCTAGTATGCCTCTAGTGAACTAGCTCGTTAATCAAAGATGGTCAAGGTTTCCTAGTCATTGACATGTGATGTCATTTGATAACGGGATCACATCATTATAAGAATGATGTGATGGACAAGACCCAAACTACAAACGTAGCATATGATCGTGTCAGTTTATTGCTACTGTTTTCTGCATGTCAAGTATATGTTCCTATGACCATGAGATCATGCAACTCACGAACACCGAAGGAGTGCCTGGTGTGTATCAAACGTCGCAACGTAACTGGGTGACTATAAAGGTGCTCTACAGGTATCTCCAAGGGTGTATGTTGAGTTGGCATGGATCAAGACTAGGATTTGTTACTCCGTGTGACGGAGAGGTATCTCAGGGCCCACTCGGTAATACAACATCACAATAAGCCTTGCAAGCAATGTGACTAAGTGTTAGTCACGGGATCTTTTATTGCGGAACGAGTAAAGAGACTTGTCGGTAACAAGGTTGAACTAGGTATGGAGGTACCGACGATCGAATCTCGGGAAGTAACATACCGAAGAACAAAGGGAACATCATACGGGATTAACTGAATCCTTGACATAGAGGTTCGACCGATAAAGATCTTCGTAGAATATGTAGGAACCAATATGGGCATCCAGGTCCCGCTATTGGTTATTGACCATAGAGGTGTCTCGGTCATGTCTACATATTCTCGAACCCACAGGGTCTGCACACTTAAGGTTTGGTGACGTTTCGGTAGTATAGAGTTATGTATGGTGGTGACCGAAGGTTGTTCAGAGTCCCGGATGAGATCCAGGACGTCACGAGGAGCTCCGGAGTCCGGAGGTAAAGATTCATATATAGGAAGTCCTGTTTTGGTCGCCAGAAAAGTTTCGGGCTAATCGGTAGTGTACTGGGAGTGCCGGTAGTGTACCGGGAGACCATCGGGAGGGGTATTTCGACCCAAGAGGCTACATGGGCTGTGGGAGAGTAAATACCAGCCCTTTGTGGGCTGGTGGAAGTCCCACACAAGGCCCATGCGGCTAGGGAAGAAAAGCCCAAAGGGAAAAAGGTGGAAAAAGGCCAAAAAAAGGAGGAATCCTAGTCCTACTAGGATTGGAGGAGGAATCCTCTAATCCTCCCACTTCGGCCGAACCAAGGAGGTCTTGGCCCTTATGCCAAGGCCTCTCCTCCCTCCCTCTTATATATACTGGAGGGTTTAGGGTTTTTGCATAGAATTTTCAGCCACGTGCTGCCCGTTCCTCCAGTGCATAGTTTCTCCTCTAGATCGGATTTCTACAGTGCTTAGGCGAAGCCCTGTCGGAATAGCTCCACCACTATCGCGAGAACGCCGTCATGCTGCCGGAGAACTCTTCTTCCTATCCGCTCCCTCTTGCTGGATCAAGATGGTGGAGATCATCATCAAGCTATACGTGTGCTGAACGCGGAGGTGTCATTCGTTCGGCGCTAGATCGGAAAGACCGTGATCGAGTTCGCGGGACGGATCATGATCAAGTTCGCGGGGCGGATCGTGGGACGGATCACGTTTGGATCATGGGACGCTCCGCGATTCGGATCGCGAAGACGTTCGACTACACCAACCGCGTTTCTTAACGCTTCCCGCTTAGCGATCTACAAGGGTATGTAGATCCACTCTCCCTCTCGTAGATGCTCATCACCATGGATAGGTCTTGCATGAACGTAGAATTTTTTTTGTTTCCCATGCAACGTTCCCCACCAGTGGCATCATGAGCTAGGTCTATGTGTAGATGAGATCTCGAGTAGAACACAAAGAGTTTGTGGGCGTTGATGCTTAGATTACTTACTCCCTTGGTCGTGTTTTGGTTCAGCGGTATTGTGAGATGAAGCGGCCCGGACCAACATTACTCGTACGCATACGAGAGACCAGTTCCCTCAAACGCAACTTGTTGCATAGATGGCTTGCGGGTGCCAGTTTCTCTCACTTTAGTTGGATCGGATTTGACAAAGGCGCTCCTTGAGAAGGTTGAAAAGCAACTAGTGTATCACCGTTGTGGTTTTTGCGTAGATGAGAATTGTTCTTGCTAGATACCCGTAGCAGCCACGTAAAACATGCAACAACAATTAGAGGACGTCTAACTTGTTTTTGCAGGGTATGTTGTGATGTGATATGGCCAATTACATGATGTGATATATGTGATGTATGAGATGATCATGTGTTGTATAGAATATCACGACTTGCATGTCGATGAGTACGGCAACCGGCAGGAGCCATAGGGTTGTTTTTAATTATTGTATGACCTTCTTGTCAATCATTAAGTGCTATGTAATGCTTTACTTTATCGCTAAACGGTAGCAATAGTAGTAGAAGCATGTTGGGCGCAACAACCCCAATGGCGACACGTTGATGGAGATCAAGATGATGGAGGTCATGGTGTCGTGCCGGTGACGATGGAGATCATGCCGGTGCTTTCAAGATGGAGATCAAAAGCACAAGTTCATGGCCATATCATGTCACTTATGATTTGCATGTGATGTTAATCCTTTTATGCACCTTGTTTTGCTTACGACGATGATAGAATTATAAGGTGATCCCTCACTTAAATTTCAAGATGAATTGTGTTCTCCCCGAGTGTGCACCATTGAGAAAGTTCGTCGTGTTGAGACACCACGTGATGATCGGGTGTGATAGACTCTACGTTCACATACAACGGGTGCAAGCCAGTGTTGCACATGCATAACACTCGGGTTAAACTTGACGAGCCTAGCATGTGCAGACATGGCCTAGGAACACAAGAGACCGAAAGGTCGAACATGAGTCATATAGTAGATATGATCAACATGATGATGTTCACCATTGAAGCCACCTCAACTCACATGATGATCGGACTTGAGTTGGTGAATTTGGATCATGTGACACTCAGATGACCTGAGGGATGTCAATTTGAGTGGGAGCTTTAGTAATTTGATTAACTAAACTCATTATCTTGAACAATAGTCTAAGCAACCTTTTTATATTCATGTTGTAGATCAATGGCTCGCGCAGTAACACCCCTGAATTTTAATGCGTTCCTAGAGAAAGCTAAGTTGAAAGATGATGGAAGTAACTTTGTTGACTGGGCCCTTAATCTGAGGTTTATCCTCACGGCTTCGCAGAAATCATATGTCCTTGATGCACCGCTTGGTGAACAACCAGAAGACATGACCTCCGAAGACGTTAAGAACGCTTGGGAGGCACGTACTGGAGATTATTCAATAGTTCAGTGTGCAATATTGTATGGCTTAGAACCGGGACTTCAAAGACGTTTTGAACGTCATGGAGCATATGAGATGTTCCAGGAGTTGAAGTTTATCTTTCAGAAGAATGCCCGGATCGAGAGGTATGAGACCTCCGATAAGTTCTATGCTTGCAAGATGGAGGAGAACGGGTCTATCAGTGAACATATACTCAGAATGTCTGGGTATGCGACTCGTCTAGCGGAGTTGGGAATTGCCCTTCCACCAGAGGCGATCACTGACAGAGTTCGTCAATCACTGCCACCTAGTTACAAGAGCTTTGTGATGAACTATAACATGCACGGGATGAACAAGTCAGTCGCCGAGCTGTTTGCGATGCTAGAAGTCATTGAGTTTGAAATCCAGAAAGAACATCAAGTGTTGATGGTCAATTAAACCACTAGTTTCAAGAAGAATGGCAAGGGCAAGGGCAAGAAGGGTAAAACCAAGAAGGATGGCAAAGCAGTTGCTACTCCTGTAAAGAAGCCCAAGCATGGACCCAAGCCAGAAACTGAGTGCTTCATTGCAAGGGAACTGGTCACTCGAAGCGGAACCGCCCCAAGTACCTGGCTGACAAGAAGGTGGCCAACGACAACAAGGTATATATGATATACATGTTATTGATGTGTACCTTACTAACTCTCGTTGTAGTGCCTGGGTATTTGATACCGCTTCAGTTGCTCACATTTGCAACTAAAAACAGGAACTACGAAATAGACGAAGGCTGGCAAAGGATGAAGTGACGATGCGCGTGGGAAATGGTTCCAAGGTTGATGTGATCACCGTCGGCACACTCTCTCTTCGATTACCATCAGGATTAGTGATGAACCTGAATAATTGTTATTTAGTGCGTGCGTTAAGCATGAACATTATATCTGGATCTTGTTTATTGCGAGACGGTTACTCATTTAAATCAGAGAATAAAGGTTGTTCTATTTTATATGAGTAATATCTTTTATGGTCATGCACCCAATGTGAGGGGTTTATTCATATTGAATCTTGATAGTGATGACACACATGTTCATAACATTGATGCCAAAAGATGAGAGTTGATAATGATAGTACCACTTTCTTGTGGCACTGCCGTTTAGGTCATATTGGTGTAAAAGGCATGAGGAAGCTCCATACTAATGGGCTTTTGGAGTCACTTGATTTTGAATCACTTGACACATGTGAACCATGCCTCATGGGCAAGATGACTAAAACGCCGTTCTGTGGAACAATGGAACGGGCAAGTGACTTATTGGAAATCATACATACTGATGTGTGCGGTCCAATGATTGTTACGGCGCGTGGTGGATATCGTTATTTTCTCACCTTCACTGATGACTTAAATAGATATGGGTATATTTACTTAATGAAACACAAGTCTGAAACGTTTGAAAAGTTCAAGCAATTTCAGAGTGAAGTTGAGAATCATCGTAACAAGAAGATTAAATTCCTGCGATCTGATCGAGGAGGTGAATATCTGAGTTATGAGTTTGGCAGTCACTTAAGACAATGTGGAATTGTTTCACAGTTGACACCGCCCGGAACACCACAGTGTAATGGTGTGTCCAAACGTCGTAATCGAACCTTATTAGATATGGCGCGACCTATGATGTCTCTTGCTGAATTGCCACTATCATTTTGGGGTTATGCATTAGAGATAGCTGCATTCACTTTAAATAGGGCACCATCAAAATCCGTTGAGACGACGCCATATGAACTATGGTTTGGCAAGAGGCCAAAGTTGTCATTTCTTAAAGTTTGGGGATGTGATGCTTATGTCAAAAAGCTTCAACCTGAAAAGCTGGAACCCAAAGCGAAGAAATGCGTCTTCATAGGATACCCGAAAGAGAAAGTTGGGTATACCTTCTATCTCAGATCCGAGGGCAAAGTGTTTGTCGCTAAGAACGGAACATTTCTTGAGAAAGAGTTTCTCTCGAAGAATTGAGTGGGAGGAAAATAGAGCTTGATGTGGTTATTGAGCCTTTACTTCAACCAGAAAGTAGCGCAACGCAGAAAGATGTTTCTATGGAACCTACGACGGTAGAAGAGGAAGTTAATGATGATGATCATGAAGCTTCGGATCAAGCTACTATTGAACCTCGTGGGTCGACAAGGGCACGTACTACTCCTAAGTGGTACGACAACCCTGTCTTGGAAGTCATGTTGTTGGACAACAATAAACCTACGAGCTATGGAGGAAGAGTGATGGGCCCGGATTCTGAGAAATGGTTAGAGGCCATAAAATCCGAGATGGGATCCATGTATGAAAACAAAGTATGGACTTTGGAAGTATTACCTGAAGGGCGAAATGCTATTCAGAACAAATGGATCTTTAAGAAGAAGACAGACGCGAACGGTAATGTCACCGTCTATAAAGCTAGACTTGTGGCAAAGGGTTTTTCACAAGTTCAAGGAGTTGACTACGATGAGACCTTCTCACCCGTAGCGATGCTTAAGTCTGTCAGAATCATGTTGGCAATAGCTGCTTATTTCGGTTATGAAATTTGGCAGATGGATGTCAAAACAGCGTTGTATCTGATGCAACCAGAAGGTTTTGTCGATCCAGAGAATGCTGACAAAGTTTGCAAACTCCAGCGATCCATTTATGGGCTGGTGCAAGCATCTCGGAGTTGGAATAAGCGCTTTGATGAGGTGATCAAAGCGTTTGAGTTTATACAAGTTTATGGAGAAGCTTGTATTTACAAGAAAGTGAGTGGGAGCTCTATAGCGTTTCTAGTATTATATGTGGATGACATATTGCTAATTGGAAACAATATAGAAATGCTGGAAAGCGTGAAGGAATATTTGAACAAGAGTTTTTCAATGAAGGACCTAGGAGAAGCTGCTTTCATATTAGGCATTAAGATCTACAGAGATAGATCGAGACGCTTAATAGCACTTTCACAGAGCATATACCTTAATGAAGTTTTGAAGAAGTTCAAAATGGATCAGTCCAAGAAGGGGTTCTTGCCTGTGTTACAAGGTGTGAAGTTGAGTAAGACTCAATGCCCAGTAACTACAGAAGATAGAGAAAATATGAGTGTCATCCCCTATGCTTCAGCCATAGGCTCTACCATGTATGCAATGCTGTGCACAAGACCCGATGTCAGCCTTGCCATAAGTATGTCCAGAAGGTTTCAAAGTGATCTTGGAGTGGAACACTAGGCAGCGGTCAAGACTATCCTTAAGTACCTGAACAGAACTAAGGAAATGTTTCTCGTTTATGGAGGTGATGAAGAGCTCGTCGTAAAGGGTTACGTCGATGCAAGCTTTGACACTGATCCAGATGACTCTAAGTCACAAACCGGATACGTATTTATTCTCAACGGGGGAGCGGTAAGCTGGTGCAGTTCCAAGCAAAGCGTGGTAGCCGATTCTACATGCAAAGCAGAGTACATCGCAGCTTCGGAGGTGGCGAAGGAAGGTGTCTGGATGAAGCAGTTCATGACAGATCTTGAAGTAGTTCCCAGTGCACTGAATCCGATGAACCTGTTCTGTGACAACACTGGTGCCATTGCTCTGGCCAAGGAACCAAGGTTTCACAAGAGGACCAGACACATAAAGCGATGCTTCAACTCCATCCGCGATTACATCGAGGAGAAGGACATAAATATTTGCAAAGTGCACATGGATTTGAATGTTGCAGATCCGTTGACTAAACCTCTTCCAAGGGCTAAACATGATCAACACCAGAACTGCATGGGTGTTCGATTCATTACAATGTAAATCACATAGTGATGTGAACTAGATTATTGACTCTATTGCAAGTGGGAGACTGTTGGAAATATGCCCTAGAGGCAATAAATAAAGTGTTTATTATTATATTTCCTTGTTCATGATAATCGTTTATTATCCATGCTATAATTGTATTGATTGGAAACACATTACATGTGTGGGTAAATAGACAACACTTGGTCCCTAGTATGCCTCTAGTGAACTAGCTCGTTAATAAAGATGGTCAAGGTTTCCTAGCCATTGACATGTGATGTCATTTGATAACGGGATCACATCATTAGAAGAATTATGTGATGGACAAGACCCAAACTACAAATGTAGAATATGATCGTGTCAGTTTATTGCTACTGTTTTCTGCATGTCAAGTATATGTTCCTATGACCATGAGATCATGCAACTCACGAACACCGGAGGAGTGCCTTGTGTGTATCAAACGTCGCAACGTAACCGGGTGACTATAAAGGTGCTCTACAGGTATCTCCAAGGGTGTCTGTTGAGTTGGCATGGATCAAGACTGGGATTTGTTACTCCGTGTGACGAAGAGGTATCTCAGGGCCCACTCGGTAATACAACATCGCAATAAGCCTTGCAAGCAATGTGACTAAGTGTTAGTCATGGGATCTTGTATTACGGAACGAGTAAAGAGACTTTCCAGTAACGAGGTTGAACTAGGTATGGAGATACCGACGATCGAATCTCGGGAAGTAACATACCGAAGAAGAAAGGGAACATCATTCGGGATTAACTGAATCCTTGACATAAAGGTTCAACCGATAAAGATCTTCCTAGAATATGTAGGAACCAATATGGGCATCCAGGTCCCGCTATTGGTTATTGATCGTAGAGGTGTCTCGGTCATGTCTACATAGTTCTCGAACCCGCAGGGTCTGCACACTTAAGGTTTGGTGACGTTTCAGTAGTATAAAGTTATGTATGGTGGTGACTGAAGGTTGTTCGGAGTCCCGGATGAGATCCCGGATGTCACGAGGAGCTCCAGAATGGTCCGGAGGTAAAAATTCATATATAGTAAGTCCCATTTTGGTCGCCGGAAAAGTTTCGGGCTAATCGGTAGTGTACCGGGAGTGCCGGTAGTGTACCGGGAGACCATCGGGAGGGGTATTTCGACCCAAGAGGCTACATGGGCTGTGGGAGAGTAAATACCAGCCCTTAGTGGGCTGGTGGAAGTCCCACACAAGGCCCATGCGGCTAGGGAAGAAAATCCCAAAGGGAAAAAGGTGGAAAAAGGCCAAAAAAGGAGGAATCCTAGTCCTACTAGGATTGGAGGAGGAATCCTCCAATCCTCCCCCTTCAGCCGAACCAAGGAGGTCTTGGCCCTTGCGCCAAGGCCTCTCCTCCCTCCTCTTATATATACTGGAGGTTTTAGGGGTTTTGCACAGAATTTTCAGCCACATGCTGACCGTTCCTCCAGTGCATGGTTTCTCCTCTAGATCGGATTTCTGCAGTGCTTAGGCGAAGCCCTGCCGGAATAGCTCCACCACCATCGCCGGAGTGCTATCACGCTGCTAGAGAACTCTTCTTCCTCTCCGCTCCCTCTTGCTGGATCAAGACGGCGGAGATCGTCATCAAGCTATACGTGTGCTGAACGCGGAGGTGCCGTCCGTTCGGCGCTAGATCGGAAAGACCGTGATCGAGTTCGCGGGAGGTATCGTGATGAAGTTCGCGGGATATTTCGTGATTGGATCATGGGACAGATCGTGATTGGATCATGGGACGCTCGGCGATTTGGATCGCGAAGACGTTCGACTACACCAACCGCGTTTCTTAACGCTTCCCGCTTAGCGATCTACAAGGGTATGTAGATCCACTCTCCCTCTTGTGGATGCTCATCACCATGCATAGGTCTTGCGTGAACGTAGGAAATTTTTTGTTTCCCATGCAACATTTCCCAACAAATCCTACGTGCGCTTAAGATGCCCTATGAGAAGTAGATGCCTGTGAGAATGGATGTGCCTTATTTAGGCTTGAGTATGCATGCTTGAACTATTGCCCCATTTGCAAGGCTTCTAGGTATGTTCTGGTAGACAACGGTATGGGTGAGAAGAGTCGGACCAAAATCCCCATTAATGTTCTTCGGTATCTGCCAATCATACCAAGACTTCAACGTATTTTCATGGTCGAAGAGACAGCCAGACAGATGACGTGGCATAAATTGGGCAAAAGAACAGAACTAGATGCAGATGGGAATCCGATGTTGGGACACACTTCAGACGCTTTTGCGTGGAAGCACTTCAATGCATTACATAAGGATAAAGCAGCAGATCCAAGGCATCCTCGAGTTGCCATCAGCACGGATGGGTTCAATGTGTATGGTATGACAGCAGCACAATACAGTTGTTGGCCTGTATTTGTCATTCCACTCAATCTCCCCTCAGAGAGATTATGAAAAGAAAGAACATTTTCGTGTCCTTGATAATTCTAGGGCGCAAATATACGGGGAAGAATATGAATGTGTACATGCAGTCGATTAAGGTTGAATTGCAAGAAGCCTGGGATAATGGGATCAAGACATATGATGCCGCTACCAAAAATAACTTCAAAATGCATGTGTGGTACATGTACTCGTCGCATGACTTGCCGGCGTTGCGCTATTCGTTGGCTAGTGTGTGCATGGAAGGTTTCCATGCCCCACATGCAAGGCAGCTCTTGAGTTCCATTGGCTGCAGGCGGGTCGGAAGTTTTCTTGCTTCGACATGCATAGACAGTTCTTGGATCGTGACCATAAGTTCAGAAAAGACAAGAAGAATTTCATCAAAGTTACAGTTGTCAAAAACACCGCACCACCTACGTTGATAGGCCAACAGATCCTGGATCAGATAAACACTCTCAAGCCTGATCCAGATCGTCCAGGGTATTTCAAAGGTATAATACGGAACACGTCTGGACTCACAAGATATGTTTGTGGGGTCTGCCTTACTTTAAAGACATCCTTTGCCCACACAACATCAACGTGATGCACACTGAAAAGAATATCGCGGAGGCCCTTTTTGGTACATTGTTCGGCATAGAGGGGAAGTCGAAGGATAATCCTAAGGCTAGAGTCGATCAGGAGGCTCTATGTGATAGACCGTTACAAAACATTCGACAACCGAAAGGAAATAAGAACTGGAGGAAGCCAAAGGCATGGTTCAATCTTGGAAGGCCGGCTATGACGGAAATGATCTTGTGGGTGAAAATGCAGTTGATGTTCCCCGATGGGTATGCAACGAATCTAAAGAGGGGAGCGAGTCTTAACATATTGAGAATATTTGGTCTCAAGAGTCATGATTGGCACATATGGCTTGAGCGGATAATGCCGGTGATGTTGCGTGGCCTTATCCCTGAGGATGAATGGCTAGTACTGGCAGAGCTAAGCTATTTCTTCCGTGCTCTTTGTGCGAAAGAACTATCGCCTGACGTGCTAGACGAACTAGAAGAGTTGGCGCCGGAGTTGATCTGCAAGTTAGAAAAGATCTTTCCATCGGGATTCTTTAATCCAATGTAGCATTTGATTTTTCATCTCCCAACTGAGGCAAGATTGGGGGGCCCGTGCAAAATTGTTGGTGCTTCACAACTGAGAGGATGCGGAAGACGCTTCGAGCAAAACGTAAAAATAAATGTAGAGTTGAAGCATCGATGGCCGAGGCATTCATTATTGAGGAGGCAGCAAACTTCGTGATAGCACACTACAAAGCCAAGAATCATCATTTGCATAATCCGAAGCCTCGGTACAATGATGGCGACCGTGAAAAAGGTTGATCCAACCTCAGCCTATTCAAAGGGAAGGTCGCACCAGCCGGTGCTTCGAAAGCAATAGCGTTGGATGTCGAAGAATGGCGGACTATTTCGTTGTATATCTTCAACAACCTAACAGAAGTGCGTCCGTACATCGAGTAAGTTCTCGATACATTGTTTTGCAACTTCTAATTCCTTTGAAATGCTCTTATTCCCGGATATGTGATACAGTCGATACGTCGCCAAATTCTCGGATGGAGCGGTGATCCAAAAGGATTCCATCGAAGAGTATGAGCTTCTGGCAAAGCATGGAGGCGGCTATCCTGGTTTCATCTCTTGGTTCAAGAAAATGGTAATTTCCATTAGACGAATTCATTTCTTCGCCTAGTTTGCGGCTAATGCAACAATCCTTTCGTATTAAACTTGTAGGCTAATGTAGAGTCTATGGACTCCGAATTGAGACAAGTCGCTAATGATTTTGACTATAAGGTTCATTCATTTGAAAAATACGACATCAACGGGTATCGCTTTCATAATTTTGGCAAAGGGCTATCTATGCCCGACCAAAAGTCTACAAATTGTTGTGTCTCCGCTATCGGCGAAGGAGGGGTCAGGTATTACGGAAGAGTTGAAGCAATTTATGAACTTACATTCTTTGGTGAAAACCCACCAAACGTCGTAGTCTTCAAATGTTATTGATTCCAGCCGAAGGAGACTAGAAGGACTCATGAACATATAGATCTAGTCGAAATCAAACAAAGCACCCATTTAGATGTTCTCAATGTCTATATTATGGCTCAATAGGCGACCCAAGTTTTCTATCTACCATGGGCCTTCCAAACGGATCCAAATCTGAAAGGTTGGGATGTCGTTTATGATGTGCCGCCACATTTTAGACCACCTCCCCTCAATGAAGATGATTATGAACCTCACATTAACCCAAACACATATGAAGGAGAATTCTTCCAAAAAACGTTTCAAGAACCGCTCTACTTCACCCCAGAACATTGAGGTCGACAGCGACAGTGAATCCGACTCCACCCCTGAGGCGGAACAAGAATAGACAGAAGAAGAAGAGGTTACTGTTGTGGATGACCTGTCAATGCTTGACCAATTACATAGAGTCCTTCCACATGTTGATGCATTTATTGATGATGCTGATGAGCACGTCATTCATGATAGTGATGATGATTATGCATTTATTGATCCCAGAGCATATATAGACGATGAAGATTAATATTAGTAATTTGAGGTAATCAATTATTATTATGTACATATATATTATTAATTAGTTCATGTTATTACGTATTCATTTTTTTATGTTGGACTAATTTCGTTCACTCTTTGTCATTGCAAGTGTTGACAGATGGTGGGCGCGTGTCGAGAGCGCTCTGAGCCTCCTTCCTCGGCGCGTGCTGGGAGCGGTGCTATTATTCCACCCCAGCAACTCCGTAGAGCGCTGGTACACAGTATGCAGACCCCGACGGACGCTTCTTCTTCGATCCGGAGAGGTCGGGGGAAGACGAAGAGAGGTGCTAGAAGTAGGAAGGGTGTTGCGCCTTGCTCACCGCCACCCTAGCTGATTCTCCCGACCATAGGAGTGCTCCGTCTCAGGTGGACCCGTCTCAGACTTCGGTTGTTGAGCCTCGGGTCGACGAGCCTCAGGTCACCAAGCCTTCGTCCCAGGAGACTCTGGTCCCAGAGTCTTCATCCCAGGAGACTCGGATCCCAGAGTCTTCGTTCCACGTACTCCGGAGGCTAGTGGCCATGTTGATGGTGGCAAGGACAACTTGTTTGAGGACACCTATAGCGAGGGCAAGCTGGTTGAGGAGGGCGAGAAGGTCTACCAGCATGGTTGTACAAAGCTCCCGCCCGTGCCGACGACCCGCGATCAGAGGTGGTTGATTGAGCCTAATGCGGAGAAGTAAGTGCATTTACTATTTTTTAACCTTTTGCCTTCATGTTTCTTAAAATTAATATCTAATGTGTTGGCCTTGTCATACTGCAGGGGTTGGAAACACGAGCGTGGTGTCCGCAGGCCCAACCAGGTCCTTGGTGTGCTTCTTCGGCACCACTTCCCGGGGAAGGTCCAGTTGCCTGGTGAGGGTGAGTTTCCACAGGTAGCACTGACCTGGGAGTTGTACATGGCTGCCCCAGCCCCGCCAGAGGAGATGGTCGACGGTGTCTTGTGCGAGACGGTGGCTGACATTGTGATCCGTCGATTTTGGGTAATTTCTCCTTTACAGAATTAAAAATCAACAGCACCTAGTGAGTGTACTAATTAGTGTTGTCTTATTTGATTACAGACCTTCTATAGGTGTCCTAAGGAACACGAGGCGAAAGCGTCTAATGTTCTCATAGCCGAGTGCAAGCGCCTACTTTAGAACTTACGGCACGAGGCTCGGGTGCAGGCTGTTCGAGACTACTACGCCTCGACTAACATTAAGAGGGCCAAGAAGAAGTGCCGCAAAAATTATCTGAGTAAGGAGAAGTTAATGAAGGTAATTATCTATTCTTAAGGCCTTGTACTTAGTTTCCTTGATTTGATTCGTAGGCGTAGTGCTGAAATTTCTCTTGTCTAACTTAGGTGCCCCCGAGATGGTGTGCGGATAGGATGGACTGTTGGGAGGCATTGGTGGATGAGTGGTGCTCTCCCGAATGGCTAGCCGAACACAACAAGGCCAAGGATAAGCGTGCCCAAATGAAAGGTGTGCCACACCATCAAGGGAGCTCCAACCTGTTTGAGTACGGGGATCACTGGGTATGTGGTTTGCTTCATGATTCATGCAATTTCATTCTTCATGCTAGCTTGAGCCCTTAACTAATATTTTGTTCCTCTCTTTTAGGCATGAGAAAACAAGAAGGAGGTGCCACCTCTGTTCGACCTCTATGCCATGGCCCATACTGCCTCGTACAAGAAGGCCAAGGCATTCTCTGAGGATGACCTCGATCATCCAGAGAGCTTCAGCAACATCTCCTCCCACAACAAGCTCATGAGGTACAAAGATGAGGGGAAGGTGAGGAAAGGGGAGGACTTCAACCCAAGCCAGAGTCCTTTGTATCTAGAGCTCGTGATGATATCTGGTGGCGAGAGGCCCCATGGCTCGATAGCCATTGGGGATGGACTGATACGTTGTCCTAGAACTCTTCCGGAGATCAAGAAGCGCCAGACGAGCTCCGATCCTGAGATAAGGCCTCGTCCACGGCCAATGGAGCTCGCCATCGAGGCTACGGCCCAGGAGCTTCTGGCGGAGGCAAACAGGCAGGCAGCGCAGAGGGAGAGGGACATGGATGAGAGGATGGCTAGGCTGTTGGAGGAGAAGAGGAACCGGAATGACGCGTCTCGCCGGGCCCTATACGAGCTCCTCGTGGTAAGTTTCTCCTGCATATTAGCCAAATCATGCATGTAATGTTCGTTTCATCACTAACTAATATGACTGACTCGTGAAAACAAAATGTGCAGACCGTGTGCCAAACCAATGGTCAGACCCCTCCGTCGATGTCCTAAATTGGTATAGCACCCACGGTGTGTTTCATTTCAATGGTCATTAGTTACTACTATTCACATTTGAGTTGCATCATGCTAAGGAGACATTGCAAATGATCTTTGGTGCAGCGTGCCTCCCGACAAGCATCGACCGATCCTTCTGCGTCTGTCGCAACCCCGACCGGTCCTTCTCCGTCTCACCCTGGCGCAAACCCGACCGGTCCTTCACCTCCGTGATGATGGTAAGTTTTCCCAAGTGTTTTTCTTAACAAATGCATACTTAGCTTAAGAAATGACCAATTTAGCTCCAAAATGACCTATACTTAGCTTCTTTAGTTCATTTATGACATACTAAGCATACTTAGGTAAAAAATGGCATGATAACCTTGGGTTAGCTCCAAAATGACATAAACTTAGCTTATTTTCCTCCAAAATGACAAAATAACCTTACCTACCTCCAAAATGACCGATTATAACTAGGATAGCTCAAAAATGACCTACACTTGCCATTTTGTCCTCCAAAATGAGTAAATATGCTTAGTTAGCTCAAATGGCCTAACTACCTAGGATAGCCCAATAATGAACTATACTTAGCTTAGCTAGTTCATTTATGACATAATTAGCTTACTTAGGTTAAAAATGGCATAATAACCTTGGTTTAGCTCCAAATTGTCATATCATTAGTTTATTTTCCTCCAAAATGACAAAATAACCTTACCTAGCTCCAAAATGACCGATTATAACTAGGATAGCTCAAAAATGACCTACACTTGCCATTTTATCCTCCAAAATGAGTAAATATGCTTAGTTAGCTCAAAAATGGCCTAACTACCTAGGATAGATCAATAATGATCTATACTTAGCTTAGCTAGTTCATTTATGACATAATTAGCTTACTTAGGTAAAAAATGGCATAATAACCTTGGTTTAGCTCCAAACTGTCATATCATTAGTTCATTTTCCTCCAAAATGACAAAATAAACTTACCTAGCTCCAAAATGCCCGATTATAACTAGGATAGCTCAAAAATGACATAATTAGCTTACTTAGGTAAAAAATGACATAATAACTTTACTAACCTCCAAAATGACCTATTTACCTAGCTTAGCTCTAAAATGACCTACACTTAGCATTTTTACCTAGCTTAGCTAAAAATGGCATTTTTACCTACCTTAGTTAAAGGTAGAAGAAGATAAAGAAGAGGAGAGGAGAAAAAGAAAGAGAAGAAAAATTCTTCTTCTTGTTCTTCTAGCTAGTCTTCTTCTTCTAGTCTTCTTCTTCTTCTTCTTCTAACTTTCTTCTTTCCCAATTTGCAGATTTGCTTTTGATGAGGAAGCTTGCGTTGATGGAGTCTACTCTTCTTCTTGTGCTTCCTTTTCATTTTCATTTTGTAGGATGAACAATGTGAAACTTGCTACCTATATATGTATGTATGGATGAAACCATTGTATGCTTGTTGTGGGATATGTTGGCTAGTTATATATGTTGCATATGGACTTTTCATTTGGTATGTATATATATATATATATATATATGTTGGATGATCATATCCATATGGCAGGGATATGATTTTGTATGTATATGTGTTGTTATGCTTGTTGAAAGTATTTTCAAATGTGTGTATATATATGTGAAATTTTGTGAAATTGAATGAATTTAATAAAAACAGAAAAAACAGGGGTTGTGCAGGCTCTTTGCCGTCTGTCGACAGACGACAAAGCTGCCACGTGGCAGCTACCTGTGCAACCTGGGGTAGCACTAGGATGGCCTATGTGGTTTGTTTGCCGTCCGCTGGCAGACGACAAAGACCTAAGGTTCTTTGCTGTCTGCTAACGGACGGCAAAGAAACCACGTAGGCCGGCAAAGAAACAGGTGCTTTGTCGTCCGCTGGCAGACGACAAAGAACCTTAGGTCTTTGTCATCTGTCGGTGGACGGCAAAGCACGCCGTTAACCCCTTAACGGCAGTAAGCTGCCACGTGTGCCATCCATTGTCTTTGCCGTCAGCTGGCGGACGGCAAAGACCTAAGGATCTTTGCTGTCTACCAGCGGACGACAAAGCGACCTTTATCGTAGCTTATTCAGCCGGACTATTGGCTGTTTGCTGGCCGACGGCAAAGCCTTTGCTGGCCGACGGCAAAGCCTTTGCCGTCAACGATGGCTGATGGCAAAGTAGCTGATTCCTGTAGTGTAGGTAGTAAAATATGAATTTCACTCTATGTTTTGAAGGATGATCTCCTCCTTTAGTCAATCACAATTGCATCGTGTACAAGGATGGGTATCATCACCTCCAGAGACGAATCCATCTAGATACTTGGAGGAGAGAACTTTGCCAACTTGACAAGTTCATGGGATACCTCATTACTATCTCTATTATAAGAATCAAACAAAATGTGATTAAAATATAATCACATGTAGTAACAGTTATCAAATATGGTACTTGCCACTGAGCCGGAGACTCCTTCCTTCAGAGCATTAACAACCTCTTCATTATCGGATACAACCTCAATCTTGCTACATCCCACTGTTTGTGCCAAGTTTAGGCCAAATATCATGCTAGTTGCTTCAACAGAAAATAAGTCATAATAAAAGTTCAGTTTTTCGTTTGTTGCATCAATGAATTTACCATTGTGATCTTAGAATACTGCACCAACCTTACCATTAAGATGATGTGATCAAACCGAACATCTACATTAAGTTTAATGCATCCTAAGCCGGGTTTTTCCAAGTCATAGCTCGCCTCTTCGCCTTGGGCTGGCAAGCGATAACAAGAATCGATGGTAGTTCAGGTACTACAAGTTGGGTTTGATCTGCACTTTGTGTTTACTCCCCATGGTTAAGTTACCTCCGTTCAAACCAAAAATACCATGTCGTTGTTGCTATCATCTCTCAGGTTAGGCAGCCCAAGGACATGGACGTTCAAGTCCCAAAGGCACAGGAGATGTTCGAGCACAACTTCACGAGGACGACTTACGAAACATGTTTTTTGGATAATGTCGAACATCCCCAACAGTTGGCAAACTTGGCTTCTTACATTGGAAGAGTAAGTGCTTAATGTTCTCAGGTCCTCTAATGCAACTTGGGTATCATGTTGTAACCTTAATATGCTTCATTGCTAGTATGGCACAACATAAAACAGCACTCTCTAGTGCCCTCCAAATAAAGATCTTAATTTTTGCCAGACATTTTAGGTTCCATACCGAGTTCCAAGTATCTGTAGTGGTAGATGATGTGCTGATTAGTTGGATTTGTTGGCCATATTGGAATTCCCACTCTGCACAATAGGGTTACCTCACCGAAAAAATTCCATTATTTGATAGATTCCATGCCACAATGTCTTCCATCTCATGTAACACAAGGGGGTGTCTAAGATCCTATGAGCATCTCTAGGCCAAAAGGTTTGGTTGATCACTTGCTCATCCCAGCCACGAGAAGAAGGTACAATAAGATCACTCACTCGCAGGAGAATATTGCTTTCACGCACTATCATGATTTTCCTAGATAGCGATTGGGATATTCACGGATCACTCCAAATATTCACTTAGGTACCGTCACAATTTCTTCATATGTAACCTCTCCTCAAATTGTCCCCCTGCCATTATGATTTGCCAAGTGTACTAACCTTTGCTCTTTAAAGTAGCCTTCAATAAATTTCCATTTGGGATGTACTTAGCTTTAAGAATGACAGCGGATAGAGAATTAGGATCATCAATGAAACAAAATACTTGCTTAGATAGTAATCCCAATGGATACATGTGAAGCCCATGCTCCTCTTTTCTTGGGTATACACATCTTCCACCATGCGAACTAGTGTGTCTTATTGTGTAGCTTCGTTACCCCACAAAAAAACTTGACATCACATCAAATGATTTATTTACAAAAAAATAGAAATTTTCAAGACCAACCTCACATAAGTTGGTATGGCTTCTACAGTAGACAATAGCAGCACCTATTTTACCTCCCAATGACAAACACTTTTCTTTCCACCCCATTAGCCTCTGAATAAGGTGATTAATCAAGTACTAAAACGGTGATACTTGTCTAAGTCAAGCATAGTAAGGAGTCTCAAATACTTATCATTTAATGCTCCTGTCAAAATATTTAGAGATGAGCAAACTTTACCATTCATGTTAGCTTATGCGCTCAAGCTAAAAATGATGCTCGATTTCTCAACACTTGTGGGCGAGAAGTTGCAGATTATAAGTCCACGCTAGACTTTACATAGGAAGCATTAGTATCATTTGCCTTCATTAGAATCAATGAATCATCGGCAAATAAAAGGTTTGTAACAACAAATATTGATTTTACTCTAAGTTACACGGTGTCCAGCAGCACAGGGGTATTACTCTTGAGAAAGTAAAAAAAGTTTAGCTGGTACACCCTCACTCATGCGTACATCAACTTTCCTATTCGTTTGAAATAAGTCGTTGGGCAAAGACCTATTGCAGCTAGGCTTTCCAGCCTCTCACGCATAGATCTACACGTCGCCTCTATCTCACACACTAGGTTCCGAGGTGAACGGTACCCTTCTTCATCTGATCTTGGCTTCCTAGAAAAGATAGTTCGGTGGTCCTCCTGCAAATTTCTAGTGTGACGGCTCCTCCTCGTTCTTGTATCATCAAGCCGGCGAAGACACTGTGGTAGTTGTCGTGGTTTTATCACGGCAGATGTTTGGGTGACCGGACTTGGATTCGAGGCCATAGCTAACGTGATGGACTCAAAGGGGTTGGTTGGGACGAAGGACACGAGTTTACCCAGGTTCGGCCCCTCAAGATGAGGTAACAGCCTATGTCGTGCTTGTGCTTGTATTGCTTGATGTATCGATTACAAGGGAGCTATTTATTGACCTAGTTCTCGATAGCCTGACCCCTAAGTCGCCCCGGGTCTCGCCTTTATATAGGAGGTCAAGACCACGGGACATACAAGTGTATTCGACTCTCATTACATGTCCTTGTCTATCTCCACCTTAGTTTGCCTTCCTGGCCAAGTTGTCCCTGGGCGGCTTACCCGCCCGGGTCTTCTCTATCCAGGCCTCGCTCCGGCCCATCCTATCAAGCCGCCAAATGTCTTGGGCTTCGGTCTTCTCAGCCCACTCTCAGATTAACATACGAGCCGCTATTGAGACCCGGAGCCTATAGGGCGGGTCTCACCGTGGTGTTATATCCCCAACATTAGGCCCCAGGTTGATTTGAGCTTGCCCACTTCAGCCTCCTTCTTAATCATCGGCGAGTTACCCAGAAAATAATGACCCGCCGTGACGCCATGCCAGATGTGACAGAAAGATTCTCTAATGCACGCAACGGATCTTCCCTTATTAAATGAATAGTCCAAGAATCGAGGCATCCGCCTCGGTCAAATGACAACCGGTGCCTAGATTTTCGCACCCATTTTCTGTCTTTTCCTCTTAAATAGGACCGCGAGGGGCAGCATGTGCCTTCCTCCCGCTCACTCTTCATCTCCTTCCTCCCGACGCCTCCGCTCTAGCGCATTCAGCTCCGGCGCCATCTCCTCATCGTCATCGACAAGGCCGCTGCATCAACCTCACTCGTTCCAGAACTCCTTCCGCGTTCATCGCGCCGTCTCCGGTGAGTCCTCCTTCCTCTAGATCCATAATCGTTCCGGTAGGGTTTCATGGAGCTCCGCCGCCGCCGTTCCGAACTCGGGATTCCATCAATGCCGGCCATATTTAGCCCCTGAACCGTTGACGATATCTTGTCCCCACTGCGCCGCTATGTAGGAGACCGATATTTGTGCTACTCAGATTCACCACAGCTCCGCCCATCGTTTTAAACTTTCTTCGTTTTTGCTAGTTCGTCTCTAGGTCTGAAAATAGAAACATTTCCTTTGCTTTTGTAGCTCCGCAATCTTAGCGATACTTAGCAAAACCTGTTTTCAATACTTAGCCAAATTTCCCTCTGTCTTCTCGTAACCTTGACCTGCCGTGTAGTTCCGGCTCTCACTAGCCGGATCTTGGCGTCTCATCTTTAAGGTCTTAAGCTTTTAAGCCGCCCATAGATATCTGCCATTTCTTGACTCGCTGTATATGGTTACTTTGCATAGTTTTAAACCATCGCCATGTCTCATGCATCAAACTCCTGCAATTGGGTCGGCTCTTGCATCACCGAAGAGTTCCTGATGGACTTTGTACACGCGAGCACCCTCCCTACTAAAGAGGTCATCCATTGGCGAGTTCCGGGCAATGAACTGAAGCCCGTTCCTCAGGAAGGCGAGGTAGTTGTTTTTTCGGATCACATTGAACATGGGTTCGTACCCCCTGGCTCAAAATTCTTTTAGGACGTCCTTCATTTTTACAAGCTGAATACTCAAGACCTTGCTCCCAATTCCTTCTCAAACATATGCAACTTCCAAGTGCTCAGCGAGGTCTATCTGTAAACTGAGCCGTCTGTGGGCCTCTTCTGGGAATTCTTTTATGCGAATCGGCAGACTGAAGTGAAGGCCGGCCCCAGCTTAGAACTCGATGGGATCTCCATTCAGAGGCGCCGGGATATAACTTTTCTGGCTATTCAGATATTGAGTCATCCAAAAGATTGGAATAAAACTTGGTTTTATTGTAAAGATACCTCCTCGGAGGGTGAGCATCCGCTGTCGGGTTACTGCCCCTCCCGACTCAAGACAACCTCTGAGCTTCCCGGCCGACTGTCAACTTCTGAACGTGCAAGGCATGAGCTGGCTCATGCCAAGATTAGAGCCCTCGTGGCCAACGGATTGACGGGGTTAGACTTGATCCACTGCTGGATCTCTTGGAGGATTATGCCTTTGAGTTGGAGACGATGTGCGAATACCCGGGCCGGTACGATGATTCCCTCTGCTTTAGTCGGTCGACATTAACTGAGGATGATATTACCACTGTCGTCCGGAGCCTTGTTCATGAGACGTCAGGAGCATGCGGCGCCATTGGGCTGGCGCCTTTCTGTGTCATTAACCCGGCCCTGAATGTAAGGCGACTCTTCATAGTCTCTTCTCCTTGTTTAATTATGTTCTGGCAATTCATCACTATTAGCCGGCTTACCTTTTCAGCCTGACTCCGACTTCTGGAAGAAGAAGTATGTTCCTCCTTTGAAGAAGAGCAAGAAGAAGGCCCCGGCCAAGAGGACGAAGAAGACAACCCCTCAAGAGGAATGGTTTGAACCGCCAGAATCGTCCGACTCAGAGGTATAATTTGACTACTTTTTGTTACCTCGTTATTCACCTTACTGACAAAGACTTACTCACAGGACGAGGTAGAGACGAGCCACGCCAACGCCCCTGAGGTAACTTATGTTTCATCCGACTCAAAATGTTTTGTACCCCAGAAGATACAACGGGTCGTTCGAAAAGTTCCCCTTTCTCATCCTCTTGCTTATTTGGATCTCCAATTTCTTTTGAAAAAGCAACAGCAAGCTGACCGACGCCAGAACCGGAGCGCCGACTCTACTGATCTCATGTCCGGGTTACCTAACTCCCCGGCTCAGAAGAAGCGCCCCGCAGAGGTATGTATTTATTCTCTATTTGATTTTACTAGCTTTTCCTTTGTAATTTCAACACTGCCTTATATTATCTGAATTGTCTCTGAGGGATCATCTTCGTCTGGCCACTCTACAGCCACTGCTCTATCGCCTCCCAAGATTAATCCACTGTACGTGTCCAGCCTGATGTCCGGATCTTTGGCGGTTGTAACCCTTGGACCCTAACTTTCATGCTTTTCTAGGGCTCAAGCTAAGTGGTAGTATGTTGTAAAGAAAGCCGTCACAATATTTATTCATTCGCTCATTACAGCGAGCCTTCAGTGGACTTGAACATAATCAATTCAATCAACCTAAGTGGTAGTATGTTGTACCACTTCTGCTTCGGTACACCCCCTAAACACATCAAGGGCTAAGATTTCCCTATACCCTTTTGCTGTCGGGGGCACGACCGTCTTAAGTTAAAAAATCTACCCCGCGTGTCCCCTCGCGCGGCGCGCCCGTGTATACCGCACTGCGGGGCGAGCCGAGCCACTTAGCAGCCATAAGGACGCGAGCCGAGCCGCACGCCATCGGCCCACTATGTCAGATGCACGGCGTGTTTTTTAAAGTCGACGTTGGACCGGTGGCGGCGTGCGTGTCGACGTGGCACCGCGCGTGCGGGGTGGTTTGACCCCCTCGTCGCGGGAATAGCGCCATGACCAGGGCGGTCCCCCCCCCCCCGAGGAGACCGCGCCTGCCGTCGCCGCTTCCATCGCCCCGTCGCCTGCCGCCGCTTTAATGACGCTACCGCCGCGTCCCGTCGCCTGTCGCCGCCTTCATTGTGTCGACCGGAGCGCCGTCCGCCTCGGATGGCCGCGTTGACGCCTCGGTCGGAGCGCCGTCCGCCTCGGCTGCCGCGGCGCATCTAATGCCCCCAACCACCCCCGGCCCCGGCCGCCTCTCCCCGCCGCTATATAAACCCACCCCGCGCCGCCGGATCTTCCCACCGCCGCCTACCTCTCTCCTCTCTCACCCCGACGCCCTTCCCTCTCTTCTCTCCCATGCCGCTCCGATGGCCTACAGCGCCGACAGTAGCTCCGGGCACGGCGGCGCGGCACCGGCGTCCCTGACGTCGAGGGACGCGAACGACCTCTGTCGTTTCGGCCTCCTCGTCCCGTCGTTGTCCCGCCTGCCGCATGGGTGGCACATCACCGCCGACGGCTACGCCACCCTCGGCCATGGCGCCACCGACGAGGAGCTGCGCAACCATCCCGGCGGCTGCTGGAAGATCTTCGAGCGCCGGCGTTCTGGCACGGCCGTGACTATTGGGCGACGGTGGCCGGGTGCCGCCGGGCGCCGCTACGAGCCACCGGCCGCGCCACCCGCACGGGCGCTCGACGCGCCACCACCGCCGGCCGTGGAGGTCCCGCCGCAGCAGATGCTGCTGGCGCAGGAGGGCGACCCCGCCGACGTCCCCGGCCTGCTGGCCGTACTTGCCGCGTCGGAGGAGGAGGCGGCGGAAGAGGTGGCCGCGGTGGAGGCAGTGGCGGGGTTGGAGGACGAGGACGCTCCCACGCACGACATCGACTGGGAGCGTCTGGAGCAGAGCAGCGACGATGACAACAGCGACGACGTGTCCGGAGCAGCAGCAGACGGCGACGCAGTTCATGGCGGCGACGTGATCGACCTCGACGCGAGCGACGAGGAGTAGATTATGGTTTCCGAATAAGTTAGTTTTTTAATTTCAAGTATGGAGAAGTGTCGTATGAACTATGTTTTAATTTCAAGCACTATGTATAAATAAAATTTGAGAAGTTTGAATGAAATATCGAGAAGTTCGTATGAAATATGTTTGAATTAAATTTCGACGATATATTATTTATTTGTTTATTAGACTTTAATGACAACGAAACAAAATAAAAAATTATAAACGTACTACAAAAATTGTTACTTATGTAAAACAGAAAAAAATTATTAGTTATATGAACGATGATGCCCGGAGTTGTTACAAAAATAGAAAAAGGTTGAAACAAAAAATAGAGAAAAGTTTAAACAAACAAAAATGGAAAAGTTTCAAAAAAATATAGTTTGTATGAACTATGTATTTTTGTCTTAGGGTTGAACAAGAAACTTGTTTAAAAAATTCTTTTAATTTTCTGTATGTTAGGGTTTTATCCCCGGAAAATCATAGGAAATAATAGAAATTCATCCAATGTGGAATAGCTCCGAAACTTTGCATGCATGCTTTTCATGATGGTACAAGGCCATGAAATTTTTTTGGGTTCTTTTCAAAGATGTCGAAAAAAATGTCCCTCGAGACGGGCCCTTCACTCCTATGATTTTAGCTACAAAAAAATTTGGGTTCATTTCAAAGATGTCGAAAAAATAGCTACAAAAATTTTCTATAGAACAAGGTCATTTTTTGGCCATCTTCAGATTGACCCCAGATTATACAAGGGAGTGGGCATGCCCATCCTAGGACCCCACGACAAATTTGAATGAAATCCGACAACATACGCCCGTTGCCGACCCTGCAGGACAGTTTCTTAGGGTTTTCGCATGGAAAATCACAGAAAATGCATGGAATGTCAGAAAATCAAAAAAACTGTCGTGCCACCTTGTGATGACCCACAGAGGTTGTGAAAAAAATTGGGTCCGTTTGGTGCAGCAGAGAATCATGATCGCATTGCAACCCCCCTTCCGCCCCTACTAAGACCCTAGGGTTACACAGGATGTACATGCATACATGCATGAAGTCTACCCAACTTTTGCGAGCGCGTGAGCATGCCCACCCTAGGCCCCCACACCAAAAATGAACGAAATCAGACACCAAACGCACGTTGCGTCACGTCCGGCAACTGTTTCTTAGGGTTTTCGCATGGAAAATCACAGAAAATGCATGGAATGTCAGAAAATCAAAAAAAAATTCGTGCCACCTTGTGATGACCCATAGAGGTTGTGGGAAAAAATTGGGTTCGTTTGGTGCAGCGGAGAATCATAATCGCATTGCAACCCCCCTTCCGCCCCTACCAACACCCTAGGGTTACACAGGATGTACATGCATATATGCATGAAGTCTACCCAACTTTTGAGAGCGCGTGAGCATGCCCACCCTAGGACCCATGCCAAAAATGAACGAAATCGGAGACCGAACGCACATTGCGTCACGTCCGGCAACTGTTTCTTAGGTTTTTTGCATGGAAAATCACATAAAATGCATGGAATGTCAAAAAATCAAAAAAATGTCATGCCACCTTGTGATGACCCACAGAGGTTGTGGGAAAAAATTGGGTCCATTTGGTGGAGCGGAGAATCATGATCGCATTGCAACCCCCCTTCCACCCCTACCGACACCCTAGGGTTACACAGGATGTACATGCATACATGCATGAAGTCTACCCAACTTTTGCGAATGCGTGAGCATACCCACCCTAGGACCCCACGCCAAAATCAACGAAATCGGAGACCGAACGCACGTTGCGTCACGTCCGGCAATTGTTTCTTAGGGTTTTCGCATGGAAAATCACAAAAAATACATGGAATGTCAGAAAATAAAAAAAATTGTCATGCCACCTTGTGATGACCCACAGAGGTTGTGGAAAAAATTGGGTCCGTTTGGTGGAGCGAAGAATCATGATCGCATTGCAACCCCCCTTCCGCCCCTATCGACACCCTAGGGTTACACAGGATGTACATGCATACATGCATGAAGTCTACCCAACTTTTGCGAGCGCGTGAGCATGCCCATCCTAGGATCCACTCCATAAATGAACGAAATCAGAGAATCAAAAAAAATTGGGCTCATTTGAAGGTTGTCAAAACAAACCTCACTCGGACGTGTAAAAAATCATGTACCGTGGACGGATTCACCACAGAAGACTAATGTAAAGAATTGCTGTGACACTCCATGATTTTGAAATGTGGGACTAAACAAATAGCAGTTTGGGCGGTGGCCATCGTCGCTTTGCTACATGCGCCCGCCCGTGTGCGGCGCATATTTTTTTAACCCGACTGGTTGTCGGCCCGTGCATGCAGGGGCGTCGATAACGACGTGCATGTAGGGCATCGACAATCACGCCGCCCCCCACGTCGCACGCCGAAACCCCGCCCGCACAGGATCACCAAACCCCACCGCCTCCACGTTCCCATCTCCCGCCGCCTCCACGCCGACGTCGGACCCCCCGTCGCCTCCACGCCAACGCTGGACCCCTGCCGCCTCCACGGCTGTACACAACACACCGCCGGCAAGTTCGTCGCTGTTCCCGCCACCTCCACACCGTACACAGCAACCGCGCCCGCGCACGGTTGCCTGACGTCGCCTCTCTCCTATACGCCGCCGTGATAACAGCGTATGATGTTCATACAAAACGATTTGTTCTTGGGCCGAAAGGTGGTGACATCACTGTTCGGCACGAAGATGTTTATCACATCTTCGGGCTTCGAAACGAGGGTGATAATATCATGCCATTGATTGCATCAGTAGATCTAGACGCCAAAAAAATTGTGCCGCGTCGTTTCATTGAGAAAAGAACGGAGATGATACTCATAGATGACTTGATAAAAAACATTCTTGATAGTCAAACATACGATGACGATTTTGTTAGAAGGGCCGTCTTGGTTCTAGTTGGTACGGTCATAGCCCCACAATCGACCAAATTTGTTCCTTACCGGTATTACAAATTGGTGGAGAATATTGATGCCATCAAGACATTTAATTGGAACGCATTCACATTGGAAGTTTGCATGGATGCTATTGAAAAAACAGTGCTAGATCTTGAGAAATTCAAGTGGCCTATTGGGAACTTGGCGCTTTTCCAGGTAAATCTCATTAAAGAATTCTTCATATTTATGACGCATTTTTTTATATTAGACCATGTGAAACTAATTTGATTATATTATGCAGTACATCTACTGGGAGGAAGTGCAGCCTAATGATATGAAAAGTTTTGATGCACTGTTGCGTTTGTATCCACTCATGTTGAACTGGGGTGAAGATGTCGCAAAGAAGTGAGACGAGTATGACAACATCCACGGTCGTGGTACCGGCATCGTAAGTAATTAAATATAGTTTTTATTTATTGCATGTAGTGATTTAGTATGGTTGTTATTCAATTTAATTTCTTGTGTACTCTATAGATTGAAAACCGCATTAGCGAAGAGTACAGACGAGCTAAGATTGCACGTGAAGGTACTATCCCTGAGGTAGAAGTTAAAACACCAAAAAGAAAAGGCCGTGGCAGGCCTAGGAAGTCAAGTAGCTCAGCGGTTTCATCTAGCGCGAACAACAATGTGGACCGTCTAGTCACATACATCAAACTTCTTCACAAGAAGGTTCTTATTCCATCGAGACGTGCTGAGGTAATTAAATATGAATTTCTACTGAATGTGCTCTAAGTGTTCATGTACTAAATGTGTTTCATTTGTCTTTGTAGATTTTCATTGAGAAGCTCAACACGGAAGGTGTAATGTACAAACCCTTCAAGCGGGGGAGCAGTGAAGATTTTGATGCTGCCGATGAACATGTTGGGAGGGACAATCAAAAGTACAAGGCCAAAGAATTCCAGGAGGTTGAATCATCCGGTACTTCGCATCCAAAGACGGAGAAGAAGAAGGATTCATCCTTCACGTGTGAACTATATGGCATCTCCGTGCCCGTTGATGACACGGGTGCTCTAGCTACTACACCCGGTAAAGGTGATCCTCATGATCCTTTCATTATTTTGGATAATGGAAAGTCTCCGTCTCCTGAATCTTCTGTACCGACAAAAGAATTCCCATATATTTCCCGAACCCCGCGAAATGTTGATTTGTCCGACGAGTCTAGGGGTGGTTTGTCTGCAGCAAAGTCCGATGAAACTTTTGACAGCCTCCGGACAATATGCAAGAAAGCTAAGGCTAGTGGTAGTAAGGGGAATTTAGGTAAGCGCAAGACAAGACCTTCACAATATTGTGTGTCCCCCTACGTGCAGAACGCTAACAACAAATGTGTGAAAAAAAGTAAGTCACATATGAATTTTTTGTCAATGTAATTGTCGTATCATTGTAGCACTTATTTAACTTACTATAATTTCATTGTTGTAGCCCTGTTTTCTTCACCACATTCTATTTTAGCAAGTACACAAAATATGAATCCCAATCACATCGAGGCAGCTAGAGTTTTTATTGAGAAGTTGGCATCGTCCAATAAGCATCTCGCAGATAAGGTGGTACAGGTGCCGGAACCAGATGGGGACATTTGCACGGTAGAAATGCTTCATCAAGTCCTCCACTATGAGTGGTTGAATGGTGCAGTAGGTATGTTTATTTTGAACAACACTTGTAAACTATTGTGTGAAATTACTGAGATCATTATATTTGTGGCCATATCCGCAGGTTATAAATTCTTATTGTAAACACCTACAGACTCGTGGTTTTCGTGATCGTCATATAGCGACAACGTGGTTGCCACATCATCTTATTAACTGGGCTGCTGGAAAGCAAAAGTCTGCCAAGAATACTGATGTGGAGAGGTTGACAAGAAAAACAAAAGTCCTTAATAGATGTATGGATGAGTATTTTGGACGGGAAAAGGTACTGCTTACATATTTGTTTGTTTCAGTATGTAACGATCTCCATTGCACTAACATATATTTGTGGTTGTACAGGTTTATTTTCCTGTGCACGTGAACAACGATCATTACATAACCGTTGTGATGCACACAGTGAAGGAAGAATTTCAAGTTCTCAACTCTGGTGGTAAAATCTCTCAAAGAGTTCATAAGATGATTGAGACATTGGTAAGTTTACGGACCCGTATAGACATGAACATAATATTGTTGAGACATTATTTATATATTGTTTTGTTTACTTTTTTTAGAGAGCATAAATTGATATAGATCTGTAGCAGGCAAACAAATATCTACAAGTGAAACGTTATCCGGATGTAACTTCGTGGCCAATAGAGGAGTACGACATGCCGTTACAGAGGGATACGTAAGTCTACTCCTCAAATCAATGTCACAAATAATGCTATGTTATATCCTTACCTGACCACGCCTTTTTTTCCAGAGTGTCGTGTGGACTCTTCGTAATGAGGTGCATCGAAAACTGGGACGACGATGGCTGGACATTTGAATTTGACCAGCAAGAGATTAATGAAGCAAGGCCACGTATTGTGGCGGAACTTCTTTTTTCAGAGGCTAACACAATGGACAAGGTGAAGATGAAAATTGTGAAAATCATGGAGAGGGAATAAGTAGTAGCGTTGGGTAGGGTTTTTGTTCCGGAGAAGGTTTCCCTACTGTTGTTCCGTACTTGTTAATTTTTTATATGTTATGCGAGAAGCACTTTGAAATTATTACTTGTGTTATTTCTGATTTATTTTTGATTATAATGATACATGGCACTTTGAAATTTTCTTATACGGTGGCATCTATGATTTTGTGTACTTGAGAAGCGTCAGCTCTAATATGTATTACGGCTGATATTATTGCTGTTGCATGTATATTACTACTGATATTATTGTTGTCTTATGCTACTTATTCAAAAAAATTAATGCCCAACAAAAAATTAAAATGTGCTTAAAAAAAGAGCCCGCCCCACCTCGAGACTACTAGGGCGCATCCCGATCAAGCCATGTGGCGAAAGGGCCATTCGACCTCGGGCGGGTCCAAAGGCGGGGCCCAACGGGGCAGGACAGGGCGCGACTGGTGATATAGAACTAAGGAGCTTACTTGGGAGGGGGCGCGCGGCTATTTTAGCCAATGCGGGTACGTCTCGGCGGGCGAGGTGGGACTAAACTTAGCGCCCGTATCGCCACCCCCCACAGTCCTGCGGTAACTGGTCCGGCCTACGTGACCTCGCGCGCCGTAGCTGGGCCGGCGGCCCACGCGAGCGCCCGCAACCCGTCCCATGCGCAGTCATGCGGTAACTGGCCCGGCCTATGTGACCTCGCACGCCGCAGCTGGGCCGGCGGCCCACGCGAGCGCCCGCAGCCCGTCCCATGTGTTTTCGTCGCAGTGCGGGCGCTAAGTTTAGTCTCACCTCACCCGCCGACACGCGCCTGCACCGGCTTAAATAGCTGCGTGTCCCCTCCCAGATAAGCTCCTCAGTTCTCTATATCACCAGCCGTGCCCTGCCCTGCCCCGTTTGACCCCGCCTCTGGACCCGCCCGAGGCCATGGCTTGATCGGGACGCGCCCTAGTAGGCTCGAGGTGGGGCGAGCATTTTTTTTTAATTCTCCGTCGCCAAAATCAGTACTTACTAAAAATTCCTCTAACAACAAATAGAAATACACATAACAGCAAAAAGTAATACTGATTGTATTGCTCATTTCACACAGAACAATTAAACAAAAGTTCACACGAAAGCGACAATAAAACGTAAAAAAATTGTTTGCAAATATAATACATCTAGCAACAAAATGACATGCGAATTGAACTCTGCCTTGCATTGATTAATAAAACTTCAACTCTATGCCCGGTTTCTACATAACAAATTGTAAACAACTCATCAGACAATTGTAAAGAGAGGAACAAAAGATGATTAAAAAATGCAAAACTTACTTTTCGTTCTCTGGGCACGTTTGCCGTCTATGGCCCTCTTCGCGACATATGCCACAACGAGGACCGGGTTTTCTCTCAGAAAATGATTTTGGTCTTCCATTTTTTGTAACATTTGGATCTTTCTTCACCCACTCTGTCTTGCTCTGTTTAGGGGCGCCCTTCGTGGAAACTTTCACGGGATCACCTATGACATCAACATGTTGTTCCGGTTCACGTGGCTCTTCATGCACATTCCTTCTACTACCAACATCATCATCAGGGACCTTTTTCTTAGCTATTATATTTCGTAGACACTGCATCAACTCATCGAAGACGAATGGATCATTTGATGCAACATGGAAAGCTTCTGCTCCTGTTATGCTGAGTTGACTATAGCGAGCCCGCTGCTCTGGCCCTGACCAACCCTAGCCAAACATGTCACTCTTCCGCTGTGCAGGCAGCCCACCTCTCGCAACTTTCGACATCCTCTTAAGAATGCAACACTTAGGTATTTTAGATATTTTCAGATGAACCAACACATACAGAATGTGTTTGCAAGGCAACCCTTTCCGAAGCATTCGTCCACAACTGCAGTCTATAGTATTCTCAGAGTTTTTAGGTCGATAATTCACGTTGAACTGAAATTTGCGGTTATTTTTCCATGTCACGATGAAGGTGTCACAGTCAACTCCCACTAGCGTCTCAAAAATCTCAAGCTCTCCCATCTTCTTCAGATCTTGTTGAAGAATATAAAATTGGCATGAGTGAATTCTTCGGCAGCATGCATCTCAATGTCCTTATATTCAGTCACTGCGGGTGGCACTGACTGATTAGAAACACAGTCATCATGCGCCTCGTTCTCACGTAGTCGAACTATGCAATTTTCATAATTCACAACTATATCAACAATAGTCATACCGCCGTCCAGGTGAAGGTGAAGACAAGAGTTAAGGCTTTCACTCCTCTGATTACTGCGCATACTCAGGAAAAAAACATCTGACAGATATGATGCTGCCCACAAACTCCTCTTCCTGTACATCCTATGCAGCCACTCTTCTGTTTTATCAGTCTTCCATTTAAGGAAAAAAGCGTGTCATCTCGCCTCAAAGTTGGCAGGAGGGGTGGAGTAGTACAAGAGTGCCCTGAACTCATTTAGTGATTTGTAATTAAGGTGCTTCTGCATATTTTTTCCACATGCCATGAGCAGAGACGGCGCAACACATCAGCCAAAACCAACCTAATAGCTCGTATCATTGCAGCGTCTCCATCTGTGATGATTGACCTTGGCTTCTTCTGACAATTGGCCTTCAGGAATGTTTGGAGCAGCCACACGTGCGTCGCTTCGGTCTCGTCGGACACAATGGCACAACCAAACACTGTGGTGCAACGGTGATTATTTACACCAACAAAGGGGATGAACGGCATACCATATCTGTTCATCTTATATGTGCTGTCAAACACAGTCACATCTCCATACAACTGATAGTCCCGCCGCGACTGTGCATCACACCAGAACATGCTCTTTAAACGACCCTCCTTATCGAGCACGTACTCAAAGAAGAAGTCTGGATCCTTCTCCTTTCTGCTCCTCATAATCTCGATTGCCGTGTTAGCGTCACCCTTCGCAATCAACTTCATTTTTTCTCGGCAACATAGATTGTAGACGTCTCGTCTCAGGAACCCGCACTTATCGTACGAACCATACCTGCTAATGAAGTTGTCGACGATGATATGCTTTCTGATCCCAACTCCTTCCATCGCCAAGATCTCAGCTATCTGGTGATCTCCCATCACTCTATGTGACCGCAGAAATGCCACTTCATCTGCTCTAGCCAACAAATGGTTGTGATCATCCATAAAAGTTACCACGAACCAAACTCCACGTCCTTTGTCCAACTTCACGAGTCTCAGGTCTTAGCCTGCGCGTACAGCCCTCCGGGTTTAAAAATTTACTCAGTCGTTTTCCTGCCCTCGAGCAAATGTACCGCCTATAACGAATAGTGGTTGAAAGACCTTTTTCTCGTTTCACCTTATCTTTTATGATACTGAATCCACGGTCTATGGCGTACTTATTGTAGAACGTGTAAGCCTCCCATTGTGATGCAAAGGTCATACCCATAACCTTCAACTGTGTCTCCAGCGCCCGTTGCTGGATTTCAGCCTCCTCAATGTCCATATTAGCTGCATCCTCATGCTCATGGAAATCATCACCACTCCAACCATCGAAGTTAGCCTACAATATTACACATAAGCAAGTGTAAGTTGTCATTAATTAGTTTTTATTACTGTATGACATCTAAAAGTTTGGACCGAACCTGACTTATGTTATCCGCGAAAGATTCCACACCATCATTTTTCTCGTTCTGGACGTCAATATCCTCCTGCACATAAAAAATCATATGCACATGTAAGTACCCATATAGTTCTTCGTCCGACGATATCAATGTACACGTCACTTACGTTTTCACTACAAGCACCATCCTCCTTCTTTTGAAAGTCCTCCTCGGGTAAATTTTCGTACGACGACCAGGATTCATTGTCGCTGCTATCATCATCATTTTTACTTCCATCTTCATTCGTATGATCAACACTATCGCTACCATACCACTCACTCGTCTCCAAGAACGCGTCCGTAAATCCAGTTTCTTTCTCCATTGAATGACCTCACTACCAACACTGCAACATTTAAATCATGATTGTAAATAATTATTTACAGCTACTATTTTTTTTGACCAAACTAGACGGCTTACATGGCAAACCAAGACGCCGGTGGCAAGGCGTTCAGGTACGTGCACTCCGGCCTGCCTGCGGACGGCGAGGACGTGCCCGGAGGTAGATCACGTCGTTGGAGACGGCGAAGGAGCTGCATGGAGGTTGATCACGCCGTTGCGGACGGCGACGGCGTCCGCGTAGGCCACGTCACCGCGACGACCTGCACGGAGGCCAGATCGCGTACGGCGGCCACTCCGATCACGTCGTTGGATACGGCGAAGGAGGTGCACGGTGTTGCCCTAGATGTGGTCCCTGCATCGGATCTCTCTCGACCTAGACGATCTTGGCCTCGCCCTGCTGCCCTCCGGCGTGTTTGCCCGGCTCACCGATCTTCCTCTGGTACGCGGTAGGATCGACGACCTGCACGGAGGCCAGATCGCGTACGGCGGCAACTCCAACTACGTCCACGGCGGGGAAGGGCGTCGATCGGCCGGACGGGACGCCGTTGGACTGGGCCGCGTGATCGCGGCTAGGTCGTCGATTTTTTTTTCCCACGAGGGACCCGGGATTGATGCGGATCGGTCGTATCGGCTCGAGCCGTGCGCAAGCCTTGCTTCGGCTGTACGTGCATGCGCATGTCACATACGCCGCGGGACACGTTTGCCACCGTATGCCCTTATACGTTAAGCGGCGGGTGTGTACCGAAGCAAGGCTAATGTTGTAAAGAAAGTGGCAGTACGGCACAGAGCAAGTCAATCAAAATAGTTCCTGCCCAGAAAACTTGAACATAATCAACAAATTTGCACGGTGCTATTTGCGGTTGCACCTTTGGCGGTGAGCTCCTTGATAAATCTCACGAGCCTCTCGAATTCCGACGCCGAGGAGCCCCTTTCGGCGATATCCCTCCGCACCTGCTGCGCCAGCGCCTGAGCCGACCTCCTTAGCTCGCCGGACTCCATGGCCTCCCTCACCATCCGTTCCACGACGGCCCTCTCGCACACGTCCTTCATGTCCAGCCCCGCGCCCCACACGGCGGCCGTGAACCGGCTGTTGATCTGCTGGTCCGCGAAAAACGGCCAGCACACCAGAGGCACGCCCTCCGCGATGCCCTCCAGCGTGGAGTTCCACCCGGCATGCGTCAGGAAGCACCCCACGGCGCGGTGTCGCAGCACGTCTCTCTGCGGTGCCCAGTCCACCACGCGTACCTTGCTCTTCCCTGCCGCGTCGACGGCCTCCTGGAGAGCGGCGCTCTGGCTCGCCCCGACCATGTCCGGCCGGAGCACCCACAGGAACGCGTAGCCGGCGCTGACGAGGCCGGACAGGAACTCGGTGAACTCCTCCCGCGAAATGATGGCGAGGCTCCCCAAGCTCACGTACACGATGGACCGGTCCGCGTGCTCATCGAGCCACGACATACAGCCGTCGTCCTCGTGCCACAGGCTGGTGGCCGACGCCGGCGCGGCGGAGATGGCGTGGAGAGGGCCTATGGCGAAGACATCGCGCATGTGGGGCGCGATGTGTGCGAGCGCCGACCACTCCAGGGACGCGGTCGTGTTGAATATGAGCGCCCGAGCCTTGCAGCTGTGAACCGTGTGCTTGGCGAGTACCTGCAGCATGGGGTCGAGTTCGTCGGTCTCGCCGTGGCCGCGGCAAAAGCTTGGAAGATCTCGCCGCCTCAGGAAGCCGTCCATCCCCGGAACGCCACAGACCAGCTCGTCGAGGTCGGCGCCTACGGGGATGGGAACCTCGCCGAGCTCCACGAGCCTGGGCACGGAGAGGTAAGCCAAGATGCTGCTCGCGCTTTCCGTGCGGAAAGCGAGCGCCGGCACGCCGAGCTCCTCGGCAATATCGATGGCGAATGGCAGCAAGCCATCGGCCACGACGCACGACACCGGCGGGAACCCGCCATCGGCGTGGCTTCCAGCAGACAGCGCCGGGGCGAGCAGGGCACGGTACGCGGCACTGGCGCTCGGCCTGAGGGACCTGCCGATCTCGCTGAGGTGGCCAACCGAGCGTGGGTGGTCGTCGGGGAGGCCGTCCGGCACGGACACGAAGCGGAGGCGCGGCGAAGCGGCAGCCTTGGTGCGGTTGACTCGGCGGAGGTTGTGCTCCGTGTGCAGGAAGGTGACGTGGACGCCGGCGCCGAGGAGACCCGCGGCGAAAGGGAGCATGGAGTTGATGTGGCCCTGCAGCGGCCAGGGGAACACCAACACGTGCACCGGCGCCATGTCCGTTGGCCTGCCACCCTGCCCTCGCCCGCCTGGTTCTTCTGACCGCTTCTCGTCAAGCGTGTTCGGCCAAATCCAACGCAGCGAGCGGTTTTTAAATGCAGCGTCGTTTTGAATTGCACTGATAAAATATTCAATCGTTGAGCTGTTGCTGTGCCTGCTTATTTTTAGATGCGCAATGCAAGTGGGAGCATCGAGTGCCTGCTCTCTACTTTTGCCGAAGGACAGGGATCGTAACATAGGCTTGTTTGATTAAAAGGAATTTTATAGGATTTTTAAAGTATTAAGATTCTTATGAAGTTTTTTTACATTGGTCATTTGATTCATACTCCCTCCATTTCTAAATATAAGTAGTTTTAGAGGTTTCACTAGGAGACTACATACGGAAGTTTCCTCCGTATGTAGTTTCGACTACATACGGAGAAAACTTCCGTACGCAGTCTCCTAGTGAAACCTCTAAAACTACTTATATTTAGGAACGAAGGGAGTATAATTGAATTTTATAGGATTTTTTATGGAATCTTTTATATTACATTTCATAGAAAATTTAACATCCATCCAACCTCTTATTAAAATTCGGTTGTTTTTTCTGTGACATCAAACACTCCTTGCTAATCCTACAACATTTAAATGGATATGTCATTTCAATCCTATACTTTTCCTATTCCTGTGTTTTCTAAATCCTAGGAATCAAAGAGGCCCTTAGAGCATCTACGCAAATTCGTTTCCGGATGGTCCCTCATATTTCGTTTTCGGCATCCACATATCTCAAATCCGGATTCTCAAATTCATGCAAAACCATGCACGTCGATCACACAACCTATTTGTCGCACGTAAATAACAAATGTTAGTACTAAACATAAATAATGTTTACATGGAATTTTATTTTAAGTGCACAATCAAACACCAGCTCTTTGGTTTTTATTGTGAGTCCACATATGGTCCACAAGATCGCCGAGTTGTTGCGCATGCACCTCATGATCTCGAAGATTTTGATGTATCTGTAGAAAGTTCATAAGTTGAGTTGCATCTTGATCTTTCGGGATTTCAACTTGTTCTCCAGGTGTTTCAAAATCATCGGTTTAGGCTACACCATCACCTCATCCTCGACAAACATATTGTATAAAATAACACAACATGTCATGAGCTGCCACAATATTTTTAATTCCCACATCATTGCAGCCCCACGAACAATGCTTCAACGAGCTTGAAGCACACCAAATGACCTCTCCACATCCTTCCTAGTCGCTTCCTACATTGTTACAAAGTGGCTTTGTTTTTTGCCATGTGGTTCGGATATGGTCTTCATAAACGCCACCAACTGAGGGTAGATGTCATCGGCAAGATAGTATCCTATGTTGTAGTCTTGACCATCAACGGTGTAGTTGCACGACGGTGATTCCCCATTGCAAAGCCTCCTGAACACCGGAGATCGTTGAAGCATGTTGATATCGTTATGAGAACCCGCATTCCAAAGAAAGCATGTCAAATCCATAAGTCATGTAATGCCACCGCTTCTAGTATGACGGTGGCCTCTTTGGTGTGACCTTGATACATTCCCTGCAAACCTCTAAGGGCAGTTCTTCGATTGCCACTGCATGCAATCAATTGATCTGAGCATTCCAGGAAACCCACTGGCCTCTCCAATAGCCAACAACTTCTCTGTGTCATGCGCATTTGGTTCTTTGAGATACTCGGGTCCAAACACCTCCACCACGGAGGGGGGAGGCAACGTGACAATAGTCAATAGGCATGTGCTCTCTCCCATCCTGACCATCTCACCAACGGCATCTACAGTAGTACCAAGTGCAAGCATTCTCAAAGCAGTCATGCATTTGTGCTTGGCAGAGAAAGAGAGTTGATCGCATCAATCCCTTGTGACCTTGAAGTAGTCATCGTGTGCCTTCACTCCCTTCACAATGCACAAAAACAATGGTTTTTGCATGCAAAAAGGTAACGAAACCATGGATCATCCGAGAGAGTAAGCTTCAAAGCAAACTAGTCCCTCTCCAGTAGCCGAGCTCTGGACACCCTACCCTGATTGATCACTTTTCTCCCTATGGTTGAGCCCTTGAAGTTAAGAATACGCTCCACTTATCAATCCATTTCCGCTTGCATGCTCATGAGCATGATCATGTCCGCTTCTTCGTTTGAATCCAAGGAATCGAAGAACTCGTCTTGAAACATCTGATCAAACTCCATCGGTCCATACTCCTCGTCGGAATCCATCGGTTTTTCTAATAAAATCACAAAAAATCCGGCCAGGCAATGTGTCGAACACATCAAGCGCAAGGCAGAGCCAGATAGTTGGCAGACGTACCGCGATGGCATCCGGGCCAACGACGATGTCCCCCGTGGCAAGGACGAAAGAGAGGACTGCTTTGTCGGAGTTGGCAGTGTGGAGGCTAGGAACGGCTGCGAAGCGTGCATGGCGGCAGAGCTATGAGACAGACGACGTAGAGGAGGAAGAAGAGAGGAGAGAGCAAATGGATTCGGCAGTTTTGGGGGCTCGATTTGGTGAACCTTGCGGTGGAGTCGGGCTATCCGGTTCGATGTGGCGGGCGCGTCCGGGCGCCCCCATTTCCGCCCCATATTTGGGCTGGATATGAGGGATGGCTGTCAGCCCGGGCTTTTGAGGCCCGTTTGGGGCGCCCGTCTAGGTCGAATTTTCATGGCCAGTGAGTGACAGGGCGGCCTGTCCAGGCGTTTGAGGGGGGTTTGAGGTGTCCGGCTATAGATGCTCTTATCCTTTTGTTTTATTTTGGTGTTTTCTTAGGCTTTTCATTGGCCTTTTCATTTTCGCTTATGTCATGAACTATGGAAGGATCGCTAAACGCTGGTTTCGTGTCATTCATATAGGCTTGTATGTGTGAAGCCATCGCTTTGTATAACATTTTTGCTAAGCATGAGACTTTATTATGTTTTAGTTGATGCTATATTTCTCTTATCTAGCATGTAGATTCATACAAAAAATATATACTATATCACTTGACTAAGACTTGATTCGACTGAGACCTAGCCACACCCTTCGTATAAAGGAAACGATTCGTGTTGGGCGACCGACTAAGAATTGAGTCGGTCGCCTCATCACGCAACGCTTGTCGCTCTCTCACACATGAAGCGGTGCAGTGGGTGCCAACTTTAACTCTTTTCATCCCATACATCTTCATCATATCTGTAATTTTTGATTGTTTCACGACATTATTTTACAACTTTCATATACTTTTGTCAACAATTTATATGATTTCTTGGACTAACATATTGATCCAGTGCCCAGTGTCAAATCATGTTTGTTGCATCTTTTTTGTTTTTAGGAAAATTCATATCAAACGAAGTCCAAACGAGATAAAAATTTACATAGATTTATTTTGGCATGTATGTGATTTTTGGGGAAATGAATCAATGCGAGACGATGTCCGAGGGCGCCACGAGCTCGCAGGGCACGCCCTAGGGGGTAGGCGCACCCCTTGAGCTCGTGGTCCCCTCGTAGGTCGGTTGGGGTGTTGTTTGTCCGAAAGGAAGCTAATATTCAAATAAAACCACCTCAAAATTTCAGCCCAATCAGAGTTACGGGTCTCCGAATATTAAAGAACAAGTGAAACGCTAGAAACCAGGAACATGGAACAGAAGAGAAACAGATAGAGAGATCCAATCTTGGAGGGGTTCCTGCCCTCCGAAAGCCATGGCGGCCATGGACCAGAGTTGAAACTCTCATCCCATCTACGCGGGAGGCCAAGCAATAATAAGAAGGAGGGGACTCTCTCCCCTCTCTTCCGGTGGCATGGGAGTGCCGTCGGGGGAACCATCGTGACGACGATCTACACCAACAACTTTGCCGTCATTACCACCAACTCTCTCCCCCTCTATGCAGTGGTGTAACACCTCCTTTCCCTGTTGTAATCTCTACTTGGACATGGTGCTTAATGCTATATATTATTACCCAATGATGTGTGGATATCCTATGATGTTTGAGTAGATTCTTTTTGTCCTATGGGTTAATTATGGTATGGCGTGACTGATATGAGTGGTATGTTGATATGGTGTTGTCCTATGGTGCCCTCCATGTCGCGCAAGCGTATGTATTACCGTTGTAGGGTGTTGTAGTACGTTCATGGTTCGCTTATAGTGGGTGGCGAGAGTGACAGAAACTTACACCCGAGTAAGGGGGTTGTTGCGTATGGGGGTAAAGAGGACTTGTTACTTAATATTATGGTTGGGTATTACCTTAATGATCTTTAGTAGTTGTGGATGCTTGCTAGAATTCCAATCATAAGTGCATATAATCCAAGTATAGAAATTGTGTTAGTGTATGCCTCTCCCTCGTTACATACGATAAGTATCTATCATGTTATATTCACTTGCCTATGGATAATCTTTCTCATCATTCTACAAAAATATTTCTACTGAACAACTAAATTAATTAAAATTTATATCTAAATAGCCCCTAACTTTTATTTACTTGTCATTTATTATCTTACAAAACTATCCTATTACACCTACAAAGTACTTCAAGGTTTATTTCTGCAAGGTAGTTTATTTCTTGTTCTATGTAAAGTGATCCTTGTTGCGCGTAGAGTTGTATCGGTGTCGATAGAACTTGAGATAATATTAATTCTACCTTTAGCTTCTTGTTGGCTTCAACACTCTTATTTATCAAAAAGGCTATAGACGACCCCCTACACTTGTGGGTTATCAAGACCTTTTCTGGCGTCGTTTTCATGGAGCTCTAGCATGGGGTTGGTATTATCATGTGTGCTAGTTTGCTTTATCTCTAGGTAGATTGTATTTTCTGTTCTAAGTTGTTTAATACCTTTAGTTATGGATAAATAACGTGAAACACACACAAAAAGTTGTACTTACTACTCAAGGAGACGGGGAACCTCCTACCTCGATGTCGGTTATGTGGAAAACATTAAGTACTAATTTGATAATCTTGATAAATCTCCATTCAACTTGATAATGGGAGATACTTTCGATCGCCGGGAATACTTTAGGGATTATCACTGGTCTCAAAAAGGGAAACACTTATGGGATCAAATTAAAATGTTGCATTGGTATGCTTGGGATATGATTATACTTGTTGCTCTAAGATGAAGGCTCCACACCTTCCCTTTTAAAGTGAATTTAATGATAATGAAACCTTGGTTTCTTATGCCAATGGTATATATGATTACTATGATATTGAACAAATATAAGAATTTGTTGCTTTTAAGGGTGCTTACGAAATTAAATTTTTGTTTGAAAAGTATGAAGATTGTGATGATACTCTTTATAGATCTGAAAATTACGCTATAATTAAATACTGTTATGAGAATTATGAATATGATGCCAATATTAATGAATTTATTGAGAAAGTATCCGCTGTCCAAGAAGAAATTAATATTTTGTAGGAATCTATGAAAGAATAAATTGATGAAACTGTAAGCTCATTAGATGAAAAGGATGAGGAGGAGAGCGAAGCACAAAAGAAGGAAGAGAGGATTAGCTACCCGTTCCCACCTTCTAATGAGAGTAACTCTTCAATTCATATATTGTTTAATTTCCCTTTGTGCTTAGCGAAGGATGAATGCTATGACCCCTTGGATTCATTTGATATATCCCTTTTTGATGAACTTGATGATTTCTATGCTTGTGGCCATGAGGCCAATATGAATGATGCTCATGAAGGTGAACTTGCTATATTTTCTTATGATAAGAATGAAATTGTTGTGATTACACCCACACACGATAGTCCTGTTATCTTTTTGAATTCTCCAAACTACACTCTATTGAAGAAGTTTGCACTTATTAAGGATTATATTGATGGGTTGCGTTTTACCATTACACATGATGATTTTTATGGATATAATATGCATGTGCTTTCTTCTCCTATTTGCAATTATTATGAGAGAGGAACCAAATCTGCACCTCTCTATGTTTCCAAAGATAAAATTGCAAGCAACTGTTTACACTATGCATTGGCCTTTACTTTGTGTGCATGAATTGTTCTTTCATGACATGGCAATGCATAGGAAGAGAGTTATACTTTGTTGTTACATGATATATATTAATTCATGCTCACTACTAAATTACAAATAATTTTTAACTAAAATTGGCTTTGATATACTCTGGGATCCAAGTGGATAAATTACTTGAGCACTATATGCCTAGCTTAATGGCTTTAAAGAAAGTCCTGCCATGGAGACAAGGAAGTTTTAGAGAGTCACTTTATTTTATTGTGTGCTTTTGAAAGGTTTGTGAACAAAAAATGTAGAGGGGAGCCTAAAACTTTTTTAAAAAGAGAAGCGATTGGAAAGTTATGCATTGGAGAAGTGAGGGTCGACCTTGAACACTTGTGTTCTTGCTCATGGAAACAATGTAGAATTTTTCACAGAAATTTCTCGCAAAATAATTATCCCCTTGTACAAATCCATGTATTATAAAAATTATCGTGCCAATATTTACCTCTAGGATGTTTAAATTGCTTGTTCTGATATGTGTTGTGGAAAAACAAAAACTTTGGTTGTACTGTTTCATTTTTCATATTTTACTGGAACGTCAAATATTTCTGGAACTTTTACATGATACTACTTTTATTATATCCTAATGTTTCAAAAAAAACCGAGTTATAGAAGTATATATTTCATTTGCATCTTTACAGGTTGTCTTATTTTTCATAGATTGTTGTTATAGTTTCCTTATCTGCTTATGTTTGAAATCTTGTTGTGCCCCCATTGATTTGGGATCCATAGAATTGTGATATTGTATAGTGGGTAATGTTTGATTATAATTATACAATAATGTTATGGCAACACATGATAGGATTTGATCTTATATGTACTAACCTTTTTAATAAAAGTTATGTTAAGTTTTGTGTGGATGAAGCGTTCAAAGATCGAGGAGGTATCGATATGAGAAGAATATGTAGAGTCAAGAGTTCAAGATTGGGGATGCCCAAGGCACCTCTAGTAAATATTCAAGGAGACTCAAGCGTCTAAGTTTGGTGATTCCCTGGAAGGCATCCCATCTTTCTTCCTCGACACTTATCGGTATATCTCGGTTTTTGTTTTGTTCACATGATATGCATAAATTCTTGGAGCATCGCGTGCTTGTTCTTTTTCTTTTAGCAATGCACCATGTTGGTATGGATAGTATTTGGTTGATTTGTAGAATGCTCTTTGCACTTCACTTATAACTTTTGAGTATGGATTTATAGAATGCTTCATGTGTTTCACTTATATCATTTGAAGTTTGGATGCTCGCTTCTCTCCATTGGGAACACCATTGTTTGCAGAATGCTCCTTTGCTTCCCTTATATTTATTAGAGTGTGTCTAGATATTTTGTATAAGGAATTAAACTCTCATGCTTCACTTATATCTATTTAGAGAGTTAACAGGAATTGGTCATTCACAGGGTTAGTCATAAAATCCTACATAAAATTGTAGATACTGAATATGATATGTTTGATTCCTTTCAATTGTTTATGACATTAAGATAGTAATATGTGGGTGCACTAGTGTATGACATGGTTTCATAGGAATATCGATGTTAAGGTTTGTGATCTCATGTTCATTAAAGTGTCGGTTATGGCATGACTGGGATGTTGGAGCCCTTCTATTCCTTTTTGAAATTCTTTTGTTGTTTTACTCGCGGCCACGCAATGGTTAACTCCTCCCAACCTACTCTCTAGTCGCGCACTGGCAGTACTTTGCTTCGAGAGAGCTAATAAAACTTTCACAATAAGTATGTGATTTCTTTATGACTAATGTGAGTCCATGGATTATACGCACTTTCACCTTTCCGCATATTGCTAGCCTCTTCGTTACCGTGCATTGCCCCTTCTCACCTCGAGAGTTGGTGCATCCAAACCCCGTGATATGATCCACTCTATCACACATTGTTAGAACATTGTGCCCCCATGCTTGGTTTTGGTAATTGATGACAATCCCTATGGACTAATGGTTGCCTTGAGTTATATTCGAAGGATTTGTCCATAGGCATTTCCTGAAGTCTATTTGTTGGTTTCAAGGAGTTTATGAGATGACCAAGGTGGTATTCAAGGATTTATCAAAAGATTGGTCATGTGATAGTTGAGCTTATTGCAAGCATGTCTTGAAGACGAACATTGTGGGAACATTCATGTTTTCAAGACATCATTGCATTCTTGGCATCATCGTCTTTCTTGGTTCTTGTTTGCCTTTTTGCTTTGGGAGTTTTTGAGCTTATGGTCTTCACTGTGATAATCTCAATCTCATCGAAAACGAATTTCGTATGCATCATATTTGTGTTTTCGGTGTTGCAGATTTTGCCGGATAATACTTGGGAAGGTTGTCTTCCTTATCCTAGTGGAATTTATTATCCATTGCTTGTTATTAATATAACCAGGACAGTTGTTCGATAGCTCTTGTCGTCCTCCATGCAACAAGCTTGAGTTTGCTCAATTCAGAGCCCGTATGCGAAAGTTATGGCAGTTTCATTCTCAGGACAGTTTTTCAGTGCTTGGGTGGTAGTACCGCTTATAAGCAGCGATACCGATGTCCAGTACCGCGCATACTACCGTTGCTTTTGGGGTCTTGTCTATTCGTGTCAGGTTGCATGACAGTTAAACGGTAGTGCGAGAGGTAGTACCGCTTATAAGCGGTAGTATCGCTCGCCCACTACTGCTCCACTTCCGCTTATAAGCGGTAGTACCGCTAGTGAGAGCAGTACTACAACTCTGGCGGCTCTACCGCCTCGTGGTTCCTCGCCATTGCACTGCTCTGTGGGTACTATCGTCTGAGTGGTAGTACCGCTTGTGTGCGGGTTGTGGGCATAACGGTTGGATTCGGGAGGGCCTATAAAAGGACGGCCTTCCTCCTCGATGGATCTTATCCTTTGAGATCGTGTTTGCCCCCCTCCCCATTGTTGACCTTCTTCGAGCTTGCTAACTCTCAATCCCTCCAATGAATCTTGCTAGTTCTTGAGCAAAAAGAGAGAGGAGATCTAGATCGACGTTTCCACCAAGCACTTTGTCCTCTATGTGAGGGGAACCCCTTGGATCTAGATCTTGGAGTTCTTTGTGAGCTCCTTGTTCTTCCTCTTATATTCCTCCATAGCTTTTGTTGTTATGGTGGAATTTGGGAGTGAGGGACTTGACCACTTCGCGTGTTCTTGACATTGCATTAGTTGCATCGGTTTGAGTTCTCCACGATGATACGTGGAAGTGAAGTTTGAGAAGCTTATTTATCTTGGGTGTTTGGGCACCCTAGAGCTTGTGCCTCTTTGGTGCTTTGGTGCTCTATATGGTTGGTGATGCCTCGAAGCTCAATCATTGTGGTGTAAAGCTCTGGGCAAGCGTCGGGGTCTCCAATTAGGTTGTGGAGATTGCCTCGAGAAATTTGTACGGGTTCCGGTGACCGCCCCCAAAGGTTGCCAAATTGTACGGGTTCGGTGCCCGCCCACAAGGGTTACCATTTGTACAGGTTCGGTGGCCGCCCTCAAGGGTCCCTTAGTGGAATCAAGGAATCTTACATTGTGCGAGCGCGTGAGGAGATTACAGTGGCCCTAGTGGCTTCTTGGTGAGCATTGTGCCTCCACACCGCTCCAAACAGAGATTAGCATCCGCAAGGGTGTGAACTTCGGGATACATCGTCGTCTCCGCGTGCCTCGGTTCTCTTACCCGAGCCCTTTACTTATGCACTTTACTTTGTGATAGTCATTTTGTTTCTTGTTATATATCTTGCTATCACTTAGTTGTTCATCTTGCTTAGCATAAGTTGTTGGTACACATAAGTGAGCCTAGTTGTTTTAGGTTTTGTGATTGACTAATTAAATGTTAGTTTTATTCCGTATTTGTTAAAGACTAAACCATAATTATTTTAAAGCGCCTATTCACCCTCCTAGGCGATATCCACGTCCTTTCACACATAGGTCTCCTTATGTCTTCCTCAAAACAGCCATCATACATGGATGACGAACCGAGGAGAGACGTGGGGAGGATAAGGCGCGGTAGGCGCAGGAGTGACGGGGACGATAGCCTCGGCCCATCTCTCGATGCTACGAAGATAGAGAGGGTGCCGCTGTCGGTGCTCGAGGCCGCCGCTCGGCACCATCTACATCGAGGGGAAATATAGGCGAGAAAGCGACAGGGCGATGCGAGGCTAGGGATTGTGGAGGAGGGTTGGGGTGTGTGATATGAATGGATGGTTCTGCTCACCGTTTTTCCCTCATACGTGACCGTGAAGACGGCGGCGTCTAGCCATGCATGCATAGGGTGGCGGGTGGAGACGGCGAGGCGCACGTGGAGAGGTGCCTGGGGGCGATTTTTTGTTACTGGGATGTCAGGTGTGGGATCGTTAGCATCCTCTTTTCCTTTTTAAAGGGGGATGGATGCATTTTTTCGTGAGGCGAGAGATGCGAGCGAGAAGAGGGGGTTGGACTTAGGGCTGGGCGTACGGTTTATATGGTTAATACGGTTTGGTTTATCCCGTTTTTTATAATTTCGGTTTTCAAGAAATAGAAACCGAAATAATCACACAAAATTTAGAAAACGAACCATATTAACCATAATATATCGGTTCGGTTTGTTCGTTTAACCGAAAAACCAAAATACATGCACTTGTCAGTATAAGTGTAATGATTCAAGAGCACTGATTTGGATTGTATAATATGCATAAAATAATCACAAGAGCTAGTAACCTTAATATCATTCTATGGTGTATTCGCTCAAGCAAACTACTAAACATAATTAAGTAAAAAATCACATGGAACCCAAAATGTATTATGTGCGAAGAAATACGTGATGCCTCCAAACTATTGCACTTTTGAAAGCAAGGTATTACATAGGGTATCTTATATATCGGTTTGTTCGGTCTATTCGGTTTTTAGATACTAAAAGTATCTAAAAACCGAACAAAAACAAAATACGAAACAATATTAAAATTTCCCACCGAACCAAAAATCGAACCGTCAAATTAACCGACAAATCGGTTAATACGGTTCGGTTCGGTTTGGTTTTTCGGTTTTCGGTTTTACGGTGCCCACCCCTAATTGGACTTACCACATACAGATTCCATAACAAATTAATTAGGTCCATAACGAGATTTGTTTACAACGCGTTATGATTTACGTGTTAATTTTCTTAATATCCATTATTTGTTTCCTAAAAAATAGCACTAATGGGGATCAATTGATTTGGTTAATTTAGAAAAATTAGATACATGATCCTCTATATGTTAGAAAAATACTAATTTGTAAGGAAAGAATAGAGAGGAAATAAACCGATGGATAAGAAAACCAGCTTGAAGGGGTGATGGTGGGAGGTGAGACGGAAAAAAAAACAGACATAATAGATGGTAATAGGAGAAGAGACAGAAAAAACCCAGCAAAGGTGGGAGAAGGGATAGAAAAAACCCAAGCGAAAGTGGAATGGAAGATGAAAAAATCCTGAAACGGAAGCTACCAAATCAGACTTTAGGAGTAGAGATTTATAAAGAAAGTCTGTTTAGAGGATGATTACGGGCATTCCACCATCGGATTGAATATGGGAAATACAACACCAAAATACGTTACTAGACGCGTCTGAAACTCAACAAGAAACCGAGCCGTGCCAAACCAAATGTCTTATCGACTGTGCAGTCGAATGTACCCTCCATTACATTGTACAGTACAACCAACTCAAACGTACTTGAAATTTTCAAACAGGAAATTACTTGAAAAGTTAATAACAGACACTACACATGCATGCCCTGGTGTCAGGCAGTTTGCGATGGCCCAGCAAGCCAATCCATGACTTTACGATCCATGGTGCACTTACAGGGCTCTTGAGGATTAATGGAGTGTTCTCCACAATTTGAGCAGTCCATGAACTCGCCGAGCTCAAACTTTGAGTTCCAGATAAAGGCCTTGAGCCGTGAAGCTTTATGAAGCACACCACTTGAGATGGCTGACGTCTCATAACCTGATATATCCAGATACTCAAGCTCCTCTAGGCAATCCAGGAATTTTACTATTGCAGCGCAGGACATACCAGAATTTGGTATCTCAAGCTTCTTCAGCCGCGGAAGAGACTCGCAAATTATGGAGGCCATATCTTCATCCACATAGAGAGCAAACACTTTCAGTTCCCGAAAGCCTGGGCAACACTGGTGCACATTGAGGAGGACATCATAATGAACAAGACTCTCATCCACGGCCATGCCTTTAAGTGACTGAAGTTTGCTGATCGCCCCACAGAAGTCATCAGAAGTCATACATGTGGTAGGAAAGCTGAAATAGTGCAGGTTTGGGCTCCTGTATAAAACATCCGGAAAAGCATTTAGCTGCAATCGAATTTTGTGCCGGTCATAACCATGCCCATAAAAGATTCCATGTCAAACAAATGCCACACTGCCATATATAAATGATGTATTGTATCATAAAGCACGTATGATGTATATTTGGAGTAGAACATATCATAAAAAATGCAATGCAGGCTGTAAAAACCAAATGCAGCTGAGTTCGCAAAAATCATGTTCAATCAGTTTTGCAAGTTTGCAGGTTTTTTCACTGAAAATATCACAAGCACACATAAAAATGCACTAACAAATATCATTCGTTAATGAATCCTGGCCAGATTGTCAAAAGATGACATCAAAAGCAGTCTATAAACATCTAGAACCAAATAATCAACTGACCAGGTAAAATCTCTGACCAATATTAAGATGAACTGCATAAAACATGATATGTCTCGTTGTTCCAAAAAGTAGATCGTGTGTCACATGTGTAAAGTAGATGTGACTTGAATGTGCAGGTCATGCAACCAGCTAATAATTCAAGACTATTGTTTCAGACAAAACAGTGCAGATTACAGATTTACGACAAACCATTGATCTGTCCATGACATCCACTCTAGAGGTAAATATAACTAGTAACTCGTATTCAACACATGTTTCTTTGCACCAATTACAAGAATAATTAAGTTGAAATTTGCAATTAACTTATAAGAATCCCATGCATGAAATAAACGAATAGGAACCAAACAAATTGTAAGAAGAAAAATAAAGTTAACATATTAAAAGATGACAACAATAGTTTCTTTTGTGACTTGCACAGCTGAGTCATCTTAACATGTTATATGATATAATAAGTTACAAAGTCATCAATTTTTCTGTTCTCACAAGGAAAGTAAATTCATGAAACACCCTGCTAGCTTTCACACCAATGCTTCTCTTTCTTACTTTCAGTTTTTTTCACCCGTAAAATGTACCAAACTAACAGTACATCCGCACAATAGGAAGATTGCTTAGGATGGTTGGTTTACCATCAACCATGATATGAAAATGCATAGATGACTTCCAATGACAAAGAAGCAAGCTGTGAGGATGGTTATAAGGAAAGGCAAGGGATACAGAGGCAACTGGTAGGCAACGAGTAGGAGGTGGTGAGAAGGCAAACCCTAAACAGCAAGACTGAGCTGGTGAGGTGCAGCAAGGATGTAGCTCAGTACTTCAAGAATTTATCAAGGAGCGTTAGGATATTAAGAGAGTTAGAGAAAGCAGGATTAAACACATAGAATGGATAAAACATGGCAAGCAAGGGGTAGGAGACAATTGCAGTTCGGCAGCAGGGCATCTAGTAAAATGCAAGCAGAATGGCGTCCCACAGGATGCCAACCAGGTTAGGCCAGCAAGGATGCGAATATGTGGGCGATAGGGGCTGCGCAGGTTGTGCACTGTGAATACATCTTTTTTATGCACAAACAATTTGAAGCATGTGATAACAATGTGACCACCAACAAGGGTTTTGAAAAAATCTAGTTTAAAGCAGAGGGTCACATGAGAGTACTAGTACAACAAAGATACAACAACCATGCGCTATAAGGATCTCATATTACTGAGTAAGAACAGATATTTTGAATAATTAACAAGAAATACATCAGTTTAAAACATCTACTAACACCCAATCTCAAAAGATGGCATGCTAGCTTCAGCTTACAGCCACGTGCCACATTGACTGACATACCTCATCTGTGAAACCATCATCCCTCATTTTTCATCTAATTGATTTATTAACTTCTGACAGTTGAAGGACCACAATTTTAAAATACAAGTTCAAGAACTTGATTGGCAACTGAAAGCTATCACTGCCAGAAGTGCTTCATTTTTATTATGATTCACCAAAACATTGTCAACAAAAAAACATAAGTTTATTGTAAGTCTATTGAGAACGATTAGTTGCATTGTTCAAATCATGTAAATTACAAATCCCTCTTCCATGGCACTTCTATCCCCTACCCCTCTTCAATTTCACTAGTATCACTGCCAGCGGAATTTCATTTTCATCATGATGCACCAAAATATTGTCGGTAAATAAACAGAAGTTTATTATGAGCCCATTGGGAACGATGAGTTTCATTATTCGAATCATGTAAACTGAAAATTCCCTCTTCAATTTCACTACTATCCCCTCTGGTAACTTCTAAGCATATGAGGTTGAAAAACAATACCAACATAATAAATACATAAACATAGCAGTTGAAACTTGAAACAAGAACTATCCATAAGATTGTGTTTTAGAGAGTTCGGGATTCTACAGACTAAGTTATAAAGTATCAAATTCACTTGGATACTTGGGAAAAAGAACTTTGTTAAAAAAGATTAGGTAAATTTGCACAAAAAAATGTGGAAGCCTTGAAAAATATCACAGATTTTATTAGCAATTTCACTCCCTTCAAGTTTAATGGCATGACACTTCACCATTCGAACTGACAAAACATCCTAAAAATGAAATGTCAGTAGCTACTTCATAAGAAAAAGTTTCACACAAGAAACTCGTCACGTTGACCTGAATTTGATGGTTATGTTGCCAAAGATTTAATAAAATGAATATTCAGAAACTTGGAAGTCACATATGGATTTACGCATGAACAGTAATAATCCTAATCAGATCATGTCAAATCCTATGGAGTAGTGCTGGCACATTAACAATCCTAATCAGCTACGTCGCTAGAATCCTCAATTGCACGACAGAAAAATGTTATCAGTACAAATTTACAGACAAAGTTCCACTTTATCTGTATAGCTATACTTAATTCTACATTAGATCAAACGATCATATGAGTTATCACAGAAAATAACATATTTATAATAAGTTAAATCAAATACAAGAAGGTACGGCAGTAGGATAACCTAACCAATTTTGTGCAGAAATAACTGAATGAACAGCATAGCGACCACGCAACCAAGATTACAGGAACAACCGAACAAGGACAAAGAAGCTTCACCTCTCAGCGAGGAGCATGAGGTGCTCTTCATCGGCAAACTCCGGGAGGAGCACAGCCTCCATCCGACCATCTGCCCGCGTTGCCGCGACCTCAAGGTCGCCGGTGAGAGCGGCCTGTACGGAGACGCTCCCTCTGGCGGCACCGGTCCCCGCCGCGCGCCGGGCGGAGGTCCGGGCTGTCCAGTCCCGGAGATCAACGCGGCGCCATGCGAGCGGGTCGCGAGCGGCGGCCCACCACGCAGAACAGGTACGGGGTGCGCCGCCAGAAAGTAAACCGGAGGCGCCCACACGGGACATAATCGCTACAAGGAGGTCGTGCTGCAGCTCCCCCCACGACCGGACCGCCGCCGGCGCCATGAACGGTCGGAGAGCGGTAGGTTTCCTTTTTCTTTCGCAAATGGTGAGGTAGGTTGTAGGTTGTCGGTGGTCGTGCCTAACCTTAGGCCCACCCGGTACAAGTGCTATGAGCATGGTTAACAGTATAGCCAATTGCTGCCTATAAGCCATTGCCACGTCATATATAACTTATCTTATAGCTAACATATATAATAATTGATTAGAAGAATATACTACTTTTTTATTATATAGCACATCTTTTACTCTTACAAAGTGTCTAGGAGTACGTGATAGAGCTGGCTCTTCACCAAAAGCTCGCTTACCTTATCTCTCCTTTTCTCTTTCCTCCAACTAAGAAAGAATATAGTAGTTTATTTCTTATAGCCGCTGACTCAGCTCTATTGTACTTGCTCTAAGGATGTAACATAGGCAAAAAATCTGATGTGGCATGGTATTTAAGAGGAGAGAGGGATGTGATGACCCCAGAAAGAAACGGTGCCAAGCGCGTGAATCTAGGCAAAATACTTAAATGAAAGCAAGCCCACCAATGCATGAAGAACTTTAGTACCTACATCATTAAATAGAGTTTGCTTAGCCACAACAAGTTAAGCACCTATACATTGAGGGTTTTAGTTGCTAAACTTTTAAATATGCTTAGCACCTCATCTTAGCAGCAATGCATTGGAAGTAGCCTTATGCATGTTTGCTTGATATAAAAATTCCCACCCCAAAATTGATTGCCAAGAATGCCTAGAGCTATTGGCCCTTGCTCTAAAATAATCACCCTTTTATATGTCCCGTGCAGTCATGTTGGCCCGTCTCGATAAATATTTGGGCAGTGTTAGGTGCTGGCGCGCCGGTCCAATAGATGGGTTGGTCGCGCCCTAGCCGTCCGATGCAATCAGTCTCGTCGTTCGATCTGCGCATTGATTTTCTTATTTCTTTCTTTCTTTTTGAGTGTTGTGTGCATTCCGTCCGTCGTGTGGATGTCCTCCCGACGCGGCCATCACCCCCTGGACCGTGCCCTGAACCTTCCTTCGCCGCCCCACGTTGTTGGATGCGTCGTCGGCCTCGTCGCCTCGCCCCACGCTACAGCCACAACACTGCAAGCGCCCCCCCCTCAAGCTCTCACCCTCCATGGCCACGCGCCATCGCTCGCGCTCGCAACACTGGTGTTCGACGCACACTGGGATCCCTTGGGTCGCCGCCATCTCGGTCATCGGCAGCGTCAGTTGCAGCCCACCGGCTTGTCGAGTCAAAAACTCGCCATGGTCACCATCGTACATGGTGGAAGGTTCTACAGACGCTCGTTGCAACTCTGTCATGGCCGTTTGCAGCTTTTGTCGTCCGTCTGTAGCTTTTGTCGCCTCGAGTTGAAGCTTTTTTATTTGCCAGTTGGAGCTTTTCCCATCAACAGTTGTAGCTTCTCAGTTGTCGATTGCAGCTTTCATGATGCCCCGCATCAGCTTTCATGTATCCCTGGTTGAAACTTCTTTTCTCACCGGTGGTAGCTTTCATGTGTGCTAGTTGTAGCAATTTGACGGCTGGTTGTAGCATTGCTTGACACCGATTGTAGCAAAATTTCCCAATCACCAGCTTGTGAAAAATGTAGCAAAATGAGACACCGGTTGTAGCAAATTTTTACAATGGTTGTAGCAAAAGAAGTTGGATGGCCGTGGCTACAACTCCAGCAAACTCGGCTTGCAGCTCTGACAAACTGGTTGTAGCTTTTTTGATGAACGATTATAGCTTTTGTGGTATGTGGTTGTAGATTTTGTGGTGCGTGGTTGTAGCATTCGCGACACCATCTTAGGTGCTCGGAAAGATACCTCACCTGTCGGCCATGGTTCACCCACCCCCGTCGCCCTGCCATTTGCAGCTCCCTCATCTGCCGGTTGCAGCTCCCGCATAGTCGAAAGTAGCTTTTTCGTCCACCTGTTTCAGCTCCCTGGCGTGCTTCTCCTCACGACAGGCCTAACGTTTCGACGAATGCACCGATGGGGACCCTCGGTGGTGGCCTCGTCGAAGAAGCCTCAGCACCCATCGATAGCGCGTGAGGTCGTTAGGCGGTGGAGCTCGCCGAGGCGAGGGGGAGGGGAGGGGGATGGGAGGATGAAAGGAGGAGGGAGGTCAAGTGGTGGAAGGAAGAAGAAGATAAGGCAATAAAAATAGTGCAGGACGTGCGACGGACGCAGGATCGATGTGCATCCAACGCACAGAGCGCGTCCGGCAAAACGGTTCGGCCGGCGCCCCGGCCACAATGGATTACCTAAATATTTTGTAGGGAGCTGTAAATTTCGCCCCGCCCTTGGCGTATATCAGGCAACCCCTCCCCTCTTACATTTCCTTTATCCTGACTTGGCAGGAGGAAAATTTCAGCTCGTGTCCGCTGTTTTGCCGTTGTCAATAATTGCTTCCCCGGCCACTTCGCATCGTTTACTACTTCTGTCAGCCTTGTCCGCCTCTTCTCCACCAATTTTGAAGCTCGAGGGTGACCAATTTTTCCCGCAGGCGCGCAGCCGCCGCTGTTGCCATGGATCCGTCCCGTAGCTTGGCATGGGGCCTCGTTGCGGGTGAATCCGGTTGGTCCAGCCTCGATTCAACCGGCAATCTGAAAGCACATATGCTCCCTTGGTGATTTCGACAATTCATGATAACATACATTGTCTCTTGGACTAATATTTCTACCTAGTTTATTTCAGGTTTAGTCCATAGAGTTGTTGGCAAAAGCGTGTGAGGATATTCCCCAACAAGAAGAAGAAGAGGAAGGAATAGGATTGGCCAAGCTACAAGCTAGAAGACTCTGCATTTTACTTTGTGAGAAATCACTTTGAGTCCATAGGAAAGCCAATAGTATTAAAAGGGGGTGAGGAAATAATGGTGAACAAATTGCTCCACATGCACAAGTGCTAGCCACCAAAAAAACCACAAGCTCTCCCACAAAAATACACTGTCTAAACCCTACCACACAAAATCGGTGCCACCAAGTTTTCCCACTCGGCCCTATCGATTTTCTACCCAGACAGAACCGTAGCCAAACCCTAACTTCTCAATACAACCAAGTATTGCATCGGTGCAACCAAGTTTTGGTGACCAAGATTCAGGTAACCAAATTCATGGAATCAGAATTTCCAAGTTTTATGGATTGGTCTCTCCGAGTTTGGAAACTGCCCTCGGCCACTCATATCGGTACTACCGAGAATGTCATATCGATCTCACTGAGATTCCTAAAGTTGCCACATTTTGAACAGACTGGTACAACCGAGTTTTGCCTTGGTTTCACTGAGTTGGTCAATAATGTTGTAACGATTGGATTTTTGGAGATGCCTATATATACCCCTCCACCACATCCCAGTCGTGTGTGAAGCACTCATAACATTTCCTCACTTCCCATATCCAAATTTCTGAGAGAGAACCACCTACCCTTGTGTTGAGATCAAAATCATCCACTCCAACCATATGGATCTTGATTTCTAGCCTCCCCAAGTTGTTTTCCACCCAATTAATCTCTTATACCAAGCCAAATCTGTGAGAGAGTGATTGAGTGTTGAGCAGTCTATCATCTTGAAGCACAAGAGCAAGGAGTTCATCATCACTATCAAGCCTATTACGTTTTGGAGGGTGGTTCCTCCTAGATTGGTTAGGTGTTACTTGGAGCCTCCTACTTCGTGTTGTGGGGTTCAACCAAGAAGTTTGTACGGGCAAGGAGATCACCTACTTCGTGAAGATCTACCCATAGTAAGGCTAGTCCTTCATGGATGGAAGCCGTTATGGAATAGCCAAGGTTGCTACTTCGTGGACCCTTATGGGTGGAGCCCTCCGTGGACTCTCGCGACCGTTACCCTCCGTGGGTTGAAGACTCCATAAACATGGATGTACGATAGCGCCACCTATTGGAACCATGGGAAAAATCTTCGTGTCTACAATTGCGTTTGATCTTCCTATCTCTACTCTCTTACATATGTTTATCTTACCTTCCGCTGCCATATTTGTTGACTAGCATGTGTACGGTGCATTAGACTTGCTATAATTGCTAACATCTTCCAACCAATTAACTTGGGAAAGGGTTAGGTTTTAATTCTTGCAAGTAGTCTATTCAACCCCCTCTAGACGTCTCTTCTATCGAACCCCTCAATTGGTATCAGAGGTTTGGTCTCCATAGCTTCGGTTTCATCACAATGGAGGAAGATGGATGTGTCTAGCTTGGGGAGTATTAGTTGTAGAGTGCCTGTTCTTGATGGGGAGTACTATAGTCAATGGAAATATGAGATTCTTGAGCTATTAAATGAATTCCATTTGATCAAGTATGTTAAGAGCCCCTATGTACCTCCCATTGATCCTTACATCCCACACACAGAGAGGAAATTGATATGCTTTGCAATCTGAACTGTTAATCTCATTATCAAAGGATTGCCTAGATTTGTATTCTATCAAATGAAGAATTTTGAATGTGCTTATACCTTGTGGAATGATTTGGACAAAGGATATCCAAGTAATTCATTGAGTAATCTTGATGAAATTCTTCATAAAGCTATTGCCTTTCACATAATGAAGCCTAGTGATCCTAACTTTGATAAATGCTTACTTGAGCTTCGTGATCTCATATGTGCTAAAGGAGATGTCACTACCATCAATAACATTATCTTTGAATCCATTCACATTCATACACTTGAACATTGTCATTATCTCAATCCTAATGAATCTCTTGTCTCTTATGACGAGGATACCCCACTTGATGATGACAATGTGGAACATGGCTACCATGAAGAAGATGAGTTATTCGACATCGAGTGTGAGAAGACTATGAAGAGTCTAAGTCTCATGGCAAACTTCAAAGATTACATGGCCATAGGAAAGGAATGGATTCTCGATAGTGGATGCACCGATCATATGACCGCAGATAGAGACAAGTTTCAAGAAATCACACCAAACCATGGACCACGAAGGTATGTAACCTTTGGAGACAACTCCAAGGGTAAGGTACTTGGTATCGGTAAGGTGGTCATATCTCATGATAGCTCTATTCAAAATATCATGCTTGTTGAATCCCTTGGCTACAATCTTGTTCCGTATCTAGACTTGCCGACTTCGGTTTTAATGTGATATTTACCAAAGTAGATTGTCGAGTGTTTCATCAAGATAACAATATCATGGTATTTAGTAGTTTTCATAGATGTGATCTATACATTGTTGATTTCACTAAGAGATCCAAACCTCGCACTTGTCTTATTGCAAAATCTTCTAAAGGTTGGCTTTGGCATAGAAGACTAGGACATGTTGGTATGCATAATCTAGACAAGCTCATCAAAGGTGATCATATTCTTGGTGTTAAAGATGTTATCTTTGACAAAGATATACTTTGTAGTGCTTGTCAAGATGGAAAGCAAGTAGGTGGAAATCATCATGTAAAGAATATTATGACTACTAGGAGACCATTCGAGTTGCTTCATATGGATCTTTTTGGTCCCAATGCTTACAAGAGCCTTAGTGGAAATTCATTTGGTCTAGTTATAGTAGATTATTTTTTTAGATTTACACGGGTATTCTTGATGACAAGTTGCGGGTACAAAAGATCTTCAAGAACTTCGCTCGCAAAGCCCAAAATCAGTTTGAAGTGAAGATCAACAAAGTTCGGAGTGACAACGGATCGAAGTTCAAGAACACAAATGTGGACACCTTTCTTGACAAAGAAGGGATTCTACCTGAGTTCTCGGCTATGTACACACCTCAAAAAAATGGAGTTGTTGAGAGGAAGAACCGAACTCTTATTGAGATGGCAAGAATGATGCTCGACGAGTACAAGACGCCAAGACACTTTTGGACGGAAGCCATGGAAACAACTTGTCATGCCACGAACCAACTCTATGTTCACAAGCTTCTCAATAAACGGCATACGAGCTACTCACCGGTAACAAGCCACAAGATGGATGCTTTCGGGTATTCGGATCCAAGTGTTACATTCTTGATAAGCATCGCTGTTCTAAATTTTCTCCTAAATCTCATGAAGGTTTTGCTACTCGGTTACGGATCAAACTCTCACACTTACCGTGTCTACAACAACTTCACTCGAAAAGTTGAAGAGACGGTAGATGTGAAGTTTGATAAATCTAATGGTTTGCAAGTCGGACAATTGCCAAATGATGTAGGAGATAAAGAACCTTCAGAAGCTATCCAATACTTGTCCATCGGAAAGATTTGTCCCATGGAGATGAAGGAAAGTACCTCATCAACCCACGTGGAAGCTCCTACTTTGCGTCAAGGCGGACCACAACGTGACATGGAAGCATTCATGAGCGGTACACAACAAGATGAAGAGGAGGAAGAAGTACATCATGATAATCCACCTCAACCCTCTTCACCACCGCATCAAGGGGATGACACCAACAACAGTAATGAAGAAGAAGAAGATGAGGAGGAAGCTGCACCATCCAACAAGCAAAAGCTAACTCGAGTTCGAGCAAGAGTAAACAAGAATCATCCCTTAGGGAAAATCTTTGGTGACATTCAAACCGGGAGAATCACTCTCTCTAAAACCCGCTTAGCTAATTTTTGTGAGCACTACTCATTCATCTCTAGTATTGAGCTTATGAAGGTGGAATAAGCACTTGAAGACCCGAATTGGGTGAATGCTATTCATGAAGAGCCTCACAACTTCGAGAGGAACGAAGTTTGGACACTTGTGGAGAAGCCCAAAGACAAGAAACACATCATCGGTACCCAATGGGTGTTTCAGAACAAGCAAGACAAAGACGGTCAAGTCGTTCACAACAAGGCATGTCTCGTGGCTCAAGGCTACACGCAAGTCAAAGGTATGAACTACGATGAGACCTATGTTCGCATTGCTAGACTTGAAGCTATTCGTATATTGCTTGCTTATGCAAATCATCATGACATCACTTTTTACCAAATGGATATTAAAACTGCATTTCTAAATGGGGAGATTGAGGGAGAAGTCTCTGTTAAGCAACCCCTCGGTTTTGTAAATCCTAAGAAACCCAACCATGTTTACAAGCTTCGGAAAGCTCTTTATGGACTTAAGCAAGCCCCTCATGGTTGGTATAAGTGCCTAACGAAGTTTCTTCTTGAAAAAGGGTTTTGAGATTGGTAAAATTGATGCAACCTTATTCACAAAGAGAGTTAATGGTGAATTATTTATGTTCCAAATTTATGTGGATGATATTGTCTTTGGATCTATTAACCCACAGTTTAGTGAGGAATTTGGAAGGTTGATGTCCGAGAAGTATGAGATGTCCATGATGTGTGAGCTGACATTTTTCCTTGGTTTGCAAATCAAGAAAACGAGAGAAGAAACCTTCCTCTCTCAAACCAACTACACCAAGGACTTAATCAATAAGTTCAACATTCAAGAGTGTAAAGGTATGAAAACTCCTATGCCTACTAGTGGACATGTTGATCTTACCAAGGAGGACAAACCGGTTGATCAAAAGGTTTATTGATCAATGATTGGTTCATTGCTATATCTATGTGCCTCCCGTCCCGATATCATGCTTAGTGTTTGCATGTGTGCTAGATATCATGATGCTCCTAAAGAGTGTCATCTTAAGGCCATAAAAATAATTGTGAGATACTTGATAGCTACACCAAACTTTGGCATATGGTATCCCAAGGGATCTTCATTTAATCTTGTTGGCTATTCCAACTCGGACTATGCCAGAGACAAGGTTGATAGAAAATCCACCTCAGGTACTTGTCAATTTCTTGGTAGATCTCTTGTGTCTTGGTCCTCCAAGAAACAAAACTCGGTATCTCTATCTACCGTCGAAGCAGAATACATAGCTGTTGGATCATGTTGTGCTAAATTCCTATGGATGACTCAAACTCTTAAGGATTATAGCATACATGTCAGACATGTACCATTACTTTGTGACAGCGAGAATGCAATCAAAATTGTTTATAATCTCGTGCAACATTCACGAACTAAGCATATTCAAGTTCGACATCATTTCATTCATGATCATATTGCCAAAAGAGATATCAATCTCAAGCATGTTCGTACCAACAAACAATTGGCCGATATCTTTACTAAGCTACTTGATGAGAAAATGTTTTGCCACTTGAGGAGTGAGTTGAACATCCTTGATGCTTCAAACTTTAGCTAGACTCACTCGGGTGCATGCAAGGGCATGAGCTTACATGACTATTCCATGATACCTTTGATATACTATCTTATATCTTGGAAATATATGCTCCCTCGTATTGCAATTAACCTTCTATAGGTACTTGGAAGAACTTCATTCCACAAGATTGCCAACAACTCGAATGATAAGCAATCTTGTCATGACCAAGTACCCACAACCCTTCTTTAATGATGAAAGGGAGAAGACAACTCAAACATATCCTTGACATATATTTGATTGATCACAATTGCTAATTCAATTGGTATCATGTCATTTGGATATATCTTTTTCTTCCTTGCATGACTAACCCATGTAGGTGAAAAGAGAACCAAAACGATAAAGGACTGCTCCAAACTCAATATGACCTTCATCAACATCGAGCATCCACAACAAGTTCTCCTACATGCCGCGTCATCGACATCACTCAAAGGTATGTGCTCATATCCTTGAAAAAGCTTTACTCCAAGTCACGAGATGAAGCAATTCAAGTGACATGAAAACATTAAAATGCTTAATCGAAAAATGGTAACCCCATTTTGAGATTAACGATGAGTATGACCTATTATCAAGTATTCTTGCTTGGATCCTAAGTCAATATACTCTAATATAGGTGACCTAGTCACAGACCATCATCTAGATGAAGAATCTTGTTTGGTTCATCCTATATTCGCATGCCTTCTTGGAACCACTCAAACCTTATCTAGTTGATATTTCTTTGTAAATTTTTTGTATTTCCTTTGAAAATATTTTTGACATTTTATTGCAAGATTTCTAAAATCATTTGAGAGTTTCTGAAACATCGCCAAGTTTCTGTTTAAACCTCGGAGCCTTGATACGTCTCCAATGTATATATAATTTTTGCTCGTTCCATGCTGTTATATTATCAATCTTGGATGTTTTATAATCATTTTATAACAATTTTATATCATTTTTTGGGACTAACCTATTGACATAGTGCCAAAGTGCCAGTTGATGTTTTTGCTTGTTTTTTATTTCATAGAAAATCAGTACCAAACATCCTGAAAATTTTTGGAGATTTTTTTGGACCATAAGACACCAGATGGGCCAAACAACTACCAGAGAGGAGGCCCGAGGTGGGGAACACCCACCAGGGCGCGTGAGAGGTCCTTGGCACAGACTGGTGGGTGGTGCCCACCTTTGGACCCCACCCCCTCCACCGACTATCGACCCTATAAATTCACAAATATTCAGAAAACCCTAGAGGAGTCGACGAAACTCAATTCCATCCGCTGCAAGTTCCAGAATCTCGAGATCCAATCTAACACCTTCACGGAGGGGTTCATCTTCACTATAGGTGCCTCTCCGATGATGCATGAGTAGTCCACCATATAAGTACGGGTCCATAGGCAGTAGCTAGATGGCTTACTCTCTCTCTCTCTCTTATGATTCTCAATACAATGGTCTCTTGGAGATCTATTTGATGTAATGACTTTTGCGGTGTGTTTGTTGGGATCCAATGAATTTTGAGTTCATGATTAGTTTCTATCCATGAATATGATTTGAGTCTTCTTTGATATCTTATTTGCATGATTACTTATAGCCTCGTATTTCTTCTTCGAATCTTTGCTTTAGTTAGGCCAACTAGATCAATTTTTCTTTCCATGGGAAGAGGTGCTTTGTGATGGGTTCGATCTTGCGATGTTCTTTCCGAGTGAAAGAAGGGGCAACAAGGCACACATGTATCGTTGCCATTAAGGATAACAAGATGGGGTCTATTCCTACATGAATAGATCTTGTATACATCATGTCACCGTTCTTATTGCATTACTCCGTTTTCCCATGAACTTAATACACTAGATGCATGCTGGATAGCGGTCGATGTGTGGAGTAATAGAAGTAGATGTAGAATCGTTTCGGTCTACTTATCTTGGACGTGATGCCTATATAATGATCATTTCCTGGATATCGTCATGATTATTTGATCTTCTATCAATTTCCCAATAGTAATTTGTTCACCCATCGTGTGCTATACTCATGAGAGAAGCCACTAGTGAAACCTACGGCCCTAGGTCTACTTTTTCAACATATTGCTTTCCGATCTACTATTTTGCCGTTTTGTTTTCAGATCTATTAATCCAAAAAAACCAAAACTACCTTGTTGCACTTTTTTTACTTATTTTATTTTGTGTTCTTACGATATCTATTTATGAAAACTATCACTACCCAATCTATCTTTTTACTGTTGAGAGCTTGACAACCTATCTTACGCGTCAGGTTGCAAGTATTTGTTATTTGTGTGCAGGTGATGTTTGTGTAGGTTCTTGATCTTCCTCTACGGATTGATACCGTGGTTTCATAACTAAGGAAAATACTCACCTTCGTTGTGCTGCATCCTCCCTTCCTCTTGGGGGAAATACCGACGCAGTCTCAAGCCACGTCAAGCCTCTGACTCAAACTACTCGGTTACACCGATTAGGCAGATAGGCTGTAGATCGACAATTCAGTTTCATCAAAGTATTTGCCTTGGAGCCACCGATTTTGCTATCTTCTATGTTCTGTGTTACAATTAGCAAATCCCTATGTCTTCAATGATCCCTTTGTTAAAAGAAACTTGAAGGGGGAGAAACTCCATTCAAGGATCCTTAACTCAAGGGAGGACAAGTCTTACAAGCTTTCAGATTAGTGAAAAGGGGGGAGAAATTATTCTCTATGATCCTCGATTCTTAAATACTCTCTATGATTCTAATCTTTCCATGATCCCTACTTTCTATGAACCTTGTTCTCTAGGATCCCTTCTAACTCAATGATCCCTGTGTCTGACCCTGTGTATGAACCTTTTTAGAAATTAATGCCAAAGGGGGAGAAATACCAAAGCTTCAATGCAAAGGGGTATATACACCTAAGGGGGATATATAAAATTAAGGGGGGGGGTATCAAAGCTTATGCTCATATAGAAAATGGGGGAATACCAAAATCTACAGGGGGAGAAATATCAGGGGAAGAGAGTATATCAAATCTATTCTATCATTTGAGGAGAGAGAAAATATGTTTTATTCTATTTTCCTACTCATGTTAGACTTGTCTCACCCTACCTATTCGAAATATCTACATGCTAAGATTTAGGGGGAGAGGAAGACCTACAATTTCATATTTAAGGGAGAAAGCTCTAAATGGTCTTGGAGACATATCAATCAAAAGGAATACTATCTTCTATATGTTCTCCACATCTTGGTACTATTGAGTTCTATTGCATTTGGGATTGTAGAATACTCTTGTGTTTCATAACATTGTTTTCTCAAGTGTGTTTCTGCTATTAGAATGCTCAAGAACTCAAGGTAAGTATATGCATCATATCTTTGACCAAGATGATCTCTTGCTTCTTGCACATATTGTTTGCAAGAGTGAAGTCTTGAACAAGGATACATCTCATTCATATATATTTGATGCATATAGCCAAGATACACATGACTCATCATATCCCTTCTACTATACGTGTGTCCGTGCATTCCAAAGCAATTATCCCTCAAAGGGATTGCACACATTTAGGGGGAGCATATTTTAGTCATGTTTCTCTCAAAGTCTTCATTATATCTTTGCAAATCTTTATTTGAAGCTTTGATTGTATGTTGTCATCAATTACCAAAGAGGGGGAGATTGAAAGCACATATGCTCCCTTGGTGCTTTTGACAGTTCATGACAACATACATTGTCTCTTGGACTAATATTTCTACCTAGTTTATTTTAGGTTTAGTCCAGAGAGATTGTTGGCAAAAAGGTGTGAGGAGATTCCCCAACAACAAGAAGAAGATGAAGTAATAGGATTGACCAAGATACAAGCTAGAAGACTCTACATTTTACTTTCTGAGAAATCACTTTGGGTCCATAGGAAAGCCAATACTATTAAAAGGGGGTGAGGTAATGTTGGGGAACAAATTACTCCATGTGCACAAGTGCTAGCCACGAAAAATAGCCACAAGCTCTCCCACAAAAATACTTTGTCTAAACCCTACCACACAAAATCGGTGCCACCAAGTTTTCCCACTCGGCCCTACCAGTTTTTGCCCTAGATAGAACCCTATCCAAACCCTAACTTCTTGGTACAACCAAGTATTGCATCAGTGCAACCAAGTTTCGGTGACCAAGATTCGGGTGACCAAATTCATGAAATCAGAATTTCCGATTTTTATGGATCGGTCTCACCGAGTTTGGAAACTGCCCTCGACCACTCATATCGGTACTACCAAGAATGTCATATCGGTCTCACCGAGATTTCTAAAGTTGCCACATTTTGAACAGATCGGTACAATCGAGTTTTGCTTCGGTTTCACTGAGTTGGTCAATAATGTTGTAGCGGTTGGATTTTTGGAGATGCCTATATATACCCCTCCACCACATCCTAGTCGTGTATGAAGCACTCAGAACAGTTCCCCACTTCCCATATCCAAATTTCTGAGAGAAAACCACCTAACCTTGTGTTGAGAACAAGATCATCCACTCCAACCAGATGGATCTTGATTTCTAGCCTACCCAAGTTGCTTTCCACCCAATTAATCTCTTATACCAAGCCAAATCTTTAAGAGAGTGATTGAGTCTTGAGGAGTCTATCATCTTGAAGCACAAGAGCAAGGAGTTTATCATTACTATCAAGCATATTACCTTTTGGAGGGTGGTGCCTCCTAGATTGGTTAGGTGTTGCTTGGGAGCCTCCTACTTCGTGTTGTGGAGTTCAACTAAGAAATTTACGGGCAAGGAGATCGCCTACTTTGTGAAGATCTACCCATGGTAAGGCTAGTCCTTCATGGACGGAAGCCGTTCTAGAATAGTCAAGGTTGCTGCTTCGTGGACCCTTATGGGTGGATCCCTCTATGGACTCTCACGACCATTACCCTACGTGGGTTGAAGACTCCATAAATGTGGATGTACAATAGTGCCACCTATCGGAACTATGGGAAAATCTTCGTGTCTACAATTGCATTTGATCTTCCTATATCTACTCTATTACATGTGTTTGTCTTACTTTTCGCTGCCATATTTGTTGACTAGCATGTGTAGGGTGCATTCGACTTGCTATAATTGCCAAAATCTGCCAACCAATTAACTTGGGAAAGGGTTAGGTTTTAATTCTTGCAAGTAGTCCATTCCCCCTCTCTAGAAGTCTCTTCTATCGATCCCCTCACAATCGTCCTCACAGTCGTTGTGGGTAGGGGGCGAGGGGAAGTAGGGGCGACAATGGTTGATTTGCTTTTGGTTGGCGGCAGATCCAATTCCGCCATGCGTATCTTCTACCGGCCAAAAGTATTCTCTAGTCCTTTCCTTGCCATTTAATTTCTAGCCGACGAACGGTTTGTGACAAAATGATTATCAAGGATGAGAGGACTTTGAAACTTAAGTTTTCTATAACAATATTGGTAGCTGCTAGTTGTGAGTTGCATTGGGATTTTCCTCGAAGAGGAGGGGAGGTGCAATATAGTAGAGATAAGTATTTCCCTCTGTGAGAACCAAGGTTATCGAACCAATGGAAGGACCAATGCAAATTCCGTAAATAGCACCTACACACAAAGCCATACACTTGCACCCAACGCGGACAAGAGGGTTGTCAAGAAACTACTAGGGAAAAGCTTATAGGTAGACGCTTACTAGTAGTGCGTGTTTATACCCCTTGCTACTGCTACTTACTAGTAGCGTGGGTTTATGCCCCCGCTACTACTAAGTTTATAGTAGTAGCGTGGGTTTATAACCCTCGCTACTACTAAGTGGTCTATACCGTGCCCCCCGAGACATGCCATAGTAGTAGCGAGGGGTATAAACCCGCGCTACTACTAAGCTGATAGTAGTAGCGCAGGTTTATACCCTCGCTACTACTAAGTACAAGGTAGGTGAAGTGCCCATATCCTTGGCCTAATCCCTCCTCTCTCCCTCACTCTCCCCCTCTCTCCATAGGCTCTCCCATGGGGCTCCTGCCCAAGCACATCTCCTTCTCCATGGCGGCCAACGAGTTCACCTCCTCGCGTTGCTGGCGTCTAGGAGCTTGCCCGTCTTCCCCCTCGCCTCTATGCCACCACGACAGAGCACCTCACCACCGGCGACCAACCCCGTTGCTACCACCATCTCCTTCCTTTCTCCCTTGTTTTTCCTTTTCTCTCTCTCCCCCTCTAGTTTGACTCACCCTCCCATGTCCTTGCCTGTGCAGGTCGTCGCCATGAACAACCAGGAGCTCGTTGTCTTGGCTGCGAAGAGGAGCCCCACGCTGCCACCTTGATCGGCCATGGATCCGGGCCCTCTAGAGCAGTTGTCGCTGGATCTGGTCAACCGCTGCCCTTCCGCACCTCCGACGACCCCTATCGGCGCCTGATCGAACCATTGTTGCCATTTATAGCACACACGGGATCGATTTTTTTTGTTTTTGAAATTAATAGTAGTAGGGCGGGTAGCACCCACGCTACTACTAACAGACGCAGTAGTAGCGCGGGTAGCACCCACACTACTACTAATAGACGCAGTAGTAGTGCGGGTGCACCCGTGCTACTACTACAAGTTAGCTGTAGCGCCGTAGTAGTAGCGCGGGCACCCGTGCTACTACTAGTTGTTTAACCCATGCTACTACTAGGCTTTTCCCTAGTAGTGAGTGTTGTCCCACAAGTATAGGGGGTCAATTTTAGCTCTTTTCGATAAGTAAGAGTGTCAAACCCAACGAGGAGCAGAAAGGAAATGACAAGTAGTTTTTATTAAGGTAATGTCTGCAAGTGCTGAAATTGTAAGTAGTGAAGTAGTTTGATCATTACGAGAAAGTCGAGAATAAAAATTTTGGATAATAATTTCTCTTGAGAGCTCATGATTGGGGCATGAATATAATATTGACTTAAGCCTCCCCCAAGCTAGAGCGATACTTTCTCCTTCACGAGGCCAAAAATTATATATATAATTCCGATCACGATGAACTAGATGCATATGATACAATTTCTGGTGGAACTCCAATTTCAAACGATTCCAGTTCCATGATCCAATATCATCGCATAGCCTATACCATGCCAATGCTTTTTCCCTTCAAAGATAAAGGGAAAACCTTTTTCATAACTTGATCCCTGGGTAAACCTGCAAGCTTAAACAATCCACAAATATGTTCCACATATATCAAGTGCATATCAGGATGTTCAGTTCCATCTCCTGCATAAGGATTAGCTAGCAGTTGTTCTATCATACCCAAAGGAATTTCATATTCAATATTTTCAGTAGGTGCAGTAGGTTGAGGGGTAGCTAATTGTGGTTCCGGATGAGGTGAAGATACCCCGAACAAACTCCTCAAAGGACTGTTTTCCATAGTAACAAGTGACAATAAATTTCAGCACAATATATAAATGTTTCCTTACCAAATTCCACTTACCAAAGGCGCTTCACTCCCCGGCAACGGCGCCATAAAATAGCCTTGTTGACCCACAAGTATAGGGGATCAATTGTAGCTCTTTTTGATAAGTAAGAGTGTCGAACCCAACGAGGAGCAGAAGGAAATGACAAGTAGTTTTCAGTAAGGTAATGCCTGCAAGTGTTGAAATTGTAAGTAGCGAAGTAGTTTGATAGCAAGATAATTTGTAACGAGCAAGTAACGAATATAGTAACAAAAGTTCAACAAGGTAGCCAATCCTTTTGAGGCAAAGGACAGGCCAAAACGGTATCTTATGATAAGCAAAGCGTTCTTGAGGGTACACGAGAATTTCATCTAGTCACTTTCATCATGTTGGTTTAATTCGTGTTCGGTAATTTGATAATTTGATATGTGGGTGGACCGGTGCTAAGGTGCTGCTCTTACTTGAAAAAACCTCCTACTTATGATTAACCCTCCCTCAAGCATATGCAACTATGAGAAAAGTATTAATAATAAATTCTAACCATAGCATTAAACTTTTGGATCCAATCAGCCCCTTACGGAATAGCGCCTAAACTGGGGTTTAAGCTTCTGTCACTCTCGCAACGCATTATCTAATTTATACTCCACAATGCATTCCCTTAGGCCCAAATATGGTGAAGTGTCATGTAGTCGACGTTCACATGACACCACTAAGGGAATCACAACATACATACTATCAAAATATGGAACACATATCAAATTCACATGATTACTTGCAACATGATTTCTCGTGTGACCTCAAGAACAAAAGTAACTACTCACAAATAATAATCATGCTCAAGATCAGAGGGGTATTAAATATAATAATGGATCTGAACATATAATCTTCCACCAAATAAACCATATAGTGATCAACTACAAGACGTAATCAACACTACTAGTCACCCACAAGCACCAATCTATAGTTCCGGTAACAAGATTGAACTCAAGAGATGAACTAGGGTTTGAGAGGAGTTGGTGTTGTTGAAGATGTTGATGAGTATTGCCCTCCCCAAGATGGGAGAGTTGTTGGTGATGGTGATGACGATGATTTCCCCCTCCGGGAGGGAAGTTCCCCCGGCGGAATCGCTCTGTCGGAGGGCAAAAGTGCTCCTGCCCAAGTTCTGCCTCGAGGCGGCGGCGCTTCGTCCCGAAAGCCTCCTTCTGATTTTTAATAGGTCAACATGACTTATATACTAGAAGATGGGCACCGGAGGTGGGCCGAGGAGGGCACAACCCACCAAGGCGCGCCTGGGCTTCCTGGCGTGCCCGGGTGGGTTGTGCCCACCTGGTGGCCCCCCTCTGGTAGTTATTTTCTCCAATAATTCTCCAATAATCCATAAAAAATCTCCATGAAGTTTCAGCTTGTTTGGAGTTGTGCAAAATAGGTAGCCTGGCGTAGCTTTTCCAGGTCCAGATTTCCAGCTGCCGAAATTCTCCCTCTTGGTGTGTTCCTTGCAAATTATGAGAGAAAAGGCATTAGAATTACTCCAAAAAGCATTATTATGGATAAAAACATTATGAATAACAGCAAGAAAACATGATGCAAAATGGACATATCAACTCCCCCAAGCTTAGACCTTGCTTGTCCTCAAGCGAAAACCGAAATCGAAAAACATGTTCACATGCTTTGAGAGAGAGAGGTGTCAATAAAAACAAAATACGGACATAGAAGCATCATGTTGATTATTATAACAGCAACAAAATTAAACATAGGACTTTTATCATAGAACTTTTATCATATACTTCTCATGAATAAGTAATAGTTCATCACACAATCGAAGTATAAAGCAAAAACTCTATTAGAAACCAACAAACTATGTTCTCAGTCAACTTTGCAAGTACAATTCATCATCTTTTCAGGAAGGGTAATGTATCGGAGCCTTTAGGAAAGTCCACATACTCAACCATCATATAGTATTGTATGATTGCTAACATTCGCCTCATACCCATGAGCAAAACGTTTCAACTGGACACATAGAAAGATAGGGGCTTATAGTTTCGCCTCCCAACATCCTCACCTCAAGGGTGATGTGAACAATAATAACTCATCCTATCTATATTCAACTGGACATATGTGCCTAGATCTTTCCTCACCACATGATGCTTGCCAAAGGAGAAAAATAAAAGGAATAGAGAAAAACTTTGACTCTTGCATAAAAGTAAAAGATAGGCCCTTCGTAGAGGGAAGCAGAGGTTGTCATGCGCTTATTTGTTTGTATGCTCAATCCCTTAGTGCAAGAGAACGTCTTGTTGTATTGCCCCTTAAGATTACAACCTTTATTATGCAGTCTGTCGCTTTTAATCTTTGTCATCCAAGTTCGTACAATGCTCAATTTTCTCTTACACTAAATGATCTTACACTTTTAGAAGCAATTTTTATTGCCTTATTGCACCGATGACAACTTACTTGAAGGATCTTGCTCAATCCATAGGTAGGTATGGTGGACTCTTGAAAATAGGATTTGGGTTTAAGGGTTTTTGGATGCACAAGTAGTATCTCTACTTAGTGTGGAATTTTTGGCTAGCAAAGGTAGGGGGCAAGCATCACATGTTAAAGGATCTATGACAATATGACTTCTGTGTGAATATAAGCAAACATAAACCATTAAGTTGTCTTCCTTGTCCAACATCAACAATTTTGGCATATAATATTTTGATGAGGGCTCACAATCACAAAAGATTTCTAGCATAGTATATTTATATGTGAATATTCTCTTGCCTTATTAATTCTTTCATGAGTTGCATCATTGACTAATGCTATGTTTGTTAATCTCTAATAAAATTTCTTACTTATACTTTTCCTTATGTGGTGCCATCACCTACCATAGGATTAATATATGATCTTATTGATTTATTTCCTTTCTTTCCTTTCTTTCTTATTTCTTTTTCTTTATTTGCAACATGAAAGTAAAGAAAGCAAAAACTCAAACTAAACTTTATCATATAACTTGCACACGATTACAATGATAGATCACTAAGCAAACTCTCAAATAAGAAAGTATCGAACTGAACTTTATTTCATCTAGGCAAAATATTGAACTAAGATTTGTAAAAGAAAAAGGATAGTGGGATGATACGATACCGGGGCACCTCCCCCAAGCTTGGCGGAAGCCAAAGGGAGTGCCCATACCCGATACTCCGTTCTCCTTTGGTGGTGAAGAAGATGATGGTGGTGATGAAGTGGAGGGCCTATCCTTCTTCCTTAGCTTGCACTTGAGGATGGAATTTTCCTCCTTCAATTCACCTACCTCCTACTCTAGCTTAGGTATCTTCTTAAATAAATCATGCTTGCATTCCTGCAAAAGACTATGGGGTATGAACTGAATCTTAGGCCTCTTTAGTTTCCTTGGGAGGATGGACTTCTTAAATTCCACATGCATATCCCCAGGTTGAGGTAATGGAGATTTGTCCTCATCTAAGCTCATCTCGTCCTTCTCCTTAGGATAATAGTCCTCCTCCTCCTCCGTGGTCCAGCCATAATGCTCCACATCCCCATAGGACTTGGGGTTAACGATGAAATCAGCAACATAGCTCTCTCCCTCGGAGTCTTGGGACGACATATTTTCAAAACTGCGCAGAAAACAGCAAGAAAAGAGAACAGAGGATTTCTCCATGATACGGTGATCAACAGGTTCGGGAAGTATATATAGATTTTTTGTATCTTGGAGGACAAGTACATGGAAGAAAAACGGAGTACGGAAGGTGTCCCAGGTGGGCACAACCCACCTGGGCACGCCAGGCAAGCCTGGAGTGCCCTGGTGTCTTGTTCTCACTAGGGGACACTTCCTGGGAGTTTCTTTATTTCCAAAATTCTAAAATATTCACGGGAGTTTAACCAGGGTAAGACATCATCATAATGAGCTCAAAGTGACTAAGGAGTTAGCCACGGGATGATGTGTTACGGAACGAGTAAAGAGACTTGCCGGTAATTGTTGGAAATATGCCCTAGACGTAATAATAAATTAGTTATTACCATATTTCCTTGTTCATGATAATCGTTTATTATCCATGCTATAATTGTGTTGATCGGAAACTCAGATGAATGTGTGGATACATAGACAACACCATGTCCCTAGTATGCCTCTAATAGACTAGCTCGTTGATCAAAGATGCTTATGGTTTCCTAGTCATGGACATCAGATGTCATTTGATAACGGGATCACATCATTAAGAGAATGATGTGATGGACAAGACCCGAACTACAAACGTAGCATATGATCGTGCCAGTTTATTGCTACTGTTTTCTGCATGTCAAGTATTTGTTCCTATGACCATGAGATCATGCAACTCACTGACACCGGAGGAGTACCTTGTGTGTATCAAACATTGCAACGTAACTGGGTGATTATAAAGGTGCTCTACAGGTATCTCTGAGGGTATCTGTTGGGTTGGCATGGATCAAGACTGGGATTTGTTACTCCGTGTGACGGAGAGGTATCTCAGGGCCCATTTCGTAATACAACATCACAATAAGCCTTGTAAGCAATGTGACTAAGTGTTAGTCACGGGGTCTTGTATTACGAAACGAGTAAAGAGACTTGCTGGTAACGAGGTTGAACTAGGTATGGAGATACCGACGATCGAATCTCGGGCAAGTAACATACCGAAGAACAAAGGGAACATCATACGGGATTAACTGAATCCTTGACACAGAGGTTCGACCGATAAAGATCTTCGTAGAATATGTAGGAACCAATATAGGCATCCAGGTCCCGCTATTGGTTATTGACCGTAGAGGTGTCTCGGTCCTGTCTACATAGTTTTCAAACCCGCAGGGTCTAAAAACTTAAGGTTCGGTGACGTTTCGGTAGTATAGAGTTATGTATGGTGGTGACCGAAGGTTTTTCAGATTCCCGGATGAGATCCCGGACGTCACGAGGAGCTCCGGAATGGTACAGAGGTAAAGATTGATATATAGGAAGTCCTGTTTTGGTCGCGGGAAAAGTTTCGGGCTCATCGGTAGTGTACCGGGAGTGCCGGTAGTGTACCGGGGGACCATCGGGAGAGGTATTTCGACCCAAGAGGCTACATGGGCTGTGGGAGGAGGTAAACCAGCCCCTGGTGGGCTGGACGAAGCCTCCTCTAAGGGCCCATGCGGCTGGAGTGGTTTGAGAAGGTAAAAATCCAAAGGTGGAGAGGTGGAAAGAGTTTCCAAGTGGAAAGGAGGAATCCTACTCCTAATAGGATTGGAGTAGGACTCCTCCACCTCCAATTTCGAACAAACCTTGAGGGTTTGAGGCTTCCTCCTCCCCTCCCTCCCTCCTACATATACTAGAGGATTTAGAGGAAAACGCTAACCCTAAGAGCCACGTGCTACCTCTCCTCTAGATCGCAGTTTCTCCTCTAGATCGGTTTTCAGTGGTGCTTGGGCGAAGCCCTGTTGGAATAGCTCCACCACCATCGCCGCAACGCCGTCGCGCTACCAAAGAACTCTTCTACCTCTCCGATCCCTCTTGCTGGATCAAGAAGGCGGAGATCATCATCGAGCTGCACGTGTGCTGAACGCGGAGGTGCCGTCCATTCGGCGCTAGATCGGAAGGACCGTGATCAAGATCGCGAGACGGATCGTGATGAGATCGTAGGATGGATCGTGATGAGTTCACGGGACGGATCGTGATTGGCTCGCAAGACGGATCGTGATGAGATCGTGGGATGCTCGGCGATTTGGATCGCGAAGACGTTCGACTACACCAACCGCGTTTCTTAACGCTTCCCGCTTAGCGATCTACAAGGGTATGCAGATCCACTCTCCCTCTCGTAGATGCTCATCACCGTGGATAGATCTTGTGTGCACATAGGAATTTTTTTGTTTCCCATGCAACGTTCCCCAACAGTGGTATCAGAGCTAGGTCTATGTGTAGATGAGATCTCGAGTAGAACACAAAGAGTTTGTGGGCATTAATGCTTAGATTGCTTCCTCCTTGGTCGTGTTTTGGTTCAGCGGTATTGTGGGATGAAGCGGCCCGGACCAACCTTACTCATACGTTTACTAGAGACCGGTTCCATCGACAGACGTGTAACTTCGTTGCGCAAAGATGGCTGGCGGGTGTCTGTTTCTCCTACTTTAGTTGGACCGGATTCGACAAAGGCGGTCCTTGAGAAGGTTGAAAATCAATTTATGTATCACCGTTGTGGTTTTGCGTAGGTGAGGATTATTCTTGCTATATACCCGTAGCAGCCACGTAAAACATGCGAAAACAATTAGAGGACGTCTAACTTGTTTTTGCAGGGTATGTTGTGATGTGATATGGCCAAATTACATGATGAGATATATGTGATGTATGAGATAATCATGTGTTGTATAGAATACCACGACTTGCATGTCGATGAGTACGGCAACCGGAAAGAGCCATAGGGTTGTCTTTAATTATTTTATGACCCGCGTGTCAATCATTAAGAGCTATGTAATGCTTTACTTTGTCGCTAAACGGTAGCAATAGTAGTAGAAGCATGGTGGGCGCGACAACCCCAATGGCGACACGTTGATGGAGATCAAGATGATGGAGATCATGGTGTCATGCCGGTGATGATGGAGATCATGTCGGTGCTTTCAAGATGGAGATCAAAAGCACAAGTTCATGGCCATATCATGTCACTTATGATTTGCATGTGATGTTAATCCTTTTATGCACCTTGTTTTGCTTAGGACGATGGTAGAATTATAAGGTGATCCCTCACTTAATTTCAAGATAAATTGTGTTCTCCTCGAGTGTGCACCGTTGTGAAAGTTCGTCGTGTCAAGACACCACGTGATGATCGGGTGTGATAGACTCTACATTCACATACAACGGGTGCAAGTCAGTGTTGCACATGCAAAATACTCGGGTTAAACTTGACGAGCCTAGCATGTACAGACATGGCCTTGGAACACAAGAGACCGAAAGTTCGAACATGAGTCATATAGTAGATATGATCAACATGATGATGTTCACCATTGAAACCACCTCAACTCACGTGATGATCGGACTTGAGTTGGTGAATTTGGATCATGTATCATTCGTATGACCGGAGGGATGACAATTTGATTGAGAGTTCTTAAGTAATATGATTAATTGAACTCATTATCATGAACATAGTCAGTAGTGTCTTTGCAAAATTATGTTGTAGATTACTAGCTCATGCTGTAGCTCCCTTGAATTTCTATATGTTCCTAGAGAAATAGAGTTGAAAGATGATGGTAGCAATATTGCGGACTGGGTCCGTGATCTGAGGATTGTCCTCATTGCTGCACACAAGGCTTATGTCCTTAATGCACCGCTCAGTGTGCCACCCCCTCTAGCGTTGTCTGTAGATGTTGTGAACATCTGACAGGCACATTTCGATGACTACTTGATAGTTTAGTGCGTCATGCATTACGACTTAGAATTGAGGCTCCAAAACGTTTTGAATGTCACGGAACATATGAGATGTTCTAAGAGCTGAAATTGGGATCTCAGGCTCGTGCCCATGTTGTGAGATATGAGATCTCCAACAAGATTCTTTGCCTGTGAGATGAAGGAGAATAGCTCAATCGTCGCTTGAATCGAGTGACTGGGTGCTACAATCGCTTGAATCGAGTGGGAGTTAATCTTCTAGATAAGATAGTGATTGATATAGTTCTCCAAGTCACTGTCACTAAGCTACTAGAACTTGGTGATGAACTATAAAATGCCAGGGATAGAAATAATGATCCCTGAGCTGTTCGCGATGTTTACACCGCGAAGGTAGAAATCAAGAAGGAGCATCAAGTGTTGATGGTTAGTAAAACCACTAGTTTCGAGAAGTGCAAGGGCAAGGAGGGAAACTTCATGGATGGAAAGTCAGTTGCTGCTCCAGTGAAGCAACCCAAATCCGAGACTAAGTGCTTCTATTATGAGGTGAGCGGTCGCTGAAGCGGAACAACCCTAGATACTTGGTAGATAAGAAGGCTGGAAACGTCTACATAAGTGTATTTGATATACATGTTATTGATGTGTACCTTGCTAGTACTCCTAATAGCACCTGGGTATTGGATACCGGCTCGGTTGCTAAATGTTAGTAACTCGAAGTAAAAGCTACGGAATAAACGGAGACTAGCTAAGGGTGAGGTGACGATGTGTGTTGGAAATGTTTCCAAGGTTGATGTGATCGACATTGCACGCTCTCTCTACCTTCGGGATTAGTGGCGAACCTAAATAAATGTTATTTGGTGTTTTGCATTGAGCATGAACGTGATTAGATCGTGTTTATTGCAACACGGTTATTCATTTTAGTTAGAGAATAATTGTTATTCTGTTTACATGAATGATACCTTCAATGGTCATGCACCCAGTGAGAATGGTTTGTTGAATCTTGATCGTAGTAGCACACATGTTCATAACATTGATGCCAAAAGATACAAAGTTAATAATGATAGTAGCACATACTTGTGGCACTGCCGCTAAATGTCATATTGGTATAAAGCGCATGAAGAAACTCCATGTTGATGGATCTTTGGACTCATTCGATTTCGAATTAGTTGAGACATTCGAACCATGCCTCTTGGGCAAGATGACTAAGGACCCCGTTTTCTGGATTGATGGAGCGGGCAAGTGATTTATTGGAAATGATACATGTTGATGTATGCAATCCAATGAGTCTTGTAGCGTCTGGATATCGTTATTTTCTTACCTTCACTGATGATTTGATTAGATATAGTGTATATTTACTTAATGAAACACAAGTCTGAATCATTTGAAAGGTTCAAGCAAATTTAGAGTGAAGTTTAAGATCATCGTGACAAGAAGATAGAAATGTCCGCGATATGATCGAGGAGGTGAATATTTGAGTTACGAGTTTGGCATACAACTTTACACAATGTGAAAGTCGTTTCACAACTCATGCCACCTGGAACACCATAGTGTGATGGTGTGTCCGAACGTCATAGTCGTGCTCTATTGGATATGGTGCGGGCTATGATGTCTCTTATCGTTTTGCTACTATAGTTTTGGGGTTATGCATTAGAGATAACTACATTCACTTTAAATAGGGCACCATCTAAATCCGTTGAGATGACACCGTGTGAATTATGGTTTGATAGAAACCTAAGCTGTCATTTCTTAATGTTTGGGGCTGCGATGCTTGTGTGGAAAAATGTTTTCACCTAATGAGCTCGAACAAAAAGCGGATAAATGCATCTTCATAGATTACCCTAAGAACAGTTGGGTGAACCTTCTATCTCAGATCCAAGCATAAAGTGTTTGTTGCTAAAACGGGTCCTTTCCCGAGAAAATGTTTCTCTCGAAAGAATTGAGTGGGAGGAATATAGAACTTGATGAGGTTGTTGAACCTTTGTTTCAACCAGAGAGTAGCGCAGCGCAAAAAGATGTTTCTGTGGAACCTACGTCGGTTGAAGAGGAAGTAAATGATGATGATCATGAAGCTTCGGATCAAGTTACTATCGAACCTCGTAGGTCGACAAGGATGTGTACTGCTCCTGAGTGGTACGACAACCCTGTCTTGGAGGTCATGTTGTTGGACAACGATGAACCTATGAGATATGGAGAAGCGATGATGGGCCCGGATTCCGACAAATGGTTAGAGGCCATGAAATCCGAGAAAGGATCCATGTATGAAAACCAAGTATAGACTTTGGTAGACTTGCTTGTTGGATGGCAGGTCGTCGAGTACAAATGGACCTTTGAGATGAAGACATACCCTGATGGTAAATGTCACCATTTATAAAGCTCTACTTGTCACAAAGAAGTTTCCGACAAGTTCAAAGAGTTGATTGCGATGAGACTTTCTCACTCGTAGCGATGCTAAAGTCTGTTGGAACTATGTTAGTAGTTGCTGCATTTTTCAATTATGAAATCTGGCAGATGGATGACAAAACATCATTTCCTTAACAATTTACTTGAGGAAAAGTTGTATGTGATACAACCAGAAGGTTTTGTCAGTCCTAAGGATGCTAAAAGGTGAGCAAGCTTCAGTGATCCTTCTGTGGACTGAAGCAAGCATCTCAGAGTTGGAATATATACTTTGATGAGGTGATCAAAGTTTTTGAGTCTATACAAAGTTTATGAGAAACTTGTATTTACAATAAAGTGAGTGGGAGCACTATAGAGTTTCTGATCAGCATATGTGGTTGACATATTGTTGATCGGAAATGATGTAGAATTTCTGGAAAGCATAAAGGGTTGTTTGAAAGGAGTTTTTCAAATGCAGACCTGGATAAAGCTACTTAATTGTTGAGCATCAAGATCTATAGAGATAGATCAAGATGCTTGATGAGACTTTGAATGAGTACATACCTTGACAAGATTTTGAAAGAGTTCAAAATGGATTAGTCAGAGAGAAGTGTTCTCGCCTGCTTTGTAAGGTGTGAAGTTGAGTGAGACTCAAAGCTCGACCACGGCAGAAGAAAGAGAAAGGACGAATGTCGTCCCCTATGCCTTAGCCATAGGCTCTGTATAGTATGTCATGCTGTGTACCGCACCTGTGTGTGCCTTGCCATGAGTCCGTCAAGGGGTACAAGAGTGATCCAGGAGTGGATCACTGGACAGCGGTCAAGATCATCCTTAGTAACTAAAAGACTAAGGAAATGTTTCTCGGTTATGGAGGTGATAAATGGTTCATCATAAAGAGTTACGTTGATGCAAGCTTTAACACTAATCCGGATGACTCTTAGTAGCAATCCAGATACGTATAGTGGAGTAGCCATTGGAATAGTGCCAAGTGGAGTGTGGTAGCAGCGTTTACAGTTTGACATAGAGATTTGCAAAGTACACATAGATCGGAATGTTGGAGACCTGTTGACTATAAGACCTCTCTCACATGCAAAGCATGATCGAGCCCCAGAACTCATTTTAGATTCATAACAATGCGAATCACATGGTGATGTGAACTAGATTATTGACTCTAGTGCAAGTGGGAGACTGTTGGAAATATGCCCTAGAGGCAATAATAAATTAGTTATTATCATATTTCCTTGTTCATGATAATCGTTTATTATCCATGCTATAATTGTGTTGATCGGTGTAGCGACCCGGCCTGAAAGGTCGAATCTCCGGTTTTTTCTGTACCATCCCAAGATCATGCTGGTACACACACTGTACATTAATGTATATATCAAAGTGAAATCACACAGCTTTAATAATCGAAAATCTCATATCGAGTCCTTTATTACAATAAGAATTACAATAAAGTGGTTGAAGGCCAACTCATGAGAATAACTAATCTTGCGGAATCTTCAAAGGTAGTTGAGTCCATCTGACTCCAAGGGCATCTCACCGAGCGTAGAGCATATCCTCACTCCTGGTCGGAAAAGTACTCTGCAACATGATACGTTGCAGCCGTGTAGGTCAGCATATTGAATATGCCGACAATGTCACAAAAGAGGGGGTAAAGTAATCATCTATTCTATATGCATATATGGAAGGTGGGGTAGTAAGTTTTGCATAAAGCCAATTTTTCCTACAACAAGAGGGGGCAAAATATTATTACTACAATGTTGGTTGATTAATGAGATGGTTCCACCAACCAATTCTCATACCCAAGTTGTCATTGAAAACCCACATCAATACAATTAATTGTGTTGAGAGTTCCAGATAGTTTCAGTTCCTTTGGCTCAAACTATCCATGACCGTGGACACGGCTAATCAATTAGGTTTGGGTACTCCGCAGAGTTTTGCACACGTTCCCCACAAGATTTGATTACCTTCGTTGGATTTCTCGCACTTTAGGGTGTTTGAGAAACGGATGACCAAAACATGGTCTTCTAAAGGGTTTCCCCGAGACTCTGTCGGTGCCCATCCTTTCCTACCGTTCTTCTACATCTCATAGCACGGCCTGTCCAGGGTCACCACGATATCCAACCAAGCCAGAGCCCATAATGGCTTGTGGCTGTGCAGGTAAGCCTTGGGTCTTGAAGCATCCATCCATCTCTTTGTGCCTGGGTGGAACTTTCCGCATGAATACTGGCACTTCTCTAGTAACATCTAGGCTAACCACTGGTTTCTCCAGGGCGCCGTTCAACCATCATCCACCCAGAGGTATGTTGAAAACTCGGAGTCTTGAAGTCTTGATCATCTTGTAGGTCTTGAAATTATTAACTCACAACTCTCATGAATCACACAACCAACCCCGTCTACTAATAGCATAGCAAAATTAAATCAACGTTTCCCGGGGCCAATGTATCAAAGGGTTGAGGGGTGGCTTCCACATGATACTACATCAAGTAACCAAGCTTCCAAATTACCTACTTTGCATGCAATTGGGAGATGGTAGAACTAATGCAATAAAAACATGGGTAAACATGATCAAAGTGACTTGCCTTGTTGACGATCCTCGTACTCAAGTGACTCTAGATAACAAGCTTCGCACTCCGAATGATCTAACGAATCAAACAAAGCACACAATAAGCATACAACTAATAATACAACTCACACAATCAGCAAAATTAAAAATAAAATAGTTCTATTGTATCAATCAAGAGAAAGAAGTTCAAAACCAACATTTGTCTCACAAATTTTTTGTGTGCCAAAACTACAAAAGAAATAAGACCAATCAACTATTTTTAATAACAAAACAATAGTCAACCGAAAAGAAATAAAAAAAATTATATTTAGTGAACAGAATTAAATCCACTAAAACTTTAGTGAAAAGAAATGCTACTAAAATTATTATTTTTTATAAAACACCACTTAATGTAGATACTAGAGTTTCCTATAGTATTTGAGTATGAGACAAAATTATTATTATTATTATTATCATTATTATTATAAACAGAACATCACTTAACAGAAAATAATTACTAATTTTTTTATTAGAGGACAGAATTAAATCTCCTAAATGTTTTGTGAAAAGTAAAACTAAATTGCTTTATAAAACTATACCTAATGGAAAGGAATGAAGATTTCCTATAACAATAAGGTATAAAACTAAACAATTATTTTTATTAACAACAAGTTATTTCACATAATGTTGAAACAACAGAACTAATGAAAACTAAAAACAAAAGTTAAACTAACTCACATTCAAACTACACTAAAATCAAATTAACTAAACTCTATTAAGAACTAAACAGATTCTGTTTTTGTTAAAAACACTAACCAAATTTATCCTAAAAATTCTCAAACTTTGTAGGATGATAGGTCTAACTAATAGAAACCAGTGGCAAAAAGATTCATACAAAAATATATTTTTAAACTCTAGTTATACAAATTTTAGTAATTTAAGCAAATTTGGTTAGATTCAAATTTAAAAATTCAAATTTGAAATCTAAGACTACGGGATGAAACTACATGAAATTTGTGACCTAATGCAAACAGAATCAATTAAAAACACTAATTAGTTTAAAAGTTACAACTAAAACAAAAAGAGAAAACATTCTATTTTCTAAAACAAAACAGAAAAGAACAAATTTCCTAGCGAACGGACAGGGCTACGTGGCGTGCTGTGATTTGCTGAGGTCGTGAGCGTGCGGGGTGCTTGCGGCGGATGACCGAAAACTAACGCGTACCGGTTCGTTTTTATAAACTTTCTAATCTGGAGCGTAGATCCTAGATCTAACGGATGCGGGTGGAGGTGGCGGCTTACAGAGAAGGGGGTCAGAGTTCCGGCGACGTCGACGGCGGCCGGAGGTCGGAGATGCTCGGGAAGGGTGCTGCGGTGGTCGAGGGCGGCGTCCGAAATGCTCAGGCGACGGCGGCGAAGATACGTTGTCGAATGGCAGCGTCGGAAGGGAGTGGGGGTGAGTGTGGCGACGGTCAGGAGCTCAGGGGGTTTCGGGTGGAGTTAGAACTCCGGCAAGGTGGCGTGGTGGCGTTCCGACGAGGGTAGAGGGGGTAGCAGGGTGGAACGGAGAGCGGCGAGGGCAGGGCTTTATATAGGCCAGGTGCGGGGTCGGGAGAGGGAGAGAGGAGGGAGATTCGGAGAGGAGATATCTCCGGCGAGGTGGCGCGCGCGAGGAAGGAGACGGGCGCGCGGATGACGCTGTCGGACAGTGGGTCCCGCATGTTAGTGAGAGAGAGGGCGAGGTTAGCGCGTCGGTTGACCGATCCGGAGGGATCTCGGGGTTTAAAGGCTGTGGGCCGGCCGGTTTTCTAATTAAACGCTTTAAATCGGTTTCCTATTCTATTTTCCAAAGTGTTTAAAACTCTTTAAAGCATTCAATTCATTTCCAAACATAGGGAATATATATATCAAAATGATCAGGGGAATAAATGTTATGTAATGAACATTTTTCCTCTGTCAAAATGAATACTTAAATATTTTTTCTTCAGAAAATGCCTAATTGATTTTAACTTCTTTTGAGATAAAGTTTCAAATAACCCCCTGGTTTTATTGTTCAAATAACTCACCAATATTCCCCTGGTGTGGAGTGTCATATTACTCCTCTCTTTTTATGAATATTCCAAGGGTTTTCAAATAGGACGAAACAAGCATAAGAAGAAACTGAAATGGCCTTTCAGAATTCCAAAAGAAAAACTTCAACAATTCATTTCATTCAAACAAAGTGATGATGATGCATAGCTATATTTCATAACATTCCAAAATGAAATTTTGGGATGTTACAAACCTACCCACCTTAGGATGAATCTCATCCTTGAGATTCGGGTTGGCTAGAAAATAGGTGCGGGTGGTCTCTACGAAGATCTTCTTCATGTTCGCAGGTGGCTTCTTCCTCGGTGTGGTGACTCCACAGAACCTTACAGAACTTGATGGTCTTGCTACGGGTAACTCTGTTGGTAGTCTCGAGGATTCTGACAGGCTTCTCCTCGTAGGTCAGGTCATTGTCAAGTTGGATGGCCTCTAGGGGCACTGTGTCTCTCAAAGGAATATTAGTCATCTCAGCATGGCATTTCTTCAGCTAGGAAACATGGAAAACATCATGAACTCCGGACAATCCTTCCGGCAATTCCAGCTTGTAGGCAACTTCGCCTCTATGTTCAAGAATTTTGTAGGGGCCTATGAATCTGGGTGCTAACTTTCCTTTAACACCAAACCTCTTGATTCCTCGAAGTGGGGACACACGAAGATATGCTCGGTCTCCCACTTCATATGTCACCTCCTTCCGTTTGCTATCAGCATAGCTTTTCTGCCTGGATTGGGCTATCTTGAGTCGGTCTCGAATCAGTTTGACCTTTTCTTCAGAATCTCAGATAAGATCGGGACCAAAAAGTTGTCGGTCTCCAACACCATTCCACATCAATGGTGTTCTGCACCTCCTTCCGTATAAAGCTTCAAAAGGGGCCATCTTTAGACTCGTTTGATAACTGTTGTTGTACGAGAACTTTGCGTAAGGTAAGTTATCATCCCAACTAGACCCATAGTCTAGCGCACAAGCTCTCAACATGTCCTCCAGAATCTGATTGACTCGCTCGGTCTGTCCATCGGTCTGCGAATGAAAAGTTGTACTGAATTCCAACCTTGTACCCAAAGTTTCATATAACTGATGCCAAAACTTTGTGGTAAATTGTTTTCCTCTATCGGACACGATACTCCTCGGAACTCCATGTAGACATACGATCCTGGTCATATATCTTGGCTAACTTAGCACTGGTATAGGTGGTCTTCACCGGAATGAAATGGGCTACCTTGGTCAAGCGATCGACCACTACCCAGATGGAATCATAACCTGAACGGGTCTTGGGTAATCCTGTGATGAAGTCCATACCAAGCTTATCCCATTTCCACTCGGGTATTGGCAAAGGTTGGAGTAACCCTGCTGGTTTCTGATGTTTTGCCTTTACTCGCTGACAAACATCACATACGCAACATGTTCGGCAATATCCTTTTTCATACCTGTCCATCAGTAACTTTCCTTCAAATCCACGTACATCTTGGTGTTGCCTGAGTGTATCGAGTATGGTGAATCGTGGGCTTCTTGAAGTTTCAACTTCCTGAGCTCTGGGTCATTGGGCACATAGATTCGGTTCTCAAACCATAGAGTACCTTGTTCATCTTCACGAAAGTCTTTAGCTTTTCCATCCTTCATTCTCTGCTTTATCTCAGCTATCTCCTTGTCTGATTTATGGGCTTCACGTATTCTTTCGGTCAAGGTGGGCTCGATCTCTAGTGTGGCAACATATCCTTTTGGAACTATCTCTAGCCGAAGCTCTCTGAGATCATCGATTAACTCCTGGGGTAATCCTTCGGCTATGAGTGTGTTCACACAACTCTTCCGACTCAAAGCATCAGCTACAACATTTGCCTTTCCTGGATGGTAATGCAGTCTCATGTCATAGTCCTTGATTAACTCTAACCATCTCCTCTGTCTGAGGTTCAACTCCTTCTGTGTGATGATATACTTCAGGCTTTTATGATCAGTGTAAACGTCACAACTATTTCCGATAAGGAAATGTCTCCAGGTCTTGAGTGCGTGCACTACGGCTGCTAGTTCCAAATCATGGGTGGCATAATTCAACTCATGGGGTCGTAGCTGTCTGGATGCATAGGCTACAACTTTTCCTTCCTGCATGAGTACTCCTCCAAGTCCTTGACGTGATGCGTCACAATAAACCTGGAAGTCCTTCCGAATGTTTGGCGGTATCAATACTGGGGGCTGTGACCAAACGTTTCTTCAACTCCTGGAAACTGGCCTCACACTCCTTAGTCCATATATACTTAGACTCTTTCTTCAACAATTCCGTCATGGGTTTGGCAATCTTTGAGAAATTTTCAATGAATCTCCGGTAATATCCGGCAAGTCCGAGAAAACTGCGGATCTCCTTAACTGAGGTGGGTGACTTCCACTCAGTGAGTGCTTCAACCTTAGCAGGGTCTACTGCTATTCCTTCTCCAGAAATAATGTGTCCAAGGAATCCGACTTCCGTCAGCCAGAATTCACATTTACTGAACTTGGCATATAACTGATGCTCTCTAAGCTTCTCCAGAACTAAACGCAAGTGTTCCTTGTGTTCTTCCTCGCTCTTGGAAAATATCAGAATGTCATCGATGAACACCACGACAAACTTGTCCAAGTATTCCATAAACACCTTGTTCATCATATTCATGAAGTAGGCAGGAGCATTAGTCAAACCAAAAGACATGATTGTATACTCATATAAGCCACACCTTGTGGTGAAGGCTGTTTTGGGTATATCATGTTCACGAATTTTCAGTTGGTGATACCCTGATCGAAGATCGATCTTGGAGAATACTTTGGCTCCTACTAGCTGATCAAACAAGTCATTAATCATCGATAGAGGGTACTTGTTCTTGATAGTCACCTCGTTCAATGCATGATAATCGACTACCATCCTCAAGGTTTTATCTTTCTTCTCTACCAAAAGAACTGGGGCTCCCCAAGGTGAAGAACTTGGGCGAATATATCCCTTATCCAATAACTCCTTAATCTGATTCTTGATTTCTACTAAATCATTTGCGGGCATCCGATAGGATCTCTTGGAAATTGGGGCGGTTCCTGGTAGTAACTCTATCAGAAACTCAATCTCTCTATCTGGTGGCATGCCTGGTAATTCCTCCGGGAATACTCTGGAAAGTCTTGTACCACCGGCACTTCCTCCTGAACAACTCCTGTGAGGGAATTTAGCCGAGCACTCATCCGTGTGTGTTGGGGATATAACCCCGTGATATGACCCGGCTGGAAGGTTCCGGTTGATAGCATTGGTTATGAGCCGGCCCACGAAGACATGTATTAGCTGGAGGCCCAAGATGATTGGCGGCTCTTGATGCGGGCCGGACGACAGAGACCCGGATGCGCAAGACCTTCCAAAGGATGGTCTTGGCTAGTAAGATAGAGATGGATTCGGAGATGTAAACATGATCCGACTGTACAATTGTAAGACCCGACGGTTCTGACCTCTTATATAAAGGCAGAGTCGGGGCGGCTTAGGGGCAGGTGATCGAAAACTAGGTCAAGTTTCTAGCCCCTTGTAATCGATACAACAAGCAATAACATCACAAGCAGGACGTAGGCTTTTACCTCGACTTGAGGGGCCGAACCTTGGTAAACTCGTGTCCTTCGTCTCGATCAACCCCTTTGAGTCCACTACCGTGGCGATGGCTCCGAACTCAAGTCTGGTAACCCGGACATCTTCCGTGACAAAACGACAACAGTTAGCGCCCACTGTGGGGCCCGCGTTCGGTGGTGTTGAGTTCTCAAAGGGCTCCCTTCCAGAGCTCGAAGGATACGTAGTTGGGAGTATGATCAAGAGTAGCCGCGGCCGGCTCTACATCGATGATGCCGGCTGGGGGCTTGGTGCTGCTTCCGTGGAGTATGGTTTTAGGGTTCCGTTCGGCGGGATCCACGTGTTCATCGGGAAGATCGACGGATCTACACCCGGGCCGGACGTCTGCACCAACATCGTCGAGCCGGCTCGGCGTCTCCAGCCCGCACGTAAGGTAGGCCCTGTCCGTGTTAACCCGGTTCAGGAGCATGTCTTCGTGGGCTTCACTCAAGGGATGGATCTGGAAGCATCCGGATCCCAAGGGACTCTCGTACACTCCGATGATGAGTCGTCAAGTGGGGAAACTGAATCTGTGTACCAGCTCAGCAACGGTGGCCTTGGGGGCTACGGTGACAGCCGCCCCGAGTCAGAGCACGGTGAATCAGATGAGCCGGAGCAGCCGTCTCATGCAGCAGTATTCATGGCAGGGCCAGGGGCGCCCGGGTCGGAAGCTAACCCTCCCCAGCCGCCGGCTCAGGGCCTTGTGGAATTGATGGATGAGCTTGAAGCTTTGTTAGCTACAGAGGTCACATCGGATAATCAGGTGGCTCGTAACGCAGAGATCACGAGGATCAAGGGCCGGATGGCCGAGGAGCGTCAGAGGCTAACTGATTTAAATGCCCAGATGGAGGCAGAGGCAGCACGGCTCAAGGACGACGCTTTCCGTTTGGGGCTGGAACAGGTTTCAGCGGCGGCTGTGCACCGCAGGAGGCATCAGTCTCATCTGCCGGAGCGCTATGAGGCAAGGAATCTCTTCAACACCCCCGGCTCTGGGAGAGCGGCGGCTGCCCCTGGGGAAGGGCGAGCAGCGACTCACATGGCCCTACCCGGAGGGTTTACGACACCGACGGGTCATTATTCTAACCCGGCCGAGAACATGGTAGCAGCAGCCACCCGGCTTGGAATGATCCCTATCCCAGATGAGGCACCCTTTGCGGAGGAGGTGAGGAACGCCATCGGATATTTACAGACGGCCGTGGCTCAACAAGAGAAATATACTCACAACCGGAGCCGGATCCACTCCACCCCTCTCCATAGTCGAAGTTTCAGCCGGCACTATGAGTCGTCGGCGGCTTCAAGCAGTGGCCCGTATCATGGGCAAAGGGGACGCGCGGCGCTAGACACACCGGCCCTGGTGGACCGGGCAAGAAACAGGCGAGAACAAGAGGCAGCAATAGTTCCCCCGGGTCCTGGGCCCTCAGTGTTGACAGAGGCCGGAGCAGTTGGTAGCGCCAGAGCCGCGGGAGTTCCATGTTTAACTCCGGCTTTACGGAGCGAGAGGTTGCCTAAGGATTTCAAGGGGCCTCGGAAGGTTCCAAATTACACGGTGGATCTCCCTCCCGAGGCTTGGGTCGAAAGCTATGAGCTAGCTATGGAGATGCTAGACGTCAGTGAGGCTGTTTTTGCAAAATATTTTATCATGATGCTCGAGGGTCCGGCTCACACATGGTTAAAGGGCTTACCACCCAACACTATAAGCTCTTGGGCCGAATTGAGGGCGAAGTTCATCAAAAATTTCCAAGGGACTTGCAAGCAACCTATGACCATTGTGGATTTGGATCATTGTGTTCAGCAGGAGAATAAGTCAGCTCATCATTGGGTTCGGCGGGTGTCGACCATCATTCACTCGTCGGAACAGATCACGGCGGCTCAAGCGGTGCTCATTCTGGAGAAGAATTGTCATTTCGTTCCACTAAAGCAGAAGCTTGGTCGGCTTAAACGTACGTGTCAAGACATGGGAGAGCTCATGAAGGCTCTAACAAAGTACGCCGACTCAGACAACACCAAAGATCTGGGTTCGGATGAGGAGAAGTCGAATCAGGGAAAGAAGAACAACCAAGGCAAGAGTTTTGGGAACAATGGGAATCAAAGCAGACAGAGGAACGCTGGCGGCAGGTCAGAGCTAGTGGCAAATGCTAACACAGGGCCGAATGTTCCTAAGGGGAACGGGCGTTACAAGCCGTACCAGCGGGATAACAGGCCCCCTTTCAATTTGGAAGCGGTGCTTAGGAAACCCTGCCCAGAGCACAACACATCTGATAAGCCAGCAACGCATGTGTGGGGCGATTGTTTTATCATGCATAGGTTTAAGAATCAACACTTTCAACCACCTCATAATCAGGGCGGTGGGCCGACTGGCGGATCAGGGCCTGGCGGTTCAGGCAACGGCGGGTCAGGTGCCAGCTTTGGTGCTGGCGGCTCAGGAGCAGGTCATCCGGGTCAACACCAACACAATAATCAGCAGCATCAACAGCATCCTGGCAACAACAATCATAATAACCAGTAGCAGCGCAATCAATCTGGATTCGAGAGTAACCAGAAGCAGCTCAGTTCGGGGCAGTATCATGTGTTTACGACTGGTAATAGCAAGCGAGATGAGAAGCTACGGAGGCGAGCGGTTAATACAATCGCGCCGGCTCTCCCACGATACCTGCTGTGGTCAGAGTATGACATAACGTGGAGCAGGCAAGATCACCCACCACGGGTGGATGACCCGGGCCGGCTTGCTCTGGTGGTGGCCCCTCAAATACATGGTTATGGAGTAAACAAAGTGCTCATGGACGGAGGTAGCAGTATCAATATCTTGTATTATGACACCTTCCGGCGGATGAAGTTGTTAGACAAAGATCTCAAAACTTCTTCCACTGTGTTTCATGGTGTGGTGCCTGGTAAGTCGGCATACCCAGTGGGAAAAATCTCTTTGGAGATGGCTTTCGGCGATGAGTATAATTACAGGGTGGAGACCTTATGGTTCGAGGTGGTCAAGATCAAGAGCCCTTATAATGCGTTGTTCGGGCGGCCGGCTTACGCCAAGTTCATGGCTAGGCCTTGTTATGTTTATTTGCAACTTAAGATGCCCGGCCTAAATGGCACGATTACGGTTCATGGCAATCGAAAAACGGCTCTCGAGTGCGAGGAAGGTGATGCGGCTTATGCTGAGGCTAGCTGTGCACAAGAGGAACTGAAGTTCTATAAGGAGAACGTTGACCCGGAGGACATGACCCCGTTGAAGAAACCAAATACAGAGGCAGAGCCGCCACTCAAGTTTTCAGCGGATGATACTAAAATAGTGGACTTCACTCTGGGCGACTCATCCAAGCAGTTCACCATCCGGGCTCACATGGATCCCAAATAGGAAAGTGCACTCATCGAATTCATCAGTGAGAATCGGGACATCTTTGCATGGAAACCTTCTGACATGCCGGGTGTACCGAGAGAGTTCGCTAAGCACAATCTCAATGTAAATCCGAAGTTTAAGCCGATCAAGCAGTTCCTGCGGCGGTTCAATGAGGAGAGGCGCAAGGCTATTGGGGAGGAGGTTGCCCGGCTCTTAGCCGCTGGGTTCATAGTTGAAGTTTTTCATCCGGAATGGTTGGCTAATCCAATATTGGTGCTTAAAAAGAATAGTACGTGGTGTATGTGCATAGATTACACGAACCTCAACAAGGCTTGTCCGGCTGATCCCTTCGCACTCCCTCGCATTGATCAGATCATTGATGCAATAGCCGGTTGTGAGAATTTGTGTTTTTTGGATGCTTATTCAGGGTATCATCAGATCAAAATGGCAGTCAAGGACTAGGAGAAGACATCATTTATCACACCTTTTGACGCATTCTGCTATGTCTCCATGCCTTTTGGGCTCAAGAGTGCCTAGGCGACTTACCAGCGGTGTGTGCAGAACTGTCTCCACAGCCAGATTGGTCGTAATGTTCATGCTTATGTGGATGACATAGTGGTGAAGTCTAGGAAGAAGGAAACCCTCTTGAAGGACCTAAAGGAAACTTTTGACAATCTCCGGGTGTACCAAATGATGCTTAACCCGGCAAAATGTGTCTTTGGTGTCCCTGCAGGAAAGCTTTTGGGGTTCTTGGTTTCTGAGCATGGCATCGAGGGTAACCCGGATAAAATCAAGGCTATCACCTCTTTGCGAGAGCCGACATGCATCAATGACGTTCAGCGTATTGCAGGCCGGATTGCGGAGCTGAGCCAGTTCATAAGCCGGCTTGGGGAGAAAGCCATCCCCTTGTATCAGATGATGAAGAAGACGGACAAGTTTCAGTGGAGCAAGGCAGCCGCAGAGGCGCTGGAAGCTCTTAAGAAGCAATTGACTGAGCCGCCAGTATTAGCCGCTCCGGCTGAGAACGAGCCGCTACTCCTATATGTAGCGGCTAACAGCCGGGCGGTCAATGTGGCGATTGTTGTTGAATGTAAGGAAGCAGGGAAAGAGTATCCCGTTCAGAGGCCCGTTTAGTATATCAGTGAGGTCTTGGCTGAGTCCAAGCAGCGATATCCACATTGGCAGAAGCTAGTATACGGGGTCTTTATGGCTAATCATAAGTTGAAGCACTACTTTTTGGGCCATCCGATAACTATAGTAAGCTCTGCCCCGTTGGGAGATATTATTCAGAACAGAGAGGCCACGGGAAGAATCGCCAAGTGGGCTTTAGAGTTGGGGCCTCTTAACATCAATTACACCCCTCGTACAACAATTAAGTCTCAGGCCTTGGTGGATTTCATAAATGATTGGACAGAGTGCCAGGCGCCTGAAGAGAAGCCGGACAACACATACTGGACTATACATTTTGACGGGTCTAAACAGCTTGAGGGGTCTGGTGCCGGTGTGGTTCTCACCTCCTCGAATGGCGATAAGTTTGGTTATGTGCTCCGGTTGATGTTCCCCTGTACTCATAATGCTGCTGAGTATGAAGCTTTGCTCCATGGTTTGAGAGTCGCTAAAGAGATGAATTTAAGCCGGGTTAGATGCCTGGGGGACTCAGACCTTGTGGCTCAGCAAGTTTTAGGTACTTGGGATTCTAAGGACCCACGGATGGCGGCTTATCGACGGGCGGTTGATGTTGTTGCAGGTTATTTCAAAGGGTATCAGGTGGATCATATTGATTGTCGGCGGAACGAGGCGGCTGATGCATTATCACGACTCGGATCTCAGCGTAAGCCGGTGCCGCCTAATGTTTTTCTTGACGTGTTATATCATCCGACTGTCAAGATGCCTTCTGAGGAGGAGCTGGCAATTCCTGACCCGGAGGCGGCTCTAGTGGCGGCTCTGCATGTTATTCCGGATTGGACTACCCCTTATTTAGCATACTTGACGCACGGCGAGTTGCCGGATGATGAGAGCCGGGCTCGGGAGATCATCCGCCGTTCTAAATCCATGACAATTATCAACGGTGAGTTACACAAATGCAGTGTGACAGGTGTCTTCCAACGCTGTGTGTCACCAGAAGAGGGCCAGCAAATCATAAATGAAATTCATGCTGGCGACTGTGGACATCATGCCGGGTCAAGATCTTTAGTGGCTAAAGCGTTTCGGCATGGATTTTTCTGGTTGACGGCTCACAAGGATGCAAAGGATCTAGTTCGTAAGTGTGACGCTTGTCAGAAATTTGGCCGACGTGCTCATGTCTCGGCTCAAGAGTTGAGGATGATACCTATTACTTGGCCGTTTGCGGTCTGGGGGCTTGATATGGTAGGACCCTTCAAGAGGTCCAAAGATAAGAAACGCACCTCTTGGTGGCGGTTGATAAGTTTACCAAGTGGGTTGAGGCTGAGCTAGTAAGTAAGTGTGATGCAGCTACAGCGGTTGAGTTTGTCAGGAAATTGATCTATCGTTTTGGCTATCCACACAGTATTATCACTGATAATGGTACAAATTTGTCCAAGGGGGCTATGAAGGTGTTTTGTGAGAAGGAGCATATCCAGCTTGATGTTTCAGCCGTGGCACATCCACAGTCCAATGGCCAGGCTGAGCGGGCTAATCAGGAAATCCTACGAGGGGTTAAACCCCGGCTCATGGTCCCTTTGAAACGGACAACCGGGTGTTGGGTTGATGAGTTGCCTTCCATCTTATGGAGCATCCGGACTACACCTAACAGGTCTACAGGTTTTACGCCTTTTTTCATGGTCTACGGGGCTGAGGCGGTTCTGCCCAGTGACATCCGGCATGATTCACCATGGGTGGCGGCTTATGTTGAGACAGACAATGAGCTGGCACGTCAAGATGCGTTAGATGCCTTGGACGAAGCACGAGAGTTAGCAGCGACCAGATCAGCAATTTACCAGCAAGACCTGCGACGCTATCATAGCCGCAGGGTGAAGACCCGGACGTTCCAGGAAGGTGACCTGGTGCTCCGGCTTATTCAAGACCAAACTAGGATGCATAAACTCTCTCCGCCGTGGGAAGGGCCCTTTGTGGTTAGCAGAAACCTTAACAACGGGTCATACTATCTCATTGATATTCATGATGAGTCGGACATGGCGAGTCAGGAAACTTTACGGCCATGGAACGTGGCACACTTACGGCCATATTATACTTAAGAGATGATGCAGATCCATTATCATTATGCATATCATAGAGTAGTACTACTACCAAAGATTGGAGACCCGACTATTATGGGTATTTTTATGATCTCAGGATGAAATTCTTCACTACCAGCAAATTTGCGGTTCCTGTGGTTCTTTGACCCGCCAAGGTCTTGCCGGTTAATCTCCTTTGGAGACCCTGAACCAATTAAAGTGACCTGTTAAAAGTATTCCAGTCAACCTCGCTTTAGAGACCCTGAGCCGGTTCACAGAGTTGACGGCCAATCTCGCTTTAGAGACCCTGAACTGATGTTACTCTTACCAGTCAATCTCACTTTAGAGACCCTGAACTGTTGTAAGTTAAAAGTTAAGCTCTTATCAGTCAATCTCGCCTTAGAGACCCTGAGCCGGCTCACAGAGTTGACGGCCAATCTCGCTTTAGAGACCCTGAACTGGTATGATGCGCAATTGGCTTTATGCCTAGTTTGAGTACATTAAGCGCTGTTGTTGATGGAGGCTTCCTACCTTTGGTATAGCTTATAAAATTCCCCTAAGGCAACAACGTGTACATCAAATTCCAGTTGCTTATCAACTGCGGCCATCGAAGGGGGCTTCTTACCGATGGGTATCGCTTATCTCACCCTAATGGTCAGCTTTATGCCACTTCCGATTACTTATTAACCACGGTTGTCGAAGGGGGCTTCTTATCGACGGGTTTGCTTATCTCACCCTAACAACCGGCGTTTACGCCAAAAATAGTTGCGGAAGGAGGCTTCTTGCCCTCGGGTATAGCTTACATAAGCCCTTCATGCAGCCGGCTAGTACAATTACTAGTCGCGGCTGTCGAATGGATGCTTCTTACCATAAGGTATAGCTTACATAATACCATCGGCAGCCGGCCCTATTCAACATTGCCTGATTGGAGGAGGCTTCTTGCCTTCGGGTATAGCTTACATCACCCTCCAATAGCAGGCTTTCTTGAGTTGCGGTTGTCAGTAGAGGCTTCTTACCTTCGGTATAGCTTACATAAACTTATTGACAACCGGTGTTGGAATACAATGGATAAAGTATTTGTTGTTAAAAAGAGGTTTTTTACCATCATGGTACAGTTTACATCACCCCTCATGCAGCCGGCTGTAGGCCGCTTTACAGTTGTCAACAGTCGTCGTTGTCACATAGAGGCTTCCTATCGTCAGGTACAGCTTACCTTACCTTATGGCAGCCGGCTCTTCCATGGCATTTCATTATAAGAAAAGGGAAGTCATGCTGCTCCGGTTGATGGAGTAAATGTCCCGGGTCTAATAACTTCAGGTGAAGGACAGACGTCTCGGACAAATTACGCCTTGGTTTATCAGCAGCCGCGTTTGTTCATGGAGGTTATTTGCCAATAGAGATGGAAGCAAAGAGCTGAGAAAGATGATTGACTATAAAGTAAACCGGCCAGTGTATTCAGATGTCAAAAGGCTGTTACAAAAGATGTTCTCAGAGGGAACAAACGATGTTTCTGACGAAGTTTCAAAACACCATGGGTGGATGATTACAAGAGCCAATACTTGCTCTAACTATTACAAGGTTCGGTCACTCAGCCGGCTCATCCCGCTCTGGATCTTCCGCGGTTCGGATCTGAAGATTGTCGAGTTCCCAGTTGCAGTTAGAGACGGCAGCAAATGACCCTTCAAAGAAAGGCGCGACATTAAGCTCACCAGGGAAGAGATCTCTGCTTCGGGCGGGTGTTAGGTCTTTACACTCGTAAAGCGGCCCGCGGATCCGTTTATCTTCCTCGTCGTATGCTGCTTGGTAGTTCTTCAAGTCATCCTCCGCCTCATCAGCCATTACAGACGCTAGATAGCGGGAGTCCTTGACGACTTTGAAATAGTCTTCGTCGGAGAATTCTGAGCCGTCCACCTTCTTCGAAGGATATCCATCCATCATCTCATCTGGTGTGAGATCCGGCGCGAAGGCCATGGCCCGGCTTAAACCCGCAACGGCTCCAGAGCGGAAAGCCGACTTCTTCAGCTCTTGTATTTGCTTGGGCACGGTGGAGAATAGTTCTAACACCCCTTTCCGGGCCTTGGGAATCTTCTCCTTATACTGTATGCTTTTGATGGTGAACATTGCTCCACAATACAGCTGCTCTGTGAAGGTATATACGGCTTTTAGTGATAGGATGCTGTCGTCTGCAAGTTGCCGGCTCAAAGGTCCTTTATAAGCCGGAAGAGACATGTCAGTTGTCAGTTGTTTCATAAAAGATATTAAGCAAGGAGTACAGGAAAGGTTGACTTACCAAACAAGGCGGCAGACATCTTAGCGATGTGCCTTTTGAGCCCTTGGAGCTCCTCAGTAACGGCAATGAGCCACTGATCGGCATCATCTGCCCGTTTGATCAGTGCAGTTTTCTTCGACTCAGTCGTTTCTTTCAATGTTGTTAGCTCGGCGGTGATCTTGGCTACTTCTTCGGCTAAGAGCCGGCATCTCTCGTCAGCAAGGCTTCGTGCTTCCTGTTGAGCTACCAAGTTGATTTTGAGATCCACCAGATGAGAGCCGGCGGTGTTCAGAGCATCCTATGTACATCAAAGGCAAAGTATAAGCTATTGCAGCAACGAGAGTATTCATATGCATAAAGGTTCATAGTTCAAGTTATACAAGTCTCAAACAGATTGCAAGCAATATATTTGACACTTCGGGGCTAATGTATATTTGATCTGTTTACATCTACAGTTCTGGCTCATATTCCTAGAAATTGACCCGGAACTTGGGGGCTACACTATGGTTCTTTTCTAATCTCAAAAGTTCCGGTTCAAATAAATTTGAGCCGGCCCTTGGGGGCTATAGTTGGCAGTATGCAAGTGTTGATAGTATTTAAAGCAAAGTGTTTTCTACACAACCTTCGAAAGAAGACCCGAATTCAACTCTCTGTTAGATTAAATCCGGCCCTTGAGGGCCGGGGAAGGTTATGGCTGAAGAAAGGTAACATACCTCATATTTTGCCTTCATCATGTTGACCAGCCGGAGTTCCAAGTCTCGGTTGGTGTTGACCCGGTTCATATAGCCGGAGTGGAGTTCTTCGGCTGCCATTGTGTTGTACGACGAGTCAAACTCAAGTTTCCGTGAAGCTTCAGACGACTCCGTATGCCGGGTTAAGACATGTGCTGGTGAAGGAGGTTTTTGAGCAGACCCGGTGATGATAACATCCGGAGTCACCGGGGTCCTGGCGGGTGTAACCGGCCTTGAAGGAGCAGCTGGGGAGTTCTCTTTTCTGACGTCATCTGCCGCCGGCTCAGTAGAAGCCGCTGGTCGAGTTTCTTCTTCCGCTGGAGTTTCCTCCGGCTGTTCAATATCTGGTTGAGCCGGGGCCGGCTGTTCAGGCTCTTGATTGTCAAGAACAGGGCTGGAGGAAGGTTGATGGGTCTTGCGGCGTTTCGCCTGAGCACTGCAAAGTAAAGGGTTAGCATTTAAAGGAGATTGGTATCTCATCAAAGACATCCGGATATTTTGACACTTACAGAGGATTAATCTTGGGTGGAGGTATGACTAAGGCTGAAGAGTCGCCCGTGAGGGTGTTTTCTGAAAATCAAGACACGGAAATAATAAGACATTCGGACATGAAGATAAACGAAAAAGGGAAATACAGATATTAACCTCTGCAGGCCGCTTCTTAGGAGCTGGTGAATTTGGTGGTCCCGATGCAAGCTCTCTAGAGCCGGCGCTCCGGGTGTGACGTCGTTCAGTTTGTTGTTTTTGAAAGGAAATCAAGAGCCGGATGAGCGAGAGGGTGAGATAGAGGAAACTTTCTAACAACCCACCGCGGCTTTCGGAAGAAATATTCTGAGTCGGAACACATGCAAGTTACCTCAGGAGCGTTGGCATGACTGGTTTCTACTTCGTCCTGTGAGACACAGATAGATATTATTAAAGAGCCAGCAAGACAAAAGGTCAAGTAAGTAAAGTTCAAGGGTCTTACCTCCGACTCTGAAGAAGTCGGGTGTTCGAACCAGTTCTCTTGAGGAGCTGCCTTCTTTGGTTTCTTGGTGGCGACTTTCTTCTTGGTTGTCTTCGGAAGAGGAACGTATTCCTTCTTCCAGAAGTCGGAGTCAGCCTGTACAAATTGAGCTAGAGGAAGAATATCAAGTTTTGAAAAGGAGTATATAAATATACAACAGGCGGAGGAAAGATAAAAAATACTTACAAGAGGCGCCGGGTTGGTAGCGCAGAAGGGCGCTAGGCCGATGGTGCTGCATGAGCCGGAGGTCTCGTGCACAAGACTTCAGACGGTCATACAGATGTCATCCTCAGGCAAAGTGGTGGCGCTGAAGCACAGTTCGCTATCGTAAAATCCTGGATATTCATACATGAGCCGGTTACGGCGGCTCAGAGGCATGATCCGCCATTGTACCCAGCAGCGGATACGGTCCGTTCCAATAAGGTCGTTCGCCAGGAGAGCCTTCACTCTGGCGTGGGGCTTCTCATATCTAGCCCGATCGGCAGCTGAGAGCCGGTCGGGCAGTGAAGTATCGGTTGAGAGCCGGGAAGGACGATAACCCGACAAACGATGTTCCGAGTCCGGAGACGTGTCTTTGCAATAGAACCACGTCTTGTTCCAATCCTTCGGGTGGCTGGGCATTTGAATAGCCGGAAAGGTGATACCCCTTCGGCGCTGGATGGTGATTCCCCCGAGTTCTAGACTTGGCCCGCTCTTGTATTCTGTCTGCCGGTTGGCGTAGAAGAACTCACGGAAGAATCCTACTGATGGTCTGGATTGAAGATACGCCTCACAGAGGACTTGGAAATGGCAAATGTTGGACACTGAATTTGGTGCCAGGTCTTGGGGATGCAGCTTGTACAGATGGAGAATGTCACGGAAAAACTTTGACCCGGGTGGTACGAATCCCCACTCGATGTGATCCGTAAAGACTATGACCTCACCTTTCTTTGGTGCGGGGCGGGTCTCATCACCCGGAACCCGCCAGTTGATCACTTCCTTTGGAGGAAGGGTGCCAGCGGCTACGAGGTCAGACAGGTATTCTTCGGTCACGCAAGAGCCGACCCAATTGCAGGAATTGGTGGCGCGTGTCATATTGGTGGCTTAGAAATACTGTGCAAAAAGAAAATGGTGACTAGTCTAACAAGAGCATATAGCTACAACAGCTTACAAATTACAGGGTTCTAAAAGATTAAGCCTTGGAAGGCCCGGCTTATAAAGAGCCGGAGGAAGTCTAGCGGCTCACTATGGACAGAAGAGCCGGAAGTCAGTCAAGACCCGGACAAACAGGTTTCACAAACTGTTACTAAAATTTTGGATCTACCGAAGCGAAAAAGGGAGTTCTACGTCAACCTAAGCCAAGAATAGTGAAGATGAAAAACCGACCTACCGCTTTAACCGACCGCACATTGCGCCCGGGCGGGCCATGTACGGTGGCGGCGATGACACTGCAGCCTAAAAAGATGTGTGGCGGGCCCTGAGGCCTGGCCATGCGGCCGTGCCGGAGAATGAAGCACGCGGCGGAGGTCCGCCGGCGGAAACCCTATTTGCTACCGATCTAAGGCTACGGGAAGAGGTACTTACCAGAGGCGGAGACGGCGGCGGGTTGGAGATGGACGAGCGGCGGCGCCAGAGCGGAGTGGATGAGCTCAAGCGACGGACGGGCGACAGGAAGAAGAAGAGGCGCACGAGCGGGAATGCACTGGTTTGACCCATGTGGGTCCTATTTAAACAGGGAAACGGTGCGGGTTCCCAGGCATCAATGCCGGTTTTGTCGAATGGACGCCTCGATTTTCAGTAAACGGTTAAATGCGAGAGATTTGGTGATACGTCAGCGTATCTGTGACGTCATGCCGGGTCATTTCTGGTGACTCTCAGACAATTGCAAGAGACGGATGAAATGGGCTGGCTCACTTCAGCCTGGGGGCTAATGTTGGGGATAACCCCGTGATATGACCCGGCTAGAAGGTTCCGGTTGATAGCATTGGTTATGAGCCGGCCCACGAAGACATGTATCAGTTGGAGGCCCAAGATGATTGGCGGCTCTTGATGCGGGCTGGACGACAGAGACCCGGATGCGCAAGACCTTCCAAAGGATGGTCTTGGCTAGTAAGATAGAGATGGATTTGGAGATGTAAACATGATCCGACTGTACAATTGTAAGTCCCGACGGTTCTGACCTCTTATATAAAGGCAGAGTCGGGGCGGCTTAGGGGCAGGTGATCGAAAACTAGGTCAAGCTTCTAGCCCCTTGTAATCGATACAACAAGCAATAACATCACAAGTAGGACGTAGGCTTTTACCTCGACTTGAGGGGCCGAACCTGGGTAAACTCGTGTCCTTCGTCTCGATCAACCCCTTTGAGTCCACTACCATGGCGATGGCTCCGAACTCAAGTCTGGTAACCCGGACATCTGCCGTGACAAAACCACGACAGTGTGCGTCGGGATACATACTTAATCCTCTTGTTCTCTGGGGTGGTGAGTGAAATAGACTTGCGGGGGCAATCAAGATTTCCTTCATACTTGGTCATCCAATCCATGCCTAGTATTACATCCAATCCCTGGGATTATAATACGATGAGGTCGGTGGGAAAAACATGGTTTCCTATATGGAGTTTCAAGGCGTGGCATCCTATCCCTGCCATCATCATATCTCCTGGGGAATTGACCTTAATGGGCTGACTAAGGGTTCTGGTGGGTAAACCATACTTTTCCACAACTACCCTTGATATGAATGAGTGAGTTGCACCAGAATCAAAAAGTACCATAATTGGACGTGAATGCAATAAAAACTTACTAACCACAGTCTCGGGCGGATCATATACTTCTTCCACATCAATGTGGTTCACCTGAGCACGAGGAAAAGGATTTGGCTTCTTAGCTGCGGGGTTGCCATTGTTGTTGCCGTTTCCATTTCCTTGCTTGTTCTGAGGGCATTCAGTGGCATAGTGCCCTGTCTTCTGGCACTTGAAACAGGTGATATGGTTCAGATCCTTCTGAGCTAGAGCGGAACGGTGCTGGTTGCCATTCCCACTTCCATTGCCATTCTTGAAGTTGCCACTGTTGGTACGATTATTCCCATTTCCTCCATGGTTGTGACCTCCATGGTTGTGCACGTGATGAGTGTGTCCTCCATACTTACCGGTCCCTGATCCGGTATTCCCTGAGTACGGGGAGTAGCGGGGCTTCTGTTGAGCTCCAGAGTGAGATTTCCCCTGTCCATACTTCCTCTTGCGGCTTTCGATTTGCTGTTGCTTCCCCTCCAAGATGAGGGCCTTGTTTACCAGCTCCTAGTAGTTGCTGAAATTAGCCACCATCAGCTGCATGCTCAACTCATCATTGAGTCCTTCCAAGAACTTCTCCTGTTTGACTACATCATCGGCCACATCTCCTGGTGCATAACGAGCCAACTGCTGAAATCATCCACATACTGGGCCACGGAGCGGTTCCCCTGGCATAAGTTGCGAAACTCACGCTTCTTCAGACTCATGGCTCCAGCTGAGACATGAGCGGTGCGGAAAGCTAGCTTGAACCACTCCCAAGTCACACCAGCAATGGGGTACATGGTGGTGTAGTTCTCCCACCATGAAGCTGCTGGTCCCTCCAGTTGATGGGCAGCAAAGCGCACCTTTTCAGCCTCAGTGCATCTAGCGGTGGTGAGTTCCCTCTCCATCTTGCGGAGCCAATCATCTGCCACAATGGGCTAAGTGCTGCTGGAGAAAGATGGAGGATTCAGCCTGAGAAAACGGGTGAGGTTGTCGCCTTGAGGTGGAGGGTGGTTGTTGTGGTTGTTGGTCTGGTTCTGGATCAACATCTGCATGAGGGCATTCTGCTGCTAGAGAAGTTGTGTGAGTTCCGGCAGGAAGGTGAAGTCAGGCTCACGTCGCGGAGGCATCTTGCTGTTTTCAGAGGGGTGAGAATTAGAATAGAAGAAGGACCTAAAAGGAAATTTCACTACCCATATGTAATGCAACAAACATATCACACCAACACTCATTCATTTATTCAACTCAAGGTTCAAACATTGAGATACAAATCTCCAAATCAAACTAAGCATCGACCTACGCTTTATCGACGAAAATAAAGATACATGGGGGCATAACTAAAGTTCTCCTCAAAAGTACATGGTGAAGTGGCCTCCTCCAGTGACGCTCTCCTCATAGTCGTCATTGTTGCTGATCAAGGGAGCCATGTCTCCTTCTGGGTGAAGATTTTCTCCCATGTCCAACTGTTCCTCCAGAGTTGCAATGCGGGTGTTCAGCTTATCGATCCTCTCTAAGAAATCCTTCACTTCATGCTCATGCTCGTACTTGGCTTCCCATAGGTCAGCTTCGAGGTCAATCTCGCGGTTCATCAGCCTCTTGATCGTCTTCGTGTCGGCACGTACCCGAAGCTCCAAGGTCCTGATGTGCGTCTCCAAAGTCTGGATATAGGAAATGGTGGTGTCTTTAGTGGGAGTGTTTATGATATTTCCATTGGCATCCCTGCGACAAACCACGCTGAGTCCTGGTGAAATGGGTCCACCCCTGTATTCCTCCTGAATATGTCCAAGGGCACGGTGAATTGCCATGTCCCTCCCAAGAATCCAGTTGAGTGCCACAAACTTGAAGTCGATGGGTTCCTTACGATTTCCAAAGGTCTTTTTGGGGATGTGCACCTTGATCCTGTAGCGACCGTCTTGTGGAAAAGACATGATAGGAGTCCTGATGATGCTTGGCAAAGCGATCCTTACGTCCCTGACGATCTTCACCAACTCCTTGCCAAAGGGCATCGTCGCGTCAGGCTGACAAAACTGTGATCAAAACTGGGATGAAGGTGGCCATCTATAAATTTTGAAATAAATCGGAGGGAAGTCAGAATCTAGTATATGAGAGTATAAGAATTTTAAATACAAAAGAGAAATAAATCCTAAGGCTTTTCCAATCCTAGAGGTTACGTCCTACGGTCAGCGTGTGTTCTGATACCATTTCTGTAGCGACCCGACCTGAAAGGTCGAATCTCCGGTGTTTCTGTACCATCCCAAGATCATGCTGGTACACACACGGTACATCAATGTATATATCAAAGTGAAATCACACAGCTTTAATAATCGAAAATCTCATATCGAGTCCTTTATTACAATAAGAATTACAATAAAGTGGTTGAAGGCCAACTCATGAGAATAACTAATCTTGCGGAAGCTTCAAAGGTAGTTGAGTCCATGTGACTCCAAGGGCATCTCACCGAGCGTAGAGCGTATCCTCACTCCTGGTCGGAAAAGTACTCTGCAACATGATACGTTGCAGCCATGTAGGTCAGCATATTGAATATGCCGGCAATGTCACAAAAGAGGGGGTAAAGTAATATCTATTCTATATGCATATATGGCAGGTGGGGTAGTAAGTTTTGCATAAAGCCAATTTTTCCTACAACAAGAGGGGGCAAAATATTATTACTACAATGTTGGTTGATTAATGAGATGGTTCCACTAACCAATTCTCATACCCAAGTTGTCATTAAAAACCCACATCAATACAATTAATTGTGTTGAGAGTTCCAGATAGTTTTAGTTCCTTTGGCTCAAACTGTCCATGACCGTGGACACGGCTAATCGATTAGGTTTGGGTACTCTATAGAGTTTTGCACACGTTCCCCACAAGATTTGATCGCCTCCGTTGGATTTCTCGCACTTCAAGTGTTTGAGAAACGGATGACCAAAACATGGTCTTCTAAAGGGTTTCCCCGAGACTCTGTCGGTGCCCATCCTTTCCTACCGTTCTTCTACATCTCGTAGCACCGCCTGTCCAGGGTCACCACGATATCCAACCAAGCTAGAGCCCATAATGGCTTGTGGCTGTGCAGGTAAGCCTTGGGTCTTGAAGCATCCATCCATCTCTTTGTGCCTGGGTGGACCTTTCCGCATGAATACTGGCACTTCTCCAGCAACACCTAGGCTAACCACTGGTTTCTCCAGGGCGCCGTTCAACCATCATCCACCCATAGGTATGTTGAAAACTCGGAGTCTTGAAGTCTTGATCATCTTGTAGGTCTTGAAATTATTAACTCACAACTCTCATGAATCGCACAACCAACCCCGTCTACTAATAGCATAGCAAAATTAAATCAACGTTTCCCGGGGCCAATGTGTCAAAGGGTTGAGGGGTGCCTACCACATGATACTACATCAAGTAATCAAGCTTCCGAATTACCTAATTTGCATGTAATTGGGGAGATGGTAGAACTAATGCAATAAAAACATGGGTAAACATGATCAAAGTGACTTGCCTTGTTGACGATTCTCGTACTCAAGTGACTCTAGATAACAAGCTTCCCACTCCGGATGATCTACGAATCAAACAAAGCACCCAATAAGCATACAACTAATAGTACAACTCACACAATCAGCAAAATTAAAAATAAAACAATTCTATAGTATCAATCAAGAGAAAGAAGTTCAAAACCAACATTTGTCTCACAAATTTTTTTTGTGTCAAAACTACAAAAGAAATAAGACCAATCAACTATTTTTAATAACAAAACAATAGTCAACAGAAAAGAAATAAAAAAATAGATTTAGTAAACAGAATTAAATCCACTAAAACTTTAGTGAAAAGAAATGCTACTAAAATTATTATTTTTTTATAAAACACCACTTAATATAGATACTAGAGTTTCCTATAGTATTTGAGTATGAGACAAAATTATTATTATTATTATTATTATTATTATTATAAACAGAACATCACTTAACAGAAAAGAATTACTAATTTTTTTATTAGAAGACAGAATTAAATTTCCTCAATGTTTTGTGAAAAGTAAAACTAAATTGCTTTATAAAACTATACCTAATGGAAAGGAATGAAGATTTCCTATAACAATAAGGTTTACAACTAAACAATTATTTTTATTAACAGCAAGTTATTTCACCTAATGTTGAAACAACAGAACTAATGAAAACTAAAAACAAAAGTTAAACTAACTCAGATTCAAACTACACTAAAATCAAATTAACTAAACTCTATTAAGAACTAAATAGATTCTGTTTTTGTTAAAAACACTAACCAAATTTATCCTAAAAATTCTCAAACTTTGTAGGATGGTAGGTCTAACTAATACAAACCAGTGGCAAAAAGATTCATACAAAAATATATTTTAAACTCTAGTTATACAGATTTTAGTAATTTAAGCAAATTTGGTTAGATTCAAATTTAAAAGTTCAAATTTGAAATCTAATACTACAGGATGAAACTACATGAAATTTGTGACCTAATGCAAAGAGAATCAATTAAAAACACCAATTAGTTTAAAAGTTACAACTAAAACAAAAACAGAAAACATTCTATTTTCTAAAACGAAACAAAAAAGAACAAATTTCCTAGCGAACGGACAGGGCTACGTGGCGTGCTGTGATTTGCTGAGGTCGTGAGCGTGCGGGGTGTTTGTGGCGGACGATCGAAAACTAACACGTACCGGTTTGTTTTTATAAACTTTCTAATCTAGAGCGTAGATCCTAGGTCTAATGGATGCGGGTGGAGGTGGCGGCTTACAGAGGAGGGGGTCGGAGTTCCGGCGACGTCGACGGTGGTCGGAGGTTAGAGATGCTCGGGAAGGGTGCTGCGGTGGTCGAGGGCGGCGTCCGAAATGCTCAGGCGACGGCGGCGAAGATACGACGTCGGAAGGGAGTGGGGATGAGTGTGGCGACAGTCAGGACCTCACAGGGTTTCGGGTGGAGTTAGAACTCCGGCGAGGTGGCGTGGTGGCGTTCCGGCGAGGGTAGAGGGGGTAGCGTCGTGGAATGGAGAGCGGCGAGGGCAGGGCTTTATATAGGCTAGGTGCGGGGTCAGGAGAGGGAGAGAGGAGGGAGATCCGGAGAAGAGAGATCTTCGGCGAGGTGGCGCGCGCGAGGAAGGAGACGGGCGCGCGGATGACGTTGTCGGACAGTGGGTCCCACGTGTCAGTGAGAGAGAGGGCGAGGTTAGCGTGTCGGTTGACCGATCCGGAGGGATCTCGGAGTTTAAAGGCTGTGGGCCGGCCGGTTTTCTAATTAAACGCTTTAAATCAGTTTCCTTTTTATTTTCCAGAGCGTTTAAAACTCTTTGAAGCATTCAATTCATTTCCAAACAAAGGGAATATATATATCAAAATGATCAGGAGAATAAATGCTATTTAATGAACATTTTTCCTCTGTCAAAATGAATACTTTAAAAAAAATTCTTCAGAAAATGCCTAATTGATTTTAACTTCTTTTGAGGTAAACTTTCAAATAACCCCCTGGTTTTATTGTTCAAATAACTCCCCAAGATGCCCCTGGTGTGGAGTGTCATATTACTCCTCTCTTTTTATGAATATTCCAAGGGTTTTCAAATAGGAGGAAACAAGTATAAGAATAAATTGAAATGGCCTTTCAGAATTCCAAAAGAAAAACTTCAACAATTCATTTCATTCAAACAAAGTGATGATGATGCATAGCTATATTTCATAACATTCCGAAATGAAATTTTGGGATGTTACAATGGGAAACTCAGATACATGTGTGGATACATAGACAACACCATGTCCCTAGTATGCCTCTAATAGACTAGATCGTTGATCAAAGATGGCTATGGTTTCCTAGTCATGGACATGAGATGTCATTTGATAACGCGATCACGTCATTAGGAGAATGATTTGATGGACAAGACCCAAACTACAAACATAGCATATGATAGTGTCAGTTTATTGCTACTATTTTCTGCATGTCAAGTATTTGTTCCTATGACCATGAGATCATGCAACTCACTGACACTGGTGGAGTACCTTGTGTGTATCAAATGTCACAACGTAAATGGGTGACAATAAAGGTGCTCTACAGGTATCTCCGAGGGTGTCTGTTGGGTTGGCATGGATCAAGACTGGGATTTGTTCCTCTGTGTGACGGAGAGGTATCTCAGGGCCCACTCGGTAATACAACATCACAATAAGCCTTGCAAGCAATGTGACTAAGTGTTAGTCACGGGATCTTGAATTACGGAACTGGTAAAGAGACTTGCCGATAACGAGGTTGAACTAGGTAAGGAGATATCGACGATCAAATCTCGGGCAAGTAACATACCGAAGAACAAAGGGAACATCATATGGGATTAACTGAATCCTTGACATAGAGGTTCGACCGATAAAGATCTTCATAGAATATGTAGGAACCAATATGGGCATCCAGGTCCCACTATTGGTTATTGACCGTAGAGGTGTCTCGGTCCTGTCTACATAGTTCTCAAACCTGCAAGGTCTGCACACTTAAGGTTTAGTGACGTTTCGGTAGTATAGAGTTGTGTATGGTGGTGACCGAAGGTTGTTGCGAGTCCCCTATGAATCACGGACGTCACAAGGAGCTACGAAATGGTCCGGAGGTAAAGATTGATATATAGGAAGTCTTGTTTTGGTTGCTAGAAAAGTTTCGGGCTCATCGGTAGTGTACCGGGAGTGCCGGTAGTGTACCGGGGGACCATCGGGAGAGGTATTTCGACCCAAGAGGCTACATGGGCTGTGGGACAAGGTAAACCAACCCCTGGTGGGCTAGCCTAAGCCTCCTCTAAGGGCCCATGCGGTTGGAGTGGTTTGAGAAGGAAAAAAATCCAAAGGTGGAGAGGTGGAAAGAGTTTCCAAGTGGAAAGGAGGAATCCTGCTCCTAATAGGACTGGAGTAGGACTCCTCCACCTCCAATTTCGACCAAACCATGAGGGTTTGAGGCTGTCTCCTCCCCGCCCTCCCTCCTATATATAATATAGGATTTAGAGGAAAAAGCTAACCCTAATAGCCACGTGCTACCTCTCCTCTAGATCGGTTTTCAGCGGTGCTTAGGCGAAGCCCTGCTGGAATAGCTCCACCACCATCGCCGCAACGCCGTCGCGCTGCCGGAGAACTCTTCTACCTCTCTGCTCCCTCTTGCTGGATCAAGAAGGTGGAGATCGTCATCGAGCTGTACATGTGCTGAACGCGAAGGTGCCGTCCGTTCGGTGCTAGATCGGAAGGACCGTGATCAAGATCGCGAGATGGATCGTGATGAGATCACGGGGTGGATCGTGATGAGTTCGCGGGACGGATCGTGATTGGATCGCGAGACAGATTGTGATGAGATTGCGGGATGCTCAGTGATTTGGATCGCGAAGACGTTCGACTACACCAACCGCGTTTCTTAACGCTTCCCGCTTAGCGATCTACAAGGGTATGTAGATCCACTCTCCCTCTCGTAGATGCTCATCACCATGGATAGAGCTTGCGTGTGCGTAGTAAATTTTTTGTTTCACATGCAACTTTCCCCAACAGTAACGAGATTGAACAAGGTATAGGGATACCGACGATCGAATCTCGGGCAAGTATCATACCGGTAGACAAAGGGAATTGTATACGAGATTGATTGAATCCCCGATATCGTGGTTCATACGATGAGATTATCGTGGAGCATGTGGGAGCCAACATGGGTATCCAGATCCCTCTGTTGGTTATTGAACGGAGAGGTGTCTCGGTCATGTCTACGTGTCTCCCGAACCCGTAGGGTCTACACACTTAAGGTTCGATGACGCTAGGGTTATAGGGAAATAGTGTACATGGTTACCGAAGGTTGTTCAGAGTCCCAGATGAGATCCTGGACGTCACGAGGAGCTCCAAAATGGTCCGGAGGTAAAGATTCATATATAGGAAGTGAGGTTTCGGTCACCGGAAGTGTTTCAAGCGTCACCGGTAGTGTACCGAGACCATCGGAAGGGTTCCGGGGGTCCACCAGGAGGGGCCATGGGCCCCGGAAGGTTTCATGGGCCAAGAGTGGGAGGGAACCAGCCCCTAGGTGGGCTGGTGCGCCTCCTACCCCAGCCCAAGGCGTGGCAAGGGGTGGATGGGGCAAACCCTAGGCATGGATGGGCCCAAGGCCCACCCTAGGGCGCCGCCCCTCCTCCCACCTTGGCTGTCGGCCCTCCCATCTAGGGCTGCCGCACCCTCTAGGGTGGGAACCCTAGATGGGGTGCCTCCTCCTCATTCCCCCCTATATATATATGTGGGGTTTTGGAGGGCTGCAACACACGATTTCCTCTCCTCTCAGCGCAGCCCTACTCCTCCCTCTCCTCGTTCTCCGCAGTGCTTGGCGAAGCCCTGCCAGAGACCACGCAGCTCCACCGTCACCATGTCGTCGTGCTGCTGAAGCTCTCCCTCAACCTCTCCTCCCTCCTTGATGGATCAAGGTGTAGGAGACGTCATCGGGCTGCTGCACGTGTGTTGAACGCGGGGGCGCCATTGTTCGGCACTAAGATCAGAGTCCACCGCGATCTGAATCGCTACGAGTACGACTCCACCAACCGCGTTCTTGTAACGCTTTCGCTTCGTGAGCTTCAAAGGTATGAAGATGCAATCTCTCCCCACTCGTTGCTGGTTTCTCCATAGATAGATCTTGGTGATCGTAGGAATTTTTTTGATTTACTACTACGTCTCCCAACAACCAAACCGGTAAACCTCCTCGATGACATATGGGCCTTCCCATTTTGAGAGGAGCTTCCCTGCAAAAAATCTAAAACGAGAGTTGTACAAAAGAACATATTCTCCCACTTTAAACTCACGCTTTTGAATTCTTTTGTCATGCCATCTTTTGACTATTTCTTTGAATAATTTTGCATTTTCATAAGCTTGGGTTCTCCATTCATCTAATGAGCTAATATCAAATAACCTATGCTCACCAGCAAGTTTGAAATCATAATTGAGCTCTTTAACTGCCCAAAATGCTTTATGTTCTAACTTAAGAGGCAAATGACAAGGTTTTCCATAAACCATTTTATAAGGAGACATACCCATAGGATTTTTATATGTTGTTTTGTAAGCACAAAGTGCATCATCTAATTTCTTAGACCAATTCTTCCTAGACCTATTGATAGTCTTTTGCAAAATTAATTTTATTTTCTATTGCTAAGTTCAACTTGACCACTAGACCGAGGATGATAGGGTGATGCAATTCTATGGTTAAATCATACTTGGCAAGCATTTTACGGAAAGCACCATGAATAAAGTGTGAACCACCATCAGTCATTAAATATCTAGGGACTCCAAACCTTGGGAAAATAACTTCCTTAAGCATTTTAATAGAGGTGTTGTGATCAACACTACTAATTGCAATAGCTTCTACCCATTTAGTAACATAATCAACATCAACCAAAATATGTGTATACCCATTAGAGGAAGGAAAAGGTCCCATGTAATAAAATCCCCAAACATCAAATGGTTCAACAACAAGTGAATAATTCATAGGCATTTCTTGACGCTTACCGATATTACCTATTCTTTGACATTCATCACAAGATGAGACATACTTACGGGCATCCTTGAAGAGAGTAGGCCAATAAAATCCGGATTGCAATACCTTATGAGCAGTTCTATCTCCAGCATGATGCCCTCCATAAGCCACGGAGTGACATTTCCGTAGGATTTGTCCCTGTTCATGCTCAGGTATACAATGTCTAATAATACCATCTACTCCTTCTTTATAAAGATATGGGTCATCCCAAAAGTAATGTCTTAAATCATAGAAGATTTTTTTTCTTTTGTTGGTAAGTAAAGCTAGGTGGTAGATATTTATCAACAATGTAATTAGCATAGTGAGCTTACCAAGGAGTACTATTAGCAACATTTATTGCAACTAACTACTCATCAGGAAAACTATCATCAATAGGTACTGGGTCATCAAACACATTTTCAAGCCTAGACAAGTTATCAACTACGGGGTTCTTAGATCCTTTTCTATCAATGATATGTAAATCAAATTCTTGTAGCAAGAGAACCCAACGAATAAGTCTAGGTTTAGCATCTTTCTTTTCCATAAGATGTTTAATAGCAGCATGGTCTGTGTGAACTATTACTTTGGAATCAACAATATAAGGTCTAAATTTATCACAAGCAAACACAAATGCTAAGAATTCCTTTTTAGTAGTAGCATAATTTCTTTGAGCACTATCTAGAGTTTTACTAGCATAATGAATAACATTCAATTTCCTATCAACTCTTTGTCCTAGAACAGCACCAACAACATAATCACTAGCATCACACATAATTTCAAAAGGCAAGTTCCAGTCAGGTGGTTGAACAATAGGTGCAGTAATTAAGGCTTTCTTGAGTGTTTCAAAGGCTTCAAGACAATCATCATCAAAAACAAAAGGGATATACTTTTGCAAGAGATTAGTAAGAGGCCTAGAAATTTTAGAAAAGTCTTTGATAAATCTCCTATAGAAACCAGCATGACCTAAGAAACTACGAATACCTTTTATATCTTTAGGACATGGCATTTTCTCAATTGCATCAACCTTAGCTTGGTCCACTTCAATACCTCTTTCAGAAATTTTATGACCCAATACAATGCCTTCATTAACCATAAAGTGGCACTTCTCCCAATTCAAGACAAGATTTGTTTGTTCACATCTCTGCAAAACTCGCTCAAGATTGCTTAAATAATCATCAAAAGACTTCGCATAAATAGACAAGTCATCCATGAAAACCTCAACAATCTTTTCACAAAAATGAGAGAATATATCCATCATGCATCTTTGAAAGGTAGCAGGTGCATTACATAAACCAAAAGGCATACGTCTATAAGCATAGGTTCTAAAAGTTCAAGTAAAAGTGGTCTTTTCTTGATCAGGTTGTGATATAGGTATTTGTGAAAAGCCAGAATATCCATCAAGGAAGCAAAAGTGTGTGTGCTTAGATAATCTTTCAAGCATTTGATCAATAAAAGGAAAAGGGTAATGATCTTTTCTAGTTGCTTTGTTTAATTTTCTAAAATCAATTACCATTCTATAGCCTATAACAATTCTTTGTGGAATAAGTTCATTTTTATCATTAGGAACAACAGTAATACCTCCTTTCTTAGGAATACAATGAACAGAACTTACCCATCTACTATCAGCTATAAGATAGATTATACCTGCTTCCAGAATTTTTAATATTTCCGTTCTTACCACCTCTTTCATCTTCGAATTTAACGGACATTGGTGATCAACAACTGGTTTAGCATCAGGTTCCATATTGATTTTGTGCTGACATAGAGTGGGACTAATGCCCTTTAAATCGTCAAGAGTATATCCAATAGCAGCCCGATGCTTCCTTAGAACTTTCAAGAATCTTTCTTCTTCATGTTCTGAAAGGTTAGCACTGATAATAACAGGATATATCTTCTTTTTGTCAAGATAAGCATATTTCAAAGTGTGTGGCAATTGTTTTAATTCAAACACGGGATCACCTTTAGGTGGAAGAGGACCTCCAAGAGTTTCAATAGGTAAATTGTGTTTAAGCAAAGGATGTTGTTCAAAGAAAACTTTATATATTTCATTTCTTTCATGCATATGTAAATCATTTTCATGGTCTAGCAGATATTGTTCTAAAGGATCAGTAGGTGGTACAGAAATAGAAGCAAGACCAATTAATTCATCCTTACCAGACAATTATTTTTCATGATGATTTCTACTAAACTTGGAAAAATTAAACTCATGAGACTTATCATGAAAGCTAACTCCCATAGTTTGTTTCATACAATCTATCTTAGCATTAACTATGTTCAAGAAAGGTCTACCAAAGATAATGGGACAAAAGTCGTCTTGTGGGGAACCAAGAACAAGAAAATCAGTAGGGTATTTTATTTTCCCACACAAGACTTCAACGTCTCTAATAATCCCAATTGGTGATATAGTGTCTCTATTAGCAAGTTTAATAGTAACATCAAATTCTTCTATCTCAGTAGGTGATATGTCTTTCATAATCTCTTCATATAAAGTGTAAGGAATAGCACTCACACTAGCACCCATGTCACATAAACCATGATAACAGTGATCTCCTATTTTAACTGAAATAACACACATGCCCACAACAGGTCTATGGTTATTTTTTCTATCAGGTTTAGCAATTCTAGCAGCTTCTTCACAGAGGTAAATAACATGCCCATCAATATCTTCTTCCAAGAGATCTTTAACCATAGCAACGCTAGGTTCTACTTTAATTTGTTCTTCAGGTTTAGGTGTTCTAATATAGCTTTTGTTAACCACAGTTGAAACTTTACCATGTTCCTTTATCCTAACAAGGAAAGGTGGTTTCTCTATATAAGCAGAAGGAACAACTAGATCAACATTATAGAGTATAGTTTCTTCTTTAACTGGTGCTGGTTTTTTAATTTCTTCTTTAATAGGTGGGTGATATTTAAACCACTTATCCTTAGGGAGTTCAACATGAGTAGCAAATGATTCACAAAAGGAGGCTACCATCTCAAAGTCAAGTCCATATTTAGTGCTAAACTTTTGAAAAGCATCGATATCCGTAAAAGATTTAACACAATCATACTTAAGTTTAATACCTGACTCTTTACCTTCGTCGAGTTCCCAATCTTCAGAGTTGCATTTAATTCTTTCCAAAAGATCCCACCGGAATTCAATAGTCTTCTTCATAAAAGAACCAACACAAGAAGTATCAAGCATGGTTTGATCATTACGAGAAAGTCGGGCATAAAAATTCGGGATAATAATTTCTCTTGAGAGCTTATGATTGGGGCATGAATATAACATTGACTTAAGCCTCCCCCAAGATAGAGCGATACTTTCTCCTTCACGAGGCCAAAAATCATATATATAATTCCGATCATGATGAACTAGATGCATAGGATAAAATTTCTGGTGGAACTCCAATTTCAAATGATTCCAGTTCCATGATCCAATATCATTGCATAGCCTATACCATGCCAATGATTTTTTCCCTTCAAAGATAAAGGGAAAACCTTTTTCATAACTTGATCCCCGGGTAAACCTGCAAGCTTAAACAATCCACAAATTTGTGCCACATATATCAAGTGCATATCAGGATGTTCAGTTCCATCTCCTGCATAAGGATTAGCTAGCAGTTGTTCTATCATACCCGAAGGAATTTCATATTCAATATTTTCAGTAGGTGCAGTAGGTTGAGAGGTAGCTAATTGTGGTTCTGGACGAGGTGAAGATACCCCAAACAAACTCCTCAAAGGACTATTTTCCATAGTAACAAGTGACAATAAATTTCAGCACACTATATAAATGTTTCCTTACCAAATTCCACTTACCAAAGGCGCTTCACTCCCCGGCAACGACACCAGAAAATAGCCTTGTTGACCCACAAGTATATGGGATCAATTGTAGCTCTTTTTGATAAGTAAGAGTGTCGAACCCAATGAGGAGCAGAAGGAAATGACAAGTAGTTTTCAGTAAGGTAATGTCTGCAAGTGCTGAAATTGTAAGTAGCGAAGTAGTTTGATAGCACGATAATTTGTAACGACCAAGTAACGAATATAGTAACAAAAGTATAGCAAGGTAGACAAACCTTTTGAGGCAAAGGACAGGCCAAAACGGTCTCTTATGATAAGCAAAGCATTCTTGAGGGTACACGGGAATTTCATCTAGTCACTTTCATCATGTTGGTTTAATTCGTGTTCGGTACTTTGATAATTTGATATGTGGGTGGATCGGTGCTTAGGTTCTTCTCTTACTTGAACAAACCTTGTACTTATGATTAACCCTCCCGCAAGCATCCGCAACTACGAGAAAAGTATTAAGAATAAATTCTAACCATAGCATTGAACTTTTGGATCCAATCGGTCCCTTACGGAATAGCGCATAAACTGGGGTTTAATCTTCTGTCACTCTCGCAACCCATCATCTAATTGCTACTCCACAATGCATTCCCTTAGGCCCAAATATGGTGAAGTGTCATGCAGTCGACATTCACATGACACCACTAAGGGAATCACAACATACAAACTATCAAAATATCGAACACATATCAAATTCACATGATTACTTGCAACATGATTTCTCCCATGACCTCAAGAACAAAAGTAACTACTCACAAATAATAATCATGCTCAAGATCAAAGGGGTATTAAATAGCATAATGGATCTGAACATATAATCTTCCACCAAATAAACTACAAGACGTAATCAACACTACTAGTCACCCACAAGCACTAATCTATAGTTCCGGTAACACGATTGAACTCAAGAGATAAACTAGGGTTTGAGAGGAGTTGGTGTTGTTGAAGATGTTGATGAAGATTTACCTCCCCAAGATGGGAGAGTTGTTGGTGATGGTGATGACGATGATTTCCCCCTCCGGGAGGGAAGTCCCCCTGGCGAAATCGCTCCGCCGGAGAGCAAAAGTGCTCCTGCCCAAGTTCTGCCTCGAGGCAGCGATGCTTCATCCCTAAAGCCTCCTTCTGATTTTTCTAGGTCAACATGACTTATATACCAAAAGATGGGCATCGGAGGTGGGCCAAGGAGGGCACAACCCACGAGGGCACGCCTGGGCTCCCTGGCGCGCCCAAGTGGGTTGTGCCCACCTGGTGGGACCCCTCTCGTACTTATTTGCTCCAATAATTCTTAAATAATCCATAAAAAATCTTCGTGAAGTTTCAAATTGTTTGGAGTTGTGTAGAATAGTTAGCCTGACATAGCTTTTCCAGGTCCAGATTTCCAGCTGCCGGAATTCTCCCTCTTGGTGTGTTCCTTGCAAATTATGAGATAAAAGGCATTAGAATTACTCCAAAAGGTATTATTATGGATAAAAACATTATAAATAACAGCAAGAAAACATGATGCAAAATGGACGTATCAGTGAGCCCCTTAAACTCGTCGCTTGCAATAATCAAATCTTGATAGAATAGATATTGTAAATGCAAAATAAAATAAAAGTAAATAAAGTGCAACAAGGTAATTTATATGTTTTTGCTTTTATGTTTAAGTAGACCCGAAGGCCATAGTGTTCATTACGAGCTTATCTCTTCAAGGTAGCATTCGGTGGATAGATAAATTACTATTGGGAAATTGATAGAAAATGCATAGTTATGCCATGTTATTCATGGAAATGATCATGTATATAGGCATCTCGTCCATAAACAAGTAGACCGAAACGATTCTGCATCCACTACTATTACTTCACCAATCGGCCGCTATCCAACATGCATCTATGGTATTAAGTTCATAACAAATGAAGTAATGCTTGGAGCAAGATGACATGATGTAGACAAAGTAAGACAAGCAATATGTTTAGATCGCATTGTTTTATCCTTAATGACAATAGTACAAATATGAGTCTTGACCCCTTCTGTCATGAGGATAGAGTGTCGCAAGATTGATCCCACTACAACGCACCACTCCAAGTGATGATAAACCAATCTAGTTGGCCAAACCAAATCGATAGATCGGAGAGAAATAAGAAGCTATAATATCTTGTATATTGAAATTCAAAGAAGACTCGATAAGTTTTTATGAATAATCTAATCATAAAGCCATAACTCGTCGGATCCCAACAAACGCACCGTAAAAGAAGATTACATCAAATCGATCATCGTGATGATGCGATGAACTTTGTATCGAAGATCGAAGAGAGAAAGTAATCCATATAGGTACTAGATATGGACCCATAGGTCTGTAGTGGACTACTCACGCATCATCATGAAGGCAACAATGTTGATGTAGATGGCCTCCATGATCGATCCCCCCTCCGATAGATCACCAAAAAAGGTCTCCAGATGGTCTCCCGTCGGAACATAGGCTTGCCGCGACGGAAAAAGTGTTTCGGGTGTGTCTTTGTTGGTTTACCAATATTTGACAATTTATAGAAGTGGAATTAGGTCAAGGGGAGCCACGAGCGGCCCACAGGGTAGGTCGGCAAGCCTACCACCCTGGCGTGCCGAGGTGCCTTGTGGCCTCCTCGTGAGGCTTCCTTACACCTCCCGAATCTTCGTGGGTCCCTTTTGTTCAAAAAAATCGTCAAAACATTTTGTAGTGTTTGGACTTCGTTTGGTACAATTTTTCTGGAAATCTAAAAGCATGCAGAAAACAGCAACTAGCACTTGGCACTAGGTTAATAGGTTAGTTCCCAAAAATAATATAAAATAGCATATAATTGCATATAAAGTATCCCTAGATTGATAATATAATAGCATGGAACAATAAAAAATATAGATATGTTGGAGACCTATATACATCCCTAAGCTTAATTCATGCTCATCCTCGAGTAGGTAAATGATAAAAATAGAATTTTTGATATGATCTATTTTTAGTACGATCATTGAGAAATGATGAACTAATTGATATCAACATAATAATATCCATAAACATAAATAGCATAATCATTACTTTTCAAAATATACGATCCTTAAAGAATGTTATTCCCTACACATTTTATCATATCAAGAATGGCATGACTCCGTCTTCACCGCATAAGTATAAATCATGAGCACTCTCATGTCAAACGAGGCAACTAGATCATACTTCTAATGCGCTTCCGCATTTTCAACTTCACGCACTACACGAGTGTGAACCATGGATATAGAATGTGGGTGTAATAAAATATGGTGGTAGATATCATAGGTGTCAAAGTGGAAAAGAAAGTCTCGCATCAACTAAGTGTATCAACAGGATATGGAGATGCCCATCAATAGATATCAATGCGAGGAGTAGGGATTGTCATGCAATTGATGCACTAGAGCTATAAGTGTATGAGCTCAACAAAATCTAAGTGGGTGTGCATCCAACTTGCTTGCCCATGAAGACCTAATGCATTTGAGGAAGCTCGTCATCAGAATATACAAGCCAAGTTCTATAATGAAAAATTCCCACTAGCATATGAGCATGACAACTCAGGAGACTCTCTATATGAAGAACATGGTGCCACTTTGAGACACAAGTGTGGTAAAGTATAGTAACACTGCCCCTGCTCTTTTTTCTCTCATTTTTTATGGTGGGATCATTTGGCCTCCCCCATTTTATTTTATTCGTGGGGAGCTCATCCCGACTTGTGGGTGAATCGTTTACTCCATCATTCTTTCTTCACTGGGACAATGCTCTAATAATGATGATCATCACATTTTTATTTACTTACAACTCAATATTATATATCAACATGAAAAAATTATGACTCTCTATGAATGCCTTTGGGAGTGTACTAGGATGTGCAATGATCTAGTGTAACATGTAATCAATGATGAATGATGGCTTGCCACAAATACTATGTCAGCTACATGATCATGCAAAGTAATATGATGATGAACACACAAGTCATATGACGGAACGGTGGAAGTTGCATGGAAATATATCTCAGAATGGCTATGGAAATGCCATGATAGGTAGGTATGGTGGCTGTTCTGAGGAAGATACAAGGCGGCTTATGTGTGATAGAGCGTATCATATCAAGTGGTTTGGATGAACCGACGAAGGTTGCACCGACTCTCGAGGTGAGAATGGGCAATGCACGGTACCGAAGAGGCTAGCATATATAGAAAGTTGATAGTGCATATATACATGGATTCACATTAGTCATAAAGAACTCACATACTTATTGCAAAGTCTATTAGATCTCTTTAAGTTAAGTACTAACGCATACCCATAGGGAGGAGGTTGGGACGATTTAACAATCACGCGCCCCCGATTCAAACAACATAATAGGATTTCATTTCAAACATAAAAGTGATCACAAATCATCACCATGTCATGTTAATACTTAGTGAAAAACAAATAACAAGATTTAATTACCAATATCTCTACTAACCAACAATCATGTACTCATGTCCTTTGGTATTACTACATCAATATAATCAACTCAAGTTTCTTCTTTAGTGAGCTACATGAAAGTTTTTATTATATCCCCCTTGAATACCTATCCTTTTTGAACTAGTCTTATAATTCATTCCATGTACTGTTACTATTTCTTATTATACTCTCAAAAAGTTTTAAATGAAGCATGAGAGTTCAATCATTTCTACAAAATTTAGACATCGTCATGCTCTAAAAAGATATAAGTGAAGCACTACAGCAACTGCCTTGCTCAAAAGATATAAGTGAAGCATATAGAGTATTTTAACAAATTATGATGATTGTGTGTATCTATCAAATATGTGTGTCCAGAAAACAATAATTGTGTAAAACTAAAGGAAAAAACAAAATATAATACACGATGCTCCAAGTAAAACACATATCATGTGATGAATAAAAATATAGCTCCAAGTGACACACCGATAATTGGAGACGAAAGAGGGGATGCCTTCCCGGGGCATCCCCAAGCTTAGACGCTTGGGTCTTCCTTGAATATTACCTTGGCGTGCCTTGGGAATCCCCAAGCTTAGGGTATTGCTGCTCCTTATTTCTTCATCCATCGTCCTCTCACCCAAAACTTGAAAACTTCAGCACATGATACTCAACAAAACCTTGTGAGATCCGTTAGTATAATCAACATTACCGTTATAAATCGATTCATATTTTATTAGTGGATAATAGGTACTGTGTTTCAAATTCTCCATGGCTTATACCCCCCCCCGATACAATCCATAGCATCATCAAAACAAGCAAACTATGCAAGCAAAAATAGAATCTATCTAAAACAGAACAATGTGTAGAGATCTATAGAAAAACTATACTTTTGTAACTCCAAACATTATGAAAAATAGGAAAACATGGAAAATGTGTAAAACAATATTGCATATAATTTCAGATCAAAAACAGATTCCAGTAAAATGATAGAAATTCTACATTGGACGCAAAAGTGTCTGTTTTTGCACCGTATCAATCCTACTATCTTCCAAATCATCCCAAAGGCTTTACTTGGCACAAACACTAATTTTAATATTACAATAGCAATGATCATGCAAAAACACCAAAAAAGAAAGTAAACAAAAATTAAATATAACTATTGGGTTGCCTCCCAACAAGCGCTATTGTTTTATGCCCCTAGCTAGGCATAATGCATCGTATCAAATGTTATCATCCTTCAAATTAATTCCATAGATGCCCCGCATAATGGATTCATAAGGTCATTTAATTATCTTTCTAGGGAAGTGTTCCATCCCTTTATTTAATGGGAATTGGAATCTTATATTACCTTCTTTTATGTCAATAATAACACCTATAGTTCATAGGAAAGGCCTACCAAGTATAATTGGAGAAGACAGATTGCATTCAATATCAAGCACAATGAAATCTAGAGGCACATAATTTCTATTAGCAAGAATAAGAACATCATTTATTCTACCCAAAGGTTTTTTAATAGTATAATTCACTAAATGCAAGTTGAGGGAACATTCATTCATATCGGTGAGACCTAGCACATCACATAAATATTTCGGTATTGTAGAAACACTAACACCAAGGTCATACAAAAGCATTGCATTCATAGTCTTTAATTTTAATTTTAATAGTAGGTTCCCATTCATCATGTAAATTTCTAGGTATTGAAACCTCTAACTCAAGTTTCTCATCATAAGCTTTTATCATAGCTTCGACGATATGTTTAGTAATAAAAAAATTTGTTCATAAAAATTGGGTGAACTAATCATGGATTGCAAGAAGGAAATACATTCAACTAATAAGTAACTTTCGTAATTAATGTCTATGTAATCCAAAGTTCACGGGGTTATTACCCCTAGGTATGCCAAAGCAACGGGGTCTTCCCCCTTTCGCTTCGAAGAAAAACTACGCGACCGGCTGGCCATGGCCGGCTGGAGGACGTCCTGCGCGAGCCGGGGCCGGCTGACGCCCCAGCCGGCTAGTCAAGGAGCCGGCTGGACCCTTGGCCGGCTGGGCGCGGCCGGCGCCCCCGGGTCAGCTCTTCCGTTGACCTTGGGATGGACATGCCCCGTCCCGTCCCTCATTGCGTGGGTACGACGATGCGAGGCGACCGACACGATGGGCGGCCATGTGGCTACAACGCCCGCTGACGCACTGCGGCGCGTGGCTACAGTCCAACCGTCCCGGCGCTGACCTTGGTGAGCAGGACCGGGTGAGGGAACAGTGCCGGCACGCCCTTGCAACTCAATTACCTGCCCCAGCGTGGCTACAGTGTCGTCGACCGTACCGGAGACTTCGGTCGGCTGGCGCTAGACGACGCCCCCCTGGGCGGCCCGTGCCGCGGCAGGTGGGTAGGGCCAATCGCGGAGCCAGCCGGCGGGCCCAACGGGAGATGGGATCGCTCGGCCGGCGGGCCCTGCCGACGACAAGACGGTGCGAGCGACGAGACTCTCTGACCAGCCGGAGAGACTGCCAGCCGGGTCCCCCCACCCTTATACTTATAACATATTGTAAGAGCCGGGGGTTGGCCTATAACCCCCCCCCCCGAGCCCCCCATGCACGGGGAGGGATAGAGGATCACGAACAGACACATCCACGCACGAACGATCATCCCCACACATCCCCTTCTAGCAGTGGAGGAAGAGGAGCTGGCTGCCCCTTCTTCCTCCTCTAGACACAGCTCCAGGAGCACCCTTGTACTCATACCTATCCATCCAACAAAACCGAGCAGGACTAGGGGTATTACCTCCTCGGAGGGCCCTGAACCTGGGTACATCGTGTGCCATCACCGCTTGTGCCCAATCTCGCACCCGAAGCCCATCAGCGTCCTCCGGCCCCAACCACCTACGATAAGCCACCCCATGGCATCTATCATGAGAAAACGATGACAGTTGGCGCCCACCGTGGGGCCATACGTGACGCCGACCAGATTCATGCTCCGGGCGGGACCCCTCGCCATTCCCCGTCGTCGCCGCTCGTCCCGGCAAAACCGTGGGGAGCTCGTGGGGCTTGCCCCGGCACGCCCTGCGGGCAACTCCGTCGGCCTCACGGCCAACATCGACGCGCTCACCGAGCGCTTCGGCAGGCTCAGTCTCGCCGAGGCTTCAGCCGCTGATGAGTACCCCGCGGGGGTGCTCGTCTACGCTGGTCCGCCCATGCCAGTGGGCGCACTCGTTGCGGCTCAGCCCAGCGGGTCCCACGATCGCATGGGAGTGATGGCCATCAATTCCTCCACTGCTTCTGAACGGGCGTGGGTCGCGGCTACCGCTGCCACTGCCCACGTCGGCACGTCTGACCTGCTCGGCGCGACCCTCCGGGGCTTGAGCACTCAAATCGCCCTAACGGTGAACCCCAATACTACCGCGGCCGACCTCGAGGCGGCTTGCCGCATCCTGTTCGAGGATGCTACCGCCCTCGCTGCCACACGACGCTGCATGGAGGCGGCACAGTGGGAGTATGCTTCCGCCTACGGACTCACCCTGGCTGGCGCCGAACCCAACCGGCGTGGGGCTGTGCGAGACCGCGGCCACGTGGTCACCGAAATCCTAGGCGGCAAAATGCCCGTCTATGACACCCCCGCGGCTAGCCTGCGGGCCCTCAAGGTGGCCTATGAGGAATTGGCCACCTTGGAGGGCGAAGAGCGTGCCGCCCACGAGCGCCACATCAAGGAGCTCATCGATGCTGCTGATGCGCAGCAGCATCTGCTCGTGACGCGCGGCACCGCCACTGAAGGCCCCCGGCCCGAGCGCGAGGGCACGGGAACTGCCGGCCGCCAGGCGGCCCAGTACTCCTTCTCCCCTCGCCTCTCCAGCCGCCGGGCTGAAGCAAACAACCCCGGCCCTCTTAGACATTGGGGAGTGAGCAGCCGGCTGTTAGCATCCGGCACAGCAACGAGCCACCTCGGAGCGGCCGCCACACGAGGCACCGGCATCCGGCAGCCGACGCAGCGATGGGCACACGCCGCCTCCGTGGTGCGAGTCGCGGCAGTCGGCACCACCCACCGTCCGTCCCGAACTCTCGGCTCGGCTCGGACCACGCGTCCCCCGTAGCGAGAACGACGCCCGCAACCGCCTTGACAAACTCATGCAATCCGCCCTCCTCAAGGAGGAGGGCTCGATTGGTCTGGCCTGCTTCGGCCCCCAGATTCGCATCGAGCCGTTCCCAACCGGCTTCATGCTCCCTAGGGACACCCCGAAATACAACGGGGCCGCCAAGCCCAAAGACTGGCTGATCGACTACACCACCGCGGTGGGCATCGCCAGGGGGAATAAGCGCGTAGCCATTCGCTACGCCCCCCTCATGCTGATCGGCTCGGCCCACACCTGGCTCAATAGCCTGGCGGCCTACAACATCAACACCTGGACGGACTTCGAGGAGGCCTTCGTCCGCAACTTCACCGGCACCTACAAGCAGCCTGGTCGTCCCCGTGAACTCGCCATGTGCGTTCAGGGGCCGGATGAATCCCTCCGCGACTACCTCACCCGGTGGACCCAGCTCCGCAACTCCCGCGAGGGGGTGCACGAGGTGCAAGCTGTGCAATACTTCATCGAGGGTTGTCGGGACGGCACCCCTCTCAAACATAAGCTCCTGTGCTCCGAGCCGGCCACGCTTGCCGAGCTCATGACCAAGGCGGACAAATACGCCACGGCCGATTTGGCCATCTAGGTCAAGACGACCCCGCCCGCCAAGGCAACGACAACGCCGACCACGACCCGGCCGACTGCCGACAACCGGCGCAAGAATGACCAGCCGGATCCCCGCTATGGGAGCCGACAGGTCAATACCGTCGAGGATCAGGAGCCCGCTGCCCAGCTTTCCTACCAGCGCCAGCGCATCGGCAAGGCTGCCTAGCAGCCGAAGCTCACCTTCGAGCAAATGCTTGATCTCCCCTGCAAGAACCATTTGGGGGCCAAACCCTCTATGCACACGCTCCGGCAGTGCAGCTTCTCAAAGCGATTGGCCCGAGGGGACGACCTTCCGGCTCCCCTCATGCCGCCAGCCCGTGCGCCGGCCCCGGCCCAAGCTGCTGCCCCCACACCAGCAACGTCTCCGAACGACGGTCGTCTAATCGACCAGTTCCCCAACCAGGACGGTTGCTACGTCGTCTTTACCAGTGAAGAGATGGGCAAACACGCTCAGTGCCGGCTCCGCTGTGAGGTAAATGCCACCATGCCGACAACTCCCCAGTTCGTGCACTGGTCGGAGAAGCCGGTCACTTGGAGCTAGGCCGATCACCCTGCCGATGCCGAATCTCGGTAGCTATGCCTTAGTCCTCGACCCCACCATCGCCACCAAGGAGCGAGCTTGCCGCTTCTCGTGGGTGCTGATAGACGGCAGCAGCAGCATCAACATTCTCTACCTCGACATGATGCATAAGTTGGGGCTGAAGATAGAGGACCTGCAGGCGAGCCGGACGGTTTTCCACAGCATCGTACCTGGGAAATCCTGCTCTCCTGTCAGCAAGATTACGCTCGATGTCCTCTTCGGTGGACCCGGCCACTTTTGCCGCGAGACCGTGTTGTTCAAGGTCGTGGATCTCGCAAGCCCCTACCACACGTTGTTGGGTCGGCCGGCTCTTGTCAGCTTCATGGCAGTCCCCCATTATGACTACCTCAAGCTCAAGATGCTGGGTCGCAAGGGAATCATCACCATCAAGGGCGACTACAAGATGTCACTTGAGTGCGCTCGAGACGGCAGCCGGCTGGCTGAGGCCTTGGAGATCGCCAAGGAGAGGCGGCAACTCGACCGGCTCGTGGCCCTTGCTGCCAGCTAGCCGGCCGTGCTGACTCCGCCCTTGCAATCCATCGGTGAGGCCTCCTTCTAGCCGTCTAAAGACACCAAGCAAATCCTGCTCGACCCGGCCAACCTTGCTCAGTGCGTCACAATCGGCTCCAGCCTCAACAACAAATAGAAAGGCGAGCTTGTCGACTTCCACCGTGAGAATCGGGACATCTTCGCGTGGTCCCCAATGACATGCCGGGTGTTCCAAGGAAGTTCGCCGAGCACAAACTCCACGTCCGGTCGTACGTCAAGCCGGTCAAGCAACCCCTGCGCTGCTTCTCTGAGGAGAAGCGGCGTACTATAGGCGAAGAGATCGCCCGGCTGCTCATAGCCGGGTTCATCATGGAAGTATTCCACCCGGACTGGCCGCCCAACCCAGTCCTGGTACTAAAGAAGAACAAGACGTGGCGCATGTGCATCGACTACACTAGCCTGAACAAGGCATGTCCTAAGGACCCATTCGCCCTGCCGCGGATCGATCAAGTCATCGACTCCACGGCCGACTGCGACTTGCTATCCTTCCTGGACGCCTACTCAGGCTACCACCAGATCAAGCTGGATCCGGAACACTGGCTCAAGACCTCCTTCATCATGCCCTTTGGGGCCTACTACTACATCACGATGTCCTTTGGCCTGAAGAACGCAGGCGCCACCTTCCAACGGTGCATGCAGAAGTGCCTCCTGCCTCAGATAGGCAGGAACGTCCACGTCTACGTCGACGACATCGTCGTCAAAACCAAGAAGCATTTCAGCCTCCTCGATGACCTTCGGGAGACCTTTGCGAACCTGCGCTAGTACAAGATCAAGCTTAACCCGGAGAAGTGCGTCTTCGGCGTCCTCGCCGGCCAACTCCTGGGTTTCTTTGTGACCGCTCGCGGCTTCGAAGCTAACTCTAAGAAGATCAGCGCGATTGAGCGCATGCCAAAGCCGACCTGGCTCCACGACATCCAGAAGTTCACTGGCTGCCTTGCCTCGCTCAGCCGGTTCATCAGCCGGTTGGGGGAGAAGGCCCTGCCCCTCTATGGGCTCCTTCACAAGACGGTTCTAATCGAGCTGGGGAAACCAAGAGGCCGGGCATCTTCAACTGGCCTGATGAGGCGGACGAGGTCTTCCGCGGCCTCAAGAAGGCTCTCACCCACGCGCCCATCCTGGCCGCGCCGGCTGAGAAGGAACCGATGCTCGCCTACATCGCGGCGACCACCCGCGTCATCAGTGTCGTCCTGGTGGTCGAACGGCCAGAGGAGGGAAAGTCCCTGCCAGTCCAACGACCCATCTACTACCTCAACGAGGTCCTCTCTGTGTCCAAGGAGAACTACCCCCACTACCAAAAGATGTGCTACGGCATATACTTCGCCGCCAAGAAGGTCAAGCAATACTTCCAAGCGCACACCATTACCGTGGTGAGCACGGCCCCGCTCGGCGAGATCATGTGCGGCCGGGACTCCACCGGCCGGATCGCCAAGTGGGTCATCACCCTTGCCGATCATGAGATCCGGTACGAGCCAAGAACCGCCATCAAGTCACAAGCATTGGCGGATTTCCTCGTCTACTGGGCAGAAACAGAGTTTGTTCTGCCTCCCCCAGACTCCACGCATTGGCGCATGCACTTCGACGGCTCGAAAATGAGGACCGGCCTGGGTGCCGGCATAGTCCTCTCCTCGCCAAAAGGTGATCAGCTCAAATATGCCCTCCAGATCCACTTCGCCGCCTCCAACAACGTGGCTGAGTATGAGGCCATCGTCCATGGCCTTCAGCTCTCCAAGGAGATCGGCATCAGGCGCATCCTCTGCTTCAGCGACTCCGACCTCGTGGTGCAGCAAGTCTCTGGTGAGTGGGACGCCAGGGACGCCAACATGGCCAACTACCGCTTCCTCGTACAATAGCTCACCGACTCCTTCGAGGGTTGTGAGTTTCATCACGTCCCACGGGCAGATAGCGAGGCGGCGGATGCGCTGGCAAAGATCGGCTCCACCCGACAAGCCATCCCAGCCGGCATCTCCCTCGAATGGCTGCTCAAGCCGTCGATCAAGCCTTCCCCGGAATCGGAGTCAATCTTCGTGCCGGCGGACGTCGCCGGCCCATCGACAGCCCCGACCGCCTCTCCGGCAACTTCACCACCGGCTCCCGAACCGCCGGCCGCCCAGCCGGTTCCGATCAAGCCGGCAGTGTTCAAGGCGGCCAGCTTTGGCGGCGTGGCCGTCATGATGATCATCGACCAGCCGGCCCTGGGGCTGGCGAGCCAGACCCGGGGGCTGACCAACCAGCCTTGGGGGCTCCTGAGCCGGTCCCGGGGGCTGGCAAGCCGGTCCCGGGGGCTCTCGAGCCGGCCGCCATCTCGGCCCCCTCATGGGCCCAACCCATCCTAGCGTTTCTTCTGCGAGGCGGGCTGCCTCCGGACGAGGCTCTGGCAAGGCAAATTCAGCGCCGGGCCACGGCCTATGGCATCATCAACAACGAGCTCGTCCATCGCAACACCACTGGCGTCTTCGAGCGATGCGTCGAGTCGGAAAAGGGTCTGGAGATCCTCCTCGACATTCACCAGGGCGAGTGCGCCCATCATGCCGCCTCCCAGACCCTAGTGGCCAAGGCTTTCCACCACGGCTTCTACTGGCCCACGGCTCTCGAGGCGCTCAAGAAGTTGGTCGACGAGTGCGAGGGCTGCCCACGCTTCAGCACGCAAAGCCACCTACTGGCAACAGCCCTCCAAACCAACCCCCTCTCGTGGCCTTTTGCCGTTTGGGGGATGGACATGGTGGTCCCGTTCAAGACTGCTCGAGGCGGCATGATGCACTTACTGGTGGCCATCGACAAATTCACCAAGTGGATCGAGGCGCGACCAATCAAGAAGCTGGACGAGCCCACAATTGTCCAGTTCATCGATGACATCACGGTACGCTACGGCGTTCCCCACAGGATCATCACCGACAACGGCACCAACTTCGCCAAGGGTGCACTCATGTGTTTCTGCTCCAAGCAAGGAATCTGGCTCGACCTGGCCTCTGTCGCTCATTCACACTCAAACGGCCAGGTCGAGAGGGAGAACGGACTCATCCTGTCTGGCATCAAGCCCCGGCTCGTGACACTGCTGGTAAGGTTGGCCGGCTTCTAGATCGACGAGTTGCTGGCCGTCCTCTGGAGTCTTAGGACCACCCCGAACCGGTCAACTGGCTACACTCCCTTCTTCCTTGTGTATGGGTCCGAGGCGATCATCCCCACCGACATCGAGTTCGATTCGCCTCGGGTCGCCCTATACACGGAGAAGGATGCTAAGGAGGCAAGAGAAGACAGCATCGATCTACTCGAGGAAGCTCACGAACTGGCCTTGAGACGGACGGCGATCTACCAGCAGAAGCTCCGACACTACCACAACAAGCGGATCCAGCCACTCTCGTTCCGTGAGGGGGACCTAGTCCTTAGACGGATCCAGCGAACCGCCGGATAGCACAAGTTGTCCTCCCCATGGGAGGGCCCGTTCATTATCAACAAGGCGCTACACAACAATGCATACTATCTGATAGATGCCCACAAGCTGCAGAAGCACAAAAGAGATGCTTCCAGTGAAGAGACGGAGCGCCCATGGAACGCAGCACTCCTGCGCCCGTTCTACTGCTGAGAAAAATCAATGTATGTATGTATCCCCACCCTTTTTGGCTTATGAATGCAATGGGCGCCCCAAGCCATCTCTTGGGGCGCGCCCCGTTTCGTTTCTCTCAAAAGTGTTCCTCACTCACCGGCTCCCCAGCCCGGCTCCCGGGCCCGGGGGCTAGCCAGCTCGGCCTAGAAGCGCCTCTCTGGAAAATGGCTAGTAAATGTGAGCCGGCCAAACTTCCCCACCCTTACCAGCTATAGAACCGGCCCCCGACTGTCCGGCTGGCGGGGCCCCGGGGCGGTAAGGTTTGGCTCACACGAAAGGTCGAAACAAAGGGAGACCCCTTTGGGGCCTAGCCGGACCATCGCCGCATCTCTACCACTCTACTTATCCCAAAAAAAACTCATGATTCCTAAGTTTTGAACCGGCTCCCTTGAGGCAGGCGCCCCGACCCAGCTACAGACCGGTTCCTGGCTGTCGGGCTAGCGGGGCCAAAACCAAAGGGGAAAAGGAATAGAAACGAAAAGAGTCGAGGCGGGCAAAAAAGGATAAGGACAAGGCGGCATGAGTCACAAGGCAAACACGACAAAATATTCATGGCATAAATATTAAGGCAAAAGTGGCCCACGGCCAGCATTCAGTTCATTACACAAACATCCCTAGTGGATGGATTCAAGTTTTACATGCAGGGAGAAAAAAGAGAAAGATAAAAAAGATGCCCGAGGGCTCAAGCCACCGGCGCATCGCCAGCCGGCGTGCCCCCAGCCGGCGCGTTGCTGGGCAGCTCGGTCCTCGCCTCGGAGGTGGTCGCGGCCTTCGGGTCAGCCTCCTTGGCCTTCGAGGCAGGCTCCTCGGTCTCGGTCGTCTTGCCACTCGAGTCGGTGCTCTCATCGGTGACTTCGTCATCCACCGGGCCCTGAGGGGTGCCGAAGGAGTCCTCGGGCAACGACTCGCCATCCTCGCCAAGGGCTGGCAGGAATTCGTCCGCGTCAACATATGACGCGAGCTCGTTGGCCCGCTGGACAAGGGCCGGCTCGCAGGCCTCCCGCTTTGCGGCTGGCACGTCCTGCATGGTCGCCAGCCGACCTAGGTCCATGCCACGGTACCAAGACGTGACGAACCGGAGCGCCATCTGCACCCCGGCTCGGGCAGCCGACGCCTTCTAGGCCTTGAGGCGGGGGACGGCATGCTCCAGCCACTGAGACATGCGGTGCGTCGGAGCTCCCCCGCGGCCCGGCCGCAATACGGTGATGACCTCCTTGCCGGCGGTCTTGAGCCACTCCATGCTCCGCTCGAGATGGGTCATCCACATCTCGACGCCAAGCCCAATCTCGTCCATGTCCCACGCGGCATGCTCCTCGATGGAGCAACTGCACTCCTGAAGGTATACCTGGTGCCCCTCAACGGCGTGTGGCATGGCGATGAGTTTCCGGGAAACGCCCTAGAAGGAAGAACAAGAGAAGGAAAGAAAAGCAAGATGAAACACGAGAAACGGCAAAGGGAAGAGCAACCGGCTGGGGAAGAAAAAGATCGGCACCTACCTTCGATCGTGTCGTCCACCCCAATGGCGAAGTGGAGCGCCGCCTTGCACTCTGACTCTCGGGCCGCTACCGACACGGCGAGAGAACCCTTCACCTCCTCGAGCGTCCTCTCGAGGCGGGTCACCTCGCCTTGAAGGGCAGCGGTCCTTAGGGTGGCGTCAGCCGCATCCTTGACGACCGCCTCCCGGGCCGCCACCTCCTTTGCCGCCTCGGCCTTGAGCTGGTCCCGAGCCGCCTCCCCGTCAACCAGCAGCGCAGCCAGCCGGTCCGTCTCCTGCGTGGTCACCTAGACGTCCTGCGCTAGCCGGTCCCATTCGGCAACAAGCCCGGTCTCCTCCCCCCGAAAGGTGGCCAGCTCACCTGCAAGACACAACCAACGTCAGCCGATTCCCGAGGTCTATATGCCTCTCCTATGAAGTGCAACCTACCTTGCACGCGCGTCAGCTCCTCCTCCAGGCGGTAGAAGTTGTATTTGCCGTGGTCGTGGATGGCGACTACTTCCGCAAATAGCTTCTGCTGTAGGGAGGTTCCCTCCTATCGCAAAAAAGGCAAAGGTCAAGACATGCTCAAAGGAGATCCGGCCCAGCTACCCGTTAGCCGAACAGCCGGCCTGCATCTCGAGGGCTACACCCAGTGGGTGTGCTCGCGCGCCCCCACTGAAAACACTAAGGCAAAGTGTCGGCTTACCTCCGCACGCTGAAGGGACGCGTCTGCGGCCTCCGCAAACAGGGCCAGCTCCTGCCGGCACCAGTCCAGGACACTTCCCAAGTCCGCGAAGGAAGGGACCGGGCTGCCTGACTGGGGGCCGGCAAGGCTGGCGTGCTCGCCAGCGCTTCCCAGTCCCGGATGACCTCCTACATCAACCACATGGTCCTTCGGGCCCGGTCGCCGCTGCCGCCCGGGCTCGCCGCGGCTCCAGCCGCCGGGGGCGTGTTGATGACGGTAAGGGGCCGGGAGTCGCTTCCCGCCGCCCCTCGCCCAGTGTTGTCGCCGCCTCCTCTCCCGGCCACTCTGGCGCGTCGGTTGCGCCAGAAGGCACCTCCTCCTCCATGGCCGCCGCCTCCAGCGCCGCCTCCAGGGCCACCGGGACCTCCGGCACCTTGACCCGGGCTGGCTCGGCCGCAGGAGGGGTCACCTCCGGAACCTCAGGCCGGGTCGCCTCGGGGGTCGGCTTCGTCATCGCCTCCCTCGCTTGGGCCGTCTCTTGCACGGGCGGAGGTGCTGGCGGGTCCATGGCCGCCCCTCGCGGCTCGCTCGACGGAGGCCTCGACATGCGGGTTGACTCCATTGCCGAGTTCGAAGCCCGTGGAGGCTCTACCGACCCCCTCCGCCGCCGGCTGCTCGAGGTCCCGGAGTGCGCGGCCCCTCCTCGCGTCCCGGACCTGGAGGCTTGTAGCTCCACGAGCCTCCTCTTATCCTCCCGCTGGGCGGCCGCATGCTCGTGGGCCAGCCGACTGGCGGCATCCGTCGACTCCCCCGCCGGCTCCTCCTCGTGGATCTCAATGGGGTCGCTGGAACGCCCAAGGACCGGTCATTGACCATCTCACGAGGCGAAAGCAAAACTTACGCAAAAACAAAGAACTTACGCGATAACGAGGGGCAAGGCCCGCTTGGCGCGTGGCGGCGGCTTCCGCGCGGCCACCTTCACCCGCTTTGGACCGGGCGGCGGAGCCGCCGACCCCTCCTGAGCCGGCCTCTTCCCCCGGTCGGCCGCTTCGGCTGCCGAGCTTTGAGCCGGTCGCTCCTTGCTCCTCCGGTCCTGGCACGCTGCGGGAGGAGGCCCGTCTAGAATCATCAAATCGTCATCATCATCGTCGTCATCCGTCCAGTCCCTGATGGAGGGGGCAAGAGGGAACTCACCCGCTTCGCTGGGTTCCTCGGCTGTGCCGGACCCTCCGGCTCCACCAGGAGCGCCGCCTCACGGATCTGCCGGCTCGTCGACTCCTCCCGAGGAGTCCACTCCTTCCTCCGGGGGGCCTCTCGTCTGGTAGTCTTCAGAGTCGGAGTCCTCACATCCCGCCTCGAAGATCTGCAGATGCGGGCCGTCCGACGTGTTCTGTCGCACCAGCGCTGCGGTCAGCATGTCAAAGTACATTCTCAAGCCGACTGTCGGCTGAGGAATATCAAGCGAAAAAGAGTCGCCTCGACGAAAAACTTACCAGGGGAGGCCGGTTGATGCGGTCGTATGGTTCCATGCCGAAGGACCACAAGGCGGGCTTCAGGTTGAACGTCATGAGGGTGTTCACCCGCTTCGCCACCTGAGTCGGCGTCAGCTCGACGGTGGACAGCCGACAGAGGTCGTGTCGGCCGGACATGTTGCAAATCCGGTGTGTCCTCATCTGGAGGGGCGACACCTGGCACGAGACAAAGGCCGCCACCAGGTCGGCGGCGACCAGCCCCTCGGAGCTCTTCAGTTGCGCGAGCCGGGTAAGCTCGTCCAAGGCCATGCCGCGCGGGGCAGACCCCAGCCAGTTCTGCTGGGAGGACTGCCTGTCCTCAAACAGTGGCAGCCGGATGTAATCCATCCTCGGGTCGACATTCTTCATGTAGAAGAACGTACGGTGCCACCCCTTGACGGAGTCGATAAGGGAAAGAGGAGGAAAGTGAGCAACGCCGTGACAGCACACCACCATGCCCCCATAGGCGTCACTTTTTAAAGGTTTGAGGTAGAAGAGAGCATTGAAAAGGTCGATGAAAGGAAGGATACCGAGGTACCCCTCGCACAACGTCACGAAGGTGAAGAGGTACAAAATCGAATTCGGGCCAAGGTTGTGCGGCTGGAGGTCAAAAGTATCGAGGAGAAGACAGAAGAAGATACTCATCGGGAGCCCGAAGCCTCGGGAGAAGTGCCAGAGGAACACGACGTGTTCCCCTGGCTATGGCATCGGCGCTATCTCGTCGCCCGGCATGCGTGCGGCCACCCACTCCACCGGCGGGAGCATGCGTGCGTGGCGCAGCTCGGCGATGTCCGCCTCGACCACGAAGGAGCCAACCCAGCCGCCACCGCGTCCATCGGCCATCGCGGCAGCGGTGCGGCATGCAAGCGCGGGTGCGGGCTCGGGTGCGACGGCGTGCGAGGAAGGAAGAGAGTCAACGAAGAAGGGCAGCAAGGAGACAAGTGGGGCGCGGGTACCTCCGCCTCCTGCCCTTCCTCTCCTTTTATAGGGGAGGCCACAACCGGGGAACGTGGGATCGATTGTGCCCACTTCCCCCGGAAACTCCGCGCGTGTGGGTGGCCCTGGGCCGTAACGGCCGCTTCGGGGCACAGAGGATCCTGCCATGCGCCCCGAGGCCTACTGGGCTATGCCTGGGCCCTAGTGGGCTAGGCCCAGGCAACGTCCCGTCTCCTCGTGTGCGCGGGACCCACCACGTGGCGTGCCGCGTGTTTGCGCGGGTCCCGGGGCGGTGTGCCAGTACCCGAGGCGTCGGGTCCAACGGCCGACCCAACTGCCCCTTCGCCTTCGAGCCGGTGGCGGGTGGCGCTGAGGGGAAGCCACCGGCTCCCTGCCGTCCGCCAGACACGGGCCCCCGCCAGCTTCGGGGACTACTGACAGGGTTATTACCCCTAGGTATGCCAAAGCAACGGGTCTTCCCCTTTTCGCTTCGAAGAAAAACTACGCGGCCGGCTGGCCGTGCCCGGCTGAGGACGTCCAGCGCGAGCCAGGGCCGGCTGACGCCCTAGCCGGCTGGTCAAGGAGCCGACTAGACCCTCGGCCGGCTAGGCGCGGCCGGCTGCCCATGGGCCGTCTCTTTCGTTGACCTTGGGACGGACATGCCTTGTCCCGTCCCTCTGCGCGCGAGTATGACGATGCGACGCGACCGACACGATGGGCGGCCCTGTGGCTACAGCGGCCGCTGATGCACTGCGGCACGTGGCTACAGTCCAACCGTCCCGGCGCTGACCTTGGTGAGCGGGACCGGGTGAGGGAACAATGTCGGCACGCCCTCGCCACTCTATTACCCGCCCCGGCGTGGCTACAGTGCTGCCGGCCGTACGGGATGTTGGCAGACGTAGTAGTAAATCAAAAAAATTCCTACGATCACCAAGATCTATCCATGGAGAAACCAGCAACGAGTGGGGAGAGATTGCATCTTCATACCTTTGAAGATCTCTAAGCCAAAGCGTTACAAGAACGCGGTTGGTGGAGTCGTACTCGCAGCGATTCAGATCGCGGTGGATTCCGATCTCAACGCTGAACAACGGCGCCTCCGCATTCAACACACGTGCAGCCCGAAGACATCTCCTACACCTTGATCTAGCAAGGAGGAAGGAGAGGTTGAGGGAGAGCTCCGGCAGCACGACGGCGTGGTGACGGTGGAGCTACGTGGACTACGGCAGGACTTCGCCAAGCGCTACGGAGAATGAGGAAGAGGAAGGGTAGGGCTGCACCGAGAGAGAGAGAAGCCGTGTCTCAAATCAGCCCAAACCCTTGTATATATATAGGAGGAGGGAGAGGGAGGGCTGCCTTGGCCCCTCCGCCAAGGAGGAGGGCTTTGGCCGAAGCTAGGGAAGAGTCCACCTCCCACAAGGGAGGTGGATCTCCCTCCTTTCAAACTCCTTTTGCCTTATCCCTTGATCTCCAGCCGCATGGGACTTTCTAGAAGGTCTTGGCCATCCCAATAAGGGCTGGAACACCTCTTCTAAGGTCCCACAAAGTCCTTTGGTCGTCACACCCCTCCCGGGGTCCCCCGACACCCTCCTGGCACTCTCGGTACACTACCGATGAGCCCCAAAACTTTCCGATGACCAAAACTGGACTTCCTATATATCAATCTTTACCTCCGGACCATTCCGGAGCTCCTCGTGACGTATGGGATCTCATACGGGACTCCGAACAACCTTTGATAATAACGTATACCATTTCCCTATAACCCTAGCGTCATCGAACCGTAAGTGTGTAGACCCTACGGGTTCGGGAGACACGTAGACATGACCGAGACACTTCTCCGGTCAATAACCAACAACGGGATCTGGATACCCATGTTGGCTCCCACATGCTCCATGATGATCTCATCGGATGAACCACGATGTCGGGGATTCAATCAATCCCGTATACAATTCCCTTTGTCTATCGGTATGATACTTGCCCGAGATTCGATCGTCGGTATATCTATACCTTGTTCAATCTCGTTACCAGCAAGTCTCTTTACTCATTCCATAATACATCATCCCGTGGCTAACTCCTTAGTCACATTGAGCTCATTATGATGATGTCTTACCGAGTGGGCCCAGAGATACCTCTCCGTCACACGGAGTGACAAATCCCAGTCTCGATTCGTGCCAACCCAACAGACGCTTTCGGAGATACCCGTAGTGTACCTTTATAGTCACCCAGTTACGTTGTGACGTTTGGCACACCCAAAGCATTCCTACGGTATCCGGGAGTTGCACAATCTCATGGTCTAAGGAAACGATACTTGACATTGAAAAGCTTTAGCAAACGAACTACACGATCTTGTGCTAGGCTTAGGATTGGGTCTTGCCCATCACATCATTCTCCTAATGATGTGATCCCATTATCAATGACATCCAATGTCCATGGTCATGAAACCGTGACCATCTATTAATCAACGAGCTAGTCAACTAGAGGCTCACTAGGGACATGTTGTGGTCTATGTATTCACACATGTCTTACGGTTTCCGGTTAACACAACTATAGCATGAACAATTGACAATTATCATGAACTAGGAAATACAATAATAACCCTTTTATTATTGCCTCTGGGGCATATTTCCAACAGTCTCCCACTTGCACTAGAGTCAATAATCTAGTTACATTGTGATGAATCGAACACCCATAGAAGTCTGGTGTTGATCATGTTTTGCTTGTGAGAGAGGTTTAGTCAACGGATCTGCGACATTCAGATCCATATGCACTTTAAAAATATCTATATCTCCCTCATGAATGTAATCACTGATGGAGTTGAAGCGGCGCTTGATGTGTCTTGTCTTCTTGTGAAACCTGGGCTCCTTCGCAAGGGCAATAGCTCTAGTGTTGTCACAGAATAGAGTCATCGGGCCCGACACACTTGGAATTACTCCTAGGTCGGTGATGAACTCCTTCATCCAGACTCCTTCCTTTGCTGCTTCCGAAGAAGCTATGTACCCCGCTTCACATGTAGATGCTGCCACGACGCTTTGCTTGCTACTGCACCAGCTGACTGCCCCTCCGTTCAAAATATACACGTATCCGGTTTGCGACTTGGAGTCATCTGGATCTATGTTGAAGCTAGCATCGACGTAACCCTTTACAATGAGCTCTTCGGCACCTCCACATACGAGAAACATGTCCTTTGCCCTTTTCAGGTACTTCAGGATATTCTTGACCGTTGTCCAGTGTTCCGCTCCCGGATCACTTTGGTACCTCCCTACCAAGCTTATGGCAAGGTTCACATCAGGTCTGGTACACAGCATGGCATACATAATAGAGCCTATGGCTGAAGCATAGGGGATGACACTCATCTCTTCTCTATCCTTTGTCGTGGTCGGGCATTGAGTCGTACTCAATCTCGCACCCTGTAACACAGGCAAGAACCCCTTCTTGGACTGATCCATATTGAACTTCTTCAATATCTTTTCAAGGTATGTGCTTTGTGAAAGACCTATGAGGCGTCTCGATCTATCTCTATAGATCTTAATACCTAATATGTAAGCAGCTTCTCCAAGGTCCTTCATTGAAAAAAACTTATTCAAGTAGGCCTTTATACTTTCCAAGAGTTCTATATCATTTCCCATTATCAGTATGTCATCCACATATAATATGAGAAATGCTACAGAGCTCCCACTCACTTTCTTGTAAATACAGGGTTCTCCATAAACCTGTACAAACCCAAACGCTTTAATCACTTCATTAAAGCGAATGTTCCAACTCCGAGATGCTTGCACCAGCCCATAGATGGAGCGCTGGAGATTGCATACCTTGTTAGCATCTTTAGGATCGACAAAACCTTCCAGCTACATCATATACAGTTCTTCCTTGAGGAAGCCATTAAGGAATGCCGTTTTGACGTCCATTTGCCAGATCTCATAATCATAAAATGTGGCAATTGCTAACATGATTCGGACAGACTTCAGCATCGCTACGGGTGAGAAAGTCTCATCGTAGTCAACTCCTTGAACTTGTCGATAACCCTTAGCGACAAGCCGGGCCTTAAAGACGGTCACATTACCATCCGCGTCAGTCTTCTTCTTAAAGATCCATTTATTTTCAATGGCTCGCTTATCAACAGGCAAGTCCACCAAAGTCCACACTTTGTTCTCATACATGGATCCTATCTCGGATTTCATGGCTTCAAGCCATTTGTTGGAATCCGGGCCCGCCATCGCTTCTTCATAGTTCGAAGGTTCACCGTTGTCTAACAACATGTGTTGGGGAACGTTGCATGGGAAACAAAAAAATTCCTACGCACACACAAACCTATCCATGGTGATGAGCATCTACGAGAGGGGGAGTTGATCTACGTACCCTTGTTGATCGCTAAGCGGGAAGCGTTAAGAAACGCGGTTGGTGTAGTCGAACATCTTTGCGATTCAAATCGCTGAGTGTCCCGCGATCCAATCACGATCCGTCCCGCGATCTTGTCACGATCCGTCCCGCGATCCAATCACGAACCGTCCCGTGGCCTTGATCACGGTCCTTCCGATCTAGTACCGAACGGACGGCACCTCCGCGTTCAGCACACGTGCAGCTTGATGATGATCTCCATCGTCTTGATCCAGCAAGAAGAAGTGGAGAGGAGGAAGAGTTCGCCAGCAGCGTGACGGCGCTCTGGCGATGGTGGTGGAGCAATTCCGGCAGGGCTTCGCCTAAGTACTGCGGAAATACGATCTAGAGGAGAAACTATGCACCGGTGGAACAGGTAGCACGTGGCCGGAAAAACTAGTGCAAACAGCCCCAAATCCACCAGTATATAAAGGAGGGAGGGAGGAGGGCTGGCTTGGCGCAAGGGCCAAGCCAATTCGGCCGCAAGAGGGAGGGAGAGTAGGACTCTCCTTCTCCAATCCAAGCTGGACTAGGATTGCTCCCTATTGGCCCTTTTTTCACCTTTTCTTTAGGACTTTTTCCTCCTGCCGCCATGGGCCTTTTGTGGCTGTTCCACCAGCCCACTAAGGGCTGGTTATTAATCTCCCACAGCCCATGGACCCTCTAGGGTCGAAATACCCCTCCCGGAAGTCTCCTGGTACACTACCGGCACTCCCAATACACTACCGATGAGCCCGAAACTTCTCCGGCGACCAAACTGGGCCTTCCTATATATGAATCTTTACCTCTGGACCATTCCAGAGCTCCTCGTGACGTACAGGATCTCATATGGGACTCCGAACAAACTTTGGTCACCACCATACATAACTCTATATTACCGAAACGTCACCAAACCTTAAGTGTGTAGACCCTGTGGGTTCGAGAACTATGTAGACATGACCGAGACACCTCTACGGTCAATAACCAATGGCGGGACCTGGATGTCCACATTGGTTCCTACATATTCTATGAAGATCTTTATCGGTCGAACCTCTATGTCAAGGATTCAGTTAATCTCGTATGATGTTCCCTTTGTTCTTCGGTATGTTACTTGCCCGAGATTCGATCGTCGGTATCTCCATACCTAGTTCAATCTCGTTACCGACAAGTCTCTTTACTCGTTCCGTAATACAAGATCCCGCAACTAACAATTAGTCACATTGCTTGCAAGGCTCATTGTGATGTTGTATTACCGAGTGGGCCCTGAGATACCTCCCCGTCACACTGAGTAACAAATCCCAGTCTCGATCCATGCCAACTCAACAGACACCCTCGGAGACACCTGTAGAGCACCTTTATGGTCACCCAGTTACGTTGCAACATTTTATACACACAAGGTACTCCTCCGATATCTGTGAGTTGCATGATCTCATGATAATAGGAACATATGCTTGACATGCAGAAAACAGTAGCAATAAACTGACACGATCATAAGCTACATTTGTAGCTTGGGTCTTGTCCATCACATCATTCTCCTAATGATGTGATCCCGTTATCAAATGACATCTCATGTCCATGGCTAGGAAACCTTAACCATCTTTCAATCAATGAGCTAGTTCACTAGAGGCATACTAGGGACATTGTGTTTGTCTATGTATCCGCACATGTATTCATGTTTCCAATTAATACAATTATAGCATGGATAATAAACGATTATCATGAGCAAGGAAATACAATAATAAACACTTTATTTATTGCCTCTAGGGCATATTTCCAACAGTCTCCCACTTGCACTAGAGTCAATAATCTAGTTCACATGACTATGTGATTTACATTGTAATGAATCGAACACCCATGCAGTTCTAGTGTTGATCATGTTTAGCCCTTGGAAGAGGTTTAGTCAACAGGTCTACAACATTCAGATCTGTGTACACTTTGCAAATATTTATGTCTTTCTCCAAGATGTAATCGCGGATGGAGTTGAAGCGTCGCTTTATGTGTCTGGTCCTCTTGTGAAACCTTGGTTCCTTGGCCAGAGCAATGGCACCAGTGTTGTCACAGAACAGGTTCATTGGATTCAGTGCACTTGGCACTACTCCAAGATCTATCATGAACTGCTTCATCCAGACACCTTCCTTCGCCGCCTCCGAGGCTGCGATGTATTCCGCCTCGCACGTAGAGTCAGCTACCATGCTTTGCTTGGAACTGCACCAGCTTACCGCTCCCCCGTTAAGAATAAATACGTATCCGGTTTGCGACTTAGAGTCGTCCGGATCAGTGTCAAAGCTTGCATCGACGTAACCCTTTACGACGAGCTCTTCATCACCTCCATGAACGAGAAACATTTCCTTAGTCATTTTCAGGTACTTAAGGATATTCTTGACTGCTTGCCAGTGCTCCATTCCAGGATCACTTTGAAACTTTCCGGCCATACTTATGGCAAGGCTCACATCGGGTCTTGTGCACAACATTGCATACATGATAGAGCCTATGGCTGAAGCATAGGGGATGACACTCATCTTTTCTCTATCTTCTGCAGTTACTGGCATAGAGTCTTACTCAACTTCACACCTTGTAATAAACGCAAGAACCCCTTCTTGGACTGTTCCATTTTGAACTTCTTCAAAACTTTATCAAGGTATGTGCTCTATGAAAGTGCTATTAAGCGTCTCGATCTATCTCTATAGATCTTAATGCCTAATATGAAAGCAGATTCTCCTAGGTCCTTCATTGAAAAACTCTTGTTCAAATATTCCTTCATGCTTTCCAGCATTTCTATATTGTTTCCAATCAGCAATATGTCATCCACATATAATACTAGAAACGCTATAGAGCTCCCACTCACTTTCTTGTAAATACAAGCTTCTCCGTAAACTTGTATAAACTCAAACGCTTTGATCACCTCATCAAAGCGCTTATTCCAACTCCGAGATGCTTGCACCAGTCCATAAATGGATCGCTGGAGTTTGCAAACTTTGTCAGCATTCAATGGATCGACAAAACCTTCGGGTTGCATCATATACAACTCTTCCTCAAGGAAACCGTTGAGGAACGCTGTTTTTACATCCATCTGCCAAATTTCATAGTCGAAATAGGCAGCTATTGCTAACATGATTCTGACAGACTTAAGCATCGCTACGGTTGAGAAAGTCTCATCGTAGTCAACTCCTTGAACTTGTGAAAAACCCTTTGCCACAAGTCGAGCTTTATAGACGGTGACATTTCTGTCCGCATCTGTCTTCTTCTTAAAGATCCATTTGTTCTGAATGGCCTTTCGCCCTTCAGGTAATACTTCCAAAGTCCATACTTTGTTTTCATACATGGATCCCATCTCGGATTTCATGGCCTCTAACCATTTCTCGGAATCCGGGCCCATCGCTGCTCCTCCATAGCTCGTAGGCTCATTGTTGTCCAACAACATGACCTCCAAGACAAGGTTGCCGTACCACTTAGGGGTAGTATGTGGCCTTGTCGACCTACAAGGTTCAATAGTTGCTTGATCCGAAGCTTCATGATCATCATCATTAACTTCCTCTTCTACCGTCGTAGGTTCCATAGAAACATCTTTCTGTGCTGCGCTACTTTCTGGTTGAAGTAAAGGTTCAATAACCTCATCAAGATCTATTTTCCTCGCACTCAATTCTTTCGAGAGAAACTCTTTCTCAAGAAATGTTCCGTTTTTAGCGACAAACACTTTGCCTTTGGATATGAGATAGAAGGTATACCTGACTGTCTCTTTCGGGTATCCTATGAAGACGCATTTCTCCTCTTTGGGTTCCAGCTTTTCAGGCTGAAGCTTTTTGACATAAGCATCACATCCCCAAATTTCAAGAAATGATAACTTTGGCTTCTTGCCAAACCACGGTTCATATGGCATTGTCTCAACGGATTTTGATGGTGCCCTATTTAAAGTGAATGCAGCTGTCTCTAATGCATAACCCCAAAACAATAGTGGCAAATCAGCAAGAGACATCACAAAACGCACCATATCTAATAAGGTTCGATTACGACATTCGGACACACCATTACGTTGTGGTGTTCCGGGCGGTGTCAACTGTGAAACAATTCCACATTGTCTTAAGTGATTGCCAAACTCATAACTCAGATATTCACCTCCTCGATCAGATCGTAGGAACTTAATCTTCTTGTTACGATGATTCTCAACTTCACTCTGAAATTGCATGAACTTTTCAAATGTTTCAGACTTGTGTTTCATTAAGTAAATATACCCATATCTAGTTAAGTCATCAGTGAAGGTGAGAAAATAACGATATCCACCACACGCTGTAACATTCATTGGACCGCACACATCAGTGTGTATGATTTCCAATAAGTCACTCGCCCGTTCCATTGTTCCAGAGAACGGCATTTTAGTCATCTTGCCCATGAGGCATGGTTCACATGTGTCAAGTGATTCAAAATCAAGTGACTCCAAAAGTCCATCAGCATGGAGCTTCCTCATGCGTTTTACACCAATATGACCTAAACGGCAGTGCCACAAGAAAGTGGTGCTATCATTATCAATTCTACATCTTTTGGCATCAATGTTATGAACATGTGTGTCATTACTATCAAGATTCAATATGAATAAACCCCTAACATTGGGTGCATGACCATAAAAGATATTACTCATATAAATAGAACAACCTTTATTCTCTGATTTAAATGAGTAACCGTCTCTCAATAAACAAGATCCAGATATAATGTTCATGCTTAACGCAGGCACTAAATAACAATTATTCAGGTTCATCACTAATCCCGATGGTAATCGAAGAGAGAGCGTGCCGACGGTGATCACATCAACCTTGGAACCATTTCCCACGCGCATCGTCACTTCGTCCTTTGCCAGCCTTCGTTTATTCCGTAGTTCCTGCTTTGAGTTGCAAATGTGAGCAACCGAACCGGTATCAAATACCCAGGCACTACTACGAGAGCCAGTAAGGTACACATCAATAACATGTATATCATATATACCTTGTTTGTCGTTGGCCGCCTTCTTGTCAGCCAGGTACTTGGGGCAGTTCCGCTTCTAGTGACCAGTTCCTTTGCAATCAAAGCACTCAGTTTCCGGCTTGGGTCCATGCTTGGGCTTCTTTGTAGGAGTAGCAACTGCTTTGCCATCCTTCTTGGTTTTACCCTTCCTGCCCTTGCCCTTGACTTTGCCATTTTTCTTGAAACTAGTGGTTTTATTGACCATCAACACTTGATGTTCTTTCTGGATTTCAGACTCAGCGACTTTTAGCATCGCAAACAGCTCGGCGACTGACTTGTTCATCCTGTGCATGTTATAGTTCATTACAAAGCTCTTGTAACTAGGTGGCAGTGATTGAAGAACTCTGTCAGTGATCGCCTCTGGCGGAAGGGCAATTCCCAACTCCGGTAGACGAGTTGAATACCCAGACATTCTGAGTATATGTTCACTTATAGACCCGTTCTCCTCCATCTTGCAAGCATAGAACTTATCGGAGGTTTCATACCTCTCGATCCGGGTGTTCTTCTGAAAGATAAACTTCAACTCCTGGAACATCTCATATGCTCCATGACGTTCAAAACGTCTTTGAAGTCCCGGTTCTAAGCCATACAATATTGCACACTGAACTATTGACTAATCTCCAGTACGTGCCTCCCAAGCGTTCTTAACGTGTTCGGAGGTCATGTCTTCTAGTTGGTCGCCAAGCGGTGCATCAAGGACATATGATTTCTGGGAAGCCGTGAGGATAATCCTCAGATTACGGGCCCAGTCAACAAAGTTACTTCCATAATCTTTCAGTTTAGCTTTCTCTAGGAACACATTAAAATTCAGGGGTGCTACTGCGCGAGCCATTGATCCACAACATAAATATGCAAAGTTCATTTAGACTATTGTTCAAGATAATGAGTTTAGTTAATAAAATTACTAAAGCTCCCACTCAAATTGACATCCCTCAGGTCATCTGAGTGTCACATGATCCAAATCCACCAACTCAAGTCCGATCATCACGTGAGTTGAGGTGGCTTCAATGGTGAACATCATTATGTTGATCATATCTACTGTATGACTCATGTTCGACCTTTCAGTCTCTTGTGTTCCGAGGCCATATCTGTACATGCTAGGCTCGTCAAGTTTAACCCGAGTGTTCTGCGTGTGCAAAACTGGCTTGCACCCGTTGTATGTGAACGTAGAGTCTATCACACCCGATCATCACGTGGTGTCTCAACACGACAAACTTTCGCAATGGTGCACACTCGGGGAGAACACAATTTTATCTTGAAATTTAAGTAAAGGATCACCTTATAATGCTACCGGCGTACTAAGCATAACAAGGTGCATAAAAGGATTAACATCACATGCAATTCATAAGTGACATGATATGGCCATGAGCTTGTGCTTTAGATCTCCATCTTGAAAGCACCGGCATGATCTTCATCATCACCGACACAACACCATGATCTCCATCATCTTGATCTCCATCAACATGTCGCCATCGAGGTTGTCACGCCCTGCATGCTTCTACTACTATTGCTACCGTTTAGCGATAAAGTAAAGCATTACATAGCGCTTAATGATTGACACGCAGGTCATACAATAATTAAAGACAACCCTATGGCTCCTGCCGGTTGCCGTACTCATCGACATGCAAGTCGTGAAATTCTATACATCACATGATCATCTCATACATCACATATATCACATCATGTAATTGGCCATATCACATCACAACATACCCTGCAAAAACAAGTTAGACGTCCTCTAATTGTTGTTGCATGTTTTACGTGGCTGCTACGGGTTTCTAGCAAGAACGATTCTCACCTACGCATAAACCACAACGGTGATACATAATTTGCTTTTCAACCTTCTCAAGGACCGCCTTTGTCGAATCCGATCCAACTAAAGTGAGAGAAACTGCCACCCGCAAGCCATCTAGGCAACAAGTTGCGTCGAGGGAACCGGTATCTCGTAAGCGTACGAGTAATGTTGGTCCGGGCCGCTTCATCTCACAATACCGCTGAACCAAAATCCGACCAAGGAAGGAAGCAATCTAAGCATCAACACCCACAAACCTTTTGTGTTCTACTCGAGATCTCATAGAACCATCAACCTAGCTCATGATGCCACTTTTGGGGTACGTTGCATGGGAAACAAAATATTTCCTATGCACACGCAAACCTATCCATGGTGATGAGCATCTACGAGAGGGGGAGTTGATTTACGTATCCTTGTAGATCGCTAAGCGGGAAGCGTTAAGAAACGCGGTTGGTGTAGTCGAACGTCTTCGCGATTCAAATCGCCGAGTGTCCCGCGATCCAATCACGAACTGTCCTGCGATCTCGTCATGATCCGTCCTGCGATCCAATCACGAACCGTCCCGTGGCCTTGATCACGGTCCTTCCGATCTAGTACCAAACGGACGACACCTCCGCGTTCAGCACACGTGCAGCTTGATGACGATCTCCACCGTCTTGATCCAGCAAGAAGAAGTGGAGAGGAGGAAGAGTTCGCCGGCAGCGTGACGGTGCTCCGGCGATGGTGGTGGAGCAATTCCGGCAGGGCTTCGCCTAAGCACTGCGGAAATACGATCTAGAGGAGAAACTATGCACCGGTGGAACGGGTAGCACGTGGCCGGAAAAACTAGTGCAAACAGCCCCAAATCCACCAGTATATAAAGGAGGGAGGGAGGAGGGATGTCTTGGTGCAAGGGCCAAGCCAATTCGTCCGCAAGAGGGAGGGAGAGTAGGACTCTCCTTCTCCAATCCTAGGTGGACTAGGATTGCTCCCTATTGGCCCTTTTTTCACCTTTTCTTTAGGCCTTTTTCCTCCTGGCGCCATGGGCCTTTTGTGGCTGTTCCACCAGCCCACTAAGGGCTGGTTATTAATCTCCCACAGTCCATGGACCCTCTAGGGTCGAAATACCCCTCCCGGTACACTACCGGCACTCCCGGTACACTACCGATGAGCCCGAAACTTTTCCGGCGACCAAACTGGGCCTTCCTATATATGAATCTTTACCTCTGGACCATTCCAGAGCTCCTCGTGACGTACAGGATCTCATCCGGGACTCCTAACAAACTTCGGTCACCACCATACATAACTCTATATTACCAAATCGTCACCAAACCTTAAGTGTGCAGACCCTGCGGGTTCGAGAACTATGTAGACATGACCGAGATACCTCTACGGTCAATAACCAATGGCAGGACCTGGATGTCCACATTGGTTCCTACATATTCTATGAAGATCTTTATCAGTCGAAGCTCTATGTCAAGGATTCAGTTAATCCCGTATGATGTTCCCTTTGTTCTTCGGTATGTTACTTGCCCGAGATTCGATCGTCAGTATCTCCATACCTAGTTCAATCTCGTTACCGACAAGTCTCTTTACTCTTTCCGTAATACAAGATCCCACAACTAACAATTAGTCACATTGCTTGCAAGGCTCATTGTGATGTTGTATTACCGAGTGGGCCCTGAGATACCTCTCCGTCACACGGAGTAACAAATCCTAGTCACGATCCATGCCAACTCAACAGACACCCTCGGAGACACCTGTAGAGCACCTTTATATTCACCCAGTTACGTTGCAACGTTTTATACACACAAGGTACTCCTCCGATATCTGTGATTTGCATGATCTCATGGTCATAGGAACATATGCTTGACATGCAGAAAACAGTAGCAATAAACTGACACGATCATAAGCTACATTTGTAGTTTGGGTCTTGTCCATCACATCATTCTCCTAATGATGTGGTCCCGTTATAAAATGACATCTCATGTCCATGGCTAGGAAACCTTAACCATCTTTCAATCAACGAGCTAGTTCACTAGAGGCATACTAGGGACATTGTGTTTGTCTATGTATCCACACATGTATTCATGTTTCCAATTAATAAAATTATAGCATGGATAATAAACGATTATCATGAACAAGGAAATACAATGATAAACACTTTATTTATTGCCTCTAGGGCATATTTCCAACAACATGATCTCCAGGATAGAGTTGTCGTACCACTCTGGTGCGGAACGTGTCCTCGTGGACCTTTGACATTCAACAGTAACTTGATCTGAAGTTTCATGATCACCATCATTAACTTCCTCTCCAGCCGGTGCAGGCTCCATAGAAACAACTTCCTGTGCTGTGCTACTCTCCGGTTCGAGTGGAGGTACAATTACCTCATCGAGTTCTCTTTTCGACCCACTTACTTCTTTTGAGAGAAACTCTTTCTCGAGAAAGGATCTATTCTTGGCAACAAAGACTTTGCCCTCGGATCGTAGGTAGAAGGTATACCCAATAGTCTCTTTGGGATATCCTATGAAGACGCACTTTTCCGCTTTGGGTTCGAGCTTCTCAGGTTGAAGTTTCTTCACATAAGCATCGCATCCCCAAACTTTTAGAAACGACAGCTTAGGTTTCTTTCGAAACCATAATTCATACGGTGTTGTCTCAAAGGATTTTGATGGTGCCCTATTTAAAGTGAATGCGGCAGTTTCTAATGCATATCCCCAAAATGATAGCGGTAAGTCGGTAAGAGACATCATAGATCGCACCATATCTAATAGAGTGCGATTACAACGTTCAGACACACCATTCGCTGAGGTGTGCCAGGCGGCGTGAGTTGTGAAACAATTCCACATTTCCTTAGGTGCGTGCCAAACTCGTGACTCAAATATTCTCTGCCATGATCAGATCGTAGGCACTTTATTTTCCTATCATGTTGATTCTCTACCTCACTCTGAAATTCCTTGAACCTTTCCAAGGTTTCAGACTTGAGTTTCATTAAGTAGACATACCCATATTTACTCAAGTCATCAGTGAGGGTGAGAACATAATGGTAGCCACCGCGAGCCTCGACGCTCATTGGACCGCATACATCGGTATGTATTATCTCCAACAAGTCAGTTGCTCGCTCCATTGTTTCGGAGAACGGAGTCTTGGTCATCTTGCCGATGAGGCATGGTTCGCACGTGTCAAATGATTCAAAATCAAGAGACTCCAAAAGTCCATCAGCATGGAGCTTCTTCATGCGTTTGACACCAATATGACCAAGGCGGCAGTGCCACATGTAAGTGGGACTATCGGTATCAACCTTACACTTTTTGGTACTCACACTATGGACATGTGTAACATCACATTCGAGATTCATCAAAAACAAACCATTGACCAGCGGGGCATGACCATAAAACATTTCTCTCATATAAATAGAACAACCATTATTCTCAAATTTAAATGAGTAGCCATCTCGCATCAAGCGAGATCCAGATACAATGTTCATGCTCAAAGCTGGTACTAAATAACCATTATTAAGGTTTAACACTAATCCCGAAGGTAGATGTAGAGGTAGCATGCCGACGGCTATCACATCGACCTTGGAACCATTCCCGACGCGCATCGTCACCTCGTCCTTTGCCAGCCTCCGCTTATTCCGCAGCTCCTGCTTGGAGTTACAAATGTGAGAAACTGCACCGGTATCAAATACCCAGGAGCTACTACGAGCGCTGGTTAGGTACACATCAATAACAAGTATATCACATATACCTTTAATGTTGCCGTCCTTCTTATCTGCTAAGTACTTGGGGCAGTTCCTCTTCCAGTGACCAGTACCCTCGCAATAAAAACACGCAGTCTCAGGCTTGGGTCCATTCTTGTTCTTCTTCTTCCCGACAACTTGCTTACCGGGCGCGGCAATAGCTTTGTCGTCCTTCTTGAAGTTCTTCTTACCCTTGCCTTTCTTGAAACTAGTGGTCTTATTCACCATCAACACTTGATGCTCGTTTTTGATCTCGACCTCCGCTGATTTCAGCATCGAGTACAACTCAAGAATGGACTTCTCCATCCCCTGCATGTTGTAGTTCATCACAAAGATTTTGTAGCTAGGTGGAAGCGACTGGAGGATTCTGTCAATGACCGAGTCATCCAGGAGATTAACTCCCAACAGAGTCAAGCGGTTGTAAAGCCCAGACATCTTGAGGATGTGCTCACTCACAGAACTATTCTCCTCCATCTTACAGTTGAAGAACTTGTCGGAGACGTCATATCTCTCGACCCGGGCATGAGCTTGGAAAACCAGTTTCAGCTCTTGGAACATCTCATATGCTTCGTGTTGCTCAAAACGCTTTTGGAGCCCCGGTGCTAAACTGTGAAGCATGCCGCACTGAACAAGGGAGTAATCATCGCAGTGAGAATGCCAAGCGTTCGCAACGTCTTGCTCTGCTGGGAGAAGGGGTGGGTCACCTAGTGGTGAATCAAGGACATACAATTTCTTGGAAGCTATGAGGATGATCCTCAAGCCACGGACCCAGTCCGCATAGTTGCTTCCATCATCTTTCAGCTTGGTTTTCTCTAGGAATGCATTGAAATTGAGGGTGACATTCGTGTTGGCCATTGGATCTACAATATAGATTGTAAAGATAATTTTAGACTAACTTCATGATAATTAAGTTCACATAATCAAATTATTTAATGAACTCCCACTTAGATAGACATCTCTCTAGTCATCCAAGTGACACATGATCCATGTCAACTAGCCCGTGTCCGATCATCACGTGAGACGGACTAGTCATCCATGGTGAACATCTCCATGTTGATCGTATCTTCTATACGACACATGTTCGACCTTTCGGTCTTCCGTGTTCCGAGGCCATGTCTGTACATGCTAGCCTCGTCAAGTCAACCTAAGTGTATCTCGTGTGTAAATCTGGCTTACTCCCGTTGTATGCGAACGTTAGAACTTATCACACCCGATCATCACGTGGTGCTTCGGAACGATGATCCTTAGCAACGGTGCACAGTTAGGGTGAACACTTCTCTTGAAATTTTTATTGAGAGATCATCTTATTTACTACCATTGTTCTAAGAAAATAAGATGTAAACATGATAAACATCACATGCAATCAATATAGTGACATGAAATGGCCAATATCATCTTGCTCCTTTGATCTCCATCTTCGGGGCACCATGATCATCACTGTCACCGGCATGACACCATGATCTCCATCATTGTGTCTTCATGAAGTTGTCTCGCCAACAATTACTTCTACTACTATGGCTAACGTTTAGCAATAAAGTAAAGTAATTACATGGCGTTTATGATTGACACGCATGTCATACAATAAAATAAGACAACTCCTATGGCTCCTGCCGGTTGTCATACTCATCGACATGCAAGTCATGAATCCTATTACAAGAACATGATCAATCTCATACATCACAATGCATCACATCACATCCTTTGGCCATATCACATCACAAGGCATATGTTGCAAAAACAAGTTAGACATCCTCTAATTTGTAGTTGCAAGTTTTTACGTGGCTGCTATAGGTTTCTAGCAAGAACGTTTCATACCTACGCCAAAACCACAACGTGATATGCCAATTGCTATTTACCCTTCATAAGGACCCTTTTCATCGAATCCAATCCGACTAAGGTGGGAGAGACAGACACCCGCTAGCCACCTTATGCAACAAGTGCATGTCAGGCGGTGGCGGTGGAACCAGTCTCACGTAAGCGTACGTGTAAAGTCAGTCCGGGCCGCTTCATCCCATAATACCACCGAATCAAGATAAGACTAGTAGTGGTAAGCATATTAACAAAATCGATGCCCACAACAACTTGTGTTCTACTCGTGCATAGATTCTATGCATAGACCTAGCTCTGATACCACTGTTGGTAGACGTAGTAGTAAATCAAAAAAATTCCTACGATCACCAAGATCTATCCATGGAAAACCAGCAACGAGTGGGGAGAGATTGCATCTTCATACCTTTGAAGATCGCTAAGCGGAAGCGTTACAAGAACACGGTTGGTGGAATCGTACTCGCAGCGATTTAGATCGTGGGGGATTCCGATCTCAGCGCCGAACAACGGCGCCTCCGCGTTCAACACACGTGCAGCCCGGTGACGTCTCCTACACCTTGATCCAGCAAGGAGGAAGGAGAGGTTGAGGGAGAGCTCCGGCAGCACGACGGTGTGGTGACGGTGGAGCTACATGGACTCCGACAGGGCTTCGCCAAGCGCTACGGAGAACGAGGAAGAGGAAGGGTAGGGCTACGCCGAGAGAGAGAGGTCGTGTCTCAAATCAGCCCAAACCCTTGCATATATATAGGAGGAGGGAGAGGGAGGGCTGCCTTGTCCCCTCCTCCAACGAGGAGGGCTTCGGCCGAAGCTAGGGAAGAGTCCACCTCCCACAAGGGAGGTGGATCTCCCTCCTTTCAAACTCCTTTTGCCTTATCCCTTGATCTCCAGCCACATGGGCCTTTCTAGAAGGTCTTGGCCAGCCCAATAAGGGCTGGCACACCTCCTATAAGGGCCCACAAAGTCCTATGGTCGTCACACCCCTCCCGGGGTCCTCCGGCACCCTCCCGGCACTCCCGGTACACTACCGATGAGCCCGAAAACTTTCCGGTGACCAAAACTGGACTTCCTATATATCAATCTTTACCTCTGGACCATTACGTAGCTCCTCGTGATGTCCGGGATCTCATCCGGGACTTCAAACAACCTTCGGTAATCACGTATACCATTTCCCTATAACCCTAGCGTCATCGAACCTTAGGTGTGTAGACCCTACGGGTTCGGGAGACACGTAGACATGACCAAGACACTTCTCCGGTCAATAACAAACAGCGGGATCTGGATACCCATGTTGGCTTCCACATGCTCCACGATGATCTCATCGGATGAACCACGATGTTGGGGATTCAATCAATCCCGTATACAATTCCCTTTGTCTATCGGTATGATACTTGCCCGAGATTCAATCGTCGATATCTCTATACCTTGTTCAATCTTGTTACCAGCAAGTCTCTCTACTCGTTCCATAATACATCATCCCGTGGCTAACTCCTTAGTCACATTGAGCTCATTATGATGATGTCTTACCGAGTGGGCCCAGACATACCTCTCCGTCACATGGAGTGACAAATCCCAGTCTCGATTCGTGCCAACCCAACAAACACTTTTGGAGATACCCGTAGTGTAGCTTTATAGCCACCGAGTTAAGTTGTGATGTTTGGCACACCCAAAGCATTCCTACGGTATCCGGGAGTTGCACAATCTCATGGTCTAAGGAAACGATACTTGACATTGAAAAGCTTTAGCAAACGAACTACACGATCTTGTGCTAGGCTTAGGAATGGGTCTTGTCCATCACATCATTCTCCTAATGATGTGCTCCCGTTATCAATGACATCCAATGTCCATGGTCACGAAACCGTGACCATCTATTGATCAACGAGCTAGTCAACTAGAGGCTCACTAGAGACATGTTGTGGTCTATGTATTCACACATGTATTACGGTTTCTGGTTAACACAATTATAGCATGAACAATAGACAATTATCATGAACTAGGAAATACAATAATAACCATTTTATTATTGCCTCTAGGGCATATTTCCAACACGGGAGACTTTGGTCGGCTGGCGCTAGACGACGCCCCCCCGAGCGGCCCGTGCCGCGGCAGGTGGGCGAGGGACAATCGCGGAGCCAGCCGGCGGGCCCCAACGGGAGATGGGACCGCTCGGCCGACGGGCCCTGTCGACGACAAGACGGCGTGAGCAGCGGGACCCTCTGACCAGCCGGAGAGACTGCCAGCCGGGTCCCCCCACCCTTGTACTTATAACATATTGTAAGAGCCGGGGTTGGCCTATAAAAAACCCCGAACCCCCATGCACGAACGATCATCCCCACACATCCCCTTCTAGCAGTGGTGGAAGAGGAGCCGGCTGCCCCTTCCTCCTCCTCTAGACACAGCTCCAGGAGCACCCTTGTACTCATACCTATCCATCCAACAAAACCGAGCAAGACTAAGGGTATTACCTCTCCTGGAGGGCCCTGAACCTAGGTACATCGTGTGTCATCATCGCTTGTGCCCAATCTCGCACCCGGAGCCCGTCGGCGTCCTCCGACCCCAACCACCTAGGATAAGCCACCCCATGGCATCTGTCATGAGAAAACAATGACAAAAGTAGTGGGTGCATCACTATTTAAAGTTTTGACCTCTCCAAACCCACTTTTTTCACTTTAAGCAATAAGATCATCACCCTCCAAACAAACGGGTCGCCTTCTAGCTGAAGTTGACTCATCTCCAATCCCTTTATCATGTATTTTCAGATTAATAAAGATCTTAAAGGAGAATCACTGATCTTTTAACATCTTAATCATGATTACCGAGAGGGAGTGACTCAGGTTTAGCAGTTATTTTATTCACTAACATGGTTTGATTATCAGAAATCTTTCCTAGAAAATGTTCAGTCTCGGCTAGTTGAGATTCAAGGTTGGCTACTTCAATATTGACATCATCAAGTTGTTTAGTTATAGCATCAAGCAAGATGGAATGTTCCTTGGTAAAATAATTATTGTGCTCATTTGTGTGGACATGAAATTTTTCATAGAGATTTCTATCTCAGCTAAACGTTTGTAATAAGTAGTATCATTAATTTATCTTGAGACATAGTGGCAAATCAAGTAAACTAGCAAGCAAATGATTAAACTAACAAGTAAACTAAATAATTAAGCAAACAAGCAAACGAGAAAATAGAAATATTTTGTATTTTCATTTTTATATAAAGTAAAATATAACAGCAAGTAAAAAGTAGAAGAAGTGAAAGATAATTTGTGTATAGGTACCTGAAAAGAATTTGATGATACTCCCCGACAAGAGCGCCAAAAATTCTTCCTGCTACTTGTGAGGTGCATTGGGTTTTTCCCCGGAGAGGAGGGGATATGTAGTACAATAGAGATAAGTATTTCCCTCAGTTAGAACCAAGGTTATCGAACCAATACGAGGACCAATGTAAATTCCCATAAACAACACCTACACACGCAAAACCAAACACTTGCACCCAACGCGGGCAAGAGGGTTGTCAAGCCCCTTGAACTTGTCACTTGCAAGGATGAAATATTGATAGAATATATATTGTAAATGCAAAATAAAATAAAAGTAGATAAAATGCATCAAGGTAATTTAGATGTTTTTTATGTTTAAGTAGACCCGGGGGGCATAGTGTTCGCTAGAGGCTTCTCTCTCGAAGGTAGCATTCGGTGGATAGACAAATTACTATTGGGCAATTGATAGAAAAATGCATAGGTATGACATGTTATTCATGGCAATGATCATGTATATAGGCATCACAACCATAAACAAGTAGACCGGAATGATTCTGCATCTACTACTAGTACTTCACCAATCTACCGCTATCCAGTATGCATCTATGATATTAAGTTCGTAACAAATGAAGTAATGCTTGGATCAAGATGACATGATGCAGACAAATTAAGACAAGCAATATGTTCAGACCCCGTCATTTTATCCTTAATGGCAAGAATACAAACACATGTCTTGACCCCTTCTGTCACGAGGATAGAGCATCGCAAGATTGAACCCACTACAATGCACCACTCCCATTGAAGATAAACCAATCTAGTTGGCCAAACCAAATCGATAGATCGGAGAGAAATATGAAGCTATAAGATCATGCATATTGAAATTTAGAGGGGACTCAATAATTTTTCATTAATAATATGATCATAAACTCACAATTCATCAGATCCCAACAAACCCACTACAAAAGAAGATTACATCGAATAGATCATCGCAAAGATGCGATGGACTTTGTATTGAAGATCAAAGAGAGAAAATAAGGCATCTAGGTACTAGCTATGCAACCATATGTCTATGGTGGACTACTCACACATCATCATGGAGGCTGCAAGGTCGATGTAGATGGCCTCCGTGATCGATCCCCCCTTCAACAGATCACCGGAAAAGGTCTCCAAATGGCCCCACGTTAGAACAGAGGCTTGCGGCGGCGGAAAAAGTGTTTCGGCTAGCTCTCTGTTGGTTTCCCATTATTTTAAGATTTATAGAAGTGGAATTAGGTCAAGAGGATCCACGAGGGGCCCACAAGCTAGGTCGGCTTGCCTACCCCCTGGGTGTGCCGAGGTGCCTTGTGGCCTCCTCATGAGGCTTCCTGACACCTCCAGAAGCTTACTGGGTCCCTTTTGTCTAGAAAAAAAATCTCAACATGTTTCATGGCTTTTGGACCTTTTTTGGTACAGATTCCCTGGAAAGCCAAAAAAATGCAAAAACAACAAGTGGTACTTGGCGCTGGGTTATTATGTTAGTTCCCAAAAATGATATAAAATAGCATATAATTGCATATAAAGTATCCTCTATTGATAATATAATAGGATGGACCAATCAAAATTTATAGATACGTTGGAGACGTATCAGTAGCCGTGTCAAGCCTCACAAGAACCAATACCAGATTAATGCATTTCATGAGACCTACCGACAGATTGAGGACAATGCCATGCACACCCAGCTCTATGGTGATCTCGTTGAGCACCGGTGGCAACTATGTGGGAGATAGAATCCCATTTTATTCATTTGATCTTCGTTGCATTCGTGTGTGATTTGAACCATTCTAGTCATTCTAGACCATTTGTATTGTTTTAATTATTCGGATTTGAACATTTGTTCTACTTGAGATGATTATTGTGATGTATGATGGTATTACATTAATATGTTTGATTTATATTGTTGTTGTATTAAGATTATATTGTTCAAAAACATCAATTTGGCTAAAACCCCAAAGGTACGAGTTTACAGGATTTGTTCCGCGCCGGAGCCCAAATGGTTCTGCAAATCGGTTTTGAGGGTGGCGTAAACTGATTTTTCGAGAGGTCTATTTGCAGGATCTGCTAGAGATGCTCTTAGCGCAATGCAAACTAAGTGTGTCTCGAGTCAATCCGCTATAATTTAACTTTTTATATGCCTCCTTAGATTTTTTTGGCTCATAAAATAGGAAAATCATAGGAATAGAGAAGTCACGGAATATGAGATGGCATGCATCTCAGTTTCTATAGAGAAAGAGGCGTCACTTGGTTTATAGTATATAATTATTTCCATTGGATCCAAGATATTTTTTTTCTAAATTTGAAGGATAGAAATCCATTCTTACAAACCAAAGTGTTCTATAGGAAATTTCCTTTAGAAACCATATCCTATAGGGTTGTTAAATTCTACAAATCGAAGAAGGCCATAAACTTAACTCCTTATAATTTGAGGAGTTAAATGATGGCCGGGTCTAATCGGACCATCGATCCGATGAGATCGGACACTCTTGCATGGAGCGCTACCAACCTCGTCATCGTCCTCACGCGTGCATGAGTTTCTCGCTGGCGGCGTATCCATATTGCAATAAGGGGCTCTTGTTGCAATGACGACGGGACACACATGAGCCAAAGATGTCTTTTTTGCAACAAAGGGCTTTGTTGCAATTACAACAAGGCTTTTGTTGTGCGTGCCCAGATATTGTTTGCAATAAGACTTTTGTTATAGGATGTTTCTGCAACAAGAATCATGTTGGAATCCGCGTTCGTGTGCAGATCCGACGGCTCATGACCAACCGATCTTTAGAATAGATCAGCCGGTTAACGCGTAGCATACATCTAATAATAACTAGAGGAACCCAGTGTGTTTTGCACTAGGAAAATATAGGAACTCATGATGCATACAATTTCTATGAAACTAACTTAGCCGGAAACTTCTTTCTAATTGAGGGCAATCTATTTTTGGTTAAAGTGGCCCTTTTCTTTAAGAAGGGTACATAACGTGATCCTTAAATACACCTCCTATCAAAAGAAGTTGTAGATCGCATGTCAATATAGAGGGGACTGCGGGGATGAGGATTTGGAGCTTTCGGGTGCTCCACCCCTTATATGAATATTAAATTCAAAAAAGCACTAGAAAATTTTAGAAAAACTGGAATTTTGGGATGTCAAACCCGTGCGCCTAATGTATAATCTCATGAGAACTGATATCTGCGATATTCTCGGTAGAAACAGTCAAAAATTTCATGAAAAATGATATCTCTGATATTCTCAATAAAAAAAAGTCAAAACAATTGCTATTGTATAGAAAAAACTGTATGGATGGATAGTAGGTCGAACTTTATTTTATTCGGCACGGATACCACGTGTACCATTGCTTAACGAAGCTAAACATGGGAATATAATGAGCATCTAGGTTTGGTATTCCAAAATTCTAGTGTTTTAGAAAAATTGCTGATATTTTCGAATTTAATATTCGTATATAGGGGGTGGAGCAACCAGGAGCTGTTCTATATTTTCCGGGACTGCAACCACATATATATTGCCCTAAACGAAAAACAGTTGTCACCATCATCCACACCTGTATTACAACACGAGCAAAGAAAAGAAAAGAAAAATCTCTCACTCGAGCAAAGAACTAGTACGAGCTGAAGGCCCCTCAGCTTCCGCCGTGGCCTCCTCCTCCCCAGCGCCGGGCAAGATGAGGATCGGGCTTCGCACGAGGTGCTTCTTGGAGACCCACTTGAGCTGCCCTTCGATCGCGCCATCCGGCACGGCCGACGTCTTGACGGTGACCGTGTAGTTCAAGACCTCATCCAGCTCCTTGAACGTCAGCTTCTCCGGCTTCACTTCCACCGTCACCGATTTCGGCACCTCAACCTCCACCGAGTACGTCGAGCTTGCCACACCAACGTTAGTCACCGCACGGGCGGCGTTCACGGCGGTGTCCGCCTTGTCGACGATGATGGTGATCGACGGGTAGTTGAGGTCCTTCTGCTCGACCTTCGGCAGCTTGGTGCACTCCACCGGCGGCTCCGGGTGGATGATCGAGTTCACCTGCTGGTCCGTGTAGTTGAGCCCGCACAGGTACGGGACGTAGTCCGACGCGGACAGGTTGTACACGAGCCCCGGGTCCATGGCTTTCTTCGGGTTTACGTGCCCGGCGCCCGTGGCAAAGTATGTCGCCTGCGTGCCGTCCACGTCGGCGATCGGTTTCTTTTCGTTGTCGATGGTTTCAGTGGTCGTCATCAGCGCCGACTTGATGGCTGCCGGCGACCATGTCGGGTGCGCGTTCTTCAGCAACGCGGCGACCCCGGCGAGGTGCGGGCACGACATGGACGTGCCGGACTTGACGTCGAACTTGGGCATCACTGCTTTGGGCGGCAACACCAAGTCCGCGATGCCGGGGACACCCGCGAGTATGTTCACTCCTGGGCCGATGATGTCAGGCTTTAGAATGCCCCGGCTTTTCAAGTTCGGCCCCCGTGCCGAGAAGGGTGCCATCATCGGCGACCGCGGGGTGTCGAATGACGTTCCTTTCAAGATGAAGTTCGCCGTGGCCTCTTTCTCGGACTGCACGTAGGCCTTGATCTTCTGCCCGACTGAGTAGGGGACTTGCACCGTCGGGATGACGTGGGGCCTCGGGACGATCACCGGACCGAACACCTCGGGGGTGACGGCGATCATGCCGAACGCGCCGGCCTTTTCGAGTGTTTTGGCCTTGGCGGTGCTCATGGAGCCGCCAGCCTCGCACATGACGATCTTCCCTGTGACGTTCTCCGCAATCAACACGCTCTCGCTGGTGCATTTGCCGTCACCCACGTCGCGCACCAACGGCCGCAGCTCCTTCCCGTAGTCCTTGGCTTCGCTGAGCGACTCGCCGTCAAGTTCATCTCCACTGCCAAGCTTCACGGTGGCCCCGAACCGCCTGTCGGTGGTGCTCGCGCCCACGGTGAGAAGCCACGGTGCCCCGTTGGCGACGGTTGCCGGGTTCGGGCCGATGTTGCCAGCCGCCGTGCTGACGAACACGCCGTTGAGGGCAGCGGTGTATCCTCCGAGCGAGACGGGGTCCTCCGAGAAGTCAGCATCAGGGTTCCCACCAAGAGACATAGAGAGCACGTCGACGCCGTCCTCGATGGCATCGTCGACCGCCGCCAGTATGTCATCCCGGTCGCAGCCCTTCTGCTCGAAGCACACCTGGTAGAAGGCGATGTGCGCGCGGGGCGCCATGCCGGACGCCGTGCCCACCGCTAAGCCGGATATGTTGGCGCCGGGCACGAACGCGCCGGCCGCCGTGCTGGACGTGTGCGTCCCGTGCTGGCCCTCGTTGATCGGGAGCACCGGGTCATCAATGCCCTTCCACTTCCACTTGGCCGACTCGAAGAAGGACCGCGCCCCGATGAGCTTGTTGTTGCACACTGTATTGTTGAAGTCGCACCGGCCGTTCCATTTCTCCGGCGGCGGCTTCATGTCCGCCCCGTCGAACGACGGGTGCCCGGCGTAGATACCGTCGTCAAGGACCCCGATGATGATGCCCTCGCCCATGTTGCTGGTGTTCCAGACGCCTTCCCCGGCGCGGTCCTCGCCCATGAGCCCCAGCATCTTGGGTGTGTGCGTGGTCATGAGGTGGTACGTCTTCTCAGGATAGGCCTTATAAAACCAGTCCTTCTTTTTCATCTCCTCCAGCTCCTCCACCGTCAAACGGGCGGAGAAGCCATTGACGACGTTGCGGTACGAGTAAATGAGCCGGGTCACGGAGGACGGGTCGTTCTCCATCGCCTCCTTGGCCATGTCGCACACCTCGGACAGGAGCGACGCGTGCCAGCTCGACGCATTCGGGTACAACTTCGTGTCGTACTCGTACGGACTGCGCACGATGATGAGGAAGTTCTTGTGCAGGCCGGTGTCATGGCCCTTGGGGCCATGGCTCGCCGCCGGCGTCACGGCTACGCACAGGAAGAGGAGGATGGAGGCGAAGCGGAGGGCGAGACGCGGCGGCGAGCATCGTCCATGGTTTCGATTATCCATTTGGGTGTAAGAAGAATGATCAGAGGAGGGAGTTGAGCGAGGTAACGATACATATGCGGAGTCGGCTCCTGTGATCTAAAGATGGAACGTAGCCTTCTGTGGTCACACGGCGAGATGGCTTAATAAAGATAGCAAAGACATGCAATAATTGGGGAGGCTTAGCTCTGACCAGAAGTTCAATTAGATTCTGGGCTTTCATTTCAAGGCTTTTCTTGTAGAGGAAATGAAGGAGACCAGATGCCTTGAAATTAAGCTGAAAGTAGGGGACTACGATTTCTTCCCATGATTTGGCTAAATGTAGATCAACTAGAGTTTTTTTTTTTTCATGCGTTGATATCTCTGTTTTGATGTCCGTGCAAGTCAGAGTAAACCAAAACTATATCACATGGCTAGCACCGTCGTCTTTCGTTTTTTCGGGTAATTTAGAGAGGTTTTTTCAGATAAAAGCATTCCTAGGACAAACGGTCAGGAGGCCGGTCACTAGAATGTTGGAACTTTCATCAAGATAGTTCTCGATCATATTCAATGTGCAAGTGTGCTTATCACAAAGATGTAGCAGAAGGTCTCCTGGCCTATTTACATGCTAAATATCAAAAAAGAGAAGAAAAAAAACACTAGCAAGCTCTTCTATTTCTAACAATATAGGAGCCACAATGAATGAAAATTGTGGCGAGTGTTACAAAGTGTCACCAACTGCACACAGTCCACCACCATTATTAGATGTGTGGATTATGAAATTGTTGCGAAACAAACACCATCGTACAGTGAAAAGGCTTCAGATATCAATGGGCCAGAAATATCCACGTACGATTTACACAATGCATCAAGCATGGCCGAAGAAGAGCGTGCAACACCTCCCATACCACCCGGCCATTAGCCCAGCCAGAAGTGATCTTGGTAATGCCCGCATCTGGGGGCACAACCGCACAAGATAGCAGGGGCCTTTCGAGGTAGATGAAGGTGAGCAAGCACCTCCATTGTTAATCCGATTGTAGTGGTAGGATCCCTTTCATCTTCTCCATTATTAGAATCCAAATAGTATACCAGACGTATATACCATGTACTTGTATTGTCCTTTGTTATATATAACGAGAACAACGCATCCCTGTCGGGCTGTGCACAATCCATCCAACCTATCGATCCTTTACTTTCTACATGGTATCAAACTAGGTTTAACCAACATGCCTTCTGCTGCTCCTTCCGCCATCGCCGCGACCAACGCTGCCACTTTCGCAGGAGCCCCCTCTGCTCCCTCCACCTCCAGAGGGATCTTCTCTCCCACCCTCACTGCACTCCTCGCCGGCACCAACGGCGTCAACATCGCCCTCGTCGTCAGCACTATGGCTGGCACCTTCTTCATGGCTGGGGTGATGCCCCCTGCTCCTAATCTACCTCATGTCATATCTGCTCGGCTCGATCCCGTCTGCTCACCTATGGTGGCTGACATACCCACTGCAGCGCCGTCCCACTTCGCCCATTTGCTGACCATCAAACTATCGACGGAGAATTTTCTCTCCTGGCAAGCGCATGTCCTTCCTCTCCTCCATAGCCACAACCTTTGACACGGGGCAAGCCTGGTAGCACGGATCTTTTCACACTTGGAGGGGGGAAAGAGAGAAAACCAAAGAGAAATCACAAACTCATGGACGAACTCCGATCACACATCCACTAGAAACACACAAACACACGAGATACAAAGATCCACGATCAATGAAAGGATACACGGTAACCGATAGTTCTCCTCACTCCAAAGGAGGAGGCCTTGAATCCCGTAGGATCTTCCCTCTAGAGGGGCCTTGGCATCACTTCGGATCTTCTCACGTAGAGGGGAATCTCTCCACGAGGGAAGGAAGTAGATGGAGCTATGATCAACAATGGTCTTTCCTAAACATAAGCTAACCCTAACTTGAGGTGGAGGAGTCTCTTATAGAGTGCTAGGGGAAGGGGGCAAAGGAGAAGGTACATGGCCTCTTGGGCCCGAGTCGGCCCGCATAAGGGCCGGATGTCCGGGGCTTCAGGGGTCGGCCGGATATCCGGGCTTGGGCGTCGGATGTCCGGGCTGCCGGGGCTAGATTCCACGCGGTTCGGCCTTGGCCATGCCGGATTTCCGGGGCCGGGTGCCGGATATCCGGGGTGGGGCTGGATGTCCGGCGCCTGTAGCTTCGGTTGCGGGTCCTTGGCGCTGGTGCAGTCTCCAGGGGCCGGATGTCCGGGGCGTGGAGGGTGTACTTGCCTTCTTTCGTTGCTCTTATCCATCCTTCTCCGTGTCCGTCTCCATGGGGGCTTGTCCTTCACTCCGAGCATCTTCTAGGGCATCTCCATTGTACCTGATCACACAAAGAGTCTCCGCTCGAGGTAGCATCCAAGATCCATGAACATCAAAGGGAGAATCATATATATAGGAGAGATTGTCAGATTTTGGGCTCCGCAAAACCCAAGGAGGTTCGAACTCAGGGGCGTGTGCGAAGATTCCCACCAGCTTTGGCCTCAAGCTCACGGCTCCATAGCTTCGTCCAAGGGGACTCGCTCGATCGAGGCAACGAAGACTAACACACGGATTTACCCAGGTTCGGGCCATTGCGAAGCGTAAAACCCTACTCTTGCTTTGGGTGGATTGCCTCTCGAGGAGGGTTGTGGATGAACTGGTACAGTGGTGAGTAACCTCGCGTGGGTGCTCGAGGGGTTTCGGATCTGTCCCCCTCTACGGCGCATACTCACCCCTACTTATGGTGGCTCGGGCCCTCTTCCCTTATCGCAATGGCGGGAAGGGATCCCACAACGGCCAAATTCGAAAGGGGACATGAGGTACATCTTATCCTTACGAAAGTCGGTCTTCGCCTACAAAGTAGCCGGCGATGACGTTGAAGTTGGCTCGGCGATGATGTCCGTCCTGTGGGGACAGTGGTCTTGGTCTTGTTGTGTCGGAGCGGAAACCTTTGGGGGACGCCTTGGGAACCTGCGTACGTCCTTGCCTCCTTTGCACCAAAGAGGTAACTGCCTCCTCTACGCACGCATGTGCCTGCCTGGCCTGACCTGCGTCACCTTCAGCCTCACGAGGCAGAGCGCTGCATAGAGATCTCTATCCCCTCGGGAGGGAATCCGGGAAGGCCTCCCTCCTCCGGGGGTCTTGACGCCACCCCCCTCGCGCGCGTGAGGCTCACGTGAGGGCCTTGTCTTGCGCAACGCCACGCCGGGCCGTACGAGGCCGTCGAAGTGGGCCACTCCCTGGGCTGCAGGCAGGCAGGTCTGGGTACCCCGGTCCCAGAACACCGACAGTAGCCCCTGGGCCCAAGGCGTTCTTGGGTTTGCTTCTGGGCAAAGCCAAGGGCTGGCCCAGAGCGCCGCGGGCCCCAACCGCCTAATGAAACACGGACGCCTCCACTTCCCGAAGTCCTCGGGAAACGCCTCGGGTCAAGCTGACACGAAGCCCGCGAGCAACAGAGGCCATCATTGCCTTTCCTTGAATGTTATCGTCCTTGTTCCTCCCCTGCCCTCGTCCCACTCGGATGAGACCCAACGCGAACAGGGGAGGCGAAATGACGTAGGGATGCACGCCGGTCGAGCTAGGCACATGGCGTCTGGGGGGCACGCGCCACCTCCACTCCCCGTGGTGCTTCACGGATAGGGGTTGCGTCCTTAAAATCGCCTCGCCCGGGGGTCTTGTCATCCTGGCACTCCCTCTCGCTTCCCAATCTCTTGTCATCCCAGTCTCTCTCTCTCTCTCTCTCTCTCATGAAATATTCTTTGGATCTCCTTTGACGAGCGGGTATGTTGAAGTGTGAAACTGTCACAACACCCATGATTGTGACTGAGAAGCTCTCTATTGATGCTGGTGTGCTTCTTTCTTTTGAGGATGCTCCAGAGTATCGGAGTATTGGTGGTGGTCTGTGGTATCTTATGATTACTCGAGCGGATCTTTCCTTCGCAGTTAACCATGTCTGCCAGTATCTTCATGAGTCTCGTGACACACATTGGTCTGCAGTTAAACGCATTCTGCATTATGTTCGTCTCACTCCTTCTTTTGGTTTGCATCTTCAGTCGACCACTTTTGGAGTATTATCTGCCTTTTCTGATGCAGACTGGGCTGGAAGTCCTGATGATCGGCGATCTATGGGAGTATATGTTGTGTTTTGGGTCAAATTTGATCGCCTGGAATGCTCGAAAGCAAGCCACTGTTTCTCGGAGTAGTACAAAAGCTGAGTGCAAAGTTGTTGCTAATGCTACTACTGAACTCATTTGGGTACAATCCTTGCTAAAAGAGTTGAGTATTCTTCAAGACATACCTCCAGTTCTTTGGTGTGATAATATTGGAGCCACATGCCTTTCATCCAACCCAGTATTTCACGCAAGGATGAAAGATATCGAAGTTGACTTTCATTTTGTACAGAAACGAGTTGCACAGAAGCTATTACAAATCAAGTCCATCTCATCTAAGGATCAACTTGCTAGCATTTATACTAAACCGTTGCTACTTCCTTTGTTTGAAGTCTGTCGGTGCAATATCAACCTTCTTGACACGGGTTAAGATTGAGGGAGGGTGTTAGAATCCAAATAGTATACGAGACGTATATACCATGTACTTGTATTGTCCTTTGTTACAGTGAGAACACATACCCCTGCCGGGTTGTGTACAATCCATCAGACCTATCGATCCTTTACTTTCTAAATCCATGCTTCATACAATTATGAGAAAGCCAAATAGACCACATAATAGTGATTATCTTCACACAACCATCATCAGGGAACCTAGGATCACACAAGATTTTGGGGGCAATGCTACACATGCGTACTCCTTCCGTTCACAAATATAAGATGTTCTAACTTTTTTTTCTGAATTGGATGTATATAGATATGTTTTATTGTGTTTGTTTATTCACTTTAGCCTGTATGTAGTCTATATTAAAATATCCAAAACATTATGTATTTTTGGACGGAGGGAGTACGCATTAACGTAGATGCTTGGGTGGGGTTTTCTGGTTGGGTGGAAATTAGGGGATGGACCCACCCAGTTGAATTAAGGAGGCTGGACGGATGGAGAGGTTAATAAGGAAGGTTTCATAATGATTGCATAAATTCATCGTAAGTGTAGCATTTTTGTTGTCTTAGACATAAGAAATTCCCGGTCGGCTTATGTCTAAGCACAAACTTTTCCATTCTTGCAAACGTGCCAGATCTAGTTGGATGCCATGGCAACCCCTTAAAATCATATTTGTATTTAACATGTACTATTTAGGTCTAAACTAGGGACATTAGAGATACCCTAATTTCATTTCCTCATGGTCCAGCTTACAATTGAACTTTGCTTGCCTAAAACCATCTTATTTGTAAGTCCTAACACTAAGCCTAGTATGCCAATGCATGATTTTTTTACAAGAGAAACTTCAAATATATTCATATAATCAATCATGGGAGTAAATAGAACACCAGAGGTAGCAAAAATTACAACTATATATATGGACCATCTAACGACGACTACAAGCACTAGACCGAGCCAAAGACATGTCACCATCATCGCCCCATCCTCACCGAAGCCAGCAAACCTTTTTGTAGTAGATAGTTCGGAAGCACCGTGCTATGAACCCACGGGACCAGCTCGCTGGAGCAGCAACCATCGTTGATGAAGAGAGTCATGGATCAAAATGATCACACCAAAAAAGACTGGATCCAAACAGACCCAACAAAGATAGCTTCTACCGAATCCCACAAGATCCGATGGATACACACATTCACATGACTTTTGAAGACACTAGATGTAGAATCATGAAGAGGATTGAAAGCGACATTAGTCCTGATGAGAGACAATGTTGCCGCTACACAACAACAACCAAGATGGTAAACCTAATAAGAACATGACCGGGGTCCCTCCCGCTAGCACGGGGGGGGGGGGGTGAGGTCATCTGCACCTCCGCGATACAAAATCCACTCAAGGCAGGACACACTGGCAGCGATAGAAGGAGGAGGAAACCTAATCACTTGGGAGTCTTTTCATGGGGAGAAAGAAAGTGGCGGTGCGACACTCGATGCCAATTTTAAGTTGGGGAATTAGCAGTGTACAATGTATCAACTCATTACTCATGCGTTGGCTTGTGACTCGTGATTTAGGTCCGCCCACACTGTTGTAGATAACGCTTGAAATAAGCGAGGAGCTTGCCACCCCACTTCTGGTCGTTGTCGCACCTTTTGATCTCCGGTGATGAGAGAGGGGAGAACGCTTTGGTGTTAGGTGATGACCAGATCCCCCAGTTGTTGCGGCCATCTTGCAAACCTGCCCACCACGTCTCTAGGTCTCACATATGATGTCCACAAGTGCAAAAGGATTAGTTGTATCCTTTTCGAAGTAAGAGTATTGTTTCCACAGAGAGCTTAGAAAATGACATTTTGCCTCTTACAAAGATTTATCGAATGTGACTACAATTTATTTTAGATCCCAAGAACAAGTGGTACAAGAGTGTGTGAACAAGAATTACTGTGTGCTATATTAGTAACTACGAACATGAGAGTAATGGGAATGATGAAAACTACGACAGGGCTAAAGGCATTCTCAGGGAGTTCAACTTTCCCACTAGTATATACTTTACTTTATCGTGCAAAAGCATAATTCTTGGTTCAGACATATAATCCTTATTACATGTTTATTGTGTGGGCGAAGCCAAATATAAGATACATGCATACAATCTTAGCTCTGTATCACGCATGCCCCCATCATCCCTCCGCCAACTTATCGAGGTAAATTGATTAAGGATTTCAGTGTGGACGTAACATAAAGCTTTTGGGTTCGCGTTATATTCATAGTAAAGGTCCGCTAAGGAGAGAGATAGCTTATGTCACCATAGTACCTCAAATCACCGCTTCACAATGCTAGTAATATTTGTCAAGTCTGTGAAGCCTAAACGTTGTGCGGTTGACATTTACACATCATCATGAAGAACATTAACACAATCATATAACATGAATGCTCATATACATACTAGGGTTCCTTCATATCCCCACGAACTAGGGAATTACTTGGTCATAGGGACACAAAACATCATCAAGGTGTTCATGGTAACATAAGATGAATGATTAATGTAGCACAATAGAAATCCATGCTAGGGTTTGGGATTACAATAAGATGAATGGATACAATGATGGTGGGAATATGGATGATGATGACGATGGTTGATGTCAGAGTCTCTTTGATCAAGGCAATGGCGTGGTGATGCCTTTCTGCCGATTCCCCCTTGGATCCCTTCCGAAGGTGATATTTCTGCTTCTGTTCGTGGTTTAGAGCCTATCTGCTCATCATATCCAAGATCCAATCACACGAGGATGAAATAGTCGACTAGGGGTAGGATCCTTCCTACGGTATGACACTGGTACGAGCGGGTCCGACCATACCTCACACGGTTTTCTCTTGTGGATAGTTGGTTGCAACCAGGGGTTTTCCCAGTTGATCGTTTCTTCATATGAAAGGCTTTTGTGTAGTCCAATTATAATATTTTACACCAAAAAATGGGTGTTTTCCAATTGCTTTATGAAATCTCTTGCTTCTTTGGGGTATCGGCGGAATCAAGCAAAAATGGTGTGCAGAAGTGCTAAAATTTGATTCCTACAACTAAGATGCAAACCACAAGGTCAAAAGTGATGCAAAATATACTCATCCTCATGCTAGCATCCTACACCGCGACTCTTGACGCACAAAAGGTCATCGACAGCACACACACACACACAACACACATGCACCAGGCCGAGCCAAAGCCATGCCCGAGGCAAATCCATGTGTTGTTGCATAAATCCAGCTCTTGCACATCCTAATCAATAAATGCAGGTACCACTACGACGGGATACTCTAGTTATTTACTTTGTTTCTATAAATTCAACAATAGTGTACGGGCTTTGGAAAGCATATCTTTTGGTTCGTCGACACGACAAGAGGATTGTTGTGTGGAGAAATCAATATCTCACCATAATCCAAGAGGCAGATCTTGTGCCACTCCACCAGGTCAACGGTTCATATGAAATTGCCATGCATCCTGGTTCCTGGACTCCTGGTAATCTTTCATAGAATTCCAACTACATCCCCTGCTCCATAGCATGAGTAGTGCACTTCCTCTGCCTCGCCTCACCGCCGCACCCTCGGCAGATTGAGGAGAGACATGATCTAGCAGGACTCGCCACTCGAGAAGCGGAAGATGTCGGGCTTGGAGATGTCGGTTTAGTTTGTGAAGGTCATCTCTTGGCTAGGCATGCTCAACATCTCCATGGACATGTTGACATCGACCCACATGTCGTGCCGCCGGTAGGCCTCTCGTGCCATCTTCGTTGCTGCAATGGAAAAAAAGATCTTGTGCGCACGGGGGAGGGGGGGTCAACCGAGGCGGCGAAGGTGGGGTTCACTCTGCATGAGTAGCTCAGTTACAGGCCTACTGTGCACTTGTCCAACCTGTATGCATTGGGTTGTCCATAGACTCATGCATGCACTCGCTCCTTGTTTTAGTGTACAACTTTATTTTCTTTAGCAAATAACTCGACTCTATTGATCTATTGAAGAACATAATATATGAGACCACATAAACTGAAGCGAAACTATCCATTGTAAAACTTGAAGTTACATTAGGGCCTCTTTGATTTGATTTTTTAGGATTCTAAACGTGGGAATAGGGAAAAAATGAATTGCAATGTCAAGTTTATTTGAATCCTGCATCTTTTTTATTCATTTGACTGTATCAGAGGGAAAACATTTTTTTAAGAGGCTGAGCTTATACTAAATTTCCCACGGAATATACCAGCAGTACAAAGAATACGTAGGAAAAAAATCTGTAGGAGTTAATCCTAAAAAGCGTTAAGATTCTGATCATCCAAAGTTCCTATGAATCCCTTTGACATAAGAAGTCCTAGGCTTTTGAAGTCATCAACTCTTGCTCCTCCTGTTGCACCTCAAAACTTGCACATGCTGAGTTGAACTGAGCAAACATATTAGTAACTCCAAACAGAAACCGAGCCTATTACAGTATGTTTGCACACGGCAGCAGAAAAACACGTCGCTCCCATTCCGAATCTGAAAAGGACGGTGACCCCCCACGAGAAGAGCGCTGGCACGATGGAATGCGCCAAACCGCAAACCGAACGGAAGGGAACGCGCCCCCACCACGCACCTGTCGCGCCACCTCCCACCCATCGCGGCCGTCGACATCGCATCCCACGACCCCACCACCCTCCTCCCTTCCCGGGCCGCGCTCCCCCATCCGCCTCAGCTACCAAGTCGGCCAGACCAACCAGCCATCAACACACACCTCACTGCGCCTCCCCCTTCTCTCTCTCCCACTCTGCTGGTCGGCTAGGGGCTGCCTGCCATGTGGGCCTCGCCTGGGAGGCTGCCGGCGATGGAGGAGGAAGAGTGCGAGGCGGACGCGGGCCACCGGGCGCCGATGGCGTCGTGCTGGGGCCGCTTCGGCCTGGCGGCGCTGTGGCACAGGCTCCGGCACCTTTTCCTGGCGCGGCGGAGGGCGCGGCACGGCCGCTCCATCCTCGGCGCCGGCGGGCTCAACTACGACCCGCTCAGCTACGCACAGAACTTCGACGACAGCAGCCTCGAGCACCACGAGCCGGACTTCACGGCCAGGTTCGCGCCCGCCCGCAACGCCAGCTCGCCCAGGCGGGCATGACGACGCCCCGGTGGCGGATGGAGAACCCTCTTTGCCACTTCTTGGTGGCTTTGTGAGCCTTTTGAGTGGTAAACATGCTTTATTTAATCCACATGTTTTCGGATAAATGTACATGTAGTACATGTCATATGGATGACGCAAGTAGTTTCCGCTTTTATTCGCGGGTGTAAATATTATTTTGCTGTTCTCCAAAAGAAAATGGAAAATAGTAGAGGTTGTGATGAACCGCACAGGGGCCAGCCAGAGCATGTCTGCTTGCTTATCGGAAATTCAGAGCAGGTTCCTCCTTAATAAATTTCGACGGTCCAAATGGGCATTACGTTCGGAGCATTTCATGTGGTTCTTGTCAGCCTCGGCTTAATCGACAGCGGTTTAAGCTAGAATAAATAGATAGTCGTATCCATTGCACGTCAAATACCTTGCTGAATATTGCTTTGCTGGTTTGTTCATTTCAGCAGCGTTCTTGCAGAATGCAGAGTCGCGTCTGGGCATTATTATAAATAAACAACAGTGTATGTTACTGCTCCCTGGGCTGCTTTTGCCGGTACCATTCTCGAATTTTCTTTGCTGTCTTAATCGAATTATTGGATATTTGCGCGCCTGCTTCTGTTCGAAAAGGGACCAGATATGCCTTTTTATTGGGGAGTGTTTGCTACTAATTGTAGCTTAGCTTTCGGAGTGAATATTCTTGCGGAAACCCATGGATAACGCATCAACACGTAACTTGCAAGAAAATATCAGAAACCGGGCCATCAGTCGAACGACGGAACGAGTTCGGGCACGTCCGTAGACGCATCCAGAGGATTGTTCATAAAATCGTTTCACATATTTACATATCCCATATCTGGACTATTAAATTCATGAAAACCATACATGTCGATTATGGAAACATATTATTATCACACATAAACAACAAATGTTGATATCGAACATAAATAATGTTTATAAAAATTATTTAAAGTGCACAATCAATCATCTGCTCTTTGGTTTTCATCATGTGTCCATATATGTTTCACCAAATCATTTAGTAGTTGTGCGTGCACCTCATGATATCAGAGATTCTGATGCATCTACAGAGAATTCGTCAGCTGAGCTGCGTTTTGATCTTCCAAGATTTTAACTTGTTTGCCATGTGCTTTAAAATCATTGGTTTGGGCTACACCATCATCTTCATCCTCGACAATCATATTGTGTAAATTAACACAACATGTCATCAGCTACCACAAAGTTTCCGATTCTCACATCATTGCAGCCCCACGAACAATTCATCAACACGCTTGCGGCTCTCCGAATGCCCTCTCCACATCCTTCCTAGCTGCTTCGTACATTGTTGCGAAATGATTTTGTTTTCTGCCATGTGGTTCGGATATGGTCTTCATAAATGCAGTCCACTGAGGATATATGCCATCGGCAAGATATTATCCCATGTTGTAGTCTCGGTCGCTGATGATGTAGTTGCACGGAGGTGATTCCCCGTTGCAAAGCCTCTTAGACACTGGAAATCGTTGAAGCACGTTGATGTCGTTCGAGAACCCGACATTCCAAAGAAAGTATGCCAAACCCATAAGTCATGTGATGCCACCGCTTCTATTATGATGGTGGCCTCTCTGGTGTGACCTTGATACATTCCTCACAAACCTTTGGGGCAGTTCTTCCACTACCAATGCATGCAATCAATTGATCCCAGCATTCCTGGAAAAAACCCGGCCTCTCGAATTGCCAACAACTTCTGTGTGTCCTACACATTTGGTTCTCTCAGATGATCTGCTCCAAATACCTCGACCACAGCACGGGCAAACTTGACAGTAGTCTTCACGCGTGTGCTCTCCCCCATCCTGACCATCTCACCTACGACATCTGCCGCAGTACCAAGTGCAAGCATCATCATAGCGGCGTGCACTTCTGCTTGCAAGAGGAAGAGAGTTGGCAGCAACAATCCCTTGTGAGCTTGAAGTAGTCATCATGTGCCTCAACTCCATCTACAATGCGCAAAAATAATGGTTTTCACATGCGAAAATGACGACGAAACCATGGATCATCCGGGAAAGTTGGGTTTGGAGAAAAGTAATCCTTCTGCAGTAGCTTTGCTCCGGATACCAAATCCCGATTGATGATTCTTCTCCCTTTGATCGAGCCCTTGAAATTGAGAATATGCTCCACTTGCCGCTCCATTCCTCTTGCATGGTCACGAGCATGATCATGTCCACTTCGCTATTCGAATCCGGCGAATCAAAAAACTCGTCTTGAATCAGTTGATCAAGCTCCATCGGTCCACACTCCTCATCGAACGAAGCATCGGAATCCATGGTTTCCCCTAAAATTTTGACCCAAAAAATCCGGGATCCATCGGAATCCATCGTCCTCCTCCCTCCCCCTCCTCTCTCTCTCCCACTTTGCTAGTCGGCTAGAGGCTGTCGGTGATGGAGGAGGAGGGATGTGAGGCGGACGCGGGCCACCGGGCGCCGATGGCCTCATGCTGGGGCCACTTCGGCCTAGCGGCGCTGTGGCACAGGCTCCCACACCTTTTCCTGGCGCAGCCAAGGGCGCGATATGGCCGGTCCATCTTCGGCGCCGGCGGGCTCAACTATGACCCGCTCAGCTACGCACAGAACTTTGACGACAGCAGCCTTGAGCACCACGAGCCGGACTTCATGGCCAGGTTTGCGCCCGCCCGCAAAGCCAGCTCGCCCAGGCGGGCATGATGACGCGCCTCTTCTGTGCGCCCCGGTGGTGGATGGAGAACCCTCTTTGCCACTTCTTGGTTCCTTTGTGAGCCTTTTGAGTGGTAAACTGGCTTTATTTAATCCACATGTTTTCGGATAAATGTACATGTACATTTCATACGAATGACGCAAGTAGTTTTCGTTTTTGTTCACGGGTGTAAATATTCCTTTGCTGTTCTCGAAAAGAAAAAAAATCGATTGCAGAGTTGTAGGGAATGCGATGAACTCATTCAACTGCATAGGAGCCACTCAGAGCATGTATTGTTTTGTTATCAGAGATTCAGAACAAAGCCTCAACCCTTATGAAATTTCTACGCTCCAAGTGTGTGCCTTAAGCAGCATAGGTTTGGAGCATTTCATTCATTATTTGTCAGCTTCGGCTTAATCGATCGAGGTTTAAGATAAAATAGCTTAATCTTACTTTGCCGCCGTGCTGATGATTTCTACAATGCTCTTGCACAGTCCCGTCTAGGGATTATTTGGTACCAGTGTCGACTTTTCTTTGTTGTCTTAATCGAATTATTTGATATTTGCGCACCTGCTTCAGTTGGAAAAGGGAGAAAGAGAGATGCCTTCATTGGGAAATGTTTGCTACTAATTGTAGATTAGCTTTTCGAAGGGAATATTCTCACGTAAATCCATGGATAACACATCAACACGTAACTTGAGAGAAAATATCACAGACCGGGCCATTAGAGAAAGTTCAGCAGTTCCCCCATACCCTCCCCGGTCGTTGTTTTAAGGAAGAAAGACAAAAAAATCTGCCTCCAACAGCACCCCGATCTACTCCGCGCTATTTTGGCCTCCCCGAAAATGCTGCCTCTCTCCTCTGTATCTAGGGGAACGAGGGCCTCCCTGATCCCCTCCCTGACTCGCCGAGCGAAGCAACGATCAGCTCAGGAAAGCTCCATCCCGTTGAGGGAGTCCTAGATTAAGGGGTCCTCATACGGCCGACCTGTTTCCCATGGGCCGGACTATATGGGTCACAAAGTGAGCATTGGGTGATCAAGGGCCCCGTCGCCAGGGTGGAAGCTTCAAGGAGCCGTGGCGTGTCCTCCATGTTCTCAACCGTAGATAGGCATGTTTATCTCTTTGGCATGTAACCGACCATGTGTAAACCCTAGGGACCCTCGGCATCTATATAAGCCAGAGGGTTTTAGGCTGTAGGAGGAGGCCAACTCATCTAGGGTTAGCTATTCGATCTCGAGGTAAATCAACTATGTAACCCCCATATCATCAATACAATCAAGCAGGACGTAGGGTATTAACTCCATAGGAGGGCCCGAACCTGGGTAAAACCTTGTTCCCTACGTCTCCTGTTACCATCGCTTCTAGTCTCACAGTTCGGGACCCCTTACCCGAGATCCGCCGGTTTTGACACCGACATTGGTGCTTTCATTGAGAGTATAGCTGTGAACAACGAAGGAATCGATGGCTCGCCTCGTCACGAGCAACGGGATCTGCATCCAGGGGGCCCTTACCCTCGATCGGACTCTCACAGGCGGCGACATCTTGTCGCACGCCGACCCGATCAGCCACCTTGGCCAGATCAGAAACTTTCCCCCGATCAGAGAATCAGGTTCAGAACCTTAGAGTTCGTCGCTGATTCACGGGGAGTACTCATACTGATGGAACCCTCGACCCTTGAGGAGGAGCATGTAAGTCTCGACGCCTCGATGTCGAAGACACCAGGCTTCACCCCCAACGGAGTCGTCACCCCCGGGCAATCTAGAACGCCCAATCCGACCGATGTGACTGGATCCACCATGGCTAGACGGAACATAGAGCCGCTTTTGCGCAGCTCCGGAACTGCCACGCCGCATACTGACTCCACTCGGCTCAGCAACACACACCCTACCATCGCCTCGTTCTTAAACGAGTTGTTCGATCGGATTGAGACCATGCTTATGTCGGATGACCAGGTTCTGGTCTATGATCGGCTCGGGATTAAGCCCTATGATAGGAAGATTCGCGTTCCCGCGGTCACCCACCTTGTCGCTACCATCGAGTGTCCAGCGAGGGATTCGTCCCAACGACCAGAATTGAAAACAGGCTACAGCCCGGTCTCTGATCACTGAGACTTCATCGGCGAACTAGATGTCGGAATTTATTATAAAGCCGGACCATCATCGGTCCAAGATCTATCACACAATTCGGAGTCTATGATTCTGAAAACCCAATGTGGCGTGGGGTCAAATTTTTTCCCACCCACCACCCAAGACGATGATCTCAGTATCATACCAAAGCCCACGTCTTCAGACTTTTGGGATATTAAACAACTACCAGGAGAATCAGTTCATCACTTTTGGGCCAGACTCCTACTCGCTGGAAGCAGAGAAAAGGTCTTAGTGACCAAGAGATAATGGCAACTTTCAGTGACAATTGCCATGATGAAGGGATTCTTAATGCCTTGGCTCACCGACACATTTGTGACTTTTCCAAGCTATCCGATTTGGTACAAAAATACTGTGCCATGGAAAGCGCTTGGAAATCCGAGCGGTTATTTTCAGAACCAACTTTCCCCGAGCACCCTAGTGGAGATCAGAAAAAGAGGATACCTCCTAAGCGGCCAGCTAGATTCAAACCCACGGAAAAAAGAAACAGGCCCCTTTCAGGGGTCAGCACTGTCCTTGATGAAATATTGGATAATCCTTGCCCTATACATTCCGTATTGCTAAACACAAGCCAGACTCACAGCCTTAGAGCTTGCTGGGTCCTCAGACAAGTAGCAAAAAGCGGTGAAGCCATCCTTGAAGCGCCTCCATCGAAAAGGCACTCCCCATCGTCGCCCAAATACAATGTCGAAGTCCTAACGTCTACGAAATGTTCCCCTCGAGGAACAAAAGGAAAAGAGCTCTTAGAGAACTCGAACAGGTCTGTCATGTGGCACCAACAAGTGCATGGGTAGACATACCCATTACCTTCGCAGATACCGACCAACCGACAATTCTTCCTGGTCATTCATCGGCCGCACTAGTCTCGAAACCCATTATCGATGGCTACATGTTACATAAGGTGCTAATGGACGGCGACAGTGGTTTAAACTTGATCTACGAAGGCACCCTGAAAAAAATGCAGTTCGATCGATCCCGCATCCAACATAGCAACACAACTTTCAGGGGATTTATTCCAGGGAAAGAGGCGCGTTGTTCAGGACGTATCATCCTAGACGTAGTATTCGACACTCCTGAAAACTACCGATCCGAAGAACTCCTCTTCCACATCGTGCCTTTCCCAAGTGGGTTCGACGCCCTATTGGGACGTGACGCCTTCACAAAATTCCAGGTTGTACCCCATTATGGGTACATGAAACTTAAAATGCCAGGACCAAACAGAGTTATCACAATCTCCGGTGATCCGAATATAGCCCTCCGGGCCGAAAACAAAACGACAGCGCTTGCCCTCGAAGCATTAGCTGAGACCTTCGCTACCGAAGAACTGACCCCACTGCGGTTAACAGTCGACAAGGACGACATGATCGCCCATGTCCTTCAAACCTGCAGAGGAAATTGTTAAGTTCCAAGTGCATCCGACGGACCCTAATAAGTTAGCGTCCATCGGAGCCCAACTCGATCCCATAGTGGACGAGGCACTGCGGACCTTTCTACGAGAAAATTGGGACATTTTTGCCTGGCATCCTTCCGATATGCCCGGAATCCCATGATGGCTTGTAGAGCACAGTTTGAACATCATTGTAGGCTTCAAGCCTGTTAAGCAGACTCTGCGCCGCTTCTTTGAACCCAAATGACAAGCTATGGGTGAAGAATTAGATAAAATGCTAGAGGCCGGATTCATTCAGGAGATCAAGCACCCTGAATGGTTGGCAAACCTGGCGATGGTACCAAAGAAAGATAAGTCCTGGCGGTTGTGCGTCGATTTTAAAGACCTCAATAAAGCCTTCCCTAAAGACCCTTTCCCCTTACTGCACATAGACGAGATCATTGATGCCACAGCCGGACACGATTCGTTGTGTTTCCTTGATGCTTATTCTGGAGACCATCAAATCAAAATGAAGAAATCAGACCAAGCGGCAACCGCGTTCATCACCCCTATGGGCCATTCTGCTTTAACACGATGCCCTTCGGGCTAAAAAATGTTGGGCCACATACCAGCGCATGATCCAGACTTGTCTCGCGACACAGGTTGGTAAGACAGTCGAGGCATACGTGGACAATGTGGTAATCAAAACCAAACACGTCAGCCAGTTGATCGATGACCTATGAAAAACCTTTGCCAGTCTACGCGAGTACGACATACGACTCAATCCGTAAAAATGTGTATTCGGAGTTCCTTCTGGTAAACTGCTCGGATTCGTCATCTCCTATAGAGGAATAGAAGCAAATCTGGCTAAGATCCGCACTCTATCAAAACTTGCAATTCCTACAGAGCTAAAGCATGTCCAGAGGCTGGCTGGTTGTGTCGCGGCATTAAGCCGCTTTATATCTCGCCTCGGAGAGAAATATTTACCTCTCTACAAGCTGCTGAAACGGACCAACAATTTCGAATGGACCAATGAAGCAGCAGCTGTGTTAGAAGAAATTAAAACATTACTAGCAACCAATACCATACTCATAGCACCAGGCGCCGGTGAGCCCATGTTATTATACATATCGGCCACCAACCAAGCCGTTAGCGTACTGCTCGTCGTTGAACGAGATGAGGAGGAACATAAATTCCAGACCCAGAAGCCGGTCTATTACGTGTCAGAAGTACTAACGCAGTGCAAGTCCAGATACCCGCACTACTAGAAGATAGCCTACACGGTATTATGGCATCACGGAAACTCAGACACTACTTCCAAGAGTGTGCGGTAACGGTAGCATCCGAAGTACCCCTGAACGATATCATCAACAACAGGGACGCCACCGGCCATATGGCCAAGTGGGCCATCGAGCTCCTTCCCTTTGAAATAACCTACAAGCCACGCCATGCCATCAAATCTCAAGTATTGGCAGACTTCCTGGCTGAATGGACCGAGGCCGAACTCCCCAAGGAATATAGTGCATACTCCCATTGGATAATGTACTTTGATAGATCCAAAACCTTGGCCAGACTGGGGGCTGGAGTTATCCTCACATTCCCCATGGGCAACAACGTGCGATACATGTTGCAGATCATGTATGTCGACTCCAACAATGCAGTCAAATACGAAGCCCTTTTGCATGGTCTTCGGATAGCAATATCAATGGTCATACGGCGGCTGGAGGTACTTTGAAGAACGAGGGAGATGTAGTGCCTAGCGCTAGCTCCAGCTCCAATGATCATGATGACAGTCCTCCACTCCAGACTCACGCTTAGTTCAGGACTCAGGTTAGATCATCTGCAGTGCCAGTTCCAGAGATGAGACCCACTTCATATACACCTGCATCAGCTCCCTCAACACCTTCAATGCCTCCCGTGTCTACTCCACCACCTCAGAGGACTTCTGTAGAAGCATTCGCGGACACTGTTCTCTCAACTCCTTCCATGACTACCAGAGCTTCTTCATCGTCCCATGAGGAGATCATGCCTAGAGTGACGCTTAGCTCTATACCTTCAAGCTTTTTGGTAATTTGTTGCCAAAGGGGGAGGAGTTTTATAGATCATAGGGCTTTGAGAGAGAGTGTTGCATTTTGGTTGCTCTTCTCGCTTTTAAAACATTTGGTCTATTGTGTGTTTGCCTTAAAACGTCATTCTGTTTAATCATACACTCTATGATTGGTACTATTATTTCCTATCTTTGCGGTATCTATATGATGATCATTCACTCATGATTGGTGTTATGTGAACTATAGTCCATTCATATCACTTATGCGCACCACCAAAATGTATGTGACATGAAAGAGTTACCCATGATCCTAATCGATTGTGCATTTGCATTCAAACACAAATTCAAAATAGTACACAAAATTAGGGGGGGTCTTTCTTGTCACATACTTCTCAAAGCAATGATGCTATACATTGTTTATATCCTTATCGAAGCTTTGATCTATATGTTTTCATCAATTACCCAAAATGGGGAAATTGAAAGCACAATTCCTCCCTAGGTGGTTTTGGTAATTAATAACAACATGTATTTTATTGGACTAACGATCCTATCAAGCATATTTCAGGAAAATTTCAATGAATGGATTAACAAAGGATTGTGAGGAGATCACCTAGATGCATGGGACATCAAATGGCAACAAGCTTCAAGACTCTACATTTTGCATTTTGTGAGAAATTACATTTGAGTGCATAGGAAAGCCAATACTATTAAAAGGGGATGATGTATCTATGGTGATCTAGTTGCTTAAGTGCTTAGAGTTAGCCACCAAAAACCCTCATGAATTCTCCCACAAAGATATTATGTACAAACCCTAAAGCCTAAATTCGGTACCACCAAGTTTACAAATTCGTCCCTACCAAGTTTTACCCTGGAAACAATCCAAATCCAAATCCTAACCTCTCAGTGACACCAAGTTTGATTTTGGTGCAACCGAAACCAGTGACCAACGTTCGGGTGTCCAGTTTCTAAGAATCGGAATTTCCGAGTTTTGGGAATCAGTGCCCCCAAAGCAAGGAACTAAGTAGGCCAGCCAAAATTGTACTCGCGGGGATTTATATATCGGTCTCACAGAAACGCCAAAGGTTGCAACTTTTTGCACTAGTCGGTGTAACCGATATTTATATTTGGTTCCACTGAGTTGGGCAATAATGTTGTAACGGTTGGATTTTTGCAGAAGCCTATATATACCCTTCCACCACCCTCTCATTCATAGAGAGAGCACTCAAAACAAGCCAATACTTGCCCCGTCCATTTTCTGAGAGACAACCACCTACTCATGTGTTGAGGTAAAGATCTTCCACTCCAACCATATGAATCTTGATTTCTAGCCTCCCCAAGTTGCTTTCCATCCAATCAATCTCTTCTACCAAGCCAAATCTATGAGAGAGTAATTGTGTGTTGGGAGACTATATTTTGAAACACAAGAGCAAGGAGTTCATCATTCATACCACATCTATTACTTTTTGGACAATGGTGTCTCCTAGATTGGTTAGATGTCGCTTGGGAGCCTCCGACTTCGTGTGGAGTTGAACCAAGAAGTTTGTAAGGGCAAGGAGATCGCCTACTTCGTGAAGATCTACTCTGAGTGAGGCTAGTCCTTCGTGGATGTAAGCCGTGATGGAATAGACGAGGTCGCTACTTTGTGGACCCTTCATGGGTGGAGCCCTCCGTGGACTCTCGCTATCGCTACCATCCATGGGTTGAAGACTCCATCAACGTAGATGTACTATAGCACCACCTATCGAAACCACGGAAAAATCTTTGAGTCCCCATTGCGTTAGATCTTTCTATCCCTACCCTCTACTTATATGTGCATGTATTTACTTTCCACTACTATAGTCTTAGACTTGCATGTGTAGGGTGTGCTTGACTTGATATAATTTCTAAAACTTGCCAACCTTTAAAATTGGGAAAATACTAGGTTTTTATTTTGGTCAACTAGTCTAATCACCCCCCCTCTAGACATACTTAGGACCTACAGTTGGTCCGGGCCACTTCATCCCACAATACCTCCAAATCAAAATAAGACAAGGGGGGTAAGAAATCTAAACATCAACGCCCACAATTTTTTTGTGTTCTACTCGTGCATATCATCTACGTATAAACCTGGCTCATGATGCCATTGTTGGGGAACAAAGCATGGAAAACAAAATAATTTCCTACGAACACCCAAGATCTATCTATGGAGATGCATAGCAACAAGAGTGGAGAGTGTGTATACATACTTCATAGACCGTTAAGCAGAAGCATATATTACGTGGTTGATGTAGTCGTACTCTTCACAATCCAATCACGATCCAATCTGATCCAGCGCCGAACGGATGGCACCTCCGTGTTCATCACACATGCGCCTCGATGCTGTCACTACCTTGATCCAGCAAGCGAGAGTGAAGAAGTAGATGTCATCTCTACTAGCACGACCACATGGTGGGATGGTGGGGTCGTAGTTCCGGCAGGTCTTCACCAAGCACCTCCGGAACGAAGAACCGAGGAAGAATGGGAGTACCAGGAGAGGGGATGCGGCCGTGGGAAGGGTGTTTCCCCCTTGCGCCTCCCCACCTTTATATAGGCATGGGAGGGTCTGCTAGATTTCCCTTGAAGCCTCTAGGGTCGTTGGTAAGGGGGGATCCCTCCTTTCCTTCCCCACCGACCGCTATCCCCTTTTTTAGGGATCTTGATCTTATCCTTTTGTGATACGATCCTACTCCTTTTAGGGGGATCTTGGTGCACCTAGACCAGGGGTGTGAGGCATTTCACACTACCCACGTCCATGTGGGTGTTGGGGAATGTTGCATGGGAAACAAAAAAATTCCTATGCACACGCAAGATCTATCCATGGTGATGAGCATCTACGAGAGGGAGAGTGGATCTACATACCCTTGTAGATCGCTAAGTGGGAAGCGTTAAGAAACGCGGTTGGTGTAGTCGAACGTCTTCGCGTTCCAAATCACCGAGCGTCCCACGATCTCATCATGATCCGTCCCACGATCCAATCATGATCCGTCCCGCGAACTCATCACGATCCATCCCGCGATCTCATCATGATCCGTCTTGCGATCTTGATCACGGTCCTTCCGATCTAGTGCCGAACGGATGGCACCTCCGCGTTCAGCACGCGTACAGCTCGATGAAGATCTCCACCTTCTTGATCCATCAAGAGGGAGTGGAGAGGTAGACGAGTTCTCCGGCAGCACAACGGCGTTGCGGCGATGGTGGTGGAGGAATTCCGGTAGGGCTTCGCCTAAGCACCGCTGAAAACCAATCTAGAGGAGAAACTACGATCTAGAGGAGAGGTAGCACATGGCTATTAGGGTTAGCTTTTCCTTCTAAATCCTCTAGTATATATAGGAGGGAGGGAGGGGAGGAGGCAGCCTCAAACCCTCAAGGTTTGGTCAAAAATGGAGTGGAGGAGTCCTACCCAATCCTATTAGGAGTAGGATTCCTCCTTTCCACTTGGAAACTCTTTCCACCTCTCCACCTTTGGAATTTTTCCTTCTCAAACCACTCCAGCCGCATGGACCCTTAGAGGAGGCTTAGTACAGCCCATCAGGGGCTGGTTTACCTCCTCCCACAGCCCATGTAGCCTCTTGGGTCGAGACACCCCTCCCGATGGTCCCCCGATACCCTCCCGACACTCCCGGTACACTACCGATGAGCCTGAAACTTTTCGATGACCAAAACAGGACTTCCTACATATCAATCTTTACCTCCAGACCATTCTGGAGATCCTCGCGACGTCCGGGATCTCATCCGGGACTCTGAACAACCTTCGATCACCATCATACATAACTCTATACTACAGAAACGTCACCGAACCTTCAGTGTGCAGACCGTGCGGGTTCGAGAACTATGTAGACATGACCGAGACACCTCTACGATCAATAACCAATAGCGGGACCTATATGCCCATATTGGTTCCTACATATTCTACGAAGATCTTTATTGGTCGAACCTCTATGTCAAGGATTCAATTAATCCCGTATGTCGTTCCCTTTGTTCTTCGGTGTGTTACTTGCCCGAGATTCGATCGTCGGCATCTCCATACCTAGTTCAACCTCGTTACCAGCAAGTCTCTTTACTCGTTCCGTAATAAAAGATCCCATGGCTAACACTTAGTCACATTGCTTGGAAGGCTTATTGTGATGTTGTATTACCGAGTGGGCCCTGAGATACCTCTCCGTCACGCGGAGTAACAAATCCCAGTTTTGATCCATGCCAACCCGACAGACACCCTTGGAGATACCTGTAGAGCACCTTTACAGTCACCCAGTTAAGTTGCAACGTTTGATACACACAAGGCACTCCTCCGGTGTCAATGAGTTGCATGATCGCATGGTCATTGGAACAAATACTTGACATGCAGAAAACAGTAGCAATAAACTGACACGATCATATGCTACATTTGTAGTTTGGGTCTTGTCCATCACATCATTCTCCTAATGATGTGATCCCATTATCAAATGACATCTCATGTCCATGACTAGGAAACAATAGCCATCGTTGATCAACGAGCTAGTCTATTAGAGGCATACTAGGGACATGGTGTTGTCTATGTATCCACACATGTATCTCAGTTTCCGATTAATACAATTAGAGCATGGATAATAAACGATTATCATGAACAAGGAAATATGATAATAATCAATTTATCATTGCCTCTAGGGCATATTTCCAATAGTCTCCCACTTGCACTAGAGTCAATAATCTAGTTCACATCACCATGTGATTCGCATTGTTATGAATCTAACACCAAATGAGTTATGGGGCTCGATCATGCTTTGCATGTGAGAGAGGTCTTTTAGTCAACGGGTCTGCGACATTCAGATCCGTGTGTACTTTGCAAATCTCTATGTCATACTGTAGACACTGCTACCACACTCCACTTGGAGCTATTCCAAATGGCTGCTCCACTATATGTATCCGGATTGCTACTCAGAGTCATCCGGATTGGTGTTAAAGTTTGCATCGACATAACCCTTTACGACGAACTCTTTATCACCTCCATAATCGAGAAATATTTCCTTAGTCCTCTAGTTACTAAGGATAATCCTAACCGTTGTCCAGTGATCCACTCCTGGATCACTTTTGTACCCCTTGATAGACTCATGGAAAGGCACACACACCAGGTGCGGTATACAGCATGGCATGATATAGAGCCTATGGCTAAGGAATAGGGGACGACGTTCGTCCTTTCTCTTTCTTCTGCCGTTGTCGAGCTTTGAGTCTCACTCAACTTCACACCTTACAAATCAAGCGAGAACTCTTTCTCTGACTGATCCACTTTGAACTCTTTCAAAATCTTGTCAAGGTATGTACTCATTGAAAGTCTCATCAGGCATCTTGATCTATCTCTATAGATCTTGATGCTTAACAATTAGCTAGCTTTATCCAGGTCTTCCTTTGAAAAACTCTTTTCAAACAACCATTTATGCTTTCCAGAAATTCTACATCATTTCCGATCAACAATATGTCAACCACATATGCTTACCAGAAACTCTGTTGTGCTCCCACTCACTTTATTGTAAATACAAGTTTCTCATAAACTTTGTACAGACTCAAAAACTTTGATCACCTCAACAAAGTGTATATTCCAACTCCGAGATGCTTGCTTTAGTTAGTAGAAGGATCACTGAAGCTTGCACACCTTTTAGCATCCTTAGGACTGACAAAACCTTCACCTTCTGGTTGTATCTCAATCAACCTTACCTTAAGGAAGGAAACGATGTTTTGACATCCATCTGCCAGATTTCATAATCGAAAAAATGCAACAATTGCTAACATAATTCCAACAGACTTTAGCATCGCTACGAGTGAGAAAGTCTCATCGCAGTTAACTCCTTGAACTTGTCAGAAACTTCTTTGCAACAAGTCAAGCTCTATAAATGGTGACATTTACCATCAGCGTCTATCATCATCTCAAAGGTCCATTTGTACTCAATGACCTGCCGTCCAACGAGCAAGTCTATCAAAGTCTATACTTGGTTTTCATACATGGATCCTTTCTCGGATTTCATGGCCTCTAACCATTTGTCAGAATCCGGGCCCATCATCACTTCTCCACAGCTCGTAGGTTCATCGTTGTCCAACAACATGACCTCCAAGAAAGGGTTGTCGTACCGCTCAGGAGTAGTACACATCCTTGTCGACCTACGAGGTTTGATAGTAACTTGATCCGAAGCTTCATGATCATCATCATTAACCTCTTCAACTAACGTAGGCTTCATAGAAACATCTTCCGGCGCTGCGCTACTCTCTGGTTGAACAAGGGTTCAACAACCTCATCAAGTTCTATCTTCCTCCCACTCAATTCTTTCGAGATAAACTCTTTCTCGAGAAAGGACCCAATTTTAGCAACAAACATTTTGTGCTTGGATCTGAGATAGAAGGTTCACCCAACTGTTCTTAGGGTATTCTATGAAGATGCATTTGTCCGCTTTGGGTTTGAGCTCATTCGGTGAAAACATTTTCCACACAAGCGTCACAGCCCCAAACATTAAGAAATGACAGCTTGGGTTTCTATCAAACCCTAATTCACACGGTGTCATCTCAACGGATTTAGATGGTGCCCTATTTAAAGTGAATGTAGTTGTCTCTAATGCATAACCCCAAATTATAGTAGCTAAACGATAAGAGACATCATAGCATGCACCATATCCAATAGAGTATGACTATGACATTCAGACACACCATCACACTATGGTGTTCCAGGTGGCATGAGTTTTGAAACAACTTTCACATTGTCTAAAGTTGTATGCCAAACTCGTAACTCAGATATTCACCCCCACGATCATATCGCAGGCATTTTTATCTTCTTGTCACGATGATCTTAAAATTCACTCTGAATTTGCTTGAACCTTTCAAACGATTCAGACTTGTGTTTCATTAAGTAAATATACACTATATCTACTCAAATCATCAGTGAAGGTAAGAAAATAATGATATCCACCGCACGCTACAAGACTCATTGGATTTCATACATCAACATGTATCATTTCCAGTAAATCACTTGCCCGCTCCATCCATCTGGAAACGGGGTCCTTAGTCATCTTGCCCAAGAGGCATGGTTCGCATGTCTCAACCGATTCGAAATCGAATGAGTCCAAAGATCCATAAGCATGGAGTTTCTTCATGCACTTTATACCAATATGACATTTAGCGGCAGTGCCACAAGTATATGGTACTATCATTATTAACTTTGTATCTTTTGGTATCAATGTTATGAACATGTGTATTACTATGATCAAGATTCAACAAACCATTCTCACTGGGTGCATGACCATTGAAGGTATCATTCATGTAAACAGAATAACCATTATTCTCTAACTTAAATGAATAACCGTGTTGCAATAAACACGATCTAATCACGTTCATGCTCAACGCAAAACACCAAATAACGTTTATTTAGGTTCGTCACTAATCCCAAAGGTAGAGAGAGTGGGCGATGTTGATCACATCAACCTTGGAAACATTTCCAGCACACATCGTCACCTCACCCTTAACTAGTTCTCTGTTTATTCCGTAGCTTTTATTTCGAGTTACTAACATTTAGCAACCGAACCGGTATCCAATACCCAGGTGCTACTAGGAGTACTCGCAAGGTACACATCATTAACACGTATATCAAATATACTTTTGTCGACATTGCCAGCCTTCTTATCTACCAAGTATCTAGGGTTGTTCCGCTTCAACGATCGCTCTCCTCATAATCGAAGCACTTAGTCTCAGGTTTGGATTCAACTTTGGGTTGCTTCACTGGAGCAACAACTGACTTGCCATCACGATCCGTCCCGCGAACTCATCACGATCCGTCCCGCGATCTCATCATGATCCGTCTCGCGATCTTGATCACGGTCCTTCCGATCTAGCGCCGAACGGACGGCACCTCCGTGTTCAGCACACGTACAGCTCGATGACGATCTCCGCCTTCTTGATCCAGTAAGAGGGAGCGGAGAGGTAGACGAGTTCTCTGGCAGCACGATAGCGTTGCGGCGATGGTGGTGGAGGAATTGCAGCAGGGCTTCGCCTAAGCACCGCTGAAAACCAATCTAGAGGACAAGCTACGATCTAGAGGAGAGGTAGCACCTGGCTATTAGGGTTAGCTTTTCCCTCTAAATCCTCTAGTATATATAGGAGGGAGGGAGGGGAGGAGTCAGCCTCAAACTCTCAAGGTTTGGTCGAAATTGGAGGTGGAGGAGTCCTACTCCAATCCTATTAGGAGTAGGATTCCTCCTTTCCACTTGGAAACTCTTTTCACCTCTCCACCTTTGGATTTTTTTCCTTGTCAAACCACTCCAGCCGCATGGGCCCTTAGAGGAGGCTTAGTCCAGCCCACTAGGGGCTGGTTTACCTCCTCCCACAGCCCATGTAGCCTCTTGGGTCGAGACCCCCCTCCCGATGGTCCCCCGGTACCCTCCTGCCACTCCTGGTACACTATCGATGAGCCCGAAACTTTTCCGGTGACCAAAACAGGACTTCCTATATATCAATCTTTACCTCCGGACCATTCTGGAGCTCCTCGTGACGTATAGGATCTTATCCGGGACTCCGAACAACCTTCAGTCACCACCATACATAACTCTATACTACCGAAACGTCACCAAACCTTAAGTGTGCAGACCCTGCGGGTTCGAGAACTATGTAGACATGACCGAGACACCTCTACGGTCAATAACCAATAGCGGGACTTGGATGCCCATATTGGTTCCTACATATTCTACGAAGAACTTTATCGGTCGAACCTCTGTGTCAAGGATTCAATTAATCCTGTATGTTGTTCCCTTTGTTCTTCGGTGTGTTACTTGCCCGAGATCGATCGTCGACATCTCCATACCTAGTTCAACCTCATTACCAGCAAGTCTCTTTAGTCGTTCCGTAATACAAGATCTCGTGGCTAACACTTAGTCACATTGCTTGCAAGGCTTATTGTGATGTTGTATTACCGAGTGGGCCCTAAGATACCTCTCCGTCACACGGAGTAACAAATCCCAGTCTTGATCCATGCCAACCCGATAGACACCCTCGGAGATACCTGTAGAGCACCTTTATAGTCACCTAGTTACGTTGCGACATTTGATGCACACAAGACACTCCTCCGGTGTTAGTGAGTTGCATGATCTCATGGTCATAGGAACAAATACTTGACATGCAGAAAACAGTAGCAATAAACTGACACGATCATATGCTACGTTTGTAGTTTGGGTCTTGTCCATCACATCATTCTCCTAATGATGTCATCCTGTTATCAAATGACATCTCATGTCCATGACTAGGAAACCATAGCCATCTTTGATCAACAAGCTAGTCTATTAGAGGCATACTAGGGACATGGTGTTGTCTATGTATCCACACATGTATATGAGTTTCCGATTAATACAATTATAGCATGGATAATAAACGATTATGATGAACAAGGAAATATGATAATAACCAATTTATTATTGCCTCTAGGGCATATTTCCAACAGTGGGCACCCCCAAGCAGGTGGGCCCCACTATGCAACTTTATAGAACCTTCCTGATACAATACCTAAAAATCCCGAACATTTTCCGGAACCCTGAATATGACTTCCCATATATAAATATTTACCCCCGGACCATTCCAGGGCTCCTCGTGACACCTGGGATCTCATCCGGGACTCCTAACAACATTTAGTCATCAATTTAATTATCCCAATACTACTCTAGCATCATCGAACGTTAAGCGTGCGGACCTTACGAGTTCGAGAATCATCTAGACATGAAAGAGACTCCTCTTCGGTCAATAACCAAAACCGAGACCTGGATGCCCATATTGGTTCCTACATATTCCACGAAGGTCTTTATCGGCCGAACCATAATGTCAAGGATTCAATCCAATCCCTTATGCAGTTCCCTTTGTCTATCGGCATGTTACTTGCCCGACATCTCCATACCTAGTTCAATCTTGTTACTGTCAAGTCTGTTTCCTCGTTTTGTAATACAAGATCCCATGTGAAAGGATCGAGATGGACCTAGAGGGGGGGTGAATAGGTACAATTACAAATTTTAATTGTTACTTACCAATTTTTAGGCGATAATGCGGAATATGAAAGTAAGCCTAAACAATTGCAAGTAAGATGCTAATAGTTACACCAACCAAACAAGTACCACAAGTATATGAGTAAGAAAGCACAATAAGATATAAGTAGATACTAAGAGACAAATAACCACAAGTAGGGAGTTAGGGTTAGGAATAACCGCAATTCCGAGAGACGAGGATGTGTGCCGATGTTCACTTCCTTGGAGGGAAGCTACGTCATCGTTTAGAGAGGTGGATGTTACCACGAAGGCACACCAACGCCACGAAGGCCCACCCTATTATCTCCTTGAGATATCACCCCGAAGGCGATTCCAAACCACTAGTGGTAGACCTTGGGGTGGTCTCCAAACCTCACAAACTTTTCAGGGGTAATCACAATGAAGGATTCCTCACTGGAGAACTCCTACCGCCCAGGAGTCTCCAATCTCCAAGAGTAACAAGATGCACCATGAAAAACAAAGGGGAATCAACTTTGCTTTGGTCAATGTGTAGATCAAGCACTCCTCCTTCACTCCTCAAAAGATCAAGAGCTTTATTTGGATAAGGAGGAAGAACTCCAAGAAATCGAGGTCTGGAAATGGTGGAGAGAGAAATGGAGTCATTAGCCTCTTCATGGGGAAGAAGAAGACTATTTATAGGTGGGGACGAAATCCAGCCGTTGGGGCCAGATTCCTGCGTGGACCGGAAGTTCCGTCCAAGCCCGAAGGTTCCGGACCCCGAAAGTTCCGACCAAGTTCCGGGCTACACAGAGAGTTTGCATCTTCTCTGGAATACCCCAGACACTGTCGGAACAGGGATGGAAGTTCCGACGCCCGGAAGTTTTGGGGAACGGAAGTTCTGGCCAGGGTCCAGACTACACAGAGAGATTGCATATAGTGCAGTTTCTCTGGGTGGCCCGGAAGCTTCCCGGACCTTCTGGTCCATGGAAGTTCCGAACGTCCCGGAAGTTCCAGCCTCGACAGAGTCATTTGTCATGTAAGAATGGACCAAAAATAAAGTTGGTTGTGCCACATCATATGTGTATGTGAAGTTAATTCCCAGATGTTTTTCATGATGCACCCCCTCTTAATAGTGCGGCTGCCCTAGGAACTCAAGAAAGAAAACATAGCAATATGTCAATCCGCTTTTCCTTTTTCCACGTAGAGGGAGAATGACCATCCATGCTTCTCTTCAATTTTGACAGTGTTGTTTTATACTAGAGCATGTGGTTAGAAACACAAAGATGTCAAAAACTGTTAAGGGCAATAGTGCACTTTCAATCTCCTCCTTTTTGACATAGATGACAATAATGCTTGATAGGAAAACTACACAATGCATGTAGAATATAAAGCGGTTTTAATGAAAGGAAACAACTCCCCCATAACCTATGCCTTACTTTAGATTTGTATTTGAATACCAAAGACATGTTTGAAAGAGGCTCCCCCTCACACTGTGCTACCCTCACAAAGATGATAAAGTGACATAGAATGATTTACTAACCTTGATTGTCATATGGATATGTCAATTATGATAGATGTCGCTTCTTATAAATAAGAAATATGACACCATGCAACACAGTGTAACCGATAAAGTGCTCACATAAGAATAGATAGTTAAAGAACACACACCGATAAGGTTCAAATAGGAGCAAATAAGAGCAAAGGTTAAACAAAGGTTCAGATAAAACAATGACATGAAGAGACAACGCCCCTATCAAGCAATAAAACATCTCCCCCTTTGTCATCAAGATGGCAAAAAGGAAAAATGAGGAATGCACTACTCACGCCCCTAAGCAGATGAGTCGTCGGACGAATCTCCAGAAGACACTAAGCCATGAGGGCGATGAAAAGAGGCTTCATCTCCATATTCGACATCAAACCGAGCAAACTGGGAGTGGTATTGATCAAACGGAGTCACACGAGACTTAGAACCATGAGCAATGGTCATGCCAGATGTGCGCAGGCCATCATTAAGGGCCTTCATGCCCTCCTTCCTAGACTTGTGCTCCTCCCACTGCTTCCTATGCATATCTTGCTACAGACAGAACATGTTCTTCAAAAGACGCCAAACTTTGTTGCTCCCCCGAGACCCGGAATCACTAGGTTCCCCACGATGAAAAGCATGAGAGCGAGAGCGGAGTTCAAAGTGGTGTGTGCCCACAGCATGAAGATCCTCTTCCTCATCACCATCACCCTTAGGAATGGTAGCCTTGCCTTTCTTAACCAACAAGTTAACACTAGTGTGAATAGTCAGACGCCGACTAGCAAGTGCATCAGGAGCAATCTCAGCAATCAAGGCAGTGATATAGTGAGCATAGATCGGAACCTTGCAGTTCATCACCACACTGTACATCTCATGCCAGATGAAATCCATCACATCAATCAAACCTGTTTCAGAGGAGTGACAGGTGTAGTGAAGGAGGTTGATGAGATGACCACGAATCTTGTTTTTGTCACCCACCTTGACTGCTAGCACTTCGAGAAAAATCCGGTGCATGATATCATAGAAGGGAAGAAGGTCACCAACAGAGCCAACATATCCTCCAGGAGGGTACAAGTCAGCCAAGTGATGAACCTGAAAGACTCCTCTGTCATGGATCTTGTACCCACGATCAATAGTAGTGTCAGTGTATGTGTAGCCCAAAAGACGAGCCAGCTCAGAGAATGGAGTCGAGAACTTCTCATCACCAGACATCCAGGTAAGAGTCCGGTGAATATCAGTTCCAAAATGCACTGTGGCATAAAACTAAGCCACAAGAGGGGGGATACGTCATGCTAAAAATTCATGAGAGGTAGAAGATTGAGCTTGACAGACATATTCTGGACCCCAGCAAAGTATGCAGTGTTTGTGGGAGTCTTGTCAAAGTAAGCGATGTTGATACTCTTCCAAATGACAACACACTTGTGTACAAACTAGGTGAAGATCTCCGAATAGGTGCATTGCTAAAAGAGAGTCCGGAATTTGGAGTTAGCCACATGTTCACGCTCTTCGTGATATGGATTAACCCTATGCTGAGCAACCCACTCCGGTGCAGGCAGCTCTTTCATAGTGATGGGCACAGGAGGAGGAGGATGGACATGAACTGGCTTGCCCTTCTTGGAAACCGTCTTGAATTTCTTTGACTGATTAGGACCAGGAGGAGGGGAGCCATGGTCTTCAGACTCAGGATCAGGCTCAGCATGGCAGTCAAACATATTCTCAGGCCCAAGCAAAAAAGTTTTGGTCTTCTTGACCCTCTCTTTGGATTTCTGTTCATACACCTTAGACGGTCGAGAATGCGAACCAGAACCACCGTTGGTGTCTTCAGTGAGAATAAGTTTTGTAGGCATGGGTGTCTTACAAGGGTTAGCATTTGTCATATCAAACTTCTCTAGAATTTCCTTGAGGTATTTTGTTTGAGACAAGAAAATTCCTTCTTGAAATTGTTGTATTTGAAATCTGAGAAAGAACTTCAAGTCCACATTGAATGACATCTCATAGGTCTTGGTCATGGAAGTCGCAAACTTCTTGCACAAATGAATGTTAGGAGAACCAAAAATTATGTCATCTACATAGATTTGGCATAAGATCAAATCACCTTTTTCCCTCTTAGTAAAAAGAGTGGTGTCGATCACCCCTCTCACAAATCCATCATCTAGTAGAAACTTCTTAAGATGATCAACCAAGCATGAGGTGCTTGTTTGAGGCCATACAAAGCCTTGTGAAGTTTATACACATGGTCTTTGTGATCGGGATCAACAAACCCAGGTGGTTGTGATACATATACTTATTCTTGTAGAGGACCGTTAAGGAAAGCACTCTTAACATCCATTTGATGTAATGTAAACCATTGAAAGCAGCATACGCAAGTAAGATACGAATAGATTCAAGACGGGCAACAGGAGCAAAGGTCTCATCAAAGTCCAAACCTTCAACTTGTGAGTACCCTTGTGCCACTAACCTTGCCTTGTTGCGGATGATTACGCCATTCTCATCTTACTTGTTCTTGAAAATCCATTTTGTTCCAATGACATTGTGTTCCTTAGTTGGTATCTTGACTAATGACCATACTTTGTTGTGTTCAAAATTGTTCAACTCTTCTTGCATAGCAATGATCCAATCATTGTCCATTAATGCATCTTTTACCTTGAGTGGCTCAACACTAGAGACAAACGAAAAGTGAGCACAAAAGTTTGTCAATTGTTTACGAGTGACTCTACCTTCCGATATGTCGTTTAGAATTTGATCAACATCAACACGACCGGCCACACGTGGCATGATGGAGGTTAGGGTTTCACGAGGTTCAACTTCATTTCCATCATCCACACCCTCAACATATGGATCATTAATGTGTGGTGGAAGATCTTCTTCTTCATGTTGCATTTGTTAAGGTCATCATCAAAGATTGCACTTTCTTGTTCTTGCTCTTGGTGATGATCTTGTTCTTGAATGTGATCATGGAGAGGGACTTGTTCTCCTTCTTGATTTTGAACAATGGGAATAGTTTGAGCAATAGGATCTTGTGGAGGTATGGGTGTTGGAGTGGCTTGAGGATGAGAGAAACTTTCATCTTCTTCATCATCATCATGAGATTCTTGTTCCATTGGAAGAAGAGCACCAACACCCATGGACAAAATATCTTGAGAGGGATCTTCTCCACCTACATCACTTAGATCAAATTGCTCCCCATGGGAGCCATTAAATTCATAGAACACCACGTCACAAGTTTCTACAACACATCCATTGGATTTGTTGTAGACTCTATAGGCATGAGAGTTTGATCCATAACCAACAAATATCCCCTCAGTTGTTTTGGATTGAAATTTTCCTAACCGTTCTCTTTTGTTGAGGATGAAACATTTGCACCCAAATACACGAAAGTACTTGACATTTGGCTTATTTTTGGTCAGGAGCTCATATGGAGTCTTCTCCAATATCGTGCGGAGGAAGAGGCAATTCGATGCATGGCATGTGGTGTTGACAGCCTCAGCCCAAAAACTATGTGGTGACTTGTATTCATCCAACATGGACCTGGCCATTTCCACAAGTGTACGGTTCTTTCTCTCTGCTACACCATTTTGTTGAGGAGTGTAGGGTGTAGAATATTGATGCTCAATCCCTTCATCACTAAGAAATTCTTCCAAGGTGTAGTTCTTGAACTCAGAGCCATTATCACTTCTTATTGCCAAGATTTCTTTGTCAAACTTGCGTTGGGCTTGCTTGGAAAAATCTATGAAGGTGATCTTCGTCTCGTCCTTGGACTTGAGGAAAAACACCCATATATATCTTGAGTAATCATCAACAATGACAAGTCCATACTTTTTCCCACCAAGATTGTCCCATGACGGAGGCCCAAAAAGATCCACATGAAGGAGCTCTAAAGGCCTTGAAGCAGATACAATATTCCTGGGTGGGTGCTTGGATTGATGTTGCTTCCCGGCTATGCATGCACTACACACATGATCTTTCTCAAAAGAGACATTGGTTAGTCCAAGGATGTGATTACCCTTTAAGAGATTTTGAAGATTTCTCATGCCGACATGGGCTAGCCGACGATGCCATAGCCACCCGTTGTCGGCCTTGGCCATTAGACAAGTTGCATGGAATGTGCTCTCTTTCGAGAAATCAACCGTGTAAAGTTTTGTTGGGGAACGTCGCATGGGAAACAAAAAATTTCCTACGCACACGCAAACCTATCCATGGTGATGAGCATCTACGAGAGGGAGAGTGGATCTATGTACCCTTGTAGATCGCTAAGCGGGAAGCGTTAAGAAACGCGGTTGGTGTAGTCGAACTTCTTCGCGATCCAAATCGCCAAGCGTCCCGCGATCCAATCACGAACCGTCCCGCGAACACATCATGATCCGTCCCGTGAACTCATCACGATCCGTCTCACGATCTTGATCATGATCTGTCCCGCGAACTCATTACGATCCGTTCCGTGATCACATCACGAACCGTCTCGCGATCTCGATCACTGTCCTTCCGATCTAGCGCCGAACGGACGGCACCTCCGCGTTCAGCACACGTGCAGATTGATGACGATCTCCACCGTCTCGATCCAGAGAGAGGAGGTGGAGAGGAGAGAGAGTTCACCGGCAGCGTGACGGCGCTCCGGTGATGGTGGTGGAGCAATTCCGGCAGGGCTTCGCCTAAGCGATGCGGAACTACGATCTAGAGGAGAAACTATGCACCGGTGGAACGGGTAGCACGTGGCCAGAAATTCTGTCCAAAAACCACCCAATCCACTAGTATATATAGGAGGATAGGAGAGGAGAGGCATCCAAGGCCTTTGGGTCGGCCGAAATAGGAGGTGGGAGCAATCCTACTTCACCTCCAATCCTAGTTGGAGTAGGATTGCCTCCTATTGGCTGATTTTCCACTTTTTGCTTTAGGACTTTCTCTCCTGCGCCATGGGCCTTTGTGGCTATTTTCCCAGCCCACTAAGGCTGGTTATTATTCTCCCACAGCCCATGGACCTCTTGGGGTCGAAATACCCCTCCCGGAGGTCCCCCGGTACACTATCGGCACTCCCGGTACACTACCGATACTCCCGGTACACTACCGATGAGCACGAAACTTTTCCGGCGACCAAACTGGGACATCCTATATATGAATCTTTACCTCCGGACCATTCCGGAGCTCCTCGTGACGTCCGGGATCTCATCCGGGACTCCGAACAACCTTCGGTCACCACCATACATAACTCTACACTACTGAAACATCACCGAACCTTAAGTGTGCAGACCCTGCGGGTTCGAGAACTATGTAGACATGACTGAGACACCTCTACGGTCAATAACCAATGGCGGGACCTGGACGTCCACATTGGTTCCTACATATTCTATGAAGATCTTTATCGGTCGAACCTCTATGTCAAGGATTCAGTTAATCCCGTATAACGTTCCCTTTGTTCTTCGGTATGTTACTTGCCCGAGATTCGATCGTCAGTATCTCCATACCTAATTCAACCTCGTTACTGGCAAGTCTCTTTACTCGTTCCGTAATACAAGATCCCATGACTAACACTTAGCCACATTGCTTGCAAGGCTTGTTGTGATGTTGTATTACCGAGTGGGCCCTGAGATACCTCTCCGTCACACGGAGTAACAAATCCCAGTCTCGATCCATGCCAACTCAACAAACACCATCGGAGATACCTGTAGAGCACCTTTATAGTCACCCAGTTACGTTGTGACGTTTGATACACACAAGGCACTCCTCCGATATCCGTGAGTTGCATGATCTCATGGTCATAGGAACATATACTTGACATGCAGAAAGCAGTAGCAATAAACTGACACGATCATATGCTATGTTTGTAGTTTGGGTCTTATCCATCACATCATTCTCCTAATGATGTGATCCCGTTATCAAATGACATCTCATGTCCATGGCTAGGAAACCTTAACCATCCTTTGATCAACGAGCTAGTCCATTAGAGGCATACTAGGGACATGGTTTTGTCTATGTATCCACACATGCATTTAAGTCTCCGATCAATACAATTATAGCATGGATAATAAACGATTATCATGAACAAGGAAATATGATAATAACTAATTTATTATTGCCTCTAGGGCATATTTCCAACAGTCTCCCACTTGCACTAGAGTCAATAATCTAGTTCACATCACCATGTGATTCGCATTGTTATGAATCTAACACCCAATGAGTTTTGGGGCTCGATCATGCTTTGCATGTGAGAGAGGTCTTATAGTCAACGGGTCTGCGATATTCAGATCCATGTGTACTTTGCAAATCTCTATGTCAAACCGTAAACACTGCTACCACACTCCACTTGGTACTATTTCCAAATGGCTGCTCCACTATACGTATCCAGATTGCTACTACTAGTCATCCGGATAGGTGTTAAAGCTTGCATCGACGTAACTCTTTACGACAAACTCTTTATCACCTCCATAATCAAGAAACATTTCCTTAGTCCTCTGGTTACTAAGGATAATTCCGACCGCTGTCTAGTGATCCACTCCTGGACCACTCTTGTACCCCTTGACAGACTCATGGCAAGGCACACATAGGTGCGGTACACAGCATGGCATAATATAGAGCCTATGGCTAAGGCATAGGGGACGACATTCGTCCTTTCTCTTTCTTCTGCCGTTGTCGAGCTTTGAGTCTCACTCAACCTCACACCTTACAAATCAGACGAGAACTAATTCTCTGGCTGATCCATTTTGAACTCTTTCAAAATCTTGTCAAGGTATGCACTCATTGAAAGTCTCATCAAGCATCTTGATCTATCTCTATAGATTTTGATGCTCAACAATTAGGTAGCTTTATCCAGGTCTTCCTTTGAAAAACACTTTTCAAACAACCTTTTATGCCTTCCAGAAATTCTACATTATTTCCGATCAACAATATGTCAACCACATATACTTATCAGAAACTCTATAGTGCTCCCACTCACTTTATTGCAAATACAAGTTTCTCGTAAACTTTGTATAAACTACAGAAACTTTGATCACCTCATCAAAGTGTATATTCCAACTCCGAGATGCTTGCTTCAGTCTATAGAAGGATCACTGAAGCTTGCTCATCTTTTAGCATCCTTAGGACTGACAAAACCTTCTGGTTGTATCACATACAACCTTTCCTTAAGTAAACCGTTAAGGAAACGATGTTTTGACATCCATCTGCCAGATTTCATAATTGAAAATGCAGCAACTGCTAACATAATTCCAACAGACTTTTAGCATCACTACGAGTGAGAAAGCCTCATCGCAGTCAACTCCTTGAACTTGTCACAAACAACTTTGCAACAAGTCGAGCTTTACAAATGGTGACATTCACCATCAGTGTCTGTCTTCATTCTAAAGGTCCATTTGTACTCAACGACCTGCCGTCTAACGAGCAAGTCTACCAAAGTCTATACTTGGTTTTCATACATGGATCCTATCTCGGATTTCATGGCCTCTAACCATTCGTCGGAAGCCGGGCCCATCATCGCTTCTCCATAGCTCGTAGGTTCATCGTTGTCCAGCAACATGATCTCCAAGGCAGAGTTGTCGTACCACTTAGGAGCAGTACACATCCTTGTCGACCCACGAAGTTTGATAGTAACTTGATCCTGAAGCTTCATGATCATCATCATTAACTTACTCTTCAACTAACGTAGGCTTCACAGAAACATCTTTCTGCGCTGCGCTACTCTCTGGTTGAACAAAGGTTTAACAACCTCATCAAGTCCTATCTTCCTCCCACTCAATTCTTTCGAGAGAAACATTTCCTCGAGAAAGGATCCGTTTAAGCAACAAACACTTTGCACTAGGATCTGAGATTGAAGGTTCACCCAACTGATCTTAGGGTATTCTATGAAGATGCATTTGTCCGCCTTGGGTTCGACCTCATTAGGTGAAAACATTTTCCACACAAGTGTCACAGCCCCAAATATTAAGAAATGACAGCTTAGGTTTCTATCAAACCATAATTCACACAGTGTCATCTCAATGGATTTAGATGATGCATTATTTAAAGTGAATGTAGTTGTCTCTAATGCATAACCCCAAAAATTATAGTAGTAAAACGATAAGAGACATCACAGTATGCACTATATCAATAGAGCATGACTATGATGTTCGGACACACCATCACACCATGGTGTTCCAGGTAGCGTTAGTTGTGAAACAAATTTCACATTGTCTTAAGTTGTATGCCAAACTCGTAACTCAGATATTCACCTCCACGATCATATCGTGGTCATTTTTATCTTCTTGTCACGATGATCTTTAAACTTCACTCTGAATTTGCTTGAACCTTTCAAACGATTCAGACTTGTGTTTCATTAAGTAAATATACACTATATCTACTCAAATCATCAGTGAAGGTAAGAAAATAACGATATCCACTGCACGCTACAAGACTCACTAGATTGCATACATCAATATGTATCATTTCCAATGAATCACTTGCCCGCTCCATCCAACGGGGTCTTTTAGTCATCTTGCCCGAGAGGCATGGTTCGCATGTCTCAACCGATTCGAAATAGGATGAGTCCAGATATCCATCAGCATGGAGTTTCTACATGCGCTTTATACCAATATGACATTTAGCGGTGGTGCCACAAGTATGTGGTACTATCATTATTAACTTTGTATCTTTTGACATCAATTTTATGAACATGTGTACCACTACGATTAAGATTTCAACAAACCATTCTCACTGGGTGCATGACCATTGAAGGTATTATTCATGTAAACAGAATAACCATTATTCTCTAACTTAAATGAATAACCGTATTGCAATAAACATGATCTAATCATGTTCAAGCTCAACGCAAAACACCAAATAACATTTAGGTTCGTCACTAATCCTGAAGGTAGATAGAGCGTGCGATGTTGATCACATCAACCTTGGAAACATTTCCAACACATATCGTCACCTCACCCTTAGCTAGTTCTTCGTTTATTCCGTAGCTTTTATTTCGAGTTACTAACATTTAGCAACCGAATCGGTATCCAATACCCAGGTGCTACTAAGAGTACTAGCAAGGTACACATTAATAACTCGTATATCAAATATACTTCTATCAATGTTGCCAGCCTTCTTATCTACCAAGTATCTAGGGTTGTTCCGCTTCAGCGACCGCTCACCTCATAACAGAAGCACTTAGTCTCGGGTTTGAGTTCAACTTTGGGTTGCTTCACTGGAGCAGCAACTGACTTGCTATCCATGAAGTTTCCCTCCTTGCTCTTGCCCTTCTCGAAACTAGTGGTTTGATTAACCATCAACACTTGACGCTCCTTCTTGATTTCTACCTTCGCGGTGTCAAACATCGTGAACAGCTCAGGGATCAACATCTCTTTCCCTGGCATTTTATAGTTCATCACCAAGTTCTAGTAGCTCAGTGACAGTGACTTGGAGAACTACATCAATCACTATCTTATCTGGAAGATCAACTCCCACTCGATTCAAGCGATTGTAGTACCCAGACAGTCTGAGCACATGCTCAACGATTGAGCTATTCTCTTTTATCTTGCAGGCAAAGAATCTCGTTGGAGATCTTATATCTCGCAACTCGGGCACGAGCCTGAGATCACAATCTCAGCTCTTAGAACATCTCATATGTTCCGTGATGTTCAAAACGTTTTGGAGCCTCAATTCTAAGCCGTAATGCATGACGCACTAAACTATCAAGTAGTCATCGAAACGTGCCTGTCAGATGTTCACAACATCTACAGTCGACGCTAGATGGGGTGGCGCACCGAGCGGTGCATTAAGAACATAAGCCTTCTGTGCAGCAATGAGGACAATCCTCGGATCACGGACCCAGTCCGCAATTTTGCTACCAACATCTTTCAATTCTATTTCTCTAGGAACATATAAAAATACAAGGGAGCCACAACGCGAGCTAGTAATCTACAACATAATTTGCAAAGACACTTTGACTATGTTCATGATAATGAGTTCAATTAATCATATTACTTAAGAACTCCCACTCAAATTGACATCCCTCCGATCATTCGAGTGATACATGATCCAAATTCACCAACTCAAGTCCGATCATCACGTGAGTTGAGGTGGCTGCAATGGTGAACATCATCATGTTGATCATATCTACTATATGACTCATGTTCGACCTTTCGGTCTCTTGTGTTCCGAGGCCATGTCTGTACATGCTAGGCTCGTCAAGTTTAACTCGAGTGTTCTGCATGTGCAACACTGGCTTGCACCCGTTGTATGTGAACGTAGAGTCTATCACACCCGATCATCACGTGGTGTCTCAACACGACGAACTTTCGCAACGGTGCACACTCGGGGAGAACACAATTTATCTTGAAATTAAGTGAGGGATCACCTTATAATGCTACCGCCGTCCTAAGCAAAACAAGGTGCATAAAAAGGATTAACATCACATGCAAATCATAAGTGACATGATATGGCCATGAACTTGTGCTTTTGATCTCCATCTAGAAAGCACCGGCATGATCTCCATCGTCACCGGCACGACACCATGATCTGCATCATCTTGATCTCCATCAACGTGTCGCCATCGGGGTTGTCACGCCCTACATGCTTCTACTACTATTGCTACCGTAGCGATAAAGTAAAGCATTACATAGCGCTTAATGATTGACACGCAGGTCATACAATAATTAAAGACAACCCTATGGCTCCTGCCGGTTGCCGTATTCAACGACATGCAAGTCGTGAAATTCTATACATCACATGATCATCTCATACATCACATATATCTCATCATGTAATTGGCCATATCACATCACAACATACCCTGCAAAAACAAGTTAGACGTCCTCTAATTGTTGTTGCATGTTTTACGTGGCTGCTATGGGTATCTAGCAAGAACGATTCTCACCTACGCATAAACCACAACGGTGATACATAGATTGCTTTTCAACCTTCTCAAGGACCGCCTTTGTCGAATCCGATCCAACTAAAGTGAGAGAAACTGTCACCCGCAAGCCATCTAGGCAACAAGTTGCGTCGAGGGAACCGGTCTCTCGTAAGCGTACGAGTAATGTTGGTCCGGGCCGCTTCATCTCACAATCCCGCTGAACCAAAATACGACCAAGGGAGGAAGCAATCTAAGCATCAACGCCCACAAACCTTTTGTGTTCTACTCGAGATCTCATCGAACCATCAACCTAGCTCATGATGCCACTGTTGGGGAACGTCGCATGGGAAACAAAAAATTTCCTACGCACACGCAAACCTATCCATGGTGATGAGCATCTACGAGAGGGAGAGTGGATCTACGTACCCTTGTAGATCGCTAAGCGGGAAGCGTTAAGAAACGCGGTTGGTGTAGTCGAACTTCTTCGCGATCCAAATCGCCGAGCGTCCCGCGATCCAATCACGAACCGTCCCGCGAACACATCATGATCCGTCCCGTGAACTCATCACGATCCGTCTCACGATCTTGATCACGATCTGTCCCGCGAACTCATCACGATCCGTTCCGTGATCACATCACGAACCGTCTCGCGATCTCGATCACGGTCCTTCCAATCTAGCGCCGAACGGACGGCACCTCCGCGTTCAGCACACGTGCAGCTTGATGACGATCTCCACCGTCTCGATCCAGCGAGAGGAGGTGGAGAGGAGAGAGAGTTCACCGGCAGCGTGACGGCGCTCCGGTGATGGTGGTGGAGCAATTCCGGCAGGGCTTCACCTAAGCGCTGCGGAACTACGATCTAGAGGAGAAACTATGCACCGGTGGAACGGGTAGCACGTGGCCGGAAATTCTGTCAAAAAACTACCCAATCCACTAGTATATATAGGAGGAGAGGAGAGGAGAGGCATCCAAGGCCTTTGGGTCGGCCGAAATAGGAGGTGGGAGCAATCCTACTTCACCTCCAATCCTAGTTGGAGTAGGATTGCCTCCTATTGGCTGATTTTCCACTTTTTGCTTTAGGACTTTCTCTCCTGCGCCATGGGACTTTGTGGCTGTTTTCCCAGCCCACTAAGGGCTGGTTATTATTCTCCCACAGACCATGGACCTCTTGGGGTCGAAATACCCCTCCCGGAGGTCCCCCGGTACACTACCGGCACTCCCGGTACACTACCGATACTCCCGGTACACTACCGATGAGCCCGAAACTTTTCCGGCGACCAAACTGGGACATCCTATATATGAATCTTTACCTCCGGACCATTCCGGAGCTCCTCGTGACGTCCGGGATCTCATCCGGGACTCCGAACAACCTTCGGTCACCACCATACATAACTCTACACTACCGAAACGTCACCGAACCTTAAGTGTGCAGACCCTGCGGGTTCGAGAACTATGTAGACATGACTGAGACACCTCTACGGTCAATAACCAATGGCGAGACCTGGACGTCCACATTGGTTCCTACATATTCTACGAAGATCTTTATCGTTCGAACCTCTATGTCAAGGATTCAGTTAATCCCGTATAACGTTCCCTTTGTTCTTCGGTATGTTACTTGCCCGAGATTCGATCGTCAGTATCTCCATACCTAATTCAACCTCGTTACTGGCAAGTCTCGTTACTCGTTCCGTAATACAAGATCCCATGACTAACACTTAGCCACATTGCTTGCAAGGCTTGTTGTGATGTTGTATTACCGAGTGGGCCCTGAGATACCTCTCCGTCACACGGAGTAACAAATCCCAGTCTCGATCCATGCCAACTCAACAAACACCATCAGAGATACCTGTAGAGCACCTTTATAGTCACCCAGTTACGTTGTGACGTTTGATACACACAAGGCACTCCTCCGATATCCGTGAGTTGCATGATCTCATGGTCATAGGAACATATACTTGACATGCAGAAAACAGTAGCAATAAACTGACACGATCATATGCTATGTTTGTAGTTTGGGTCTTATCCATCACATCATTCTCCTAATGATGTGATCCCGTTATCAAATGACATCTCATGTCCATGGCTAGGAAACCTTAACCATCCTTTGATCAACGAGCTAGTCCATTAGAGGCATACTAGGGACATGGTTTTGTCTATGTATCCACACATGCATTTAAGTCTCCGATCAATACAATTATAGCATGGATAATAAACGATTATCATGAACAAGGAAATATGATAATAACTAATTTATTATTGCCTCTAGGGCATATTTCCAACAAGTTTGCCATCCAACTTTCCAACAAATTCCACTTCGAGAGTATCTCTCTTAAAGACTTTCACATCCGTTAGTCCAAATAGTGTATCATACCCAACTGAAGCCAATTGGCAAACGAAAAGCAAATGGTATTTAAGGGATTGGATAAGCATGACATTTGCAAGAGACATGTCATTTGTGATAGCCACCTTGCCAACCCGAGTACATGTCCTTTTGATCCTCCACCAAACACAATGCTCATAAATGGTTGAATAGCTTCCATGAAGTCAAAAAGCAGTTTGCTATCTCCGGTCATATGGTTGGTGCATCCACTATCGATCACCCATTTGACTCCAGCAGAGAAAGCAACCTACACACAATTTTATGACTTGGTTAGAGGCACCCATTTTGCAATGGGACCTCTCAAGTTAGTCACAAGGGTCTTAGGGACCCAAATAGCATAAAACCGGAATGGATTACGAGGACCAACAAATTTTTCATAAACTTCTCCATCCTTTGTTTTACAAAGTACATAGGATGGAGGAATGAACTCTTTTGGCTTGTTGAAAGTGGGCATGCCCCTGGTGGCCTTCCCACTCACAACCTTACCTTTCTCCTTGTGCACTTCACGTACAAATGTCTCTTTGAGAGGGGTGGAGCACTTATGAGGAGGTGTCTTCTTCTTGCTTATGCTTGGGTCAAACCCGAGCCCTTCCTTGGAAAACACCTCATTGTGTTGTCTCAACACCTCATTAAGGTTCTTTTGTCCTTGAGCACATGTCATGAGTCCCTTTTTGAGTTATGCATTTAGAAAGCGGTTTTCCTCAAGAATAGATGCTAGGTCACCACTAGAGTTAGTACTACAGGCATCAACATTGATAATAGGTGAAGAGTAAACCTTGGCTAGAGTTTCAATATAAGTAAGCTTGAGCGTCTCAAAGCTCTTTGTAAGAAGAGTGGGCTCCTCTTCCTTAGTCTTGAGGGACATAGATAGAAGCTCACAATCCTTAGAGAGAGAAACACGATATTCCACAAGCTTACTTTTATCATTCATCAATTCCTTGCAAGAGTTGTTGGCTTTTTTCAAGGAGGCAAGTTTTTTAGCATGATCATCAATGTTTGCACCAATTTTTAAGCATAGTTCATCATTTGGTGCTTCCACATATTGGACTTTCTGCTCAAGGATTTCATACTTTTCCTTTTCCTCGGTGACGAGGGTTTCGAGTTCCTTAATGGTAGCGGTGTGCTTACTCACCATCTCCATAAGCATACGAAACATAGTGAGCTTCTTTCCTTTAAGGGAGCACATGACCTTATTTAGTTTAGCAAGCATAGGATCATCTATATCATTATCATCATTATCCTCCACATCAAGATCCTCATCACAAGAAGTAGACGGAGTGAAAAGAGGAGGATTTGAGCATGGGGTTACCTTGACCTTGTCAGGAGAGATTTGGTCCTCTCCATCTTCTATCACGGCCTTTGCCATTAAGCACTTGTGAGCATTTCCCTTGTAGTCTTTCATATAGTTGTAGGTGACAACCTCACCACTCTTTTTGACTAGCCTCAAGGTGTTTCGAGAATATTGAGCTACTCCGGCTACACCACCAACATCATCTGGATCGGATTCTTCATGAGCAACCATTGCTTTCCCATCTATTTTCTTGAGCTTGGAGTTCATAGGATTTGGCAACTTCTTCTTAGGAAAGGTCTTGGAAAACCTTGGTTTATCTTCTCTCTTCTCATAAGGGCAATCGTTGGAGAAGTGGTTGGTTTCTTCATAGTTGTAGAATTTTCTCACTTTCTTCTTATGGAATCTTCCCTTGAATTTTCCCATGCTAAACCTCTTGACAAAGAGAGCAATGTCTTCAAATGAAGGGCTCTCATCGAAGTCAATCTCATCGCCATCTTCTTCATCATCTTCTTCTTCTTCTTCACTTTGCTCTTCCTCACATACATGCTTGGCCTTTGAAGCAAGATTGATCTTTGATGCTGAGGTACCATGCATGGCAAGATGTTTTGTAGCATTTGCCTTTGACTCCTCAAATAATTGGAAAGTGGATATGATGTCATCCAGAGTCATTTCCTTGAATCCATGATGTTGTCTTATTTCCCACACCATTTGGTGATGATATGGGGCAAGAGCATGTAGTAATTTGTCCACGAGAAACCGCTTAGTCAAGTTGAAACCATCTTGTGTCTTGTCACAATCACAGGACTCAATGTCAGCGGAGAGAGTCATGAGACGCTCAAGGAGCTGCTTAGGGGATTCACCTTTCTCCATACAAAAGTTTTGCAATTGACCCTTGGCAATTTCATACTGAGCAAGCCGGAGAGTGGAGGTACCGGTCTTGGTCCTTACAATGTTGTCCCATAATTCCTTGGCACTTGTGATATGTATGTAGGGTCTCCTTTGCTTATCATTCATTCCTTTTCTTATGCACATGATTGCGGTGTCGTTGAGATGCTTGTCATATGTCTCTCTTGGAGTGAGATTCTTTGGGTCGACAGGGTTATAGCCATGCTCCAAGATTTCCAACATTTCATCATTGGCGTACCTAAGATGGTCCTGCATACCAACTCTCCACAAAGCAAAATTGGAACTATCATCAAGCAAAGGAGGTTTTCCTCTAGGATTATATTTAGGTTTCTCAACTTTAGGTCTTGCATAAAGCCATTGAACACTGGAGTGATCATTGCTAGGAGGTTGTTGGCCAAGTGAAGGAGTAGACATAGTTGGCCTCGAGGCCACACCACCAGAAAGTGGTGCAAGCATCGTGATTAATGTGGCTGATCTCATTTGGACCAAGGCCTCAAGAGAAGCATCATGCTCCTCCTTTTGCTTAGCAAGGTCCCGTTCCAGATCCTCAGAAGTAAAAGACTTGACTTCCGTGGAATTCGTGCCCTTATCCTTCGGATCCCCAACAAAGGGAGTCCCATCGGGGGTTCATCTCGCTCTAGGGCGGTTAAGCCACACGATTAGAGCACGAGGCTTTGATACCAATCGAAAGGATCGAGATGGACCTAGAGGGGGGGTGAATAGGTGCAAGTACAAATTTTAATTGTTACTTACCAATTTTTAGGCGATAATGCGGAATATGAAAGTAAGCCTAAACAATTGCAAGTAAGATGCTAAGAGTTACACCAAGAAAACAAGTACCACAAGTATATGAGTAAGCAAGCACAATGAGATATAAGTAAATACTAAGAGACAAATAACCACAAGTAGGGAGTTAGGGTTAGGAATAACCGCAACTCCGAGAGATGAGGATGTATGCCGATGTTCACTTCCTTGGAGGGAAGCTACATCTCCGTTTAGAGAGGTGGATGTTACCACGAAGGCACACCAATGCCACGAAGGCTCACCCTATTCTCTCCTTGAGATATCACCCCGAAGGCGATTCCAAACCACTAGTGGTAGACCTTGGGGTGGTCTCCAAACCCTCACAAACTTTTCGGGGGTAATCACAATGAACAATTCCTCATCGGAGAACTCCTACCGCCTAGGAGTCTCCAACCTCCAAGAGTAACAAGATGCACCATGAAAAACAAAGGGGAATAAACTTTTGCTTTGGTCAATGTGTAGATCAAGCACTCCTCCTTCACTCCTCAAAATATCAAGAGCTTTAGTTGGCTAAGGAGGAAGAACTCCAAGAAATCAAGGTCTGGAAATGGTGGAGAGAGAAATGGAGTCGTTAGCCTCTTCGTGGGGAAGAAGAAGGCTATTTATAGGTGGGGACGAAATCCAGCCGTTGGGGAAAGATTCCTGCATCGACCGGAAGTTCCATCCAAGCCCGGAGGTTCCAGACCCCAGAAGTTCCGGCCAAGTTCCGGGCAGGTTTCGGGCTACACAAAGAGTTTGCATCTTCTCTGGAATACCCCAGACGCTGCCAGAATAGGGACGGAAGTTCCGACACCCGAAAGTTCCGGCCAACACGGAAGTGTTGGGGAACGTTGCATGGGAAACAAAAAATTTCCTACGCACACGCAAGATCTATCCATGGTGATGAGCATCTACAAGAGGGAGAGTGGATCTACATACCCCTGTAGATCGCTAAGCGGGAAGCGTTAAGAAACGCGGTTGGTGTAGTCGAACGTCTTCGCGACCCAAATCGCCGAGCATCCCGCGATCTCATCATGATCCGTCCCACGATCCAATCATGATCCATTCCGCGAACTCATCACGATCCGTCCCGTGATATCATCACGATCCGTCTCGCGATCTTGATCATGGTCCTTCCGATCTAGCGCCGAACGGACGACACCTCCGCGTTCAGCACACGTACAGCTTGATGACGATCTTCGCCTTCTTGATCCAGCAAGAGGGAGCGGAGAGGTAGAAGAGTTCTCAGGCAGCATGACAGCGCTCCGGTGATGGTGGTGGAGCTATTCCGACAGGGCTTCACCTAAGCACTGTAGAAATCCGATCTAGAGGAGAAACTATGCACTAGAGGAATGGGTAGCACGTGGCTGAAAATCTTCTGCCAAAACCCTAAACCCCTCTAGTATATATAGGAGGAGAGGAGGAGGAGGCTTGGCTCCCAAGGAACCAGCCCTTGGGTCGGCCCAACCAGGAGGGAGGAGTCCTCCTCCTCCACTCCTAGTAGGACTAGGACTCCTTCCTAATTTAGCCCTTTTGCCTTTTTCCACCTTTTTCCTTTTGGGCTTTTTCTTCCCAGCCGCATGGGCCCTCTGTGGGACTTCCTTCAGCACACTAAGGGCTGGTATTCATCCTACCACAGCCCATGTAGCCTCTTGGGTCGAAATACCCCTCCCGATGGTCTCCCGGTACACTACCGGTACTCCCGATACACTACCGATGAGCCCGAAACTTTTCCGGCGACCAAAATAGGACTTCCTATATATCAATCTTTACCTCCGGACCATTCCGGAGCTCCCCGTGATGTCCGGGATCTCATTCGGGACTCCGAACAACCTTCAGTAACCACCATACATAACTCTATACTACCGAAACGTCACCGAACCTTAAGTGTGCAGACCCTACGGGTTCGGGAACTATGTAGACATGACCGAGACACCTCTACGGTCAATAACCAATAGCAAGACCTGGATGCCCATATTGGTTCCTACATATTCTACGAAGATCTTTATCGGTCAAACCTCTATGTCAAGGATTCAGTTAATCCCGTATGATGTTCCTTTTGTTCTTCGGTATGTTACTTGCCCGAGATTCGATTGTCGGTATCTCCATACCTAGTTCAACCTCGTTACCGACAAGTCTCTTTACTCGTTCCGTAATACAAGATCCCGTGACTAACACCTAGTCACATTGCTTGCAAGGCTTATTGTGATGTTGTATTACCGAGTGGGCCCTGAGATACCTCTCCGTCACATAGAGTAACAAATCCCAGTCTTGATCCATGCCAACCCAACAAACACCCTCAGAGATACCTGTAGAGCACCTTTATAGTCACCCAGTTACGTTGTGGAGGCGGCATGGAACTTAAGTGGCTTCCTCGTGCCAATTTGAGGGGAAGGTTTTCTTCCTCTAGATAGAAGGGAGGTTGGGCTGATTATATTATATGTGCCCCCTATTTTTTTGCGTTTACGAGATTTCTTGAAGCTGTTTTTTGGAATAGTTTACACTTTTGGCCATAGTTGTGCTAGACCTGAGGCTTTTGCCCTTACTTTTCGGCTTTGCTCACTTTTGCTCTTAGATTTGTCTAAGGTCGTCCGAGTGCCCTTTGACTATTTGATCAATACTTTAGAAATTCATAAAATAATTTGTATGAACAAACAAAAATGAGAATAAGATATCAAAATGTTAAGAAAAACATTGCCTTGTGTGCATGTCAATTGGATTCAAGAAACAATACTATTTAAACTACATGAGGTTGTTAATGTTATTAACACTATTAATAATAATAAAAAGGTATAAACAATGCAATTTTCATGAATAAAAATGACATGCAAATACGGGGTGATGTTTTATGAACATTCAGATATCTTATTTGCATATTTCTAGAGTTCATATGAATTTATTATGAATTTTCAAAGTAATTGTCAAAGTCGTTTGAAAATTCATTAAAAAAATCATATGAAATCATAAAAATGCATATAATTTATCAGAATGCTAAAAAAACATCACCTATATGTACATGTCATTCTTTTCATGAAAAAATTATTGTTTATTCCTTTTTTATGTTTAATAATGTTTATAACATTAATAACCTTGGTAGTTTCAACAATACTTATTTGATGAATGCAAATGACATGCACATAAATATAATGTTTTTCTAAACATTTTGATATCTTATTTTTATTTTTATAAGTTCATATGAATTTATTATGAATTTTTAAAATATTGGTTTTGACTAAGGAAAAAAATGCATTTGGCCCTTTTTCTCGCTCAACTACATGAAGGGTAACTTGTTGGAGATGCTCTACCAAAATATTGTTTTAGCTAAATAAAATATTATTTACATTCCATATGGATGAAGTACATGTGAATACAATCTTATTCAAGCTCTATCATGATGTCTTCCATTTTCGTTATTTCGTAGTCGTTGCATTGGGACGAGATTGTGGAAAATGAAGATTTCGGGAAAGCTAAAAAACTTTGCTTGGCGCCTCGCTAGGAACTCGATTCCTACTGAATCGGTTCGCAGCCATAGAAAGATGACGGAATATGATTTATGCCCTATTTGTAGCTCTGCGCCGGACACTTGAAGACACGCGCTTATAAATTGTACAATGGCAAAGTGTGTCTGGTCCTTTATGGACGACGAGCTGACCGATCACCTGATAGCTTGCACTCATGATCAAAGTTGTCAGAATCGTGACTCAAGTCTTAGAATCTTACAACTTTACGATCCAAACTAGCCCCTCCGATTCTACGATTTTGCTCATAGAATCTAAGATTCTAAGATCCTGGTAGTTATGATTTTACGATTCATGATCCTACGAACGGACCTCCGATCCGATTCAGAATCGCGATTCTGCAACTTTGCTCATGATGATGCAAGGCTTTGGCTAGTGGAAATGCATGATTCACTAACTGATCAGGATTTTGTAAAGTTACTTGTAACCCTTTGGTCGATATGGTGGACAAGGAGAAAATTCATTCATGAGGAGCAGTTTCAGTCACCTCTAACTACTTTTTCTTTCATATAAGGGTATTTACGTGACCTTCAATAGGCCGGGTTAGTCCATCTCCCGCTTGTTGTCCAACTTTCGAGCATGCACGTACGTCATCAGGCCACATGGAGTGCACCTTCAGCGGGTTCAGTTAAAATACATGTTGACGCTGCGGTCGGGAGGCATGGTGACCGAGGGGCCTTTGCTGCTATTTGCCAAGATGATTCTGGTAACTTTATGGGTGCTTCGGCGGTTTCTGTTGTGAAACTCGTTCTGCCGGAGATTCTGGAGGCCATGGCAACGACTGAGGCTATCGCTCTAGCAAAGGACCTTGCCTGTACCAGGATTGTGGTGGCTACTGATTGTCTGAATACAGTGAACCACCTCAAGTCTGGTTACTTGGGAGCTTCGAAGGCAATCATCTATGAGCTAGGAAGGAGTTTGCTGGATTTTGCTTCGGCTGATATTCTGCACGAGAAGAGAGACTCGAATTTAGAAGCACATTCCTTGGCTAAAGCTGCTATTTCTTTACCTTTTGATAGATATGTTTGGCTGTCTGTGAAGTCAAATCTTATTTATATTCAAAGTTGTCACAATCGTGATTCTGAATTGGATCGGAGGTCCGTTCGTAGGATCGTGAATCGTAGAATCATAACTATCAGGATCGTAGAATCTTAGATTCTATGAACAAAATCATAGAATCGAAAGGGCTAGTTTAAATCGTAAAGTTGTAAGATTCTAAGACTTGAGTCATGATTCTGATAACTTTGTTGTCTTTATCCTGACAATATCTTTAGTTAATACGGTGGGATCGGATTAAAAAAAATGGTTAGTTTTTTTCTTACATTATACGTATGTGGTCAATATTTTGAAAGCTAAAAGGCTGCTTTCAAATGACACCGTGTGAGTTGCTCCGCCTAATTCCATTTGAATTCGAGATTTCAGAAGCGACCCAACTTTAATGCGGGGCGCCTCCCATCGGCCAAAATTTTGAATCGCTATCTCCGTCACCCCTTCGTCCGCTCCTGCGCTCGCCTCCGCCCCCACGCACTCCTAGCTCCCATGGCCGGGGGCTTGCCGTCGCCGAGACAAGCCGGAGCAACCCCCAACCGCCTAAAGCGCAAGGCTCCTGCATCTTCTGCCGCCCCCTCCAATTCCACATCCTTAAGGGCGGACGAGGCGGCGGGCGAGGAGGACATCGAGGAGCTGGAGAGGGAGGTGGCCGATCTGGGCCGCCGAATACTCGAGCACCGCCGTGACGCCGCCGCCCGCTTCATCGACGCCACAGTATCGCGCCTCGTCTCCTTCCGTCCGCCCGCCTGCGTAGGTATGCGCGCTTCCGGCCTTGCTCCGGTACTAGGGTTTCCGGTCAGTTCGTCCCCATTTGGGGGGTTTCTATGATTTTCCCGTCGATAGGTAGTGCTTGAAGTATGCATAGAAAAATGCCCCCGTTTGTGATTTACTGCTAGTCAGGGCTTGGGAATAGGGAGACATGGGTAAAAGCCAGCATTTTGGATCTAAGTTGACTCTTTTGAGCTATTGAGAGAAACGGATGGAGGGATTTGTTTCTGTTTGCATAATTTCTCAGCAAATAATCAGAGGAGTCGCTGATTTCTAATCTAGATAAGTCGTAACCGAGTTTCTGGTTGCCATTGGTAGTTGACAATACGTATTTGCTAAGGTTCAGTTTGTGCTTTCTAAGTTGCGTTGTGTTGTGCGGAACTAGATTTATAAATAAGTTGTGGGAAAATAACCACGAAAACAGAGAGAAGTTTTGCTAGCCAAACAGTAATATAGGCAAAAAATTGTTAGGCAAACATGATCATCATAATCGACCGCAATGTGAAACAGAACCTAGAAATTCATGCTTATTTCTTCTTATGGTAATCTCAACTTAGTTCTGTTATGAGACGAAATGTTGGCAATTTATCATCTGACCTTACACGATGTGTTGTTTTTGCTGTGAGTGGCAGGGGATTATGTAAAGTTTGACATATATTATATGTAAGAAAACATGTTGCATGGTTATTTTATAAGTTGTGAGCTGGCAGAGTGTATCCTGATGGGATGTATTGTAGTTTTAACTGGATTTGTTATTTGGTCGCCAATTGCTGAGAATTGTTTGCCCAAGTGTTTAACCATAACCAAGAATTATTAGCCCTTTCAAATGCCAAAGCTAAAAAAGTGGACCGTTATTTTTTTGCCCTGTTTTCCCCTTTGCAAATTTAACTAAATATGTGTGTTACCTCGTCAGAAGTCAGCCCCTACTAACTTCGCTGTTATTTACTTGAAAAATATGAGCTCAGTCTGTCACTTTACAACCATGGTGGATTAAACATCAATTGTCATGGCATGAATAAAGGGCAAATATCATATCGCACTGACAATTTTACAAAAAAAATGATAGTACGCCAAGTCTTACAACAGTCTGGATATTGCAGAAGTTCCAACTGAAGCACAAGCTGCTGCTGGAACCTGGCATGCTGAAGCTGAGCAGAATATGCTTGAGAAGCTAAAGATGTTGAAATCAAAGACCGAGGCAAATATTGCGGCCATGCCCAAGGTACTGGAGAAAATGAACGAATGTGTTGCTCGGATGGAGAAGGTGGAGCAACTACTGAATGTGAATATACATCCTGTTTTCCAAAGTAAACGGTAGCAGTGATATTTGACCCGTGGGGCTGCTTGCTCACTCAGCAACTGTACCATTTGTGACATGTTGGTGTTGAAATAGCCTGATTCAAGTAGTACTTGGGCGGAATCTGTTACTGACAAAGCATCGACATTTTCACTATGGATGTACTACATCTGTCTCAAAATGTAAGAAGTTTTTGTAGGCTAAACTAGCATACAAAAACATCTTATATTTTGAGATGGAGGTAGTAACATTTTGTCCAGGTGTATTTAATCAGTGTGTGTGGCTATTTTTATCACTTCTACAGGCTGTACTCTTTGTGACTTGTTTCTGCACATTATATGTGGAAGACAAGACGGTATATGTTCCTGTTTTGTCGCCGGTAGTTCCAATATGTTCATGTGGGATAAGCTAACATTGCCTACTGTTTATGAAGTCTGAGCATCAGACCAAGTATAGGATACTTTCACATTTGCAAATAGTTTTGCCATTTTAACAGAAGCACAAAAGGGGCGTAAGATTTAACTTCTTCACATGAGGACCAAGACTCCAATGAAGCAAGGAACAGGAAACTGAAATGTTGCATGACCTCAGGATGATGAACTTCGAATTTGAGGTACATTTGTCTACATTTATGTGTCGCTTGTTGGATGGTAATTATTGCCATCTGCATCTGAATGCGAGTCCACTAACCATGTGTGCTAAATTCAAGCTGTAAACTACACTCCTATACATAAATCTCACCGCTGTCTAGGTATATAAGATACAAATACGGAACAGCAAAGGAAAAGAAAACATTAAAGTACAGGCACGGCTCTTCTGCACAACTCAAAGCTTTGGCCTTGGGGTTTGTCCAGGTGTCTTGGCCCTCCTAATCAACGCCTCTTGGGTCAGCGACACGATGAGCTGAGAATTTATGGAAATTATTTTAGATGAGGAAAATGGTTAGCAGCATCACCGTCGAAGCTTTGAAATGAATGTGCGTACCTCTCCTTGCCGGTTGAACATACGTCCGGTGACAAATCCCCTACCACCATGTGCGGATGGGCTGTCGATCTGTGTTTATGAAGGGAAGATAGCATTGTGATAAGAGCCTCTTGAACAAATTTTGTTTCTATTATGATCAATTGAAGATACAAGCCAATAGCTTACCACATATAACAACCAGTCATCAGCTTTGACAGGCTTGTGGAACCACATCCTGTGAAATATTAACAGGCAACAGAAAAGAGACCATTTACTTGTGGGACGAATGTGGTAAATTAAAAATTCCGATAATAAGTGTAAACTGAAACATACGAGTGATCAAGACTGAGAGAGTATGTCTTCAAACCCCTCTCCCGGTGTGGATTTAGGCTGACGCCCGAATATAGTAGATCTGAAGCATATGCTACGACGCATCTGTAATACCATAGAATAATGTCATCAACATACCCAGCTGTTTAAAATATGATATGACAAATGTACAGTGATATACGGCAAACCTATGCAGAGCTGGATCATCTGAAAGTTTTCCTCTAGCTCTAAACCAATAATGCAGGCTGAAAAGAATCAGATGCATTGAATCAGAAAAACGTATATTGCAATACGATTTCTGAAAGCATTATCAGTCTGAAGGATCTATACTGAAGCTTAGAATTTCTACCTAAGAAGATCCGTGAGCCACAAAGAAACTAAGGATTAGTGAATCTCAAGGCCACACAAAGAAATTTCATCGTGAACTTACCTTGGTTCATGTTGAGATTTAGAATCTTGGCAGAACCTCATTTCAATGGGCCAAGGTACAAACTTTTTCTTGGCAGCCGAGTTCCTATATTGCCTGCAGAATAGTGAACTGTCAGGACTCAGGACTACGACTGCATGTGATAAAGAGATGAACATACTGTCAACTCCAAATGACAACTGAAGCTTAAGTATATAATTATAAATTTATCTTATGGGTTTCAGCTTTAGCCTACCCCAAATTGTTTGGAACTAAAGGCTTCGTTGTTGTTGTTATTCTAAATGTGTCGTCAGACTGGTGGCATTACCAGATGGGGATCCACTTGAAAACTAATAAACACATAAATAATCATGTTCTTTCTACAGTTCAGAAGATGTTACGTCTTAAGGTGAATATTTTTAAGTTAAAACAGTTAGTTTAGCCAATTAGCAAAACATATGATTCGTAGTCAAGAAAAATTACATCGGAAACCGTGGATCAGTGAGTCTTCTTTCCCGTATCTCCTCCATATTCAGGAGCTGCATTTGATTAGTTATTAGTTCCAAGACGTTATCCCCAAGGGCATCAGTGGAAAGTGATAAAAATCCTTGCCTGTTCTGGAGGAGGAACGGCAGGCATGATTGCAGCCTGATGCTCAAACCCTAATTCTTCCTTCTGCAGATGAACCAGAACAGAAGTTAGACACCCTTTCTTCTTTGTCTAGTAGATTAATTTAGTGAGGCAGATCCTCCCATGTATTGCCAAGTAGTATCATTTCGCTAGTTGTACACTTGGATAAATTTATTACTTACTTCACTTTGAATTACATTGATCTGTTGGCAGCAGATAGAGCAAAACACCTCTTGGTTTAAATTTAAGAACTTAAAACTTTGTATAGTATGTCTGTTCATGCTTGATTTGATTATCATGGAAAGCTCCTAGGAACATATCTCTCAGTCCCAAAATAAGTGTCTTAAGCTTAGTACAATTTTGTACTAGAGCTAGTACAAAGTTGAGACACGTATTTTGGGACGGAGGAAGTATGAACCTAGTATTGAGATAGTGAACACAATTCTCTGTCCAGTCTGGCACTCCTTTTTTAATTTTTTGTGTAGAAGAGTTTGGACAGATGATATAGTTTAGGGGGTTCAACATTAAAATAAACGAATGAACAACTATTTGACACAACATTTCGGAAGCTACTAGGTATAAAACTGTCGTTTGAGCTACTATCTAATATGTTCTCAACATGAATGGGGCACACGCCTCCCCTGGTTACATCACTCGGAATGCTAAAATAAATAAAACTTGCCTAACAATTCTGCTATAATAATTTATACAACTTTAAGGATAATCACCTGGAAAGAAACAATTAAAGTGAACATAACAAGGCCTTTCTGCTTTGCCTCCACTTTTCTGGTGGCAAAGCTGGTTCCATCGCGCTCCCGATGTACTTGATATATTATTGGCACTATAGCAGAGGACATAACGAAGACAGACATAAACATAGTTTTGTTTGAACAAAAGGATAATGCGTTAACAATCAAAACTTAAAAAGATAATTACAGAACAGGGCATTAATACGAGTACAGTACTGATAATTAAAGGCCAGACATAAGTTTCTGCTTGACCACCTTTTATGGACAAAATGAGCACAAAGTTTAAATATTCTTACTATCATTGTCTCCTGCTATTAGAAAAATTGCATGCAGACTATGCACAAGTTTCAGGCAATCGACAGTCTTGGATGCTGCTGCTAGTGCCTGCATGAAGGTTAAGACAAAGTGAAAACCATTGGCAATGATGTGCAAAGCTTTTATTCTACCCCCTTTATAGTGAAAACTAGTCAGTTTTACAGTAAATGTTTTTCCTCCTGTATAGGAGTGAGTTATGATGACCACTGACAGAGCAGTGCTTTGTTACCAAACACAAAAAATTGAATCAGAATAAGGTTAATAAAGTGTTTTATAAGTATATTAGGGCAACTGACACCGCAGACTAGTTTTACTGACTGTGGCTGTGTTATGTTTTAAAACCTTTCTGTCTAGCTGTTTTCTTTCCGCTGAACTGCTCCGCAGGTGAGCTGATGTATGAACTGGTGGTTTCATTTGATAATGGAGCCGGGGAGAGCCCTCCCGTTAGTCTAAAAATATAACTGACTAGTTTCCATTTGATATCTTGAGTGAACGTGTCATTTCAATAACAGAGAAGCTGATACTTACTACCTCCGTCCTGGTTTATTAGTCCTTCTTGTAGTTCGGGTTAAGCTTTGACCTCCGATTTAACTATTTAAAAATAAATTATATACCCTAAAAATAGTATCATTGGAAGCCTCTTTCAAATATGAATCCAACAATATAAATTTCGTGATATATAACTTATAATTTGTTAGTAAAATTTACAGTCAAAGTTGGGCACAAAATACGAAGGGGACCACGGAGGTAGTACCTGGGTTCCAAATATTGTATTAAAAATCTACAGTGAACAGCAACCATCACAAAGAAGATTTCAATTTGATCTTGTTTCGAGTTCAAACTTCAAATCAAAATATAAAGATTTTCTAGAAAAATTACAATCACCAAGCGAGTTCACAAAGGTGAATTCTGGATCTTCTGCTCTTAATTCAAATGAATTCGTACAGACATTCAAAGGGGACCTTTATGTGAACTTCTTTGATAACTTAATTTCATTGAAGAAGCTAATTAGCAATAAGGTTGATAACACATCATGAAAGATAATAGCAAAAGGATAAACATCGCCAGAAACAATGCAACAGAGCAGTCTTGAAGAAAGTTGATTGCATTATTCAAACATAAGATATTTGTCCGTTACTGAACTGTTGCTTGTGGAGATATTCATACATGTGAAGTATATATTTCTAAATGTTGAGGGAATTCAGAAGCATGCTTAAGAAGCTTCCTTTTAGCATTGACTCGGTGATTCACATATTCATACTTAAATATAGGAACTTGGATATCCCTCCAGAGCATAGAAATGAGGCGGTTAAATACATGCAGCTGGCAGATATAGATGAAAGTAACTAAGAGAGTGGTTGAAACATGCCTGTCCAATCAATTGTCCTCCAAAAACTTGCCTAAAAGTTGGAGCTTCTGGCAAAGTAAATCCACGAAAGATATCAACCTATAAAATAGATAAGACTAAGGTAAGCAAGATCAGCAAGTTAACTGTAAATTATTATGATAACATGCTTGTCTCTTTAACTTATAGACCATGAGATGCAAATCTGAAACTGCCAAATTTGCTCTTGTATTTCTTTCTTTTAGGCAATATCAATAAAATCCAATGGCCAACGATGATATTAAATCGAAGTTAGTAGACATAGCATAAATGTTACTGGCTCGGTTCACAAATATAAGATGTTTTGGATATTTCAATATGGACTACATACGGACTGAAATGAGTGAACAAACACACTAAAACATGTCTATATACATCCGATTCAGAAAAAGTTAGAACATCTTATATTTGTGAACGGAGGGAATACTATTTAAGCAATTAGTATGTCTGATCATCATTCCTCCAGTACAGTGAGCAAACTGAGACATGATACATGCCGCCTTAACAAAATAGAAATATCATAGATACAAACATACATCTATCTAGACTGACCTCTAATTTCTCTAAATGTAAAATTTGTTCCATCAATGAATGGCTTTCAGGTGTTTCTTCTGCATTCCAAATTGTCTTTGTTTGCAGCAGATGTCCATATTGACTTGGCAATACAAAGCAGGACAGCTGCAATACATGAATAAAAATAAGCCAAGGCCAACTATTGGATTTGGAAAAGCAATCAGAGGTTAGAAAACAGAAATATGGAAAACGATACCTTTGTTACCGCAATAACATTTACTTGATGTACAGAACTATTGGTCCCTATAAAACAACAAAAAACATTATGAGTTATCCAAAACAAATACATGAAATACGAACTGTTAGTTTTCAAGCAAAATATGGACATACATGATGAAAATAGATACAATCCATAACAAACAAAAATCATGTATATGTCTTACCATAACCAAAGTAGTCATACTTATTCAACACATAGTCTGGACGGTTTGTTTCTTCTGTGTTTGCAGGAGCAGAAACTTCAGCCTGCAAGATAATGAGAGTGTCTTTCAAGTAAAAGAATTTTTTGATAGAGCAATACTTTGTTGGCTTCTGAGAGATAGGAATTTTATTCTGAAGGTCTGGAACTATAAAACTCAGGTTGAGTCTCTCCCCCACAGCATGAATGCAACTAACCAACCAAATAGAAATTGAACATAACTCTTTTCGTTGCATGGTTTGCCAGCAACTTAGAAAGAAAATAGTTCTTGTAACAAATTATGCTTCATCATTTTGAGAAATCACAAAAAGCATCGCTTCTCGATGCATTGACGACAAATAAAAAATAGTTATTTACTCCCTCCGTTCCTAAATATAAGTCTTTTTAGAGATTTCACTACGGGACTACATACGGAGCAAAATGAGTGATCTACACTCTAAAGTATGTCTATATACATCCGTATGTAGTCCACTAGTGGAACCTCTAAAAAGACTTATATTTAGGAACGGAGGGAGTACAAGCCAACGAATGCTCTTCCGAAAATGAAGCACCCAACTCATTCAAATTTGCTGATATAGATATAGAATTGGTTTTTCAGGTAGTAATCAGGACCTCTCAAAGTGAACATCAGCCTTATAATGAACTCTGCCTTTCTGTCAAAGAAAGGTCTCTCTGTGAATAAGTGAAGAAAGAACTAGCCTAACCAATACCTGCCCATCCAGTATGATGCAAAGGCCATCTACTGGTTCACCTTCACGGGCAACATAATCACCAGGTTCTGCAAAATAGCACCACAAAGAACAAAAATGCATAAATCAACTTTGATCCTACACCACAATCAGTGAATACAAAATCACCACCATTCCAGATAAGCGCATACACTGAAGAGACAAGGGCTAAACAACAATACAACATCTAGTTAATAGGTAGGCACTGAAATGCAGCGCGCAGTTTTTTAGCAGTGTAATTTGCATGCATTTGCTCCCGATGGTTAACATTTTATAATTATGCAGCTCACAACGCCAGTGCAAACTAGTAAATCGCTCGTAGTCAATGAGCTGCATACAGAATCGAGCGTACGCGATTTGAGGTACAGTGAACTACAAATCATGAGTCACATCAGACATCACTCCCAAATGATATAACTGGCTAACATAGAGAACATCCTTCAGTAGGCTAACAGTGCAGAGTACTCTGAACTGACCCAAGCCAGATTCAGGCTGCGCTCGCCTGAACAGTGGACCGACGGATCGATCTAGGGGAGCTAGAACAAGGAGACGGCGACTCACCGTAGTGCTTGACCAGGACGGCCTCGGCGATCCTGCGGATGGAGGAGCCGGGGAGGCACTGCAGGAGGGGCACCTGGCCCAGGAACTCCGTCACTGCACACCAACGGGAATCGTCCCCAGAATTAGCCACGGTCGCTCCCAAATCCGGCAGGCTCGCCACTGCCTTACCTTCTTCCCGGTCCATCGTCGGAGGCGTCGGCGGGGGAGCAGCAGCAGCAGCGGGGCAGCGAGGCAGCTGCGCGTCGCAAGGCGGACAATAAAATCTCGAGTTTAAAAGCGATTGGGATTTGGAAGGGGTCGGGAAGCTGTGGGGAGGACGAGGCGAGCGAGAGGAACAAATACCTGCTCGAGTTTATTTTTTTCACACGTGGGAGGTGTGGACGGGCGGGCCGCGGGCCTACGTCCCAGGGACGGAGTCGTTGGAGGGCTCTCTCTGTGACGTGTGGGCCAGAGGAATATATATATTGGGTAGCTGAGATGTCGACGACAAACAGTTGCCCACGCTGACCCAAATTGTAATGGGGAATACTTTTAGCATGTGCGCTTTACTGGAATGGATTGCTTATCTCGTCCTCAACCGTTTTTTTTTTGACTTCAATTCAATCGTCGTCAACCGTTTGATGCTCGGTGTATCGTTGTTTAGGCGTCCATCATGCGAGCAATGAAAAGCTAGGGACATAGTGAGAGAGAGAGAGAGAGAGATTAGAACTACAATCACGCAGATTCTGCTAAACTGTTGTTGCGCTGAGATTATAGATGGCATTTGTGTTCCGATTACTACTTTTTTCTCATGTTGAGTTTATTTTCTGTATATAATAGGGATATTAACAGTGTTGCTTTTTTTCAACATCAATGTTGCTCGCTTGTTAGTTAGGGACACTTTGTCTCAACTCTTAACCAGGTGTTTGGAACGAGGACCGTTCTGATTTTATTAGTGCCCAAGCTAAATAAAAGGTTAATGGGATCATGTCTATTACAATGAGGCCATCTTCTATAAATGAGTAATGATTAGTACTAAATTAGTGAAGGACTGTTAACTTCATTGGGGTCAACTAAACCCATTGCATACAAGGCAGCTCCTCGCTGGAACAAAGGACTGGAATCTATTATAAAGTTCACTAGGAGTATAAAACACCTCAAACATAATAAAAATTACATCGAGGATCCTGGGCCAACGAACCATCACTATTGTCGTTGCCGCTTCATGCCAGAGCATAAGAGTTGTCTGACGATGTGTAAAACCCTTACCGCAAACTAAATTCCTCATTCTGCCACCGGACGCTAGAGCGACGGGCAAAGAAAAGGCGAATACGCATACCGATAATTAATACATATGGACATGGTCGTCGTGGGAATGAATTCACATGCCTCCTCCGGGCTCGAAAAAGTAGTGTGTCCATCCCATTGACAATGGCAACAACCATGGCGTCCAGCCCCGTCGATGGGGGAGGCCAAGATTGGCAACCGCCCAGGGCCCCCAAAACTTCGAGGGCCCGAGATGACTAGGGGCGTGTTTGGTTCACGTCTCTGTTTTAGGACATTTTGCATACTTGTCCCGGTTGGGCCTGGTCAGGCAAATGCATGCTAAAAACCAACATCTGCATGTAGTTTGGTTGCCTGCATTAGGCTTTATGCATGAGGGAATCAACTAGTCAACATGCTGTTTGGTTGTCTGCATCGTTGTTGTTAAACAAACAACACGTTGTTTGGTTGCAAACGGCTAAAGTTATGATCACCACTTCTCACTAGTGGTGATCTTACCACACACACTGAACATTGTTTCGTCCTAGATAGGAAACAAATGACAGTTTATCCTAGCTCCTACCAAATGACAGTACATGTTATTAAGAGCCAACATGGCTGAATAAGGAAGTTCAATGATGCTAACTAGGTGCAAGTTCATCCTCTTCCTCTTCCTCTAATGTTGTGTTGGAAATATGCCCTAGAGGAAATAATAAATTGGTTAATATCATATTTCCTTGCTCATGATAATTTATTATCCATGCTATAATTGTATTGATCGGAAACTCAGATACATGTGTGGATACATAGACAACACCATGTCCCTAGTATGCCTCTAATAGACTAGCTCGTTGATCAAAGATGGCTATGGTTCCTAGTCATGGACATGAGATGTCATTTGATAACGAGATCACATCATTAGGGGAATGATGTGAAGGACAAGACCCAAACTACAAACGTAGCATATGATCGTTTCAGTTTATTGCTACTGTTTTCTGCATGTCAAGTATATGTTCCTGTGACCATGAGATCATGCAACTCACTGACGCCGGAGGAGTACCTTGTGTGTATCAAACGTCGCAACGTAACCGGGTGACTATAAAGGTGCTCTACAGATATCTCCGAGTGTGTCTGTTGGGTTGGCATGGATCAAGACTGGGATTTGTTACTCCGTGTGACAGAGAGGTATCTCAGGGCCCACTCGGTAATACAACACCACAATAAGCCTTGCAAGCAATATGACTAAGTGTTAGTCACGGGATCTTGTATTACAGAACGAGTAAAGAGACTTGCCGGTAACGAGATTGAACTGGTATGGAGATACGACGATCGAATCTCGGGCAAATAACATACCGAAGAACAAAGGGAACATCATACGGGATTTACTGAATCCTTGACATAGAGGTTCTACCGATAAAGATCTTCGTAGAATATGTAGGAACCAATATGGGCATCCAGGTCCCTCTATTGGTTATTGACCGTAGAGGTGTCTCGGTCATGTCTACATAGTTCTCGAACCCGCAAGGTCTACACACTTAAGGTTCGTTGACGTTTCGGTAGTATAGAGTTATGTATGGTGGTGACCGAAGGTTGTTCGGAGTCCTGGATGAGATCCCGGACGTCACGAGGAGATCCAGAATGGTCCGGAGGTAAAGATTAATATATAGGAAGTCCTGTTTTGGTCACCGAAAAAGTTTCGGGCTCATCCGTAGTGTACCGGGAGTGCCGGGAGGGTACCGGGGGACCATCGGGAGGGGTGTCTCGACCCAAGAGGCTAGATGGGCTGTGGGAGGAGGTAAACCAGCCCCTGGTGGGCTGGCCGAAGCCTCCTCTAAGGGCCCATGCGGCTGGAGTGGTTTGAGAAGGAAAAATCCAAAGGTGGAGAGGTGGAAAGAGTTTCCAAGTGGAAAGGAGGAATCCTACTCCTAATAGGATTGGAGTAGGACTCCTCCACCTCCAATTTCGACCAAACCTTGAGGGTTTGAGGCTGCCTCCTCCCCTCCCTCCCTCCTATATATACTAGAGGATTTAGAGGAAAAAGCTAACCCTAATAGCCACGTGCTACCTCTCCTCTAGATTGTAGTTTCTCCTCTAGATTGGTTTTCAGCGGTGCTTAGGCGAAGCCCTGCTGGAATTCCTCCACCACCATCGCCGCAACGTCGTCGTGCTGCCGGAGAACTCGTCTACCTCTCTGCTCCCTCTTGCTGGATCAAGAAGGCGGAGATCGTCATCGAGCTGTACGTGTGCTGAACGCGGAGGTGCTGTCCGTTCGGCGCTAGATCGGAAGGACCATGATCAAGATCGCGAGACGGATCGTGATGAGATCATGGGACGGATCATGATGAGTTCGCGGGACGGATCGTGATTGGATCGCGGGACGGATCGTGATGAGATCGCGGGATGCTCGGTGATTTGGATCGCGAAGACGTTCGACTACACCAACCACGTTTCTTAACGCTTCCCGCTTAGCGATCTACAAGGGTATGTAGATCCACTCTCCCTCTCGTAGATGCTCATCACCATGGATAGATCTTGCGTGTGCATAGGATTTTTTTTTGTTTCCCATGCAACGTTCCCCAACAGTGGCATCATGAGCTAGGTCTATGTGTAGATGAGATCTCGAGTAGAACACAAAGAGTTTGTGGGCGTTGATGCTTAGATTGCTTCCTCCCTTAGTCGTGTTTTGGTTCCACGGTATTGTGGGATGAAGCGGCCCGGACCAACCTTACTCGTACGCTTACGAGAGACCGTTTCCATTGACTGACATGTAACCTCGTTGCACAAAGATGGCTGGTGGGTGTCTGTTTCTCCTACTTTAGTTGGATCGGATTCGACAAAGGCGGTCCTTGAGAAGGTTTAAAATCAACTTATGTATCACCATTGTGTTTTTTGCGTAGGTGAGAATTGTTCTTGCTAGATACCCGTAGCAGCCACGTAAAACATGCAACAACAATTAGAGGACGTTAACTTGTTTTTGCAGGGTATGTTGTGATGTGATATGGTCAATTACATGATGAGATATATGTGATGTATGAGATGATCATGTTTTGTATAGAATATCACGACTTGCATGTCGATGAGTACGGCAACCGGCAGGAGCCATAGGGTTGTCTTTAATTATTGTATGACCCGCGTGTCAATCATTAAGCGCTATGTAATGCTTTACTTTATCGCTAAACGATAGCAATAGTAGTAGAAGCATGGTGGGCGTGACAACCCCGATGGCGACACGTTGATGGAGATCAAGATGATGGAGATCATGGTGTCATGCCGGTGACGATGGAGATCATGTCGGTGCTTTCAAGATGGAGATCAAAAGCACAAGTTCATGGCCATATCATGTCACTTATGATCTGCATGTGATGTTAATACTTTTATGCACCTTGTTTTGCTTAGGACGACGGTAGCATTACAAGGTGATCCCTCACTTAATTTCAAGATAAATTGTGTTCTTCCCGAGTGTGCACCGTTGCGAAAGTTCGTCGTATCGAGACACCACATGATGATCGGGTGTGATAGACTCTACGTTCACATACAACGGGTGCAAGACAGTTTTGCACATGCAGAACACTCGGGTTAAACTTGAAGAGCCTAGCATGTATAGACATGGCCTCGGAACACAAGAGACTGAAAGGTCGAACATGAGTCATATAGTAGATATGATCAACATGATGATGTTCACCATTGAAACCACCTCAACTCACGTGATGATCGGACTTGAGTTGGTGAATTTGGATCATGTATCACTCGAATGACCAGAGGGATGTCAATTTGAGTGGGAGTTCTTCAGTAATATGATTAATTGAACTCATTATCATGAACATAGTTAGTAGTGTCTTTGCAAATTATGTTGTAGATTACTTGCTCGCGCTGTAGCTCCCTTGAATTTTTATATGTTCCTAGAGAAATAGAGTTGAAAGATGATGGTAGCAATATTGCGGACTGGGTCCGTGATCTGAGGATTGTCCTCATTGCTGCACAGAAGGCTTATGTCCTTAATGCACCGCTCGGTGCGCCAACCCCTCTAGCGTCATCTGTAGATGTTCTGAACATCTGACAGGCACGTTCTGATGACTACTTGATAGTTTAGTGCGTCATGCATTACGGCTTAGAATTGAGGCTCTGAAACGTTTTGAACGTCACGGAACATATGAGATGTTCTAAGAGGTGAAATTAGGATCTCAGGCTCGTGCCCGTGTTGCGAGATATGAGATCTCCAACAAGATTCTTTGCCTGCAAGATGAAAGAGAATAGCTCAATCGTGGAGCATGTGCTTAGATTGTTTGGGTGCTACAATCACTTGAATCGAGTGGGAGTTGATCTTCCAGATAAGATAGTGGTTGATATAGTTCTCCAAGTCACTATCACTAAGCTACTAAAACTTGGTGATGAACTATAAAATGCCAGGGATAGAAATAATGATCCCTGAGCTGGTAGCAATGTTTGACACCGCGAAGGTAGAAATCAAGAAGGAGCGTCAAGTGTTGATGGTTAGTCAAACCACTAGTTTCGAGAAGGGAAAGAGCAAGGAGGGAAACTTCATGGATAGCAAGTTAGTTGTTGCTCCAGTGAAGCAACCCAAAGTTGAACCCAAACCCGAGACTAAGTGCTTCGATTATGAGGAGAGTACCTTGCGAGTACTCCTAGTAGCACCTGGGTATTGGATACCGGTTCGGTTGCTAAATGTTAGTAACTCGAAATAAAAGCTACGGAATAAACGGAGAACTAGCTAAGGGTGAGGTGACGATGTGTGTTGGAAATGTTTCCAAGGTTGATGTGATCAACATCGCACGCTCTCTCTACCTTCGAGATTAGTGGCAAACCTAAATAAATGTTATTTGGTGTTTTGCGTTGAGCATGAACGTGATTAGATCGTGTTTATTGCAACACGGTTATTCATTTAAGTTAGAGAATAATGGTTATTCTGTTTACATGAATGATACCTTCAATGGTCATGCACCCAGTGAGAATGGTTTGTTGAATCTTGATCATAGTAATACACATATTTATAACATTGATGCCAAAAGATACAAAGTTAATAATTATAGTACCACATACTTGTGGCACTACCGCTAAATGTCATATTGGTATAAAGCGCATGAAGAAACTCCATGCTTATGGATCTTTGGACTCATTCGATTTCGAATCGGTTGAGACATGCGAACCATGCCTCTTGGGCAAGATGACTAAGGACCCCATTTTCCAGATGGATGGAGTGGGCAAGTGATTTATTGGAAATGATACATGTTGATGTATGCAATCCAATGAGTCTTGTAGCGTGCAGTGGATATCGTTATTTTCTTACCTTCACTGATGATTTGAGTAGATATAGTGTATATTTACTTAATGAAACACAAGTGTGAATCATTTGAAAGGTTCAAGAAAATTCAGAGTGAAGTTTAAGATCATCGTGACAAGAAGATAAAAATGTCTGCGATATCATCGTGGAGGTGAATATCTGAGTTACGAGTTTGGCATACAACTTTAGACAATGTGAAAGTTGTTTCACAACTCATGCCACCTGGAACACCATAGGGTGATGGTGTGTCTGAATGTCATAGTCGTACTCTATTGGATATGGTGCGTGCTATGATGTCTCTTATCGTTTTGCTACTATAATTTTGGGGTTATGCATTAGAGACAACTACATTCACTTTAAATAGGGCACCATCTAAATCCGTTGAGATGACACCGTGTGAATTAGGGTTTGATAGAAACCCAAGCTGTCATTTCTTAATGTTTGGGGCTGCGACGCTTGTGTGGAAAATGTTTTCACCGAATGAGCTCAAACCCAAAGCGGACAAATGCATCTTCATAGAATACCCTAAGAACAGTTGGGTGAACCTTCTATCTCAGATCCAAGCATAAAATGTTTGTTGCTAAAACTGGGTCCTTTCTCGAGAAAGAGTTTCTCTCAAAAGAATTGAGTGGGAGGAAGATAGAACTTGATGAGGTTGTTGAACCTTTGTTCAACCAGAGAGTAGCGCAGTCCAGGAAGATGTTTCTGTGAAGCCTATGTTAGTTGAAGAGGTTAATGATGATGATCATGAAGCTTCGGATCAAGTTACTATCAAACCTCGTAGGTCGACAAGGATGTGTACTGCTCCTGAGCGGTACGACAACCATGTCTTGGAGGTCATGTTGTTGGACAACGATGAACCTACGAGCTGTGGAGAGGCGATGATGGGCCCGGATTCTGACAAATGGTTAGAGGCCATGAAATCCGAGAAAGGATCCATGTATGAAAACCAAGTATAGACTTTGGTAGACTTGCTCGTTGGACGGAAGGTCATCGAGTACAAATGGACCTTTGAGATGATGACAGACGCTGATGGTAAATGTCACCATTTATAGAGCTCGACTTGTCGCAAAGAAGTTTCCGACAAGTTCAAGGAGTTGACTGTGATGAGACTTTCTCACTCGTAGTGATGCTAAAGTCTATTGGAATTATGTTAGCAGTTGCTGCATTTTCTCAATTATGAAATCTGGTAGATGGATGTCAAAACATCATTTCCTTCCTTAAGGAAAGGTTGTATGAGATACAACCAGAAGGTTTTGTCAGTCCTAAGGATGCTAAAAGGTGTGCAAGCTTCAATGATCCTTCTATGAACTGAAGCAAGCATCTCGGAGTTGGAATATACACTTTGATGAGGTGATCAAAGTTTTTGAGTCTATACAAAGTTTATTAGAAACTTGTATTTACAATAAAGTGAGTGCGAGCACTATAGAGTTTCTGGTAAGCATATGTGGTTCACATATTGTTGATCGGAAATGATGTAGAATTTCTGGAAATCATAAACAGTTGGTTGAAAAAAGTTTTTCAAAGGAAGACCTAGATAAAGCTACCTAATTGTTGAGCATCAAGATCTATAGAGATAGATCAAGATGCTTGATGAGACTTTCAATGAGTACGTACCTTGACAAGATTTTGAAAGAGTTCAAAATGGATCAGTCATAGAAAGAATTCTTGCCTAATTTATAAGGTGTGAAGTTGAGTGAGACTCAAAGCTCGACAACGGCAGAAGAAAGAGAAAGGACGAACGTCGTCCCCTATGCCTTAGCCATAGGCTCTATATTATGACATGTTGTGTACCGCACCTAGTGTGTGCCTTGCCATGAGTCTGACAAGGGGTACAAAAGTGATCCAGGAGTGGATCACTGGACAGTAGTCAGGATTATCCTTAGTAACTAGAGGACTAAGGAAATATTTCTCGATTATGGAGGTGATAAAGAGTTCGTCGTAAAGGGTTACGTCGATGCAAACTTTAACACCACTCTGGATGACTCTGAGTAGCAATTCGGATACGTATAGTGGAGCAGCCATTTGGAATATCTCCAAATGGAGTGTGGTAGCAGTATTTACAGTTTAACATAGAGATTTGCAAAGTACACACGGATCTGAATGTCGCAGACCCGTTGACTAAAAGACCTCTCTCACATGCAAAGCATGATCGAGCCCCAGAACTCATTGGGTGTTAGATTCATAACAATGCGGATCACACGGTGATGTGAACTAGATTATTGACTCTAGTGCAAGTGGGAAACTGTTGGAAATATGCCCTAGAGGCAATAATAAATTGGTTACTATCATATTTCCTTGCTCATGATAATCGTTTATTATCCATGATATAATTGTATTGATCGGAAACTCAGATACATGTGTGGATACATAGACAACACCATGTCCCTAGTATGCCTCTAATAGACTAGCTCGTTGATCAAAGATGGCTATGGTTCCTAGTCATGGACATGAGATGTCATTTGATAACGGGATCACATCATTAGGGGAATGATGTGATGGACAAGACCCAAACTACAAATGTAGCATATGGCCGTTTCAGTTTATTGCTACTGTTTTCTACATGTCAAGTATATGTTCCTGTGACCATGAGATCATGCAACTGACTGACGCCGGAGGAGCACCTTGTTTGTATCAAACGTCACAACGTAACTGGGTGACTATAAAGGTGCTCTACAGATATCTCCGAGGGTGTCTGTTGGGTTGGCATGGATCAATACTGAGATTTGTTACTCCGTATGACGGAGAGGTATCTCAGGGCCCACTTGGTAATACAACATCACAATATGCCTTGCAAGCAATGTGACTAAGTGTTAGTCACAGGATCTTGTATTACGGAACGAGTAAAGAGACTTGCCGGTAACGAGATTGAACTAGGTATGGAGATACCGACGATCGAATCTCGGGCAAGTAACATACCGAAGAACAAAGGGAACATCATACGAGATTAACTGAATCCTTGACATAGAGGTTCGACCGATAAAGATCTTCGTAGAATATGTAGGAACCAATATGGGCATCCAGTTCCCGCTATTGATTATTGACCGTAGAGGTGTCTCGGTCATGTCTACATAGTTCTCGAACCCGCAGGGTCTACACACTTAAGGTTCGTTGACGTTTCGGTAGTATAGAGTTATGTATGGTGGTGACCGAAGGTTGTTCGGAGTCCCGGATGAGATCCCGGACATCACGAGGAGCTACGAAATGGTCTGGAGGTAAAGATTGATATATAGGAAATCCTGTTTTGGTCACCGAAAAAGTTTCGGGCTCATCGGTAGTGTACCGGGAGTGTCGGGAGGGTACCGGAGGACCATCAGGAGGGGTGTCTCAACCCAAGAGGCCACATGGGATGTGGGAGGAGGTAAATCAGCCCCTGGTGGGCTGGCCGAAGCCTCCTCTAAGGGCCCATGCGGCTGGAGTGGTTTGAGAAGGAAAAAAAAATCCAAAGGTGGAGAGGTGGAAAGAGTTTCCAAGTGGAAAGGAGGAATCCTACTCCTAATAGGATTGGAGTAGGACTCCTCCGCCTCCAATTTCGACCAAACCTTGAGGGTTTGAGGCTGCCTCCTCCCCTCCCTCCCTCCTATATATACTAGAGGATTTAGAGGGAAAAGCTAACCCTAATAGCCACATGCTACCTCTCCTCTAGATCGTAGTTTCTCCTATAGATCGGTTTTCAGCGGTGCTTAGGCGAAGCCCTACTAGAATTCCTCCACCACCATAGCCGCAACGCCGTTGTGCTACCGGAGAACTCGTCTACCTCTCCGCTCCCTCTTGCTGGATCAAGAAGGCGGAGATCGTCATCGAGCTGTACGTGTGCTGAACGCGGAGGTGCCGTCCGTTCGGCGCTAGATCGGAAGGACCGTGATCAAGATCGCTAGACGGATCGTGATGAGATCGCGGGACGGATCGTGATGAGATCGCGGGACGGATCGTGATGAGTTCACAGGACGGATCGTGATTGGATCGCGGGACGGATCGTGATGAGATCGTGGGATGCTCGGCGATTTGGATCACGAAGACGTTCGACTACACCAACCGCATTTCTTAACGCTTCCCGTTTAGCGATCTACAAGGGTATGTAGATCCACTCTCCCTCTCATAGATGCTCATCACCATGGATAGATCTTGCGTGTGCGTAGGAATTTTTTTGTTTCCCATGCAACGTTTCCCAACATGTTGATGTGTTGCTTCCTCTTCATCGCTTCAGGTGCTGCCTCTTTCTTCTTCCTCCTCTTGTTCTTTTGCTTGAAATCCTTGTCTGACCTTTGTTATCCCACATTGCCTGATCCCACTCCAACCTTTTGGTCTTCCATGCTTCGTTGTCAAATGCCTCCAGACCATGGTCTAAGCTGATCACCTCATCAGGAGTCACATCTTCCTCCTTCGGCACATATTCATCAGTTCCCCATTGCATGATCCAGTTGTGAATGATGCAACATGCAAGAACAAGCTTCATCTGTGTAGGGTAAGGGTCGAATGACTTCTGACCCAGGATCTTAAACCTGTTCTTCAAAGCTCCAAATGCCCTTTCAGAAGTCACTCTAAGGCTGGAGTGTCTGAGATTGGACAACTCCTGTGGAGTCCTAGGATAGTTCCTACCATAGAACTCGTTCAGATGGTACCTAGTTTTCCTGAAGGGTGGAAGAACACCTGGCCAACATGCATAGCCAACATCTCCAAGGTAGAACTTGCCATCAGGTTTGTTGATGCCATCATGACGACTCATGCTGTCATTGAGAATGTTAGCATCATGTGTTGATCCTTCCCAGACAGCCATCACATATGTGAACTTCAGATCGAAGTCAACGACATCTAGTACATTTTGGCTTGTGTAGTGCTTCCTGCCTCTATATGTTGCAGCTTGTGACCTTGGCACTCTGGTAGTGACATGAGTACCATCTATTGCTCCAATGCAATCCTGGAATGGCATTAAAATATGTTGTTAGTCTACTACAGAACAATAACAACATATATATATATATATATATATATATATATATATATATATATATATATATATATCAAGGCATGAACTACAACAACATATCAAGTGCTCACCTTGAAGTATGGATACCATCTTGGGCTAGTGCGAATCTTGGTAGGACTCCAGCCGGTTGGTGACCTGATCATCTCTTCTGAGCTCCCCCAACAACATACAACACTTGCTTGAAGTACCTGGAGATGGTATCCATTGATCTCCTGAAGTTGTTGTGTACAACCCTAAACCTCTGGTTATGACCAACAACATGGAGAAACATGGCTACTTGCTCTTCCAAAATGGTGTGGATGCTATCTTCTAGCAACCCCCTGCTCCTAAACGTCTGTACAAGCCTGGCGAAAGGTGCTCTTTTCTTTCGAAGCATCCACACAGCCTTTGTGTCATTGCAGTTGTAGTCTTGTAGATGTAGTTCAGATTTGCTATCCTCTCTTGATCCCGGATTAACATCACACAATACTGGATGCGAGGTCTCTCATTCCGACGAACAACTCTCTTATGGACCAACAGGATCCAGGCCTGAACCACAGCTAGGCGATGCTACTTGAACCATAAGCTTCGTCCGTTCATCAACAACCTAAGTGACATCCATGATGTGGTCAACGATGGCACTATCGACCCTAGACGCTCCTATCGAGCGAACTAACACATAACAGAGGAGGAGGAAGGGGTAGCTTACCAGCTTCGAGGTCAGGGAGATATGGCGGAGATGAGGATGGCTGCACGAAGACGTAGAAGAAAGGGAGAAGCAGCTGCCGCTGTTGGGGAGTGCTCATGACACCTCTTGCCGCTGCAGAGGAGTGTCGTAGCCGTAGATCTGAGTCGCCGCCGTCGTCGTAGTCGCAGATTTGAGTTGCCGCCGTCGCCGGTGCCAACAACAGGGGAGGGCTTGTCCTACAGCTAGAGGTGAGCGAGTAAATGGGGGTGGTGAGGGTATATTTGGTGCCACCCCGCCTCGGCCGATTTTCCCCTCCCGCCATCTCTGCCTGCATCCCCCTGCACCGCGCCCTACGTTGTGTCTTCGTTTTCCGCCCCACTCGGCCTGGCTCGTTGGAAATGGTCGATTCAAGCGTTTCCAGCGAGCCGGACTCTGGGATGCTTTAAGTTACGTGCAGATGTGAGCTAGGCCGGCCTGCACGCAATCAAACGGTCCATTTTCATTTCGTCCGGGCCTGGTTGGGTTGTATGCAGCCTACCAAACGCGTCCTAGATGTTAGCATCCCTGTGTAGGACGTAGGTTAATTAGCGTGTGTTTATCCATCGAAGAGAGCATCCCACCCAGCAAAGCCAGCCCACAAGGCCCGCCAATCGATCGTTCCATATATTGCCAAGCCCCAGCATACGCTGGTTGGTTCTGCGGGGGATTATATCATTTGTTTCTGCTCCCAATCGCCCATGCCGCCGCTACCTGCTTTCGTCGATCGGCGATCGCCCAATTGCCAAGGACGTTGGCTGCCCCGTGCCTCCACCCTCTAGTCCTCCACTACCAGGTTTGGTAACTAAGTACTTAGTTTATTTCTACTTGATTAGATTAAGTGGGAATGGCAAACGGGGCTAGGTTAGGAGTATGAAAAACTTACGATAGTACGTACGAGAACGGACATTTGGCTCTCGGCCTTTATGAAGGTCTTTTTTTTGAAAATAAATCAAAATTCAAACTTTTTAGTTTTAAAAAATCAAAAAAATTGTGCGAGTAAACATGGATGTTATGTGTGTGTGTAAAATTACAGGATGAAAAACTTTGAAATGCGACATGTACAAAAAAAGACAAATTCATGATCTGATAGGATGAAAGTATCATGTGTTAAAAAATTCCAGATTTGTCTTATTTGCACAACCATCATTTCAATGTATTTTGCCCTGAAAATTTACACACATCTGTGTTATGACTTCATTTATATCTGTGTTTTTTTTTTCCAAAATTTCATAAAACGTATAAAATATGAAATTTGAGGGATTTTGAATTTTCGAAACCAGCTCCATGGAGCTCGGCCTCCAAAGACAATATTCGAGTACGTACTTCTACTTACAGCACATCTATACTACAATGTATATCAAGTTTTGAGACATGATTTTTCTTTGTGGGGAGCATTATAAAATCGTCATGATGGTAACTAATTTTTATTTTGTTCACACTAATTAGTGAAATTCTTGTTTGAACAATGAATCATTAATTTGTTGGTTTATATATAAAAATAGGTAGACATTGGCAATATGCTTTAGTTACATTAGTTTTTTGTTATATGAATACTTAATGTACAAATTTGATTTTCGTCTCGGGGCCTCAAATTTATGGAGACGGCTCTGATGGCGTCTGATATGCATAAGTGAAGCCGTGCGTTCCCGTGGACATGGTTGTCAAGGTCGCTTCTCAAGAATTTGGCGATGATGCGAAATACAAAATGAGACACTACAAAATAAATAGTTAAAAAAACATCCTCACTTAATTATATACTAGCACAAATGCCCGTGCGCTGCAACGAGACAACAGAAATCAATTTGTATTCACGTTTAGTTAGATTTTTATGTGCAAAAGTACATTCACAGGTAATGTAAAATTAGTTAAAATTGAAAATGTTCATGAGAGCCAAACTAATCCAATTAAAAAATGGTAATCTTATAATTATTTCTACCCGCCCCATCATATAACAAAATAAAGTTAGGAACACAATGAAGCTTAGTTATTTTTTATCAGTAATTGCTAGTTCACCAGAGATACTGCTGGCAAAATTTAGAGAAAGGGAGATATAGCATACCCTCATGACAACTATTAGTGTTTTGGGTTTCTTAGTGTGGATGAACATTCACAACCAATGGAAGTGGTCTCCTTGAATTATTGTTGTATATATCCTACGTACAAATAATTTACAAAAAGCAATAAACTGCATTGGGGGATCCCACTTTTCTTGTTAAAAACAAAGTGATCTGCGTGTAAGACCATAGGAGCCCTTTCATTTTTATGACGAACTCTGGAATATATGCACTGTATGATAGGTAGGACACACAACATGAAGAGAGATTGTTGATTTTTTCTTTGGTCCGTTATCTATAAAAAAATGCATTACCATTCATGGGGATACAAGGATGGATTGGATTTCTACTCCCTTTTTATTAATGATGATCATGAAATTTCTAGATATTTTTGTCGCCATTAAATGGTGATTCATATGTACTCCCTTCGTTGCTAAATATACACTTGCTTTATATGTAGTCCATAGTAAAATCTTTAAAAAGACTTAAACTTGGGAACAGTGGTAGTGTTTTTGACTACAACACCTTTACATGTATGTTGCATACATATACTCTTCTTGTAGCTACATATATTTTCTATAGTAAGAAAATTTCTGAATTCAATGATTTTTCAAATACATAGTTAATTAATTTGCTCTTTTATTATGCCAAAAATAATATACTTATATAGAAGAATACTCTTCTACTATTTTCATACAAAAAGTGGAATCAAATAAATATAACTTCACATCGTCTCCGTGTGTACATCAAATTCATAAGCTTGCAAAATGTCATCTATATCCACGAATGCATGCATGCTCTAGAAAAAGAATCAAGCACACCAAGACAACCAGATGTGTGTTATCAAGCTCTCAGACTGTGACGTGCTCAACGATGCCATCCTCATGCATGTGCGGGCCGGCCTGCCGGAGGGCGTGCCCCGGATCTCCATGCAGCAGGACGACACAAGTAGTGCTCATGTCCATCAGGTCCCGTATGTTGGGAAACGTTACATGGGAACAAAAAAATTCCTATGAACACCCAAGATCTGTTCATGAAGATGCATAGTTACGAGAGGAGAGTGTATCTACATACCCTTATAGATCGTTAAGTGGAAGCGTATATAACACAATTGATATAGTCGTAATCTTCACGATCCAATCACAATCCGATCCGATCTAGTGTTGAACGGACGGCACCTCCGCGTTGCGCACATGTGCGGCTCGGCAATGTCTCCTCCTTCTTGATCCAGCAAGCGTGAGAGGAGAAGTAGATGGGATCTCAACCAGCACGACGACATGATGGAGATAGTGGTGGAGCAATCCCGAAAGGGTTTCGCCAAGCGCTACCGTAGATGCGATCTAAGGAGAAAATGATCTTGGGAGAGAGGTAGGGCTACCATCGGGGCGTGGGCTTGTTGTTTCCAGCCCTCCCCCTCTCCTCTACTATATATAGGAGGCAAGGGGGCAGGGTTTGGTCGCAGCCCTAGGCCCCTCCTTCGGGGAGGGCCGACGGCTAGGGAGGAAACTTGCCTCCCAAGGCAAGTGGACTCCCTCCCACTTATGGTTTCCCCTTGCGCATGGGCCTTGTGAGGTCGGTTCCCCTGGACCAATAAGGCTAGGGCGCCCGCTACGGCCCATGCACGCCCTAGGGGCTGGAGGTATCCTTCCTGACTCTTCCGAAACCTTCCAGAAGCTTTCCGGTACAATACCGGAAAGCCCCGAAACTATTCTGATAGCCAAAATATGACTTCTCATATATAAATCTTTACCTCCGGATCATTCCGGAGCTCCTCGTGACATCCGGGACTCCTAACAACATTCGGTCACCAACGTACATATCCCAATACTACTCTAGCGTCACCGAACGTTAAGCGTGCGGACCCTACGGGTTCGAGAATCATGTAGGCATGACCGAGACACCTCTCCGGTCAATAACCAATAGCGGGACTTGGATGCCCATATTGGTTCCCACATATTCCACGAAGATCTTCATCGGTCGAACCATGATGCCAAGGATTCAATCAATCCCGTATGTAGTTTCCTTTGTCCATCGGTATGTTACTTGCCCAAGATTCGATCGTGGGTATCTCCATACCTAGTTCAATCTCGTTACTGACAAGTCTCTTTACTCGTTCCGTAATACAAGATCCCATGACTAACTCCTTAGTCACATTGCTTGCAAGCTTCTTGTGATGTTGTATTACCGTGTGGGCCTAGAGATACCTCTCCGTCATACGGAGTGACAAATCCCAGTCTCGATCCACACCAACCCAACAAACACCCTCAGATATACCTGTAGAGCACCTTTATAGTCACCCAGTTACGTTGCGACGTTTGATACACACAAGCTACTCCTCCGGTGTCAGTGAGTTGCATGATCTCATGGTCATAGGAACAAATACTTGACATGTAGAAAACAATAGCAATAAACTGACACGACCGTATGCTGCGTTCATAGTTTGGGTCTTGTCCATCATATCATTCTCCTAATGATGTGATCCCGTTATCAAATGACAAATCATGTCTATGGCTAGGAAACCTTAACCATCTTTGCTCAACGAGCTAGTCTAGTAGAGGCTTACTAGGGACACTTTGTTGTCTATGTATCCACACATGTATTGAGTTTACAATCAATACAATTATAGCATGGATAATAAACGTTTATCATGAACAAGGAAATATGATAATAACTAATTTATTATTGCCTCTAGCGCATATTTCCAATAGTCTCCCACTTGCACTAGAGTTAATAATCTAGTTCACATCACCATGTGATTTGTACCCAATGAGTTCTGGGGTTTTGATCATGTTTTGCTTGTGAGAGAGGTTTTAGTCAACGGGTCTGCAACATTCAGATTCGTGTGTACTTTGCAAATCTCTAGGTCATACTGTAGATGTTGCTACCACGCTCCACTTGGAGCTATTCCAAATGACTACTCCACTATACGTATTCGGATTGCTACTTAGAGTCATCCGGATTGGTGTCAAAGGTTGCATCGACGTAACCCTTTACGAAAAACTCTTTATCACCTTCATAATTGAGAAACATTTTCTTAGTACTCTAGTTACTAAGGATAATTTTGACCGTTATCCAGTGATCTACTCCTGGACCACTCTTATACCCCTTGATATACTCGTGGCAAGGCACACATCAGGTGTGGTATAGAACATGGCATACTATATAGAGCCTACGACCAAGGCATAGGGGACGATCTTCGTCCTTTCTCTTTCTTCTGCCATGGTCGAGCTTTGAGTCTTACCCAACTTCACACCTTACAAATCAGGCAATAACTCCTTCTTTGACTGATCCATTTCGAACTCTTTCAAAATCTTGTCAAGGTATGTACTCATTGAAAGTCTTATCAGGCATCCTGATCTATCTCTATAGATCTTGATGCCCAATATTTAAGTAGCTTTATCTAGGTCTTCTTTTGAAAAACTCCTTTCAAACAACCCTTTATGCTTTCTAGAAATTCTATATTATTTATGATCAACAATGTGTCATCCACATATACTTATCAGAAATTCTATAGTGCTCCCACTCACTTTCTTGTAAATGCAAGTTTCTTATAAACCTTGTATAAACCCAAAAGCTTTGATTACCTCATCAAAGCATATATTCCAACTCCGAGATGCTTGCTCTAGTCCATAGAAGGATCACTGGAGCTTGCATACCTTTTAGCATCCTTAGGATCGACAAAACCTTCTGGTTGTATCACATACAACCTTTCCTCACGGAAATCGTTAAGGAAACTCTGTTTTGACATCCATCTGCTAGACTTCATAATCGAAAAACGCAGTAACTACTAACATAATTCCAACAAACTTTAGCATCGCTACGAGCGAGAAAGTCTCATCGTAGTCAACTCCTTGAACTTGTCGAAAACCTCTTGCGACAAGTCGAGCTTTATAAATGGTGACATTTACCATCAACATGTGTCTCCTTCTTAAAGATCCATTTGTACTTAACGGCCTGCCATTCCTCGGGCAAGTCTACCAAAGTCCACACTTGGTTTTCATACATGTATCCTATCTCGGATTTCATGGCTCCTAGCCATTTGTTGGAATTCGGTCCCACTATCGCTTCTTCATAGCTCGTAGGTTCAGTGTTGTCTGAGAACATGACCTCCAAGACAGGATCACCATATCGCTTAGGGCAGTACATGTCCTTGTCGACCTATGAAGTTTGGTAGTAACTTGATCTGAAGCTTCATGATCATCATCATTTGCTTCCTCTTCACTTGGTGTAGGCGTCGTGCTACTCTCCAACTGAAGTGACGGTTCAACAACCTCATCAAGTTCTACTTTCCTGCCACTCAATTCTTTTGAGAGAAACTCTTTCTTGAGAAAGGACCTGGTTTTAAGCAACAAAAACTTTGCCCTCGGGTCTAAGATAGAAGGCATACCCAACTTTTTCCTTAGGGTATCCTATGAAGATGCACTTTTTCCGCTTTGGGTTCGAGCTTATCAGACATAAGTGTCGCATTCCCAAACTGTAAGAAATGACAGCTTAGGTTTCTGCCAAACCATAATTCATACAATATCATCTCAACGGATTAATATGGTGCCCTATTTAAAGTGAATGTAGTTGTCTCTTATGCATCACCCCAAAACGACAGTGGCAAAACGATAAGAGACATCATAATACACACCATATCCAATAGAGCATGACTACGACGTTCGGGCACACCATTACACTATGGTGTTCCAGGTGGCGTGAGTTGTGAAACAATTTCCACATTGTCTTAACTTTCATACCAAACTCGGAACTCAGATATTCACCTCCATGATCATATCGTAGACATTTTATCTTCTTGTAACGATGATCTTAAACTTCACTCTGAATTTGCTTGAACTTTTTAAACATTTCGGACCTGTGTTTCATTAAGTAAATATGCCCATACCTACTCAAATCATCAGTGAATGTAAGAAAATAACGATATCCACCGCACACTTCAACACTCATTGGACCGCATACATCAACATGCGTCATTTCCAATAAGTCTCTTGTCCGCTTCATCATATCGAAAACGGGGTATAAGTCATCTTGCCCATGAGGCGTGGTCTGCATGTCTCAACCGATTTGAAATCGAGTGAGTCCAAAGATCTATCAGCATGGAGTTTCTTCACGTGCTTCATACCAATATGTCCTTAACGGCAGTGCCACAAGTATGTGGTACTATCATTATTAACTTTGCATCTTTTGGCATCAATATTATGAACATGTGTATCACTACGATCGAGATTCGATAAAACCACTCACACTGGGTGCATGACCATTGAAGGTATTATTCTTGTAAACAGAATAACCATTATTCTCTGACTTAAATGAATAACCGTATTGTAATAAAAATGATCTAATCATGTCCATGCTCAACGCAAACACCAAATAACATTTATTTAGGTTCAACACTAATCCCGAAGGCAGAGGAAGCGTGTGATGGTGATCACATCAACCTTGGAAACACTTCCAACACACATGGTCACCTCGCCCTTAGCTAGTCTCCGTTTATTCCGTAGCTTTTATTTTGAGTTACCAATATTAGCAACTGAACCGGTATCTAATACCCAGGTGCTACTAGGAGTACTAGTAATGTACACATTAATAACACGTATATCAAATATACTTCCGTTGACATTGCCAGCCTTCTTATCTACCAATTATCTAGGGCAGTTCCGCCTCAGTGACTGTTCTCCTCATAATAGAAGCACTTAGTCTCGGGTTTGGGTTCAACCTTGGGTTTCTTCACTGGATCAGCAACTCGCTTGCTATTCATGAAGTTTCCCTTCTTGCCCTTCTCGAAACTAGTGGTTTTACTAACCATCAACATTTGGTGCTCCTTCCTGATTTCTACCTTCGCGGTGTCGAACATCGTGAATAGCCCAGGATCATCTTTTCCATCCCTGACATGTTCATAGTTCATCACAAAGCTCTAATAGCTTTGTGCCAGTGACTTGGAGAACTATACCAATCACTATCTTATCTGGAAGATTAAGTCCCACTTCATTCAAGTGATTATAGCACCCAAGACAATCTGATCACATGCTCACCGATTGAGCTATTCTCCTTCATCTTGCCTACAAAGAATCTTGTTGGAGGTCTCATACCTCTCAACATGGGCATGAGCCTGAAATCCCAATTTCAGCTCTTAGAACATCCCATATGTTCTGTGACGTTCAAAATGTTTTTGGAGCCTCAATTCTAAGCCGTAATGCATGACATACTAAACTATCAAGTAGTCATCAAAACGTGCATGTCAGCTGTTCACAACATCTACAGACGACGCTTGAGGGGGTGGCACACTGAGCGATGCATCAAGGACATAAGCCTTGTGCATAGAAATGAGGACAATCCTTAGAAGTTAGATGACGGACCCAGTCCGCATCATTGCTACCATCATCTTTCAACTATATTTTTCTCTAGGAACGTATCAAAGTATAGGGGAGCTATAACACGAGCTATTGATCTACGACATAACTCGCAAAGACAACTTAGACTATGTTCATGATAATGAGTTCAGTTAATCATATTACTTAAGAATTCCCACTCAAATTGACATCCCTCCGGTCATCTGAGTGCTACATGATCCAAATTCACCAACCCAAGTCCAATCATCACGTGAGATGAGGTGGCTTCAATGGTTAACATCTCCATGTTGATCATATCTACTATATGACTCATGTTCGTGTTGGAAATATGCCCTAGAGGCAATAATAAATTAGTTATTACCATATTTCCTTGTTCATGATAATCGTTTATTATCCGTGCTAGAATTGTATTGATCGGAAACTCAGATACATGTGTGGATACATAGACAACACCATGTCCCTAGTATGCCTCTAATAGACTAGCTCGTTGATCAAAGATCGTCAAGGTTTCCTAGCCATGGACATGAGATGTCATTTGATAATGGGATTACATCATTAGGAGAATGATGTGATTGACAAGACCCAAACTATAAACATAGCATATGATCGTGTCAGTTTATTGCTATAGTTTTCTGCATGTCAAGTATCTGTTCCTATGACCATGAGATCATGCAACTCACTGACACCGGAGGAGTACCTTGCGTGTATCAAACATCACAATGTAACTCGGTGACTATAAAGGTGCTCTACAGGTATCTTCGAGGGTGTCTATTGAGTTGGCATGGATCAAGACTGGGATTTGTTACTCCGTGTGACGGAGAGGTATCTCAGGTCCGACTCGGTAATACAACATCACAACAAGCCTCGCAAGCAATGTGACTAAGTGTTAGCCACGGGATCTTGTATTACAGAACGAGTAAAGAGACCTGCCGGTAATGAGATTGAACTAGGTATAGAGATACCGACGATCGAATCTCGAGCAAGTAACATACCGAAGAACAACATACGGGATTAACTGAATCCTTGACATAAAGGTTCAACCGATAAAGATCTTCATAGAATATGTAGGAACCAATTTGGGCATCCAGGTCCCGCTATTGGTTATTGACCGTAGAGGTGTCTCGGTCATGTCTACATAGTTCTCGAACCCGTAGGGTCTGCATACTTAAGGTTCGATGACGTTTCGGTAGTATATAGTTATGTATGGTGGTGAACAAAGGTTGTTCGGAGTCTTGGATGAGATCCTAGACATCACAAGGAGCTCCGGAATGGTCCATATGTAAATATTGATATATAGGAAGTCCTGTTTTGGTCACCGGAAAAGTTTTGGGTTCATCGGTAGTGTATCGGGAGTGCCGGGAGGGTACCGGGGGACCATCGGGAGGGGTGTCACGCCCCGAGGGGCCTCATGGGCTGTGGGAGGAGACAAACCAACCCCTGGTGGGATGGCCGAAGCCTCCACTAAATCCCATGAGGTTTGAGAAGGAAAAAAATCCAAAGGTGGAGAGGTGGAAAGAGTTTCCAAGTGGAAAGGAGGAATCCTACTCCTAATAGGATTGGAGTAGGACTCGTCCACCTCCAATTTCGGCCAACTCTTGAGGGTTTGAGGCTGCTTCCTCCACTCCCTGCTTCCTATATATACTAGAGGATTTAGAGGGGAAAGCTAACTCTAATTTTCATGTGCTCCCTCTACTTCCTCTAGATCGTTTTCTCCTCTAGTCTAATTTCGGTGGTGCTTAGGCGAAGTCCTGCCGGAATAGTTCCACCACCAGCGCCACCACGCCGTCGTGATGCCGGAGAACTCATCTACCTCTCCACTCCCTCTTGCTCGATCAACAAGGCAGAGATCGTCATCGAGCTGTACGTGTGTTGAACGTGGAGGCGCCGTCCGTTCGGCGCTAGATCGGAAGGACCGTGATCAGGATCGCGAGACGGTTTGTGATTTGATCGCAGGACGGATCGTGATGTGATCGCGGGACGGTTCGTGATGTGATCGCGGGACGGTTCGTGGTTGGACCGCGGGCCAGATCGTGATTGGATCGCGGGCCAGATCGTGATTGGATCACGGGACGCTCGATGATTTGGATCGCGAATACGTTCGACTACATCAACCGCGTTTCTTAACGCTTCCCGCTTAGCAATCTACAAGGGTATGTAGATCTACTCTCCCTCTCGTAGATGCTGATCACCATGGATAGATCTTGCGTGTGCGTAGGAATTTTTTTGTTTCCCATGCAACGTTTCCCAACAGTGGTATCAGAGCTAGGTCTATGTGTAGATGAGATCACAAGTAGAACACAAAGGAGTTTGTGGTTGTTGATGCTGAGATTGCTTCCTCCCTTGGTCGTGTTTTGATTCAGCGATATTGTGGGATGAAGCGGCCTGGACCAACCTTACTCATACGCTTACGAGAGACCGGTTCCATTGACTAATGTGTAACTTTGTTGCACAAGGATGGATGTCGGGTGTCTGTCTCTCCTACTCTAGTTGGATCGGATTCGACAAAGGCGGTCCATGAGAAGGTTGAATAGCAACTTGTGTATCATAGTTGTGGTTTTTGCGTAGGTGAGAATTGTTCTTGCTAGATACCCGTAGGAGCCACGTAAAATATGCAACAACAATTAGAGACGTCTAACTTGTTTTTGGAGGGTATGTTGTGATGTGATATGGCCAATTAGATGATGAGATATATGTGATGTATGAGATGATCATGTATTGTATATAATATCACAACTTGCATATCGATGAGTACGGCAACTGGCATGAGCCATAGGGTTGTCTTTAATTATTGTATGACCTGCGTGTCAATCATTAAGCGCTATGTAATGATTTACTTTATCGCTAAGCGGTAGCAATAGTAGTAGAAGCATGGTGGGCATGACAACCTCGATGGTGACACAATGATGGAGATCATGATGATGGAGATCATGGTGTTTTGCTGGTGACGATGGAGATCATGCCGGTGCTTTCAAGATGGAGATCAAAAGCATAAGTTCATGGCCATATCATGTCACTTATGATTTGCATGTGATGTTAATCCATTTATGCACCTTATTTTGCTTAGGACGACAGTAGCATTATAAGGTGATCCCTCACTTAAATTTCAAGGTAAATTGTGTTCTCCCCGAGTGTGCACCGTTGCGAAAGTTCGTCATGTGGAGACACCACGTGATGATTGGGTGTGATAGACTCTACGTTCACATACAACGGGTGCAAGCCAGTGTTGCACGTGCAGAACACTCGGGTTAAACTTGACAAGCCTAGCATGTACAGACATGGCCTTGAAACACAAGAGATCATAAGGTCGAACATGAGTCATATAGTAGATATGATCAACATGAAGATGTTCACCACTGAAACCACCTCAAGTCACGTGATGATCGGACTTGAGTTGGTGGATTTGGATCATGTGACACTCAAATGATGAGAGGGATGTCAATTTGAGTGGGAGTTTTTAAGTAATATGATTAACTAAACTCATTATCACGAACATAGTCAAAATGTCTTTGCAAATTATGTTGTAGATTACTAGCTCGCGCTGTAGCTTCCTTGAATTTTTTATATGTTCCTAGAGAAATAGAGTTGAAAGATGGTAGCACTAATGCGGACTAGGTCCGTGATCTGAGAATTGTCCTCATTGCTACACAGAAGGCTCATGCCCTTAATGCACCGCTCGGAGAGCCACCCCCTCAAACGGTGACTGTGGATGTTGTGAACATCTGACAGTCACGTTCTGATGACTACTTGATAGTTTAGTGCGTCTTGCATTACGGCTTAGAATTGAGGCTCCAAAAGGTTTTGAACGTCACGGAACATATGAGATGTTCTAAGAGCTGAAATTGGGATCTCAGGCTCGTGCCCGTGTTGAGAGGTATGAGACCCCCAACAAGATTCTTTGCCTACAAGATGAAGGAGAATATCTCAATCAGTGAGCATGTGCTCAGATTGTAACCATCAATCACGAATCTCTAGTAGCATGTGCTCAGATTGTCTGGGTACTACAATCGCTTGAATCGAGTTGGAGTTGATCTTCCTGATAAGATAGTGATTGATATAGTTCCAAGTCAGTGTTACTAAGATACTAGAGATTTGTGATGAACTATAAAATGCCAGGGATGGAAATAATGACCCCTGAGCTATTCACGATGTTTGGCACCCCGAATGTAGAAATCAAGAAGGAGCATCAAGTGTTGATGGTTAGTGAAACCACTAGTTTCAAGAAGGGCAAGGGCTAGGAGGGAAACTTCATGGATGGCAAGTCAGTTGCTGCTCCAGTGAAGAAACCCAAGGTTGAACCCAAACCCAAGACTAAGTGCTTCTATTATGAGGAGAACGGTTGGTGAAGCGGAACAACCCTAGATATTTGGTAGATAAGAAGGCTGGCAACATTGACATAAGTATATTTGATATACATGTTATTGATGTGTACCTTGCTAGTACTCCTAGTAGCACCTGGGTATTGGATACCGGTTTGGTTGCTAAAGGTTAGTAACTCGAAATAAAAGCTACGGAATAAACGGAGGCTAGTTAAGGGTGAGGAGACGATATGTGTTGGAAGTGTGTTCCAAGGTTGATGTGATCACTATCGCACGCTCTCTCTACCCTCGGGATTAGTGATGAACCTAAATAAATGTTATTTGGTGTTTGCGTTGAGCATGAACGTGATTAGATTATGTTTAATGCAATATGATTATTCATTTAAGTTACATAATAATGGTTATTATGTTTACATGAATAATACCTTCAATGGTCATACACCCAGTGGGAATGGTTTATTGAATCTTGATCGTAGTAAGACACATGTTCATAACATTGATGCCAAAATATACAAATTTAATAATGATAGTACCACATACTTGTGGCACTGCCGCTAAATGTCATATTGGTATAAATAACATGAAGAAACTCCATGTTGATGGATGTTTGGACTCATTCGATTTCGAAACGGTTGAAACATGCATACCATGCCTCTTGGGCAAGATGACTAAAGACCCCGTTTTCGGTATGATGGAGCGGGCTAGTAACTTATTGGAAATAATACATGTTGATGTATGCGGTCCAATGAGTGTTGAAGCGTGCAGTGGATATTGTTATTTTCTTACCTTCACTGATTATTTGAGTATATATGAGTATATTTACTTAATGAAACACAAGTCTGAAACGTTTGAAAAGTTCAAACAAATTCAGAGTGAAGTTTAAGATCATCATGACAAGAAGATATAAATGTCTACGATATGATCGTGGAGGTGAATATCCGAGTTACGAGTTTGGTATACAACTTAAGACAATGTGGAAGTTATTTCACAACTCACCCCACCTGGAACACCATAGTGTGATGGTGTGTCCGAACGTCATAGCCGTGCTCTATTGGACATGGTGCATACTATGATGTCTCTTATCGTTTTGCCACTATCATTTTGGGGTTATGCATTAGAGACAACTAAATTCACTTTAAATAGGGCACCATCTAAATCCGTTCAGATGACACCGTATGAATTATGGTTTGATAGGAACCTAAGCTGTCATTTCTCAGAGTTTGGGAATGTGACACTTATGTCTGATAAGCTCGAACCCAAAGCGACAAAGTGCAACTTCATAGGATACCCTAAGAACAGTTGAGTATACCTTCTATCTCAGATCCGAGTGCAAAGTGTTTTTTTGCTAAAAATGGGTCCTTTCGCGAGAAAGAGTTTCTCTTGAAAGAATTGAGTGGGAGGAAGATAGAACTTGATGAGGTTGCTGAACCTTTGTTTCAACCAGAGAGTAGTGCAGCGCAGAAAGATGTTTCTATGGAACATACATCAGTTGAAGAGGAAGTTAATGATGATGATCATGAATCTTCGGATCAATTTACTGTCAAACCTCGTAGGTCGACAAGGACGCATGGTCACGCCCAAGATGCGCGCCTATCCATATTAAGGCACGAGGGCCTCGCAAGGGATAGATGCGCATCTCGTCGTGTTGCAAGAATGGATATCATTACAAGTACATGTACAGAAGAGATGAGTATATGGAATTGGCTTACGCTCGCCACAAGCTACATCAGAGTCACATCAATACAATACATACTCAAACATCATACGTAAGAGCAGGGTCCGACTACGGACGAAACCAAACGATAAAATGACATCCATCCTTGCTATCCCAGGCTGCCGCCTGGAACCCATCCAAGATTGATGAAGAAGAAGAAGAACTCCAAATCAAATCAAGCAATGCGCTCACGTCAATTCATCACATTACCTGAACCTACAACTGTTGTGGTAGTAATCTGTGAGCCACAGGGACTCAGCAATCTCATTTCCAAGGGTATCAAGACTATTAAAGCTTAATAGGTAAGGTATGGTTAAGTGGTGAGGCTGCATCAAGCGACTAAGCATTTAGTTGAGTGGCTAACTTACGAGTACAGAAATTAAAGTATGGTGGTCTACGCACAACAGACGTGAACTAGTAATGATCACTAACTGATCCTGAACACCTACTTATGTCAAACATAACCCCACCGTGTTCTCTTTCGGATAAGAACTCACGAAAAGCGATAGTCACGGTTACGCACACAGTTGGTGTATTTTATTAGAGTTTACTTCAAGTTTGCTATGACCGGGTGTTAAACAAAGTATCCAAGTTTGCCACATAACCGCGGGCACGACTTCTCGAAAAGATTTAACCCTGTAGGGGTGCTCCAACTCATCCATCATAAATTAACCACACACAGTGGGAAAAACCTCAACCACAGATCTTGTGATCTTCCTAGGCAATTCCAAAGGAAATCCGACACCTCGAGATAGCCCGAAGAAAATCAGAGTTCCTCACTCAAGACATTCGAGAAAGGTAAAACAAATCCAGCAAGGCCTCCCGACGTGTCGACGATCCCGATAGGAGCCGCGTATCTCGTTCTCAGGACACGACGGATAAGCTAGTGTACGATGGCCTGATAGAAATCTCCCGAGTTGTCCCGGGTTGGCCCCGCACAATGCTCTAGTTTGGACCAACACTCATGACGAGCACTGGCCCGGGGGTTGATTAATTATCCACGGGTGCCGGCGGGTCCCTATGCAATTTTATTAGTTTTAGGCAAATATAGTACCAATGTTGGGCCTTGCCAGACAAGTTTTATTCTAACCCGAAAATCAAGGGGGTCCCCATAATAACCCCGAGCATGTTAGGAGCGCTCATTTATGGAACATAACACCGGTTCACAGGTAACTAGGGGCGGCACGAGTGGAACAAAACACCGAGCAAAAGGCCAAGCCTTCCACCTTTACCAAGTATATATGTGCATTAAATTAAATAGCAGCAATATTGTGATATAACAAAAGAAGGTCCATGTTGACACATGGAAGCAATTGCACCTGCAACTAGCAACGCTATAAGAAGGACTGAGCAAGCGGTAACATAGCCAAACAAAGGTTTGTTGGGATGTGGAGGGGTTAAAGGCTTTTCATGGCAATGTTGGGAGGCTTGTCAAACAAGTGGTAGGTAGTGCGACATAACGATATAAGACGAGACAACTAGCATGGCACTGATAGTAATGGTATTCAAGGAAATGAGTCATCTTGCCTGAGATCCCGCTCGGAAGAAGATCGAGTCCATGAAGAAGACGAACCAACGTAGTCGAACGAATCCTCACACTCCGAACGCTTTCGGAATTCTATCGAGAAGAAGCAATCCGAAACAAACAATCAACACAAGATACACCACAACATATGCATGACACGATGCAACAAATATGATGCATGTCCGGTTAAATTATGCAAGGCATGACAATTCACATCAAACAACTTCTACACATTAAAGTGAAGCTCAATATGCAACGAGTTGCATATTGACGAAACTCCACATTCGAATTATTTAGTTCATCTCGTTTAGGTACTCATCAATATTAAATGTTGTTAAACATGACAAGAGGTGAAGCATAAGTAAACTATCTATCTAGGCAACTGAAATGAGGCCGAAAACAACTTATAGCATTTCCGAAATGAACCCATATGTTAATTTCGAAATTGGTCCAGATCTGAACTAATCATATTTTATATTTGTTAAACATCGAAATAAATGTCACCATGTTATTCTACACATTATTCTAGTCTATTTACATATATAGAACATCTCAAACGGAGCTACGGTCTAAAAGATATGAGCAACACAAGATGCACATGCCATGAATGCAAATGCATGGGAAAAACCACCACAACCATTTCAAATCATGACAAGTTATTATGAAACTACATAAGATTCTAAGCAAGTTTCATATATGGAATGTCCAAAACGGAGCTACGGTTCAACCACAATCAACGAAACAAGTTTTAGTTGAAATCTACCAAAAACAACAACATAGCATTTTGCACACATGAAACCAACAAGCTACAAGATTCTAAAATGCACAAACTAAGCATGGGGCAGTATCATATAACACACACTTCATTTCATATTCACACATCATAAACAAAACATGAATGGATCACATGGTAGGAAGCTCACAAGAAGGCTACTTGAAAACAGTTTCAGACTTAGTGAAAATAGCAGTTTTAGACAGTGCAGTTTTTATCACGAAGGCATATTGACAGCAGTGAAACTATATGCTACAGGGCATATTATGGCATGAAACTTTACAGCATACTAAAGGACAATATCAACTACAAATAACTCTATTACACCTACCACAAAAGGGTTCTAGGTCACTAGCAAATCACATGGCAAGACAGCAACAGAATATAACAGATTCCAGACTTAGAAATATTTTAGCATCTCAAAACAACAGAATTTCATAGCAAGTTGACAATAAGAAAACAACACCTATACATGCATTTCTATGACAAGCAAAATGTCCAAGGGCTGGGACACATATCAAAGAGCATTTCTCATGTTAAAACTTAATTCACATCATGTCCGGATTAAATCCTACGAAAATGACAAAAGGGCATTACGCATAAATGACATGCACACAAAATGCTCGAATGAGAAAACTAAATGTACAGGTAAATCACATGGATTTCTCTACCCCGGAAACATATATAATATGCATATGTTCATGTTGAAAATTAATCACAATTAAATATGCAGTATTAGGCCTAATCACGTTAGAGCAATCCATTGATGCAAAATTAAATGCAACCGACATGACAATTTTTTTATCATGCATGAAAATGTGGTGCAAATGAGATGAACATTTTTAATTTATGATTTTATTTATTTCAATGCACGGTTAAATAATGATGATAATGCAATTAAATGGCAATATGCAAAACACACAAAATGGCATGTTAGATATTTTAGGCATGGATAAAAATGACTTATTATTAATCTACATTTTATTCTAAGCATTTTACATGTTCAAAGTTTTTACATGCGAGGTCCGGATTAAAAGTTATTAGAAAAATTAAATCCGGGACTAATCTACAATGGGCCTAACACGGAAAAAAAACGCATGGGGGCTGGGCTGGCTCACCTTGGGCCAACATGGGCCGGTCGGCTGGAGGAGAGGCGCCGGTGGGCCGATTGGGGGCGGCAGGCCCACGTGGCGCTGGCGCTCGGGGTCAATGGGCGCAGGACGAGCGCTCGTCCTCCCGCTCGAAGGCAGGGCAGCGACGGCGCTCCCACCGCGGTGAGGGACGGCGGCGAGCGAGGCGGCGAGGGTGCTAGGGGCAGGGCGGCAGCGGATCTAGGGCTGGGCTCCCTGTTCCCGGCGGCAAGAGGCCCTGGCGGCACGGGAGCACAGAGATCGGGCGGCCATGGCGACCTGCACAGGGAAGAGGAAGAGGGAGGTGAGGAGAGGAGGAAGGAGAAGGGAGGAAGGAGGAGAGGAAGAGGGCGGCGCGGTCCGACGAGGCTCCGGCGACCGGCGGTGGCGAGGGGCGGCTCCGGCAAGGCCGGCTGGAGGGAGGAGCTCGGGCACGGGAGCTCTGCGCCATGGGAGGAGCTCGGGAGCTCGGGCTGATTTGGGCCCGGGCGGGCTCAAACGGGCTGGAGGCTAGAGAAGGGAGAAGGTGGGGGTTGCTAGGGTTTGCACGCGGAATGAGGTGTAGCTAGGGGCTATATATAGGTTTAGGGCTAGGGTTAGCTGGCACTGTCCGTTTTCGGACGGCCGGCTGACGATCCGACGTCCGAAAGCGGAGGCTTGGGGCTACGGCGACTGTGCAGAGGGGCAAAGAGGGGAAAGCAGAGAGAAGTGCGACCCGTGACACGAAGTTGAAAACACCAAGAAACGTCCGACGATAACCGATGACCGCACTGCTATGGACGACCGACGGGGCATCAACGAACTCGGATCGCGACGAAAATCGATAGACGGTCTACCTACGCTATAACAAGACCGCACGCCAAGTTTCAACTCGATCCGAGAATACTTTTGCGTGCACTTAAAAACGGTTTTATTTAACTGATGCCGCGGGCGCGTGCGTGTGTGGTTGGTCTCGAGACGGGCAACGGCAAAACGGAGAGAACCGGCAACTACGAACGGATGCAAGTTTTCGAAAACGGTAGTTGGTGCAATGCAGATGATGCGAATGATGCGATGATGAATGCGACAACTAGACGAACACATGACGAGAACATAAATGAAAGGGGAATCTTCTGGAATCCTCTGGAACGTCGATCTCGGGCTGTCACATGCATACTGCTCCTGAGTGGTACAACAAACCTGTCTTGGAGGTCATGTTGTTGGACAACGATGAACCTACGAACTATGAAGAAGCGATGATGGGCCCGGATTCCAACAAATGGTTAGAGGCCATGAAATCCGAGAAAGGATCCATGCATGAAAACAAAGTATGGACTTGGGTAGACTTTCCCATTGAATAGCTGGTCGTTGAGTACAAATGGACCTTTAAGAAGAAGACAAACACTGATGGTAAATGTCACCATTTATAAAGCTCGAATTGTCGCAAAGAAGTTTCTGACAAGTTCAAGGAGTTGAGTACGATGAGACTTTCTCACCCGTAGTGATGCTAAAGTCTGTTAGAATTATGTTAGCAGTTGTTACATTTTTCTATTATGATATCTGGCAGATGGATGTCAAAACATCGTTTCCTTAATAGTTTACTTGAGGAAAGGTTGTATGTGATACAACCAGAAGGTTTTGTAAGTCCTAAGGATGCTAAAAGGTGTGGAAGCTCCATTGATCCTTCTATGGGCTAGAGCAAGCATCTCGAAGTTGGAATATACGCTTTGATGAGGTGATCAAAGTTTTTGGGTTTATACAAAGTTTATGAGAAACTTGTATTTACAAGAAAGTGAGTGGGAGCACTATAGAGTTTTTGATAAGCATATGTGGTTGACATATTATTGATCGAAAATGATGTAGAATTTCTAGAAAGCATAAAAGGTTGTTTGAAAAGAGTTTTTCAAAACAAGACCTGGATAAAGCTACCTAATTGTTGGGCATCAAGATCTATAGAGATAGATCAAGATGCTTGATGAGACTTTCAATGAGTACATACCTAGACAAGATTTTGAAAGAGTTCAAAATGGATCAGTCAAAGAAGGAGTTCTTGCCTGCTTTGCTAGGTGTGGAGTTGAATGAGACTCAAAGCTCGACCACGGCAGAAGAAAGAGAAAGGACGAGGGTCGTCCCCTATGCTTTATCCATAGGCTCTATATAGTATGCCATGATGTGTACCGCACCTGTGTGTGCCTTGCCATGAGTTTGTCAAGGGGTACTAGAGTGATCCACGAGTGGATCACTGGACAGCGGTCAAAATTATACTTAGTAACTAGAGGACTAAGAAAATATTTCTCGATTATGAAGGTGATAAAGAGTTCGTCGTAAAGGGTCACATCGATGCAAGCTTTAACACCAATCCAGATGACTCTTAGTAGCAATCCAGATACGTATAGTGGAGTAGTCATTTGTAATAGCTCCTAGTGGAGCGTGGTATTAGTGTTTACAGTGTGACATAGATATTTGCAAAGTACATGCGGATCTAAATGTCGCAGACCCATTGACTAAAACCTCTTTCACATGCAAAACCATGATCGAACCCCATAACTCATTGGGTGTGAGATTCATAACAAATCACATAGCGATGTGAGCAAGATTATTGACTCTAGTGCAAGTGGGAGACTGTTGGAAATATGCCCTAGAGGAAATAATAAATTAGTTATTACCATATTTCCGTGTTCATGATAATCTTTTGTTATCCATGCTAGAATTGTATTGATTGGAAACTCAGATTTGGTCTTCCATGCTTCGTTGTCAAATGCCTCCAGACCATGGTCTAAGCTGATCACCTCATCAGGAGTAACATCTTCCTCCTTCGGCACATATTCATCAGTTCCCCATTGCATGATCCAGTTGTGAATGATGCAACATGCAAGAACAAGCTTCATCTGTGTAGGGTAAGGGTCGAATGACTTCTGACCCAGGATCTTAAACCTGTTCTTCAAAGCTCCAAATGCCCTTTCAGAAGTCACTCTAAGGCTGGAGTGTCTGAGATTGGACAACTCCTGTGGAGTCCTAGGATAGTTCCTACCATAGAACTCGTTCAGATGGTACCTAGTTTTCCTGAAGGGTGGAAGAACACCTGGCCAACATGCATAGCCAACATCTCCAAGGTAGAACTTGCCATCAGGTTTGTTGATGCCATCATGACGACTCATGCTGTCATTGAGAATGTTAGCATCATGTGTTGATCCTTCCCAGACAACCATCACATATGTGAACTTCAGATCGAAGTCAACGACATCTAGTACATTTTGGCTTGTGTAGTGCTTCCTGCCTCTATATGTTGCAGCTTGTGACCTTGGCACTCTGGTAGTGACATGAGTACCATCTATTGCTCCAATGCAATCCTGGAATGGCATTAAAATATGTTGTTAGTCTACTACAGAACAATAACAACATATATATATATATATATATATATATATATATATATCAAGGCATGAACTACAACAACATATCAAGTGCTCACCTTGAAGTATGGATACCATCTTGGGCTAGTGCGAATCTTGGTAGGACTCCAGCCGGTTGGTGACCTGATCATCTCTTCTGAGCTCCCCCAACAACATACAACACTTGCTTGAAGTACCTGGAGATGGTATCCATTGATCTCCTGAAGTTGTTGTGTACAACCCTAAACCTCTGGTTATGACCAACAACATGGAGAAACATGGCTACTTGCTCTTCCAAAATGGTGTGGATGCTATCTTCTAGCAACCCCCTGCTCCTAAACGTCTGTACAAGCCTAGCGAAAGGTGCTCTTTTCTTTCGAAGCATCCACACAGCCTTTGTGTCATTGCAGTTGTAGTCTTGTAGATGTAGTTCAGATTTGCTATCCTCTCTTGATCCCGGATTAACATCACACAATACTGGATGCGAGGTCTCTCATTCCGACGAACAACTCTCTTATGGACCAACAGGATCCAGGCCTGAACCACAGCTAGGCGATGCTACTTGAACCATAAGCTTCGTCCGTTCATCAACAACCTAAGTGACATCCATGATGTGGTCAACGATGGCACTATCGACCCTAGACGCTCCTATCGAGCGAACTAACACATAACAGAGGAGGAGGAAGGGGTAGCTTACCAGCTTCGAGGTCAGGGAGATATGGCGGAGATGAGGATGGCTGCACGAAGACGTAGAAGAAAGGGAGAAGCAGCTGCCGCTGTTGGGGAGTGCTCATGACACCTCTTGCCGCTGCAGAGGAGTGTCGTAGCCGTAGATCTGAGTCGCCGCCGTCGTCGTAGTCGCAGATTTGAGTTGCCGCCGCCGCCGGTGCCAACAACAGGGGAGGGCTTGTCCTACAGCTAGAGGTGAGCGAGTAAATGGGGGTGGTGAGGGTATATTTGGTGCCACCCCGCCTCGGCCGATTTTCCCCTCCCGCCATCTCTGCCTGCATCCCCCTGCACCGCGCCCTACGTTGTGTCTTCGTTTTCCGCCCCACTCGGCCTGGCTCGCTGGAAATGGTCGATTCAAGCGTTTCCAGCGAGCCGGACTCTGGGATGCTTTAAGTTACGTGCAGATGTGAGCTAGGCCGGCCTGCACGCAATCAAACGGTCCATTTTCATTTCGTCCGGGCCTGGTTGGGTTGTATGCAGCCTACCAAACGCGTCCTAGATGTTAGCATCCCTGTGTAGGACGTAGGTTAATTAGCGTGTGTTTATCCATCGAAGAGAGCATCCCACCCAGCAAAGCCAGCCCACAAGGCCCGCCAATCGATCGTTCCATATATTGCCAAGCCCCAGCATACGCTGGTTGGTTCTGCGGGGGATTATATCATTTGTTTCTGCTCCCAATCGCCCATGCCGCCGCTACCTGCTTTCGTCGATCGGCGATCGCCCAATTGCCAAGGACGTTGGCTGCCCCGTGCCTCCACCCTCTAGTCCTCCACTACCAGGTTTGGTAACTAAGTACTTAGTTTATTTCTACTTGATTAGATTAAGTGGGAATGGCAAACGGGGCTAGGTTAGGAGTATGAAAAACTTACGGTAGTACGTACGAGAACGGACATTTGGCTCTCGGCCTTTATGAAGGTCTTTTTTTTGAAAATAAATCAAAATTCAAACTTTTTAGTTTTAGAAAATCAAAAAAATTGTGCGAGTAAACATGGATGTTATGTGTGTGTGTAAAATTACAGGATGAAAAACTTTGAAATGCGACATGTACAAAAAAAGACAAATTCATGATCTGGTAGGATGAAAGTATCATGTGTTAAAAAATTCCAGATTTGTCTTATTTGCACAACCATCATTTCAATGTATTTTGCCCTGAAAATTTACACACATCTGTGTTATGACTTCATTTATATCTGTGTTTTTTTTTCCAAAATTTCATAAAACGTATAAAATATGAAATTTGAGGGATTTTGAATTTTCGAAACCAGCTCCATGGAGCTCGGCCTCCAAAGACAATATTCGAGTACGTACTTCTACTTACAGCACATCTATACTACAATGTATATCAAGTTTTGAGACATGATTTTTCTTTGTGGGGAGCATTATAAAATCGTCATGATGGTAACTAATTTTTATTTTGTTCACACTAATTAGTGAAATTCTTGTTTGAACAATGAATCATTAATTTGTTGGTTTATATATAAAAATAGGTAGACATTGGCAATATGCTTTAGTTACATTAGTTTTTTGTTATATGAATACTTAATGTACAAATTTGATTTTCGTCTCGGGGCCTCAAATTTATGGAGACGGCTCTGATGGCGTCTGATATGCATAAGTGAAGCCGTGCGTTCCCGTGGACATGGTTGTCAAGGTCGCTTCTCAAGAATTTGGCGATGATGCGAAATACAAAATGAGACACTACAAAATAAATAGTTAAAAAAACATCCTCACTTAATTATATACTAGCACAAATGCCCGTGCGCTGCAACGAGACAACAGAAATCAATTTGTATTCACGTTTAGTTAGATTTTTATGTGCAAAAGTACATTCACAGGTAATGTAAAATTAGTTAAAATTGAAAATGTTCATGAGAGCCAAACTAATCCAATTAAAAAATGGTAATCTTATAATTATTTCTACCCGCCCCATCATATAACAAAATAAAGTTAGGAACACAATGAAGCTTAGTTATTTTTTATCAGTAATTGCTAGTTCACCAGAGATACTGCTGGCAAAATTTAGAGAAAGGGAGATATAGCATACCCTCATGACAACTATTAGTGTTTTGGGTTTCTTAGTGTGGATGAACATTCACAACCAATGGAAGTGGTCTCCTTGAATTATTGTTGTATATATCCTACGTACAAATAATTTACAAAAAGCAATAAACTGCATTGGGGGATCCCACTTTTCTTGTTAAAAACAAAGTGATCTGCGTGTAAGACCGTAGGAGCCCTTTCATTTTTATGACGAACTCTGGAATATATGCACTGTATGATAGGTAGGACACACAACATGAAGAGAGATTGTTGATTTTTTCTTTGGTCCGTTATCTATAAAAAAATGCATTACCATTCATGGGGATACAAGGATGGATTGGATTTCTACTCCCTTTTTATTAATGATGATCATGAAATTTCTAGATATTTTTGTCGCCATTAAATGGTGATTCATATGTACTCCCTTCGTTGCTAAATATACACTTGCTTTATATGTAGTCCATAGTAAAATCTTTAAAAAGACTTAAACTTGGGAACAGTGGTAGTGTTTTTGACTACAACACCTTTACATGTATGTTGCATACATATACTCTTCTTGTAGCTACATATATTTTCTATAGTAAGAAAATTTCTGAATTCAATGATTTTTCAAATACATAGTTAATTAATTTGCTCTTTTATTATGCCAAAAATAATATACTTATATAGAAGAATACTCTTCTACTATTTTCATACAAAAAGTGGAATCAAATAAATATAACTTCACATCGTCTCCGTGTGTACATCAAATTCATAAGCTTGCAAAATGTCATCTATATCCACGAATGCATGCATGCTCTAGAAAAAGAATCAAGCACACCAAGACAACCAGATGTGTGTTATCAAGCTCTCAGACTGTGACGTGCTCAACGATGCCATCCTCATGCATGTGCGGGCCGGCCTGCCGGAGGGCGTGCCCCGGATCTCCATGCAGCAGGACGACACAAGTAGTGCTCATGTCCATCAGGTCCCGTATGTTGGGAAACGTTACATGGGAACAAAAAAATTCCTATGAACACCCAAGATCTGTTCATGAAGATGCATAGTTACGAGAGGAGAGTGTATCTACATACCCTTATAGATCGTTAAGTGGAAGCGTATATAACACAATTGATATAGTCGTAATCTTCACGATCCAATCACAATCCGATCCGATCTAGTGTTGAACGGACGGCACCTCCGCGTTGTGCACATGTGCGGCTCGGCAATGTCTCCTCCTTCTTGATCCAGCAAGCGTGAGAGGAGAAGTAGATGGGATCTCAACCAGCACGACGACATGATGGAGATAGTGGTGGAGCAATCCCGAAAGGGTTTCGCCAAGCGCTACCGTAGATGCGATCTAAGGAGAAAATGATCTTGGGAGAGAGGTAGGGCTACCATCGGGGCGTGGGCTTGTTGTTTCCAGCCCTCCCCCTCTCCTCTACTATATATAGGAGGCAAGGGGGCAGGGTTTGGTCGCAGCCCTAGGCCCCTCCTTCGGGGAGGGCCGACGGCTAGGGAGGAAACTTGCCTCCCAAGGCAAGTGGACTCCCTCCCACTTATGGTTTCCCCTTGCGCATGGGCCTTGTGAGGTCGGTTCCCCTGGACCAATAAGGCTAGGGCGCCCGCTACGGCCCATGCACGCCCTAGGGGCTGGAGGTATCCTTCCTGACTCTTCCGAAACCTTCCAGAAGCTTTCCGGTACAATACCGGAAAGCCCCGAAACTATTCTGATAGCCAAAATATGACTTCTCATATATAAATCTTTACCTCCGGATCATTCCGGAGCTCCTCGTGACATCCGGGACTCCTAACAACATTCGGTCACCAACGTACATATCCCAATACTACTCTAGCGTCACCGAACGTTAAGCGTGCGGACCCTACGGGTTCGAGAATCATGTAGGCATGACCGAGACACCTCTCCGGTCAATAACCAATAGCGGGACTTGGATGCCCATATTGGTTCCCACATATTCCACGAAGATCTTCATCGGTCGAACCATGATGCCAAGGATTCAATCAATCCCGTATGTAGTTTCCTTTGTCCATCGGTATGTTACTTGCCCAAGATTCGATCGTGGGTATCTCCATACCTAGTTCAATCTCGTTACTGACAAGTCTCTTTACTCGTTCCGTAATACAAGATCCCATGACTAACTCCTTAGTCACATTGCTTGCAAGCTTCTTGTGATGTTGTATTACCGTGTGGGCCTAGAGATACCTCTCCGTCATACGGAGTGACAAATCCCAGTCTCGATCCACACCAACCCAACAAACACCCTCGGATATACCTGTAGAGCACCTTTATAGTCACCCAGTTACGTTGCGACGTTTGATACACACAAGCTACTCCTCCGGTGTCAGTGAGTTGCATGATCTCATGGTCATAGGAACAAATACTTGACATGTAGAAAACAATAGCAATAAACTGACACGACCGTATGGTGCGTTCATAGTTTGGGTCTTGTCCATCATATCATTCTCCTAATGATGTGATCCCGTTATCAAATGACAAATCATGTCTATGGCTAGGAAACCTTAACCATCTTTGCTCAACGAGCTAGTCTAGTAGAGGCTTACTAGGGACACTTTGTTGTCTATGTATCCACACATGTATTGAGTTTACAATCAATACAATTATAGCATGGATAATAAACGTTTATCATGAACAAGGAAATATGATAATAACTAATTTATTATTGCCTCTAGCGCATATTTCCAATAGTCTCCCACTTGCACTAGAGTTAATAATCTAGTTCACATCACCATGTGATTTGTACCCAATGAGTTTTGGGGTTTTGATCATGTTTTGCTTGTGAGAGAGGTTTTAGTCAACGGGTCTGCAACATTCAGATTCGTGTGTACTTTGCAAATCTCTAGGTCATACTGTAGATGTTGCTACCACGCTCCACTTGGAGCTATTCCAAATGACTACTCCACTATACGTATTCGGATTGCTACTTAGAGTCATCCGGATTGGTGTCAAAGGTTGCATCGACGTAACCCTTTACGAAAAACTCTTTATCACCTTCATAATTGAGAAACATTTTCTTAGTACTCTAGTTACTAAGGATAATTTTGACCGTTATCCAGTGATCTACTCCTGGACCACTCTTATACCCCTTGATATACTCGTGGCAAGGCACACATCAGGTGTGGTATAGAACATGGCATACTATATAGAGCCTACGACCAAGGCATAGGGGACGATCTTCGTCCTTTCTCTTTCTTCTGCCGTGGTCGAGCTTTGAGTCTTACCCAACTTCACACCTTACAAATCAGGCAATAACTCCTTCTTTGACTGATCCATTTCGAACTCTTTCAAAATCTTGTCAAGGTATGTACTCATTGAAAGTCTTATCAGGCATCCTGATCTATCTCTATAGATCTTGATGCCCAATATTTAAGTAGCTTTATCTAGGTCTTCTTTTGAAAAACTCCTTTCAAACAACCCTTTATGCTTTCTAGAAATTCTATATTATTTATGATCAACAATGTGTCATCCACATATACTTATCAGAAATTCTATAGTGCTCCCACTCACTTTCTTGTAAATACAAGTTTCTTATAAACCTTGTATAAACCCAAAAGCTTTGATTACCTCATCAAAGCATATATTCCAACTCCGAGATGCTTGCTCTAGTCCATAGAAGGATCACTGGAGCTTGCATACCTTTTAGCATCCTTAGGATCGACAAAACCTTCTGGTTGTATCACATACAACCTTTCCTCACGGAAATCGTTAAGGAAACTCTGTTTTGACATCCATCTGCTAGACTTCATAATCGAAAAACGCAGTAACTACTAACATAATTCCAACAAACTTTAGCATCGCTACGAGCGAGAAAGTCTCATCGTAGTCAACTCCTTGAACTTGTCGAAAACCTCTTGCAACAAGTCGAGCTTTATAAATGGTGACATTTACCATCAACATGTGTCTTCTTCTTAAATATCCATTTGTACTTAACGGCCTGCCATTCCTCGGGCAAGTCTACCAAAGTCCACACTTGGTTTTCATACATGTATCCTATCTCGGATTTCATGGCTCCTAGCCATTTGTTGGAATTCGGTCCCACTATCGCTTCTTCATAGCTCGTAGGTTCAGTGTTGTCTGAGAACATGACCTCCAAGACAGGATCACCATATCGCTTAGGGCAGTACATGTCCTTGTCGACCTATGAGGTTTGGTAGTAACTTGATCTGAAGCTTCATGATCATCATCATTTGCTTCCTCTTCACTTGGTGTAGGCGTCGTGCTACTCTCCAACTGAAGTGACGGTTCAAAAACCTCATCAAGTTCTACTTTCCTGCCACTCAATTCTTTTGAGAGAAACTCTTTCTTGAGAAAGGACCTGGTTTTAAGCAACAAAAACTTTGCCCTCGGGTCTAAGATAGAAGGCATACCCAACTTTTTCCTTAGGGTATCCTATGAAGATGCACTTTTTCCGCTTTGGGTTCGAGCTTATCAGACATAAGTGTCGCATTCCCAAACTGTAAGAAATGACAGCTTAGGTTTCTGCCAAACCATAATTCATACAATATCATCTCAACGGATTAATATGGTGCCCTATTTAAAGTGAATGTAGTTGTCTCTTATGCATCACCCCAAAACGACAGTGGCAAAACGATAAGAGACATCATAATACACACCATATCCAATAGAGCATGACTACGACGTTCGGGCACACCATTACACTATGGTGTTCCAGGTGGCGTGAGTTGTGAAACAATTTCCACATTGTCTTAACTTGCATACCAAACTCGGAACTCAGATATTCACCTCCATGATCATATCGTAGACATTTTATCTTCTTGTAACGATGATCTTAAACTTCACTCTGAATTTGCTTGAACTTTTTAAACATTTCGGACCTGTGTTTCATTAAGTAAATATGCCCATACCTACTCAAATCATCAGTGAATGTAAGAAAATAACGATATCCACCGCACACTTCAACACTCATTGGACCGCATACATCAACATGCGTCATTTCCAATAAGTCTCTTGTCCGCTTCATCATATCGAAAACGGGGTATAAGTCATCTTGCCCATGAGGCGTGGTCTGCATGTCTCAACCGATTTGAAATCGAGTGAGTCCAAAGATCTATCAGCATGGAGTTTCTTCACGTGCTTCATACCAATATGTCCTTAACGGCAGTGCCACAAGTATGTGGTACTATCATTATTAACTTTGCATCTTTTGGCATCAATATTATGAACATGTGTATCACTACGATCGAGATTCGATAAAACCACTCACACTGGGTGCATGACCATTGAAGGTATTATTCTTGTAAACAGAATAACCATTATTCTCTGACTTAAATGAATAACCGTATTGCAATAAAAATGATCTAATCATGTCCATGCTCAACGCAAACACCAAATAACATTTATTTAGGTTCAACACTAATCCCGAAGGCAGAGGAAGCGTGTGATGGTGATCACATCAACCTTGGAAACACTTCCAACACACATAGTCACCTCGCCCTTAGCTAGTCTCCGTTTATTCCGTAGCTTTTATTTTGAGTTACCAATATTAGCAACTGAACCGGTATCTAATACCCAGGTGCTACTAGGAGTACTAGTAATGTACACATTAATAACACGTATATCAAATATACTTCCGTTGACATTGCCAGCCTTCTTATCTACCAATTATCTAGGGCAGTTCCGCCTCAGTGACTGTTCTCCTCATAATAGAAGCACTTAGTCTCGGGTTTGGGTTCAACCTTGGGTTTCTTCACTGGATCAGCAACTCGCTTGCTATTCATGAAGTTTCCCTTCTTGCCCTTCTCGAAACTAGTGGTTTTACTAACCATCAACATTTGGTGCTCCTTCCTGATTTCTACCTTCGCGGTGTCGAACATCGTGAATAGCCCAGGATCATCTTTTCCATCCCTGACATGTTCATAGTTCATCACAAAGCTCTAGTAGCTTTGTGCCAGTGACTTGGAGAACTATACCAATCACTATCTTATCTGGAAGATTAAGTCCCACTTCATTCAAGTGATTATAGCACCCAAGACAATCTGATCACATGCTCACCGATTGAGCTATTCTCCTTCATCTTGCCTACAAAGAATCTTGTTGGAGGTCTCATACCTCTCAACATGGGCATGAGCCTGAAATCCCAATTTCAGCTCTTAGAACATCCCATATGTTCTGTGACGTTCAAAATGTTTTTGGAGCCTCAATTCTAAGCCGTAATGCATGACATACTAAACTATCAAGTAGTCATCAAAACGTGCATGTCAGCTGTTCACAACATCTACAGACGACGCTTGAGGGGGTGGCACACTGAGCGATGCATCAAGGACATAAGCCTTGTGCATAGAAATGAGGAAAATCCTTAGAAGTTAGATGACGGACCCAGTCCGCATCATTGCTACCATCATCTTTCAACTATATTTTTCTCTAGGAACGTATCAAAGTATAGGGGAGCTATAACACGAGCTATTGATCTACGACATAACTCGCAAAGACAACTTAGACTATGTTCATGATAATGAGTTCAGTTAATCATATTACTTAAGAATTCCCACTCAAATTGACATCCCTCCGGTCATCTGAGTGCTACATGATCCAAATTCACCAACCCAAGTCCAATCATCACGTGAGATGAGGTGGCTTCAATGGTTAACATCTCCATGTTGATCATATCTACTATATGACTCATGTTCGTGTTGGAAATATGCCCTAGAGGCAATAATAAATTAGTTATTACCATATTTCCTTGTTCATGATAATCGTTTATTATCCGTGCTAGAATTGTATTGATCGGAAACTCAGATACATGTGTGGATACATAGACAACACCATGTCCCTAGTATGCCTCTAATAGACTAGCTCGTTGATCAAAGATCGTCAAGGTTTCCTAGCCATGGACATGAGATGTCATTTGATAATGGGATTACATCATTAGGAGAATGATGTGATTGACAAGACCCAAACTATAAACATAGCATATGATCGTGTCAGTTTATTGCTATAGTTTTCTGCATGTCAAGTATCTGTTCCTATGACCATGAGATCATGCAACTCACTGACACCGGAGGAGTACCTTGCGTGTATCAAACATCACAATGTAACTCGGTGACTATAAAGGTGCTCTACAGGTATCTTCGAGGGTGTCTATTGAGTTGGCATGGATCAAGACTGGGATTTGTTACTCCGTGTGACGGAGAGGTATCTCAGGTCCGACTCGGTAATACAACATCACAACAAGCCTCGCAAGCAATGTGACTAAGTGTTAGCCACGGGATCTTGTATTATAGAACGAGTAAAGAGACTTGCCGGTAATGAGATTGAACTAGGTATAGAGATACCGACGATCGAATCTCGAGCAAGTAACATACCGAAGAACAACATATGGGATTAACTGAATCCTTGACATAAAGGTTCAACCGATAAAGATCTTCATAGAATATGTAGGAACCAATTTGGGCATCCAGGTCCCGCTATTGGTTATTGACCGTAGAGGTGTCTCGGTCATGTCTACATAGTTCTCGAACCCGTAGGGTCTGCATACTTAAGGTTCGATGACGTTTCGATAGTATATAGTTATGTATGGTGGTGAACAAAGGTTGTTCGGAGTCTTGGATGAGATCCTAGACATCACAAGGAGCTCCGGAATGGTCCATAGGTAAATATTGATATATAGGAAGTCCTGTTTTGGTCACCGGAAAAGTTTTGGGTTCATCGGTAGTGTATCGGGAGTGCCGGGAGGGTACCGGGGGACCATCGGGAGGGGTGTCACGCCCCGAGGGGCCTCATGGGCTGTGGGAGGAGACAAACCAACCCCTGGTGGGATGGCCGAAGCCTCCACTAAATCCCATGAGGTTTGAGAAGGAAAAAAATCCAAAGGTGGAGAGGTGGAAAGAGTTTCCAAGTGGAAAGGAGGAATCCTACTCCTAATAGGATTGGAGTAGGACTCGTCCACCTCCAATTTCGGCCAACTCTTGAGGGTTTGAGGCTGCTTCCTCCACTCCCTGCTTCCTATATATACTAGAGGATTTAGAGGGGAAAGCTAACTCTAATTTTCATGTGCTCCCTCTACTTCCTCTAGATCGTTTTCTCCTCTAGTCTAATTTCGGTGGTGCTTAGGCGAAGTCCTGCCGGAATAGTTCCACCACCAGCGCCACCACGCCGTCGTGCTGCCGGAGAACTCATCTACCTCTCCACTCCCTCTTGCTCGATCAACAAGGCAGAGATCGTCATCGAGCTGTACGTGTGTTGAACGTGGATGCGCCGTCCGTTCGGCGCTAGATCGGAAGGACCGTGATCAGGATCGCGAGACGGTTTGTGATTTGATCGCAGGACGGATCGTGATGTGATCGCGGGACGGTTCGTGATGTGATCGCGGGACGGTTCGTGGTTGGACCGCGGGCCAGATCGTGATTGGATCGCGGGCCAGATCGTGATTGGATCACGGGACGCTCGATGATTTGGATCGCGAATACGTTCGACTACATCAACCGCGTTTCTTAACGCTTCCCGCTTAGCAATCTACAAGGGTATGTAGATCTACTCTCCCTCTCGTAGATGCTGATCACCATGGATAGATCTTGCGTGTGCGTAGGAATTTTTTTGTTTCCCATGCAACGTTTCCCAACAGTGGTATCAGAGCTAGGTCTATGTGTAGATGAGATCACAAGTAGAACACAAAGGAGTTTGTGGTTGTTGATGCTGAGATTGCTTCCTCCCTTGGTCGTGTTTTGATTCAGCGATATTGTGGGATGAAGCGGCCTGGACCAACCTTACTCATACGCTTACGAGAGACCGGTTCCATTGACTAATGTGTAACTTTGTTGCACAAGGATGGATGTCGGGTGTCTGTCTCTCCTACTCTAGTTGGATCGGATTCGACAAAGGCGGTCCATGAGAAGGTTGAATAGCAACTTGTGTATCATAGTTGTGGTTTTTGCGTAGGTGAGAATTGTTCTTGCTAGATACCCGTAGGAGCCACGTAAAATATGCAACAACAATTAGAGACGTCTAACTTGTTTTTGGAGGGTATGTTGTGATGTGATATGGCCAATTAGATGATGAGATATATGTGATGTATGAGATGATCATGTATTGTATATAATATCACAACTTGCATATCGATGAGTACGGCAACTGGCATGAGCCATAGGGTTGTCTTTAATTATTGTATGACCTGCGTGTCAATCATTAAGCGCTATGTAATGATTTACTTTATCGCTAAGCGGTAGCAATAGTAGTAGAAGCATGGTGGGCATGACAACCTCGATGGTGACACAATGATGGAGATCATGATGATGGAGATCATGGTGTTTTGCTGGTGACGATGGAGATCATGCCGGTGCTTTCAAGATGGAGATCAAAAGCATAAGTTCATGGCCATATCATGTCACTTATGATTTGCATGTGATGTTAATCCATTTATGCACCTTATTTTGCTTAGGACGACAGTAGCATTATAAGGTGATCCCTCACTTAAATTTCAAGGTAAATTGTGTTCTCCCCGAGTGTGCACCGTTGCGAAAGTTCGTCATGTGGAGACACCACGTGATGATTGGGTGTGATAGACTCTACGTTCACATACAACGGGTGCAAGCCAGGTTTGCACGTGCAGAACACTCGGGTTAAACTTGACAAGCCTAGCATGTACAGACATGGCCTTGAAACACAAGAGATCATAAGGTCGAACATGAGTCATATAGTAGATATGATCAACATGAAGATGTTCACCACTGAAACCACCTCAAGTCACGTGATGATCGGACTTGAGTTGGTGGATTTGGATCATGTGACACTCAAATGATGAGAGAGATGTCAATTTGAGTGGGAGTTTTTAAGTAATATGATTAACTAAACTCATTATCACGAACATAGTCAAAATGTCTTTGCAAATTATGTTGTAGATTACTAGCTCGCGCTGTAGCTTCCTTGAATTTTTTATATGTTCCTAGAGAAATAGAGTTGAAAGATGGTAGCACTAATGCGGACTAGGTCCGTGATCTGAGAATTGTCCTCATTGCTACACAGAAGGCTCATGCCCTTAATGCACCGCTCGGAGAGCCACCCCCTCAAACGGTGACTGTGGATGTTGTGAACATCTGACAGTCACGTTCTGATGACTACTTGATAGTTTAGTGTGTCTTGCATTACGGCTTAGAATTGAGGCTCCAAAAGGTTTTGAACGTCACGGAACATATGAGATGTTCTAAGAGCTGAAATTGGGATCTCAGGCTCGTGCCCGTGTTGAGAGGTATGAGACCCCCAACAAGATTCTTTGCCTACAAGATAAAGGAGAATATCTCAATCAGTGAGCATGTGCTCAGATTGTAACCATCAATCACGAATCTCTAGTAGCATGTGCTCAGATTGTCTGGGTACTACAATCGCTTGAATCGAGTTGGAGTTGATCTTCCTGATAAGATAGTGATTGATATAGTTCCAAGTCAGTGTTACTAAGATACTAGAGATTTGTGATGAACTATAAAATGCCAGGGATGGAAATAATGACCCCTGAGCTATTCACGATGTTTGGCACCCCGAATGTAGAAATCAAGAAGGAGCATCAAGTGTTGATGGTTAGTGAAACCACTAGTTTCAAGAAGGGCAAGGGCTAGGAGGGAAACTTCATGGATGGCAAGTCAGTTGCTGCTCCAGTGAAGAAACCCAAGGTTGAACCCAAACCCAAGACTAAGTGCTTCTATTATGAGGAGAACGGTTGGTGAAGCGGAACAACCCTAGATATTTGGTAGATAAGAAGGCTGGCAACATTGACATAAGTATATTTGATATACATGTTATTGATGTGTACCTTGCTAGTACTCCTAGTAGCACCTGGGTATTGGATACCGGTTTGGTTGCTAAAGGTTAGTAACTCGAAATAAAAGCTACGGAATAAACGGAGGCTAGTTAAGGGTGAGGAGACGATATGTGTTGGAAGTGTGTTCCAAGGTTGATGTGATCACTATCGCACGCTCTCTCTACCCTCGGGATTAGTGATGAACCTAAATAAATGTTATTTGGTGTTTGCGTTGAGCATGAACGTGATTAGATTATGTTTAATGCAATATGATTATTCATTTAAGTTAGATAATAATGGTTATTATGTTTACATGAATAATACCTTCAATGGTCATACACCCAGTGGGAATGGTTTATTGAATCTTGATCGTAGTAAGACACATGTTCATAACATTGATGCCAAAATATACAAATTTAATAATGATAGTACCACATACTTGTGGCACTGCCGCTAAATGTCATATTGGTATAAATAACATGAAGAAACTCCATGTTGATGGATGTTTGGACTCATTCGATTTCGAAACGGTTGAAACATGCATACCATGCCTCTTGGGCAAGATGACTAAAGACCCCGTTTTCGGTATGATGGAGCGGGCTAGTAACTTATTGGAAATAATACATGTTGATGTATGCGGTCCAATGAGTGTTGAAGCGTGCAGTGGATATTGTTATTTTCTTACCTTCACTGATTATTTGAGTATATATGAGTATATTTACTTAATGAAACACAAGTCTGAAACGTTTGAAAAGTTCAAACAAATTCAGAGTGAAGTTTAAGATCATCATGACAAGAAGATATAAATGTCTACGATATGATCGTGGAGGTGAATATCCGAGTTACGAGTTTGGTATACAACTTAAGACAATGTGGAAGTTATTTCACAACTCACCCCACCTGGAACACCATAGTGTGATGGTGTGTCCGAACGTCATAGCCGTGCTCTATTGGACATGGTGCATACTATGATGTCTCTTATCGTTTTGCCACTATCATTTTGGGGTTATGCATTAGAGACAACTACATTCACTTTAAATAGGGCACCATCTAAATCCGTTCAGATGACACCGTATGAATTATGGTTTGATAGGAACCTAAGCTGTCATTTCTCAGAGTTTGGGAATGTGACACTTATGTCTGATAAGCTCGAACCCAAAGCGACAAAGTGCAACTTCATAGGATACCCTAAGAACAGTTGAGTATACCTTCTATCTCAGATCCGAGTGCAAAGTGTTTTTTTGCTAAAAATGGGTCCTTTCGCGAGAAAGAGTTTCTCTTGAAAGAATTGAGTGGGAGGAAGATAGAACTTGATGAGGTTGCTGAACCTTTGTTTCAACCAGAGAGTAGTGCAGCGCAGAAAGATGTTTCTATGGAACATACATCAGTTGAAGAGGAAGTTAATGATGATGATCATGAATCTTCGGATCAATTTACTGTCAAACCTCGTAGGTCGACAAGGACGCATGGTCACGCCCAAGATGCGCGCCTATCCATATTAAGGCACGAGGGCCTCGCAAGGGATAGATGCGCATCTCGTCGTGTTGCAAGAATGGATATCATTACAAGTACATGTACAGAAGAGATGAGTATATGGAATTGGCTTACGCTCGCCACAAGCTACATCAGAGTCACATCAATACAATACATACTCGAACATCATACATAAGAGCAGGGTCCGACTACGGACGAAACCAAACGATAAAATGACATCCATCCTTGCTATCCCAGGCTGCCGCCTGGAACCCATCCAATATTGATGAAGAAGAAGAAGAACTCCAAATCAAATCAAGCAATGCGCTCACGTCAATTCATCACATTACCTGAACCTACAACTGTTGTGGTAGTAATCTGTGAGCCACAGGGACTCAGCAATCTCATTTCCAAGGGTATCAAGACTATTAAAGCTTAATAGGTAAGGTATGGTTAAGTGGTGAGGCTGCATCAAGCGACTAAGAATTTAGTTGAGTGGCTAACTTACGAGTACAGAAATTAAAGTATGGTGGTCTACGCACAACAGACGTGAACTAGTAATGATCACTAACTGATCCTGAACACCTACTTATGTCAAACATAACCCCACCGTGTTCTCTTTCGGATAAGAACTCACGAAAAGCGATAGTCACGGTTACGCACACAGTTGGTGTATTTTATTAGAGTTTACTTCAAGTTTGCTATGACCGGGTGTTAAACAAAGTATCCAAGTTTGCCACATAACTGCGGGCACGACTTCTCGAAAAGATTTAACCCTGTAGGGGTGCTCCAACTCATCCATCATAAATTAACCACACACAGTGGGAAAAACCTCAACCACAGATCTTGTGATCTTCCTAGGCAATTCCAAAGGAAATCCGACACCTCGAGATAGCCCGAAGAAAATCAGAGTTCCTCACTCAAGACATTCGAGAAAGGTAAAACAAATCCAGCAAGGCCTCCCGACGTGTCGACGATCCCGATAGGAGCCGCGTATCTCGTTCTCAGGACACGACGGATAAGCTAGTGTACGATGGCCTGATAGAAATCTCCCGAGTTGTCCCGGGTTGGCCCCGCACAATGCTCTAGTTTGGACCAACACTCATGACGAGCACTGGCCCGGGGGTTGATTAATTATCCACGGGTGCCGGCGGGTCCCTATGCAATTTTATTAGTTTTAGGCAAATATAGTACCAATGTTGGGCCTTGCCAGACAAGTTTTATTCTAACCCGAAAATCAAGGGGGTCCCCATAATAACCCCGAGCATGTTAGGAGCGCTCATTTATGGAACATAACACCGGTTCACAGGTAACTAGGGGCGGCACGAGTGGAACAAAACACCGAGCAAAAGGCCAAGCCTTCCACCTTTACCAAGTATATATGTGCATTAAATTAAATAGCAGCAATATTGTGATATAACAAAAGAAGGTCCATGTTGACACATGGAAGCAATTGCACCTGCAACTAGCAACGCTATAAGAAGGACTGAGCAAGCGGTAACATAGCCAAACAAAGGTTTGTTGGGATGTGGAGGGGTTAAAGGCTTTTCATGGCAATGTTGGGAGGCTTGTCAAACAAGTGGTAGGTAGTGCGACATAACGATATAAGACGAGACAACTAGCATGGCACTGATAATAATGGTATTCAAGGAAATGAGTCATCTTGCCTGAGATCTCGCTCGGAAGAAGATCGAGTCCATGAAGAAGACGAACCAACGTAGTCGAACGAATCCTCACACTCCGAACGCTTTCGGAATTCTATCGAGAAGAAGCAATCCGAAACAAACAATCAACACAAGATACACCACAACATATGCATGACACGATGCAACAAATATGATGCATGTCCGGTTAAATTATGCAAGGCATGACAATTCACATCAAACAACTTCTACACATTAAAGTGAAGCTCAATATGCAACGAGTTGCATATTGACGAAACTCCACATTTGAATTATTTAGTTCATCTCGTTTAGGTACTCATCAATATTAAATGTTGTTAAACATGACAAGAGGTGAAGCATAAGTAAACTATCTATCTAGGCAACTGAAATGAGGCCGGAAACAACTTATAGCATTTCCGAAATGAACCCATATGTTAATTTCGAAATTGGTCCAGATCTGAACTAATCATATTTTATATTTGTTAAACATCGAAATAAATGTCACCATGTTATTCTACACATTATTCTAGTCTATTTACATATATAGAACATCTCAAACGGAGCTACGGTCTAAAAGATATGAGCAACACAAGATGCACATGCCATGAATGCAAATGCATGGGAAAAACCACCACAACCATTTCAAATCATGACAAGTTATTATGAAACTACATAAGATTCTAAGCAAGTTTCATATATGGAATGTCCAAAACGGAGCTACGGTTCAACCACAATCAACGAAACAAGTTTTAGTTGAAATCTACCAAAAACAGCAACATAGCATTTTGCACACATGAAACCAACAAGCTACATGATTCTAAAATGCACAAACTAAGCATGGGGCAGTATCATATAACACACACTTCATTTCATATTCACACATCATAAACAAAACATGAATGGATCACATGGTAGGAAGCTCACAAGAAGGCTACTTGAAAACAGTTTCAGACTTAGTGAAAATAGCAGTTTTAGACAGTGCAGTTTTTATCACGAAGGCATATTGACAGCAGTGAAACTATATGCTACAGGGCATATTATGGCATGAAACTTTACAGCATACTAAAGGACAATATCAACTACAAATAACTCTATTACACCTACCACAAAAGGGTTCTAGGTCACTAGCAAATCACATGGCAAGACAACAACAGAATATAACAGATTCCAGACTTAGAAATATTTTAGCATCTCAAAACAGCAGAATTTCATAGCAAGTTGACAATAAGAAAACAACACCTATACATGCATTTCTATGACAAGCAAAATGTCCAAGGGCTGGGACACATATCAAAGAGCATTTCTCATGTTAAAACTTAATTCACATCATGTCCGGATTAAATCCTACGAAAATGACAAAAGGGCATTACGCATAAATGACATGCACACAAAATGCTCGAATGAGAAAACTAAATGTACAGGTAAATCACATGGATTTCTCTACCCCGGAAACATATATAATATGCATATGTTCATGTTGAAAATTAATCACAATTAAATATGCAGTATTAGGCCTAATCACGTTAGAGCAATCCATTGATGCAAAATTAAATGCAACCGACATGACAATTTTTTTATCATGCATGAAAATGTGGTGCAAATGAGATGAACATTTTTAATTTATGATTTTATTTATTTCAATGCACGGTTAAATAATGATGATAATGCAATTAAATGGCAATATGCAAAACACACAAAATGGCATGTTAGATATTTTAGGCATGGATAAAAATGACTTATTATTAATCTACATTTTATTCTAAGCATTTTACATGTTCAAAGTTTTTACATGCGAGGTCCGGATTAAAAGTTATTAGAAAAATTAAATCCGGGACTAATCTACAATGGGCCTAACACGGAAAAAAAACGCATGGGGGCTGGGCTGGCTCACCTTGGGCCAACATGGGCCGGTCGGCTGGAGGAGAGGCGCCGGTGGGCCGATTGGGGGCGGCAGGCCCACGTGGCGCTGGCGCTCGGGGTCAATGGGCGCAGGACGAGCGCTCGTCCTCCCGCTCGAAGGCAGGGCAGCGACGGCGCTCCCACCGCGGTGAGGGACGGCGGCGAGCGAGGCGGCAAGGGTGCTAGGGGCAGGGCGGCAGCGGATCTAGGGCTGGGCTCCCTGTTCCCGACGGCAAGAGGCCCTGGCGGCACGGGAGCACAGAGATCGGGCGGCCATGGCGACCTGCACAGGGAAGAGGAAGAGGGAGGTGAGGAGAGGAGGAAGGAGAAGGGAGGAAGGAGGAGAGGAAGAGGGCGGCGCGGTCCGACGAGGCTTCGGCGACCGGCGGTGGCGAGGGGCGGCTCCGGCAAGGCCGGCTGGAGGGAGGAGCTCGGGCACGGGAGCTCTGCGCCATGGGAGGAGCTCGGGAGCTCGGGCTGATTTGGGCCCGGGCGGGCTCAAACGGGCTGGAGGCTAGAGAAGGGAGAAGGTGGGGGTTGCTAGGGTTTGCACGCGGAATGAGGTGGAGCTAGGGGCTATATATAGGTTTAGGGCTAGGGTTAGCTGGCACTGTCCGTTTTCGGACGGCCGGCTGACGATCCGACGTCCGAAAGCGGAGGCTTGGGGCTACGGCGACTGTGCAGAGGGGCAAAGAGGGGAAAGCAGAGAGAAGTGCGACCCGTGACACGAAGTTGAAAACACCAAGAAACGTCCGACGATAACCGATGACCGCACTGCTATGGACGACCGACGGGGCATCAACGAACTCGGATCGCGACGAAAATCGATAGACGGTCTACCTACGCTATAACAAGACCGCACGCCAAGTTTCAACTCGATCCGAGAATACTTTTGCGTGCACTTAAAAACGGTTTTATTTAACTGATGCCGCGGGCGCGTGCGTGTGTGGTTGGTCTCGAGACGGGCAACGGCAAAACGGAGAGAACCGGCAACTACGAACGGATGCAAGTTTTCGAAAACGGTAGTTGGTGCAATGCAGATGATGCGAATGATGCGATGATGAATGCGACAACTAGACGAACACATGACGAGAACATAAATGAAAGGGGAATCTTCTGGAATCCTCTGGAACGTCGATCTCGGGCTGTCACATGCATACTGCTCCTGAGTGGTACAACAAACCTGTCTTGGAGGTCATGTTGTTGGACAACGATGAACCTACGAACTATGAAGAAGCGATGATGGGCCCGGATTCCAACAAATGGTTAGAGGCCATGAAATCCGAGAAAGGATCCATGCATGAAAACAAAGTATGGACTTGGGTAGACTTTCCCATTGAATAGCTGGTCGTTGAGTACAAATGGACCTTTAAGAAGAAGACAAACACTGATGGTAAATGTCACCATTTATAAAGCTCGAATTGTCGCAAAGAAGTTTCTGACAAGTTCAAGGAGTTGAGTACGATGAGACTTTCTCACCCGTAGTGATGCTAAAGTCTGTTAGAATTATGTTAGCAGTTGTTACATTTTTCTATTATGATATCTGGCAGATGGATGTCAAAACATCGTTTCCTTAATAGTTTACTTGAGGAAAGGTTGTATGTGATACAACCAGAAGGTTTTGTAAGTCCTAAGGATGCTAAAAGGTGTGGAAGCTCCATTGATCCTTCTATGGGCTAGAGCAAGCATCTCGAAGTTGGAATATACGCTTTGATGAGGTGATCAAAGTTTTTGGGTTTATACAAAGTTTATGAGAAACTTGTATTTACAAGAAAGTGAGTGGGAGCACTATAGAATTTTTGATAAGCATATGTGGTTGACATATTATTGATCGAAAATGATGTAGAATTTCTAGAAAGCATAAAAGGTTGTTTGAAAAGAGTTTTTCAAAACAAGACCTGGATAAAGCTACCTAATTGTTGGGCATCAAGATCTATAGAGATAGATCAAGATGCTTGATGAGACTTTCAATGAGTACATACCTAGACAAGATTTTGAAAGAGTTCAAAATGGATCAGTCAAAGAAGGAGTTCTTGCCTGCTTTGCTAGGTGTGGAGTTGAATGAGACTCAAAGCTCGACCACGGCAGAAGAAAGAGAAAGGACGAGGGTCGTCCCCTATGCTTTATCCATAGGCTCTATATAGTATGCCATGATGTGTACCGCACCTGTGTGTGCCTTGCCATGAGTTTGTCAAGGGGTACTAGAGTGATCCACGAGTGGATCACTGGACAGCGGTCAAAATTATACTTAGTAACTAGAGGACTAAGAAAATATTTCTCGATTATGAAGGTGATAAAGAGTTCGTCGTAAAGGGTCACATCGATGCAAGCTTTAACACCAATCCAGATGACTCTTAGTAGCAATCCAGATACGTATAGTGGAGTAGTCATTTGTAATAGCTCCTAGTGGAGCGTGGTATTAGTGTTTACAGTGTGACATAGATATTTGCAAAGTACATGCGGATCTAAATGTCGCAGACCCATTGACTAAAACCTCTTTCACATGCAAAACCATGATCGAACCCCATAACTCATTGGGTGTGAGATTCATAACAAATCACATAGCGATGTGAGCAAGATTATTGACTCTAGTGCAAGTGGGAGACTGTTGGAAATATGCCCTAGAGGAAATAATAAATTAGTTATTACCATATTTCCGTGTTCATGATAATCTTTTGTTATCCATGCTAGAATTGTATTGATTGGAAACTCAGATACATGTGTGGATACATAGACAACACCATGTCCCTTGTATGCCTCTAATAGACTAGCTCGTTGATCGAAGATGGTCAAGGTTTCCTAGCCATGGACATGAGATGTTATTTGATAACGGGATCGCATCATTAGGAGAATAATGTGATGGACAAGACCCAAACTATAAACATAGCATATGATCGTGTCAGTTTATTGCTATAGTTTTCTTCATGTCAAGTATCTGTTCCAATGACCATGAGATCATGCAACTCACTGACACAGGAGGAATACCTTGTGTGTATCAAACATCGCAACATAACTGGGTGACTATAAAGGTGTTCTACAGGTATCTCTGAGGGTGTCTATTGAGTTGGCATGTATCAAGACTGGGATTTGTTACTCCGTGTGACGGAGAGGTATCTTAGGGCCGACTCAGTAATACAACATCACAACAAGCCTTGCAAGTAATGTGACTAAGTGTTAGCCACTGGATCTTGTATTACGAAACGAATAAAGAGACATGCCGGTAACGAGATTGAACTAGGTATAGAGATACCGACGATCGAATCTCGGGCAAGTAACATACCGAAGAACAACATACGGGATTAACTGAGTCCTTGACATAAAGGTTCAATCGATAAAGATCTCCATAGAATATGTAGGAACCAATATGGGCATCCAGGTCCCGCTATTGGTTATTGACCGTAGAGGTGTCTCGGTCATGTCTACATAGTTCTCGAACCCGCAGGGTCTGCACACTTAAGGTTCGGTGACGTTTCGGTAGTATAGAGTTATGTATGGTGGTGACCAAAGGTTGTTTGTAGTCCCAGATGATATCTTGGACGTCACGAGGAGCTCCAGAATGTTCCAGAGGTAAAGATTGATATATAGGAAGTCCTGTTTTGGTCACCGAAAAAGTTTCAGGCTCATCGGTAGTGTACTGGGAGTGCCAGGACGGTACCGGGGGACCATCGGGAGGGGTGTCACGCCCCGAGGGGACTCATGGGCTGTGGGAGGAGACAAACCAGCCCCTAGTGGGCTGGACGAAGCCTCCACTAAATCCCATGAGGTTTGAGAAGGAAAAAAAATCCAAAGGTGGAGAGGTGGAAAGAGTTTCCAAGTGGAAAGGAGGAATCCTACTCCTAACTAGGAGAATGCCCGTGCATTGCCACGGGCCTTTTAAATATTTTTACGATTGCACCTACGAATATCATGCATATCAAATTTTGCATGTATATTTTTTTATTGCATCTACACATATAATGCCTGTCAAATTTCACATACATGGAGAAGATATCATACAATGATCGGAAAGTATACTTACAAATTTCTCGTGTACATATGCTGTCTACTTTTTTATTCGTAATTCACTAATTATTTCTTCATCACATTCTCCACATCCTCATTCCATGCGTGCCACCTTAGTTAATGACAAACCTGGCTCGCAATATCCCTTTCCACCTCCATTTACACACTTTGAATTTCATCAAACACGTAGCATTGCACTTGTGATATACTCCTATTTTGCACTGAAATTCTCTCTACCTCCCCTCTCTCTCTCATTATAATCTCTCTCTCGCTATCTTTGTCTTTCCTCATTATAATATCTCCATCTCCCTCCCTCTCCCCCACACTTGTCTGCCATCCTTCATCTCTCTCCAACCCTGGCTCTCTCTACCATAGATTTGTCGTCGCAAGCAAATAACAGTTTACACTGGTTGTACTTCAACCAATTAGTATAGGCATCCTTCCTAGTGTACGAATCTAATTAAAAGTATCGAACTTATCAAAAATAAAACATTCTAGAAATATTAAACAATATCGTTGGAATGTCGGGTGTTCGAGTCACATTGTTGTTTCGTCCGAGGCTAGCTTGGCAAAGGCAGTTGCATGGTCTAGAAGGTGAAACGTGTGGCTGCACGACCCAACTTGCGAAGGTGGGAGAGAGAACCCACTAAACAAAAATAGCCGATTAAATGCCACCACAATTCAGAATAAATGCGAAAGCGGGAGAGGGGTCTATGATGTCATGGCCATTAAAGTGATGGCGATGCTAACGAGCATCAAATGCATACGGAACAAAGATTTTATTCACTCTAAATTTTATAGAAATTTGGCTCTACAAGGAGGATAAATTTTGAAACCTAGTACCATCCAACTAAATAACAATGCATTAAATAACACATTGCCTATATCCAATATTTATCCTAAAGGTAAAAAAGTTTAATGCTCGAACCCGTCTAGATTTGAGCCTCACATTGATGGCACATAATTTCCTAGAGTTTGACATTGATGGCACATAATTTCCTAGAGTTTCTCCACCGTACACATAGTTGTAATTCTCTGTACAAATACACAAGATGGCTCAATATAGTATGTGCCATGTACTCCCCAAAATTCAGTTGTCTAGAGAGCCCAGTCTCTCCCAGATCCATCCCATATGTGGGTAGAAATGTTGTTGTTCAAACTATCCAACATATTATCTTCAACACGCGGACCCGACACAAATCCCCACCTCACGACACACTTCCATTTTTTCGCCGGACCCTTCTCTTCCCGCTCAGTTTCCCATCATAGTATATCCACAGTAAACATAATAGATATATTTTCAGACTTGTGGCAGTTATAAAAACATAACTTTGCTCATTGATTCCAACTATTTGCATCCTAGTACGATCTAGAACTTTAAGCTCCATAACTCGGATTGTTAGTACATCAGAATTTGAGAACACAAGTCATAAAATCAGTGAAAAATCATATGTAGCTCTGAATGAGCAATCTTTCATGCCCACTAAAACTCGTAACTCACTGAATCATTTGGTCGAGCAGCTAGAGAGCAAAAACTATTTACAGAGTGTAACTTAGTGAACAATGCAGACACACATGTTTATCTGAAAATGGGAGGCATAATTCATAACGACCTAGTATGACCAGACAAGACTAATTTGAGCCCCCGTCTAGCACGTCTAGTGGTTCTAGACGTGTATTCCTAAAATAGTTTTGTTTTTGCAGAAAGTCTAGCACGGTCAGAGAAAATATACCAAGAAGGGCATTAAACAACTTTGGTGCGTCAATTTTATAGATGGAATGCTAAAACTATTTCAGTCAGTTAGTTGATTGGCTTCCTCACAAAGAAGCAAGGGAACTTGAAGATATACAGATGTAGCATCTCAGACTGTGCTAGACTTTGGTGCATCAATTTTATAGATGGAATGCTAAAACTATTTCAGTCAGTTAGTTGATTGGCTGCCTCAGAAAGAAGCAAGGGAACTTGAAGATATACTGATGTAGCATCTCACCCCCCAATTCTGAAGATAAGATAGTAAATCAAAGAACTGAACTATTTTGGTACAACACAACAAAGATCATGATCACCAAATGTAAGCATAAAAGCCTGTTGCAATGGGACTCAGAAAATTGTCACAACAATATAATATAAGCTAAAGAAATATTGTACTCTTGCAACATAATGATAATAGATTTTCAAGGTTCTTGTTCTTGCTCAATTATTGCAGAGGATAGGACAAATAACCTGGTCATACTGACATAGATATAAACATCAGCAAATCAAGTGTAGCAAAAGCATACTGAGTTGTAAAGATAAAATATATAAGATGAGCAAAGTCTTAGTGATTGATATGGTGTCAGACTGGTGTAAAACCATTAGGTGATCTGGCAACACATATCTTGCTTCTTTCGTCCACCATTTCACTATTAACTTCTCCGAAAACTCTGTAAATCCAAGGGCATCCATCACCTGCGTTACATAATATCATTATTTTGTTTAGTATTTCCCCACCGGATTGAAAATCTACTGCAACTGAATTTATTTACCTTAAGTACATGGTAGCATGGCATACCCATGTGTTAAAATATGCCACACTCTCACTCCAACATCTCACCATAATCCACTATCTTCACTTAATAAATGAGTCAGCAACACTTTTACAACCAATCTACTTGTGTATGGGTCATTTTCTAGAGTTTCTTCTTTTCCATTTCATCCACACAATATGTATGTGCCTGAAAAATTAGGTTACAAACTGCTCGAATATAGACCCACACCTCATGTGTATTTTTGCTCACGTGATGCTCAATTGACATGTTGCATTTAACTTCTACACCACCCTGAAATTGCAAACAAGATCATAGATTAGTTTAAATGATGATCATAGCTTACTATCTTTGTATGCTTCTAATCATAGCTTTCCTATGTTTATATGCTTAGGTGTCATCTTACTATGTTTGTATTCTTCTAATCATAGCTTTCCTCGGCAATCTCATGTACTACTTGTCAAACATGTTATGGTGAATGAAGTGGACTCTTAATACATATATAATTTGGATTTTCAAGTTCATTGCTTATCTATCAAACTCACCAATAATAGTACAAATACACAAGGAAGAAATTTTGAATTGTTTGGGCCCTAAAGCAAGCAGGAAAGACACGAACTCATGTAGGTGAGGAGGGACAAGAATGGTACCTTCAACCACGGAGTACATCACCCGTTGACCCTTCATACTTTGCACGACCATGTCCATATTGTGTCGATCATCATTGGATCTCCTCGCAGCGGTGACCCTCCTCAGTCAACTTGATTGATCTTAGAATCCTGGTACCATCCCAAACCAGGTGCATCATCTCATCTCCCTGTGGCTAGATGCTAGACCAGCCAGCGACGACATCCCCCCTCCCGCGCTCCTTACCTGCCCTGCTACCTTTGGGTATCGATCGTCACTCCGGGAGACAAAATTGGGTCATTTTTGTATGCTAGGAAAGTCAAATAAAACAACCATAACAAATACAAACATTATTTTTTGTATACTGCCAGTCAATTCCAGCTAATAGCAAAATTCATCTCCAAATTTGTCCATTTTATGGAATAGCAGATAATAATTTATGAGCAGAGGACAATGAAGAAGTTACATCATACAAGGAATGTGTGTGTGCGATATTATCAAGATGTTAGCAAAAGAAAACGAACAGTAAGTTGTACTAAGTAACCACACATTCTTTCCCTGGTACTTAAAATCTGCAATAAAATGATAACTAGCTCACTGGTTTTTGCAACCTTGTACAATTTGAAATAGAATGAAGCACCTGCAGCTGCCCTGCACAACATCAATAGATGACATAATTATTAATTCAGATCATGTACGCAAGGATTCACGGAGATCCAGATATCATATAATAGTAGAAATTTCCTTCAAAAATAAATAGAATAGTAGAAATCAACTTGCAGCAGTCCCATGTAAGAGAAGAAAACACCAGAAAGTCCCCTCGATTCAGTTGAGCCACTCAACTTTAATCTTCAGTATCATCTTTCCTAGAAGAGAAATGTTTCATTAACTGCCCAAATGCTGGCTCATTTCAGAATAAACTGACGCTCCTTTGTGCATTACTGAAACTACCTTCATACAAATTCTAGTTATGATTTCAATACATACATTGAGTAGTAGGGTTGTGGCATGCAACTTGAGGGCCAGGGCTGTCAACGCACTCGAGCAGCTTCGACAGGCAATTTAATTCCTTGGCATCTAAGTATAATGAGTTGCATATATAGAGTAGCAATCATACGGGTTGATATACCACTAAACCTAAGTTCGTACTCCTTTCAACAGGCTTATCGGCTGAAAACAATTGTTCTGCATGATGCTCATGAACTTGTGCAGCTTTTTTTGGTAATTCCAGATTTCTTTCTTACTATTACTTGGACCTCCATAAAAAGTCAGGGTGTCGATTCTAAATACTAATCGAATCACACGAACTATTCCAGTTATATTGTATCAGCTACATGTCCCTCCTTGAAATGTTCGAAGGAAATAAATACAAAATGAGGTGAATTAGAGGCAGCAAGAGCAAGCACATTTCAGGTCGGTCTCTCTTCATACGCTGCATCTACATATGTGACAAGTATGCTGGTTAATTAAGTATGCTCTTAGATTAATTACCCACGGCCACGCTCGCTTGTTGCAGAGCACGAGAGATTTGATGGTATATATTATGACCGTGAGAAGGCAGAGTTAGAAATAGGGCTAACACCTACACGTTCTTCCACAAGATATTGTTGATGTCTAAACTGGGATCTGAGAAGAACAGAATGAATCATACCAATTTAATGTTGGGGAGAAGAACTCGGAGGCAGCGGCTGCAGCATTCCATGTCTGCTTGTCCGTCAGCGGAGCTTGAGTCAATAAAGATGGCGCTCTGAAGTGGGGAACAACGGCTCCTTGCCCAGTGGTGGTGACCTGCTGAGGCTCCCGCAAGGGAGGAAGCAATCTGAGCATCAACGCCCGCAAACTCCTTTGTGTTCTACTCGTGATGTCATCTACACATAGACCTAGCTCATGATGCCACTGTTGGGGAACCTTGCATGGGAAACAAAAAAATTCCTACGAACACCCAAGATCTATCCATGGAGATGCATAGCTACGAGAGGGGAGTGTACCTACATACCCTTGTAGATTGCTATTACTTCACATCGTCTTCGTGTACATCAAATTCCTAAGATTGCAAAATGTCATCTATATCCACGAACGCATGCATGGTCTAAAAAAGGAATTAAGCACACTAACACAACCAGATGTGTGTTATTAAACTCTCAGACTGTGACGTGCTCAACGGTACCATCCTCATGCATGTGCGGGCTAGCCGGCACGAGGGCATGTGCCGCATCTACATGTAGCAGGACGACACAAGTAGTGCTCATGTCCATCACATCCTGTCTGTTGGGGAACATTGCATGGGAAACAAAAAAATTCCTACGAACACCCAAGATCTATCCATGGATATGCATAGATACAAGAGGGGAGTGTATCTACATACCCTTGTAGATTGCTAAGCGGAAGCGTATATAACGCGGTTGATGTAGTCGTACTCTTCACGATCCAATCGCGATCCGATCCGATCTAGCGCCGAATGGACGACACCTCCGCGTTCCGCTCACGTGCAGCTCAGCGACATCTCCTCCTTCTTGATCCAACAAGAGTGGGAGGAGAAGTAGATGGTATCTCAACCAACACGACGACATGGTGGCGATAGTGGTGGAGCAATCTCGACAGGGCTTCGCCAAGCGCTACCGTAGATGCGATCTGAGGAGAAAACGATCTAGGGAGAGAGGTAGGGCTACCATCAGGGCGTGGGATTGTTGTATCCAGCCCCCCTCTCCTCTACTATATATAGGAGGCAAGGGGCAGGGTTTGGTCGCAGCCCTATGCCCCTCCTCCAAAGAGGGCCGACGACTAGGGAGGAAACTTGCCTCCCAAGGCAAGTGAACTCCCTCCCACTTAGGGTTTCCATTTCCCCTTGCGCATGGGCCTTGTGGAGCTGAGGCCCCTGGCCCAATAAGGCTAGGGCACCCCTACAGCCCATGCATGCCCTAGGGGCTGGATGGATCCTTCCGGACTCCTTCGGAATCTTCCAGAAGCTTCCCGGTACAATATCGGAAAAACCCAAAGCTTTCCCGGTAGCCAAAATATAACTTCCCATATATAAATTTTTACCTCCACGCCATTCCGGAGCTCCTCATGATGTCTAGGATCTCATCCGAGACTCCGAACAACATTCGGTCACCAACGTACATAAATCTACACTACCGAAACGTCACCGAACCTTAAGTGTGCAGACCCTGTGGGTTCGAGAACTATGTAGACATGACCGAGACACTTCTCCGGTCATAACCAATAGCGGGGCCTGGATGTCCACATTGGTTCCTACATATTCTACGAAGATCTTCATCGGTCGAACCTCTATGTCAAGGATTCAGTCAATCCCATATAACGTTCCCTTTGTTCTTCGGTATGTTACTTGCCCGAGATTCGATCGTCGGTATCTCCATACCTAGTTCAACCTCGTTACCGGCAAGTCTCTTTACTCGTTCCGTAATGCAAGATCCCGTGGCTAACATATTAGTCACATTGCTTGCAAGGCTTGTTGTGATGTTGCATTACCGAGTGGGTCTTGAGATACCTCTCCGTCACACGGAGTAACAAATCCCAGTCTTGATCCATGCCAACTCAACAGACACCTTCGGAGATACCTGTAGTGCACCTTTATAGTCACCCAGTTACGTTGCGACGTTTGATACACACAAAGCATCCCTCCGGTGTTAGTGGGTTGCATGATCTCATGGTCATAGGAACATATACTTGACATGCGGAAAACAACAACAATAAACTGACACGATCATATGCTACATTTGTAATTTGGGTCTTGTCCATCACATCATTCTCCTAATGACGTGATCCCGTTATCAAATGACATCTCATGTCCATGGCTAGGAAACCTTAACCATCTTTTGATCAACAAGCTAGTCTATTAGAGACATACCAGGGACATGGTTTTGTCTATGTATCCACACATGCATTTAAGTCTCCGATCAATACAATTATAGCATGGATAATAAACGATTATCATGAATAAGGAAATATGATAATAACTAATTTATTATTGCCTCTAAGGCATATTTCCAACAGTAGCTCCTACCGAGACCGTTGTAGCTCCGGTTGCCACGTCCGAAGCTCGCCGGCTTGCTCATCGCCGCTTGTCCCCGATATGCAGCTTGCAACAAAAAATTGAGCACCGGTGGAGATGCCCAGTGCTGCAACCGACGACCAAAAAAGCTATAACTGGCGACGACAAAAGCTTCATCCGGCTACAAAAAAAGCTTCAACCCGTATACTACGAAAGCTATGGATGACCAAGAAAAGTTACAGTCGGTGACGAAAAAAGCTTCAACTGGTGACCAAAAAAGCTTCATTCGGCGATGAAAAAAGTTTCAACCGTGAAAACGAAGCCATGGACGAAAATTGAAAAGTTGCAATTGACGATTAGAAAAGTCACAACCGCATTGAGCAAAATACTCAAACTTCTTATCTTAGCTGCGACCTGCAACAACGATGGTGTCGTTTTGCTGCAACCATAGTAGGTTTTTGCTACTACCGGCGATTGAATTTGCTATAACCATATTCCACAACTGTTGTTGCCCCTTCGCCGAGCTCCCACGCCCGCCCATGGACATCGTCGCCGCGACGGCGTTCTGGGAGGCGCCCGACGATGTAATGGACTAGATCCTGCTCTGCCTGTCGTGGCCCTCCTCGCTCGTGCGTGCCGCCGCGGCCAACACCTTCTTCTGCCTCCTCATCTCCTCCCCGCGTGTCCTCCGCCGCTACCGTGCTTTCCGGGGATGCCCTTCCTCTGGGTCTTCTGCTTCATCAGATGCGCGGCACATAGAAGCTGCAACCCCATGTGAGACGAGGTGGTGGAGAAGGAGGACGAGCACTAGGGTGGCCCCCTGTACCTTATGTGCCGCGATGTGGATGGTTAGGAGGTTGTGTGTGTGGACACGGCCGGCCGAAGCTTCGGCCGGCGTGTAGGCGTGAAACATTTTCCATCTACTTATGCCAAGTTGGCGTGGACAAACCAGATGTACATTCGGCCTCTTCTTCCAACTCGGAATATATCTTTGTTTTCTATTTCTGGCATGATTGTTTTCAAAAAAGGCAGTAAGCCAATAACCAATCTTAAAAGTTGTGATTATGTAGTAATATTTACTTGTTTTGTGGGGAGGGGAGGGATTTCCCAACAAAATCGAGTTGAAAATTCTAGTATGACAGTACATACGACATATTGTTTTCCCGCACAATATTAACGAGTTTGCTAAAGCACATTTAGATGTCTCCTAACCGTTGCACATCTAAATACTATGTCATTGATTTTAGGTGAACATTCGTGCATGTATTTTTTTCATATCCAGTTGAGTCACTTAGATGTACAGTAACTAAAAACACACTGAATTATTAAAAAAAAATAGTGAGCATTTCCTGGTATTTTTTTCACTTCCGATCAAATCATGGGATCGAAATCTAATAACCAACCCATCAACATTTTCATATAGCTGCAACCACAGCTCGATGCCCCACCCTGCCTCTCCTTTGATGGTGACTCCATAAGCCCACCCCTGCCTCTCCTTTGGTGGTGACGCCACCACGTCTCCGACGAAATCCGTGAGCCGTGAATCCTCTCTTGTAGGAGACCAATTGGTACTAAAACTATTCTCATCAGCAACTTAAAAAAGGACCGCAATAGCCGGTGAATGTTCGTTGGAAGGGTAGCCTTTGTGAATGTTTTTGCTCGCAATTTCTCATAGATGCATGGCAATTTCTAGGCGCATGACAATTTTTTGAAAAGAAAAAAATGCGGCAAAAGAGCAAAATTTCCCGCAGCACTCTGCGCCGGCACAACGGCTGGAAATTTCGGCCGGTCTGCCCCCATCTGCACCATGCGTGTGCCCCACACCACACGATTTCACCCCACGCTCCTTCCTGTGCGCGCGTCTTCTTCCTCGCAACATCCCCCCCCTCAACCCTCTTGCTCCCTTCCCGAGTACTCACTGGCCACCCACACCGTCACGCTCGTCCTCATCTGTCAGCCACCCTATCAAGGGCCCAACCACCAGTGCCAACGGGTGTCCCAGACGTGTGGGCCGCGCCAACTTTCGGTACCACGGGCAGGAACGGGCTAACGCTGTCAAGACAAAGGTCTGATCTACTTAAGCACTAAGGAAGGCAGACACATCCAATGGATCGCGGCGGCACGGCTCGGCAGTTACCTACCCACTACCTTTCCCTTTCCCCCTGCATGAGGCTAGTTCTTCCTTCTGCCCTCCAATTTGTGTACTATGGCTTGTAATCTCCACTAAATCAGATATTTGAGAGAAGGAATCCACATATCCGTACTAGTTCGTGAGTAGGTGCTACCATCATCTGCTGCCCGCGCCACCATGCTCGTCCTCGTCGGCCGCCGCCGCCGTCGTGGTTCATGGTTGCATCCATCGCAAAATATCAAGAGGTCGCCCTTGGAGCCCCACCGCACCGCGATTCCAGCTCGTCGGAGAACGGTTGCAACATTCTAGCCACAGGGGTCCTCCTTGTAGCTCTACCAGACCCACTCTGATGCAGCTCCGCTGTACTGCGGTTCCAGCTCTTGTACCCATGGTTGCAGCTCCTCCCTTGCCTGGTTGCAGCATGCCATGCCGGTGGCCGTGTCGGTTGCCGCGAAATGTGGTAGCAAAACCAACAATGGTTGAAGCAAAAAATCGTCTGTCCTCTCGCCATGACTGTTTGTAGCAAAAACCAATGCAGCAAAAATGGTCACAAGTAGCAGCAAAAGCAAACAACGGTTGTAACAAACAATAGTCCGTCATCTCGCCATGACTGTTTGCAGTAAGAAACAATGCAACAAAAATGGTCGCCGGTAGTAGCAAAAACAACAACGGTTGTAACAAAAAATCGCCGTTCGTCGTCTCGCCGTGACCGTTTGTAGCAAAACCGGATTTAGGTTGTAGCATCGAGGCTCGCCAGTTGTAGCGAAAAATCACCATTGTTGTAACCTCGACATCCATCGGTTCCAGCAAATTTGCACCTCACCCTCTGTCGTCCAGTTTCGGTTGCAACTTCGCTTTCAACAATGCTCAAACAGCCAGTTGTAGCTCCCGCGCGTGACGGTTGCAGCTCCGGAGTGGCCAGGTCCGGTGAGGCAGGCAATGCTCCGGTGGCGCGGATCCAAGTTGATCTGGATGAGGGCGTCCGGATAGATTGATTTCCGTGCTGACGACGCCCTCGGAGGCCTCCGGACCGCGACTGTTGACCGTGAAGAGAAGGAGAGAGAGAGAGAGACGAGCGACATGAGAAGAGAAAAGCAAGGAAAAAGACACACGTGGAAAGAACCCCCATCCTATGTGTCGCTAGCTGAGTCGTTGGAAGGAAAAGCGCGCGGATGCGACTTCGGCCGGCGGCCCGAAACGTTTACCTCTCCTATGTATATACCACCTTAAAGTGTCTTAAAAATGTTCGCTCGTCATTCCACTTCTAGGAAACGTTCATCAGTTAGTATTTTCCGCTAAAAGAAGATTGTCGGTTCATCTATATAAATAATAAAATATAAAGCCATCGCTCCCGAGTCGGTTCCTATAGTCGGTTCCTTTCCAACCCTATTATTTGCTTTTGCTTGACCAAAATAACGGACGAGGCAACACCTCCCGCCATCCCGCGTCCTAATCAGTTTCCTCCGCCTTTGTCTCTCTCTCTCTCTCTCTGCAACCGCGTCCTCCAACGCTCTCGACTCGGGCGCGCTCTGATCTCGCGCCGCCAATGGCAAAGCCAAGCGCCACCGACGCCTCCCGGGAGATCACGCAACCGTCGAGTACGCTGTCCAAGGTCGCCCGCCGCCGCGCCGACGCCGTATCTCAGAAACTCGCGGCGCGCGGCCTCGGGGCCTTCGTGTGGCACAAGAAGCTCGACCGCGATCTCGCCCGCGGCCTCCTCCCGGACATCGTCTCGCTGCGCTCGGAGCACCGCCGCTGCCTGGCCCGCCGCAAAGAGGCCGCTGCCGTCAGTTCATCGGCCGCGTCCAGGCGGAGCTCGCCGCCGCCGGTCACGATCGCGTCGCTGGCCAGGGCGGAGGAGGAGGCGAAGGAGGCCGCCTTCCTCCTCGAGCAGAGCAGGCTCCGGGCCGAGACGCGGTTCGGCTACGGGCGCCCCAAGCCCATCGACTTGCTCGTGAAGTCTCTCGACGGGACGCGGCCCCGCGCCGTCGCGGCGTTCCGCGGCGCGTCCTTGGAGCATCTCAGGGAACTCAGCAAGGAGATCGATCAGCACGCGGAAATGGACCGGGCGAACGGGCCCTTCTGGGAGGCCGCCAAGATAGTGTGCGACGCCGAGATAGTCAGTGCTGCCGGGACGGCCGGGCACGGCGAGAGGTTGTTGCACGCCGCGATCTTCGCTGACGTGAGGAGCGTCGTTGAAGGCAAGAGCATCGAAGAGCTCGAAGCGATGCAGGAGGCCGTCGCCGTGCGGATGGCCGCCGGCGAGGCCATGGTCGTCGAGCACTGGCAGGGCGTGACAGAGCTTATCCGGGTAGAGAAGGCCAAGAAGTACCTGAAGCAGAACTACTCAACATGTGACGACGACGAGGCACCGCCCTCTTGTGACGACAGGGACGACGAACCCGAGAGCGCAGACGACGGAGACGACAGGGCCGCAGCCGATGGAGAGGAAGGGTCGGAGGCGCTCTGCCCGGTCGCATTGCCGCAGACGCCGCCGGGGCCAGAGCAGAGGAAGCCCAAGTACATCACGCGGGTGCGGTCAGGGTTCGAGTGGAACAAGTACAACCGCGTGCACTACGACCGTGACCAGCCGCCGCCCAAGATCGTCAAGGGCTACAAGTTCGTGGTGCACTACCCCGACCTCGCCAGCACGAAGCCACCGGAGTACACCATCCACGAGGACGGGGACAGCGGCGAGACCTGCATCATAAGGTTCCACGCCGGGCCGCCGTACGAGGACGTGGCGTTCAGGATCGTGAACAAGGAGTGGGAGTACTCGCGCAAGGCGGGATTCAGGTGCACCTTCGAGAGGGGCATCCTGCACCTGAATTTTAACTTCAAGCGCTTCTTTTACAAGCGATGAGAGTGGATTTTTGATTGTTTACTGAATCTTCATGCTCGAGCAGAAGAGATTGACCGCATATATTTGACTATAAAAAGAAATAGATGTTAGTTTTAATGTTAATCTGCTCTGAATTTCTAGCACAAGCTTAGTTTATTGTGTAGGAAAATATTTCAGCCAAAGACTACCGCTGTCAGGTAACTCGGACCTACTCGGTCGCTTAGTTCAGTTTTCCTTTCCATGTTGCTTCTTTGTTGCTGTTTGATGGCCAATGTTCCATAGGATGGAGCTTTGTTTGCTAGCTTCCTGTTTTTGCTGCTTGGTTTGCAAATGCATGTCGCAGTGGTCATGACAGGTTGGGAGTGGAGGCCCCTACCTGAATTTTCAGCCTTTTCATTCATTCATATATAGAGAAGAAGACGTGTATTTCAGTTCAGTATTTATCGTGTAGGAAAATATATCAGCCATAAAAGAAAGAGAAGAATAAACTGCAAATTTACAACGGTCAAACCTGAATTTTAAATTAAAACAACCAGCATGAGGGGCGCCAAGGAATGGAGCAGAGCAGAATTACTATAGAGAAGAAGACATACACTTGTCCTGGGTAATCTTTCTTGGTATTAAAATGGAGCAGAAAAGAATTACTATATTGCTGCCATGGACTACATATTACAGAACTACGTATCATATTATCTAGAAAGTTGTAAATTTCTACCCAAGGTCATCAGGCCTTATGGCTGTATGCCCATGTATGCTGCATACTCTCTGCAACTGGTGCACTGAAACCAGCTGCAGATATAACATGTCTCTTGCCGGTTGTTTACTCGCAATCAGCTGGTAATTTTAGTTCCCATTGTTCAAACATGGAAAACTAGAAATAAATCCATCAGGGGATTATGGAAACAAAATCTTAGCGTAGCCCCCAAAATGCGATTCTACGGAAAATAAGGTCACGTGCTAAGTTCAGTATTTCAGTTCACTGAAGATGACAAATGGAGGCCACATCTGCAGACTGATAGGAAATGACTGTTCAGAGCGAGAGTGGTATCCAACAACTTAAATTCCTGTGTATGGATAAACAGAGTACACATGTTGGTAAAAATAAACTAGTTGTCTGTGGTATTATTTCGAGCGTAGTGATGACCATACAGTTCCTTCGGAACTACCGCAAGAGCGAGTGCGAGTAGCGCTTCAGTCCTGTGAACAAGTGTCAAAACTGTTGTCTACCCGAACCAAAGAAACTGAAGACGAACACCACGAGAGTTAGGGCGAGGACAGGATGCAGTCCAGTGAACAAGTGGCAAACTGTAGTCTGATCGAATCAAGCAAAATGCAGATGAATGTGTCTAAATTAACTGCTGATGAACACCGCGACGAGGGGGTAATTAACTAGGGTTAACTTCTGAATATTCTTCACTTGAAACCACAAGGTAACTAGAATCACATGGACAACAAATGCAGAAGGTCTGAACAATAACAGCTCACAAACAACAATTAACATGGATTTATAAAAGTATGAAGCTATGAACGTGTATCATAGAGGTGATGCGAAGTCCCCCGTTGGCACGCCGCGCACTCAAGATAGACTGACGGAGCCGAGACGGTGCAGGCGCAGGCGCAGGCGCCGCCTAGGAGACAGGTGAACATGGGGGCGTGATGTCGCATATACACTTGTGATTCCCCCTCTGTCTCGATGCGGGACGTTCTGAGAACCTGCACTGCCTACACAAAGAGACGGTGAAGAAGAGACCTGGGTAGCGCAGCGCAAAAGAGAGGCAGCCAAAGAGTCCGAGCAAACTGAAGCCGGTAAGAGAAGATGCCATTGGGACAGACATTTAGAGCCACTCCAACGCGTCGATCCATTTCGTCCGCCCCGCGTCCGTTTAGATTGTCGCGGATGAAAACAGACGTCCAACGCGTTGATCCAGTCCCAAATCGTGTCCGTTTCTCGTCCGCGCCGACCCATTTCAGGTCTAAATTTGGGTCGGATTTGCGTTGGCGCGGACGCCAAGCGGACGCGCCGCGCGTCCCTCGTGTCCGCCTCGGCCTCACTTGTCGGCCGGCCAACCGCCCCCCGGTCGTATTAAATGCGACCAGCTACCTCCGGGGCCCGCCTGACAGTGGGTGGAAGGTGGGCGCGAATCATTTTTTAATGGAAGCATGCGCCGGGGCCGTCTTCATCCGTTTCCGTCCACATCTGGCCACGCTTGCTCCCACGCCGGCGACCAGACAAACCCTAGCCAGCCAAAACCCTAGCCAGCCAGCGCGCCATGAGGTTTTTCGGCCGGAAGGAAGGGAAGGGCAAGTTCAGCGCCCGCGCAGGCTCTTCGTACGTGCCCGCTGTGCTGCCGCCGCCGCCACGTCGCAGCTCGCCGCTAGAATGGGACCGGTTGTACATCCCTGTCCACCAGGCGCGGTGGCACTGGCAGTACCGTCGGCCGTTGCAATATCCAGATGTCAACCTGTGTAGCGACCCGACTCAAAACGAGTCAAGCCTCTGTGTGTTCTGTGCCATTCCTGGATCAGTATGCTGGCACACATAGTACATCAATGTATATATCAAAATGCAATCACATGTAAATAACGTAAAACTGATATATACTTCGAAATCTCAGCGGAAACAGTCAACGAGAGTGGAGTCCCAATAACACCAACGGCAGGTTGAGTACAGACCGTAACCCTGGATCATATTCTTACTCGTCGTAAAACTTATCTGCAACATAAGACGTTGCAGCCGTGTAGGTCAGTACATTGAATGTACAGGCAAGATCACCATAGCAGAACAGAAGATAAAGACTATTCTATATGCAGTAGGGCTTTGTGGCTCTCTGTCTGAGTTTTTGCATAAAAGCTGATTTTATTTTCTTTTCCTACAACAAAGGAATATCAAGAGTTTTCATTACAGAGTTATCTATCATGACATGGTTCCGCCAACCGATGTCTTAATGCCACAAGTATCATAAGTTGCCCACAATTAATTATCAGTCCAGTGTTGAGAGTTCAGAGATAGATCAAAGTCCAGAGGCTCAAATTGTCCGTAACCGGGGACACGACTAATCGATTAGGTTTAACTCTGCAAAGTGTTGTGTACTTTACCCACAAGATTCGTTCCCTCCTTGTAAGTCCTCGCACTACCGGGTGTTTGAGAACAGGACGAACGAAACATGGTCTTTCAAAGTGTTTCCCTGACTACTATCAGTGCCCATTCAATCCTAACGTCGACTACATCTCATAGCACTGCCCAGCTAGAGTCACAACAAAGATCAACCAAGCCAGAGCCCATAATGACTTGTGGCTACACAGGTAAGCTTCCGGGCATGATGTATTCATCCGTCTCTTTGAGTCTAGGTGAAGTTTTCCGCAAGATGTCATGGCGCTTCTCCATGCATCCCGGCCATCCACTGGTTATTCCAGGGTGCCCATCAAATCCATCCTTCAGCCAGTAGTGTGTATTGAAAACTTGTTTCTCGAGTCTCGAAGTCTTGAGGTCTTGAAGATGCAGGACTTGAAGATGCCTTCATAAAGTTGTCGTTTTGACGTGGAGTCCTCCTTCTCACACCACTCACGAACACTCATACCAGACCTCGTATACTTTAGCATAGCATTAAAAATAACTAGCATTCCCGGGGCTTTAGTAACAAGTGGTGGGTTCCTACCTCATGCATTCTACTTAACTACAAGAATTCCAATAACACTACTGGAGGGATTTGTTGAATGATGTCACTACATGCAATAAAACATAGGTATGAAATAGATGGTCAAAGTGAACTTGCCTGGTAAGGTTGATGAAGATAAAATCGCTCTCAGGAAATAACTTGATAGAACTATTCGTCACTCTTCGATGAAAATCTATACAATCACACATTGCACTTATATAAGCAATCATACTAACAATCAATAAGCAACACACAAAAAACCAAACACAAAAGGGTTGTGATGAAGAAAATACTTAAGACAAAAGTTAAAATAACAAAACTTCATCAAATCAACCATGTGTAGTTTTCCCTACAAATAACCTATTTTAGAAGTAACAAAACAAAAACAAAGTAAAATATAACAATAGTGATGGAAATATGTCCTAGAGGCAATAATAAAATGGTTACTATTGTATTTCCTTGTACCCGATAATTGTCTATTGTTCATGCTATAATTGTGTTAACTTGAAACCATAATGCATGTGTGAATACATAGACCACAATGTGTCTCTAGTGAGCCTATAGTTGGCTAGCTCGTTGATCAATAGATGGTCACGGTTTCATGACATGGACATTGGATTTCATTGATAACGGGATCACATCATTAGGAGAATGATGTGATGGACAAGACCCAATCCTAAGCATAGCACAAGATCGTGTAGTTCGTCTGCTAAAGCTTTTCCAATGTCAAGTATCATTTCCTAAGACCATGAGATTGTGCAACTCCCGGATACCGTAGGAATGCTTTGGGTGTTCCAAACGTCACAACGTAGCTGGGTGGCCATAAAGATGCACTACGGGTATCTCCAAAAGTGTCTGTTGGGTTGGCACGAATCAAGACTGGGATTTGTCACTTCGTGTGACGGAGAGGTATCTCTGGGCCCACTTGGTAAGACATCATCATAATGAGCTCAATGTGACTAAGGAGTTAGCCACGGGATGATGTGTTGCGGAACGAGTAAAGAGACTTGCCGGTAACGAGATTGAACAAGGTATAGGGATACCGACAATCGAATCTCGGGCAAGTATCATACCGGTAGACAAAGGGAATTGTATACGGGATTGATTGAATCCCCGACATCGTGGTTCATCCAATGAGATCATCGTGGAGCATGTGGGAGAGAACATGGGTATCCAGATCCCGCTGTTAGTTATTGACCGGAGAGGTGTCTCGATCATGTCTATGTGTCTCCCGAACCCGTAGGGTCTACACACTTAAGGTTCGATGACGCTAGGGTTATAGGGAAATAGTGTACGTGGTTACCGAAGGTTGTTCGGAGTCCCGAATGAGATCCCGTACATCACGAGGAGTTCCAGAATGGTCTGGTGACAAAGATTGATATATAGGAAGTGAGGTTTTGGTTACCGGAAATGTTTCGGGCGTCATCGGTAACGTACCGGGACCACCGGAAGGGTTCCGGGGGTCCATCGGGAGGGGCCCCGGGCCCCGGGGGGATGCATTGGTCAAAGGTGGAGCGACCCAGACCCTTGGTGGGCTGGTGCGCCCCTCCCACGTGGCCCAAGGCACAACAAAGGAGAGAGGGGGCAAACCCTAGCCCAGATGGGCCCTAGGCCCACCCTAGGGCGGCTAGGGCAGCCGCACCCCTCTCCCCTCCCTCTTGGCCGCCGGCCAAGATACCATCTAGGGGCTGCCGCACCACCTAGGGTGGGAACCCTAGGGGTGGGCACCCTCCTCCCTCTCCTCCTATATATAGTGGAGCCCTTGGGGCTGTCTGAGACACGACTCCCTCTCCCTCTCGACGTAGCCCTACTCCTCCTACTCCTCGTTCTCTGTAGTGCTTGGCGAAGCCCTGCCGGAGACCATGTAGCTCCACTGTCACCACGCCGTCGTGCTACCGGAGCTCTCCCTCAACCTCTCCTTCCTCCCTGCTGGATCAAGGCGTAGAAGACGTCACCGGGCTGCACGTGTGTTGAACACGGAGGCGCCGTTGTTCGACGCTAAGATCGGAGTCCACCGCGATCTGAATCGCTACGAGTACGACTCCACCAACCGGGTTCTTGTAACGCTTCCGCTTAGCGATCTTCAAAGGTATGAAGATGCACTCTCCCCTTACTTTTTACTGGTTTCTCCATAGATAGATCTTGGTGAACACGTAGGAAAGTTTTTGGTTTACTACTACGTCTCCCAACAGTGGCATCATGAGCTAGGTCTATGCGTAGAATCTATGCACGAGTAGAAAACAAAGTTGTTGTGGGCGTCAATCTTGTTAATTTGCTTACCACTACTAGTCTTATCTTGATTCGGCGGTATTGTGGGATGAAGCGGCCCAGACCAACTTTACATGTACGCTTACGTGAGACCGGTCCCACCACCTGACATGCACTTGTTGCATAAGGTGGCTAGCGGGTGTATGTCTCTCCCACCTTAGTCGGATTGGATTCGATGAAAAGGGTCCTTATGAAGGGTAAATAGCAATTGGCATATCACGTTGTGGTTTTGGCATAGGTAAGAAACGTTCTTTCTAGAAACCTATAGCAACCACGTAAAAACTTGCAACTACAAATTAGAGGACGTCTAACTTGTTTTTGCAGCATATGCCTTGTGATGTGATATGGCCAAAGGATGTGATGTGATGCATTGTGATGTATGATATTGATCATGTTCTTGTAATAGGATGCACGACTTGCATGTCGATGAGTATGACAACCGGCAGGAGCCATAGGAGTTGTCTTATTTTATTCCATGACCTGCGTGTCAATCATAAATGCCATGTAATTACTTTACTTTATTGCTAAACGTTAGCCATAGTAGTAGAAGTAATAGTTGGCGAGACAACTTCATGAAGACACGATGATGGAGATCATGGTGTTGTGCCGGTGACAGTGATGATCATTGTGGCCCGAAGATGGAGCTCAAAGGAGCAAGATGATATTGGCCATATCATGTCACTATATTGATTGCATGTGATGTTTATCATGTTTACATCTTATTTGCTTAGAACAACGGTAGTAAATAAGATGATCTCTCAATAAAATTTCAAGAAATGTGTTCACCCTAACTGTGCATCGTTGCTAAGGATCGTTGTTCCGAAGCACCACGTGATGATTGGGTGTGATAGGTTCTAATGTTCGCATACAACAGGTGTAAGCTAGATTTACACATGCGAAACACTTAGGTTGACTTGACGAGCCTAGCATGTACAGACATGGCCTCAGAACACGAAAGACCGAAAGGTCGAACATGAGTCATATAGAAGATACGATCAACATGGAGATGTTCACCATGGATGACTAGTCCGTCTCACGTGATGATCGGACATGGGCTAGTTGACATGGATCATGTATCACTTGGATGACTAGAGAGATGTCTATCTAAGTGGGAGTTCATTAAATAATTTGATTATGTGAACTTAATTATCATGAACTTAGTCTAAAATTATCTTTACAATCTATATTGTAGATCCAATGGCCAACACTAATGTCACCCTCAACTTCAACACGTTCCTAGAGAAAACCAAGCTAAATGATGATGGAAGCAACTATGCGAACTGGGTCCGTAGCTTGAGGATCATCCTCATAGCTTCCAAAATATTGTATGTCCGTGATGCACCGCTAGGTGACCCACCCATTTTCCCAGCAGACCAAGACGTTACAAACGCTTGGCAGTCACGCTGTGATGATTACTCCCTGGTTCAGTGCGGCAAGCTTTACAGTTTAGAACCGGGGCTCCAATAGTGTTTTGAGCAACACGGAGCATATGAGATGTTCCAAGAGCTGAAACTGGTTTTCCAAGCTCATGCCCGGGTCAAGAGATATGACGTCTCCAACAAGTTATTCAGCTATAAGATGGAGGAGAATAGTTCTGTCAGTGAGCACATACTCAAAATGTCTGGGTTGCACAAATGCTTGACTCAACTAGGAGTTAATCTCCCGGATGACTCGGTCATTGACAGAATCCTCCAATCGCTTCCACCTAGCTACAAGAGCTTTGTGATGAACTACAACATGCAGGGTATGGAGAAGTCCATTCCTGAGTTGTACTCGATGCTGAAATCAGCGGAGGTCGAGATCAAAAAGGAGCATCAAGTGTTGATGGTGAATAAGACCACTAGTTTCAAGAAAGGCAAGGGTAAGAAGAACTTCAAGAAGGATGACAAAGTTGTTGCCGTGCCCGGTAAGCAAGTTGCCGGGAAGAAGAACAAGAATGGACCCAAGCCTGAGACTAAGTGCTTTTATTGCAAGGGTACCGGCCACTAGAAGCGGAACTGTCCCAAGTACTTAGCGGATAAGAATGCCGGCAACGTTAAAGGTATATGCGATATACTTGTTATTGATGTCTACCTAACCAGCGCTCGTAGTAGCTCCTAGGTATTTGATACCGGTGTAGTTGCTCACATTTGTAACTCCAAGCAGGAGCTATGGAATAAGCGGAGACTGGCAAAGGAAAAGGTGACGATGTGTGTCGGGAATGGTTCCAAGGTCAATGTGATCGTCGTCGGCACGCTACCTCTACATCTACGTTCGGGATTAGTTTTAAACCTCAATAATTGTTATTTAGTACCAGCTTTGAGCATGAACATTGTATCTGGATCTCGCTTGATCCGACATGGCTACTCATTTAAATCTGAGAATAATGGTTGTTCTATTTATATGAGAGAAACTTTTTATGGTCATGCCCCGCTGGTCAATGGTTTATTTTTGATGAATCTTGAATGTGATGTTACACATGTCCATAGTGTGAGTACCAAAAAGTGTAAGGTTGATAACGATAGTCCCACTTACATGTGGCACTGCCGTCTTGGTCATGTTGGTGTCAAACGCATGAAGAAGCTTCATGCTGATGGACTTTTGGAGTCTCTTGATTTTGAATCATTTGACACGTGCGAACCATGCCTCATGGGCAAGATGACCAAGACTCCGTTCTTCGGAACAATGGAGCGAGCAACTAACTTGTTGGAAATAATACATACCGATGTATGCGGTCCAATGAGCGTCAAGGCTCGCGGTGGCTACCGTTATGTTCTCACTCTCACTGATGACTTGAGAAGATATGGGTATGTCTACTTAATAAAACACAAGTCTGAAACCTTTGAAAGGTTCAAGGAATTTTAGAGTGAGGTAGAGAATCAACATGACAGGAAAATAAAGTGCCTACAATCTGATCGTGGCGGAGAATATTTAAGTCACGAGTTTGGCACGCACCTAAGGAAATGTGGAATTGTTTCACAACTCATGCCACCTGGCACACCTCAGCGAAATGGTGTGCCTAAACATCGTAATCGGACTCTATTGAACATGGTGCGATCTATGATGTCTCTTACCAACTTACCGCTATCATTTTGGGGATATGCATTAGAGACTGCCGCATTCACTTTAAATAGGGCACCGTCAAAGTTCATTGAGACGACACCATAGGAATTATGGTTTGTAAAGAAACCTAAGCTGTCGTTTCTAAAAGTTTGGGGATGCGATGCTTATGTGAAGAAACTTAAACCTGAGAAGCTCGAACCCAAAGCGGAAAAGTGCGTCTTCATAGGACATCCCAAAGAGGCTATTGGGTATACCTTCTACCATAGATCCGAAGGCAAAGTCTTTGTTGCCAAGAATGGATCCTTTCTCGAGAAAGAGTTTCTCTCGAAAGAAGTAAGTGGGAGGAAAATATAACTTGATGAGGTAAATGTACCTCCACTCGAACCGGAGAGTAGCGCAGCATAGGAAGTTGTTTTTGTGGAGCCTACACCGGCTGGAGAGGAAGTTAATGATGATGATCATGAAACTTCAGATCAAGTTACTATTGAACGTCGAAGGTCCACTAGGACACGTTCCACACCAGAGTGGTACGGCAACCCTGTCCTGGAGATCATGTTGTTGGACAACGGTGAACCTTCGAACTATGAAGAAGCGATGGCGGGCCCAGATTCCAACAAATGGCTTGAAGCCATGAAATCCGAGATAGGATCCATGTATGAGAACAACGTATGAACTTTGGTGGACTTTCCTGATGATAAGCAAGCCATTGAAAATAAATGGATCTTTAAGAAGAAGACTGATGCAGATGGTAATGTGACCGTCTATAAGGCTCGGCTTGTCGCTAAGGGTTATCGACAAGTTCAAGGAGTTGACTACGATGAGACTTTCTCACCCGTAGCGATGCTGAAGTCTGTCCGAATCATGTTAGCAATTGCCGCATTTTATGATTATGAGATCTGGCAAATGAACGTCAAAACGACATTCCTTAATGGCTTCCTTAAGGAAGAACTGTATATGATGCAGCCGGAAGGTTTTGTCGATCCTAAAGATGCTAACAAGGTATGCAAGCTCCAGCACTCCATCTATGGGTTGGTGCAAGCATCTCGGAGTTGGAACATTCGCTTTAATGAGGTGATTAAAGCGTTTGGATTTATACAGGTTTATGGAGAACCCTGTATTTACAAGAAAGTGAGTGAGAGCTCTGTAGCATTTCTCATATTATATGTGGATGACATATTGTTGATGGGAAATGATATAGAACTTTTGGAAAGTGTAAAGGCCTACTTGAATAAATGTTTTTCAATGAAGGACCTTGGAGAAGCTGCTTACATATTAGGTATTAAGATCTATAGAGATAGATCGAAACACCTCATAGGTCTTTCACAAAGCACATACCTTGAAAAGATATTAAAGAAGTTCAATATGGATCAGTCCAAGAAGGGGTTCTTGCTTCTGTTACAGGGTGTGAGATTGAGTACGACTCAATGCCCGACCACGGCAAAGGATAGAGAGGAGATGAGTGTCATCCCCTATACTTCAGCCATAGGCTCTATAATGTATGCCATGCTGTGTACCATACCTGACGTGAACCTTGCCATAAGTTTGGTAGGGAGGTACCAAAGTGATCCTAGAGCGGAACACTGGACAGCGGTCAAGAATATCCTGAAGTACCTGAAAAGGACAAAGGACATGTTTCTCGTATATGGAGGTGCCGAAGAGCTCGTTAAAGGGTTACGTCGATTCTAGCTTCGACACAGATCCAGACGACTCCAAGTTGCAAACTGGATACGTGTATATTTTGAACGGAGGTGCAGTCAGCTAGTGCAGCAGCAAGCAAAGCATCATGGTAGCATCTACATGTGAAGCGGAGTACATAGCTGCTTCGGAAGCAGCAAAGGAAGGAGTCTAGATGAAGGAGTTCATCACCGACCTAGGAGTGATTTCCAATGCGTCGGGCCCGATGACTCTATTTTGTGACAACACTGGAGCTATTGCCCTTGCGAAGGAGCCCAGGTTTCACAAGAAGACAAGATACATCAAGCGCCGCTTCAACTCCATCCGTGATTACATTCAGGAGGGAGATATAGATATTTGTATAGTGCATACAGATCTGAATGTCGTAGATCCGTTGAGTAAACCTCTCTCACGAGCAAAACATGATCAACACCAGAATACTATGGGTGTTCGATTCATCACAATGTAACTAGATTATTGACTCTAGTGCAAGTGGGAGACTGTTGGAAATATGCCCTAGAGGCAATAATAAAATGATTATTATTGTATTTCCTTGTTCATGATAATTGTCTATTGTTCATGTTATGATTGTGTTAACCGGAAACCATAATGCATGTGTGAATACATAGACCACAATGTGTCCCTAGTGAGCCTCTAGTTGGCTAGCTCGTTGATGTAACATCCGAAAATTTCATTTCGGGAATGTTATGAAATATAGCTATGCATCATCATCATGTTGTTTGAGTGAAATGAATTGTTGAAGTTTCCCTTTTGGATTTCTAAAAGGCCAGCTCTATTTTTTTCATCACTTGTTTTTCCTATCTTGCAAAACCCTGAAATATTTCAATTGTGAGAGGAGGAACATGACACTCCATATCAGGGGTATTTTTGTGAAGTATTTGAACCATAAAACCCAGGGGGTTATTTCAAAATTTATTGCAAAAAGAATCAAAATCAATTTAGGCATTTTCTGAAAATAATTTTTCAAAGTATTTATTTTGGCCGTGGAAAAATGTTCATTAAATTGAATTTATTCCCCTGGTCAATTTAATATATAAACCTTCATTTTTGGAAATGTTTTGATTGCCATAAAGTAGTTTCCTTTCTCTGTAAATTAGAAAAATAGGAAAAAAATCGTGTATTAGGAAAGTCCACCGGCCCACCCCACCTCACCATCGCCACCAATCGTCGCCAGAGGCCCGCCATCATCGACTGCACCTTTCGGACGCCGCCCTCGACCACCGTGATGCCGTCCCCAACCACCTCCGATGATCTGCCGTCGTCGACCGTCGCCGGAGACCCCCGACCCTCTGTGTAAGCCACCGCCCCCCATAGACCGTCCGATCTAAATCCAACGCCTAGGATTAGATCATTTAAACCCCGAAACCTTTTCTGTTAGGAGTCGGCCATCCGTCCGAAACGTTGGAACACCCACACCTCTAAACCAATTACAGAGCGCCACGTGTACCCCTATCCGCTTAGAAACGTTTTTATTTTTTCTGTTTTAGTTTTGTTTTACAGAATTAGTTCTGTTTTTGTTTTCTTTATATATTTTATGTTTTAAATTTTTTTCAATGATTCTTTTTGCATTGTGTCAAAAATTTGTTCTAGTTTCTGTAGATATAAAGTTTGACCATATTTGAATAATTAAAATTGAATTCAAACAGATTTTGGTTTAGTTTATCTCATGAGTTGGCCTTCAGCCAATTTATTGTAATCCTTAGTGTAATAAAGGACTCGATATGAGATTTCGATTAATAAAGTTGTGTGATTTTCCCTTTGATATATGCATTGATGTACCGTGTGTGTACCAGCATGATATTGGGATGGTACGGAAACACCGGAGATTCGACCGTTTCAGGTCGGGTCGCTACAGTTGATCAATAGATGGTCATGGTTTCATGACCATGCACATTGGATGTCATTGATAACTGGATCACATCATTAGGAGAATTATGTGATGGACAAGACCCAATCCTAAGCATAGCACAAGATCGTGTAGTTCGTCTGCTAAAGCTTTTCCAATGTCAAGTATCATTTCCTTATACCATGAGATTGTGCAACTCCCAGATACCGTAGGAATGCTTTGGGTGTGCCAAATGTCACAACGTAACTGGGTGGCTATAAAGGTGCACTATGGGTATCTCCGAAAGTGTCTGTTGGGTTGGCATGGATCGAGACTGGGATTTGTCACTCCGTGTGACAGAGAGGTATCTCTGGGCCCACTCGGTAAGACATCATCATAATGAACTCAATGTGACTAAGGACTTAGCCACGGGATGATGTGTCGCGGAACGAGTAAAGAGACTTGCCGGTAACGAGATTGAACAAGGTATAAGGATACCGACGATCGAATCTCGGGCAAGTATAATACCGGTAGACAAAGGGAATTGTGTACGGGATTGATTGAATCCCCGACATCGTGGTTCATCCGATGAGATCATCGTGGAGTATGTGGGACCCAACATGGGTATCCAGATCCCACAGTTGGTTATTGACCGGAGAGGTGTCTCGGTCATGTCTATGTGTCTCCCGAACCCGTAGTGTCTATACACTTAAGGTTCGATGACGCTAGGGTTATAGGGAAATAGTGTACGTGGTTACTGAAGGTTGTTTGGAGTCCTGGATGAGATCCCGTACGTCACGAGGAGTTCCAGAATGGTCTAGAGACAAAGATTGATATATAGGAAGTGAGGTTTTGGTTACAGGAAATGTTTCGGGCATCACCGGTAACGTACTGGGACCACCGGAAGGGTTCCGAGGGTCCATTAGGAGGGGCCCCGGGCCCCAGAGGGATGCATGGGCTGAAGGTGGAGGGAACCAGTCCCTAGGTGGGCTGGTGCGCCCCTCCCACCTATCCCAAGGCGCAACAAAGGAGAGAGGGGGGCAAACCCTAGCCCAGATGGGACCTAGGCCCACCCTAGGGTGGCTAGGGCAGACGCACCCCTCTCCCCTCCCTCTTGGCCACCGGACAAGATCCCATCTAGGGGCTGCCGCACCACCTAGGGTGGGAACCCTCCTCCCTCTCCTCCTATATATAGTGGAGCTCTTGGGGTTGTTTGAGACACGAGTCTCTCTTCCTCTTGGCGCAGCCCTACTCCTCCTACTCCTCGTTTTCCGTAGTGCTTAGCGAAGCCTTGCCGGAGACCATGCAGCTCCATCGTCACCATGCCGTCATTCTGTCGGAGCTCTCTCTCAACCTCTCCTTCCTCCTTGCTGGATCAAGGTGTAGGAGACGTCACCGGCCTGCACGTGTGTTGAACGCGGAGGCGCCGTTGTTCAGTGCTAAGATCGGAGTCCACCGCGATCTAAATCGCTATGAGTACGACTTCACCAACCACGTTCTTGTAATGCTTCCGCTTAGCGATCTTCAAAGGCATGAAGATGCACTCTCCCCTTACTCGTCGCTGGTTTCTCCATAGATAGATCTTGGTGAACACGTAGGATTTTTTTGATTTACTACTACGTCTCCCAACAAATAGTACTTTAGTAAATATTTTACTAGCAAAAATAATTACTTTTGAAGAACAACTAAGAACTAAGAAAACAATACTCTAAACAACATAAGTTTTTGCCTAATAAACTTAACAACAAGAAAAACAATAAAATACTAAAATAAGAGGAAAAAAAAATATATAATAAACTTAACAACATAAAAATAAATTTGGTTGAAGTACTAATGCTAACTAATAGAAAAAAAGTAAAAATTTTGAACTAAAATAAAATAAAACAATTTAAAACAAAAAAAAGTAGAAATAAACCTAAAAAGAACTAAAACAGAATCTGTTTTGCTTGAAACCCTAATTTATAATATTCTCAAAATTCCAAAATTTAACATAGTGATAAATAGCACTAATACAAACTAGTAGTAAAAAGAATCACTCAAAAACAAGTTTTTAAACTCAAATTATTCAAATTTTAGTGATTTGAGCATATTCAACAGAATTCAAATTTACAAAATTCAAATATGGTCAAACTATGATCTATAGAAACTGCATAAAACTTCTGACAGCATGCAAAAAGAATCAAATGAAAACAATTAAAAACATAAAAGATATAAAGAAAACAAAAACATAACTAATTTTGTTTCAAAAAATAAAACAGAAAAGAAAATCCTAATCTAACGAACGGTGTGGCCACGTGGCGGCTTCTGAGTGGCTGAGGAGTGTGCGCGGTTTAGCCTAACTAGCGGACAACCACAAATTAGCAGAAAACATTTCGGCCTAACTTAAAATAAATAAAACTGACCGGTTCTTTTAAATAAGTCGAAGGGTTAACTTGTTTCTAATCTATGCCGTTTATCTAGATCGGATGGTCGAGGGCGATGCCGGGGACTCACCGCGGTGGTGGAGGTCTCCGGCGAGATTCCGGCGAGGCAGAGGCAAAGAGGTTGACGCGGGCGGCGCTCTAGTGGTCGGGGTCAACGACGAAGGTGTCCAATCGATGGCAGGGAACCACCGGCGTCGATCCTTGGCGTCAGCGGGGCTCGAAGATGGCCTGGGTGAGCTCGGCGAGCACGGAGAGCTTCAGCTCATGGCCAAACTCCGGCGAGTCCGTGTGGTGGCATGGGCGTCGGGTTTGTGGGGTTTTGAAGGGGGGGACGGGGTGCGGGGAAGGGTGGGGTTCTTATAAGGGCCTCGGGTGCTCCAGAATGGCAAGGGATCGAGAAATCCGTCGCGGATCCGTGCGGGTCCGGTGATCCTTCGGCGAAGAAGGAAGGAGGGGAAGAAAGAAGGAAGGCGACCGCGGCATGGGTTCGATCGGGCAGTGGGCCTAGCGCGTCATTGGGAGAGGGGAGCGTGGGAGGGAATCGGGCGGCTGATCCGATCTGATTTCGGATCTGGCGAAGGAGATACGGGCCAAAAATCTCCTTTTGGGCCTCGGGGGGGGGGTTCCTATTAAAGGATTTCTTCCTTTTATAAAAACAAAACAGAAAAGGAAACATAAATAAAATAAAATCTAAAATAGTTTTATTTAGACATATAATATATCAAAAAGACCAGAAAAATAAACTCTAAACATGAACATATTTTCAGAGTCAAATAAAATTCTTACAAAATCAGAAAAATCAAACAGTGCTACTGTTTTAAATAAAAGGCAAATGAAACATTTTAAAAATACCAAAATGGCTTCAAATTCATTTATCTCCATTTTTATAATCAAGGGAATCATTTTACCCTATTTTCCATATATTTTATTTTTGGAGAAAAACCAATTTCAAAAATGGCTTTGGAACCTAATATGAAATATTTTAGAAATAGTTTTCTGAGTTTTATAAATTCAAATACGATTCAAATGGCCCCTGGTTTGGAGTGTCATATTACTCCTCTCAAAAAAATTCAAGGGAATTTGAATTCATTCAAACTTTAAAATGGACCCAAATATGAAATGAACTCCATAATAGAAAGATTTCAAATAGTTTTCAAATTCACTTTTCGAATGTTTTATTATGAAGAAGTCATGTCATCTTCTCTCACTGATTTGGAATTGGATGAATTTTGAATTCAAAAGCAAAAGGGGAAAGTCATGTCATTCCCTCTCATTCAAAAGTTTTTAAAAGTTTCAAAGTTTCACTCAAATTCAATCACTCAATCAGACAAACAATCATTGATCTATTTATTGTAACATTCCAAAATTTGGGATGTTACAAACCTACCACACTTAAAATGAATCTCGTCCTCGAGATTCGAAGAGGCTAGAAATAAAAGGTTAGGGTTTGGGAATCTTCTAACAAATACATTAACCTCCAGAGTGTGGGGCTACCACACTTAAAATGAGAGTTACTGGTTCCTCAAAATCATGACGGTCCTCTGGGTGCATCTATCTCTTCACATTCTTTACGATAGCTCCTTCGGTGTTGCTCTTATGTTTCAATCAAAATCTTGTGTTCTCATAACAAAATGTATTTCCTCTGATACTGGGTCTTCTTAACTGATAGGTCTCGTAATCATTCTAAATAACTTATCAAAGATCTCATGGTGGTCTACCATTAGTGGTTATCCTGAAGTGAAATGGGTATTGGCTTCATTCCTCACCAAAAAAAATTCCTACGTGTGGCAACAACTTCCATGTACAAGGGTTTTCATCATAGCATTCTAAGGCTTAAACAAAATCTTCAAAGAACATCGTCTCTTTACTATGGGTAAGTCACTCAGATTTACCCTTCAGAATAGCAAGAGAATGATAAGAGTAAGTTGTCATGGTGGCCAAGCCATGTCACACTGAAATCATTAACTTGTATAAGGTTTAGTGAATCTCGTATTCTAACACTTGGGCTTCCTCCCAAGCGTTGCAGAAATTTCTCTTGTCAATGAACGAAGTTCGGATAAATTCATTGATTCTGCAAGCTGAGCAAAAACATCTATCGTTTCTTCACATCTCCCAGGCTTTTGGATACTCCTAAGGAAAACGTTTTGCTGATGAGTCATAGCTTCTTCCAAGTTTCTTCCTTCATGAAGGTAGGGCTTGATCCTTATTAATCCTGAGGTCTATGGTTCTGTGGGCTCACAGCTTTAACTCACCCTTGAGGTTACTAGTGTTTCATATTCCAGCATTACCTTGAGTTCACTCCATCATACCCCTGAGGTAATAAATCACAGACTTATTCTTGTCTGGATTCCACTCTGTGGAATTTCATTTTCTTTTCCATTGGTCTATTTATCAATACATGTGTTGGTTCATCAAAATTCATATTCTTCTCATATTCAATCCTTTGTTACATCCTCAATCACTTCTTAAAACTCCTAAAAAGTACTTTACTACAAATGGTGTCATCCACATAGTTTGGTATGGTTCAGCATCACTCCCAACTTTATTCATTTATCCCCCCTTGGAGATATTTTAGTACCACTGGAACTTTGCGATGTGCTCCTTGAAATCATCCATCTTTTGCTTGATCAGGGTGGACATGAGCTTCATCTCCATCATCTCTGTATGCACCTCATGCAGGTATTCCTGAGTATGACGGAGTCTTGTTTCAAGTATTTCTCCAATCTGACGTATGGCTTCCATGGCAGCTTCACGAACAATGTCGAAGAAAGTTGCTCGTGGTACACGAGATATGAAAAGGTATTGTCCCATAGTCTTTGGGAAAACTCCTTTCACATGGTGGAGGTGTACCTCCACATACCAAAGTTCCACTCCATTTTCCATGAATGGGTAGCCTTTGTAGACTGCATCTCCTTCAAGACGGATGTGCTTCATCATATCCCTTGGGATCCTTGGGTAATCATGATCACTAGTCAGGGTCATGATCGTCTACGGTCCCTTGAGGAAAGACTCATAAAGGGTGGTCATCTGCAGGTGTCAGAAAAGGCTACTCAAAATTAACATATGTTTCTTCTTGGGTAAGCATCCATATCATCCAAACCAAGCTGCTAATTTACTTCCCAACATCTTACGGAGTATTGTCATCCTTAAAACAAAATGTAATGGGTTATCCATTTACCATATTCTATTGTATCCTTGTACTTTAGAAAAATCCCAGTTTATGCATCAACAACTCATTTTCATCCATGTTTACACACATAAGTAGTTCAAAACAATTGTTAACAACACAAAAACCTCATTGAGTCTTTCAACATAGGTCATATCAACTTTCATGAACTGTTACAACCTCCAAGTCTTCCATTACATAAATCAACCCATCGTACTTGTAAAATTCCTTCCTACTACACTTATTATGATCATCAAAATCTCAACTACTCAGTTCCAACTTTCTTCTTGCTTGGACATTTGTTGGCATAATGTCCTGCTTCCCTGTAGTGAAAGCAATTGACTTCCGATAAGTCTCGTGGCTTCTTGATGTTGATATCTGCTCCTTGGGGTCTCTGCTTCTTTTCTGGGCATTGGTAAGCGTAGTGACCTAATTCCTTGCTCCTAAAACACATGATATGACTCTTGTCCTTCTTTGCAGAAATAGGGTTGTTCTCGGGATGTATTTGGGTTTTCTTCATGGACTTGCTTGTTCTAATTAATCCCTCTATTTCCTGTGGATCAAGCTCCACCTTTTCTGTGGCGAAGTCTCCCAGATAGTCTTGGTTTTCCTTCGTGCAATCCTGGGAAAAATATCCTTTCTCCCCACATGAGTAGCAGGCATTGGAGAAGAATCTCGTTAAGCCTTGTCCATCAGGGTCTTCCAAATCTTCCTTCACAACAGGTTCTTCAAAAATCCCCTTGAATGTTTCATTCATTCCTTCTTTCTGCTTCTTGACAACTTGTTGTACCTTAGAGTAAAAGTGACACTGAGCCGGGTAATGTGTGGTTCCTTCACACAAGAAGCAAGTCACCAGATTAGTTGGGCATTCCTCGGATGGATGATTTTCTTCACAATGAGGGCATCCATCCTTGTGTTCTTCCTGGGTGTGTCCTATTTCTCCATAGATCTTACAAGCACAAAGCTTCTTTATAGGTCTATCACAGTGCTTCTAGATGAGACGGGATCTTAACAGAGTCTTCTTGAAGTCCTCCCATGTTTTTGCTCCATTACATCCTTGTATGGATTGATGCATTTTCCACCAAGTTGCAGCACTCTAGGTAAAGTACTGAAGAATGTATTGAACCTCATACTTCTTTGCAGTCGAGTTGCTCCCGAAGCTATTCTCCATGTTTTGAATCCATACTTCTACCTCCAGCTAGGTCATTGGTCTAGAGAATTCAAGTCCAGCTTCATTCACCATCTATTGGGTCTAAGGTTTTGGGATGAGATACAAGAGAGAGAGAAAGGAGGGGATACACACAATACAAACAATGGTTTTGAAAATAGATTTTATTTATGGCTGTCGAAAAAATACACACAAATGACAGCTCACAAATCATCGTATCTAATGTAAGTATACAATAGGGGTTTGGTATTCTAGGGGCATAATATCTTGGAAATTCTTCATGGTCTTCAATTTCTTCAGGTCTTTATAATCTTCAATCTTTTTGTAGCTCTTTCCATAATGGTCAAAGGGACAAGGGTATTATCTAACTAGTTGATAAAACTCAGAAGGGATAAGAAGTAGAAGATCCTTTTGAGAATAGAGTTTTTGAGAGATATCCTATCCTATGGGGTTTTCAGTTGTCTAGGGTCACGTCCTACAGTCAACATTTGCTCTGATACCATTTCTGTAGCAACCTGACTCAAAACGAGTCAAGCCTCTGTGTGTTCTGTGCCATCCTTGGATCAGTATGCTGGCACACACAGTACATCAATGTATATATCAAAGTGTAATCACATGTAAATAACGTAAAACTGATATATACCTCGAAATCTCAACAGAAACAGTCAACGGGAGTGGAGTCCCAATAATACCAACAACAGGTTGAGTGCAGACCGTAACCCTGAATCATACTCTTACTCATCGTAGAACTTATCTACAACATAAGATGTTGCAGCCGTGTAGGTCAGTACATTAAATGTACCGGTAAGATCACCATAGCAGAACAGAAGATAAAGACTATTCTATATGAAGTAGGGCTTTGTGGCTCTGTGTTTGAGTTTCTACATAAAAGCTAATTTTATTTTATTTTCCTACAACAAATGAATATCAAGAGTTTTCATTACAGAGTTATCTATCATGACATGGTTCAGCCAACCGATGTATTAATGCCCACAAGTATCATGAGTTGCCCACAATTAATTATCAGTCCAGTGTTGAGAGTTTAGAGATAGATCCTAGTCCAGAGGCTCAAATTGTCCGTAACCGAGGACACGACTAATCGATTAGGTTTAAATCTGCAGTGTTGGGAGACGTAGTAGTAAATCAAAAAATTTCCTACGATCACCAAGATCCATCTATGGAGAAACCAGCAACGAGTAAGGGGAGAGTGCATCTTCATACCTTTGAATATTGCAAAGCGGAAGCATTACTGGAACGCGGTTGGTGGAGTCGTACTCGTAGTGATTCAGATCACGGTGGAATCCGATCTAAGCGCTGAACAATGGCGCCTCCCAGTGACATCTCCTATGCCTTGATCCAGCAAGGAGGAAGGAAAGGTTGAGGGAGAGCTTCGGCAGCACGACGACGTGGTGACGGTGGAGCTGCGTGGTCTCCGGTAGGGATTCGCCAAGCACTACGGAGAACGAGGAGAGGGAGTATTGCTGCGCCGTGGGAGAGAGAGATGCGTGTCTCCGGCTTTCCCAAGGTCTCCACTATATATAGGGGAGGAGGAGGGAGGGCTGCGCCCTAGGGTTCCCATCCTAGGGGCTGGCGGCAGCCCCATATCCAATCTGGTGCGGTGGCCGGAGGGAGAGAGGGGAGGCTGGCGCGCTAGGTGGGCCTTAGGCCCATCTGAGTCTAGGGTTTGCCCCCTCTCCTCCCTTGATGCGCCTTGGGCCCTGGTGGGGGGCGAACCAGCCCACCTAGGGGCTGGTTCCCTCCCACTTGAGTCCCATGCAGCCCTCTGGAGCTGGTGGCCCCACTTGGTGGACTCTCGGAACCCTTCCGGTGGTCCCGGTACGTTACCGATAATCCCCAAAACATTTCCGGTGACCAAAACCTCACTTCCTATATATGAATCTTTACCTCCAGACCATTCCGGAACTCCTCGTGACGTCCGGGATCTCATATGGGACTCCGAACAACCTTTGGTAACCACGTACACTATTTTCCTATAACCCTAGCGTTATCGAACCTTAAGTGTGTAGACCCTACGGGTTCGGGAGGCACATAGACATGACCGAGACACCTCTCCGGTCAATAACCAATAGCGGGATCTGTATACTCATGTTGGCTCCCACATACTCCACGATGATCTCATCGGATGAACCACGATGTCAGGGATTCAATCAATCCCGTATACAATTCCCTTTGTCTACCGGTATGATACTTGCCCGAGATTCGATCATCGGTATCCCTATACCTTGTTCAATCTCGTTACCGACAAGTCTCTTTACTCGTTCCGTAACACATCATCCCGTGGCTAACTCCTTAGTCACATTGAGCTCATTATGATGATGTCTTACCGAGTGGGCCCAGAGATACCTCTCCGTCATACGGAGTGACAAATCCCAGTCTTGATTCGTGCCAACCCAACAAATACTTTCTGGGATACCCATAGCATACATTTATGACCACCTAGTTACGTTGTGACGTTTGGCACACCCAAAGTATTCCTATGGTATCCGGGAGTTGCACAATCTCATGTTCTAAGGAAACGATACTTGACATTAGAAAAGCTTTAGCACACGAACTACACGATCTTGTGCTATGCTTAGGATTGGGTCTTGTCCATCACACCATTCTCCTAATGATGTCATCCCGTTATCAATGACATCCAATGTCCATGGTCATGAAACCGTGACCATCTATTGATCAACGAGCTAGCCAACTAGAGGCTCACTAGGGACACGTTGTGGTCTATGTATTCACACATGCATTACGGTTTCCGGTTAATACAATTGTAGCATGAACAATAGACAATTATCATGAAAGGAAATACAATAATAACCATTTTATTATTGCCTCTAGGACATATTTCCAACAGTCTCCCACTTGCACTAGAGTCAATAATCTAGTTACATTGTGATGAATCGAACACCCATAGAGTTCTGGTGTTGATCATGTTTCGCTCGTGAGAGAGGTTTAGTCAACGGATCTGAGGGATCACTAGAAGAGTGTCTAGAGGGGGGGGGGGTGAATAGACTACTAGAAGGAATTTAAAACCTAACCTTTCCCAAGTTAATTGGTTGGCAGATTTTAACAGTTTTAGCAAAGCCAACAAGTCTAACAGCCCTACACATGCATGTCAACAAATATGGCAGCGGACAGTAAAGACATTGCATATGAAGTAAAGTGTTGAGATATGTAGATCAAATGCAGTTGGAGACACATGGATTTTTCCCGTGGTTCTGATAGGTGGCGCTATCGTACATCCACATTTATGGAGTCTTCAACCCACTGAGGGTAATGGTTGCGAGAGTCCACGGAGGGCTCCACCCAAAAGGGCCCACGAAGTAGCAACCTTGACTATTCCATAAGGGCTTCCATCCATGAAGGACTAGCCTCACTATGGGTAGATCTTCACGAAGTAGGCGATCTCCTTGCCCTTACAAACTTCTTGGTTCACTCCACAACACGAAGTAGGAGGCTCCCAAGCGACACCTAACCAATCTAGGAGGCACCACCCTCCAAAAGGTAATAGGCTCGGTAATGACGATGAACTCCTTGCTCTTGTGCTTCAAGATGATAGACTCCTCAGCACCCAATCACTCTCTCACAGATTTGGCATGGTGGAAGAGATATGATTGGTGGAAAGTTACTTGGGGAGGCTAGAGATCAAGATCCATATGATTGGAGTGGAAGATCTTGACCTCAACACAAGGGTAGGTGGTTCTCTCTCACAAAACTGGATGGGGCAAGTGTGGAATAGTTCTAAGTGCTTATCCCTCGAGTGGGTTGTGGTGAAGGGGTATATATAGGCATCCCCAAAAATCCAACCGTTACACACAATGACCAACTCGGTGACACCGATGTGTTAATCTCGGTGGTACCGAAGTGACCAAAAGGTGGCAACTTTTGAATCTCGGTGAGACCGATATAGGAAACTCGGTTGCACCGATAATGTGACCAACGATCAGATTTCCAATCTCCGTAACGCCAATCCAACATTCTTGGTGGTACCGATAATGTGAATTTGCGTAACAGAAAGTTGGCAACCTAAACTCGGTGGCACCAGTATGGAAACGGTTGCATCGAAGTGGCTAGGGTTTGGCTGAGTCTGTCTAGGTTCTGGAATCGGTGGCACCGGGCGAAAGTTGGTTGCACCGATTTTGAGTGTTAAGTATAGAACAGACTTTGATGGGAGAGTTTGTGGATGTTTTTGGCGACTATCACTCGTGCACATTTGAGCATATTGTTCACCAACAAAACCTTACCCCTTTTTAATAGTATTGGCTTTCCTATGGACTCAAAGTGATTTCTCACAAATATAAAATGTATAGTCCTCTTGCTTGAAGCATGACCAACCTATTTCCTTGCATCTTGGGGTATCTCCACAATCTCCTTTTGCCAAACCTCTCTATAGACTGTATCTGAAATATACTAGGTAAAAATATCAGTCCAAGAGACAATGTATGTTGTCATGAATTATCAAAACCACCAAGGGAGCATGTTGTGCTTTCAATCTCCCCCTTTTTGGTAATTGGTGACAACATACAATCAAAGCTTAAAATAAAGATATGCATGGTTATACTGAAGACTTTGGGAGACACATGACTTAGACTTGCTCCCCCTAAATGTGTGCAGTCCTTTAAAGGATAGTTGCTTTTGAATGCATGAACACACATAAGGTAGAAGGGATATAACAGGTCATGTGTATCTTGGCTATATGCATCAAATATATATGAATGAGATGTATCTTTGTTCAAGACATCACTCTTGCAAACAATATGTTCAAGAAGCAAGAGATCATCTTGACCAAGGATATGATGCATATACTTACCTTGAGTTCTTGAGCATCCTAGTAATAGAAACACACTTGAGAAAACAATGTTAGGAAACACAATATTATTCTACCAAATAGCAAAGCAATAGAACTCAAAATTGCCAAGATATGGAGGACATATAGAAGATAGTATTCCTTAGAATTGATATGTCTCCAAGATCATTTAGAATTTTCTCACCGTAGATATGAAAATAGATTATCCTCTCCCCCTAAATCTTAGCATGTAGATATTAGGATTGGATAAGGTGAGAAAGGTCAAAAAATTTCTTCTCCCCCTACTTTGATATTCCCCCCTGTTTATAAAGCTACGAGTGTTGATATTGGCTCTTCCCCTTGATCATATCTCCCCCTTTGCATAAGCATGTATCTCCCCTTTAGCATGAAGCTTTGGTCTTCTCCCCCTTTGGCATTAATTTCCAAAAAGGTCAAAAACAGGGATAGATACAAGGATCATTGACTGATAAGGGATCCTTGAGAACAAGGGTCATCGAAATGTAGGATTCATAGAAATGAAAACTGAGAGAGTCATTGAAAATGATTTCTCTCCCTTTGAGATGTTGTAGGACTTTGTTCTTCTCCTCATTTCTTCATTAAAGATAGGGATCCTTGAATAAAAAAATCTCTCCTCAAGATTAACTTTAATTCTTCTCCCCCTAAGTAATACAAAGATTTTTTTTGTTTTTCAAAGGGATCATCGAAGTAACAGAAGTATTATAAGAAAGATCACTAAGAAAACACAGAATTGCAAAAATGAATTCAAATGAGACAGAATGAAAATCGGTGACTCCAAGATAGATAGATCGGTGGTACCGAGATTTTGTAGTGCAGCTTGTCTGCAATTTCGGTAGACCCGAGATATCTGAGTCGGCGGCTCCGAAAGAGAAACGAAGTTTCTGTTTTCACGGAGTCAAGAGAAAGATTTTCAATGAAATATGAAGTTTTTACAAGGGACATCAACTAGAGAAGATTGGATTAGTTATGAGAAATCATGCAATAGAGAGCAAATCACACCAGATTCTTAACGAGATGACGAGCGGTGACTAGGTCACCTATATTAGAGTATATCGACTTAGGAGCCAAGCAAGAATACTTGATCATAGGTCATACTCTACGTTAAGCTCAAAATGGGGCTACCATTTTTCAATTAAGCGTTTTAATGTCTTCATATCGCTTGAGTTGCTTTAGCTCATTTCTCGGAGTAAAGCCTTTTCAAGGACGTGAGTACATACCTTTGAGTGATGTTGATGACATAGCTTGTAGATGAACTTGTTGAGGATGCTCGAGGTTGTTGAAGATCATCTTGAGTTTTGAGCAATCCTTCTTGTTCTAGTACACTGGTTACCTACAGAGATTAGTCATTCAAGGAAGAACAATAGATATATCCAATTGACATGATACCAATTGAGAGTGTGCAATTTTGATAAAGTATATGTCAAGGATATGGTTGAGTGGCCTTCTTCCTTACATCATCAAGAGGGGTTGTGGATACTTGGCAATGACAAGATTGCTTATGATTGGAGTTGACGGAAATCTTGTGGAATGAAGTTTTTCCAAGTACCTACGAAGATTAGATGCAATACAAGGGAGCATAGAATTCCATGGCATAAGATGAGATGTTAAGATGCATGGAAATATCAAGAAAGCGCATGCCCTTGCATGCAACCGAGTGAGTCTAGATCAAGTTTGAAGCATCGATGATGTTCAACTCACTCCTCAAGTGACAAAATGTCTTCTCATCAAGTGGCTTAGTAAAGATATCGGCCAATTGCTTGTTAGTGCAAACATGCTTAAGATTAATATATCCTTTGGCAACATGATCATGAATGAAATGATGTCGAACTTGAATATGCTTAGTTCGAGAATGTTGCACAGGATTATGACCAATTTTAATAGGACTTTCATTGTTACAAAGTAATGGAATATTTTTAACATGAATTCCATAAGACTTAAGTGTTTGTGTCATCCATAGTAATTGCGCACAACAAGATCCAACAGCAATATACTCAGCTTCGGTAGTCGATAGAGATACCGAGTTTTGTTTCTTAGAGGACCAAGATACAAGAGATCTACCCAAAAATTGACAAGTACCCGATGTGGATTTTCTATCAACCTTGTCACCTGCATAGTCTGAATCAGAATAGCCAACAAGGTCAAAAGAAGATCCCTTGGGATACCAAATGCCAAAATTTGGCGTTTGTATCAAGTATCTCACAATGGGGTTTACAGCCAAAAGATGGCGCTCTTTCGGTGCAGCTTGATATCTAGCACACATGCAAACACTAAGCATAATATTGGGACGAGATGCACATAGATATAACAATGAACCAATCATAGATCAATAAACTTTCTGATCAACCGGCTCATCCTCTCTGGTAAGATCAACATGTCCGCTAGTAGGCATAGGGGTTTTCATACCTTTGCACTCCTGCACGTTGAAATTTTTGATCAAGTCCTTGGTATACTTAGTTTGAGAGATGAAAGTTCCTTCTTTTGATTACTTGATTTGCAAGCCAAGAAAGAATTCCAGCTCACACATCATGGACATCTCATACTTCTCGGACATCAACCTTCCAAATCTTTCACTAAATTGAGGGTTAGTGGAACCAAAGATAATATCATCCACATAGATTTGGCACACAAATAATTCACCATTAACTCTCTTAGTGAATAAGGTTGCGTCAATTTTACCAATTTCAAAAACTTTTTTGATAAGAAATTTTATTAAACATTTGTACCAAGCACGAGGGGATTGCTTGACAATAAAGAGCTTTATGAAGCTTGTAAACATGATTAGGTTTCTTAGGATTCACAAAGCCAGGTGGTTGCTTAACATAAACCTCTTCTTCAATCTCACCATTTAAAAATGCACTTTTAATATCCATTTGATAAAGCGTGATATCATGGTGATTGGCATAAGCAAGAAGAATGAGAATAGCTTCAAGTCTAGTGACGGGGGCGTAGGTCTCACCGTAGTCCATACCTTCGACTTGCATATATCCTTGAGCTACGAGGCGAGCCTTGTTACGCACGACTTGACCGTCTTCGTCTTGCTTGTTCCGAAATACCCATTTGGTTCCGATGATGTTGTGTTCATCCTCGAGCTTCTCCACGAGTGTCCACACTTCGTTCCTTTCGAAGTTGTGAAGCTCTTCATGCATAGCATTCACCCAATCCGCGTCTTCAAGAGCTTGTTCTACCTTCAAGGGCTCAATGCTAGAGATGAAAGAATAATGCTCATAGAAGTTTGTTAGACGAGTTTTAGAGCGAGTGATCCTCCCTGTTTGTATATCACCAAAGATTTGGTTTAGGGGATGGTTCTTGGTCACTTGTGCTTGAACTCGGGTCAGCTTTCGATTGTTGGTTGGTGGAGCTTCTCCTTCATCATCATCTCCTTCATCTTCATTGTTATTGAAGGTGTTGTTCCCTTGAGGTGGTGGTGAAGGAGGTTGTGGTGGATCTTCATGATGCACTTCCTCCTCTTCATCATCTTGCCGTGTACTGCTTGTGGATGCCTCCATGTCATGTTGTGGTTCACCTTGTCGTGAAGTAGGGGCTTCCACTTGAGTTGATGAAGTACTTTCCTTCACCTCCATGGAACGAATCTTGCCGATGGGTAAATCTAGGATAGCTTCCGAAGGATTCTTATCACCTACATCATTTGGCAATTGTTCGACTTGCGAACCATTAGATTCATCAAACTTCACATCTACCGTTTCTTTAACTTTTCGAGTGAAGTTGTTGTATACACAGTAAGTGTGAGAGTTCGATCCATAACCAAGTAGGAATTCTTCATGAGATTTAGGAGCAAATTTAGTACGACGATGCTTATCAAGAATGTAGCACTTGGAGCCGAATACCCAAAAGTATCCAACTTGGGGTTTGTTACCGGTGAGTAGCTCGTATGCTGCTTTACCGAGAAGCTTGTGCAAGTAAAGTTGGTTTGTGGCATGAAATGCTGTTTCCACGGCTTCTGCCCAAAAGTGTTTTGGCGTCTTGTATTCGTCAAGCATCGTTCTTGCCATCTCAATGAGTGTCCGGTTCTTCCTCTCAACAACTCCATTTTGTTGAGGCGTGTACGTGGCCGAGAACTCATGTGAGACACCTTCTTCGTCAAGAAAGGTATCCACATGTGTGTTCTTGAACTCCGATCAGTTATCGCTCCGAATCTTCTTGATCTTCACTTCAAACTGATTTTGCGCTTTGCGAGCGAAGTTCTTGAAGATCTTTTGAACCTGAGACTTATCATCAAGAAAGAATACCCAGGTAAATCTGGGAAAATCATCAACTGTAACTAGACCATAGGAATTTCCACCGAGACTCTTGTAAGCATTGGGACCGAAAATATCCATGTGAAGTAACTCGAGTGGTCTCCTAGTAGTCATGATATTCTTAACAGGATGACTTCCACCTACTTTCTTTCCTGCTTGACAGGCATTACAAAGTCTATCTTTGTCAAAGACAACATCTTTAACACCAAGTATATGATCACCTTTGATAAGTTTGTCTAAATTACGCATGCCAACATGTCCTAATCTTCTATGCCAAAGCCAACCTTTAGAAGATTTAGCAATTAAACAAGTGCGAGGTTTGGATCTCTTAGTGAAATCGACAATGTATAGATCACCTCTACGGATACCGGTAAAGACCATTTTATGATTATCTTGATGAAACACTTGGCAATCTATTTTCGTGAATAACACATCGAAACCGAAGTCGGCAAGCCTAGATACGGAAATAAGATTATAGCCAAGAGATTCAACAAGCATAACATTTTGAATAGAACTATCATGGGATATGGCCACATTACCAAGACAAAGTACCTTACCCTTGGAGTTGTCTCCAAACGTTACGTACCTTCGCGGTCCATGGTTTTGTGTAATCTCTTCAAAAATTTCTCTATCTCCGGTCATATGATCAGTACATCCGCTATCGAGAATCCACTCTTTTCCTCCGGACATGTAATCCTTGAAGTTTGCCATGAGACTTAGATTCTTCATGATCTTTTCATACTCGATGTCGAATAGCTCATCTTCATCATAGTAGCCATGTTCCACATTGTCATCATGAAGTGGGAAATCCTCGTCATAAAGAACAAGAGATTCGTTAGGATGGTGATCATGACAATGTTCTAGTTTATGAATGCGAAGGGCCTCTATAATGATATTGTTGATAGTTGTGACATCTCCTTTAGCACGCATGAGGTCTCTAAGCTCAAATAGACAAACATTAAATTTAGGATCACTAGGCGACATTTTGTGAAAGGCGATGGTTTTATGAAGAATTTCATCAAGATTACTTAATGAATAATTTGGATATCGTTTCTCCAAATCATTCCACAAAGTGTACGCACATGCAAAATTCTTCATTTGATTAAGCACATTTCTAGGTAATGCTCTAACAATGAGATTAACAGTTCTAAGATTGCATAGCATATCAATTTCCTCTTCGTGTGTGGGATGCCAAGGATCAATAGGAGGCTCATAGGGGCGCATAACATATTTCCTCAATTGAAATTCATTAAATAGCTCAAGCATCAAAGATTTCCATTGACTATAGTACTCTCCATCAAGAATGGGCACTCTACAACTCAAACTCCCTATACTAGACACATCCATCTTCCTACTCGGTGATTAAACCGAAGCAATGGAGACCAATGCTCTGATACCAATCGAGGGATCACTAGAAGAGTGTCTAGAGGGGGGGTGGTGAATAGACTACTAGCCGAAATTTAAAACCTAACCTTTCCCAAGTTAATTGGTTGGCAGATTTTAACAGTTTTAGCAAAGCCAGCAAGTCTAATAGCCCTACACATGCATATCAACAAATATGGCAGCGCAAAGTAAAGACATTGCATATGAAGTAAAGTGTTGAGATAGGTAGATCAAACGCAGTTGGAGACGCATGGATTTTTCCCGTGGTTCCGATAGGTGGCGCTATCGTACATCCACGTTTATGGAGTCTTCAACCCACGGAGTGTAACGGCCGCGAGAGTCCAAGGAGGGCTCCACCCAAAAGGGTCCACGAAGTAGCAACCTTGACTATTCCATAATGGCTTCCGTCCACGAAGGACTAGCCTCACTATGGGTAGATCTTCACGAAGTAGGCGATCTCCTTGCCCTCACAAACTTCTTGGTTCACTCTACAACACGGACTAGGAGGCTCCCAAGCGACACCTAACCAATCTAGGAGGCACCACCCTCCAAAAGGTAATAGGCTCGGTAATGACGATGAACTCCTTGCTCTTGTGCTTCAAGATGATAGACTCCTCAGCACCCAATCACTCTCTCACAGATTTGGCATGGTGGAAGAGATGGGATTGGTGGAAAGCTACTTGGGAAGGCTAGAGATCAAGATCCATATGATTGGAGGGGAAGATCTTGACCTCAACACAAGGGTAGGTGGTTCTCTCTCAGAAAACTAGATGGGGCAAGTGTGGAATAGTTCTGAGTGCTTCTCCCTCGAGTGGGTGGTGGTGAAGGGGTATATATAGGCATCCCCAAAAATTGAACCGTTACACACAAAATGACCAACTCGGTGACACCGATGTGTTAATCTCGGTGGTACCGAAGTGACCAAAAGGTGGCAACTTTTGAATCTCGGTGAGACCGATATAGGAAACTCGATTGCACCGATGAGGTGACCAACGGTCAGATTTCCAATCTCGGTGACGCCGATCCAACATTCTCGATGGTACCGATAATGTGAATTTGCATAACAGAAAGTTGGCAACCTAAACTCGGTGGCACCGGTATGGAATCGGTTGCACCGAAGTGGCTAGGGTTTGGCCGAGTCTGTCTAGGTTCTGGAATCGGTGGCACCGGTATGGGAAAGTTGGTTGCACCGATTCTGAGTGTTAGGTATAGACCAGACTTTGGTGGGAGAGTTTGTGGATTTTTTTGGCGACTATCACTTGTGCACGTTTGAGCATATTGTTCACCAACAAAACCTTACCCCCTTTTAATAGTACTGGCTTTCCTATGGACCCAAAGTGATTTCTCACAAATATAAAATGTAGAGTCCTCTTGCTTGAAGCTTAGCCAACCTATTTCCTTGCATCTTGGGGTATTTCCACAATCTCCTTTTGCCAAACCTCTCTATAGACTTTATCTGAAATACACTAGGTAAAAATATCAGTCCAAGAGACAATGTATGTTGTCATGAATTATCAAAACCACCAAGGGTGCATGTTGTGCTTTCAGGATCTACGACATTCAGATTCGTATGTACTTTACAATTATCTATATCTCCTTCCTGAATGTAATCACGGATGGAGTTGAAGCGGCGCTTGATGTGTCTTGTCTTCTTGTGAAACCTGGGCTCCTTGGCAAGGGCAATAGCTCCAGTGTTGTCACAGAATAGTGTCATCGGGCCCGACGCATTGGGAATTACTCCTAGGTCAATGATGAACTCCTTCATCCAGACGCCTTCCTTTGGTGCTTCCGAAGCAGCTATATACTCCACTTCACATGTAGATGCCGCCATGACGCTTTGCTTGCTACTGCACCAGCTGACTGCCCTTCCATTCAAAATATACACGTATCCGGTTTGTGACTTGGAGTCATCCGGATCTGTGTCGAAGCTAGCGTCGACGTAACCCTTTACGACGAGCTCTTCGGCACCTCCATATATGAGAAACATGTCGTTGGTCCTTTTCAGGTACTTTAGGATATTCTTGACTGCTGTCCAGTGTTCCGCTCCGGGATCACTTTGGTACCTCCCTACCAAACTTATGGCAAGGTTCATATCAAGTCTGGTACACAACATGGCATACATAATAGAGCCTATGGCCGAAGCATAGGGGATGACACTCATCTCTTCTCTATCCTTTGCCGTGGTCGGGCATTGAGTCGTACTCAATCTCACACCCTGTAACACACACAAGAACCCCTTCTTGGACTGTTCCATATTGAACTTCTTCAATATCTTGTCAAGGTATGTGCTTTGTGAAAGACCTATGAGGCATCTCGATCTATCTCTATAGATTTTGATGCCTAATATGTAAGTAGCTTCTCCAAGATCCTTCATTGAAAAACACTTATTCAAGTAGGCCTTTACGCTTTCCAAAAGTTCTATATCATTTCCCATCAACAATATGTCATCCACATATAATATGAGAAATGCTACAGAGCTCCCACTCACTTTCTTGTAAATTCACGGTTCTCCATAAACCTGTATAAATCCAAAAACTTTAATCACCTCATTAAAGCGAATGTTCCAACTCCAAGATGCTTGCACCAGCCCATAGATGGACCGCTAGAGCTTGCATACCTTGTTAGCATATTTAGGATCGACAAAACCTTTCGGTTGCATCATATACAGTTTTTCCTTAAGGAAGCCATTAAGGAATGTTGTTTTGACGTCCATTTTCTAGATCTCATAATCATAAAATGCGGCAATTTCTAACATGATTCGGACGGACTTCAGCATCGCTACGGGTGAGAAAGTCTCATCGTAGTCAACTCCTTGAACTTGTCGATAACCCTTAGCGACAAGCCGAGCCTTATAGACGGTCACATTATCATCCGCATCAGTCTTCTTCTTAAAGATCCATTTATTTTCAATGGCTCGCTTATCATCAGGCAAGTCGACCAAAGTCCATACTTTTTTCTCATACATGGATCCTATCTCGGATTTCATGGCTTCAAGCCATTTGTTGGAATTCGGGCCCGCCATTGCTTCTTCATAGTTCAAAGGTTCACCGTTGTCCAACAACATGATCTCCAGGACAGGGTTGCCGTACCACTCTGGTGCGGAACGTGTCCTAGTGGACCTTCGACGTTCAATAGTAACTTGATCTGAAGTTTCATGATCATCATCATTAACTTCCTCTCTAGCCGGTGCAGGCTCCACAGAAACAACTTCCTGTGCTGCGCTACTCTCCGGTTCGAGTGGAGGTACAATTACCTCATCAAGTTCTATTTTCCTCCCACTTACTTCTTTCGAGAGAAACTCTTTCTCTAGAAAGGATCCATTCTTGGCAACAAAGACTTTGCCTTCGGATCTGAGGTTTAAGGTATACCCAATAGTTCCTTGGGGTATCCTATGAAGACGCACTTTTCCGCTTTGGGTTCGAGCTTCTCAGGTTGAAGTTTCTTCAGATAAGCATCACATCCCCAAACTTTTAGAAACGATAGCTTAGGTTTCTTTCCAAACCATAATTCATATGGTGTCATCTCAACGGACTTGGACGGTGCCCTATTTAAAGTGAATGCACCAGTCTCTAATGCATATCCCCAAAATGATAGCGGTAAGTCGGTAAGAGACATCATAGATTGCACCATATCCAATAGAGTGCGATTACGACGTTCAGACACACCATTTCGCTGAGGTGTGCCAGGCGGCGTGAGTTGTGAAACAATTCCACATTTCCTTAGGTGCGTGCCAAACTCGTGACTCAAATATTCCCCGCCATGATCAGATCGTAGGCACTTTACTTTCCTATCACGTTGATTCTCTACCTCACTCTGAAATTCCTTGAACTTTTCAAAGGTTTCAGACTTGTGTTTCATTAAGTAGACATACCCATATCTGCTTAAGTCATCAGTGAGGGTGAGAACATAATGGTAGCCACCGCGAGCCTCGACGCTCATTGGACCGCATACATCGGTATGTATTATTTCTAATAAGTCAGTTGCTCGCTCCATTGTTCCGAAGAATGGAGTCTTGGTCATCTTGCCCATGAGGCATGGTTCGCACGTGTCAAATGATTCAAAATCAAGAGACTCCAAAAGTCCATTAGCATGGAGTTTCTTCATACGCTTGACGCCAATATGACCAAGGCGGCAGTGCCACATGTAAGTGGGACTATCGTTATCAACCTTACATCTTTGGTACTCACACTATGGACATGTGTAACATCACGTTCGAGATTCATCAAAAATAAACCATTGACCAGCGAGGCATGACCATAAAACATCTCTCTCATATAAATAGAACAACCATTATTCTCAGAATTAAATGACTTGCCATCTCGCATCAAGCGAGATCCAGATACAATGTTCATGCTCAAAGCTGGTACTAAATAACAATTATTGAGGTTTAAAACTAATCCCAAAGGTAGATGTGGAGGTAGCGTGCCGACGGCGATCACATCGACCTTGGAACCATTCCCGACACGCATCGTCACCTCGTCCTTTGCCAGTCTCCACTTATTCCGCAGCTCCTGTTTGGAGTTACAAATGTGAGCAACTGCATCGGTATCAAGCTACTACGAGCGTCGGTTAGGTACACATCAATAACAAGTATATCACATATACCTTTAACGTTGTCGGCCTTCTTATCCTCTAAGTACTTGGGGCAGTTCCGCTTCCAGTGACCGGTACACTTGCAATAAAAGCACTCAGTCTCAGTCTTGGGTCCATGCTTGTTCTTCTTCCCGGCAACTTGCTTACCGGGCACGGCAACAGGTTTGCCGTCCTTCTTGAAGTTCTTCTTACCCTTGACTTTCTTGAAACTAGTGGTCTTATTCACCATCAACACTTGATGCTCCTTTTTGATCTCAACCTCCACTGATTTCAGCATCGAGTACAACTCAGGAATGTACTTCTCCATACCCTGCATGTTGTAGTTCATCACAAAGCTCTTGTAGCTAGGTGGAAGCGACTGGAGGATTCTGTCAATGACCAAGTCATCCAGGAGATTAACTCCCAGCTGAGTCAAGCGGTTGTGCAACCCAGACATTTTGAGTATGTGCTCACTCACAAAACTGTTTTCCTCCATCTTACAACTAAAGAACTTGTCAGAGACATCATATCTCTCGACCCGGGCATGAGCTTGGAAAACCAGTTTCAGCTCTCGGAACATCTCATATGCTCCGTGTTACTCAAAACGCTTTTGGAGCCCTGATTCTAAACTGTAAAGCATGCCGCACTAAACCAGGGAGGAATCATCACAGCGTGACTGGCAAGCGTTCGTAACATCTTGGCCCGCTGGGAAAATGGGTGGGTCACCTAGCGGTGCATCAAGGACATACAATCTCTTGGAAGCTATGAGGATGATCCTCAAGCTATGGACCTAGTCTGCATAGTTGCTTCCAGCTTGGTTTTCTCTAGGAACATGTTGAAGTTGAGGGTGACATTAGCGTTGGCCATTGGAACTACAATATAGATTGTAAAGACAATTTTAGACTAAGTTCATGATAATTAAGTTCACATAATCAAATTATTTAATGAACTCCGACTTAGATAGACATCTCTCTAGTCATCCAAGTGACACATGATCCACGTCGACTAGCCCGTGTCCGATCATCACGTGATACGGATTAGTCATCCATGGTGAACATCTCCATGTTGATCGTATCTTCTATACGACTCATGTTCGACCTTTCGGTCTTCCGTGTTCCGAGGCCATGTCTGTACATGCTAGGCTTGTCAAGTCAACCTAAGTGTATCGCGTGTGTAAATCTGGCTTACACCCGTTGTATGCGAACGTTAGAACCTATCACACCCAATCATCACATGGTGCTTCGGAACAACGATCCTTAGCAACGGTGCATAGTTAGGGTGAACACATTTCTTGAAATTTTATTGATAGATCATCTTATTCACTCTCGTCATTCTAAGCAAATAAGATGTAAACATGATAAGCATCACATGCAATCAATATAGTGACATGATATGGCCAATATCATCTTGCTCCTTTGAGCTCCATCTTCGGGGCACCATGATCATCATTGTCACTGGCACGACACCATGATCTCCATCATCGTGTCTTCATGAAGTGGTCTCGCGAACTATTACTTCTACTACTATGGCTAACATTTAGCAATAAAGTAAAGTAATTACATGGCGATCTTGATTGACACGCAGGTCATACAATAAATTAAGACAACTCCTACGGCTCCTGCCGATTGTCATACTCATCGACATGCAAGTCGTGAATCCTATTACAAGAATGTGATCAATCTCATACATCACAATGCATCACATCACATCCTTTGGCCATATCACGTTACAACGCATATGCTGCAAAAACAAGTTAGACGTCCTCTAATTTGTAGTTGCAAGTTTTTACGTGGCTGCTATAGGTTTCTAGCAAGAACGTTCCTTACCTACGCCAAAAACACAACGTGATATGCCAATTGCTATTTACCCTTCATAAGGACCCTTTTCATTGAATCCAATCTGACTAAGGTGGGAGAGACAGACACCCGCTAGCCACCTTATGCAACAAGTGCATGTCAGGCGGTGGAACCGGTCTCACGTAAGCGTACATGTAAAGTTGGTCCGGGCCGCTTCATCCCACAATACCACCAAATCAAGATAAGGCTAGTAATGGTAAGAAAATTTACAACATCGACGCCCACAACAACTTGTGTTCTACTCATGCATAGATTCTATGCATAGACCTAGCTCATGATGCCACTGTTGGGAGACGTAGTAGTAAATCAATTTTTTTCCTACAATCACCAAGATCCATCTATGGAGAAACCAGCAATGAGTAAGGGGAGAGTGCATCTTCATACCTTTGAAGATTGCAAAGCGGAAGCATTACTGGAACATGGTTGGTGGAGTCGTAGTCATAGCGATTCAGATTGCGGTGGAGTCCGATCTAAGCGCCGAACAACGGCGCCTCCGCGTTCAACACACGTGCAGCCCGGTGACGTCTCCTACGCCTTGATCCAGCAAGGAGGAAGGAGAGGTTGAGGGAGAGCTCCGGAAGCATGACGGCGTGGTGACAGTGGATCTGTGTGGTCTCCGGCAAGGCTTTGCCAAGCACTACGGAGAACGAGGAGAGGGAGGAGTATGGCTGCACCGTGGGAGACAGAGATGCGTGTCTCCGGCTGCCCCCAAGGGCTCCGCTATATATAGGGGGAGGAGGAGGGAGGGCTTCGCCCTAGGGTTCCCACCCTAAAGGCCAGCGGCAGCCCCAGATCCAATCTGGTGCGGCGGCCAGAGGGAGAGAGGGGAGGCCGGTGCCCTAGGTGGGCCTTAGGCCCATCTGAGCCTACGGTTTGCCCCCTCTCCTCCCTTGCTGCGCCTTGGGCCCTTGTGGGGGGCGCACCATCCCACCTAGGGACTGGTTCCCTCCCACTTGCGGCCCATGCAGCCCTCTGGAGCTGGTGGCCCCACTTGGTGGACCCCCGGAACCCTTCCGGTGGTCCCGGTACGTTACCGGTAATCCCCGAAACATTTCCAGTGACCAAAACCTCACTTCCTATATATGAATCTTTACCTCCGGACCATTCCGTAACTCATCGTGACGTGCGGGATCTCATCCGAGACTCTGAACAACCTTCGGTAACCACGTACACTATTTCCCTATAACCCTAGTGTCATCGAACCTTAAGTGTGTAGACCCTACGGGTTCGGGAGGCACATAGACATGACCGAGACACATCTCCGGTCAATAACCAAGAGCGGGATCTGGATACCATGTTGGCTCCCACATGATCCACGATGATCTCATTGGATGAACCACGATGTCGGGGATTCAATCAATCCCGTATACAATTCCCTTTGTCTACCGGTATGATACTTGCCCGAGATTCGATCATCGGCATCCCTATACCTTGTTCAATCTCGTTACCGGCAAGTCTCTTTACTCGTTCTATAACACATCATCCCGTGGCTAACTCCTTAGTCACATTGAGCTCATTATGATGATGTCTTACCGAGTGGGCCCAGAGATACCTCTCCGTCATATGGAGTGACAAATCCCATTCTTGATTCGTGCCAACCCAACATACACTTTCGGGGATACCCGTAGCATACCTTTATGGCCACCTAGTTACGTTGTGACGTTTGACACACCCAAAGTATTCCTACGGTATCCGAGAGTTGACAATCTCATGGTCTAAGGAAACGATACGTGACATTAGAAAAGCTTTAGCAGACGAATTACACGATCTTGTGCTATGCTTAGGATTGGGTCTTGTCCATCACATCATTCTCCTAATGATGTGATCCCATTATCAACGACATCCAATGTCCATGGTCATGAAACCGTGACCATCTATTGATCAACGAGCTAGCCAACTAGAGGCTCACTAGGGACACGTTGTGGTCTATGTATTCACACATGCATTACGGTTTCCGGTTAATACAATTGTAGCATGAACAATAGACAATTATCATGAACAAGGAAATACAATAATAACCATTTTATTATTGCCTCTAGGGCATATTTGCAACATGCAAAGTGTTGTGTGCTTTACCCACAAGATTCGTTCCCTCCTCGTATGTCCTCGCACTACCGGGTGTTTGAGAACAAGACGAACGAAACTTGGTCTTTCAGAGTGTTTCCCTGACTACTGTTAGTGCCCATCCAATCCTAACGTCGACTACATCTCGTAGCACTGCCTAGCCAGAGTCACAACAAAGATCAACCAAGCCAGAGCCCATAATGACTTGTGGCTACACAGGTAAGCTTCCGGGCATGAAGTATTCATCTGTCTCTTTGAGTCTGGGTGAAGCTGTCCGCAAGATGTCATGGCGCTTCTCTATGCATCCCGACCATCCACTGGTTACTCCAGGGTACCCATCAAATCCATCCTTCACCCAGTAGTGTGTATTGAAAACTTGTTACTCGAGTCTCGAAGTCTTGAGGTCTTGAAGATGCAGGACTTGAAGATGCCTTCATGAAGTTGTCGTTTTGACGTGGAGTCCTCCTTCTCACACCACTCACGAACACTCATACCAGTCTCATCTACTTTAGCACAACATTAAAAATAACTAGCGTTCCCGGGGCTTTAGTAACAAGTGGTGGGTTCCTACCTCATGCATTCTACTCAACTACAAGAATTCCAATAACATTACTGGAGGGATTTGTTGAATGATGTCACTACATGCAATAAACATAGGTATGAAATAGATGATCAAAGTGAACTTGCCTGGTAAGGTTGATGAAGATAAAATCGCTCTCAGAAAATAACTTGATAGAACTATTCGTCACTCTCCGATGAAAATCTATATAATCACACATTGCACTTATATAAGCAATCATACTAGCAATCAATACTAACAATCAATAAGCAACACAAAAAAACCAAACACAAAAGGGTTGTGATGAAGTAAATACATAAGACAAAAGATAAAATAACAAAACTTCATCAAATCAACCATTTTTAGTTTTCCCTACAAATAACCTATTTTCAAAAGTAACAAAACAAAAACAAAGTAAAATATAACAAAAGTACTTTAGTAAATATTTTACTAGCAAAAAAATTTACGTTTGAAGAACAACTAAGAACTAATAAAACAATACTATAAACAACATAAGTTTTTGCCTAATAAATTTAACAACAAGAAAAACAATAAAATACTAAAACAAGAGAAAACAAAAATATATAATAACTAAGTTAACAGAAAGTAAAGCTTATAAAACAATTTATGGGAATAATTTCAAATAGGAAATCAACTAGCAATGAAATCAATTTGCAAGTTATTATGAAACTAGAATTGATTTCATGCTATCAAAAATAATAAATAACATAAAAATAAATTTGGTTGAAGTACTAATGCTAACTAACAGAAAATAAAGTAAACTTTGTCAACTAAAATAAAATAAAACAATTTAAAACAAAAAAAGTAGAAATAAACCTAAAAAGAACTAAAACATAATCTGTTTTGCTTGAAACCCTAATTTATAATATTCTCAAAATTCCAAAATTTAACATAGCTATAAATAGCACTAATACAAACTAGTAGCAAAAATAATCACTCAAAAACAAGTTTTTAAACTCAAGTTATTCAAATTTTAGTGATTTGTGCATATTCAATAGAATTCAAATTTACAAAATTCAAATATGGTCAAACTTGTCATCTACAGAAACTACATAAAACTTTTGACAGCATGCAAAAAGAATCAAATTAAAAAAATTAAAAACATAAAAGATATAAAGAAAACAGAAACAGAACTAATTCTGTTTCATAAAATAAAATAGAAAAGAAAATCCTAATCTAACGAATGGTGTGGCCACGTGGCGGCTTCTGAGTGGCTGAGGAGTGTGCGCGGTTTAGCCTAACTAACGGACGACCAAAAATTAGTAGAAAACGTTTTGGCCTAACTTAAAATAAATAAAACCGACCGGTTTTTTTAAATAAACCGAAGGGTTAACTTGTTTCTAATGTATGTCGTTTATCTAGATCGGATGGTCAAGGGCGATGCCGGGGACTCACCGTGGTGGTGGAGGTCTCCGGCGAGATTCCGGCAAGGAAGAGGCGGAAAGGTTGACATGGGCGGCGCTCAAGTGGTCGGGGGCGATGACGAAGGTGTCCAATCGACGGCGAGGAGCCACCGACATCAATCCTTGGCGTCAGCGGGGCTCGGGGATAGCCTGGATGAGCTCGGCGAGCGCGGAGAGCTTCATCTTGTGGCCGAACTCCGGCGAGTCCGTGTGGTGGCGTGGATGTCGGGTTTGTGGTTTTTTTTGGGGGGGGGGGGGACGGGGTGCGGGGAAGGGTGGGGTTCTTATAAGGGCCTCGTGTGCTCCAGAACGGCAGGGGATCGGGAAATCCGTCATGGATCCGTGCGGGTCCGGTGATCCTTCGGCGAAGAAGGAAGAAGGGGGAGAAAGAAGGAAGACGACCACAGCATGGGTTTGGTCGGGCGGTGGGCCTAGCGCGTCAGTGGGAGAGGGGAGCGCGGGAGGGAATCGGGCGGACGATCCGATCTGATTTCGGATCTAGCGAAGGAGATACGGGTTGAAAATCTCCTTTTGGGCCTCGAAGGGGGGGGGGTCCTATTAAAGGATTTTTTTCCTTTTATAAAAACAAAGCAAAAAAGAAAACATAAATAAAAGAAAATCTAAAATAGTTTTATTTAGACATATAATATATCAAGAAGACCAGAAAAATAAACTCTAAAACATGAACATATTTTCAGAGTCAAATAAAATTCTTACAAAATCAGAAAAATCAAACAGTGCTACTATTTAGAAAAAAGGCAAATGAAACATTTTAAAAATACCAAAATGGCTTCAAATTCATTTATCTCCATTTTTATACTCAAGGGAATCATTTTACCCTATTTTCCATATATTTTATTTTTGGAGAAAAACCAATTTCAAAAATGGCTTTGGAACCTAATATGAAATATTTCAAAAATAGTTTTCCGAGTTTTATAAATTCAAATAAGATTCAAATGGCCCCTAGTTTGGAGTGTCATATGACTCCTCTCAAATTTTTTTCAAGGGAATTTGAATTCATTCAAACTTTAAAATGGAACCAAATATGAAATGAACTCCATAATAGAAAGATTTCAAATAGTTTTCAAATTCACTTTTCAAATGTTTTATTATGAAGAAGTCATGTCATCTTCTCTCACTAATTTGGAATTGGATGAATTTTGAATTCAAAAGCAAAAGGGGAAATTCATGTCATTCCCTCTCATTCAAAAGTTTTTAAAAGTTTCAAATTTTTATTCAAATTCAATCACTCAATCAGACAAACAACCATTGATCTATTTATTATAACATTCCAAAATTTGGGATGTTATAACCTGCCACACGGTTGGCATTTGGATCCGCAGCGGATCCCCATTCCGGCGGTGCCGCGCATGCCATGAGCGCACGCCGAGGAGGTTCGCCGGTGACGTGAGGCCCTCACGCCGGAGCAGTGCGGCATGCGCGCCTATGCGCCGGACTCCCCCAACTGGGAGCGCTGGTTCGCGCTAGAGCATGAGGAGGAGCGATGCCGGGGCGTGCGTGTCGACCATGCCGTCCCTCCGCCGCCACCCGAGGTGTTGCCAGAGGAGGAGGAGGAGGAGCAGACATACCAGGACGCCCTCGAGCTAGCCCTCTAGAACGTGCTGGAGGCTAGCCGTATCAAGGAGGACACACATTGGGATGGCCTCGACCAGGCCCTCGCCCTCTCGGCTGCGAGGGACTCCGTCCACAACCTGATCTTCGTCCCGTCGCCGCCGCCTCCTCCTCCGTAGCCGATGCCGTTGTCGCCCATGGCCGAGCCAAAGGTCGAGGTGGAGCCGGAGCCCATGCCGACGCGGAAGCGCTCGCCGCCTCCTGTCATCGAGTCCTACAGGTGGACCAGCGTGGTCCGTGAGTGGCTCAGCGCGCCTCCGGTTTGGTACGCCTCGACATCGGAGGAGGAGCTGGCCCACCTCGAGCGCTGGAGGACGTACTGGCTCGCCGAGGAGGCGGAGGACGACAAGCAGCAGATCGAGTGGGAGAAAGACGCGGAGACGCTGCGCCTGGAGAAGGAGGAGGAGGAGCGTGCCCGGCTCGCCACAATGCCACCGCCGTCGCAGACGCCGGAGGAGGCTGCCCTGACGGCCTTCCAAGCGGCGTTCAGGTGGGCTGGGCCGCCTCTTGCCTTCGTCGACCTCACCGACGGCGATGGCAAGGGCAAGGTGGACGACTAGGGGGCAGCATACGCGTAGTTTTTTTTTTTACTTTTTTAATGTTTAATTATGTTTTAAGTGGACTTTGGCCGGCGGTTGACCTACCACTTATGTTTAATTATGTTTATTTTATGCCACGTCTTAGTTTTTGTCGGTGGCAAATTTGGATCGGCCTCCCGTTGGGTGCACGTGCCCGACCCATTTCGTACACGGACGTCCGTTTCGTCGATCTGAACGGACAAAAAGCGAACAAAGTCCACATCCGTTTGGGTCGACCGGTTGGAGTTGCTCTTAGAACTGGTCTCACAACACACAAGCAGTAAATCACGTGATGCAACTAGGCCATGGTCAACACTCAACTGTACCTAATTAGCTGAAGTACGTTCTTGGCTGCATGCATCTATTGATGCGGAAGCGAGAGGTTTTCCTTTTTTTTTTTAAAAAAGAAAAGGTTGAAGCATGCTCTGCCTACGCACACGCAAATACACACAGACTTCATATGTTATGCATATATGAATGAAGCTTACAAAACAAGTTCAGCAAACCCTGCCAAGGCAGGCACAACGGTCAAGTGAAAGGTGACATTTTCACAGGGTAAAATATGAAGGCAAATACAGGTCGATTACGGCCCACCTTTCAGAAGGAAAAATGCGCCTGGAGACGACCGGCGTCCGCATCGTCGACCATGCGGAGCTGTCGCGCCTCATCGACAAACAGAAACCACCAGGCGCTGATGAATCAGCTCGCGGACGTACGAATCGATGAACACCGGATCCACCGTAGGCTACAGCCCATCCGACCATGATCGCAGACCAAATTCCCCATTGGCCTGTGAGTTGAAACATCGCCTGCGCAGAGACAATGATCGGGACCGGATCTGCTCCCGTCGATTTCGATTAAACAAGGAATGAATCAAAACCGAAACGACTCGTGATACTGAAGGACAGTACGGATCTGTATCACTCTGAACCTTAACAATGACGGGTAGACACTAGACTGTAGCGGTTCTGCTCATGGATCCCCGTAGCTCTTATGCTGCAGAGGCGTCTGAACACTGAGCTATTTACACCTAATAAATCTACTGCAGATGAGCACCACGAGAGCGAGGGTGACGAGAAAGTGCGGGACTGTAGTCCGATGGAACCAAGGAGATACAGACGGGTGCACGTCTGAATATTGTTCACTTGGAACTTTTTTTTTTTGAAACGGGTCTGAACAAGGTGACTAGAATCATAAGAGCAAGTGCACCAGCCACCAGGTCTGAACAATAAACCGGGTGGCAAATTCCATCTCGTGCTACAGATCATCGCACAGCTCACGAACAAGGATTGACATGGATTTTGTACCTATGAAGCTATGAAGGTGCATTGAATGTATTGTACTACTCACTTGGTTAGCTGAAGCATGTTGTGCCTACGAAGCAAATTCAGTGAACCCCGACGAGGCACCGGAGTCGTTTCAGGAGGAAAAATATCAAGGCAAATACAGGTCGATGACGCCGCTCCATTCCAAGGAAAAAGTGCCCCTCCTTTCCAAGCTAGTACCACAATGGTACGTCCGGCGTCCGCGGCGATCATGTGGAGCCGCGGAGGCCTAGTGTCCGAACAAACAAAAGCGACCAGGTGTCGACAAACCAACCAGCCAAAAGAAGTAGGAATCGGTGAGCAGCGGATCCACTGTTGGAGGAGCCGACAGGAAATCGGGGATAAAATCCCCCATTGGCCCGTGAGATTTGAGAAGCTTGGCCTGCGGACGGACAACGACCGGGACCGCCGGATTCGCTGCTCCTGCGCACGGGGCCTGCCACTTCAAAGTACAAACCACTATCCACCGAATGACGGACGCCATGGTCGACGTGGACCGGTGCAACGGCGGGAGGACGGTTTATAAGAGCAACTCTTAATGGGGCGAGCCATTTCGTTCGCTGGAGTCCGTTTGGGTCGGTGTAGACATAAAAGACGGCTCAACGCGTCAATCTAAACGGACGCGCGTCTGCATGGCGACCCATTCCTAGTCCAATTTTGAATCGGATTTGCATCGGCACGGACATGAGACGGACGCGCGCGCGCCTACTCCTCTCCTCGGGCCCGTCGGTCAGTGGCAGCCACCACCATTTTCCCCCATTTCCACCAAAAACCCTCCCGCCCGCGTGCTCCCGCTGCACACCCGTCATGGACGACGCCATCGACCTTGACGCCGCCGCCGGCCTCGCCTCCCTCGCCTCGTCCGGGAAAGGCAAGCCTCGTGCCCCGCGCAAGACCGTCGCCATGACCAAGCCAAAGAATGCGCTGACGCCCGAACAACGGGCAAGGGATTCAGCCAGGAGGAAGGACCGGAGGCACGCCGCGGACGCGAGGGCTGAGGCCGCCGTCGTCGCCGCCGCGCAGCAGGAGGTCACCAACGCCCGCGTCGCCGCGACAACGAGGGAGGCGCTCTACATGCTAGGGTTAAACCCTGGCCAGCATGGCCTCGTCCAAGCCGCCGTCGCCGCGACCAGCACCGGCTCGTCAGCATTTCCTCGGATGGTGCTGCCCGACTCGCCCCGCGCGTCGGCTTGCAACCCGATCCCCGGCTTCCACGTCTACCCGCAGGCCTCCCGCCTCTCTGGGAGTGCTCGCTAGGCGTGAGCGTGGTCGCGCCTTCCACGCCCGCGCCCGCACCAATCGACCTCAACGCCACCCCGGTGGCAGGTGGCTCGTCATCCGGCGTAGCGAGGAAACGTGCGCGGCAGACACCGGCCGGCGTGCTCCCGGACGCCCAAAACCTGTTCGAGGGAATGCCATCCGTCGTCGACAAGGACTACATGCAGAACCTCACCTTTGAGGGCGGTGCGCCGGCCGCTGGCTACGATCCCGACGAGACACAAAGCCAGGGCGACCGCGGGGCATTCACGCCGGCCGCTGGCTATGATCCCGATCAGGCGGCCTTCATGCGTGATCAGGTCGGCATCGACCTGGACGGCTTCCTCTCGACCACGAGTTCCCGGACGACTACGGGCTAGAGGAAGAGGACGAGTGCGACATCAAAACAGAGCCTTTGTTCGAGGACAAGCTCGCCAACCAACCGCCGGTCCTAAGCCGAAGCGCAAGAGCAAGTGCACGAAGGCATACACGGCGGCCGAGGACAAGCTTCTTTGCGAGTGTTGGCGAGACATTGGACAAGACCCCAAGACGGGCGCCGATCAAAGGCATTCAACCTTTTGGATTCGTGTCCACCGAGAGTTTCATGAGCGCAAGAAGTTTCCGCCATACCAATTTGTGAGCACGCGCGGATGGGTCTTCATTTCCAAGCGATGGAGGATGATCCAAGAAGAATGCAACAAGTTTTGCACCACTCTTGAGAGCGTCAAGGCCCGCCCCATGAGCGGCATCGGCATTCAAGACATGGTATGATAGCAAGCCGCCCTCTTTTGTGTCATCAAGTTCATCCTTTGTGTGTTCATTTGCATATCATTTGCCCATATGCTTGCATGGAAATATTTGTAGGCATTTCAAGCTTTGGAGGCATTCAAGGTTCAACACAATGGCAAGTGCTTCATGTTGGAAATATGCCCTAGAGGCAATAAATAAAGTGTTTATTATTATATTTCCTTGTTCATGGTAATTGTTTATTATCCATGCTATAATTGTATTGATCGGAAACACATTACATGTGTGGATAAATAGACAACACTTTGTCCCTAGTATGCCTCTAGTGAACTAGCTCGTTGATCAAAGATGGTCAAGGTTTCCTAGCCATTGACATGTGATACCATTTGATAACGGGATCACATCATTAGGAGAATGATGTGATGGACAAGACCCAAACTACAAACGTAGCATATGATCTTGTGAGTTTATTGCTACTGTTTTCTGCATGTCAAGTATATGTTCCTATGACCATGAGATCATGCAACCCACGAACACCAGAGGAGTGCCTTGTGTGTATCAAACGTCGCAATGTAACTGGGTGACTATAAAGGTGCTCTACAAGTATCTCTGAGGGTGTCTGTTGGGTTGGCATGGATCAAGACTGGAATTTTTTACTCCTTGTGATGGAGAGGTATCTTAGGGCCCACTCAGTAATACAACATCACAATAAGCCTTGCAAGCAATGTGACTAAGTGTTAGTCACGGGATCTTGTATTACGGAACAAGTAAAGAGACTTGCAGGTAACAAGGTTGAACTAGGTATGGAGATACTGACGATCGAATCTCGGGCAAGTAACATACCGAAGAACAAAGGGAACATCATACGGGATTAACTGAATCCTTGACATAGAGGTTCGACCGATAAAGATCTTCGTAGAATATGTAGGAACTAATATGGGCATCCAGGTCCCGCTATTGGTTATTGACCGTAGAGGTGTCTCGGTCATGTCTACATAGTTCTCGAACCCGCACGGTCTGCACACTTAAGGTTTGGTGACGCTTCGGTAGTATAAAGTTATGCATGGTGGTGACCGAAGGTTGTTCGGAGTCCCGGATGAGACCCCGGACGTCATGAGGAGCTCCGGAATGGTTCGGAGGTAAAGATTGATATATAGGAAGTCCTATTTTGGTCGCCGGAAAAGTTTCGGGCTCATCGGTAGTGTACCGGGAGACCATCGGGAGGGGTATTTCGACCCAAGAGGCTACATGGGCTGTGGGAGAGTGAATACCAGCCCTTAGTGGGCTGGTGGAAGTCCCACATAAGGCCCATGCGGCTGGGAAGAAAAGCCCAAAGGGAAAAAGGTGGAAAAAGGCAAAAAGACCAAAATAAGGAGGAGTCCTAGTCCTACTAGGATTGGAGGAGGATTCCTCCTCTCCTCCCACTTTGGCCGAAGCCTAGAGGGCTTGGCCCTTGCGCCAAGCCTCCTTCTCTCTTCCTCTTATATATACTAGAGGTTTTATGGTTTTTGCACTTGATTTTCAGCCACGTGCTACCCTCTCCTTTAGTGCATAGTTCTCCTCTAGATCGGTTTTTTGAAGTGCTTAGGCGAAGCCCTGCCGGAATTGCTCCACCACCATCGCCGCGGCGCCGTCACGCTGCCGGAGAACTCGTCTACCTCTTCGCTCCCTCTTGCTGGATCAAGAAGGCGGAGATCGTGATCCAGCTGCATGTGTGCTGAACGCGGAGGTGTCGTCCGTTCGGTGCTTGATCGGGAGGGATCATGATTGGATCGCGGGACGCTCGGTGATTTGGATCACGAAGACGTTCGACTACACCAACCGCGTATCTTAACGCTTCCTGCTTAGCGATCTACAAGGGTACGTAGATCCACTCTCCCTCTCGTAGATGCTCATCACCATGGATAGATCTTGCGTGTGCGTAGGAAATTTTTTGTTTCCCATGCAATGTTCCACAACAGTGGCATCATGAGCTAGGTCTATGTGTAGATGAGATCTCGAGTAGAACACAAAGAGTTTGTGGGCGTTGATGCTTAGATTGCTTACTCCCTTGGTCGTGTTTTGGTTCAGCGGTATTGTGGGATGAAGCGGCCCGGACCAACCTTATTCGTACACTTACGAGAGACCGGTTCCATCAACTGAAGTGTAACCTCATTGCACAAAGATGACTGGCGGGTGCCTGTTTCTCCTACTTTAGTTGGATCGGATTCTACAAAGTCGGTCCTTGAGAAGGTTGAAAAGCAACTTATGTATCACCGTTGTGGTTTATGCGTAGGTGAGAATTGTTCTTGCTAGATACCCGTAGCAGCCACGTAAAACATGCAACAACAATTAGAGGACGTCTAACTTGTTTTTGCAGGGTATGTTGTGATGTGATATGGTCAATTACATGATGTGATATATGTGATGTATGAGATGATCATGTGTTGTATAGAAGATCACAACTTGCATGTCGATGAGTACGGAAACCGACATGAGCCATAGGGTTGTCTTTAATTATTGTATGACCTGCGTGTCAATCATTAAGCGCTATGTAATGCTTTACTTTATCGCTAAACGGTAGCAATAGTAGTAGAAGCTTGATGGGCGCGACAACCCCGATGGCGACACGTTGATGGAGATCAAGATGATGGAGATCATGGTGTCGTGCCGGTGACGATGGAGATCATGCCGGTGCTTTCAAGATGGAGATCAAAAGCACAAGTTCATGGCCATATCATGTCACTTATGATCTGCATGTGATGTTAATACTTTTATGCACCTTGTTTTGCTTAGGACGACGGTAGCATTACAAGGTGATCCCTCACTTAATTTCAAGATAAATTTTGTTCTCCCCGAGTGTGCACCGTTGTGAAAGTTCGTCGTGTCGAGACACCACGTGATGATCGGGTGTGATAGATTCTACGTTCACATACAACGGGTGCAAGCCAGTGTTGCACATGCAGAACACTCGGGTTAAACTTGACAAGCCTAGCATGTACAGACATGGCCTCGGAACACAAGAGACCGAAAGGTCGAACATGAGTCATATAGTAGATATGATCAACATGATGATGTTCACCATTGAAACCACCTCAACTCACGTGATGATCGGACTTGAGTTGGTGAATTTGGATCATGTGACACTCAGATGACCTGAGGGATGTCAATTTGAGTTGGAGCTTTAGTAATTTGATTAACTAAACTCATTATCTTGAACAATAATCTAAGTAACCTTTGCATATTTATGTTGTAGATCAATGGCTCGCGCATTAGCACCCCTGAATTTTAATGCGTTCCTAGAGAAAGCTAAGTTGAAAGATGATGGAAGTAACTTTGTTGACTGAGCCCGTAATCTGAGGATTATCCTCACGGCTTCCCAGAAATCATATGTCCTTGATGCACCGCTTGGTGACTAACCAGAAGACATGTCATCCGAAGACGTTAAGAACACTTAGGAGGCACGTTCTGGAGATTACTCAGTAGTTTAGTGTGCAATATTGTATGGCTTAGAACTGGGACTTCAAAGACATTTTGAACGTCATGGAGCATATGAGATGTTCCAGGAGTTGAAGTTTATCTTTCAGAAGAATGCTCGGATCGAGAGGTATGAGACCTCCGGTAAGTTCTATGCTTGCAAAATGGAGGAGAACGGGTCTATCAGTGCACATATAGTCAGAATGTCTGGGTATTCGACTCGTCTAGCAGAGTTGGGAATTGCCCTTGCACCCGAGGCGATCACTGACAGAGTTCTTCAATCACTGCCACCTAGTTACAAGAGCTTTGTGATGAACTATAACATGCACGGGATGAACAAGTCAGTCGCCGAGCTGTTTGCAATGCTAAAAGTCGTTGAGTCTGAAATCCAGAAAGAACATCAAGTGTTGATGGTCAATAAAACCACTAGTTTCAAGAATAATGGCAAGGGCAAGGGCAAGAAGGGTAAAACCAAGAAGGATGGCAAAGCAGTTGCTACTCCTGCAAAGAAGCCCAAGCATGGACCCAAGCGAGAACCTGAGTGCTTTAATTGCAAGGGAACTGGTCGCTAGAAGCGGAACTACCCAAGTACCTGGATGATAAGAAGGCGGCCAAAGACAAACAAGGTATATATGATATACATGTTATTGATGTGTACCTTACTAGCTATCGTTGTAGTGCCTAGGTATTTGATACCGGTTCGGTTGCTCACATTTGCAACTCAAAATAGGAACTACGGAATAAACGAAGGCTGGCAAAGGATGAAGTGACGATGCGTGTGGGAAATGGTTCCAAGGTTGATGTGATCACCATCGACACGCTCTCTCTTCGATTACCATCAAGATTAGTGATGAACCTGAATAATTGTTATTTAGTGCCTGCGTTAAGCATGAACATTATATCTGAATCTTGTTTATTGCAAGATGGTTACTCATTTAAATCAGAGAACAATGGTTGTTCTATTTATGTGAGTAATATCTTTTATGGTCATGCACCCAATGTGAGGGGTTTATTCATATTGAATCTTGATAGTGATGACACACATGTTCATAACATTGATGACAAAAGATGTAGAGTTGATAATGACAGTACCACTTTCTTGTGGCACTGCCGTTTAGGTCATATTGGTGTAAAATGCATGAGGAAGCTCCATGCTGATGGACTTTTGGAGTCACTTGATTTTGAATCACTTGACACATGTGAACCATGCCTCATGGGAAAGATGACTAAAACGCCGTTGTCTGGAACAATGGAACGGGCAAGTGATTTATTGGAAATCATACATACTGATGTGTGCGGTCCAATGAATGTTACAGCGCATGGTGGATATCGTTATTTTCTCACCTTCACTGATGACTTAAGTAGATATGGGTATATTTACTTAATGAAATACAAGTCTGAAACGTTTGAAAAGTTCAAGCAATTTCAGAGTGAAGTTGAGAATCATCATAACAAGAAGATTAAATTCCCGCGATCTGATCGAGGAGGTGAATATCTGAGTTATGAGTTTGGCAGTCACTTAAGACAGTGTGGAATTGTTTCATAGTTGACACCGCCTGGAACACCACAGCGTAATGGTGTGTCCGAATGTCGTAATCAAACCTTATTAGATAAGGTGCGTTCTATGATGTCTCTTGCTGATTTGCCACTATTGTTTTGGGGTTATGCATTAGAGTTTGCTGCATTCAATTTAAATAGGGCACCATCGAAATCCGTTGAGACGACGCCATACGAACTATGGTTTGGCAAGAGGCCAAAGTTGTCGTTTCTTAAAGTTTGGGGATGTGATGCTTATATCAAAAAGCTTCAGCCTGAAAAGCTGGAACCCAAAGCGGAGAAATGCGTCTTCATAGGATACCCGAAAGAGACAGTCGAGTATGCCTTCTATCTCAGATCCGAAGGTAAAGTGTTTGTCGCTAAGAACGGAACATTTCTTGAGAAAGAGTTTCTCTCGAAGGAATTGAGTGGGAGGGAAATAGAGCTTGATGAGGTTATTGAACCTTTACTTCAACGAGAGAGTAGCGCAGAACCGAAAGATGTTTCTGTGGAGCCTACGACAGTTGAAGAGCAAGTTAATGATGATGATCATGAAGCTTCGGATCAAGTTGCTATTGAACCTCGTAGGTCGACAAGGGCGCGTACTGCTCCTGAGTGGTACGACAACCCTGTCTTAGAGGTCATGTTGTTGGACAACAATGAACCTACGAGCTATGGAGGAGCGGTGATGGGCCCAGATTCCGAGAAATGGTTAGAGGCCATGAAATCCGAGATGGGATCCATGTATGAAAACAAAGTATGGACTTTGGAAGTATTACTTGAAGGGCGAAAGGCCATTCAGAACAAATGTATATTTAAGAAGAAGACGAACACGGATGGTAATGTCACCGTCTATAAAGCTCGACTTGTGGAAAAGGGTTTTTCACAAGTTCAAGGAGTTGACGATGCTAAGACCTTCTCACCCGTAGCAATGCTTAAGTCTGTCAGAATTCTGTTGGCAATAGCTGCTTATTTCGACTATAAAATTTGGCAGATGGATGTCAAAACAGTGTTCCTCAACGGTTTCCTTGAGGAAGAGTTGTATATGATGCAACCCAAAGGTTTTGTCGATCCAGAGAATGCTGACAAAGTTTGCAAACTCCAACGATCCATTTATGGGCTGGTGCAAGCATGAAGCATCTCGGAGTTGGAATAGCGCTTTGATGAGGTGATCAAAGCGTTTGGGTTTATACAAGTTTACGGAGAAGCTTGTATTTACAAGAAAGTGAGTGGGATCTCTCTAGCGTTTCTAATATTATATGTGGATGACATATTGCTGATTGGAAACAATATAGAAATGCTGGAAAGCGTGAAGGAATATTTGAACAAGAGTTTTTCAATGAAGGACCTAGGAGAAGCTGCTTTCATATTAGGCATTAAGATCTATAGAGATAGATCAAGACGCTTAATAGCACTTTCACAGAGCACATACCTTGATAAAGTTTTGAAGAAGTTCAAAATGGCTCAGTCCAAGAAGGGGTTCTTGCCTGTTTTACAAGGTGTGAAGTTGAGTAAGACTCAATGCCTAGTGACTGCAGAAGATAGAGAAAAGATGAGTGTCATCCCCTATGCTTCAGCCATAGGCTCTATCATGTATGCAATGCTGTGCACAAGACCCGATGTCAGCCTTGCCATAAGTATGATCGGAAGGTTTCAAAGTGATCCTGGAATGGAGAACTGGGCGGCGGTCAAGAATATCCTTAAGTAACTGAAAAGGACTAAGGAAATGTTTCTGTTTAGGGAGGTGATGAAGAGCTCGTGGTAAAGGGTTACGTTGATGCAAGTTTTGACACTGATCTGGATGACTCTAAGTCAAAAACCGGATACTTATTTATTCTTAACGAGGGAGCGGTAAGCTGGTGCAGTTCCAAGCAAAGCATGGTAGCCGAATCTATATGCGAAGCGGAGTACATCGCAGCCTCGGAGGCAACGAAGGAAGGTGTGTGGATGAAGCAGTTCATGATAGATCTTGGAGTAGTGCCTAGTGCACTGAATCCAATGACTCTGTTCTGTGACAACACTGGTGCCATTGCTCTGGCCAAGGAACCAAGGTTTCACAAGAGGACCAGACACATAAAGCGACGCTTCAACTCCATCCGCGATTACATCAAGGATAAGGACATAAATATTTTCAAAGTGCACACATATCTGAATGTTGCAGACCCATTGACTAAACCTCTTCCAAGGGCTAAACAAGATCAACACCAGAACTGCATGGGTGTTTGATTCGTTACAATGTAAATCACATAGTGATGTGAACTAGATTATTGACTCTAGTGCAAGTGGGAGACTGTTGGAAATATGCCCTAGAGGCAATAAATAAAGTGTTTATTATTATATTTCCTTGTTCATGATAATTGTTTATTGTCCATGCTATAATTGTATTGATTGGAAACACATTACATGTGTGGATAAATAGACAACACTTTGTCCCTAGTATGCCTCTAGTGAACTAGCTCGTTGATCAAAGATGGTCAAGGTTTCCTAGCCATTGACATGTGATGTCATTTGATAACGGGATCACATCATTAGGAGAATGGTGTGATGGACAAGACCCATACTACAAACGTAGCATATGATCATGTCAGTTTATTGCTACTGTTTTCTGCATGTCAAGTATATGTTCCTATGACCATGAGATCATGCAACTCACGGACACCGGTGGAGTGCCTTATGTGTATCAAACATTGCAACGTAACTGGGTGACTATAAAGGTGCTCTACAGGTATCTCCGAGGGTGTCTGTTGGGTTGGCATGGATCAAGACTGGGATTTGTTACTCCGTGCGACGGAGAGGTATCTCAGGGCCCACTCAGTAATACAACATCACAATAGGCCTTGCAAGCAATGTGACTAAGTGTTAGTCATGGGATCTTGTATTACAGAATGAGTAAAGAGACTTGCCGGTAACGAGGTTGAACTAGGTATGGAGATACCGACAATCGAATCTCGGGCAAGTAACATACCGAAGAACAAAGGGAACATCATACGAGATTAACTGAATCCTTGACATACAGGTTTGACCGATAAAGATCTTCGTAGAATATGTAGGAACCAATATGGGCATCCAAGATCCCGCTATTGGTTATTGACCGTAGAGGTGTCTCGGTCATGTCTACATAGTTCTCGAACCCGCAGGGTCTGCACACTTAAGGTTTGGTGACGTTTCGGTAGTATAGAGTTATGCATGGTGGTGAACGAAGGATGTTTGGAGTCCCGGATGAGATCCCTGATGTAACGAGGAGCTCCAGAATGGTCCAGAGGTAAATATTGATATACAGGAAGTCCTATTTTGGTCACCGGAAAAGTTTCTAGCTCATCGGTAGTGTACCAGGAGTGCCGGTAGTGTATCGGGAGACCATCGGGAGGGGTATTTCGACCCAAGAGGCTACATGGGCTGTGGGAGAGTGAATACCATCCCTTAGTGGTCTGGTGGAAGTCCCACATAAGGCCCATGCAGCTGGGAAGATAAGCCCAAAGAGAAAAAGGTGGAAAAAGGCAAAAAGACCAAAATAAGGAGGAGTCCTAGTCCTACTAGGATTGGAGGAGGATTCCTCATATCCTCCCACTTCGGCCGAAGCCTAGAGGGCTTGGACCTTGCTCCAAGCCTCCTCCTCTCTTCCTCTTATATGTACTAGAGGTTTTAGGGTTTTTGCTCTTGATTTTCAGCCACGTGCTACCCTCTCCTCTAGTGTATAGTTTCTCCTCTAGATCGGTTTTCTGCAGTGCTTAGGCGAAGCCCTGTCGGAATTGCTCCACCACCATCGCCACGGTGCCGTCATGCTGCCAGAGAACTCATCTACCTCTCTGCTCCCTCTTGCTAGATCAATAAGGCGGAGATCGTCATCAAGCTGCACATGTGCTGAACATGGAGGTGTCGTCCGTTCGGTGCTTGATCGGGACAGATCGTGATTGGATCGCGGGACGCTCGGCGATTTGGATCACGAAGATGTTCGACTACAACAACCGCATTTCTTAATGCTTCCCGCTTAGCGATCCAAGGGCATGTAGATCCACTCTCCCTCTCGTAGATTCTCATCACCTTGGATAGATCTTGCATGTGCGTAGGATTTTTATTTGTTTCCCATGCAACGTTCCCCAACACTTCAACCTCTCCCATTGCTTTCGGGTCATCAAGGACGAGGAGAAGTTCAAGGTGCAATATGCCACCCTCAAGTCACGTGGGGGGAAGAAAGCCGTGGAGGATGTTGGGGAGGGCAAGCCGGCACGGCCGCGGGGGAAGATCAACTCCAAGAAGGAGGACAAGCGGGATGCGGCCTCCAATGCCTTGACCGCAAGCGTGAAGGGCATGATGGATAAGAAGGACTCAAGGGAGGAGGAGCGCCGGCATTTCAAGGCGGAGCAAATGGACGCTTTCATGGAGATCCAAAGGAGGAGACTTAAGATGGACGCCGAGAAGCAAGCCAAGATGTTCGAGCTAGAGGCGGAGAAGCAAGCCAAGATGCTAGAGATCGAGGCCACCAACGCCAAGACCAAGGCGAAAGAAGTGGCTCTCATGAGCATGATGATCGGGGTGGAGATCAGATCATGAATGTGGATCTCAACACCGTGTCGCCAAGGAAGAGGCCGTGGTTCGAGAAGATGGAGGCCGACATGCTCAAGTTCGACGACGAGTGATCTATGGCGGCGAGCGCCATCTTTTTTATGTGCCAGCAGTTGTGCTGGCATGACCACGGGAGCTGCGATGGCGTGGTCAAACTCAAGTCCCACCCTTTTTGTCTGCTGGCATGTGTGCCGGCCGGTTGGCGAGTGCGCCAACATGAACTATGGTGATATTTTCTGAAGCCGGCATTGTATGCCGGCGCTGGCATGGTGCCGGCATGAGACATGGCCGCTGGCATGATCAGCCGCGGGCTTTTAAAAAAAAAGTTGAGTGCGGACATGAAATGGGTCGGCGCGTTGGGCGCATTGCTGACCCAAATGCAAAACTGGGCGGACGTCGGGCGAGCGGCCGACCCAAACGGACAAAAAGCGGACAAATGCGTCGTTCGTTTGGGTCGCCCCATTGGAGTTGCTCTAAGACCAGCTCCTAACACACGATTCATTTGATTCGTTTTTGTCCATTTGAAATGAAACGAGCATAAATCAGGGTTAAACCCTATGACAAGCATGCATCATTTTTTGTCTGTTCATGGTTTTTCTCCTTCGTGTTGGAGAGGTTTTCACATTAAAATCTCGTGTCTTTTGTGTTGATTTCGTTCTTCGTTGATTGATTTGCATGTCGTATCTCTAATAAGTGATAGAGCCTTGTTTTTGTCTAGAGTTTCAATGACATGGCATCGATGAAGTTCGATCTTTCCCTTCTGGATTACGACACCATGTTTACCCTATGTCTAGTGAAGATGCGGGCAAGGCTGGATGAGCGCTCGATGGGTTCGGTGATAGAGAACATAAGGCATGGACCAATGATCACAAGCGTAAAGATCTTAAGGCTATGTATCTGATTCATATTTATCTATCTAACAATATTTTGTAAGTGCTAGAGGAAAAAACTACAGCAGCCCTGTGGCTTAAACTGGAATCAATCTGCATGTCCAAGGACCTGACCAGTAAGATGCACATGAAGGTGAAGCTATTCACGCACATGTTGTAAGAAGGTGGTTCAATGCAGAACCACTTATCGATCTTCAAGGAGATCGTTTCCAACTTATAGTCTATGGAGGTAAAGTATGATGATGAAGGTTTATGTCTTCTATTTCATGCTCGCTATCTGGTTCCTTTGCAAATTTTAGAGATACCTAATTATATAGTCGTGATAAATTAACTATTGCTGAAGTATCTGAGGCCCTTGAGCAGAAGGAAAAGATAAAAGATATGTTGAAACCTGAGGAATCGTCCTCCAAAGGAGAAGTCTTGCAGGTACGAGGCAGACCAGAGTAAAGAAAATACTAATCCAACAACAGAGATAAAAGTAAGAATGAGAGAGGTCGTTCGAAGTCCAGAGGATCTGACAAGGACTAATTCTATAGGTATTGTAAGAAAGAGGGTCACCTCATTGATGAATGTTGGAAGCTGGAAACTAAAGAGAAAAGGAACGATACATCAAAACCTATTAACATATCTGAAGGTGATGGTAAGGTAAATGTTACATCTTCTAATAAGTCTGATTCAAATGACGCTATGATTGTTTTTGTTGGTTTTGTTTCATGTCATGATGAATGTATACTTGATTCTGTATGTTTGTTTCATATATGCTGTAACAGAGATTGCTTCAATACTTATGATTTTGTTTACAATGGAGATGTTGTGCGTATGGGAGATGACAACCCACATGAGACTGTGGGCATCAGTTCTGTTCAGACCAGGATGCATAACAACATGATACGCACGTTGACAGAAGTGAGTAACATACCAGACATGGCCAGAAACTTCATCTTGCTGAGTACTCTTAACGTCAAAGGATACAAACACTCCGGTTTAGGTGGTTCGGTCATTCATATAATAGGTGATATGAATTCTTCCAAGTTATATGTTCTTAGAGGAAGCACTATCACTCATACTGTTGTTGTTGTTACTTCTGATAAATCTAGTAAAACTAATATTTGGCATATGCGCCTTGGGCATATGAGTAAACTTGGAATGGCTGAATCGACCAAGAGGGAACTCCTGGATGGCCGCAACGTAAGTGATTTGGAGTTCCGCGAGCACTGTATTTTTTGTAAGCATAAGAGGGTAAAGTTCAATGTTGTTGTTCATAGCACAGAAGGTATATTAGATTATGTGCATGCTGATTTGTGGGAGCTTCCCGTAAACCTTCGCTTGCTGGTGCTCATTATATGCTTACAATTATCGATGACCACTCTAGAAAAAGTGTGGCCTTATTTTTTGAAAAAATAATATGATGTGTTTGATGCCTTTAAGGATTGAGAAGTTATGGTAGAAAGGCAAACTGAGAGGAAGGTAAAAATACTTTGTACTCACAATGGTATGGAATACTGATCAAAAGCTTTTACAAGTTATTGCAGAAACTTAGGCATCGTTAGATACCACACAATCCCGTATGTCGTAATCGGGGCTCTGGGGACACAAGATGGTTCGAACTCCGGGGTGCGCCAGCTCACCAGCCCTATTCTACGTTCCGAGCCTCTGACGACGCAACAACGAGCACGAGCTAAGGAAGAAGAACAGAAACACCACGATTACCCATGTTCGGGCCACCTCGCGATGTAAGACCCTACTCCTGCTTGTCTGGATTGCTTGGGGATGTGAGAAGGTTACAAGGGTGTGTTCTTGCTCCTCTGGGGTTCGATCCTTTTCTACATCCGAGGCCCGTCCTCTTTTATACCGGCCCATGATCCTCTTCCACAAAATCACAAGGCGGGAAGGGTTGCAACAACGAGCTGTTTGAACGGGGACAAGATCACATGGCATCCTGACAAAAGCAGTCTGCGCCTACTAAAGCTTGCTGTCATGACGTGCCGGTGGGCTCGGGGGTGACCTCCGTCCTGGCGAGCCCCTGGTCCTGGTCTTCTTTCACCAAGGGGGAAACCTTTGCGGATTTCTTTGGGAACCCGTGAGCTGGCTTCGCTTCCTTAGCACAAAAGTGGAAAGCTTCTCTATCCGTGCCCGCTGGCATGGCTCCTGGCTGGCATGGCCCACGTCACCCACATGAAGGCACAGGGCCAGGTGGCCCCATCGAGCCACCCTTATCCAGTAAGCTCCGCGAGGGTCTCGTCGGTAGCCTCAGGAGGCTGCCTCATGATGGGGGGCTCCGCGAGGCTTCTGACGACGCTTGTTATCGTGTGCCTCGCGAGGCGGGAGCCCTTGCGAGGATCTTGTTCGTGAAGTCCTGGAGTGGGCTATAGTGGGCCCTTGGCATGCGACTCGTCGTGAGCCACAGGCTGAGGGGCCTGGGTACCCCCAGTCCAGGGGGCCTGACAATATCCCCTGAGCCCGTGTCGTGCTCCGCTCTGCCGTTTGGGAGGCGAAATGACACATGCCCTAACCACCTGCAGGCCCAGCATGACGCGTGGCGCATGATGGAGCGTGCAACACCTCCACTTTCCCATGACACCTCGACAACTGCCCTAGGAACGGCGCTCGTGCCTAGAAAAACTGCCATGCGCGCCGGACGAACCCATCATTACTCGTATTCTCTCGTATACCTTCCTTTCTGCGCTGTTCCTCCTTCCTTGCGCGAACATCGTCTCCCTCTCTTCTCCTCTTACCATGGAGGCCCAAAGGAGCACCACGGGCGCCGGAGCTTGGACGGGGCCCTCGATGCCACTCTCCTCCCCTAGGAGCGGCAGGAGTCGACGTCCAAAGCCATCCCCGATGCGATGGCGCTGGGCCATCGGCGACGAGTAAGTACATCGACGACCCAGATTTCCCTTGTATGCCCTGCTCGGGCTAGTGAACCCAATCGCTGAACTCCTTAGGGAGCCCGTGCGCAAGAGGCAAAGGGGTGCCTCTCTTGAAACGCCTCCTCAAACGCTGCTTGCTGGTGAGGCGTCAGCCCCCGGGCCTGGCTTGGTGTAACAGCCCGGGACCGACGCTCCAGAAGATTCACCTTTTATTCCATTGTCATATGGTGATTCATTTGGTTGTCGCATTCATCATTGCATCATTCGCATCATTTGCATAGCATCAACACCCGTTTTTGAAAACTTGCATCCGTTCGTAGCTGCCGGTTCTCTTTGTTCATGTCGTCGACCGGTTCGAGACCAACCACACATGCACGCGCTCGCGTCATTGATAAAATATTGTTCTTAAAGTGCGTATGAAATATTCCCGGATTGAGTCGAAAGTTGGCGTGTGGTCTGATTATATTGTAGGTGGACTGCCTGCCAAATTTCGTCGCATTTCGAGTTCATTTGATACCCGAATGGTTAACCATAGCAGTGCGGTCATCAGTTTAATTATCAGTCGTTTCGGTGTTTTAAAACCTTGTGTCCGGGCCGCAAACCTCCCTCTCATCTCCACCTAGCCCATCTACACAGCCACCGCAGCCCACCTAGCCCCCCTTCCGCTTCCGGACCGTCGGATCGACACCCTACGGTCCGAAAACGGACAAACACCATCAACCCTAGCCTCCCTTGCTATATATAGACCCACCTAGACCTAATCCCTAAATTCTAGGGAGTTTGTACCCTCGGCCGCCACCCAGCCGCCAGCTCCACCCCCTCCTAGCGTCATGGCCTGCCAGGCCCATCCAGAGCCTGCCCCAGGCCTGAATCGGGTTGAGGCAACCGCCGCCAGCTCCTCCCGAGCTGCCATGGCGCCTGCCTCGCCGGAATCCAGCGCCCCACGACCTCGCATCATGCCCTTCGTCGCCACAGAGCTACGCCGCAGCCCCGCCTAGCGCCATTCCCACCGGCCCTTGCCGCCCCATCGCCGGAGCACGCGCCCGTGCCAAGCTCCTGCCTGACCCGATCCCTGCCATGGTCGTCACCCCGCTGCAGCTCCGCTCGCCGCCGCCTAGATCCGGTTGGGGATCGCCGGATCCGACCGCTCCCCCTCCCCAAGCCCCGTTCCGGTCGGTCTCGCCGCTTCCCGTCGGCCGCCGCCCCCTCGCGGTTGGTCGCGCCGCTGCCCTGCCTCCTGTCGTGCAGGGGCACGAGGACGGAGATGACCTACCTGTCCCAGCCACGTGGGCCGCCTCCGCTCCTCCTAGGCTGCGCCTTCCCTCCAGCCTCCGTTGGCCGCTGCACCAACCGACCCAAGGCCCAAGGTGAGCCAGCCCCCTCCTCGTCGTTATGTGATGCTTAGGGCACGATTTAGTATATGTCAGTCATCCATGTGTTGGCCCAGCTTATAGATTCGGCCCATTAGCGTTTTTTTCCTGTTCTGTGAACTTGTCCAATTACGTGTGAATTGCAGTTTTATAGAAAAGACCCTACACTTCATGCATTTAATTACTTTTCACCCGTGCATCGTGTGAGAAAACTTTATATATGAAAAATGACTGGAATTTTGTGTAGATTCACAATATTCAACTCCCACACGTGCTTATGTTAAACTTGCTGATTTCTTGAAATTTGCATAAATGCCATGGCAAAATGAATTGTTTAAAAACTTTTAAACCGTAGCTCCGATGCAAATGTTTTATATATGTAACTTGACTAGAAAAACACGTAGAATCTCATGGTGACATTTATTTTTCTGTTTAAAAAATCTAAAATATGATTAGTTCAGATCTGGACCAAACTTTAAATATGCATATGAGGTCATTCCGGAATTGTTATCCATTGCTTCCGGCCTCATTTGAAGTGCCCAGGTGATGTAGTTGTTTGTGCTTCACCTATTGCCATGTCTAACAACATTTAATATTGATGAGTACATAAATGGGAGTGAACTAAATAATTCGAACATGGAGTGTTGTCAATATGCAACTCGTTGCATATTAAACTTCACTTAATATGTAGGAGTTGTTTGTTGTTCTTGCCATGCCATGCCATGTGTTGCATATTAACCGAACATGCATCATATTTGTTTGCGCATCATATCATGCATATGTTTTGGTGTTACCGTGTGTTGATTGTTGTTTTCGGATTGTTCCTTCTCGATAGAGTTTCGAAAGCATTTGGAGAGTGAGGATTCGTTCGAGTACTTTGGCTCGTCTTCTTCATGGACTTGTTCTTCTTCCAAGCGGGATCTCAGGCAAGATGACACATTTCCCTGGATACCACTATTGTTGTTGCCATGCTAGTTGTCCCGCTTTTATCGTTATGTCACGCTACCTACCACTTGTTTGTCAATCCTCCCAACATTGCCATGAAAAGCCGCTAACCCTCCACCTTCCCAGCAAACCTTTGTTTGGCTATGTCACCGCTTGCTCAGCCCTTCTTATAGAGTTTCTAGCTGCAGGTGCAATTGCTTCCATGTGACAACATGGGCATCCTTTTTGTTATCACAATATTATTGCTATTTAACTTAATGCACTTATACACTTGGTAAAGGGTGGAAGGCTTGGCCTTTTGCTCGGTGTTTTGTTCCACTCTTGCCATCCTAGTTACTTGTGAACCGGTGTTATGTTCCATAATTGAGCGCTCCTAACATGCTTGGGGTTGTTATGGGGACCCCCTTGATTTTCGTTTTAGGATAAAGCTTGTCTGGCAAGGCCCAACATTGGTACTACATTTGCCTAATAACTAATAAACTTGCATAGTGACTTTCCAGAACCGTGGATAATTAATCAACCCCCAAGTGCTCCTCGTGAGTGTTGGTCCAAACCAAGCGATGTCCGGCGCCCCCTGGTCACCCGGGGTTTCAGCCAACTCGACGTCTAGCTCATCCGGTCATACCCTGAGAACGAGATACGCGGCTCCTATCGGGCTTAGTCGGTACGCCGGGCGGCCTTGCTGGATTTGTTTTACCTTTCTTGGATGTCTTGCGCATGGGATTTTGACGAAACTTCAGGCTACCTCGAAGTTGAGATTTTCCATCAGGATTCCACAAATACTACAGGTGATTCCGTGGTTGAGGAATTCCAACGCGGCGTGTGGTTAATTTGTGATGGACGAGTTGGAGCACCCCTACAGGGTTAAATCTTTAGGAAAGCTGTGCCCGCGGTTATGTGGCAATCTTGGAAACTTTGTTTAACACCCGGTCATAGTAAAATTGAAGTAAACTCTAATAAAATACACCAACCGTGTGCGTAACCATGACTGTCTCTTCTCGTGAGTCCTTTATCCGAGAGGGAACACGGTGGGGTTATGTTTGACGTAAGTAGGTGTTCAGGATCAGTTAGTGATCATTACTAGTTCACGTCCATTATTCATAGACGACCATACTTTACTTTCTGTATTCGTAAGTTAGCCACTCAAATAAATTCTTAGTCGCTTGCTGCAGCCTTACCACTTAACCATATCTCACCCATTAAACTTTGCTAGTCTTGATACCCTTGGAAATGAGATTGCTGAGTCCTTGTGGCTCACAGATTACTACAACAACAGTTGCAGGTACATGTAATGCGATGAATTGACGTGAGAGTGATGCTTGTTTGATTTGGAGTTCTTCTTCTTCTTCTTATTCATCAATCTAGGATGGGTTCCAAGCGGCAACCTGGGATAGCAAGGATGGATGTCATTTTATCATTTGATTTCGTCCGTAGTCGGACCCTGCTCTTCTGTATGATGTTTGAATATGTTGTTGTATTGATTTGATCTTGATGTAGCTTGTGGCGACTGTAAGCCAATTCCATATACTCATCTCTTCAGTACATGTATTTGCAATGATATCCATTCTTGCAACACGACGATGTGCGCTCCTATCCCTGTCGAGGCCCTCGAGCCAAAATAAGGATAGGGTTGCATCTTAGGCGTGACACTTGGCCGGATCCGGGGGTGCCGCTAGCCAGCCCGGAGCCGTGGCGGCTCCCTGGGGGCGTGCGGCCGCTACCAGCACGCGTGCTCCCCATGATGCCGCGCGTGAAGCGGAGCTGGCCCGTAGGGAAGCAAGCCTGGCAAAATGGGCCAGGCCTAGCATGCCGGCCCACGGGCATGTCGGCACGACACTTGACGCGCCAGGCCCAACATGCTTTAAACGGGCCGAGCTAGGCACGCGACACGCCTTGAGCGATGCTTGGGCATGAAGATTGGGCACGCGGGCCGACACGACACGACCCATTTACATTTTTTATTTTATATATACATATATTATACATACATACATATATATACATATACACACATATATATATACATATATATATATACATATATTATATATATACATATATATACATATACACATATATATACACATATATATACATATCTATATACATATATATACATATATATATACATATATATACATACACACACACACATATATATATATATACATACATATACACACACACATATATATATACATATATATACATATATATATATATATATATATATATATATACATATATATAACTAGGAAACAGCCCAATGGGCCAAAAATCGGCCCAAAAAACAACCTAACAGGCTAAAAAACTAGTGGGCCAGCAGGCCTGGCGTGCCGACGGGCCGGCCCGTATAGCTCCCGGGTCATGCCTGGGCCGGAGGGGTCAGCACGTGGGCCGGCACGACACGACCCATTTACTTAACGTGCCTGGGCAGGCCATGCCGGGCCGGGCCGGCCCGTTTGGCTAGGTCTGTAGGGAAGCATGCGTCGTTGGGTGGGAGGCCGACATGGCCCTCCACGAACTAGAGGCTGACCGGACTTCCTTCGAGCAGGAGGCAGAGTGCGAATGCCTTGAGACCTTGGAGGATCACGTCCTTGCCAAAAAGTCCGCCTTCGAGGCGACGCACCGCGAGGCCCTTACCTAGCTCGAAGGCAGCGCCGATTCCGACACGCGGGTTGCTCGGTAGCAGGAGAGGTTGCTCTGGAGGAGTACAACGGTAAGGTGGCGCAGCAGGAAACCCACTTTCAGCTCTGGTGCGCTTCTGGAGGAGGTGAACGAGCTCAAGGCCTAACTGCAGGGCGCCGAGGCTAACCTCCAAGCTGCCCTCGAGGGCAAGGGGAAGTTGTGGCAGATCTGGCGGAGCTGCAGGCCCAAGTTAGCAAAGCCGCCGATGCTATGCAGAGGGCCAAGGATGATGAGGCGCGTGAGTGGATGATGGAGGCACAGTGCGCCAGGCGGTTCCTGGACCTCGCCTAGCGTGCTGGCGGGGCACTCCACCACTTCGTCGGGGATATCCCGGAGCTGTCACATGTGCACAACAATGAGGGCTACCTCGACTTATTTCTCAAGGTAGTGGAGGCACTAGAGTTGGGTGTCTCCAAGGTGGACGAGGACGTCGAGTTGGGTGCCCGCGACCTCCTGGACTGCGCGCTGATGTGTGTCTTCTCGAACCTTCACCGCCTCGACTCCGCTTTCGACTTCTCCCTCATGGTGGAGCCGGTACCTGTGGAGCTATGGGCCCCCCTCAAGAACGAGGTGCATGGGCACGTGGAGTCCTTGCTTGAGCGGTTCATTTGGGTTGTGTCCTTCGATGGGAGGGGCAGCCTCGGTGTGGACTTCTCCAGCAGCCACGACCAAGACAGAGCCTCATCCTCCTAAGTTTTTATGTTTCCTTCATGTTGTACCATGAACCGCCTAGCCCCGTGGGGCATTAAAACATTTGTGGGGTACTTTTGTGTTAGGTAGCAGCTGCCTGTTATGTCTGATGCATTATTGCTCCTTTTGTGAGGCCTTCTGCTTTCCTTTGACTTGCCCTCATGCCTCGTGTTGCTGGGACACATCCCCGAGTCTTTTACTGTCAGGGTCCCGCCCTTGCGCGCGCTCCCGGCACCGAGGAGTGTGTGTGTGTGGGGGGGGAGTCCTAAAAGCTAGTTGCACTAGTAGAAAACATAGCATTGGTTCAGGCCTCCTAATCCCATTAATCCGGGTTCACTCACGAACCGGGACCAAAGGTGGCAGCCGTCTCGGTTCATGAGCCCAGGGGTCGGCCGGGCCACGTGGGCCATTGGTCCAGATTCGTCTGCCCCCTTTGTTCCCGGCTCCAAGCACGAACCTGGACCAATGCGCCTCGCTCCTGGTCCATGACCATTGGTCTTGATTCGTGGATGGAACCGGGACCAAAGGGAGACCTATGGTCCCGGTTCCAGCCACAAACCGGGACCAATGGTCTGCCTACATAAACCCTCGCCCGTCGCTAGCAGAGCTGTGGAGTGCTCTATTTTTCTAGGACAACAGTGTTAGAGCTTTGTGGTGCTCTAGATCACCTCCTATGCACATGAGGTGTTTGATGAAATGCCCGAGCCACACATAAGCTTTCTCCTCTCGAAGCTCCTTGTCCAAACTCCATTTTCGTCAAGATTTGTCTAGGTTTGGCGGTCCGTCCTGTCTTGTCCCCATCTTGAAACCGTCGTCAATTGCCCACGCGTGGTGAGCCTGTTGATCTTATCTTCTTTCTAAAATAAAATATACTTACTCGTATGATTTTCTTACTTTTATTATTGTTTGTTATTATATAGTGCCATGGTTATGGTATCCGCCCACGTTGGCCCTCGTCTAGTCTATGATTCAGATGTGGTATATTATCTTTTATAACTATTTCACACATCTAATGTCTATGACAATTAATTATGCCACCAACTTGACATAGATGTTTTTATCTATAGGAAGTAGTTGAACCATAAATGGATACCGTCTATGCAATTCTGCTCGACAAGTTAACTAAACCTGAAAAAGAAATCGACCATTTGAAAGAAAAATTGAAAAGAATTGAATATGAGAAGATGGGATTGGAGTTGCATGTTGCCGATATCGTCGATGATCACAGGACCAAGATGGCTGCAATGCGCTTGAAGCTTAGAAAGATTAGAAAATATGCCATTGATAAAGAGGCTTGGTATCATTATGCCATTGGATCAATTGTTACCTTAGTTCTGATTATGACCGCATTTGTTGTTGCATTGAATTGTTTTAAATAGTTTCAATGTTTGGTTTAATTAGATGCTCTGGAGAGCTATATGTTGGTCAACGAGAACTATGTATCTACTTTGGTTTTAATTTGATGATGAACTTCTATTAATTTGGTCACTTCTGTATTCCTGATGTTCTTTAATGGTTTTTGACACACTTAATTATATATAATGCACGCAGATGAACCGACAATGGATGTACGGTAACAGACGCAGCGATGAGTACATTAAGGGGGTGCATCATTTTCTCGAAGTGGCCGAGGCAAACAAGCAGAATGGTTTTATGTGTTGTCCATGCCCTACATGTGGGATTTTGAAGTCTTACTCTGACCAAAAAATCCTTCACAGCCACCTGTTTGTGAAGGGTTTCATGCCACACTATAATGTTTGGACCAAGCATGGAGAAATAGGGGTTATGATGGAAGACGACGAAGAAGAAGAGGATGATGACAACTATGTGCCCCCTGAATACGGTGATGCTGCAACCGGGGAAGCTCAAGATCAAGAGGAACTAGATGCCGCGTCATTGTTGATGCAAAGAGACAATGCGAAAGTGAAAAGGAGAAGCTGAAGTTCAATCACATGTTAGAGGATCAAAAAAAGGGTTGTACCTCAATCGAGAAGATGTCAACACAAAGATCGGCACCACACTGAAATTGCTGCAGTGGAAGGCAGAGAATGGTGTACCTGACAAAGGATTTGATAAGCTACTAAAAATATTGAAGAAGAAGCTTCCAGAGGATAACGAATTGCCCGACAGTACGTACGCACAAAATAAGGTTGTATGCCCTCTAGGATTGGAGGTGCAGAAGATACATGCATGCCCTGATGACTGCATCCTGTACCGTGGTGAGTACGAGGAATGGAACGCATGCCCGGTATGTAGTGCATTGCGCTATAAGATCAGACGCGATGACCCTGGTGATGTTGAGGGTGAGCGCCCAAGGAAGAGGGTTGTTGCCAAGACGATGTGGTATGCTCCTGTAATACCACGGTTGAAACGTCTGTTCAGAAACAAAGAGCATGCCAAGAATATGCGATGGCACAGAGAGAACTGTAAGAAATACGGGAGGTTGAGAGCACCCGCTGACGGGTCGCAGTGGAGAAAAATTGAGAGAAAGTACTGGAAGGAGTTTGTAGCTGACGCAAGGAACGTATGGTTTGGTTTAGGCATGGATGGCATTAATCCTTTTGGGGAGCAGAGCAACAATCACAGCACCTGGCCCGTGACTCTATGTATCTATAACCTTCCTCCTTGGCTGTGCATGAAGCGGAAGTTCATTATGATGCCAGTTCTCATCCAAGGCCCTAAGCAACCCGACAACGACATTGATGTGTACCTAAGGCCATTAATTGAAGAACTTTTACAGTTGTGGAATGGAAACAGTGTACGCATGTGGGATGAGCACAAATAGGAGGATTTTGACCTGCATGCGTTGTTGTTTGTAACCATCAATGATTGGCCTGCTCTCAGTAACCTTTCAGGACAGACAAACAAGGGATACCACGCATGCATGCACTGTTTAGATGACACCGAAAGTATATACCTCGAAAATTGCAGGAAGAATGTGTACCTGGCGCATCGTCAATTTCTTCCGACCAACCATCAATGTCGAAATAAAGGCAAGCATTTCAAAGGCGAGGCAGATCACCGGAAGAAGCCCGCCATCCGTACCGGTGATCACATACTTGCTATGGTCAATGATTTACAAGTAATCTTTGGAAAGGGTCCCGGCGGACTATCTGTTCCGAATGACGCTGCGGGACGCACCCATGTGGAAGAAGAAATCTATATTTTGGGACCTACCCTACTGGAAAGACCTAGAGGTCCGCTCTGCAATCGACGTGATGCACGTGACGAAGAATCTTTGCGTGAACCTGCTAGGCTTCTTGGGCGTGTATGGGAAGAAAAAACATACACCGGAGGCACGGGAGGACTAGCAACGTGTTCACGAAAAAGACGACATGCCTCCAAAGCGGTAGGAAGGTCCTGCTAGCTATGCTCTTACCAAAGAAGAGAAGGAAATCTTCTTTGAATGCCTGCTCAGTATGAAGGTCCCATCTGACTTCTCGTCGAATATAAAGGGAATAATAAATATGGCAGATAAAAAGTTCCAGAACCTAAAGTTTCATGACTGCCACATGATTATGAAGCAAATGCTTCCGGTTGCATTGAGGGGGCTTCTACCGGAAAACGTTCGATTAGGCATTATGAAGCTATGTGCATGCCTCAATGCAATCTCTCAAAAGGTGATCGATCCAGAAATCCTACCAAGGTTAAGGAGTGATGTGGCGCAATGTCTTGTTAGTTTCGAGCTGGTGTTCCCACCATGCTTCTTCAATATCATGACGCACGTCCTAGTTCATCTAGTCGACAAGATTGTCATTCTGGGCCCTGTATTTCTACACAATATGTTCCCCTTTGAGAGGTTCATGGGAATCCTAAAGAAATATGTCCGTAACCGCGCTAGGCTAGAAGGAAGCATCTCCATGGGCCATCAAACATAGGATGTCATTGGGTTTTGTGTTGACTTCATTCCTGACCTCAATAAGATTGGTCTCCCTCAATCGCGGTATGAGGGAGACTGACGGGAAAAGGCACGCTAGGAGCAAAGTCAATAACATGTGGGGACGGACATTCTTGGTCTCAAGCACACTACAGTTCTACAGAATTCTACCTCGGTGACCCCGTATGTCGATGAACACAAGAACATTCTGCATTCCAAATACCTAGAGCAGTGTGACGACTAGATTACATGTGAACACATCAAGACTTTCGGCAGTTGGTTGCAAACACGTCTCAGGTGTGACAACACTGTTTCTGATGAGCTGTACTCGTTGGCCAGGAGACCATCTTTGACTGTATTGACTTACAAAGGGTACGAGATAAATGGGAATACATTTTACACGATTGCCCAAGATCAAAGGAGCACCAACCAAAACATCGGTGTCCGCTTTGATGTAGCAATGACCAATGGGAAGGTCGACACATATTATGGTTACATAGAGGAGATATGGGAACTTGACTATGGACATGATTTGAAGGTCCCTTTGTTTCGATGCAAATGGGTCAATCTTACAAGAGGCGGGGTACAGGTAGACCCGTATTACGGAATCACAACAGTGGATCTCAACAATCTTGGGTACATAGACAAACCATTCGTCCTAGCCAATGATGTGGCGCAAGTTTTCTATGTTAAGGACATGTCTACCAAACCGAGAAAAAAAAGATAAGGAAGCGAATACATCATACGATCAGCCAAAGCATCACATAGTTCTTTCAGGAAAAAGAGACATCGTGGGATTGGAGGGCAAGACAGGCATGTCTAAAGATTATGAAAAGTTTCAGGAAATTCCTCCCTTCAAAGTCAAGGCTGACCCAAGCACCCTGTTAAACAATGAAGATTATCCATGGTTACGACGCAATAAGCAAAGGACACAAGCGAAGAAAAAGTGAAGACTTTCTCTCCACAACTATTATGATGATGCCTTTGATCTAGAATATCACTGCATTTACATGTGAAGAAATGAAATGCCTTTTGTAACAGATGAGTTTCCGTCCGAAACCCTGATACTTCGAAAGAGATTGTCCGTTTTGTACACGAAGTGCATCCATTTTTTGTCGTAACCCTCTCAAATTTTTATAAGATGCTATGTGGGTGAAATGATGATACCATGCCAACTTTCAACCTTTTCAGAGTTCATTTGAAGTGATTTTCAATTTAGGGTCATTTTAGCTCAAAATAAATGATGAAATGCATGAAAAATAGCAAATGAAGTCAGAAAAGGGTTAAAAAGGGACGATGTGGATTTGAATGGCGCATATTGAATGCAGAAAAAGTCTTGAGTTCAAATATGTTTCAAAAATTGAAACCCTTATGTAACAGACGTGTTTTCGTGCGAAACTCTGATACTTCGAAGGAGATTCCCCATTTTGTACACGAAGTGCATCCAGTTTTTTCCGTAACCCTCTCAACTTTTTAGCGAATGCTATGTGGGTGAAATGACGGTACCATGCCAAGTTTCAACCATTTCAGAGTTTATTTGCAGTGCTTTTTAATTCAGGGGCATTTTAGCTCAAAGTAAATGCTGAAATGCATGAAAAAAAGCAAATGAAGTCAGAAAAGGGTTGAAAAGGGATGATGTGGCTTTGAATGGTGCATATTGAATGCAGAAAAATTCTTGAGTTCAAATATTTATAAAAAAATTGAAATCATTTTGTAACACACATGTTTTCGTTTGATAAAAGTTATATAACTAAACTTGATATTATATATAATTCATGCAACTAAAATTATCAAAGTTATTTTTGTTAAAAATTTTTATAGCAAAAAGAATATTCATAAAGTATTTTTTGTTAACAAATTTTGATATGCAAAGAAATAACATAAAAAATAGCAAAAGTGAAAATCGATGCGCTTATAGGGAAATTCAACCTAAATTCAAAGTGCTAGTTAGGCACCTAACTACCATTTTGAATTTAGGTCGAATTTCCTGTATAAGGGCATCTATTTCACTATGAGAGGAGCTCAACGTAGCAGCCGCGGCGGGGCTTATAAACAGGTTCGGGCAACCTTCGCTTGGCGAGGTGGGACTAAACTCCCACCACACCGCTGTGCAAGGCCATTGGTCCCGGTTGGTGGCACCAACCGGGACTAATACAGACCTTTAGTCCCGGTTGGTGCCACCAACCGGGACCAAAGGTCCCTGTTTCCCGCCCTTTGGGCTAACGAAAAGGGACCATTGGTCCCGGTTCGTGGCACCAAACGGGACCAATGCCACCCTTCGGTCCCGATTCGTGACACCAACCGGGACCAAAGGCCTCTGCTTACTGCCCTTTGGGCTGCTGAAAACAGGGCTTTGGTCCCGGTTGGTGGCACGAACCGGGACCAAAGGGGGGCATTGGTACCGGTTCGTGCCACCAACCGGGACCAATGCTCCCTGTATAAAACCCCACACTTAGCAGTTTTTTTCGACCCATATCGCTCCCTCGAAGGCCAGATCCCACCCACACCGTCAGGTTGCCCGAATCTCACACGCTCTCCGTCGCCATCGCCGCCGTCCTCGACCTCCCCGACCTCGCTCTGGCCACCCTGCCCCGTGCCACCCAGCTTCGGCCGCCCCGCCCCACGCCGGCTGCCCCACGCCGGCCGCCCCGCCCCGCTCCGGCCATTGCTCCGCCCCGCTCCGGCCACATCCCCCCTCCCGTATACGTGAGGATGATATTTTGTTTTTTGTTCATATATATGTGTGTATGATGTTTTTGTTCATATATATGTGTGTATGATGTTTTTTGTTCATATATATATATATGTGTGTATGATGTTTTTTGTTCATATATATGTGTGTATGATGATATATGATGATATATGTGTGTATGATGATATATATGTGTGTATGAAAATAGTCGGCATTTATTTAAAAACAAAAAAAGTGTTACTGCCACCGCGTGATGATATGCATCATGTTTTGTTACCGCCGCCGCGTGATGATATGTCTGGTCGGCATTTTTTTGTTCATATAGAAAACTCTGGTAATTTCGACATGAGGGGGGACGTCGATCAACCCTCTCTCACCCAACCAACTCTCGAGTCCGCCTAAACCGGGACTGAAAAAGCATTATCGATCTCCTACCCCCTCTCGCCCCTACCTGACAAACTCTCGAGGCCACCCAAAGCACTAGAAGAAAACTCCGTTAACTTCGATCAACCCCCTCTCGCCCGACCAACTCTCGAGTCCGCCTAAACCGGGACTGAAAAAACATTGTCGATCTCCTACCCCTCTTGCCCCTACCCGACAAACTCTCAAGGCCATCCAAACCACTAGAAGAAAACTCTGGTAAATTCGATCAACCCCCTCTCACCCGACCAAACCCTAGAAGTGTTGCCAAGGCCACCCAATCCCTAAAATCGTTGTCGAGACCACCCAAACCCTAGAAGCGTCGAGGCCTCCCTATCCCTAGAAGCGTTGTCGAGGCCACCCCAAACCGTAGAAGCGTCAAGGCCACTAATATGATCCCTTGTCTATGTTTGCCACTAATTAATATATCCATCTCTCATGTTTGTATATTAATTGCCATGTTGTAATATTTGTAGAAACCATGGATCCAACCATGAACAAAGACTTTGAAGGAGAAGAGTTGTTGGGGGACATGATCTGTGGCGGCGGTGATATCTTCTCGTTAATCAATTTTGACACAGAAGAGCTAGGACATGGTGATGACAGCTCCGGTAACCGAATGCTGGAGGAAGGAGGAGACCATGATGACGTCTCCGGTGACCGAGAGCCAAAGGAAGAAGGAGACCATCATGACGGCTCCGGTGACCAAACGGAGGGAGCTATTGCAAAGTCGTCCCGTGAGGTATATATATTAATTAAGCATGTGCTGACTAATTGATGCATTAATTGTTTTGGTATGTACATATATTAACTCTTATTTCTTATTTTATATAGCCCTCCAGATCGAGCCGAACTTTGGTACCGAGACGAGGCCCGAAGAAAAGGTTGGGCAAGGAAGAAAGGTTCACGATCACCTTAATCGCGAACGATGGCCAACCAATTGAACCGAAGAAGACAAATGATGCATTTTCTGCTCAGTGTGGAGCTATTGTCAGGGACAACATCCCAATCAGCATCCAACAATGGATGAGCCGGCTAAGAACGCTAACAACTACGACCCTCAAGTTTCTTATGTCACTGATAGACAGAAAGAAGATCTTTGGAAGGTCTTGAAGGCAAATTTCACCCTACCGCCAGAGGAGGATGAGAGTAATCCAGTTATAGAGCCACTGGTCAAGTCGTGTGCTCTTAAGAAGATGGCAGATCTTTTCAGTAGGTGGAAGAATGAGCTGAAAGCTAAGTTTGTCGACCAAGAGAAGACTCCAGTATTCGTCGGCTGACATGCGGGGATAAGAGATCAATTGGACGCATTCGTGGCCTACAAGACTTCTGAAAAGAGTAAGAAAATGTCAGTGATAAACAAGAAATATGCTAAGAAGAAGCAGTATCACCATCGCACGGGGTCATGTGGCTACCTCAGAGCCCGACCGTTGTGGGCCAAATGGGAGGATGACCTGCAAGCTAAAGATGTCAAACCAGAGACAGGGAACTGACCAGACCGTTCAAGGACTTGGTTCTTCGGGGTTGGGGGAACTTTGGACCCTAAAACAGGGAAGTGCGTTTGGACGGATGAGCAACTTGCAATACCCGTCGAGAAGCTTAAGCAAGTTATGAAGGAAGCGCTGGAAGGGAGGTTCATTCCCAATAGTGAGAAGGACGAGCTGACTGAGGCCCTCGGGAATCCTGAGCACCCTGGATGAACACGAGGCATGTCAGGCTCCGTTTCGTGGAAGCTTGAGTTTCTCGGCGTAGGCGGTTACAAAAGCCGGGAGAGGAAGAGGAAACAGGAGCTGAGCGTTGTGCAGGACCTCAATGCAAGAGTACGAAGGCTAGAGGAAGAAGTTATGAGCCAGCGAGCTCCTGACCAGCAGCTTGTTCAGGGCACGAAGCTACCCCAGAAGCTACCCCGCCATCTCAGCGAAGAAGCAGCATGGCTTCCACGGAGCTCCTTCAATAGCCTGACTTCACTGCTCCTAGCTACCCCATGGATGCTATCATAGATGGCCAACATTGTGAGCTTATGACGAAATGCGTTAACCTCACCTTGAAGGCGGCTGACCGATTTGTTGCACCTCCTCGAACCTACGGAACTTTTCACCACAGTCACATTCCACATGGCTATGCTGTTGTGCAAGTGGATGAAATAATGGGGGGATTTGAGGAGCTCAATCTTGACCAACCTACAGGTGAAGGGGAGACTCAGCTGAGATTTGCTCTGAGGACTGCATGTCTATGGCGGAAGGAGCACATCAAGCTTCTGAACTGGACGCCTCCACCTCCTCCTCCTCCTCCTCAGATGAGTGATGAAGGCACTCATCCTCCTCCTCCTCCTCTGGCGAGGGATCAAGGCACTCCGCCTCCTCCTACTCCTCTGGCAATGATGAAGTCACTCATCCTCCTCCTCCTCCTCCTCCAGCGAGGGATCAAGGCACTCCGCCTCCTCCTTCGCCTCGTCCGGCCCGTGACATCAACGATCAAGGCAATTTGCCTCCTCCTCCGCCTCTTCTGTCGCGTTCAAGCAGTCCGCCTCCTCCTCCGTCGCGTTCGAGCAGTCCGCCTCCTCCTCCACCTCCTCAACAATGGTGGAAGACAGCCGCCGCCGCTCCTCCTCCTTCGGCACGTCGGAGCACTCCGCCTCCTCCTCCGCCTCATAAGCAACGATGAAAGAGAGATGCCGTCGCTCTGGCTGCTAGCAGTACAGTTAGTGGCGGGAGGCCAAACAAATATGGTCCTAAGTCTCTCAAGCCATTGGAAAAGTTGCCATACGAGAGGACCGCGGAGGAAGCTACGAAGATCTCTCAAGACCAAGTGAGAGCCCATTTTGCAAAGAAAGCTCCACCTCTGAAGCAGACGATAGATCCGGTGGCAGCGAAGCGCACTGTTGAGGCCCTGAAGCGACCACCACCGCGTCCATTGGATACCAACTATGTCCATGCTACTAAAAGGCATATCAAAATGCGGTGCAGACGGGAACTACTTCCAGTGATGAGAGGTTAGCAAAACGAAGAAGTGGGAAAACAATTCCCCAGCTCGGCGAATAGGCTAACCAATCGTGCCCCCCGCTGAAGGTGTCTACCAATATCGCCGCTGATCATCCGGGGATGGTGCCTGGTACCAATCCTGCTGATTACATGAGCGATGATGTACTGTTTGAGCCGTTGGAGGTGGATGATTTCAAATACCAGTACGGGAAGCCTCTCGTCAAAGATGGAAGTCCTCCTCTAGGAACGATGATGAGACAATTGCATAATTGGTACATGAAAGCCTGTAGCGAGTCTGGGAAGGATTGTTGGATGATGAGTATTAAAGAGATGCACGACTTCTTTGGCCATGAGCTGATTCATGTTGAATTTGACGAGCTTTTCCAGTTTTACAATCAAAAGGACATCGACATACAAATCATGACTTGCTACTGTTTGTAAGTACTTCTGTAATTAAGTCTCTATATATAGCTCACCTCTTTCGTTGCATGTATATATATAATTATCCTCATCACTATATTATGCAGATTGAAGATCGTCAAATGCAGAAAAGCAGAAATGTATGACATTGGGTTCATTAACCCAAATATCATACATGAAGTGATGGTTCAAATGTATCCCAAACAAACCGAGGAGAACTTACTAGAATCGATGCTTAAAAATCAAAACAAAGAAAAAATACTCCTTCCTTACAACTTCAAGTGAGTGTTACTGTCTTGTGCATATTTGGTTTATCCCTTATTACTCGAGGGTATAGTAATGTAATTGATGAGCTATGCATGTGTGCGCATCCACCGCTTTATTCTACTAGAGATTAAGCTTGACCGGGGAGTAGTAACCGTCTTAGACTCGAGACGAAATAAACCCGAGTTGTATGTGAACCCGACTGAAATGCTCCAGAGGTAAGTTCAATTGATCATTATCACACCATATGGGCAACTTTATTCATTTCCTGATATATATCAAGTAATTATTTTCTTTGTCTGGCAGGGTTTGGAAAGATTTCACCAAAATTGCTCTGGGACTGCCTACCGAGCTGCAATTTAGACACCCGTAAGTAAGTAATATATACTACCTAGTTCTGCCCATCTCCCATTGATTCTAGCTAGTTTCATCAATATATACCATTTATCATGCTTGCTTATCAGTTTGATTGACCTATATTTCTTGTATAGTGCTTGTTTCAGGAACAAGCGACTAATTTTTGTGGATACTACATTTGCGAGTTCATCTACAACGCGACGAATCCTAATAAGTGGGGCTACACTAAAAAAGAATATGAAGTGCGTAAGAAAAAATATTCACAATTTTATTTTATTACCATCATTTGTGTTGAGTTTCATTCATATACATGTATTGACCCTCTTCTTCAATTTAGATGTGGCGGATGCAGGATGAACTCCTACCACAAGATCGCATACGAGCAATTCAAGAGGAATTGGCAGGATTCTTTATTGACCACGTCATCAATAAAGCCGGAGAATACCATATGGAACTTGAAATTAGATGTTAGGGATTGTAACATAGGATAGATATACGAAAACTTGTTGTTTGACCAATCTCTCGGAGAAGGAGGAGGTCGATCACTTCTCTTTGTATATGTTCATTACGATCTTGTGTACTTAATGGTTTCCTTCATTTGCTTACTAACTAGCGTGTCGCGAGTTCTCTCTATACGTATAGTACGTAGCGTCGCAACCAAGCACGGACATAAGAGAGGTCACTTCTCTATATTAGCTAGCTAACAAAATATATGAAACCCCTAAATTAACCCTCCCAAACCCTCAAAAAACCCCTCTTTCAAAAAAATAGCTCCTAAGCTGCTGACGCGTGGACGCTCTTTGGTCCCGGTTGGTGTTACCAACCGGGACCAAAGGCCCTCCTGCCTGGGCTCGGCGGAGCGGCCACGTGTAGCCCCATCTGTCTCGGTTCGTAAGCGAACCGGGACTAAAGGTCATGGGCTTTAGTCCCGACACTTTAGTCTCGGGTCCAGAACCGGGACAAATGGGCCTTTTTCCACTAGTGTGGGGGTCCTCGGGGTGCGGTGCTCGAGGCCTTTGTTGGAGATATGCCCTACAGGCAATCATGTATGATATTTCCTATGTGTTTATGAATAAAGATAGTCCTTGGACATTATCACTGATGTGTATTAACAAGTACGTGACTTGTTTGTGAGACAATGCATTGAATAATAACTGTCCTAAATGGTCCCTAGTCCAAAGGGTTGTGTGGACGCACAACTAATCAGACTAGCATATGACATGGTGTATGGTCCGGTCTCACTGACCATGTAGCATTGGATGCTAGCCAGATAATATAGACTTAGAAAGGTCTGGTTGGATTCCACATAGTTGGATCCGAGTCGAGATAAGGTCTGAGTTGGACAGACCCAACTATGAGACACAATGATAGGTCATCTATGAGTCTCTAGTACAACATACGTTCTATGTCCTAAGACCTGAGCTGGCGCATGTACTCGGGATGGTGACAGACTTGCTTTGGGCCGACCAAATGCTACTCCGTGACTATGTAGTTACAAAGGTAGGTTTTGGGCTTGTCCAGACCCATGATGTGAGACATGGTCGAGCAAGATGGGATTTGCCCCTCCTACCAGGAGAGATATACTCCGGACCCCTCGGGTGATCCGACCTGGATAAGCATGGCCATGCGATGAGGATTATGAGATAATCTGAATGTTGGTCGGATTCACCGGAATGAGAAAGAAGTCGTGCTGCAACAAGGGTGACCATATCGCCTTGTGCACGACAACATATATCGTGTGGCAAAGGGAACAGAAGTGTGAAGTACAAGTTCGCCTAACCAGCTTCATCAGACACTCGGAGTTGACATGTTTTGCTAGAGGCCGCTATCGACTGGTCGAGTCGGATGTGATCTGACTCGCGACCAAGTGAACGATAACCTAAGGGGTCGCGCGCTTAAGGGAAGGAACACGTGGGCTTTAGGATCCGTGAGAGGCCCAAGAGTTGAGCCCGCACCGGATGCCTATATATAGTGGAGGTGCGGCACACTCATCCGGTTGATCGCTTTGGCGCCGTCATTAGGGCTTTGCATGAGTTGCAACTAGCCACCTCCACTTGCCGCCGCCGACCGTGTGATTGGACCTAGCAGTCCGCCGCATGGGTGTTCCTCCTGCATGCGCGGATATCGTTAGAGGCGGTGCACTTGCGCCGCTCCGACGAACCTGTACGTGGGATCCAGCGACCGGCTGTTCGAGGGAGATCGGAATGGCTATTCGAGGGAGCTTGGATGAGGAGGATACGGACCACACGAACGCACTGCCCCAACTCTACTTTCGCTGCACGACACTGCACGTCTAGTGGTAACAATCTGTGATCCATCTCCATAGCATGTTCTTGGATGTTCTGCGCGGAGAATTTTTTAATTGGCATGATATGCACCTATGGTAGAACCCAACAACCTTCACCCTCGACACGCGAGGGGGGGGAGGCGATGATTGCCGAGGGCCTTTAGCACTTAGGCCCTTGTCCAAAACCCTCGCCTTGCAAAAACATTGCCATTTTCCGGACGCACCCCTAGAGGCTCTTCAAGCAGTGCTCCCCAAGGGACGCCCTTCATAGAATGCCCCGCTTTGGATGCCGCCCGCCCGCTAGCTTGTGCTTGGGTGTCGCGTGAGTAGACCAATCACCCAGGGCCTCGGTGGGTTATGTGTGTGGGGGTAGGCCCTTAAGCCGGGGCCTGACTCTTGGGGCCAACCGAGCATGAATACCATGCCCAACCCCCGCGCACGTGAGGCCTAAGGGGGGTTGGTGAGTGTGCATCATGGAAGGGGGGGTCATTGATCATCGTGCCCGATATGATTTGCCCCGGGGCTTCCAACGGGGCGTGGGCATGGTTGTAACTTGGACGTTCCACCAGCACGGAGCATGGGGCTTCCACTTGGCGTGGGCATAGTCGCGGCTCGACAGTCTGTTCCGCTAGTGCGGAGCATGGGGCTTCCACTTGGGCATGGGCATAGTCACGGATCGACAGTTCATTCCGCCATCACAGAGCATGTTGCTTCCACTTGGGCATGGGCATTGTCGCGGGACGACAGTTCATTCCGCCAGCACGGAGCATAGGGCTTCCACTTGGGTGTGGGCGGGAGTCCTCCCGAGGTAATGGGGTGGCGCTCCGGGATGCTGTGGGGCGTGTAGAACCCCAACCTCATTCTTATGTGAGAGGGTCACGGGCAATGATAAAATAGGGGGGAGTCAGGAGATCCAAGCACGGGGCTCAGGGGGCCCTTCTTGACGCCTCGTGCGGTTTTCCCTTGGCCTTTGGCATGGCTGCGCGTTCTCATTCTCCACGACATGAGTGCGACGCGTGCCAGGTGGTCGCCTAGGTGTAGCACCCGAGGCGGTGAAGCATCTCACCAGCGGCGGTATGAGCTGAGCTGCGCCCCCACTAGATCACTCGCTGTGGTACCATGGAAGGGTGAGACACCAAGGATCCTGGTGAGATGATGTGCATGGGGGGCAGCCCGTGAGTCAGATCTCTATCGCTTGGATTTCTCGGCGCTGTAGGGACAAACTCGAGCACAAACGCCATGTCTAGCCCCTGGGACGATCCGGGGGTGTAGTTGCGAGGGCACGAAGATTCCAGATGGCGACGGGGCATCGAAGCTCAGGATTAAGCAAGCAATAAAAACTCAACGAAGTTTAACCGGGTTTATTATATAATGAAGGGGTGCCAGCTTGATGGTAATGCAGCAAACGGGGGGCGTAGCTTGCTCATACCAAAATATCACTTGTCGCCCTAACCCGGGGAAAGGTGTGGAGCAGCTTGGCGTGGAGCGCCATGGAAGTTCTTCAGGGGCGTCGTGGGGCCCCGTCGGGCTCCCTCCCAAGGCGCTAGATATACTTGTTGGAAATATGCCCTAGAGGCAATAATAAATTGGTTCTTATTATATTTCCTTGTTCGTGATAATCATTTATTATCCATGCTATAATTGTATTGATTGGAAACTCAAATACATGTGTGGGTACATAGACTACACTGTGTCCCTAGTATGCCTCTAGTTAACTAGTTCGTTGATCAAAGATGGTCAAGGTTTCCTGGCCATATACATGAGATGTCATTTGATAGTGGGATCACATCTCCTAATGATGTGATGGACAAGACCCAAACTATAAACATAGCATATGATCGTGTCAGTTTATTGCTATAGTTCATGCAACTCACTAACACCAGAGGAATACCTTGTGTGTATCAAATGTCACAATGCAACTGGGTGACTATAAATTTGCTCTACAGGTATCTCCGAGGGTGTCTGTTGAGTGGGCATGGATCAAGGCTGGGATTTGTTAGTCCGTGTGACGGAGAGGTATCTCAGGGCCCACTCGGTAATACAACATCAAAATAAGCCTTGCAAGCAATTTGACTAAGTGTTAGCCACGAGATCTTGTATTACAGAGCGAGTAAAGAGACTTGCCGGTAACAATATTGAACTAGGTATAGAGATACCGACGATCGAATCTCGGGCAAGTAACATATCGAAGAACAAAGGGAACATCATACGGGGTTAACTTAATCCTTGACATAGAGGTTCAACCGATAAAGATCTTCGCATAATATGTTGGAACCAATATGGGAATCGAGGTTCCGCTATTGGTTATTGACCGTGGAGGTGTCTCGGTCATGTCTACATAGTTCTCGAACCCGCAGGGTTTGCACACTTAAGGTTCAATGACATTTAGGTATAGTAGAGTTATGTATGGTGGTGACTGAAGGTTGTTCGGAGTCCTAGATGGGATCCTAGATGTCATGAGGAGCTCCAGAATAGTCCAGAGGTAAAGATTGATATATAGGATGTCCTGTTTTGGTCGTCGGAAAAGTTTTGGGTACTTTGGTAGTGTAGCGGGAGTGCCGGGAGGGTACCGGGGGCCATCGGGAGGGGTGTCTCGACCCAAAGGACCTCATGGGCTGGGGCAGGAGTCAAACCAACACCCCACTAAGGTCCATGCGGCTAAGGGTTGAAAAAACCCAAAGGTGGAATGGTCCAAAGGGTTTCCAAGTGGAGAGGAGGAATCCTACTCCTTGTAGGATTGGAGTAGGACTACTCCGCCTCCAATTTCGGCCAACCCTTGAGGGTTTGAGGATGGATCCTCCCTTCCCTCCCTCCTATATATACTAGAGGATTTAGAGGGGAGAGCTAACCCTAATTTCCACATGCTCCCTCTACTTCCTCTAGATCGTTTTCTCCTTCAGTCTAGTTTCGACGGTGCTTAGGCGAAGCCCTGCCAGAATAATTCCACCACCACCGCCGTTGCGCTGTCGTGCTGCCAGAGAAATCATCTAACTCTCCGCCCCCTCTTGCTACATCAAGAAGGCGGAGATCGTCATTGAGCTATACGTGTGTTGAATGCGGAGGTGCCGTTCGTTTGGCGCTATATCGGAAGGACCATGATCAGGATCACGGGACGATTCGTGATTTGATCGCGGGACGGATCGTGATGGGATCGCGGGACGGATCGTGATGGGATCGTGAGATGGGTCATGATGGGATCGCAGGACGCTCGGCGATTTGGATCGCAAAGACGTTCAACTACATCAACCGCGTTTCTTAATGCTTCCCGCTTAGCGATCTACAAGGGTATGTAGATCCACTCTGCCTTTCGTAGATGCTCATCACCATGGATAGATTTTGCATGTGCATAGGAAATTTTTTGTTTCCCATGCAACGTTCCCCAACAATACTCACGCAGGGTCCCTCCAGGGAGATGCTTCACGCGCAGCCGTCCATCGTCACAGAAGGGGTGGTCCTGCGCGCCCCAGAAGTTGGCGGCGAACAACTCTCAGAGGTCATTCCATAAGGAGACTGGTCCCTCGGATAGGCCCATGATCCACTGGTGCGGGCCACCCTTGAGGACCATGAGGAACCAGTTCACCTTGGCGTTGTCGCCTCCACCTGCCATCTCGATACTCAACGAGTAGAGTCTTAGGAGTTCTGTCGGGTTAGGGACATCGTCGTAGCATGGGGCAGCTCGGGCTCGAACCCGATGGCCCAGGTCACCTGGCACATCCTTCATGCTAAGGCACGACAACCCTCACCTCCTAGGGGTAAGCTGCACGCGGGAGCAGTCTGACCCCTGGCCCTTGCTGCCAGGGCGCCCTGGGCGATCCAGTCTTGGTGTTGGCGTCGTATCCTTTGCTTGGAAGGGCCTTGGTTAGGCAACTGCTGCCTCTTCCTCGGGGGCATGGCCTCACGATCCCCCGGGCCTTCCTTGCCGCTCACGCACTCGAGCGCGGCCCTTGCGTGAGCTTGTTCAAGGGGGTGCACGGTGCCCAACTCGTCGCAGTCAACGGTGATGATGCTACCGCGACCAAGCATCCTGAGGGTGTTTTAGCCGTAGTGGACCACCACCATGAACTTGGCCAGCGCCGAGTACCCCAGGATTGCATTGTACAGGAGACCGATGTGTGCCACGTCAAAATCAACATGCTCAGTGCGGTAGTTGTCGTGCGTGCTGAAGGTGACGGGGAGGCGAACTTGCCCCAGAGGGACGACAGGGTCCCTGGTCACCCCCAGGAACGGCTTGGTAGGAACCAACCGGCCGCAGAGTATCTGGAGTGCCTCGAAGGTCCTGACGGAGAACACGTTGAGGCTGGCATCCCCGTCGACAAGGGTCTTTGCGACCACAACATTGTTGATCATCGGGGTACATCGCAAGGGGAGCGCGCCCGTAATGGCCGCGGAGCCGATGCCGATCCCGACGCCGGATGAGGTAGCCCATTGTGTACCCCCGAGGGGTCGCGCGGTCAGCAACCTCGGGAGGGCGGTGTCAACCCCACATGGGGATTGCTTGAGCTGGTAACTCGGCGCCGGGGCATGGGCTCCATCGAGAAGGCATGCCACCGTCTGTGGCTCCTGGGGGCCTCCGACTTCTTTGCCCGGCTCGTCGTTACCACCTCCCCTGGGCGGTGCCGGTCATGGGAGGGGAGCGGCACTCTCCTGAGGTCATGTCCCGCGGGGACGTCCATGCCATGCTCCCCAACGGCGCAGCTTGCACCCTCCACCCAAGTAGGAGTAGCCACCTCTGTCGCCACGCCTGCCACCTCCTTGGCTAATTCCACAGTTGGCGTCATGGCAGCCGTGGTCCATGTGCTGGTCGGCATGCTTGCTACGAGGGGGCTTCAGCGCCTGACAATCCTTGGAGTTGTTGGTGCGCACCTGGTGGAAGGCGCAAAACAGACATTCTGCCTTCCCGGACCTAGCGCAGCCGGGGCCGCGCTCCCGCTCAAGCTCCGGCATAGGGACTTGGAGTAAGAGGAAGTAGACATAGGGCTGGTTGTGCAGGCGTACGTCATGCCTGGGCTCGTATGGATTACCACGCTCGTGAAGTGGTGCGGGCACCCTGCATGCCTCATCCCTAGCGCGAGGCGGCGGGGGGCGAAGTGACGATGCTGTGCCCGGGGATCCTCCGGTGGTGTCTAAGGGTTCGGTAATGTGGTTCAACCAGGTGTCACGGGCACCGTCCTTTGGGTGGTGGCGAAGCAGCTCGTTCGCCATGAGCAGTGCATCTTATGCGTCCATGTCTCTAGGGAGGGCGCGAGGCGGAGAAAACACTACAACATGGTCCTCTCGCTCCAGGGGAGGGTGTGAAGCACGGGGCCGCCACCCGCGGCGGGCGATCTCAGGCACGGTGACCACCACAGGGTTCGCGGGATGGTGGCGGCCAAGGCCAGCTCGCCGGCTCGCGGGTGCGACCGGTCGAGGCGGGCCGCTCGGCGTCCAGCATGAAAGAGGCGGGCGTCAGTCATAGGGTCGCCGAAGGGAGGAGATCAAGTAGAGCTGGGGAACCACGGTGCACCCTACCTGGCACGCCAAATGTCGGAATTGAGGCTCCGGGGACCCAAGATGGTTCGAACTCTGGGGTGCGCCTTCTCACCAGCCCTATTCTACCTCGCGAGCCTTTGGCGATGCAACAACGAGCACGAGCTATGGAAGAAGAACAGGAACACCGCGATTACCCAGGTTTGGGCCACCTCACTGTGTAAGACCCTACTCCTGCTTGTCTGCATTGCTTGGGGATGTGAGAAGGTTACAAGGGTGTGTTCTTACTCCTCTAGGGTTCGATCCCTTTCTACGGCCGAGGATCGTCCTCTTTTATACTGGCCCATGGTCCTCTTCCAGGAAATCACAAGGCGGGAAGGGTTGCCACTTCAAGCCGTTTGAAGGGGGGGGCAAGATCATAGGCTATGCTGAAAAAAGCAGTCCACGCCTGTTAAAGCTTGTCGTCGTGACGCGCCGGTGGGCTCGAGGGTGACCTCCGTCCTGGCGAGCCCCCGGTCCTAGTATTATTTCAAAAAAGGGGGAACCTTTGGGAATCCGCGAGCTGGCTTTGCTCCCTTAGCACAAAAGGGGAACTCTTCTCTATCCGTGCTCACTAGACATGGCTCCTGGCGCTACCTGGTGCGGCCCATGTCACCCATGTGAAGGCACAGGACCAGGTGGCCCTGCCGATCTGCCCTTGTCAAGTAAGCTTCGCGAGGGTCCCGTTGGTAGCCTCAGGAGGCACCCTCATGAGGGGGGCTCCGCGAGGCTTTCGACGACACTTGCTGTTGTGTGCCTCACGAGGATCTTGTTCGTGAAGCCCTAGGGTGGGCTACAATGGGCCCTTGACGTGCGACACGTCTTGGGCCACATTCTCAGGGGCCTGGCTACCCGTAGTCCCACGGGCTCGACATTGTAGACTCCTCAACATAATGGTGCAGCTAAGCGCATGAATAAAACCATCATCTCCATGGATCAGTGCATCTTGTGAAATGCTTGCATGGGAAAACGTTTTGGGCAAAAGCAACCTCCACCACCTGCTACGTCATCAACAAGTGTACCAGCGTGAGACCGATTCTCAAGTTACCTTCCATGTTTGTGCTAATCATCGTGTTAATTGTTTGCCTGTTCAATTCATCATCACATCATTCGCATTGCATCGGGACTCCATTGCCATCATTTTCAAAAACTTGCATCCGTTCGTACTTGCCACTTCTCCCCGTTGCCGTCGTCGACTGTTCCGACACCAAATACACTCGCTCGCTTCCGCAACATCATTAAAATATTATTTATAAGTGGAAATAAAACAGTCACAGAATGGGGTGAAAGTTTACGTGTGGTCTAAAGAAATTGTAGGTAGACTAGCTGCCAAATTTCGTCGCATTCGGAGTTGGTTTCATACCCCTACGGTTAAATTATAGCGGAACTATAGACAGTTAAGTTGTGAGACGTTTTTCATAAATAAACTTGTCGCCGGGCTACCCGATTTATCTCTCATCTTAATCCTAGTCCATCTACACATCCCATAGCCCCCTCACAACCTAGTCTGAAACTGCCCCAGTTCAGAATCGGACAATCGTGACTTGTAGGTACGCATCAACCTCGAAATACCCCAAACATCTTCGATTATTTGCTTAGACCATGTAGAGCCTTCTGATAGAAATCGAAAGGCTCCACTTAACCTTCGTCTAATCCCACTGCTATATATAGTAGGTCCAACCCTAGAGACTAGGAGATGTGTCCCGTCGTCGTCGCTACTAGCCCCACATGGTCGCCTCCCATCCCCGGATCTCCACCGATCCAAAATTCCACCCAACCAACATGCTCTTCCCAAGCCTCCCTTGATATCCGATTCATCCGACTCCGTGCCCAAGCGCCACCGCAGTCATGCGCCTCCCTAGCATCCGCAGCCTAGGGCCTCTTATGCTCAATACCGAGCGTGACAAGGGACATCCTCTGCCTTGACCCTGCCGTCGTTCGTCACCACCTCGATCCGGAACACCACACGTCCTTGCCTCCCTGCCGGACCAGGACAAGATGGCACTAATATGTCTCCAACATATCGATAATTTATGAAGTATTCATGCCATATTCACCTATGTTTACAATAATTTGATATGGTTTTGATGCACTTTATATGATTTATTTAGAACTAACCCGGACTGACGCTGTTTTCAGCAGAACTCCCGTGGCGTTGTCTTTTGTGTAGAAATAAAAGTTCTCCAAATGCAACAAAACTTTTTGACGTTTTGGGAACAAAATAGGCACTGGAGGCTTCGTTAGATGGACAGAAGAGACACGAGGTGGACACAACCCACCAGGTCGCGCCAGCCCCCTCTGGCTTGCGTTGGTGTCTTGTGGTCCACTCATGGCCCATCTTCACGTGAGATCGAGACCCAAATATCGTATATATTTAGAAATCACCAAAAAAAACTAGATTAGAAGTTCCGCCGTGGCAAGCCTCTGTAGCCGCAAAAAACCAATCTAGACCCCGTTCTGGCACCCTGGCGGAGGGGGAAATCATCACCGAAGGCCATCTTCATCATCCCTATGGCTCCATGATGAGAAGGGAGTAGTCCATCCTCGGGGCTAATGGTTTGTACTAGTAGCTATGTGTTCAATCTCTCTATCTCCCTTGTGTTCTTGAGATGGCACGATCTTGATGTACCACGGGCTTTGTCAATATAGTTGGATCATATGGTGTTTCCCCCTCTTTATCTTCTTGTGATGAATTGAGTTTTCCCTTTGAGATTTTGTTATTACCGGATTGAATACTTTTATGAATTTGAGAGCAGTTGATGTATGTCTTCGATGCGGATACTCACAGTGATATTGGGGTATTCAAGTGATTCACTTGATATATGTTATTGCGTCAACTTGCGGATTCTGGTGACCTTGTGGATCTATACATAGGGGTTGATTGCATGTTTTCATACCATGTTCTCCGATAGAAATCTTAGGGCACTCTTTGAGGTTCCTTGTGTTGGATTGAAAATTATGAATCTGAAATTGTGTGATGCGTATTGTATAATTAACTCATCGATACTTGTGGTGACATTCGAGTATCTAGGTGACATTAGAGTTGGTTGATATGTATCATATGTTGTTTTTGTAATATGAACTCTTAGATAGATCGATCAGAAAGGATAAATTGGTGTTATTTTAGTACGAACTCTTGGATATATCGATCGGAAAGGATAACTTTAAGGTTGTTTCGTACCCTACAAACCATTTCTTCCTATGTTGTCCGCTAGATAAGAACTTTGGTGTGATTCTTCGTTGCACGTCGAGGGATGGTTATGTGATCCAATTATATTATTATTGTTGAGACATTGCACTAGCGAAAGTACGGACACTAGGCCTTATTTCCAAGCATTTACACAACATTTTTCTCACTGTTTACCACTTTTATGTTTTTATGTTTTCAGATTACAAAAACCTATTTGTATCATCCATATTGCACTTGTATCACCATCTATTAGTCGAACTAGTGCACCTATACAATTTTCCATTGTATTGGGTGTGTTGGGGACACTAGAGATTTCTTGTATTTGATTGCAGGGTTGTTTGAGAGAGACCATCTTCATCCTACACCTCCCATGGATTGATAAACCTTAGGTCATCCACTTGAGGGAAAATTGCTACTGTCCTACAAAACTCTGCGCTTGGAGGCCCAACATAGTCTAAAAGAATAAAGTTGCATAGTAGACATCAGGCACCTCTTCCTATCATTTCTGGCCTTCCCTTACCCATGAGTTCTCTCTCCCTCTCCTCTAACCTCTCTTTGCATGTGCCATTGACAGGATCTCCCTGCGTCGTGGAAGCCACCCTTGGAGCAGTTGCCGCTGCCTCGCCGACCACCCTAGTCGTCGGGCCAGCAGCAGATCCATGCCGCACCTTGCCCCTTTTCCCTTTGTTCTCCCTCTCTCATCTCTTTATTAAATTCCCACAGAGCCTCCAGAGTGACATGGCCGATGGCCTCCTCTAGCCCGAAGCCGCTAAGCACCTCCCTCAACCAGATCCGCTCCGCCGGCCTTTGTCCATTCTCGACCGCACCATGATCATTCGTCCCTGCCTCAACCCGCACCTCTGTCGCCTGCCAGAATTGCGACAGCAAGCTACAACGCCGCCGTCATGCCAGAGTTGTCCAGGTTGACAGTATGTCTCCTCGTTCCCCCACGCTCCTCTTTCCTCTCTCTCCGTCTTGGAGTTTCTTCTCATTTTTTCGTTGTCCTTCATTTTAAAAGAGCAACCATGGCCTCCCCTCCACCCTCTTCATCGTGCTGGTACGTCCTCTGTGTCTTTCCCCACGGAGATGAGTGCTCGCTCAGGAGTTGACCACACCAGGTCAGCCCACTTCAGCACCTCCAGGCCCATCCTATCTTGTCTAATTAGTTGTGGAGTCTTTATGTCATTTATCTCTTAGAAGTATCATCCCATCTTGTCTAATTATTTCCATCTTATCAAGTTTTTCTTCTCTTTTCAACAAGAGTGTTGTCCAAATTATTTCTTTATCATTCCTCGTCTACCGCGTTTCAGCCACCAAGGTTCATTGGTTATTCTTGCTTGTTTCTCATTCCATTCTTCATCTCTTTGCAACCTCCAAGGTTCATTGGTTTCACTCATTGGTTAAAGAAGCAACTTAGTTTTACCTCTTCCACTTTCTCTTCCTCTTTCATTCCAAGATCTCGGGTCGAGATCTCCTGTAAGTGGGGGAGAGCTGTAACAGTTCGAGACTGACTCCCCAGTTGCCTTCCATGTTTGTCTTGATCGTCGTGTTAATTGTTTGCCTGTTGAATTCATCATCGTAGCATTCGCAATGCATCGACACTCCACTGCCAGCATTTTCAAAAACTTGCATCCGTTCGTAGTTGCCACTTCTCCCTTTTTCCTTCGACGAGCGTTTCAACACCAAACACACTCGCACGCACCCGCAATATTGTTAAAATATTAATTTATAAGTGGAAATAAAACGGTCACGGAATGGGGTGAAAGTTGACGAGTGGCCTAAATATCTTATAGGTAGAACGCCTACCAAATGTCATCCCGTCCGAGGTTGGTTTCAGACCCCAACGGCTAAACTATAGCGGAACTATAGCCGGTTAAATTGTCTGACATTTTTCGTAAATAAACTTGTCGCCGGGCTGCCCGATTTCTCTGCCATCTTAAACCTTGTCCATCTACAAGTCTTCGCGATCCAAGCACGACCCGTGCCGATCTAGCGTCGAACGGACGACACCTCCACGTTTAGCACACGTATAGCTCGATGACGGCTTAGCCTCCTTGATCCAGTGAGCAAGGGCAGAGTAGCAGATGAGTTCTCTGGTAGCACAATGATGTGGTGGTGGTGGAGCAATCTAGTAGGGCTTCGCCGAGAACTGTCGCTGATGCAATCGGAGGAGAAAACGATCTAGGTAGAGAAGGAGGGCTGCACCTATGGCTTGGGGTGTGGCTACCCTCCCTCTCCTTTTCTATTTATAGGAGGAAGGGGTAGTTGGGGTGTATCCTTAGCCCCTCCTCCAAGGGAGGGCTGGCCAGCCAAGTGGAGAGGAGTCCACCTCCCACAAGGAAGGTGGGCACCCTAGGGGAGGAATTTCTCCTCCCCAAGGCACCTCCACCACCTACCACCAGGCGCATGGGCCTTTAGGAGTGGGGATACCAGCCCACTAGGGGCTGGTGCTCCTCCCTCTTCAGCCCATGTGCCCCTGCGGGGTGGGTGGACCCCCGGAACCCATTCGGCACTCCCGATACAATACTGGAAAAACCCGTAACTTTTCCGGAACCTGAATACCACTTTCGTATATATAAATCTTTACCTACGGATAATTTCGGAACTCATCGTGATGTCCGGGATCTCATTCGAGACTCCAACCAACATTCGGTCATCAACATATATAACTCAACAATACTATATCGTTACTAAAAATTAAGCATGTGGACCCTACGGGTTCGAGAATCATGTAGACATGACTGAGACAACTCTCCGTTCAATAACCAGTAGCGAGACCTAGATTCCCATATTGGTTCACACATATTATACAAAGATCTTTATCGGTCGAACCACAATGTCAAGGATTCACTCAATCCCGTATGCAGTTCCCTTTCTCCATCGGTATGCTACTTGCCCGAGATTCGATCGTTGGTATCGCCATACCTAGTTCAATATCGTTACTGGCAAGTTTCTTTACTTGTTATGTAATACAACATCCCATGACTAACGCCTTAGTCACATTGCTTGCAAGCTTCTTGTGATGCTGTATTACCAAGAGGGCCCAGATATACCTATCCATCACACGGAGTGACAAATACTATGCTCGATACATGTCAACCCAACAGACACCCTAGGAGATACCTGTAGAGCATCTTTATCATCACCTAGTTATGAAGTGGCATTTGATACACACAAGGCATTCCTTCAGTGTCAGGGAGTTGCATGTTCTCATGGTTATAGGAACATATACTTGACATGAAGAAAGTAGTAGCAATAAACTAATGCGATTAAATACTATGCTTACGGTTGGGTCTTGTCCATCACATCATTCTCCTAGTGATGTGACCTCGTTATCAAATGATAACTCATGTTTATGGTTAGGAAACCTTAACCATCTTTGATCAACGAGCTAGTCTAGTAGAGGCTTACTAGGGGCACGGTGTTGTCTATGTATCCACACATGCATCTGAGTTTTTGATCGATACAATTCTAGCATGGATAATAAATATTATCATGAGCAAGTAAATGTGATAATAACAACTTTATTATTGCCTCTAGGGCATATTTCTGACAGTCTCCCGCTTGCACTAGAGTCAGTAATCTAGTTCACATTGCCATGTGATTCACACCCAATGAGTTATGGGGTTTGATCATGTTTTTCTTGTGAGAGAGGTTTTAGTCAATGGGTGTGCAACATTAAGATCCATGTGTACTTTGCAAAACCCTATGTCATACTGTAGATGATGCTACTATGCCCACTTGGAGCTATCCCAAATGACTCCTCCACTATATGTATCCGGGTTGCTACTTAGAGTCATACCGATCCCTATCAAACTTTTTGGAAATATGCCCAAGAGGCAATAATAAATTGGTTATTAATCATATTTCCTTGTTGATGATAAACGTCTATTACCCATGCTAGAATTGTATTGATTGGAAACTCAGATACATGTGTGGATACATAGACAACCCCATGTACCTAGTGAGCCTCTACTAAACTAGCTCGTTGACAAAAGATGGTCAAGGTTTCCTGACCATAGACATGAGTTGTCATTTGATAACAGGATCACATCATTAGGAGAATGATGTGATGGACAAGAATCAACCATAAGCATAGCCATTTATCGTGTCAGTTTATTGCTACTGCTTTATCCATGTCAAGTATCTGTTCCTATGACCATGAGATCACGCAACTCCCTGAAACCGGAGGAATGTCTTCTGTGTATCAAACATTACAACATAACTAGGTGACTATAAAGGTGTTGGGGAACGTTGCATGGGAAACAAAAAATTTCCTACGCTTCACCGAGATCAATCTAGGATATGAGCATCTACTAGAGAGGAGAGTGAATCTACATACGCTTGTAGATTGCTAAGCGGGAAGCGTTAAGAAACGCGGTTGATATAGTCGAACGTATTCGCGATCCAAATCGCCGAGCGTCCTACGATCCAATCACGATCCGTCCTGATCTAGCGCCGAACGGAAGGCACCTCCGCGTTTAGCACGCGTACGGCTTGATGACGATCTCGTCTTCTTGATCTAGCAAGAGGGAGCGGAGAGGTAGACAAGTTCTACGGCAGCGCGACGGCGTTGGGCGATGGTGGTGGAGTTATTCCAGCAGGGCTACGCCCAAGCATCGCTGAAAACCGATCTAGAGGAGAAACTACGATCTAGAGGAGAGGTAGCACATGGCTGTTTTTCTGTGTCCAAAAAACCCTCAAACCTCTAGTATATATAGGAGGAGGGGAGGAGGAGGCTTGGTCCTCAAGGGGCCATCCCTTTGCTTCGGCCGAAGGTGGGGAGGAGGAGTCCTCCTCCAATCCTATTAGGACTAGGACTCCTCCTTTCCCACTTTTGCCTTCCTTCCACCCTTAGGTTTCCTTCCCCAGCCGCATGGGCTTCCTGTGGGCCTTCGTCCAGCCCAATAAGGGCTGGTATTCCTTCTCGCACAGCCCATGTAGCCTCTTGGGTCGAAATACCCTTCCCTATGGTCCCCCGGTACCCTCCCGACACTCCCGGTACACTACTGACGAGCCCGAAACTTTTTTGGTGACCAAAACAGGACTTCGTATATATCAATATTTACCTCCGGACCACTTCGGAGCTCCTCGTGACATCCGGTATCTCATACGGGACTACGAACAAGATTCATTCACCACCGTACATAACTCTATAATACCAAAACGTCACCGAACCTTAAGTGTGCAGACCCTGCGGGTCTGAGTACTATGTAGACATGACCGAGACACCTGCGGGACCTGGATGGCCATATTGATTCCCACATATTCTATGAAGATCTTTATCGGTCGAACAAACCTCTATGTCAAAGATTCAATTAATCCCGTATGATGTTGCCTTTGTTCTTCGTATGGTACTTGCCCAAGATTTGATCGTCGGTATCTCCATACCTAGTTCAATGTCGTTGCCGGCAAGTCTCTTTACACATTCTATAACACAAGATCCCGCGGCTAACACTTAGTCACATTGCTTGCAAGGCTTATTGTGATGTTGTATTACCGAGTTGGCTCAGAGATACCTCTCCGTCACACGGAGTAACAAATCCCATTATTGATCCATGCCAACTCAGCAGACACCCTTGGAGATACTTGTAGAGCACCTTTATAGTCACCCAGTTACGTTGTGACATTTGATACACACAAGGCACTTCTCCGGTGTCCGTGAGTTGCATGATCTCATGGTCATAGGAACATATACTTCACACGTAGAAAACTGTAGCAGTAAACTAACATGATCATATGCTACGTTTATAGTTTGGGTATTGTCCATCCCATCATTGTCCTAATGATGTGATCCCATTAACAAATGACATCTTATGTCAATGGCTAGGAAACTTTGACCATCTTGGATCAACGAGCTAGTTTACTAGAGGCACACTAGGGACAAAGTGTTGTCTATATATCCACACATGCAATGTGTTTCCAATCAATACAATTATTGCATGGATAATAATAAATTATCATGAACAAGGAAATATAATAATAAAAACTTTATCTATTGCCTCTAGGGCATATTTCCAACAGTCTCCCACTTGCACTAGAGTCAATAATCTAGTTTGCATCACTATGTGATTTACATTGTGATGAATCGAACACCCATGCAGTTCTGGTGTTGATCATGTTTAGCCCTTGGAAGAGGTTTATTCAACGGGTCTTCAACATTCAGATCCTTGTGCACTTTGAAATATTTACGTCCTTCTCCTCGATGTAATCGCAGATGGAATTGAAGCGTCGCTGTATGTGTGTGGTCCTCTTGTGAAACCTTGGTTCCTTGGCCAGAGCAAGGGCACTAGTGTTGTCACAGTACAAAGTCATTGGATTCAGTGCACTGGGCACTACTCCAAGATCTATCATGAACTGGCTCATCCAAACACCTCCCTTCGCTGCCTCCGAGGCTGCGATGTACTCCGCTTCAGATGTCGAATTGGCTTCCACGCTTTGCTTGGAACTGCACCAGCTTACCGCTCCCTCGTTGAGAATAAATACGTATCCGGTTTGCGACTTAGAGTCATCCGGATCAGTGTCAAAGCTTGCATCGACATAACCCTTTATGACAAGCTCTTGATCACCTGCATAAACGAGAAACATTTCCTTAGTCCTTTTCAGGTACTTAAGGATATTCTTGACCGCCGTCCAGTGCTCCATTCCAGGATCACTTTGAAACCTTCCGGCCATACTTATGGCAAGGCTGACATCGGGTCTTGTGCACAGCATTGCATACATGATAGAGCCTATGGCTGAAGCATAGGGGATGACACTCATCTTCTCTCTATCTTCTGTAGTCACTGGGCATTGAGTCTTACTCAACTTCACACCTTGTAACACAGGCAAGAACCCCTTCTTGGACTGATCCATTTTGAACTTCTTCAAAACTTTATCAAGGTATGTGCTTTGTCAAAGTGCTATCAAGCGTCTCGATCTATCTCTATAGATCTTAATGCCTAATATGAAATCAGCTTCTCCCAGGTCCTTCATTAAAAAACTCTTGTTCAAATATTCCTTCACACTTTCTAGCATTTCTATATTGTTTCCAATCAGCAATATGTCATCCACATACAATATTAGAAACGCTATAGAGATCCCACTCACTTTCTTGTAAATAAAAGCTTCTCCATAAACTTGTGTAAACCCAAACACTTTGATCACCTCATCAAAGCGCTTATTCCAACTCCGGGATGCTTGCACCAGTCCATAAATGGATCCTTGGAGTTTGCAAACTTTGTCAGCATTCTCTCTATCGACAAAACCTTTTGGTTGCATCATATACAACTCTTCCTCAAGGAAACCGTTGAGGAATGCTGTTTTGACATCCACCTGCCAAATTTCATAGTCGAAATATGCAGCTATTGCTACCATGATTCTGACGGACTTAAGCATCGTTACGGGTGAGAAGGTCTCATCCTAGTCAACTCCTTGAACTTGTGAAAAACCCTTTGCCACAAGTCGAGCTTTATAGACGGTGATATTACCGTCCGCGTCCGTCTTCTTCTTAAAGATCCATTTGTTCTGAATGGCCTTTCGCCCTTCAGGTAATACTTCCAAAGTCCATACTTTGTTTTCATACACGGATCCCATCTCGGATTTCATGGCCTCTAACCATTTATCGGAATCCGAGCCCATCATCGCTCCTCCATAGCTCGTAGGTTCATTGTTGTCCAACAATATGACCTCCAAGACAGGGTTGCCGTACCACTCAGGAGCAGTACGCGCCCTTGTCGTCCTACGAGGTTCAATAGTAACTTGATCCGAAGCTTCATGATCATCATCATTAACTTCCTCTTCAACTGTCGTAGGCTCCTCATAAACATCTTTCTATGCTGCGCTACTCTCTGGTTGAAGTAAAGGTTCAATAACCTCATCAAGCTCTATTTTCCTCCCACTCAATTCTTTCGAGAGAAATTCTTTCTGAAGAAATGTTCCGTTCTTAGCGACAAACACTTTGCCTTTGGATCTGAGATAGAAGGCATACCCAACTGTCTCTTTTGGGTATCCTATGAAGACGCATTTCTTCGCTTTGGGTTCCAGCTTTTCAGGCTGAAGCTTTTTGACATAAGCATCACATCCCCAAACTTTAAGAAACAACAACTTTGGCTTCTTGCCAAACCACAGTTTATATGGCGTCGTCTCAACGGATTTCAATGTTGCCCTATTTAAAGTGAATGCAGCTGTCTCTAATGCATAACCCCAAAATGATAGTGGCAAATCGGCAAGAGACATCATATAACGCACCATATCTAGTAAGGTTCGGTTACGATGTTCGGGCACACCATCACACTGTGGTGTTCTAGGCGGTGTCAATTGTGAAATAATTCCACACTGTGTTAAGTGACTGCCAAACTCATAACTCAGATATTCTCCTCCTTGATCAGATCTCAAGAATTTAATCTTCTTGTTATGATGATTCTTAACTTCACTCTGAAATTGCTTGAACTTTTCAAACATTTCAGACTTGTGTTTCATTAAGTAAATATACCCATATCTACTTAAGTCATCAGTGAAGGTGAGAAAATAACGATAACCACCGCGTGCCTCAATGTTCATTGGACCGCACACATCAGTATGTATGATTCCCAACAAATCACTCGCCCGTTCCGTTGTTCCAGAGAATGATGTTTTAGTTATGTTGCCCATGAGGCATGGTTCACATGCGTCAAGTGATTCAAAATAAAGTGACTCCAAAATTCCATCAGCATGGAGCTTCCTCATGCGTTTTACACCAATATGACCCAAACGACAGTGCCACAAGAAAGTGGTATTATCATTATCAACTCTACATATTTTGGCATCAATGCTATGAACATGTGTATCATCACTATCAAGATTCAATATGAATAAACCCCTCACATTGGGTGCATGACCATAAAAGATATTACTCATATAAATAGAACAACCATAATTCTATGATTTAAATGAGTAACCGTCTTGCAATAAACAAGATCCAGATATAATGTTCATGCTTAACGCAGGCACTAAATAAAAATTATTCAGGTTCATCACTAATCCCGATGGTAATCGAAGAGAGAGCGTGCCGGCGATGATCACATCAACCTTGGAACCATTTCCCACGCACATCGTCACTTCGTCCTTTGCCAGCCTTCGTCTATTCCGTAGTTCCTATTTTGAGTTGCAAATGTGAGCAACCGAACCAGTATCAAATACCCATGCACTACAACGAGAGCTAGTAAGGTACACATCAATAACATGTATACATATATACCTTGTTTGTTGTTGGCCGCCTTCTTGTCAGCCAGATACTTGGGGAAGTTCCGCTTCTAGTGACCAGTTCCCTTGCAATGAAATCACTCAGTTTCTGGCTTGGGTCCAGCCTTGGCTTTCTTCACAGGAGGAGCAACTACTTTGCCACCCTTCTTGGAGTTACCCTTCTTTCCCTTGTCATTCTTCTTGAAACTAGTGGTTTTATTAACCATCAACACTTGATGTTCTTTCTGGATTCAGACTCAGCGACTTTTAGCATCACAAACAGCTCGGCGACTGACTTGTTCATCACGTGCATGTTATAGTTCATCACAAAGCACTTGTAGCTAGGTGGCAGTGATTGAAGAACTCTGTCAGTGATCGCCTCTGGCGGAAGGGAAATTCCCAACTCTGCCAGACAAGTCAAATTCTGAGACATTCTGAGTATATGTTCACTGATAGACCCGTTCTCCTCTATTTTGCAAGCGTAGTACTTATCGGAGGTCTCATACCTCTCGATCCGGGCATTCTTTGGAAAGATAAACTTCAACTCCGGGAACATCTCATATGCTCCACGACGTTCAAAACGTCTTTGAAGTCCCAGTTCTAAGCCATACAATATTGCACACTGAACTATTGAGTAATCTCCAGAATGTGCCTCCCAAGCGTTCTTAACGTCTTCGGATGAAATGTCTACGGGTTGCTTACCAAGCGGTGCATCAAGGACATATGCCTTCTGGGGAGCCGTGAGGATAATCCTCAGATCACGGGCCTAGTCCACAAAGTTACTTCCATCATCTTTCAACTTAGCTTTCTCTAGGAACGCACTAAAATTCAGAGGTGCTACTGCACGAGGCATTGATCTACAACATATATAAGAAAAGTTTACTAAGACTATTGTTCAAGATAATGAGTTTAGTTAATCAAATTACTAAAGCTCCCACTCAAATTGACATCCCTCAGGTCATCTGAGTGATACATGATCAAAATTCACGAACTCAAGTCCGATCATCACTTGAGTTGAGGTGGTTTCAATGGTGAACATCATCATGTTGATCATATCTACTATATGACTCATGTTTGACCTTTCGGTCTCTTGTATTCCGAGGCCATGTCTGTACATACTAGGCTCCTCAAGTTTAACCCGAGTGTTCTGCACGTGCAACATTGGCTTGTGCCCGTTGTATGTGAACGTAGAGTCTATCACACCCGATCATCACGTGGTGTCTTGACACGACAAACTTTTGCAGCGGTGCACACTCGGGGAGAACACAATTTTACCTTGAAAATTAAGTGAGGGGTCACCTTATAATGCTACTGTCGTCCTAAGAAAAACAAGGTGCATAAAAGGATTAACATCACATGCAAATCATCACCGGCACAACATCATGATCTTGAAAGCACCGACATGATCTCCATCGTCACCAGCACAACATCATGATCTCCATCATTGTGTCTTCATCGGGGTTGTCGCGCCCACCATGCTCATACTACTATAGCTACCGTTTAGCAATAAAGTAAAGCATTAGATAGCACTTAATGATTGACACGCATGTCATACAATAATTAAAGACAACCGTATGGCTCCTGCCGGTTGCCGTACTCATCGACATGCAAGTCATGATATTCTATACAACACATGATCATCTCATACATCACATATATCTCATCATGTAATTGGTCATATCACATCACAACATACCCGGCAAAAACAAGTTAGACGTGCTCTATTTTCTGTTGCAAGTTTTACGTGGCTGCTACGGGTATCTAGCAAGAACAATTCTCACCTACGCAAAACCACAACGGTGATACATAAATTGCTTTTCAACCTTCTCAAGGACCGTCTTTGTCGAATCTGATCCAAATAAGTAGGAGAAACAAACACCCGCCATCCATCTTTGTGTAGCGAAGTTACACGTTAGTCGATGGAAACGGTCTCTTGTAAGCGTACGAGTAAGGTTGGTCCGGACTGCTTCATCCCACAATACCGCTGAACCAAAGCACGACCAAGGGAGGAAGCAATCTAAGCATCAACACCCACAAACTCTTTGTGTTCTACTCGAGATCTCATCTACACATAGACCTAGCTCTGATACCACTGTTGGGGAATGTTGCATGTGAAACAAATATTTCCTACGCTTCACCAAGATCAATCTAGGAGATGAGCATCTACGAGAGAGGAGAGTGGATCTACATACCCATGTAGATCACTAAGCGGGAAGTGGATCTACATATACCTAGCTCTTGATGTAGTCGAACGTCTTCGCGATCCAAACCGCCGAGCGTCCCGTGATCCAATCACGATCCGTCCTGATCTAGCGCCGAACGGACGGTACCTCCGCGTTCAACACACGTACGGCTTGATGATGATCTCCAGCTTGTTGATCCAGAAAGAGGGAGTGAAGAGGTAGACGAGTTCTCCGGCAGCGCAACGGCATTGCGACGATGGTGGTGGAGTTATTCCAGTAGGGCTTCGCCTAAGCACCATTGAAAATCGATCTAGAGGAGAAATGCGATCTAAAGGAGAGGTAGCACGTGGCTGTTTTTTTGTGTCCAAAAAACCCTCAAACCTCTAGTATATATAGGAGGAGGGGAGGAGGAGGCTTGGCCCTCAAGGGGCCATCCCTTTGCTTCGGCCAAAGGTGGGGAGGAGTCCTCCTCCTCCAATCCTATTAGGACTAGGACTCCTCCTTTCCCACTTTTGCCTTCCTTCCACCCATAGGTTTCCTTCCCCAGTCACATGGGCTTCTTGTCGGCCTTCGGCCAGCCCACTATGGGCTGGTATTCCTTCTCCCACAGCCCATGTAGCCTCTTGGGTCGAAATAACCCTCCCGATGGTCCCCCGGTACCCTCCCGACACTCCCGGTACACTACCGATGAGCCCGAAACTTTTCCGGTGACCAAAACAGGACTTCCTATATATCAATATTTACCTATGGACCATCTCGGAGCTCCTCGTGACATCCGGGATCTCATCCGGGACTCCTAACAACCTTCGGTCAACACCATACATAACTCTGTACTACCGAAATGTCATCGAACCTTAAGTGTGCAGACCCTGCGAGTTCGAGAACTATGTAGACATGACCGAGACACCTCTAGGTCAATAAACAATAGTGGGACCTGGATGCCCATATTGATTCCCAAATATTCTATGAAGATCTTTATCGGTCGAACCTATATCTCAAGGTGTCAATTAATCTCGTATGATGTTCCCTTTGTTCTTCGGTATGTTACTTCCCGAGATTCGATCGTCGGTATCTCCATACCTAGTTCAATCTCGTTGCCGGGAAGTCTTTTTACTCGTTCCGTAACACAAGATCACATGGCTAACACTTAGCCATATTGCTTGCAAGGCTTATTGTGATGTTGTATTACCGAGTGGGCCCTAAGATACCTCTCGGTCACACGGAGTAACAAATCCTAGTGTCGATCCATGCCAACTCAACAGACACCCTTGGATATACCTGTAGAGCATCTTTATAGTCACCTAGTTATGTTGCGACATTTGATACACACAAGGCACACCTTCGGTGTCTGTGGGTTGCATGATCTCATGGTCATAGGAACATATACTTGACACGCACAACACTGTAGCAATAAACTAACACAATCATATGCTACGTTTATAGTTTGGGTCTTGTCCATCCCATCATTCTCCTAAGGATGTGATCCCGTTATCAAATAACATCTTATGTCAATGGCTTGGAAACCTTGACCATCTTTGATTAACGAGCTAGTTTACTAGAGGCACACTTGGGACAAAGTGTTGTCTATATATCCACACATGCAATGTGTTTCCAATCAATACAATTATAGCATGGATAATAAACAATTATCATGAACAAGGAAATATAATAATAAACACTTTATTTTTTGCCTGTAGGGCATATTTCCAACAAAAGGTGCTCTACAGGTATCTCCGAGGGTGTGTGTTGGGTTGGCATGGATCGAGACTGGGATTTGCCACTTCGTATGACGGAGAGGTATCTCTAGGCCCACTCGGTAATACAACATCACAATAAGCTTGCAAGTAATGTGACTAAGAAGTTAGTCATAGGATCTTGTATTACGGAACGAGTAAAGAGACTTGCTGGTAACGAGATTGAACTATGTATGGAGATACCAACGATCGAATCTAAGACAATTAACATACCGATGGACAAAGGGAACTGCATACGGGATTGATTGAATCCTTGGCATCGTGGTTCAACTGATAAAGCTCTTCATGGAATATGTAGGAACCAATATGGGCATACAGGCCCCGCTATTGGTTATTGACCGGATAGGTGTCTCGGTCATGTCTACATGATTCTCGAACCCGTAGGGTCCGCACACTTAACGTTCGGTGATGGTAGAGTAGTATTGGGATTATGTTGGTGACCGAATGTTGTTCAGATTCCCGGATGAGATCCCGGGCGCCACGAGGAGCTGCGTAATGGTCCGGAGGTAAATATTTATATATGGGAAGTCCTATTTTGCCTACCGGAAAGGTTTCGGGCATTACCGGTAGTGTACCAGGGTGCCAAAAGGGTTCCGAGGATCCATCAAGGGGGTCCACCTGCCCCGTTGGCCCACATGTGTTGTAGGGGTGTCTACCTAGCCAACTCAGGCCAGGTGTACTAGTTCCTAGAGGCGCATGGGGCTTGGGGCCAAGATTCCCAAAGGGACAAGGCACTCCCGAGGTGCCTTGGTGTAGGGGGACTCCTCCCTTCCTTGTGGAGGGAGGACTCCACCCTAGCCGCGGGCCCTCCTTGGAGGAGGGGCCAAGGCTGCGACCAAACCCATCCCCTTGCCCCCTATATATATTAAAGGATAGGGGGAGGGCTTGACACAACAATCCCACGCCCCGGTGGTAGCCCTACCTCTCTTCCTACATCGTTTCTCCTCCGATCGCATCTACGGTAGCGCTTGGTGAAGCCCTGCCGGGATTGCTCCACCAGGCTATCATGCTGGTTGAGATCCCATCTAGTTCTCCTCTGATGCTTGCTGGATCAAGAAGGAAGAGATGTCATCAAGCCGCACCTGTGCAGAACACGAAGGTGCAGTCCGTTTGGCGCTAGATCGGATCGGATCGCGATTGGATCGTCAAGATTACGACTACATCAACCACGTTATATATGCTTCCACTTAGCGATCTACAAGGGTATGTAGATACACTCCCCTCTGTAGCTATGCATCTCCATGGATAGATCTTGGGTGTTTATAGGAATTTTTTGTTTCCCATGCAACGTTCCCCAACAGTGGCATCACGAGCTAGGTCTATGCATAGATGACATGCACGGGTAGAACACAAAAGAGTTTGTTGGTGTTGATGTTCAGATTGCTTACCTCCTTAGTATTATATTGATTCAATGGTATTGTGGGATGAACAGGCTTGTACCAACCTTACTCGTACATGTAGGAGAGACCGGTTCCATCGAGTGACATCCAACTTGTTGCATAAAGATGGCTGGTGGGTGTCTATCTCTCCCACTTTAGTTGAATCGGATTCGATAGAGGCGGTGCTTATAGAAAGTTAAAATCCAAGTTGACTATCACCGTTGTGGCTTTGCGTAGGTAAGAACGGTTCTTACTAGTTGCCCACAACAGCCACGTAAAACTTGCAACGACAAAGTAGAGGATGTCTAACTTGTTTTTGTAGGGCATGTTGTGATGTGATATGGCCAAGATGTGATTTGATATATGTTGATGTATGAGATGATCATGTTTTGTAATAGTTATCATGTTTTTCCCACAACAACCACGTAAAACTTGCAACGACAAAGTAAAGGACGTCTAACTTGTTTTTGTAGGGCATGTTGTGATGTGATATGGCCAAGACGTGATTTGATATATGTTGATGTATGAGATGATCATGTTTTGTAATAGTTATCAGGACTGGCATGTCGATGAGTACGGCAACCGGCAAGAGCCATATGGTTGTCTTTAATTATTGTATGATCTACGTGTCAATCCTTCAGCACTATGTGATGCTTTACTTTATCGCTAAACGGTAGCAATAGTAGTCGAAGCATGGTTGGTGCAACAACCCTGATGGAAACACAATGATGGAGATCAAGATGATGGAGATCATGGTGTCATGTCGGTGACGATGGAGATCATGCCGGTGCTTTGGAGATGGAGATCAAAAGAACAAGTTCATGGCCATATCATGTCACTTATGATTTGTATGTGATGTTAATCCTTTTATGCATCTTATTTTGCTTAGGACGATAGTAGCATTATGTAGAACGGGTGTAAGCCAGTTCTGCACATGTAGAACATTTAGGTTAAACTTTACGAGCCTAGCATGTACAGACATGGCCTTGTAACACAGGAGACCGAAAGGTCAAACATGAGTCATATTGTAGATATGATCAACATGGAGATGTTCACTATTGAAACCACCTCATCTCACGTGATGATCGGACTTGGGTTGGTGGATTTGGATCATGTCACACTTAGACCACCTGAGGGATGTTGATTTGAGTGGGAGTTCTTAAGTAATATGATTAATTGAACTCATTATCATGAACATAAGCAAAATGTCTTTGCAAATTATGTTGTAGATTAATAGCTTGCACTGTAGCTCCCCTGAATTTTGATACGTTCGTAGAGAAAAAGTAAGTTAAAAGATGATGGTAGCAATTATGTGGACTGGGTTCGTGATCTAAGGATTATCCTCATTGCTGCACAAAAGGCTTATGTCCTTGATGCACCGCTCGGTGCGCCACCCCCTCAAGCGTCGTCTGTGGGTGTTGAGAACACCTGACATGCACGTTTTTGGTGACTACTTGATAGTTCATTGTGTCATGCATCACGACTCAGAATTGAGGCACCTAAGACGTTTTGAACGTCACGGAGCATATGAGATGTTCCAAGAGCTGAAATTGAGATTTCAGGCTCGTGCCCATGTTGAGAGGTATGAGACCTCCAACAAGATTTTGTGCCTGCAAGATGAAGGAGAATAACTCAATCGGTGAGCATGTGCTTAGATTGTCTGGGTTCTACAATCACTTGCATCAAGTGGGACTTGATCATCCAGATAAGATAGTGATTGAAATAGTTCTCCAAGTGAAAGCACATTTGCTCCCTTGGTGGTTTTGATAATTTATGACAACATACATTGTCTCTTGGACCAGTACTTTTATCTAGTGTATTTCAGATAAAGTCCATAGAGAAGGTTGGCTAAGGAGTTTGGAGAGTATCCCCAAGAAAAAAGGAGAACGAATAGCATTGGCAAAGCTTCAAGCAAAGAGGAATCTACATTTTACTTTGTGAGAAATCACTTTGAGTCCATAGGAAAACCAATACTATTAAAAGGGGGTAAGGTACTATTGGTGAACAAGTTGCTCAAACGTGCACAAGTGATAGTCACCAAAAACATCCACAAACTCTTCCACTAAATTTTGTCTAAGCCAAACACCAAAATCGGTGGCACCAAGTTTTCCATTTGGCCCTACCGATTTCTATCCCAAGACAGACCCAGCCAAACCCTACCTTTCGGTGCAACCGAATTCCGAGTCGGTGGAACCAAGTTTAGGTGGAAAACCTACTGATGTCTGACTACACCTATTTAGTGCAACTGAGTTTGCTATTCGGCATCACCGAGTTTTCCAGCTGATTGTTGCCCACCTTTCGGTGTCACCGAGAATTCTATATCGGCCTCACCGAGATTCAAAAGTTGTCAACTTCAGATCAGTTAGGTACCACCGAGATTCACACATCGGTGTCACCGAGTTGGTCACTTTAGGTGTAATAGTTGGATTTTTGGAGATGTCTATATATACCCCTCCACCACCACTCACTCGACAGAGAAGCACTTAGAACAGATCCCCACTCATCCCAACTAATTTTCTGAGAGAGAGCCACCTACTCATGTGTTGAGATCATTCCACTCCGTTCCTACCATATGAATATTGATCTCTAGCCTCCCCAAGTTGCTTTCCACCCAATCAATCTCTTCCACCAAAGCCAAATCTGCGAGAGAGTGATTGAGTGTTGAGGGGTCTATCATCTTGAAGCACAAGAGCGAGGAGTTCATCGACATTATCGAGCATATTACCTTTTGGAGGGTGGTGCCTCCTAGATTGGTTAGGTGTCACTTGGGAGCCTCCTACTTTGTGTTGTAGAGTGAACCAAGAAGTTTGTGAGGGCAAGGAGATCGCCTGATTCATGAAGATCTTCCCCGAGTTAGGCTAGTCCCCCGTGGACGTAGGCCATTATTTTATAGCCAAGTTGCTTCTTCGTGGAACCCTCTATGGGTAGAGCCCTCCTTGAACTCTCGCGACCGTTACCCCATGCGGGTTGAAGACTCCATAAACGTGGACATACGATAGCACCACCTATCGGAATCACGGGAAAAATCTTCATGTCCCTCATGCGTTTTATCTCTCTATCTCAACTCCTTATTTCCATGTGCAATGTCCTTACTTTCTGCTGCTATACTTGATGACTTGCATGTTTAGGGTGTGCTAGACTTGCTAAAATTGCTAAAATCTGCCAACACTTAACTTTGCACCTTGTGTAGATTTTAATTTGTGCTAGTAGTCTATTCACCCCCTCTAGACATACTCTTCTAGTGATCCCACAATTGGTATCAGAGCATTGGTATCCATTGCTCCGGTTTCATCACCACGGAGGAAGATGGATGTGTCTAGTGTGGAAAGTTTGAGTTGTAGATTGCCCATTCTTGATGGAGAGTACTATAGTCAATGGAAGAATTCTATGATTGATCTATTTGACAAATTTCATTTGAGAAAACATATTGAAATCCTTATGTGTTCCCCATCGATGAATTACATCCCACATACGAAGAGGAAATTAACATGATTGGTAACCTTAGAACTATCAATGTTATTGTTAGAGGTTTACCAAGATTTGTGCTTTGTCAATTGAAGAACTTTGCATGTGCTTATACTTTGTGGAATTAATTGGAGAAATGATATCCAAATCTTTCATTAAGTAATCCTGATGAAATTCTTCATAAAACTATTGCTTTTCACAAAATGAAGCCTAGTGATCCAAACTTTTATGAATGCCTATTTGAGCTTCGTGATCTTATGCGTGCTAAAGGAGATGTCACTACTATCAATAACATCATTGTAGTAGCCATTCACATTCATAAGCTTGAACATTGTCATGGTTACAAGTCTAACGAGTCACTTGGTTTCCATGACGAGGAGATTCTACCTAATGATGAAAATGAAGAACATGGCTACTATGATGAGGATGTGCTGTTCGACATCGAGAATGAGAAGATCATGAAGAATCTAAGTCTCATGGAAAATCTTAGAGACTATGTGTCCGGAGGAAAAGAGTGGATTCTCGACAGTGGATGCACAGACCACATGACTGGAGATAAAGACATGCTCCAAGATATCACACGTAATCAAGGACCTCAGAGGTACGTGACCTTTGGAGACAACTCTAAGGGTAAGGTACTTGGCCTTGGTAAGGTGGCTATTAGATTTCGGGCTCCGCAAAACCCTCAAGGTTCGAACACAGGGGCGTGTGCGAAGATACCCTGCAGCCTTGCCCTACCTAGATCACTACTCGATGAATATCATGGCAAACTCGCACGATGGCGAGCAAGAAGATGGACACGACAGTTTACCCAGGTTCGGGTCGCTGTGAAGCGTAATACCCTACTCCTGCTTTGGTGGATTGCCTCTCGTGGAGGTGTGGTGAATGAACTAGTATAGAGAGCTCGAGCCTCGCGAGGCTGCTCAAGCAGTGTTCTTGGTTCTCTCCTTGTCTTGTGGTTTGAGTGGCTAAGTCCTGCATCGGATCCCCCTCTACAGTGTGGCCTAGCCTCTATATATAGTGGTGGCCTGGGTCCTCTTCCCTTATCACAATGGCATGAAGGGATCCCACAACAGCCAAATTTGAAGGATGATAGGAGTACATCCGCTCCCTGTCCAAAGGTGGTCTTCACCTGCAAAGTGGCTGCCGATGATGCAATGGTGGGCTCGGCGATGACATCTGCCCTGCGGGGCTCGTGGTCATGGTCTTGTTGCACCGGAATGGAAACCTTTGGGTGGCGCTTCGGGAACCCGCGTACGTCCTTGCTCCATTTGCACCAAAGGGGAAATTGCACCTCCTCACGCGCTGGTGCCCGCCTGTCCTTCCCTGCGTCATCTTTGACTCCTAAGGCTGGGCTCTGCATAGAGATCTCCGATGCTCCGGAGGGGGCCTGAGGAGGCCCATCCTTGCTAGTCTTGGTGTCGTTCTTCCTCGCGATCCTAGGGCCCTCGCGAGGGCCTTGTCTTGAGCGGAGCCACGCGAGGCCGTGTCTGGCTGATGAAGTGGGCCATGTCCTGGGCCGCAGGCAGGCAGGGCTGGGTATCCCCGTTCACAGAACGCCGATAGTAGCCCTCGGGCCCAAGGCGTGCCCAGGATGGCTTCGAGGCAAAGCCTTGTGGACGTCCCGAAGCGCCATGGGCCCCAGTCGCCTACGGGCCGGACTTTACACGCGCCGAACGTCTTAGCGGTGATGCCTCTACTCCCTGAAGACGTCGGGAACTGCCCCAAGTCAAACTGATGTGACGCTTGTGTGCAGTGCTGGCCATCATTACCCTTCCTTGAGTGTTGTCGCTCCCTTGTGCCTCCAATACTTCGGCAACGTGGATGTGACCCGATAGTGTCAGGCGAGGCAACATGAGGCAGGCCCGCGTGTCGATCGAGCCGGCCCTTTCGTCGCTCAAATTGCGCACGTCGCCTGCTCTCCCACGATGCTTCGTGGCCTTGGCCGCACCTATAAATCCGCCTCCTCTTCGGGGGGCTTGCCGCATCAAAGTGTCCGCCTGTTCCCGTCACTCTAGAACAAACCCTCTCCCTCTCCTCAGCTTTTCCTTTTCCTCATGGCATCTGGAGGAAATGCCACCAGATCAGGGGAGCGCACGGGGCTGTCAGCTCCTTCGCCCTCCTCCCGAGGCAGTGGCGGAGGGCCGTTACGGTCGGCGCAGGTTCGGTGGCGCTAGGACATGGTGGATGAGTGAGTGCTCCGCTGTTTACCTTCTTTCTTGGTTGACACATCCAATGCGTCGGGCTTGATTATCTCCTCCTTCCAGGGCGTCAACTGCCGAGAAGCGCAAGCGCAGTGAGCTCTAGGAGGAGGTGGACGCGCTGCAGGCCCAGGCGACGACCACTAATGCCGCCTTCCAAGACGCCCTCAGGGGCAAATCGGAGGCCAGGACAGAGTTTTCGTCTCTCCAGACCTAGGTCCGGGAAGCGGCCGACGCCGTGCAGGCCGCGCAGGACGAGACGACCTATGCCAAGATGCTGGAGCCCCAGCGAGCCAAGGAGTACCTTGACATCGTCCACCGTGCGGATGGTGTGATGAACTGGATCGTCGGGGATGCGTCCACCCTCCCCAACATGCAGGGCGACGGGGGATACCTCGACTTCTTCTGCCGGGTGGTGGAGACGCTGGAGACCAGCATCTCCCGCGTGAACGCAGATAATGAGGCCGACGTGCGGGACCTCCTGGAGCTTGCCATGACGCATGTCTTCTCCAACCCTCGCCGCCTTGTCCTTTAGTTCAACCTCCACGCGTCATGGAGCGGGTGCTAGAGGGCTCCAGAGGCCTCTCCGGGACAAGGTGCGCCCGCTCGTGGAGTCCCTGGTTGAGCGATTCATCCAGGTGCCTGCTCCCGGAGGGGAGGGCGGCCCCGGAGCGGTGGCGGCTGTCGACTCGGACAGCGACATCGACTCCTCCGCCTCGACTCCCCCTGCTTCTCCCTCCTGGTACCTGTAATAGTTTAAGAAGAACTTGGCCCTGGTGGGCATTCATCTTTTGTGCATTACCTTCACCTCATTTTCTTGTACTTGAATCACCATCGTCCGCTTGTAGTTACGCGATTTGGTTTTCTTGTGCGTGGCTTGGCGCCACCGCCGATTCAGCCCGACGACGTTGGTCGGGTGGGTCCTCGGAAGGCCCCCTTACCGAGGGGCAGCCCGTGGCCTCCTGCCCAGGGTTCGCGGCCTTGCTACCCGTCGTTGTAGGGTCTTTGTCCTCGCATTGCTTCCCCTGCCACTTCAGGCCTTGAGGGTTTGGTAGCCGTGTGTATTGGCCTGTAGTACCTGCATCCACACATTAGTGCGCACAACCCTCGCCCCATGCTCGGGACGCCATTAGATCAGCAGACTCTTGCTTGGTTTGGTAGTGTGCTTAGCTTGCGGGCTGTTGACGATCTCGTGCGCCGCGAGATGCGGCTAGGTTGTCCAGATAATCCGTTATTCCGCCTGGGGTGCTCCTTCCTCGCTTACGAGTGTGGTGTGTTGGGGGCCCTTTCGGCGCTCTGTGTCTGCAGGTCCTAGTCCCGCACATTTCCCTACCACCGTAGTGTACGACTGGGCAAGGTCACAACTATGGGGTAAGGCCCCAACACCCTCGATGCCGATTGGATCACCAAGGACGCCATCGAGGGTGCTGAGTGTCTATATAACCGCTAAGGCTCCTGAGGCATGCTGCTCAAGAGCCCCCTTTGACGCTCAAGTAGCTCTACGTCGGCAGGTCCTAGTGTCGCACATTTCCCTACCACCGTAGTGTACGACCGAATCACCATGGACACAATTACGGGGAGAGGCCCCAAGACCCTCGATGCCGACTGAATCACCAAGGATGACATCGAGGGTGCTGAGTGGCTATATGACCGGTAAGGCTCCTGAGGCATGCTGCTCAGGAGCCCCCCTTGACGCTCGAGCAGCCCCTATTTTGCCCTCCCGGGTTCTACCTAAGGAGGCCCAGGCATCGGGGCCTCCCGAGTCTCCATGATGTGGTGCCGTGCCGCGATCGGAGCCCCCGGGCGGGGGTGCTTTGAAAAGATGCAAGTCCTTGAGGCGATAGGGTCTCGTTATCCAGGTCCGAGGTGCCCTAGAGAGGACCGTGACCCGCGACCTCTTGCAAAACACCGATCCAGAAAAAGGAGAACTCAAGATTGGTAAAAAAGAGAGTGTAATGAGAGAAAAGTCCCTGCCCCTTTTTCTGTTAAATATAGAATTCTGAACTCTTCAAACTTGATTCCAAAAAGTGGCAATTCGAACACAAAAAGAAGCAAGCAAACGTCGCGTCCGGCACCTAGGCTAGTCTTCGTCATCCCCCAAAGCTGAGCGTATGGAATCCAAGTTGCATGGGCATATCCATTGATGGGCAGTGTTGACTTCTCCGCCAGCACGGTGCATGGGGCTTCCACATTGCATGAGTGGGAACCCCTCCGTGTCCTTGGGGAGCTCCAGGCGTATACAACCTGCTTATTATTATGTGAGAGTGTCACGGCCGTAGATAGTTGGGCAAGCCCCCAGGCGCTCAGCCCGGTAGCTCCCAACTCCGTCAAGAACCACCCGTGCATTTCTGCTTGGTTGTGTGCCTCCATGACCCAAACCCGAATGCACCCGATGCAACCGTTGAGGTGTTTGTCGATGAAGCCGTCCTGCGAGGTGTCGAGGAGCCGACCGGACAGGGCCTTGGGAACCTCGTGAGTCCTAGCCTCCTAAGGCCTGCTGGCGCTCCAATTGTCGCGGATGGCCCGCATTACCTGTGTCTTGCTACCCCTCCCCCAGGTCATCACTCCTGAGGCCTCAAGGCTCGGCTCGGCGTCGCTTGCACGCGAGGACGACAGCTTGTGTCATGCCCCCACGGGTCTGGGGACGTCCTCACTCCTTCCCATGCTTGTGTCATACAGACTTGGTGCTTCGTCGGGGGGAAGCCCCCAAGCCCAGCTCGGGGAGGATGCCCGAGGCTTCCACTATTCTTGGGGGGCACTAGCACCTATGGTAGGCGCCTGATACGCGCCGGTATCCCTAGGAACGACATAGCATGTTACATAGGGTTCCACATAGGGGCTGGTTCTCCTCCCGAGCCGCCCAACGGGATACCGGGGATGGTCCCTCCAGGCGGCGGCAGGGCGCCGCCCTGCGTGCGCAGCCCGCAGACTCTCCCACGTTGAGCCTCGGAGCAAAGTTGCTTACCTCTGCCACCGCCATTGGGTGGGTCGCGCGCCTCCTGACGTGGATTGCTTCCTCGGCGATCTGACGCGCCTTCACCATTATTGCTTGTTGGTCCGGATGCCTATGCCACTTGCTCCCTGCGCAGGATGGCGCTCTCTCATCGGGTCAGTCCTGGTTTTTGATGGTCTGCTGCGTCGCATTGGCGTGTGCGTGGGGAGCCCCATAGTTTCCTTTGCGCACTCGGTCGTCATGGCTAGGCTGTGTCGCGAAGTCGGTCACCAGAATTCGAAGGAGGAGGAGCACGGCGTGCAGCGGGCCCTGCTCGGGCTTGCCCGGGGCTGGAGGGGGCGCACCGTTCTTGGGGGTAGGCGCAACGGAAGAGCCCCCAACGCCTGACGCGGGGTGAGGAGCCACGTCCCTTCATGTGACGGCAATGAGCTCCGTGACGTGGTCGGCCCACGCGTTGAAGCCCCCGTGCGTTGGGTGGTGGCGGAGCATCTTGCTTGCCAGCAGCAACGCATCGTGCACTTCAAAGTCCTCCACGTAGGTGCATTGTGACATTGATGCTGAAGGTGCTTGAGAGGATCCTAGATTAGGGGTCCTCGGATAGCCGACCTATTGTCGTGGGCCGGACTATGAGGGCTACTTACCGAACACAGAAGAATTTGAAGGCCCAATCTCCAAGATGGAAGCTTCGGGAAACATGGCTTTCGCTCCACATCTGATGTAATAGTTAGGTATCGGGACCCCGATCCTAAGCCATAAGAATCCAACCAGTAACACATCACATCACTTTGCGGTCTCAGGCACGGTTATCTCCACGGCTGCCACCTTACCTGGGCCGGAACCGTTTGCATCTTTTGACTCACGTATGTGAATGTGTCACTAGCATTCAAATGTCAAAGAACCAGGGCCGACATGACTAGTCATAGAACCCAAGTGGCACATCCGTATAGGGGCAGGCATATGTAACCCAACAATGCAGGTGTCAATCTCTAGCATGTGTAGACGAGTCATAGCAAGCTACAAGGATTCCATTACGCCGTGGGACATAAATGTCATCACTACACATAGACGAGTCGTAGCAGGCTACAAGGACTCCATTACACTACGAGACATTTCCCCAAAGGGATAGACACAATAGCAAAGAAGGATACACGTTAGTCAATCAATGTGTCCGGAGCAGTAGCAAGCTACCAAGGCTCGATGGAAGCACAAAGAGGCATTTCCCCGTAAAGAGTACTACTAAAGGCACACAACTAGGTGTCGAATCCTGTACATACCGTTGCACGTCACACGTACGCACGACATGCCCGATATGCATAGATACAACTATGGCATCACAACATAACCATACAACATTACAACATTTATTTAGAAGGCTCAGATGAACCAACACAATAAGATGTTACAAGCAGGGGTCACAAGACCCAACATTCAGAGCATTCAAACAAACAAGCAAAAGTTAAACATGTTTGGGTACAGACATCTACAAAAGTGGCTAGAGGAGCCTGAAAAAAGCTACAATGACCCTACCAAAGGAACCAGACCTCTTTCTAGGATTCCGAAGCTAATCCGGTCAACATCGAACTTCACGTTGTAAATACCACTAATGAGACTGACGTCTCCTCTGCAAAAACATAAATTAAGCAAAGGTGAGTACAAGGGTACTCAGCAAGACATACATCAAAACTAACTACATATGCATCAGTATCAATGAAGGGGGTTGCAGAGTTTATTGTAGCAAGCCAGCTTTAACTCTTGGCTAACCTGTACTACGACTACAAGTGCTTTCCTTGAGGTGGGATAGCGCACACGAGTCCACATATTCACCAATCAATACACCACTATCTATCCAATTCTGTCTCCCTATGAGAAGGCCATCCATAGCACTCACGCTTGTGTTGCGTATTTTAGAGTATCCACTTCAAGTTTTCTATGAACCACATAAGTTCTCCAAGTAGTCCATATCCAATGACGCGGCTATTTGAACTGATTATTTCAACCTGCAGGGGTATACTTCTTCACACATGCTCTCGCCACTGATCGCATGTGCACAGAAAAGGCACCTGGGCAACCTTCAAGCGGAAGCCCAGAGAGGGAGTCGACCATGACCGTCAATCACACAAGACCCTAGTCCAGGTTTATCGCCTATGTGAGACTGAACCCGCATGGAAGTCGGACCGAAGTTTCCACTACGGCCTGAAATGATGTGCGTAAGGTTCCCAAGCCCACGGTTCGGGTGCCACTTGGTACACCGTGCCACTGTGCCGATACCGCATCACAAACCACCCTGTCGGGCAGCGCTATGCACGGCCACCAACACTTTTCCTATAAACACCAGAAACTAGTTGCAACTCCTGGACAGAGGTCTAGGCGATTAATAAGCCGAGAGGGGTCAAGTTACCAGAACCCAATGTGTGGTAGTATGTTATCTTGGATAACATACACGGAACTCAATTCTTAAGGACTGTCCCAATGAGACAACCCACCATGTACTCCTAAATGGCCTCTCATTGCTACCTTTACCAAATCGGGTTCACACACTTAGCTCTCACATAGTAGGACATGAACACTGCCATTCCGACTCAACGCCTAGATGGATCAGACCCGACACAACACGACTCTAAGCATAGCAGGCATAGTAAGTAAGAAAGCATGGATGAGTAAGCACAACGAGGCTCAGTCAGTTGCTAATCATGCTAAGTGGTTTCAACTATTTACTGTGGCAAAGACAGGTCATGCAAAGGAATGGGTTCAGCTATCGAGAACAGGTAACAGTTGAATCGTTGTTGTCCTAATGCGCTAAAAGAGAGCAGGAGCGAGAGAGTGGCTTCATATCAGTATGCTCAAGGGTGTTTGCTTGCCTGACACTTCTGAAGATAACAATGAGTCTTCATCAATGCCAAAGATCACAACGTCAGAACCATCGTCTACCGAGAAGGATCACCACCGGTAAAACAAGAAAGGAACACATTCAATGCAATGCAACAACCATGATGCACGATATGATATGTTAAGGTACTGAATTAACCTAGAGGAATAACTAGCCAAGTTAGTTGAAGTGGAATTCAAACAGGTTTGAATTCCAAGTCCAAATGATATTTCCTATATTGCCCTAATCATAAAATGGCCTACTTGGTGATGTTAACTTGTTCAAACATGCATGATCATGGCATAAACAGATTCATTGAATTTTTCTAATCATTTTTCATATATAAATTATTTTCGTCTGAGCTACAGATTATTTTCTATGATTTTTAAAAGTTTTAAGCATTTTGTGAAATAAATAAATCGTTTAGTATTTATTTTAATTGCAGAAATAATTTACTGCATCAGCATTACGTCAGGGTGACGTCATAGGTCAACACGGTCGGCCAGGGGCAAACCTAACTGGCAGGACCCACATGTTAATGACACAGGGCCATCTCCATAGGCTGACTGGTGGGCCCAGGTCAAAGCTGACTCGTGGGGCCCGTCAGTTAGTGACTGTTACTTCATTAACATGTTTGAATTTTTAAAAAGAGATTAGATAGCCCATGTGGTCCATTTGTCAGTGACACAGAGGACTATTAAGGGCATCATTAACCGCTAATGATGTGCCACGTCACGCCCACCGGCGGCTGAACGCCGGCGATCATCCGCGACGATGGAGGTGCTTGGGATTGGGCTACGGGCCACGGTTTCGAGCGCGGTTTGTGGCTACGGCTTGATGGATCTTGCCCTTATCTGTTGGAGAACAAGGGAGGTTGCGAGGCAGTCAGATTCGAGCACAGTGTCGACTGCGGCGGTGGCCGGAGCTCGACCAAGCTCGTGATCGGCGACACGACGGGTGGATCGAATAGCTAAAGGCATCTATGTGCTCTACGCGTGCGTACGAGCTGTTTGGGCCCAGCGGTGTGGTCAACGGTAACCAGAGTGGCTCTTGACGGCGAGCTCGTGCGGCGGCGGTCCTCGGGTTCGCATTGATTCGGTGCCTAGAGCTCGAAATCGAGCGTGCGAATAGGGGGGGAAGATCCGTGGCCTCACATAGATCTCGTAGCCGTGCTTAGTGTGCTTGGGGAAGCTCTGGTTCAGCGGCGAGCTTCGAGTCTTCGTCGGTGGCCAAAGGTTGAAGATGATGACGACAAAGATGACAGAGGGCTCCTCCGGTTGCTTGGCTCGGTGAGGAGGTCGGGGTCGACGTCGCGGTTCTTCTAGGCACGAGGATAGGGCAAGGGGGTCTCGGTGGCTATGGGGGCGACGGCAGCGAGGTGGCGATGGCTTCGGCCATGGCAACACACATGCAAGGGAGAGGGGTGGAATGAGGGGAGAGAGAGGTGGGCTCGATGCGGACGACTCTAGGGTCCTCATCCCCTCCTCCAGCCAGGCTAGCAGGCAGGAGGTGGCCCTGGCACGTGGCCTCGTGCATCGGGCACGAGCCCTCTCGTCCTCCGACGAGAGGTTAGGGAATACTGGCCACTGGGCCAGTTGGGCTGGCTGGGCTACACGTAGGTAAGTCGCCAGGTTTGCTCCTTCTCCTATTTTCTTTTCTTTTCTATTTATTTGCTCCGTGTTTAAAATATTTGGGTAAAAACCCTAAAGGCAAAAACCCTGGAAATTATTCTGGGTGGTAATTATATTCTTAACAAGCCCCATAATAAGTTTCAGCAATTATGAAGAAACTAAAATATTCATAATGCTTTTATTTTCCATTTACATCACATTTGCTGAATTATTTAAAATTTCAAACTTGTTGTGAAAATGAAATGCACCCCTGATATGGTGTTGCCAACATTTATCAGAGAGGGGGAACATTTTTAGGGAGCATTTTGAAAACATTGAAAATTCAATTGTTGGAGTTTTGTTTATTCAATGAGATGCTAGGGTTTCTGTTAATCCCCATTTCATGTTGAATAAAATTAAACATGATGACATGGATGCTCACTGATGCAACTAATAAAGTTAACTACAACAAATTCTAGGGCTGTGACAACTCACCCCCACTAAACATGAATCTCGTCCTGAGATTCAAGCGTAGGGTAAGATGGCAGAGGAAAACAAACTATCACAATCTTCGTGATCCAATTGCTCTTCTCGAAGATGTTGATTCATTGCATCATGTTGATGTTGACACCTTTGCTTTAGAAGATTCACCCAACACAACGACAAGGAATGAAAAGCACTAAAAGAATCGATCTTCTCGAAGATCGAGCAACTGATGATCGACTTGTGGAATGAGATGTGATAACATCTCTCGAGCTGAGACACAAAACACACATTGAGAGTGATTTAATGAAACAAATAACGGAAGTCCATTTGGTAGGCAACAATTCTGCACTAGAATGGATGTAGACGGGATTTCAAGGTAGCGTGGAGTCAGTTGCCCTTGATACCATAACGAGGACCTTAGGGAAGGTGACTCGTAGGATTATCCCTTAAGTGGAAAAAAGAATTACTTTTGATCCAGAGATCATTGAAACTCTTCATACCAACCTAAGGCAATTCACAAGTGATCGTTGGAAGGAATTCAAAGAATGGCACACTCAGATTGGAGGGAAACTAGAGTTATAAAACAACTCGGCAACGGAAGGCACATTCCAATTAATACTGAGAGTATAACCCAGTGTCTGAGCGTGCTCTCAAGAACTTGAGCATTTCCATATTCATCAGGGTTTTTACCAACATCCGTGCCAAGGATCCTAGCAACACATCATGCAACCATGATGAATAATGATGGAGTATGTAGATGCAAAGGAAGACAACACTTTCTCAGATTTCACCTTAGCTATGCCAAGGGAATGAAATCTGGATGATTGACCGAGAGACATTTAGCACTCCGCTTCTAATGTTCTCCTTCATGTACTAGCATAACCCCAATTATGTGTCAGGTGTTATGACTAGAACATCAAGTAAAGGTCGGACTTCAAGTATTCCAAGGGTCCATGAGGAACAACATCTAGGATAAGTCATACAAAATCCTCATGGGGAATGGATAATGTTGTTGATACAAGATACTATAATAATAGGTCTTTCAGCAAAGTGGGTTATCCTTGACACCACCTTACTGGTTACATAGACCAATATTATAATTCTTGGGTCACGTCCCAACCATTATATCTACCTGAGATTCAGATCTGGTTGGTGCTGGGATATTCTAGACTCAGCATCTCTGAAGTGGAAAGTTTGCAAAACAAATTGAAGAGATGAGGTTGCAAGATTCTCGGGAAATGAACTACGGAAGCTAACTCCAAAACATGAGTTGGATTGCAAGGCACATGTGAACACGATGTCCAAGACAAGCATGATCACGTGGTCTTTCAACAAAACACTACCGAGTTCACGTTAGGAACCATCATTGCGGATAACGAAGTCGGGTGCAAGTCCGTCTGGTACCTTCGGGAGTATCACTTAACGTCTTTTCCTTGAACAAGTCAATCAGGGGCTTGGTGTGCTAGGGAATACCTATGGAATGGAGGGGGCCATCCCTTAAAACCATAACATACTTTGCACATGCATGGATAACTTGGGATGATCCCAAAGGAAGCAAGATAACTTTCCTCGAATTCACGGCGGCAACTTGCATCTAATGCACATGAACTAAGAGGGAGTCACTTCTTAACCTAACATATACTTCACGAACGGAACTTGAAGATATGCCTACGAAGTTTCCAATGCTAGCTTTTTGTTCATCCTAAATCATGGAACACATGAAAAATGTTGTCAATGGATCAACAACAATTCATCAAGGTACCCCTATGGACAGAATTCCACAACTATGAGAACAAAGTGATAGCATTGGTCAGACCAAAAGATATAACAGTGTATGCTCGAGGATACATCCATGAGCAACATTAGGAAGATCTTTGGTTCTGATTTTGATTTGACGATAGCCCATACTCAAATCAAAGGTTGAACAAGACAAAAGACGCAACAATTGATCACAAGGATTAATTGATGAAGACATCATCTTTCTTCGACACCCACACAAGATATCCCTTTGGAAATAACTAAGTCAGGCAAAGCTTTTATCTTCCAACTCTCCAAGTTGTTGTTTAGCTTAACCAACTAGTTCGGGGGTATCCAACATAGATTCTTGGATAAGGTATGGTTTATAGAAAAACCATCTTGATCACGTGCTGAACATAACGATCAAGGAACACCTTGGTAATACTTCCAAGAAGATATTTGGAAAATCATGATCTACTGATATGTTATCATGCTCGAGAACAATCTTGCTTTTCAAGGCAAGGTGATATGATCAACAGAGCGAAGGATTGACACAATCCTGACTCATTGATCGAAAAGTGCACCATGGAAAATGGACTAGGTAGCACAATCATTCTTAGTACGACAATTCAATGAACATCACACCAAGAGTGAGATTATTGTCCATTAACTACCAAGCAACAAAGTTGCTAGGAGTATTGATTTCACACATCACGATTCTCTTGTCGGTATTCTAGTTGCAGACAACATAGAGAACGGTTAACGAATGATGATGGCGAGAAGTATCACTACATCAAGATTTCATAAGAGGGAGTGAAGTTCTCATGACAATATTGACATGAAGAGGGTAATACCTCAAGGTAGAACAGAGCAAAAGCTGAATTGGCATTTTGATCCGCGGAATACAACTGCTTTGACCCAATCCAAGAAATGGATGAGGTACGGAAGTTTTGCTTCGCCTAGTCATTATGAAATAGAATGGCTTGACAGACCACAAGAATAGTTGACATTGATAACACAATGCATGGCATACCCTTGACTATCCATTGATAGATAAAGGTCAGAATATAATTGAAGAAGCACAACTCAACAGCACCTGATTTTTCCTGAGTTGTAGATGCATGTATTGAATATGTCAAACGGAGTTCAACATGTTTCTTCCAGATAATCCATGCAGAAATGTAGGATTGGCAGAGTCACAACTATGAAATGGAGGACTCATCACGAGCACTCTTGTTGTGATCTCTTGTTCACGAATAACTTCTGCCATAACTAATTCATGGTATTGGAAGAATGATATACCACAAACCTTGAGGACTATAACAAGGTTACTAAGCATCCTAAGGGGACGAGCAAATACTATCAACATGACTAAGCAGGATGAGACTTGGGTTCAAGAACCCAGAAATAGAATACCTGTTGACTAAGTAGCATCACAACATGATTTTGATAACGATGGCCAGAATTATCACACTAGGAATAGAAGAAACAACAAAACTGTTGGGTGGTTCACTTGAATAACATGGTTTCCTAAACACCTTCATCAAACACGTCGAGGTAATAGAGTACGTCAACTCAACAATTAGTGTGCTTTGTCTGGCCTGAAAGACATTGACTCAAGATGAAAGAGTTTTACAATTGCATGAGATAATTTAGAAACCTTGGATAACTCAGACAGCATAACGGTTGTACGGGCATGAAATATGAGGCAACCTACAAGACAACTGACAACATAACAATGAGTTCTTATAGAAAAATCAATCCAGGAAGACAACAACTTTCCTATAGGTCTCCAGCATAGCAACTCGTCATCCTGATAGATAGATGAGAAGGCCTAGTTCTTCAACCCCGTAGAAAAGAAGAGGGTGACTCAGAATTAGAATGACACAATGAAAGGAGTAAAAACAACCTTACGTTCCCTTCCACAATCAATTCCCTTATATATAACTAAAGCAGTTCTAGACTCAACATCGACCAGTTTGGCTTGATAATCCTACACAAAATCAAGCTTTGATACCAAAGCTGTCGGGACCCCGATCCTAAGCCATAAGAATCTAGCCTATAACACATCACATCACTTTGCAGTCTCACGCACGGTTATCTCCATGGCTGCCACCTTACCTTGGTCGGGACCGTTTGCGTCTTTTGACTCACGTATGTGAATGTGTCGCTAGCATTCAAATGTCAAAGAACTCGGGTTGACATGACTAGTCATAGAACCCAAGTGGCACAACCGTACAGGGACATACATACGTAATCCAACAATGCAGGTGTCGATCTCTAGCGTGTGTACACGATTCATAGCAAGATACAAGGACTCCATTACGTCGTGGGACATAAATGTCATCACTACACATAGACGAGTCATGGCAGGCTACAGGGACTCCATTACATTGCAAGACATTTCCCCGAAGGGATAGGCACAACAACAAACAAGGATACACGCCGGTCAATCAATGTGTCCGGAGCAGTAGCAAGCTACCAAGGCTCGATGGAAGCACAAAGAGGCATTTCCCCGTAAAGAGTACTACTAAAGGCACACAACTAGGTGTCGAATACCATACATACTGTTGCATGTCACACGTACGCACGACATGCCCGATATGCATATATACAACTATGGCATCACAACATAACCATACAACATTACAACATTTATTTAGAAGGCTTGGATGAACCAACACAATAAGATGTTACAAGCAGGGGTCACAAGACCCAACATTTAGAGCATTCAAACAAACAAGCGGAAGTTAAACATGTTTGGGTACAGACATCAACCAAAGTGGCTAGAGGAGCCTGAAAAGCTACAACGACCCTACCAAAGGAACCAGACCTCTGTCTAGGATTCCCAAGCTAATCCGGTCAACATCAAACTTCACGTCGTAAATACCACTAATGATATTGACATCTCCTCTGAAATAACATAAATTAAGCAAACGTGAGTACAAGGGTACTCAGCAAGACTTACATCAGAACTAACTACTATGCATCAGTATCAATGAAGGGGGGTTGCGGAGTTTATTGCAGAAAGCCAACTTTGACTCTTGGCTAACCTGTACTATGACTAAAAGTGCTTTCTTTGAGGTGGGATAGCGCACACGAGTCCACATATTCACCAATCAATACACCACTATGGATCCACTTCCGTCTCCCTAGGAGAAGGCCATCCATAGCACTCACGCTTGTCTTGCGTATTTTAGAGTATCCACTTCAAATTTTCTATGAACCACATAAGTTCTCCATGTAGTCCATATCCGAGGACGTGGCTATTCGAATAGATGATTTCACCCTGCAGAGGTATACTTCTTCACACACGCTCTCGCCACTTATCGCCATGTGCATGGAAAAGGCACCTCAGCAACCTTCAAGCGGAAGCCCAGCAAGGGAGTCGGCCATGACCTTTAATCACACAAGACACTAGTCTAGGTTTATTGCCTATTTGAGACTGAACCGCACGGAAGTCCAGCCTACGTTTCCGCTATGGCCTCAAACGATGTGCGCAGGGTTCCCAAGTCCATGGTTCCAGTGCCACTTGGTACACCGTGCCATTGTGCCTATACCGCTTCACAGGCCACCCCGTCGGGTAGCGCTATGCACGACATCCAACACTTTTCCTACAAACACCATAAACTAGTTGCAACTCCTGGACAGAGGTTTAGGCGATTAATAAGCCGAGAGGGGTCGAGTTACCGGAACCCAATGTGTGGTAGTTTCTTATGTTGGATAACATAGACAGAACTCAATTCTTAAGGACGGTCCCAATGAGACAACCCGCCATGTACTCCTAAATGGCCTCTCGTCGCTACCTTTACCAAATCGTGTTCACATAGTTAGCTCTCACATAGTAGGACATGAACACTGCCATTCTGACTCAATGCCCAGATGGATCAGACCCGACACAACACGACTCTAAGCATAGCAGGCACAGTAAGTAAGCAAGCATGGATGACTAAGCACAACGAGGCTCAATCAGTTGCTACTCATGCTAAGTGGTTTCAACTATTTACTGTGGCAAAGACAGGTCATGAAAAGGAATGGGTTCAGCTACCGAGAACAGGTAACAGTTGAATTGTTTTGTCCTAATGCGGTAAAAGAGAGAAGGAGCGAGAGAGTAGGTTCATATCAGTATGCTCAAGGGGGTTTGCTTGCCTGACACTTCTGAAGATAACAATGAGTCTTCGTCAATGCCAAAGATCACAACGTCGGAACCATCGTCTACCGAGAAGGAATACCAGCAGTAAAACAAGAAAGGAACACATTCAATGCAATGCAACAACCATGATGCATGATATGATATGTTAAGGTACTGAATTAACCTAGAGGAATAATTAGCCAAGTTAGTTGAAGCGGAATTCAAACAGGTTTGAATTCCAACTCCAAATGATATTTCCTATTAGCCTAATCATAATATGTCTTACTTGGTGATGTTAACTTGTTAAAACATGCATGATCATGGTATAGGAAGATTCATTGGATTTTTCAGATCATTTTTCATATATAAATTATTTTCATCTGAGCTACAGATTATTTTCTATGATTTTTAGAAGTTTGAAGCATTTTGTGAAATAAATAAATCGTTTAGTATTTATTTTAATCGCAGAAATACTTTACTACGTCAACATTACGTCAGGGTGACATCACAGGTCAACAGGGCCGGCCAGGGTCAAACCTGACTGGTGGGACCCACATGTCAATGACATAGGGCCATCTCCACAAGCTGACTGGTGGGCCTAGTCAACCCTGACGTGGCCAGGTCAAAGCTGACCTGTGGGGCCCGTCAGTCAGTGACTGTTACTTTATTAACATGTTTTAATTTTTAAATAGGGATTAGAAAGCCCGTGGGGTCCATTTACCAGTGACACCGAGGACTATTAAGGGCATCATTAAACGCTAATGATGTGCCACGTCACGCCCGCCGGCGGCTGAACGTCGGCGACCATCCGCAACGACGAAGGTGCTCGGGATTCGGCTACAGGCCCAGGTTTCGAGCGCGGTTTGCGGCTATGGCTTGCTGGCACTCACCCGCATCCATTGGAGGCCATGGGATGTTGTGGGGCGGTCAGAATCGAGCACGGCGTCGACTGCGGCGACGGCCGGAGCTCGGCCGAGCTCGTGATCGGCGACATAGTGGGTGGATCGAACAACTGAAGGCATCTATGTGCTCTACGCGTGCGTACGAGATGTTTGGGCCCAGCAGTGTGGCGAACGTTCACCGAAGTGGCTCCCGACGACAAGCTCGTGCGACGGTGGTCCTCGAGCTCGCATCGATTTGATGCCTAGAGCTCGAAATCTAGCGTGCAAATAGGGGAAAGGTCCGTGGCCGCACCTAGATCTTGTAGCCATGCTCAGCGTGCTTGGGGAAGCTTTGGTTCAGTGGCGAGCTTCGAGTCTTCACCGGCGGACGAAGGTTGAAGACGATGACGATGGAGACGATAGAGGGCTCCTCCATTTGCTTGGCTCGATGAGGAGGTTGGGGTCAACATCGCGGTTCTTCTAGGTATGATGATAGGGCAAGGGGGTCTCAATGGCTATGGAAGCGACGGGAGCGAGGAGGCGATGACTTTGGCCATGGCAACACACAGGTGAGGGAGATGGGACGAACGAGGGGAGAGAGAGGTGGGCTCGATGCGGACAACTCTGGGTCCTCATCCCCTTCTCTAGCCAAGCTAGCAGGCAGGAGGTGGCCTTGGCGCGTGGCCTCATGCGTCGGGCATGCGCCCTCTCGTCCTCTCGGTGAGAGGTCAGGGACGACTGGCCACTGGGCTAGTTGGGCCGGCTGGGCTACACATAGGCAAGTCGCCAGGTTTACTCTTTTTCCTATTTTCTTTTCTTTTCTATTTATTTGCTCCGTGTTTAAAATATTTGGGTAAAAACCCTAAAGGAAAAAACCTTGGAAATTATTCTTGGGTGGTAATTATATTATTAACAAGCCCCATAATAAGTTTCAACAATTTTGAAGAAACTAAAATATTCATAGTGCTTTTATTTGCCATTTACATCACATTTGTTGAATTATTTAAAATGTCAAACTTGTTGTGAAAATTAAATGCACCCCTGATATGGTGTTTCCAACATTTATCAGAGAGGTGGAGCATTTTTAGGGAGCATTTTGAAAACATTGAAAATTCAATTGTTGGAATTTTGTTTGTTCAATGCGATGCTAGGGTTTCTGTTAATCCCCATTTCATGTTGAAAAAAAATTAAACATGATGACACGAATGCTCACTGATGCAACTAATAAAGTTAATTGCAACAAATTCTAGTGTTGTGACATTAGGCAAGTTTATCTCTTCGGCATGTAACCGACCATGTGTAAGCCCTAGGCATCCTCAACATCTATATAAGCTGGAGGGTTTTAGGGTATAGATATACAACAACTTATCTAGGGTTAGATATACGACCTCGAGGTAGATCAACTCTGTAACCCCTTACACCATCAATACAATCAAGCAGGACGTAGGGTATTACCTCCATAGGAGGGCCCGAACTTGGGTAAACTCGTGTCCCCTTTGTCTCCTATTACCGTTGATCCTAGTGTCACAGTTCGGGACCCCCTACCCGAGATCCGCCGATTTTGACACCGACATTGGTGCTTTCATTGAGAGTTTCTCTGTGACCGAGATGGAATCGACGCCTCACCTTGTTATCAACGAAGAGGTCCGCAACATGGACGTCTTCGTCCCCGGGCAGATCTTCGCCTTTGGCAGCGTTGTGCTGCATGCTGATTCCACCATCCATCTAGGCCGCGTTGAGAGCTTTGCCCTTGATAAAGAGGCCAGATTCAAAAACTTAGAGTTTTTCGTCGACTCTCGGGGCGACTTGTCACTAATCGGGCTCACGGCTTTGCCTGTAGCCCCCGAGGACTCTGAGGCTTTATCCTCGAGCCCCTTCTTCGGACATGCCAATGGGATCACCCATGGCGGCAGTCTGATCTCTCATCCCGGTGTGGCCATGAAGCCATATGACCGGACATGTGTTCCTTCCGAACACTCCCCAAGGGTGGACTTCATGGGGGTTAACTCCTCGAGTTCTAAACAGCTAGATCCGATCGGGCCCTTAGGGGTCGACGAGGCCTTGGAGCAATTCTCGTTGATGAGGAGGACCGATGATCAAGCCCCTATCTATGCCCGACCCGGTTACAGTTCGGGCAGGGACATATTTTTTGACCCACCCACCACCCACTTGATAGCCACCGTTGAAGACTTAACTGACGTGCTAGACTATGCCTCCGAGGAGGCAAAATACATGGATGAAGAGGACCGTGCTCCCACCCCCGTTAACATCAAGATTTGGACCACCACTTCTACCCACGATATCTAGATGATGGATACCCCTTCTGCCAACAGAGACAATATGCCTCACAATGACGGCGACAAATCGGGCGATGCGCCATCAAGGCGCCGGAAATCGCATAAGCGGTCCAAAAGAAAAAAGGGAAGAAGATCTATTATCAGCAATGACGACGGTAATGCCCCCGCCGATCATGACAATCCCGATATCCCCGAGCACCCATTTGAGGGTGCGGAAGAGCCTGAGGACCAAAATGACCCCGATACTGCCAATGACCCCGAAGGCGACTATTACCTTCCCCCCGTCGAGGAGGAAGATATACTGGAAGTCGATGACTTGTACATCCCTGATAACCTCGAGGACCAGGAAGAAATCAGGCAACGGCTCATAGCAACGGCTCGCAGCCTAAAGGCCAAGCAACGACAACTCAAAGCCGAACAGGCCGACCTCAATGATCGATGGACGAAATTCCTCTCAGCCGAGGAAGTATACAACACTGGTTTGTCAAACCAGCCCAAAAGCTACCCAGGAAGAAGGCTGCTGCCGCAATTCAACGACGAACTTACTGATACTCCATCTCCAAACCGTACTCCATGCGACAAGCCGGACCACCCCCCTCGTGGTCAAGATAGGACGGCCGACGATGCCGGTTACATACCGGCAGTGCCCTAAAGACGGGGCAAGGAGCCATTAGAGCCCAATGACATGTTCGACTTGCGAGATGACCTGCATCATAGAGCAGGCCGCACTAGATCCATCTATGGATCCAGAGAGTATGTGCCTGATAGACGCGACGAATATAGACCATGGTTCGACCAAAACAATAGAGTTCGGGAACGCCACCAGGCCCATACAGACGCCGATTACAGGCGCGACATAGCACGAGTTAGAGGCGCCGGTCACCCTTTGTGCTTCATAGATGAGGTAATGCAGCATCAATTCCCCGAAGGTTCAAACCCGTGAATATAGAACAGTATGACGGGACCACTGACCCAACTGTATTGATCGAGGACTTCCTTCTCCATATCTACATGGCACGAGGATATGATCTCTATGCCATCAAATAACTCCCTCTTAAGCTTAAGGGGCCAGCTCAGAACTGGTTAAACAGCCTCCCCGAAAACTTGATCGGATGCTGGGAAGACCTGGAAGATGCATTCTGCTCTAACTTCTAGGGGACCTATGTCCGCCCGTCGGACTCTTCTGATCTCAACAACCCCGTCCAGAAGCCCGGCGAGTGTGCTTGGTAGTTCTGGAACCGGTTCTTGACTAAGAGGAAACAAATTGTCGACTGTCTGGATGCTGAGGCCCGTAGCCTCCTTTCGGCACAATATTCGAGACGAATGCTGGCCCACCAACTAGGCCAGGACAAGCCTCGAACTATGTCTGCCCTTACTTCCCTCATGACCCACTTTTGCGCGGGCGAAGATAACTAGCTGCCAATACGCAGCCACAATTCTGAAGATCTCGCGGCACCTGAAGCCCACGATGGCAACTCAAAGCCAAAGCGCAATAAGAATAAGCGCCGGCACAATAATAGTGATGCCGATGACACGGTTGTTAATGTCGAATTCCGCAACTCTCGACCTGGGCAGCGGAAGAAGGCCCCTAAAGGAAATCATGATGGACCCACTCAGCTCGAGAAGATCATGGGAAAGGCTTGCCAAATCCATGGGACTTTGGAAAAACCCGCCAACTACACACACCGCAACTGCTAGGTGTTTAAACAGGACGACAAGATACCATCCGAAGACCAAGGCAAAAGCTCTCGCAGCGAGGATGAAGATGAGCCTCGGGGTCCAATCAGCGGCGTATAGAAAAAGTTCCCTCCCGAAGTAAAAACGGTGAACATGATATACGCCACCCATATACCAAAGAAGGAGAGGAAGCGCGCCCTCCGGGAAGTCTACGCGGTGGAACCCGTGGCCTTGAAGGTCAACCCATGGTGCGCATACCCAATCACTTTTGATCGGCATGATCACCCGACCAGTATCCGTCATGGGGGTTCGGCAGCCCTCATCCTAGACCACATTATAGATGGGTATCACCTCACAAAGGCCCTAATGGACGGAGGAAGTAGCCTTAACCTGATTTACTCAGATACGGTGAAAAAGATGGGGCATTGATCCGTCAAGGATCAAACCCAGCAGCACTACCTTCAAAGGAGTGATCCCATTCGTTGAGGCCCGATGCATAGGCTCGGTAACTCTAGAGGTCGTGTTCGGCTCACCGATAACTTTCGCAGCGAAGACTTGATCTTCGACATCGTGCCCTTCCGCAGCGGCTATCACGCGCTGCTTGGACGGACATCATTCGCTCGTTTCAACATGGACCCACACTACGCATACGTCAAGCTCAAGATGCCAGGCCCCAAGGGGGTCATTACTGTCAACGGCAACACCGAGCGCTCCCTTAGAACTGAGGAACATGCACTGGACCTAGCGGCCAAATTCATCTATAAAGAAGATCTTCCGACATCCGCCATAAACGCACATAAGGCTGGGAAGCGAGTTCGGCTTCAGACCAAAACTCGGATCCTTTCTCTTCCCCTCTATAGGGACTCATCCCCACCGCACAATTTCTGGACCAGCAAAGTATGTGCCGAGAAGGCACAACTTCGCACTTAAAATTCCATGGGAAGCGGTGGGGAAATAAAGGTGGGTGTTCGGCTGGCCCGACCTACTTCCACCAATATGTCTTCAAACAAGATGTAGGTGCTCTTAAGATAGCCTGCCTATAGCATAAAGATCACCTATAGTTTGGCGGCCTCTCAAGATTTTGTTAGCAAAATCCGCCTGCCGAACACTAAACACCCTATCAAGGTGCATCCAAGAGCAGGAGTCAACTAGCAAGGTGGTATATCGAGGATGTCAGGTCACCAATTGAAGACCCCTGGCACAACAAATCCTGTAGGACTTTATTTCTTAGTTTCTTTCGCATACCCGTAAACAGTTGCTTCGGCAATCCAATTTATAAGAGTTGGTGAGGAAATTCAAAATTGCATGGCACAAGTACGCCTCATTTGTCCTGTTTTTGGCGCATACTTTTTTTATTTTCTCCCTCCTCTCGTGAACCTGTTCGGTATGACTCGAGGTAACTAGCTAATAGACCGGGGCTCGATTTCAAACACAAATCGCCTTAACTATCATGTGTTTGGTGTCTTGGCGTTTGCTTTATATGCATCAGTTCCGAACTATGTATTTGGTCATTAATTTGGGTTACCCGACTCTTGTGCTTGCCCCTTTATGTTCCGCTCGTTCGGCTAAAAGGCCAAAGGGGGCACCCCTGCGATCGTGCTTCTGGATAGTCCGGTCAAGCACCTCAGGGGAGAAATCTGAAAACTGACTGTCATAGTATGCGTGATCTGATCTGTGAACCCAAAGATAGAAGTATTATACTTCAATCCTGGTAAGCGGTTATTCCGTGTTATACGAGGAACTTGCCCTTTGTGCGAACATTATGATGTTGGCTTCGGCCTCAGTTCATCCGAACATCGCAAACACTCCGGTGGCTAATCTTACGCTTCCTGTAGTCCTTTTCACGCCCCTTCGGTTAAGTGAAAGAAATAAAGCACTATAGTCTGATTGCCTAGTCTGCCACACTACACCGCCTTCGGGTTTCGATAATACGGCTAAGGGACACAGTGCATTGGCATAGACACCCCATGTAGTATCTACGTGAGGATGAAGCCGACGACTCGCATCTTTCAGTATTAAGCAACCACATAGGAGTTATAAAGGAATGCAAAAACATATAAGAACGGATACTAATATCATTAAAAGTCATCACGAGTCTTTCAACAAGTTACAAGCTCATTCAAATAATTTTCACCCGAACATTGCGACGCTATCACCCGAGCACTCTTCATCACTCCATCGAAGTATAGCTCGGGGCGTCGGTGCTCCTTCCCGGGTGGCGGCGGGTCGGTGGTGACCTTCATTGGATTGAGACCCGGCTAGTGCACTTTGGCCTTGCCAAGGGCCATCCGGACTCCTTGGATGCAGGAGGAGCGCTTGACGGCGTTGAGGCGGGGCGTGGCAGCGATCAGTCTCTGAACTAGGCCGAAGTAACTACCTGGTAGTGGCTCGCCGGACCATAAGCTGATGCATAGGTCCTTCATGGCCGGCTCTATCATCTGGTGCAGACCCGTCAGCTGTTTCAACTGCTCCACGAGATGAGGAGGACGCTCGAGGGCTCCAAATTGTGCCTAGAACATCCGAGCTTCATCTTCCTCTTCCCGCGAGGCGAATAGCTGATTGGCGTCTGCCACACTCTTCTGGAGATTGGCGGACGTGCCTGAGGATCGCCACACCCGGGTGAGTAACTCGAATCAGCAATCCCCAAATACGCACTTTAATGAGTATGACTTACCATCGGCTATCTCCTTAGCCTGGCGTACTTGCTCTTCGTAGAACCATCTGTCCATCCACTCGTTCTAGAGGTCGGCTTTCATGGTTGACAGTTCGGTCGAGCCTACTTTGTTCTTCTGCTCCAAGGCCTCACATCTCTCGGTGGCATATTTTAACTGATGTTCGACCTCTGCCCCGCGAGCTTCATGATTGCCACTAGTGGCCTGCATGGCGGAAAGGGCAGTAGCCGTTTCCTTTGCAGCCGCCCTCTCGGCGGCCGTCATGTCCTTCGTGTGCTGGAGCTCGGCCTTGAGCCTCTCCACCTCCTTCGCTGAGGCTATGCGTGCAGTACACATAGATAAAGAATCTGCATTGACAGTATTCGTACTATGAAATTTAGACGAAGGTATTCGGATTCTGTCTCAACATACCTTGAGCCTCGTCGAGCCTTCGGTTGAGGGTTGCAGCTTCGTCTTCGGAGCGCTTCAGCTTCCGGTTTAACTCCTTCATCTCGGGTCCATTTGTGGCCGTCGCTGATGACGAAGCCTACATTACACATGCAATTAATACATTACATCGGGGCTCACTTCCCGAATTATAGACAATCTGATCATATATCGATTTATTCTAGCATGCTGAACACTTAAAGTGCTTCTAGTGCGTTATCAGATTCAGATGTGGGTGAGTTTGTTCACCTTACCTAGGGCTCGGGGGCTTCCATATATACAATATGAATAAATAAAAATCTTTGTAAAATATCGAGTGACTTACTTGAAAGCCCACAAGGAGACCTTCGAAGGCCTCCTTCAGTCCATTGTCAACGGACTGGACGCTTTGTAGTACCGCACCCATAAGGGTGCGGTGATCCTCGGGGATGGAGGCGCTCGATAGAGCCTCCTACATGGCCGACCACCTATTGGTCAGCGTTGACGGGGATGATCGGACTTCCCGATCACCCACCAGGGATTGGAACGGTGCTTCCGGAGGCATAGTGCGCTCCGGAGATGTTCTCGGAGGTGACTCAACGCTCGCTCATTCGCCCTCCTCAATTTTCGGGCGGGGCGTTGTCCCCCGGTCTTCGGTGGCCGAAGCGTTAGCCTCGGCCATGGTGCGATCTCCCTCGCCCCTGTGTCCGCCTCCATTGGAGCGGGCTGGGACGGTACCTCCACAGCGTCCTTCGTGGTGCCTGGAGTGATGGGGTGCGAGGCATCCCCGCTCTCTTTCAGTTCGATGGGCGGGGTCTCCCCATCCGATACCGACTAGGTGGGGATAATACGCAGGGGGCTGTAGGACCAAAAACCTGTGTGTTAGCAAACTTTGAATCTACTTGTGATATGTAGGGATGTCTTTGGATCCTAATCTGGATGGGGGGCTTGACCCTTAGGCTCCTTCGTGGAACCTCCTCAGTGTCTTCGGACGCGGTGCTCGAGTCCGAGCTGTCGTCGGACAGAAACACCCGCGTCTGCTGCGCCCTCTTCGGGGCAGGAGAAGCGACCTGCGCCGGGGCGTTCGAAGACGCCGGTCTCTTCTTGGCATAGCGGGAATTGCCTTCCCCCTCGCTCTCGACCTCGGCCTCCTCCTCCTCCTCTTCCTCCTCCTGGGCCTCCTCCTTATTTAAGGAGGCGGGGGTATCTTCGAATGCTGCATCAGGCTGGTCCCTGATGTGAAGGACAACCAGGCCTAATTTCTTCTTCTTCTCTTTGTTCATGGGATCCTCATAAGGCTTCTCCACGAGCATCTTGGCTAATAGCCCGCTCCTCTCGTCTTCGGGCTGAGGAGCCGAACTGTTGATGTTGACGGCCTTCTTCAGCCATCTCTGCCAGAACAGATCAGATAAGAGGTTATAGGGATTCTCTGTGTAATAAAGCCAACCAAGCCGGGGAAGATCGTACATCCGAATCGGTCTTGGCGGCGTGCAAACCCTTGTCCTCCTCCTCGGATGGCCAGCTCTTCATCGATTTGAAGAGCGCCTGCCACAACTTCTCCTACGTAGTGAGAAGAGATTTCAGACTGTGGGCTCGGCTTCGAGTTTTCGAGCTGACATGGGAGTGTCCCGATGCTGGCAAGGGAGGATGCTTCTTCGAAGCATCACCTGGACCACATTGGCTAGCTTGATGCCCTCATTGACCAAGGAGCGGAGGCGTTTCTGTAGATGGGTCACCTCCTTGCCAGATCTCCAGACTAGGCCCTTTTTGGGCCATGAAGCCAGTCAAGTGGGGGACCGGATCAGAATGCGGCGGCAAGGAGTTGGCCCTGTTCTTGTGGTTCGATGACATAGAACCACTCCTTTTGCCATCCCTTGATGGTGTCAATGAAGGTGCCCAACAGCCACCCGATGCGGGCGAGCTTGCCAATGACTACCCTGCCGCAGTCCGCGTGCTTGCCGCCGACAACCTTGGGCTTGATGTTGAAGACCTGCAGCCAGAGCCCGAAGTGCGGCTCGACGCGCAGGAAGGCCTCGCAGACGAGGATGAACGTCGAGATGTGCATGATGGAGTTCCGCAGGAGGTCATGGAAGTTGAGGCCGTAGAAGAACATTAACCCCCTGACGAAGGGGTGGAGTGGGAAGCTCAACCCCCTGATGAAGTGGGGGATGATCACCACCCTCTCTCCTAGCCTGTGGGTGGGGATAGCTTGGCCTTCTTCCGCTGCGTGGTGAGTGATGTTGGCGGGGAGGTTACCGGCCTTCTTGATCGAGTATGTCCTTGTTGGTGACTGTGGAAGCTTCCCACTGGCCATTGGAACCCGCCATTGGTGAGCTGGAAGGAGGGGGTGGAGATACCTAGATCTGTGCTCTAGAGGCACAAGGGAATGGGAGGCGGAGAAGTCGAATGGAGAGCGTAAAAAAGCCTTTGGGGTTTTCCTTCTCTTTTTATGAGGCCTGTCGATGTGGATTCCCCTCACCGCGCCGTGAATCCCTCCATTTCCCGAGACATGCGAGCCGTTGCGTGCGCGTGATTAAGTATATCCCGTATAAAACGGGACACGATCGGTATATTGATAGATCATGATGATTAAAATGGCCTCGAACTGTGAACCGAGACTATGCCATTGGCCTGGCGGTCGTGGTGGGCTGTAGCCGTTCGTCAGAGGGCCGTTGTTTATCCCCTGACGTTTGGGCTTCAAAGTCAATCAATTTACAGTATTCAGATGTGCCACTATGCGGGAGACTACTTGTCATCGGAGGCCAAACTATGGTTCGGCAGGGAGGAACTCACCTCGCAAGCCGAAGACTCTGTTCGAGAAGCAGTCGGAGCTGAATACCCTTGGTGTTGGACGCAAGTTCAGGGGCTACTAACGGAGTCCTGAATTAAGGGGTCCTCGGATAGCCGACCTATTGTTGTGGGCCGGATTATGAGGGCTACTTACCGAACACCGAAGGATTTGAAGGCCCAATCTCCAAGATGGAAGCTTCGGGAAACACGGCTTGCGCTCCACGTCTGATGTAATAGTTAGGCAAGTTTATCTCTTCGGCATGTAACCGACCATGTGTAAACCCTAGGCATCCTCGACATCTGTATAAGCCGGAGGGTTTTAGGGTATAGATATACAACAACTCATCTAGGGTTAGATATACGATCTCGAGGTAGATCAACTCTGTAACCCCTTACACAATCAATACAATCAAGCAGGACATAGGGTATTACCTCCATAGGAGGGCCTGAACCTTGGTAAACTCATGTCCCCTTTGTCTCATGTTATCATCGATACTAGTCTCACGGTTCGGGACCACCTACCCGAGATCCGCCGGTTTTGACATCGACAGTGCCGCGAGGAACCGACGGGAGCCGATCCGCTGCGGCCGGGGGAAGCTTGTTGGGCGCCGGCCATCGGTGCGATGGAGAGGGGGAAGAGCGAGGCTGAAGAAGAATCCAACGCGCCCCCTACCTGGCACACCAAATGTCGGATTTCGGGCTCCGCAAAACCCTCAAGGTTCGAACATAGGGGCGTGTGCAAAGATCCCATGCAGTGTCGCCCTACCTAGCTCACTACTCGATGAATATCACGGCAAACTCGCATGATGACAAGGAAGAAGATGTACACAATAGTTTACCTAGGTTCGGGCCGCTGTGAAGCGTAATACCCTACTCCTGCTTTGGTGGATTGCCTCTCGAGGAGGTGTGGTGAATGAACTAGTACAGAGAGCTCGAGCCTCACGAGGTTTCTCAAGTGGTGTTCTTGGTTCTCTCCTTGTCTTGTGGTTTCAGTGGCTAAGTCCTAGATCGGATCCCCCTCTATGGTGTGGCCTAGGCTCTCTATATAGCAGTGTCCCGGGTCCTCTTCCCTTATCACAATGGCGGGAAGGGATCCCACAATGGCGAAGTTTGAAGGGGCCTAGGAGTACATCAGCGCCCTATCCAAAGGTGGTCTTCACCTGCAAAGTGGTTGTCGATGATGAAGTGGTGGGCTCGGCAATGACATCCTCGCTGCGGGGCTCGTGGTTGTGGTCTTGTTGCATTGGAATGGAAACCTTTGAGCAGTGCTTCGGGAACACGCGTACGTCCTTGCTCCCTTTGCACCAAAGGGGAAACTGCACTGCCCGGCACGCTGGCGCCCGCATGTCCTTCCGTGCGTCACCTTTGACTCCCGAGGCTGGGCTCTGCATAGAGATCTCCGCTGCTCCGGAGGGGGCTTGAGGAGGCCCATCCTTGCTGGGCTTGGTGTTGTTCTTCCTCGCGAGCCCAGGGCCCTCGCGAGGGCCTTGTCTTGAGCGGAGCCGCGCTAGGCCGCGTCTGGCTGACAAAGTGGGTCCCTCGTTCCCAGATCGCTGACAGTTGTGATATCTCATGATAAATCTATTCAAAATGTCATCCTTGTTGAATCCCTTGGCTACAATATTCTTTCCGTATCTAGACTAGCGGACTTCGGTTTTAGTGTGCTATCTACTAAAGTAGATCGCCATGTGTTTCGTCATGATAATCATAAAACTGTCTTTACCGATATTCATAGAGGTGATCTATACATTGTCGATTTCACTAAGAAGGCCCAACCTAGTACTTGTATCGTTGCAAAATCATCTAAAGGTTAGCTATGGCATAGAAGGCTAGGACATGTAGGCATGCGCAATCTAGGTAAGCTTATCAAGGGCGATCACATTCTTGTTGTTAAAGAAGTTATCTTTGACAAAGATAGGTTTTGTAGCACTTATCAAGAAGGAAAGCAACTAGGTGGAAGTCATCCGATAAAAAACATTATGACTACTAGGATACCACTCGAATTACTTCATATGGATCTTTTTGGTCCCAATGCTTACAAGAGTCTCGGTGGAAACTCTTATGGTCTAGTTATAGTTTATGATTTTTCTAGATTTACTTGGGTATTCTTTCTTGATGATAAGTCTTAGGTACAAAAGATCTTCAAGAACATTTCACGCAAAGCGCAAATCAGTTTGAAGTTAAGATCAAGAAGGTTCGAAGGGATAACGGATCGGAGTTCAAGAACACCCATGTAGATACCTTTCTTGATGAAGAAGGTGTCTCGCATGAGTTCTCGGCTACATACACACCTCAACAAAATGGAGTTGTTGAGAGGAAGAACCGCACCCTCATTGAGATGGCAAGAACGATGCTTGACAAATACAAGACGCCAAGACATTGTTGGGAAGAAGCCGTGGAAACAACATGTCATGCCACAAACCGACTCTACTTGCACAAGCTTCTCGGTAAAATGGCATACGAGCTACTCACCAGTAACAAACCCCAAGTTGGATACTTTCAGGTATTTGGCTCCAAGTGCTACATTCTTGATAAGCATCATCGTGCTAAATTTGCTCCCAAATATCATGAAGGTTTGCTACTTAGTTACAGATAGAACTCTCACACCTACCGTGTCTACAACAACTTCACTCGAAAATTTGAAGATACGGTAGATGTGAAGTTTGATGGATCTAATGGTTCACAAGTCGGACAATTGCCAAATGATGTAGGAGATAAGTATCCTTCGGAAGCAATCCAAGACTTGCCCATCAGCAAGATTCGTCCCATGGAGGTGAAGGAAAGTACTTCATCAACCCAAATGGGAGTTCCTACTTCGGATCAAGGCTACCGACAAAACGACATGGAATCTTCCACAAGCGCTACACGGCGAGATGAAGAGGAGGAGGATGTACATCATGAGGATCACCACAACCTCCTTCACAACCACCTCAAGGAGATGACCACTTCGACAACAACGATGATGAGGAAGAAGCTCCACCATCCAAAAAACCAAAGCTACCCCGAGTTCGAGCACAAGTGACCAATAACCATCCCCTAAACCAAATCTTTGGTGATATACAAACAGGGAGGATCACTCGCTCTAATACTCGCTTGGCTAACTTTTGTGAGCATTATTATTTCAACTCTATCGTTGAACCCTTGAAGGTTGAACAAGATCTTGAATACATGGATTGGAAGAACGCCACGCATGAAGAGCTTCACAACTTCAAAAGGAACGAAGTGTGGAAACTCGTGGAGAAGACCAAGGACGAGCAAAACATCATCAGCACAAAGTGGGTATTTCGAAACAAGCAAGATGAAGACGGTTAAGTTGTGCGCAACAAGGCGCGCCTTGTAGCCCAAGGATACACGCAAGTCGAAGGTATAAACTACGAGAAGTATGAGATGCCTATGATGTGTGAGCTGAAATCTTCCTTGGTCTACAAATCAAGCAAACGAGAGAAGGTACATTCATCTCTCAAACTAAGTACCGCAAGGACTTGATCAAGAAGTTCAACATGCAAGAGTGCAAAGGAATGAAAAGTCCCATGGCCACTAGTGGACATGATGATCTCACTAAGGAAGGCGAACCGGTTGATCAAAAGGTTTATCGATCAATGATTGGTTCATTTCTATATCTATGTGTCCCCGTCCCGATATTATGCTTCGTGTGTGCATGTCATCTTAAGGCTCTGAAACGCATTGTGAGATAGTTGATACATACACCAAACTTTGGCATTTATTATCCCAAGGGATCTTCTTTTAATCTTGTTGGCTACTCCGATTCATACTATGTCGGTGACAAGGTTGATAGAAAATCCACCTCAGGTACATGTCAATTTCTTGGTAGATCTCTTGTTCCTTGGTCCTCCAAGAAACAAAACTCGGCATCTCTATCTACCACCGAAGCAGAATATATTGCTGTCAGATCATGTTGCGCTCAATTGCTATGGATGACACAAACGCTTAAGGATTATGGAATCTATGTGAAAAAGGTCCCATTACTTTGTGATAATGAAAGTGCTATTAAGATTGGTCATAATCCTGTACAACATTCTTGAACCAAGCATATTCAAGTTCGACATCATTTCATTCATGACCATCTTACCAAAGGGGATATCAATCTTAAGCATGTTCATACTGACAAGCAATTGGCCGATGTCGGTGTCAAAACCGGTGGATCTCGGGTAGGGGGTCCTGAGCTGTGAGACTAGGATCAATGGTAACAGGGACGAAGGAGACGATGTTTACCCAAGTTTGGGCCCTCCTACAGAGGTGAAACCCTATGTCCTGCTTGATTATATTGATAGTATGGAGGTTACAGAGTTGATCTACCTTGATATCGAATAGCTAAACCCTACACGAGTTTTTCTTCCCTACAATCTAAAACCCTCCCGGTTTATATAGACACCGGGGGGGGGGGTACTAGGGTGTACACATGGTAGGTCTCCTTCCAAGGATGGAGATGTCGATTTCCTCATCTTGACTTGGAGTGCACGACGCGCCTTCTGAACTTCCTTCTGGAATGTGGTCTCTCGATGTATCCGGCCCTTCCTACGAGAATCAAAGAATGTCCCACCAACCCGACCTATTAAGAGATAGGCCGACGGCCCGAGGACCCATTAGTCTAGGACTCCCTAAGTAGCCCCTGAACTAGCCCCCAACGCCAAGGGTCTTAGCTTCGGCTTCTCCACGTGACTAGAGTCTTCAGCTTGCGGGGTGAGTTCTTCTTCCCATTTAATGATCGGGTGAGATTAGTTCGACTTCCAAAGACGCGTAACGTTTCCGATCATATGATCGTCCGAACACCGTGAGTTTCTTAGTCCCGAAGGCCAAACGTCAAAGTGTAAACAGTGTATACTGACAACCTTTCTCACAAAGGGTCGTGGCCCACCATGACCACCGAACCAGTTACGAAAACTCGATTCCTGGTTCGAGGCCGTTCTTATCTTAACATGATTCATCAATGCATCAATCATGCTCCGCTTCACATGGGATATGATTAATCATATCAAGTTTCTTCGTGCGCGTATAACGGCACACACGTATTGGGAAGCGGAGGGATTTGTGGCACAGCAAAGGGAGGCTAATCGTTGTCATGCCTCATAAAAGGGAAAAAAACCTCTAGGCCTATTCACGCTCCCCATTCACGTCCTCTGCTTCCTCAATCTTCCTAAGCTCCGAGAGTCTAGATCCAGTTCTTCCTCAACTTCTCCTCCGAGCTTTAGCCATGGCGGGTTCCGGATCCAACGACAATTGGGAGGCCAACACAGTCACTGACCAAGACATCCGGGACCTGAAGGACGCCGGCTACCTCCCCGCCGACATCTACCACCGCGCTCCGGAGAAGAACCAGGTGGTTCCCACCCCCAAGCTAGGCGAGAGGGTGGTATTCGTCCCCCACTTCATCGGGGACTAAGCTTTCCACTCCACCCCTTTGTCCGAGGGCTCATGTTCTTTTATGGAATAGATTTCCACGACCACCCCCGAAGTCTTTTATGCACATATCGGCATTTATCATCGTCTGCGAGGCCTTTCTGCGGGTCGAACCACACTTCGGCCTGTGGCTCAAGGTCTTTAACGTCAAGACAAAGACCATTGTGAGCGAGCACGCGAACTGTGGAGGGGCAGTCATCTGCAAGCTCCCCCGCGTTGGATGGCCGACTGGCTCCTTCATTGACACCATCAAGATCTGGCAAAAGGAGTGGTTTTATATCACTAAGCCAAGAGAAGAAGGTTGGGCTGCTCCGGCCAAGTTTAGATCCGGACCCCCCCCAAGGCTAACCTCATGGCTCCGAAAGGGCCTCGACTGGGGGTCAGATGTAGAGGTGGACACACCGCACAGGCGCATCGCCTCGGTGATCAACGCCAAGATCGAGCTGGTTAACATGGTCCAGATTATGCTTCGGCGCCGCATCCTTACCTGCCAGCGCGGGGACTCCTCCATGTGGGCTTATTAGCTTGACAATGAGCCTACCGTTTGTCGGCACTTCCGCACCACTCCGGAGAACTGTGGAAGGCACTGTTTAAGGCTCTGAAGAACTGGCCAGCCGAAGAGGAGGATCAGGGACAACGCACCGATACCATCCTACCCAGGTATAACGTGATTCCAATTGATCGGCTCTTTTTTCCGATAGCAAATCTAAACACCTTTTCTGTCGGGACCCCGATCCTAAGTTATATGATTCCATACCGTAACAAGCCACATCACTTTGCGGCCTCACGCATGGTACTCCACGGCTGCCACCTTACCTTGGCCGGGACCGTTTGCGTCTTTTGGCTCACGTATGTGAACATGTCACTGGCAATCACACAACAAAGAACCCGGGCCGACATGACTAGTCATAGAACCCAAGTGGCACATCCGTACGGAAACAGGCATACATAACCCAGCAATGCAGGAGTCGGTCTCAAGCGTGTGTAGATGAGTCATAGCAAGCTACAAGGACTCCATTACATCGCGAGACACGAATGTCATCACTGCACGTAGACAAGTCGTAGGTGGCTACGTGGACTCCATTACACTTCGAGACATTTCCCTGAAGGAACAGACACAACAGCAAAGAAGGATACATGCCGGTCAATCAATGTGTCCAAAGCAGTAGCAAGCTACCATGGCTCGGTGGAAGCACAAAGAGGCAGTTTCCCGTAAAGAGTACTACTACAGGCACACGACTAGGTGTCGGATCCCATACATACCGTTGCACATCACATGTACGCACGACATGCCCGATATGCATAGATACAACCATGGCATCACAACATAACCATATAATAGCATGACTTTTATTTAAGAGGCTCAGACGAGCCTTGCATAATATGTTCATACAGACAGGGGTCACATGACCCGACACTCAAGTCATACAAACATAGTCATACAAGCCAGCAGAAACTTAAGCTGTCTGAGTACAGACGGCAAAATATAAAAAGAAAAGGCACACGGCCTGACTATCTATAGCCCACCACACGGGCAAGATCGTAGCTGGGACACCAGCTATTCGGCATCGTCAACGTCTAGATAGAACCCACCTGATGGGTCCTGGTTTTCCTCTGCAACATTAATTAAGCAAGGATGAGTACAATCGTACTCACCAAGTCTTTAAAACAGACCTAGTCTATTTATGCTCATGTATCAACAAGGGGGTGGTGGAGTTTATGCAGAAAGCCAGCTTTGACTCATGGCTAACCTACACTACTCAGTTTTAAACTCTTTGTTACAATTTTATTTATCGCACACGAGTCCACTAACTCCATCACAATACACCACCATGGACTCACCTTCCCCTTCCGGAAGAGTGCCATCCATGATACTCACACTTGTCTTGATATTTTTAGAGGTATCCATTTGGTTATCTATGAACAACTTAAGTTCTCCAAGTAGTCCATATACGAGGACGCGGCTATTCGAATAGTTTCATAACCCTGCAGGGGTGTACTTCTTCACACACGCTCTCGCCACTTATCGCTGTGTGCCATAAACCATGCACCTAGGCAACCTTCAAGCGGATGCCCAGCGAGGGAGTCGGCCGCGACCGTTAATCACATAAGACCTCTAGTCCAGGCTACCGCCTATTTGAGACTGAACCCGTACGGAAGTCCGGCCGAAGTTTCCGCAACGGCCCCAAACGATGTGCGCAGGGTTCCCAAGCCCACCATTCGGGTGACCCTTGGTACACCGTGCCACTGCCTACCGCGTCGTAACCCACCCTGAGGGTCAGCGCTACGCACGGCCTCCAGCATGCTATAAACACCAGAAACTACGTGCAATACCTGGACCAAAGACTAAGCGACTGATAAGTTGAGCGGGGTCATATTTCAGGGCCCAGCATGTGGTAGTATCTCGTCTTGGATCACAAACACGGAACCCAGTTCCTAAGAACGGTCCCAATGAGACAACCCACTATGTACTCCTACATAGCCTCTCATTGCTACCTTTACCAAATCGTGTTCATTATATGCTTATCACATCGGACAACACTGTTTCACTCAGTTCATCACCCAGATGAAACAGACCTCACACAACTCTAAGCATAGCAAGCATAGCAGGCAAAGTAAGCTGAGCACATCATGGCACAAGCATCTACTAGGTAAGCTAGGTTGCAAGGTTTAGCTATTTACTGTGACAAGATCAGGTCATGCATAAGAATAGGATCATCTACCATTAATGACTGACATGTGATCGTTTGTCCTAATGCAATAAATGATAGCAGGAGCGAGAGAATGGGATGTTATCGAAATGATCAACGGGGTTGCTTGCCTTGCTGGGTTGCGGAAGAGTTCTCTCCTTCGTCGGGGTACGGGGTAGAATCCTCCGGATTAGGGCCTACCGCAACGCAGATAAAAACATTCAATACAAGCAGATGCAACAATATGATGCATTATCATGGCATAATGGTATGCATGGATGAGCTAATGTAACTAGTGATCATGTCAATTTGAAATGCATTTGAATATAGGTTCAAAGTTGTTCTCATTTCAAATTCTATATATTGACCTAATGCTAAAATGTCCATGTTCACCTATTTAGGTTGCTATAACATGCATGAGAATAGCACCATTGGATTCATTGGATTTTTCTGATAAATTTTCATATATAAATTATTTTCATCTGTCTTACAGATTATTTTATATGATTTTTCAAAGTTTTAAACATTTTCCGAAATTATTTTTATTAAGAAAATGATTAAATGCGTCAGCCTGATGTCATGCTTGCGTCAGCAGTCAACAGGGCCAGGTCCAGGTCAAACCTGACCAGTGGGACCCGCCTGTCAACCACTTAGGGCTGGCTAGTGTCACTGGCAGGTGGGCCCCTATAGACAGTGACTCAGGGGTTAATCCCGAGTTGACCCGAGGTTTGACTCGGGCTAGGGCCCACTTACAGCGTCTAGGGGGGTTAGTTAGCACGGTCATTAGTCACTAATGACGTCGCCACGCTGGCACTTGCCGGAGGGAGGCCGCCGGCGGCGAGCCGAGATGGTGGGGGTCGCCGAAGATCTTCCTCCGGCGACCATTTGAGCGGCGGAGGGCACCTACGGACGGCTAAGACTCGCGCGCATCCACCTAGAGCAATGGGAGAATGCGGGGTCACCGGAGTCGATGGCCACGACGACTTTGGCGGCGACCGGAGCTCGGCAACGTCGAGGTTAGCGACTAGGAGGCGAGGAGGACCACTGGGAGAGCGGGAGAAAGACGGGAAGCTCACAGGGAGTCGGACGGACTGGCCGGCGGGCTCGGGGACGACAGGACGGCTCCAAACGATGGTGAGGACCGACGGTGACCGGCGGAGGGGATTCGGCGATGACGGCGAAGTAGAGGGCTCCCGGCTCGATTCCTCCGTCGAGGGCTTCAGGGGCTCAGGGCGGAGCTGCTGGTTGGGTCAGAGGGGGCTCAGGGGTGGCTAGAACGGCGGCACGATGGCGAGGAGTTGCGCAGCCATGGCGGGTCCGAGAGGAGAAGAGGGAAGAGCGGGGAAGAGGAGGGAGAGAGCGGCGGGGAAGCGTCTCAGAGCTTATCCCCGTCGTTGCGCTGGCGAGGGAGGGGCCAGGCAGGCAGCTGCGTGGCGCCACCGGCATGAGCGCACGGCGGCCACACGCCGCGCCTACTGGACGCCAGGAGGAAGAAGACCCTCCTGGGCCAGATGGGCCAGCAGGTAAGCTCCCTCTCTCTTTTTCTCTTTTTTTTCCTTTCTTCTGTTTTTCTATTTTGCTAACCTATGTTTATTTTATTTCCAGGTTCAAATAACTTTCAAATTATCCCCAAATGTTTTCTAAAAAGTAGTGTGGATATTTCAAACTTGTGACTGAACTTTCAAATTATTTTGAAAAGAAAAATGTTAATAATGAATTATTTATCATTTTCAAGGGCTTTAATCATTGGTTTTAAATTATTTCTAAAGTTCAAATAACATGAATGACCCCTGATACATGTTTGCCCATAATTATCATACATGGGGAACATTTTTAATGGGCATTTTGGGTTTGTTGAAAATCCATCAACTTGAATTACCTTATTTCATTAGGAGCTTGGGGTTTCTTTCCTTCTCCCCATTTCAACTTAATGCAATGATGATGCATGATGATGCAAGCACAAGACCAACCTAAGACACTTGCTAGGGTTGTGACAACTCACCCCCACTCAAAAGAATCTTGTCCCGAGATTTTGAAGTCGTCGGGAAGAGCGCGGGGTACTCTAGTCAAAGACGATCTTCTCTTTCCCATGTCGCCTCCTTTTCAGAATGATGTGACCATTGAACCTTAAGAAACTTGATGTTCCGACGTTGAGTGGTACGCTCAGCCTGGTCGAGAATACGAACAGGACATTCTCGATACGAAAGGTTATCTTGGAGATCAAGCGCTTCGTGGTTCACTTCTCGGACAGGGTCCGAAAAACAACGCCTGAGTTGAGAGACGTGGAAGACATCATGAACTTTGGAAATATGCGGAGGAAGTTCCAATTGGTAGGTAACCTCTCCTCGTTTAGCAAGAATGCGAAATGGTCCAATGTAACGATGAGCCAACTTGCCTTTGATACCGAATCGATGGGTACCCTTCAGAGGTGTAACCTGAAGGTAAGCCTTCTCGTCAACTTCATAAGTCACAAACTTATGATGACGGTCATATTGACTCTTTTGACGGGATTGGGCTGTTTTCAATTTTTCACGAATAATGCGAACTTGCTCTTCTGCATCCTGGATCATGTCTGGGCCAAAGAGTTGCCTCTCTCCGGTTTCTGACCAGTTAAGAGGTGTTCGACATCTTCGTCCATAGAGAACATCAAAAGGGGCTTTGCCCAAGCTTGATTGATAACTGTTGTTATAAGCAAATTCGGCAAATGGAAGGCAGTTCTCCCAATTCATACCGAAAGATATAACACAAGCTCGGAGCATGTCTTCGAGAATTTGATTGGCTCGCTCAACTTGACCACTTGATTGAGGATGGAAAGCAGTGCTAAAGGATAGATGAGTCCCCATAGCGGTTTGAAAACTTTCCCAAAAACGAGAAGTAAAGATACTTCCGTGGTCTGAGTTAATCTCCAAAGGAACACCATGAAGAGAAACTATTCGAGAAACATATAACTCCGCTAGCTGACTAGCACTAATGCTTTCACGAACAGGAAGAAAATGAGCCACTTTGGATAGGCGATCAATGACTACGAATATAGCATTGTTCCCTCTCTTGGTCCTGGGAAAACCGGTGATGAAATCCAAACTGACCTTATCCCATTTCCATTCAGGAATAGCTAAAGGTTGAAGGGTGCCAGCAGGCCTCTGATGTTCTGCTTTCACATGACGACAAACGTCGCAATTAGCAACATACTGAGCAATTTCTCTCTTCATCCTGGTCCACCAGAACCTCTGGAGTAGGTCCTGATACATCTTGGTACTACCCGGATGAATTGTGAGAGGAGAATCATGAGCCTCCTTAAGAATCAGCTGCCTGAGATGTTGACTTTTAGGAACCACTAAACGGCCCTGAAAAAGCACTACACCTTGATCATCTATAGAGAAGTCCTTAGCGAGACCGCTAACGAGGTTCTCTTTGACCCAGGAAATTCCCTTATCACGCCTTTGGCCAGCTGTGATTTGATCCTTAAGAGTAGGTTTCGCCACCAAGTTGGATAGGAATCCTTGAGGAACAATGTGAAGATTTAACTTCCTGAATTCCTCATGGAGAAGCGGTTGACCTTGTTGTAACATCAAATTGTTACAATAAGACTTACGACTTAGTGCATCAGCCATGACATTGGCTTTTCCCGAGGTGTTAGTTATCCCTAAGTCGTAATCTGTAATCAACTCTACCCACCGTCTTTGCCTGAGATTCAAATCCGGTTGGGTGAAGATATATTTCAGACTTTGGTGATCAGTGTATATCTCGCAACGATTACCCAGAAGGTAATGTCGCCATGTCTTTAGTGCATGGACTACAGCTGCAAGTTCAAGATCATGTGTTGGATAATTATCCTCATGTGAACGCAACTGTCGAGATGCGTATGCAATCACATGACGATCTTGCATAAGAATGCAACCTAATCCTTGTCGCGAGGCGTCGCAATAGATAATAAAGTCCCTAGAAAAATCTGGTGGCACCAGAATGGGAGAAGAGGTCAGTCGTCTTTTCAACTCCTGAAAACTATGCTCGCATTGTGGGGTCCACTCGAACTTCTTATCTTTCTTGAGGATTCCAGTCAGAGGTTTCGCAACCTTGGAGAAGTTCTTAACAAAGCGGCGACAATAGCTCGCTAAGCCAAGTAAACTCCGAATTTGCTTAACCGATTCAGGTTGAGTCCAATCAAGGACGGCCTGAACTCTCTCGGGATTGACAGCAATACCTTTGCCAGAGATCACATGGCCCAGATAGGTCACTTCCGGCAACCAAAATTCACACTTGGAGAATTTGGCATATAGGCGATGCTCTCGAAGTTTCATCAGTACCAGCCTTAGATGCTCGGCATGTTCTTGTTCGTTCTTCGAGTAGATGAGTATATCGTCGAGGTAAACCACGAAGAATTTATCCAAATACTCCATGAATATCGAATTCATCAGACGAGAGAAAGTGGCTGGAGCATTGGTTAAACCGAAGGACATGATGGTGTACTCGTATTGGCCATAACGAGTGACAAAGGCCGTTTTTGGAATGTCCCCGTTTCTAATTATGATTTGATGGTATCCCAACCTCAAATCCATTTTGGAAAAGGCAGAGGATCCAGCGAGTTGATCATACAGATCGTTGATCCTGGGGAGCGGATACTTGTTCTTGATAGTGACCAAGTTCACTGGTCGGTAACCCACAACCATCCGATCCGATCCATCCTTCTTCTTAACAAAGAGGACGGCGCAAGCCCAAGGAGAAGAACTAGGACGAATGAAACCTTTCTTCAAAGCTTCATCGAGTTGGGTTTTTAGCTCGGCTAGTTCTAAGTGCCATCTTATAGGGTCTTCTGGCTATTGGAACTGTCCCTGGAATAAGTTCTATCACGAACTCAACATCTCTGACAGGTGGAATACCTGGCAGTTCTTCTAGAAAGACATCCGGAAAATCACGGACTACTGGAATATCTTCTAGCTCAGGGAGAGGGCTAGCATTTAAGGAATAGAGTTGGCGCTTGGTTGTTCGAGTAGATACATTAACTATCTCACCCGAGGGATGTGTAAGTTAAACATTCCTAGAATGAGTATCAATCTTGGCATAGTGGGCTTTCATCCAATCCATACCTAGAATGATATTGATGTCCGAAGACTTAAGAGCTAACAAGGATGCTAGGAATACTAGTCTATCCACCAGAATTTCATTATCATGGCTCACTCTAGAAGTTTGCCATTTTGAACCAGGAGTCTGAACTACTAAAGGAGTGGGCATGTCACAGAAAGACATGTTATGCAACTGTGCATAACTTTCTGAGATGAATGAATGAGATGCCCCAGTATCAAATAGAACAGATGTTGGATGGCTATTAACAAGAAGCGTACCTAGAATGACATCGGGGTCTTCAAGAGCTTCTTCAGCAAACACATAATTAACTCGCCCACGGGCAGGAGTTGGTTTCACATAGAAGGCTTTCCCTGGTTTTCCGCGTCCAGCGGGCTTGGCATTGTTCTGGGGACATTCACGAGAATAATGTCCCGGTTCTCCAGACTTGTAGCATACCACTGTAGCACGAGGGGTAACATTTACTTGTGGTCCACCAAATGGTCTGGGTGGAGGGTTGGACTGAACTGGACGAGGTGCCTGGAAGGATGGCCTCGCAGTGTACCTTGCCGGCATAGCTGCATTGGGTACCCATATTCGACACTTGTTGGGTCCTGAACCCGATGCAGGGTTGAATTCACGGTTATGCTTACTCGAAGCCTCGTAGTCAGTTTGTCCGGACTCAGCATTGATGGCCTTATTGACGAGAGCCTGGAAGGTGGTGCACTCATGCAAGCGAAGATCTTGGCGAAGCTCAGCATTAAGTCCCTTGCGGAACCTAGCCTGCTTCTTGGCATCAGTTGAGACTTCCTCTGGGGCATAGCAAGCAAGATTACCAAACTCACGACTGTATGCATCCACTGACAATCTGCCCTGGGTGAAGGCACATAATTCCTCTCTCTTGCGGTCCATCAGCCCTTCCGGGATGTGATGGAGACGAAATGCGGCGCTAAACTCTGCCCATGTTGGTGCAGGTCCCTGGGGACGCATAGCCTCATAGCTTTCCCACCACAGGTTGGCAAGTCCCTCCAGAAAGTATGTCGCAAAGGTCACCTTGTTGGCCTCTGAAACATTTGCATCTCGAATCTTGCATGACATACTGGTCAGCCAATCATCCACATCGAGGGGATCGATCGAGTGATGGTACTTAGGTGGACACAGTTTAATGAAGTCACCAAGTGACACTCCATCATGGTGATCATTGCGGGGAGCACGAGCGGTGTTCTGTTCAATCCTCTCCAACAGCCTGTTGGTCTCCCTCTTATTCCTTTCAGCTTCTAGCATCACCTCTACCAAAGATGGTGCTAATGGCAGCTCTTCTTGCCTTGGCTGGCTACTCTCTCCTTGCTCATGAGCATGCACGGGGTTGTTCCTGGTTGACACCATCCCGAGGAAAACAATCCATAGCTTAGGCACAGAGAACAACAACTCTAGGACATGAATTAGGAAATGCACTGATCAACATGGCATGTAGGATAAACACCAATCAACATGGTAAAACAACTACCATATGAACATTAGGTTTCATACACACCATGACTTAGTTCAGTACAAACCCAAGCTGAAAACAACTACGGAGAGATGACACAACTCATCGGAGGCATTACAAGCATCCTACACATTATCCATCTACGCCTCCGGAACTCAACTCTCGACCTTAATCATATCCCACAAGACACGCAGGACTGTGGCGATACAACTACTACCATACTAGGTCTAACATCCACGCACTCAAACATCACCGTAGAATGCCTCGTACAGGTTACCCCCATAACCTGGGAGCTAAACCTGAGGATCTGGAAACACTCTAGCCTGGGATCCCTGGAAACCATAAGGACACGGGTGTGGCCTTGGTCCCCTTGTCGGCGGCAACAGCGGTCCTCGAAGAGGGGTGATGCCTCCAACATCAGGCCAGTCTACGTGTGCTAGCAAATGAGTCCGCGATGGAGTCAGCATCTCCATATCTCCATAACCTGTCTGCACGACAGGTGCCAACTGCGTCAAGGCTGTCCAAAGACGGGCACGGGTAGCATAGAGCTCCATGCGAAGGGCACGTGCATCACGATCCCTGTTCTCCAACATCTGAGCGGTCACCTGCAGTCTAGGGTCTTCATGGGAATTATCAGAGTAGGCTGCACTGAAATATCCATCCTCTCCTCCCATGGAAGCAGGAACATAGCAGAACTCCGTGTTCTGAAGCAGACCATGGTGAAACCTCATAATAGTCAGCATAGTGTAAGCGGCTTCCTGAACTGCCATAGCTATGGTAACTCCCAATCCATGAGTCTAGTGAAGCGGCTCTGCAGCTCCAGGATATGAAGGGTATATCCTAACAGTACATAGATACTGACTGTTTGAAATCGGTACTGCTCCTCCACTATCTACTCTGGGTACCAACGATATCCAGCCTCCATCATAACTCTAACCAACATGGCCGTGTGACCCGACACATCGATGCACCTGGTCAGACGGACCACCTGACGGAAAGGACGAGAGGGCATCTGAAACAGAGAATGATGCAAAGACATTAGAGATCCTAGCAGAAATTGGACAGCATAACGGCTGTAATTGCTCAAGAAATTTTTTGAGACAATTGAAAAGAGATTGGAAAGGTATGACCACTCGACTATCTAGACTCAAATCTCTTCTCCATCTGTTTGTCACACCGACAACACTAAAATAACTGCACTTATTCACAAGCAAGCTAGCTATTGGCCCATGGCTAGTAACTCGTCATCCTAAGCAATAGATGAGAATCCTAGTTCCTATCCCCGTAGAAAAGATGAGAATGACCCAGCATAGAATAACTTGGGAAAAGGAGTAAAAAGAGCCTTACGTTCCCTTCCACAATCAATTCCCCTACTTCTCTATAGTGTTTCTAGACTCAACTTCAGCCGGTTTGGCTTGGTAGTCCTACAGTGAGTCAGGCTCTGATACCAACGCTGTCGGGACCCCGATCCTAAGTTATATGATTCCATACCGTAACAAGCCACATCACTTTGCGGCCTCACGCATGGTACTCCACGGCTGCCACCTTACCTTGGCCGGGACCGTTTGCGTCTTTTGGCTCACGTATGTGAACATGTCGTTGGCAATCACACAACAAAGAACCCGGGCCGACATGACTAGTCATAGAACCCAAGTGGCACATCCGTACGGAAATAGGCATACATAACCCAGCAATGCAGGTGTCGGTCTCAAGCGTGTGTAGACGAGTCATAGCAAGCTACAAGGACTCCATTACGTCGCGAGACAGGAATGTCATCACTGCACGTAGACGAGTCGTAGGAGGCTACGTGGACTCCATTACACTGCGAGACATTTCCCCGAAGGAACAGACACAACAGCAAAGAAGGATACATGCCGGTCAATCAATGTGTCCAAAGCAGTAGCAAGCTACCATGGCTCGGTGGAAGCACAAAGAGGCAGTTTCCCGTAAAGAGTACTACTATAGGCACACGACTAGGTGTCGGATCCCATACATACCGTTGCACGTCACACGTACGCACGACATGCCCGATATGCATAGATACAACCATGGCGTCACAACATAACCATATAATAGCATGACTTTTATTTAAGAGGCTCAGACGAGCCTTGCATAATATGTTCATACAGACAGGGGTCACATGACCCGACACTCAAGTCATACAAACATAGTCATACAAGCCAGCGAAAACTTAAGCTGTCTGAGTACAGACGGCAAAATATAAAAAGAAAAGGCACACGGCCTGACTATCTATAGCCCACCACACGGGCAAGATCGTAGCTGGGACACCAGCTATTCGGCATCGTCAACGTCTAGATAGAACCCACCTGATGGGTCCTGGTTTTCCTCTGCAACATTAATTAAGCAAGGATGAGTACAATCGTACTCACCAAGTCTTTAAAACATACCTAGTCTATTTATGCTCATGTATCAACAAGGGGGTGGTGGAGTTTATGCAGAAAGCCAGCTTTGACTCATGGGTAACCTACACTACTCAGTTTTAAACTCTTTGTTACAATTTTATTTATCGCACACGAGTCCACTAACTCCATCACAATACACCACCATGGACTCACCTTCCCCTTCCGGAAGAGTGCCATCCACGGTACTCACACTTGTCTTGAGATTTTTAGAGGTATCCATTTGGTTATCTATGAACGGCATAAGTTCTCCAAGTAGTCCATATCCGAGGACGCGACTATTCGAATAGTTTCATAACCCTGCAGGGGTGTACTTCTTCACACACGCTCTCGCCACTTATCGCTGTGTGCCATAAACCATGCACGTCGGCAACCTTCAAGCGGATGCCCAGCGAGGGAGTCGGCCACGACCGTCAATCACATAAGACCTCTAGTCCAGGCTACCGCCTATTTGTGACTGAACCCGTACGGAAGTCCGGCCGAAGTTTCCGCAACGGCCCCAAACGATGTGCGCAGGGTTCCCAAGCCCACCATTCGGGTGACCCTTGGTACACCGTGCCACTGCCTACCGCGTCGTAACCCACCCCGAGGGTCAGCGCTACGCACGGCCTCCAGCGTGCTATAAACACCAGAAACTACGTGGAATACCTGGACCAAAGACTAAGCGACTGGTAAGTTGAGCGGGGTCATATTTCAGGGCCCAGCATGTGGTAGTATCTCGTCTTGGATCACAAACACGGAACCCAGTTCATAAGAACGGTCCCAATGAGACAACCCACTATGTACTCCTACATAGCCTCTCATCGCTACCTTTACCAAATCGTGTTCATTATATGCTTATCACATCGGACAACACTGTTTCACTCAGTTCATCACCCAGATGAAACAGACCTTACACAACTCTAAGCATAGCAAGCATAGCAGGCATAGTAAGCTAAGCACATCATGGCACAAGCATCTACCAGGTAAGCTAGGTCGCAAGGTTTAGCTATTTACTGTGACAAGATCAGGTCATGCATAAGAATAGGATCATCTACCGTGAATGACTGACATGTGATCGTTTGTCCTAATGCAATAAATGAGAGCAGGAGCGAGAGAATGGGATGTTATCGGAACGATCAACGGGGTTGCTTGCCTTGCTGGGTTGCGGAAGAGTTCTCTCCTTCGTCGGGGTACGGGGTAGAATCCTCCGGATTAGGGCCTACCGCAACGCAGATAAAAACATTTAATACAAGCAGATGCAACAATATGATGCATGATCAGGGCATAATGGTATGCATGGATGAGCTAATCTAACTAGTGATCATGTCAATTTGAAATGCATTTGAATATAGGTTCAAAGTTGTTCTCATTTCAAATTCTATATATTGACCTAATGCTAAAATGTCCATGTTCACCTATTTAGGTTTCTCTAACATGCATGAGAATAGCACCATTGGATTCATTGGATTTTTCTGATAAATTTTCATATATAAATTATTTTCATCTGTCTTACAGATTATTTTATATGATTTTTCAAAGTTTTAAACATTTTCTGGAATTATTTTTATTAAGAAAATGATTAAATGCGTCAGCCTGATGTCATGCTTGCGTCAGCAGTCAACAGGGCCAGGTCCAGGTCAAACCTGACAAGTGGGACCCGCCTGTCAACCTCTTAGGGCTAGCTAGCAGGTGGGCCCCTATAGATAGTGACTCAGGGGTTAATCCCGAGTTGACCCGAGGTTTGACTCGGGCCAGGGCCCACTGTCAGCGTCTAGGGGGGTTAGTTAGCACGGTCATTAGTCACTAATGATGTCGCCACGCTGGCACTTGCCGGAGGGAGGCCGCCGGCGGCGAGCCGAGACGGTGGGGGTCGCCGGAGATCTTCCTCTGGCGACCATTTGAGCGACGGAGGGCACCTACGGATGGCTAAGACTCGCGCGCATCCACCTACAGCAACGGGAGAACGCGGGGTCGCCGGAGTTGATGGCCACGACGACCGGAGCTCGGCAACGGCGAGGTTAGCGGCTAGGAGGCGAGGAGGATCACTGGGAGAGGGGGAGAAAGACGGGAAGCTCACAGGGAGTCGGACGGACTGGCCGGCGGGCTTGGGGACGAATGAATGGCTCCAAACGACGACAAGGACGGACGATGACCGGCGGAGGGGATTCAGCGATGACGGCGAAGTAGAGGGCTCCCGGCTCGATTCCTCCGTCGAGGGCTTCAGGGGCTCAGGGCGGACCTGCTGGTTGGGTCAGAGGGGGCTCAGGGGTGGCTAGAACGACTGCACGATGGCGAGGAGCTGCGCGGCCATGGCGGGTCCGAGAGGAGAAGGGGGAAGAGCGGGGAAGAGGAGGGAGAGAGCGGGGGGGGAAGCGTCTCGGAGCTTATCCCCATCGTCGCGCTGGCGAGGGAGGGGCCAGGCAGGCAGCTGCGTGGCGCCACCGGCGTGTGCGCACGGCGGCCACACGCCGCGCCTACTGGACGCCAGGAAGAAGAAGACCCTCCTGGGTCAGATGGGCTAGCAGGTAAGCTCCCTCTCTCTTTTTCTCTTTTTTTCCTTTCTTCTGTTTTTCTATTTTTCTGACCTATGTTTATTTTATTTCCAGGTTCAAATAACTTTCAAATTATCCCCAAATGTTTTCTAAAAAGTAGTCTGGATATTTCAAACTTGTGACTGAACTTTCAAATTATTTTGAAAGGAAAAATGTTAATAATGAATTATTTATCATTTTCAGGGGCTTTAATCATTGGATTTAAATTATTTCTAAAGTTCAAATAACATGAATGACCCCTAATACATGTTTGCCCATAATTATCATACATGGGGAACATTTTTAATGGGCATTTTGGATTTGTTGAAAATCCATCAAGTTGAATTACCTTATTTCATTAGGTGCTTGGGGTTTCTTTCCTTCTCCCCATTTCAACTTAATGCAATGATGATGAATGATGATGCAAGCACAAGACCAACCTAAGACACTTGCTAGGGTTGTGACATTTTCACTCATCTTTGCCAAAATGGTTGAGCAAAGCCACCGGCATCAACTACCCGACACCACAGCCCAAAGACCCTAGGTCAAAGTTGTTGTCGGAGATGCTCATCGTGGCACCTTATAGGACACCAAAAAAAGAGAAGAAGAAGGGTTGAGGAGGCCTCCACATAAAAGACCAGCTGGACGCTGCATCCGAGGAAACCCATGCCTCCTCCAACCATGAGGAAGAGCATTACAATGACAAGGAGGGGGGATTCCCGCCTCGCAAGAAAGAGGGCGGTGTCATCGGACACCGTGGAGGAGGTACCTCCTCCTGCCCCAAAAAGGGCACGTCAGGCGACATTGGTCCTGCGTGACGACAGTTCATACTCGGACACCGAGTCCGAGGACTTCGAGAAGGTCCCTCAAAGGAACCTAAGGGTCAAGCCCCTAGCTCGAAGGTAAGAATCCGAAGACTCCCCGAGCTATATATGGCAAGTTTTTCATGTTATGAATGTGTGAGCGCCTTTTGATCCGTATCCCACCACGCGTTCTCCCCACCGACCAAGTTTCGGACGGGGAGTCCCAACCCGCCGAGCTAGTGGAGAGTGGGATCGCGTCACATCCCACATCTCCGGGAGCTGCTAAGGATGCCGCAGAGGTGTCATCCCACCTGGCTCCTTTGGAGCCGAAGACCAATGGTGGGGGTGACGATGTCATGGTCGAGGTTAACGCCTCAGCCGCCGAGAACCGGGAGGTGGATCCCCTCCTGGACACTAAGGAGACTAGACGGAGGGACATCCAGTCCCTTCTGAGGTTATCTCCGGAGCGCACCACGCCTTCGGAGCCACTAGTTCAATCCCCCGTTGGAGATCGGGCTAACCGATCACCACCGGCGCCACCGATAACTGTGTGGCTGGTCAGGGAGGACGCTCTATCAAGCGCCTCCATCTCCGAGGCTCAGCTCACCCTTATGGGTGTGGTTTTGCAAAGCACTCACTCCGTTGATAGCATACAGAGAGAGGCCTTCAACGGTCTCCTGACGGGCTTCCAGATGAGCCACGTAATTTTTTTCTGAAATTTTAATTTATTAGGTTTGTGTTGTTGTTATATATAGCAGCTCCCGATCCCTAGGTGAGTTTGTAAAAACTCACCCGGGGGTCAAATACCAAGAAATGACCAAACAATGTCTAAGATATTATTCATCCTATAATGTTCTAACAACCCGTAAGAGGACAGAACATAGGGTCATGGTCTTGACAGTTCGGGTGTTTGAACTTATATAAACTGATAAATATGTGATATTTATAGGCTTCATCATCAGCGGCAGCCGTTAATGCCACCGAGATTGACGAGCTAAATCGGAAGCTCAAGAGCTCTGAAGATGAGCTTGACGCTCTAAGCAAGAGATTCGATGAGGCGCAAGGTAAGCCGGATTGTAATATCTGATTTTTTTCATCATTAGTGATTCGCACTGTCGACTCGGTATGGTTATTTGTTTATTGCTTACACAGCCTCGGCGAAGGAAATTGAGAAGCTCAAGGCCGATATGCATAAGATGGAGCAAGAGGTCACGGATGAGAAGGCAACAACCGAACAAGTGGCTACCGCGTTGTCGGCCTTAAAGACCACAAGTGCCCAGCATGAGGCTTGGGTGGAGGAGGTCCAGCAGGAGTTCAAGGACGCCAGCTTAAACTGCGAGGGCCTTGAGCAGAAGGGCAAGGAGCAAGCCACCAAGATATCCACTCTAAAATCCGATCTCCAAAATGAGCGGGTCGATAGGCGGTTCTTTGAAGAACAGGTCCGCCAGGTCAAAGATGTTACAGATGGTAAGCTGTATTTCTTCCAGCGTGCCTTCCGTGATATCAGGTTCACGTTGCTCACCCAGGCGTGGCATTCCTCGGGCGCCTGCTCGGACCTCTAGAAGAGCGTAGCGGATGCAAACCTATTCTATGCTTCGCGAGAAGAAGGAGATGAAGTTCGGCTCTTTATGGCGCAGTTTGAAATCCCCGAGCGTTCTCCTCTTCTCATCGAGAAAATGAAGCAGCTGATGGAGCTACATAGGATGGTGGACCCAGCCATGAAGGATCTCTGTATCTGGCTATGGCCCGATGAGCAATTGCCGAGCAGTTACTTCGGCCTGGTGTGGAAGCTGAGCGATGCCTTGCCTCGGATCGACATGCTAAGACGTTCTTCCTATATCGCGGGATCTCGTATGGCCTTTGCAAGGGCAAGGTGCACTGGCCGGGGCTTGATCCGACGAATATAGCCACCGCTCCTCCGCCCCAGAAAGGAGCACAGGTGCCCTGAGCAATACTTCTCCGTAGTGATGGAGGGTGCTCAGGCAATTGAGGCTCAGTACTTGAAAGATAACATTTATGAGTAAACACGTTGTAATATGTCTGGAGAACTTTGAACGCTTTTGTGGTTATGATGTCTTTTATGTTTTGCATTTGCTATAACTCCTGTGTGGCATTTAAGCTGAAAGTTGCGATTCGTCGGCTTCACCCCCCACGTAGATACTAGGAGGTGTATCTGCCTACGCACTGTGACCCTTAGCCAAGGTATCTATACCCTAAGGCGGTAGTGTGAGGGGGACAAGGCAATCAGACCATAATGCTTTATTACTTTCACTTAGTCGTAGGAGTGTGAAAAAGGAATGGAGGGTTGATGACTAGCCCCCCGTGGTTTGCGATATTCGAATGAACTGTGGCTAAAGCAAGCATCACATGGTTTGTACGAATACGAAACCCATCGTATGACATGGAATAACCTGTAACAAAGTTTTAGTATAACACTTATGGTCGGGTTCACAGACCAGTTCTCGCATACTATGACAAACAGTTTTTGGCTTTCTCCCCTGAGGTGCTTGACCAGGCTAGCTAGAAACACAATCGTAGTGGTTCTCCCTTTGCCCTTTTAGCCGAACGAGCGTAACATAAAGGGGCAAGCACAGGAGCCGGGAAACCCAACTATTTAGCCAAGACATAGTTCGGAACCAATGCATATAAAGCGAATTCCGAGATGCCGAACACACGATCGATTGTGCTTAGGGGGATTTTTTTAAATTTGAGCCCCCGGTCTATTAGCCGGTTGCATCTTAATGTGTACCAAAATGTTTCGCAAGAAGCATTGAGGAGGGAGGAAATAGAGTATGTGCCAAGAAAAAGGACAGCCCAGTGGCCATTCATGATGGTCTTATATTTTGATCAGTAGCTCTTATAGCTCAAATTGACGAAGCAACTGTTTACAGGTACTTGAAGATGAAATATAAAGTTTACACGAGGGTTTGTACCAGGGGTCTTCGATGGGTGCCCTGACGTCCTCGATATGCCCTGTCGTCTATCCACTCTTGTGCCTCCTAGGGGGTTGCATTCCTTTATGGGTAATGCTGTCAGCGAACAGACCTTGAAAAGAGGATCTTGAGAAGTTTCCGAACTATTGATGGGCTTTACAATTTAGCAGGTCCTTGATGGTACCTATTGTGTGTCTGAAGACTTATATTGCAGGTAGTTCGGTCCAGCCGAACACTTGTGCTTTGATGGTTGTTCCCCACTTCTGCCCATGGAATCTTAAGTGTGAAGTTGTGCCTTCTTGGCACGTGTTTTGCTGGCATTAGGTCCACGCAATGGGGAGCAAGTCCCTATTTCTGGGGAGAAGAAGGTTCCAGGAGTTCGGGCTGAAACCGAGCTCGCTTCCCAACCCTACGTGCCTTTACGGTAGATGTCGGCGTTTGCCGATCATGATTGTAATGAAATTCGGCCGCCAGGGCCAATGCATGTTCCTCAGTTCACAGGGAGCGCTCTATGTTGCCGTTGACAGTAATGACCCCCCCTTGGGGCCGAGCATATTGAGCTTGACGTATGTGTAGTGTGGGACAATGTTAAAGCGAGCAAACATTGTACAACCTAGCAGGGCATGATAGACACAACGGAAAGGTACAATGTCGAAGATCAAGTCTTCGCTTCGAAAGTTATCGGGCGAACCGAACACTAGTTCTAGGCTGACAGAGCTCGTACACCGGCCTTCGATGCCTGGGATCACTCGTTTAAAAGTAGTGTTGCTAGGATTGATCCTTGACGAATCTATACCCGTCTTATTCACCGTCTCTGAGTAAATCAGATTAAGGCTACTTCCTCCATCCATTAGGACTTTAGTGAGGTGATACACATCTATGATGGGGTCTAGGGCGAGGGCGACTAAACCCCCATGACGGATACTGGTTGGGTGGTCGCGTCGATCGAAGGTGATCGGGTACGCCGACCATGGGTCATACGACGAGACTACAAGCTCCACGGCGTAAACCTCTCGAAGGGCACACTTCCTCTCCCTTTTGGGTATATGCATGGTGTATATCATATTCACGGTTTTTACCCGTGGAGGGAACTGCTTCTGTCCGCCACCGATCGGACCGCAGGGCTCATCCTCGTCCTTGCTGCGTCGGCCCTTGCCTTGGTCCTCGGCTGCGAGTTTGCCGGCCTGTTTGAACACCCAACAATTATGGTTGGTGTGGTTTGCTGGCTTCTCTTGAGTGTCGTGGATCTGGCAGGGCCTCTGCATGATCTTGTCCAGCAGGGTGGGTCCGTCATGATTTCCTTTAGGAGGCTTCTTCCGTTGCCCGGGTCGGGCATTGCGGAAGGGCGTTGACTGCCGTGTCATCTGCATCACTATTGTTGTGTAGGCGCTTATTCTTGTTGCTCTTTGGTTTCCCGGTTTTTTCCCGAACTTCTGATGTTCCGGGGTCTTCGGGGTTGTGGCTACGTCTTTCTAGCAACTTATCCTCACCTGCGCAAGAGCGAGTCATGAGTGATGTAAGGGCGGACATTGTCCTAGGTTTATCCTGGCCGAGTTGGCAAGCCAGCCATTCATCCCGGATATTGTGCTTGAAGGAGGCTATTGCCTCTGCGTCCGGGCAGTCAACGATATGGTTTTTGTTGGTCAAGAACCGATTCCACAATTGCCGAGCGAATTCCCTTGGATTCTGGACGATGTTGCTAAGGTTGGAGGAGTCCGAAAACTGAACATAGGTGCCCTGGTAGTTAGATCATAATGCATCCTCTAGATCCTCCCAACACTCGATGGAATTTTTGGGGAGGCTGTTTAACCAATGTCAAACTACACCCTTAAGTTTTAGGGGTAGCTACTTGATGGCGTGGAGATCATGTCCTCACGCCATGTGGATGTGGAGGAGGAAATCCCCGATCCATACTGTTGGGTCAGTTGTCCCATCGTATTGTTCTATGTTCACGGGTTTGAACCCCTTCGGGAACTGATGCTGCATCACCTTGTCCGTGAAGCACAGTGGGTGGGCACTGCCTCTAACCTGAGTTATGTCACGCCGGGGATCGACGTCTGTTCTGGCCTGGTTTTGTTCCCGACCTCTATTGTTGCGGTCGTGCCAAGGCCGGTACCTCTCCCGTCTATTGGGTGAGTACCCTCTAGATCCGTAGATGGATCCTGTACGACCTGCTCTATAGTCCAGGTCATGTTCCAGGTCGAACCTGTCATCGGGTTCTGTTGGCTCTTTTCCCTGTCTTCGGGGTATCATTGGCCTATAACAGGTGTCATCAGCCGTCAGGTATCGTCCTCGAGGAGGGCGGTCGGGCTTGTTGTATGGAGTATGTTTGGGAGACGGCGTATCAGTAATCTCATCATCGAATTCGGTGTGGATAGCTTTTGGGTTGGTCCAATAGACCAGTACCGTATCCTTCCTCAGCTGATAGGACCCTCGTCCATCGATCATTGAGGTTTTCTTGCTCGGCTTTAAGCTGCCGTTCTTTTGCCTTCAGGCTGCGGGTCGTGTCTATAAGTTGTTTCCTGAACTGTTCCTGGTCTTTAAGGTTATCGGGGATGGCAAAGTCATCGGCTTCCGGGATTTCCTCCTCCTCGACAGGGGGGATGTAGTTGTAGTCCTCAGAATCGTTTAGATCATCGGGGTTGCGCTGATCTTCTGGCCTCTACTGATCCTATAGCGGGTATTCGGGGACATCGGATCATCGAGGTCTTCCGGGGTATCTCCGTTCCCGATGCCGGTGATAGCTTTTCTTCCCTTTTTGCCTTTGATCGTTTATGCGGCTTCCGGCGCCTTGATGGCGCTTCGCCCGATTTGTTGCCATAATTTTTGGGTGTGTGCTCACCGTTATCGAATGGAGTATCCACCATGTAAACGTCGCAGGTGGAGTTTGTAGCCCCTCGCCCATTGTTAATGGGGTTGGGAGTGAAATGTTCCTCATCCATGTCCTCTGCGATCTCGGAGGCGTAGTCTAGCATGTCGGTTAAATCCTCGATAGTGGCTATCAAGTGGGTGGTGGGTGGGATGAAAAATCTTCTTGACCCGTGTTGAGACCGATCTAAGCATGGATCGGGGTTGGGTCGTCGATATTTTTTATCGACAAGATTCGATCTAGGGCCTCGTTGAGTGTTGAGAGCTCGACCGGGTCAACTTGCTCAGAGCTTTCGGAGTTAACCTCCAATGCGTCCGCACGAGCGGAGTGTTCGGTAGGAACAGGTATCCGGGCATCTAGCACTCTGTCCGGATCCAGACTAAAAGTCAGGTCATCACCGGCGTGGATCCCGTGGGCGGGACCGAAAGCTTAATCCGAGGTTAAAGCCTCGCAGTCTTCGGGCATGGCAGGCGAGACCGCGAGCCCGGTTAGCGAAAGATCGCCCCGAGAGTCTACGGAGAACTCTAGGTTCCTGAATCTGACCTATTGTTTAGGGCGAAAATCCGGACCAGGCCAAGGCCTACCGGTCGGGTTAGTGTGCAGCACAATGCTGCCGAAAGCGAAGACCTGTTCGGGGACAAAAGTTTCCATGTTGCGGACTTCTTCGTTGATGGATACATGATCCATTGACTCCTTGGGAAATCACAGCGGAATTCTCTGCCGGATTTCAAGCTCCGCAAAACCGTCAAGGTTCGAACTCAGGGGCATGTGCGGAAATCTCCTGCTACCTCGCCCGACCTAGCTCGCTACTGGATGAACACGGCAGAAAACTTGCACGATGATGAGGAAGAAGATGAACACGACAATTTACCCAGGTTCGGGCCGCTGCGAAGGGTAATACCCTACTCCTGCATTGGTGGATTGCCTCTCGTGGAGGTTTTGGTGGATGAACTAGTAAAATGTGCTTGAGCCTCGTGAGGGCGCTCAAGATGTGTTCTTTGCTTGCTATCTCGTGGTGGTGTATGGAGTGTCTAAGTGTTGGATTGGATCCGTCCGGGTGTTTCGGTGTATCCGGGCTACCTCTGTACGGTGCAACCTATGTTCTATATATAGTAGCGGCCCAGGTCCTCTTCCCTCATCACAATGGCGGGAAGGGATCCCACAACGGCCAATTTCGAAGGGCGACAGGGGTTGGTGCTTCCGCTGCCCAAAGGCGGTCTTCGCTTGCAAAGTAGCTGTCGATGCCATAGGGACAGGCTCAGCGATGACATCTGCCCTGGAGGGCGAGTGGTTGTGGTCTTATTGCACCGGAATGGAAACCTTTGGGGTGCTTTAGGAACCCATGTCTGTCCTTGCTCCCTTTGCACCAAAGGGGAAACTGCGCCGCCTTGCGCACTGATGCTCGCCTTTCTTTCCTTGCGTCAGCCTTGGCTCCTGAGGCTGAGCCTTCCATAGGAAGCTTCGCCGCTCCAGAGGGATCCTGGTGAGGCCCATCCTTCGCGGGTCTTGTCGCTGTTCCTCCTCGCGAGGGCTTGTGTTGAGTGGGTCCTCGCATGGTCCCTTTTGGTTGATGAAGTGGGCCATGCCCTGGGCCGCAGGCAGGTCTGGGTACCCCCGTTCCCAAAACGCCAACAGTAGCCCCTAGGCCCAAGGCTAGCCCGGGCTAGCTTATGGGCGAAGCCTGGAGGACGGTCAGAAGCACCACGGGCGCCCAAACGCCTGTGGGCTAGGCTTGGCAGGCGTCAGATGACCAGGCGGCGATGCCTCCGCTCCCCGAGGGCGTCCGGAACTGCTCCTAGTCAAATCGAAGCGATGCCTGGGCATAGTGCAGGTCATCATTGCTTCCCATTGAATGCTACTGTTGCCCCAGGCCACGCGGATGTGACCCGTCGACGGGCCGCATGCCCCCAAAACGCGAGGGGGCGTTGGGCGGCCTCTGGCTGTATATAAACTAGCGTGGGCGAGAAAACCCTCATCCATCTTTGTCTTCTCTGCCTCCACACCTCTCTAACTACTCTCTCTCTCAACAATGGCACCGACGAGGAAGTTCTCGAATGCAGAGAAGGGGAAAGCTCCTAGGGATGGCCCCGCCGCCCTGCCACCATGGAGGGGCCGCGGTCGCCCCTGGAAGTATGCCGCGACGCCGGTAGTGGCTCCCGGTGAGCGCAGTCATGCTCTTGTGCGCCGCGGCAGCCGCATGTGAACGTTGTCCCACGCGGGCGGCCGCGGCAGCGAACGCGGTGGCGGCCGAGTTGGGAGGTCGGCGATGGCTACCCAGCCGCCGCGCCCGCAGCTCCATTCGGCCGACTCGGCCCTAGAGTTCATGACGTGGGTGGATTTGCCGGAAACTGCCCGGTTCCAGCTTCCGAGCTGCTTCATGGAGGCCCTGCCCACTAGAGCGCCTGTCGGCATATGGCTGCAGGCCGACGGCTGTTGCAGCGGGGCACCTTGGGTGAAGGTCGGGGTCACCCCCGAGGGCTACGTGTACTTGAACCGCGGGTGGCAAGACTTCGCCCGCACCCACGGCCTAAGGGGGAGGCGCAGCTTCCACTTCAAGTATGACGGCGAGGCGACGCTCTTCGTCAAGTTCTTCGAGGGAAAGGGCGAGCACCTCGGGTGCGGCCTCGAGGACGACGGCCGCAGTGATCCTGGGGACGAGATTGCCCTTCACGACGGGCGCCGCACCTCCAGCAGCAGTGACACCCACTCCGAGGAGAGCCCGAGCAATAGCAGCGACAGTAGCTATGGCACGCCGACGCGCCCGGGTCTCTGGGGTGTGGGGACCCCGACTCATAAGTCGTGATCACCAAATGCATGTGTAAAGTGATCCCAGAGATCAATGCTCACTGAACACAAAGAAGCTAAATAACAAGAGTCTTACATCCACATTTAGCGTGTTACACAAATAAAGACCATGAAGTTCTAGTCTTACATAGATAGGGCCATAAGGGCCAAACACTTAAATAGAACGAACAATGGAAATCTTGATCGAAAGCGTGAATCCATGCCATCTGCCTTAACCTACAGGAATTCTCACTGGGAAGCGTCCTAGTTCGCATGTTCGTCACCAACGAACTCTTCAACATACTCCTGTTCTTCCATGCCTGGCCAATTAAATAACCAGTGGCAAGCCAATGAGTACTTCGAATGTACTTGCAAGTAACCCAAGTTGTGGAACAAGGTAATAATGATGCATGATATAGCACTAAGTAGGTAATTTGTGGAAAGCTAATTTTTAATGCAATGACATGATCAAGTAACTAGGTAAGCATGCATCAATAGTTGGAAGATATCCATATGAACAAGTTAAATATATCATCATAAACAGGGTTGAACATCTCACGTTCATTCATCACCTCAAGTCTTCAGACTTGTCTCAAGTATCATCCATCCATCTTCCACACACACACACACCAAGTTTTACGAAAACATCTGGACATAGTCTAAGCAACACCACCCAACTGTCCTTGACCGTGGACACGGCTATTAGAATAGTTTTACACTCTGCAGAGGTTGCACACTTTACCCACAAGACTCGGGGAACTTCCGTGTAATCCATGGCTCAAGGTATATAACATACCCAAGGTAAGCACCCGAACAATGCCTTTCCCCTGGCGATACTGATCAAAGAGTCCATTCAATTGGTACCCAGTCCTCATGATGTACATCCTTTGAGCCTTGCTCCGGATCGTACCATCCATGAGGGGACCAATGGTGTGCCCAGTGCCTGTGAAGACAGCGTCGGATCGTCCATACCGGCACGGACCCATATCGAGAGTGACCACGCCACTCCCGCCACTAGTAATGCAGGCTCCTTCCCAGTACCCACTTAGGTAATCAACAAAGCCCCGTCCCATGAGGGGTATCATGGTTGCGCATGTAAGGTTGGGACGGTCGACAAATCTTAAATCTAATCCATTTTCAAAAACACATTCACTTTCTCCGATACACCACTTCTTTCTCAAGTGGTCACCCATATCATCATCATCTCCCTCGGGCATTAGTGGCACCCGACTGGGTTTTCGAAAAGTCTTTGAAATCATCTCCACCTTTCCATCACTATGCATAAGTCCCATCCCACTTGCGTAGCATCTATTAGCATCCTATCTACACCCACCCGCATAACCCTCATAAGGTGGTAGGGCCATGCACGATGCAAGTGTTAATGGTAAAAGTATCGGAGGCACCCCACTGAAGGGGGATCACCACATCATGATCAATCATCGAAACAACAAGTGCTATATGACATGCATGAAAAAGTTTTTTAACATGGTCAAAGGGCTGCTTGCCTGGCTCAATAAAGTCTTCTGGGTATTCAAAGTCTTCGGGTCCAACTCCCTCGTCAATAGCGCAATCTATCGTTGCGAATAATAGCGATAAAAATAAGCATCACACAAAAACAGAGCACTCAAGCTAACATTAAAAATGCTACCCTACTCCGATAAATACAAGAAACTATACTAAAAATATTCTTCTAAGGTTTTAAAGTTTAAAAGGTTTTCAAATTTATTTTTAACAGTGGCTAAAAATGCCAAAAAAGGGTTTTACAATAAAGCTATACATAAAATCTTTTCAAATATTTTTACAGCTGGCACTAATAAATTCTATGGAATATTCTAGGCATTTGGGTGGAAGAAAATTTGGAATTTGATTAATATTGAGCTCTGTGGGATTATTGCAAAATCCCACAGAAAAGAAAAAGAAAAAGGGCATGGGACCCTAGGCCAGAGCCAGCCTACAACTTGGCCGGCCCAGAGGCCAACCAGCCCAGGCAAACCGGCGCGCACATGCACCCGCATTCAAACCTGACGGCTGTGGCCCAAAGGCCAGCGATAGAGAGGGGAGGAGGAGGGAGGTGAGGATGACAGGTGGGCCCCGCCTATCATCTTCAACCTCGCGGAGGGAGGCCGGCGAGCTCACCTGCAACGATGCAGCGCGTAGCGAGGCCAACTGAAGGGGGGAACATGCTTGGCGTCGACCCGCCATTCCTCTAGAGGTCGAAGAAGTGCCGGAGGCGGTTGGAGTCGCCGGCGGTGAGCACCCACGGCGGAGGATGATTTGCGAGGGATCGCCGGGGCCTCTCCAAGCTGCAAACAGGACGGAGTCGAGGGGGAAATGGTCCGGAGAGCAAGGGGAGATCAACGGGAGGAAAATGAGGACCGGAAGGGGTCGCTACCAGGAGATCGGCGACGAGGTTGTCGCGGCGGTCCTCGGCTCGATCCCGAGCGCAGAGGCTTCCGGAGTTCTCCGGGGTGCGCAGGGGGGCTATTGGGGAGAGGAGAGAGAGAGACCGGAGGGGAGAGAGGGTCCAAGGGGCTCTTGTATAGGCGGCCCCCGGTCTTCCAAGCTCGGGTGCGCCCGCGAGGTCGTGGCTGGGGCGAGAGGCCATGGGAGAGGGAGGGAGCGAGTCTAGGGTGCACGTGGGGTTGGTCTAGGCCGAGGGGGAGAGGAAAGAGACGGGGAGCGCGCGCGCATGAGATCCGTGGTTGGCCGGCTCGGGTGGCCACGACGCCTGCGAGGAGGGCCAGAGGAGGCAGAGAGAAGAGGGGGGACAAGGGGTGATGTGTTGCGGACGCCGAGGCCGACCATCTGGCGAGAGGGGGCTCCCCAGGTGGTCGGGGCCATGAAGTGGGCAATGGCTACAGTGCCGACAGAGCGCGCGTCTGGCATGCCACGGCATGCCAACGACGTCTTCTGTGTGGCCAAGGGTCTCTAGGGGGATCTAGGGGTGCCTAGCCTAGGGAGAAATACTTTCGATGCCCTAGGAGAGAGATAGACTAAGAGGAGAGGGGAGAGAGAGAGCTCCTTCCAGGGCTGTCCAGAGGTGAAAATGGGGGATTTACCCCATCTTCATGTGGCCTATGGACTTGGGATTTTTACTGGAGGGGTAAGAGGTGAATAAGCAAGTGTGGTAAAAATTTGGGTGCAAGGGGAAAGTAAAAGGTGGTCAAAACATGATATTTCCAAACCTGTAGAAAGTGTTTGATGGTGATTTATCCCAGTAGATGAATTCTACAAGCCTTGATAATTAACAGGATCAAAGGGTGGTCAAAAGTAGGGCTTACTACCAAGTTTGAGAGGGTTTGATGAAAGTTCACAATGTGACTTTGTGGAAACCTAGAAATAAATAGATTCTGGTTTCTGTAGATCTAGTCATGCTAAGCTTTTACCCTTGATGCACCACTTAGTGTAGCATCATTATTTGGTTATTAGAGCATGTCCACAAATTTTGGGGTCAAGGGGACAAATTTCACAATGTAAAGTTGTTGAAATTAGAATCTGGACAGGAAGGGGGTTGGAATAGTTTTATGAACCAAAACAACTTGGATTGAGTTGAACCTTCGCAAGATGATAACTTATGATAGTGTTGACTTGCTGGAATTTTCTTGGAAATTATTGAGAATATTTCTTATAGAAATATTTCAAAAGCTTGATTTGAACAGAAAGGGTTTTGAGGGGTTTTGCCCATGATTTGAACATGCCAATGTGTTGAAACTCATATATATGGAAAATATATGTCCACTGAGTTTCCCTAAATTTTCTAAAATATTTTGAAAGCATTTAAATAATTTTTCTTTATGGAAAACCATTTCTCGTCTTGAGAAAAAGCCTTTCAATAAAATATAATAATAATCTTTAAAATTAATATTTTTGGTGGTTTTGGGAAGTCATATTCATAGTAGGTTTGAAGTAAGGCTTTTGGGGAGGAAAAATACACCCAATTTGAGGACTTGCAGTGCAAACCTCAATTCAAGGTTTTTTGAAAACGTAGTTTGAATAAATCATTTGTGGTTAAAACAAAAATTGATAAAAATATTTTTGGGCACTATTCACATGACATGATCATTACGCAAGAGGTTTGTGACAAGGAAGGAGAGGGATAGAATCTAAGAGTGCCACATACCTCAATCAACAAGCAATCAAGCAACAATTCAAGCAAGCACAATCATTGAAAAAGATTTAATTGGCTCCAAATTTTATAAATCCAAACATAACAAGGTGATACAAACACAGGGTGTGATAGACCTACCCCCCTTACAAGAATCTCGTCCCCGAGATTCCTAGGCTAAGCGCTAAAAAGATAAGGGAACTCTGATCTAAGATAGTCTTCACGCTCCCAGGTTGCTTCAACTTCAGCGTGGTTGCTCCATTGGAGCTTGAAGTACTTGATGGTGCGGCTTCAGGTGTAGCACTCGGCTTCATCCAAAATGCGAATTGGCCACTCACAATAAGTGAGATCTGGCTGAAGATCAATGACTTAATGGTCGATGTCCTTGTAGAGGTCGGGGCGGTTGGGAACTTGAAGACACTTCCAGAGTTGTGACACGTGAAACACGTTGTGTACATCCGATAGCTCGGAAGGTAGTTCCAGCTGATAGGCAACTTCTCCTCGTCTTGTGGTGAACTTGAAGGAGCCGATGTATCTGGGTGCAAGCTTTCCTTTGACGTGGAAACATTGGTTTCTTTAAGAGGTGTGACTCGAAGATAGATATGATCTCCGTTGTTGAAGCTTAGCTCCTGACGGTCAGAGTCGGCACAACTCTTCTATCTTGATTTGGCGGTCTTCACACATTCTTGGTCGACTTGTACTTGCTCCTCTGCCATGCGAAGGATCTCTCGTCGGAAAACTAATCCTTGTTCGATCACTGACCAGTTGAGGGGAGTATGACACTTGCGTCCATACAACACCTGAAATGGTGCCATCTGAAGACTCGACTGATAGCTGTTGTTGTAGGAGAACTCGACGAATGGTAGGAAATCTTCCCACTTGGCTCCATATGCCAAGACACAAGCGCGGACCATATCTTCGAGTATCTAATTCACTTGTTCTATTTGCCCATCGCTCTAGGGGTGAAAATTAGTGTTGAAGGAGAGCTTGGTTCCCATAGCTTCTTGAAACTTCTTCTAGAATCTTGAGCTGAACTGGGTTCCTCGATCCGACACGATCTCCCTTGGAACTCTGTGAAGACTCACGATGCGGTTGATGTAGAGGTTTGCGAGTTGGCTTCCATCATAACTGGTCCTGACGGGAATGAAGTGGGCTACCTTGGTCAGGTGATCGACAATGACCCAAATTGAATCATGTCCTTTACTTGACCTGGGTAATCCGGTGATGAAATCCATCCCGACTTTATCCCACTTCCATTCTTGCACTTTGAGAGGCTGCAGTAGCCCAGCGGGTCGCTGATGTTCTGCTTTGACTCTCTGGCATATATCACACTTGGCGACAAAGGTTCCTATCTCCCATTTCATGCCGTGCCACCAGAATCTTGCCTTGAGGTCTTGATACATCTTGGTTCCTCTAGGATGGATGGAGTATGGAGTGCCATGATCTTCTTGCAAGATCGGGTTCTTGAGCTCCTCTTTGTTGGGCACGAAAATGCGACTTCCGAACCATACAACTCCTTGTTCATCCACCGAGAATCCTGGGGCCTTTCCTGCCTTGATCTTCCTCTTGATCTTCCTCTCATCTCCCTTTTGAGCTTCCTTAATTTCATCAATCAAGGTAGGCTTTGCTTCGATGTTGGCGAGGAATCCAGGCGCAACTAGTACCAAGCCGAAACTTTCAAGATCTTCATACAGGGCGGGTAGCCTTTCCTTAATCATAGCATTCAAGGAACAAGCCTTTCTGCTTAAGGCGTCTGCTACCATGTTGGCCTTTCCGGGGTGGTACTGAACACTGAGGTCATAATCCTTGATCAACTCCAACCATCTTTGCTGCCTCATGTTCAATTCCCTTTGGGTGAAATTATACTTCAAACTCTTTTGGTCTGTGTATATCTCACATCGCTTCCCCAGAAGGTAATGTCGCCAGGTCTTCGAGGCATGAACAACGGCTGCCAATTCAAGATCATGAGTGGCGTAGTTCTCTTCATGAGGTCGTAGCTGTCTAGATAGATATGGTACAACTCTGCCTTCTTGCATCAGAACACCTCCAAGCCCGATTCTCGATGCATCACAGTATATCACAAACTCCTTGTGAATATCAGGGGTGGCCAAAACGGGGCCGTGGTCAATATCTTCTTGAGCTCCTGGAAGCTTTCCTAGCACTTAGCTGTCCATTCGAACTTCTTGTCCTTCTTCAACATCTAGGTCATGGGTCGGGCAATGCTCGAGAACCCTTCCACGAACTTGCGGTAATATCCCGTGAGTCCGAGGAATCTCTTGACTTCCTTCACGGTGGTTGGGGTTTGCCATTCAGTCATGGTTTCAATCTTGGCAGGATCCACTGTTAGTCCTTCTATAGTTAGCACATGACCCAAGAATCCAACTTCATGCAGCCAGAATTCACACTTGCTGAATTTGGCATAAAGCTAGTGCTCTTGAAGCTTCTCTAGGACCAATCTCAAGTGTTTCTCATGTTGTTCTTCAGACTTGGAGAAGACGAGAATGTCATCAATGAAGACGAAGATGAACTTGTCCTAGTACTCCATGAAGACTTTATTCATGAGATACATGAAGCAGGCAGGGGCATTGGTTAACCCAAATGACATGACCGTGTATTCATACATGCCGTACCGGGTTACAAATGCCGTCTTCGGAATGTCTTGGGGTCTGATCTTTAGCTGGTAGTACCCAGACCTGAGGCCGATCTTGGAAACCACCTTGGCTCCATTAAACTGATCAACCAGGTCTTCAATCTTGGGGAGTGGGTACTTGTTCTTTATTGTGAATTCATTGAGAGAACGGTAATAGACATAGAGTTTGATAGTTCCGTCCCTCTTTGACACAAATAAGACAGGTGATCCCCAAGGGGAGGCACTAGGGCGAATGAATCCCTTTCTGAGCTACTCTGCTAGTTGTTTCTTCAATTCAGCCAACTCTTTGGATCCCATCCTGTAGGCCTTCTTATAGATCGGCCTTGATCCGGGCATAAGCTCAATGATGAACTCAATGTCGCGGTAAGGAGGCATTCCGGGCAGCTCATATGGAAACACATCCGGATATTCACATACCACTGGCACTTAATCCAACTCAACTCCCGATAGACAGTTAGCCTGAGGGGCTTGAGTGGAGGCAGGGTTGGGAACATACTTGAGTTCCACTCCTTGGCTATTAGTCATGGTGACAATCCTCTTGGCACAGTCTAAAAAGCCTTGGTGCTTTGTTAACGAGACCATGCCTAGGATCACATCCAAGCCTTCTGAATTTAGGATGATAATGTCTGTTAGGAAATCTACCCTGTTGATGTTAATCTCAACTCCCTTACAACCTATCCTAGACTTCATAACTGATCCCGGGGTTTGTATCAACATACGACTGCCCAGGGTTGTAGGCTTCATGCCACTCTCTAGTGCAAACTTTTGGGTGACAAACGAATGCGAAGCTCCAGAATCAAACATTACTGTTGCTGGGGTTGAGTTGACAAGGAACGTACCTAGTATGACGTTCGAGTCTTCCTAGGCTTCCTCTGCGGTGACATGGTTCACACGACCCTTGCCATTGTTAGGCTGGTTGCGGGGAGTAGGTTTCCTTGGGGGTGCTTCACGACCTTGACCTTGGTTTGGCGCATTGGGGCGCAGTGCATCTGGCTTCTTGTTGGGACACAACCTAGAGATGTGTCCTGGCTGACCACATCCAAACGAAGCGACTTTCCTAGGGTTGTTGTTGTAATTTTTGCCACCGTTGTTGTTATTGGGGTTGTTGTACGCTGGCCTGGGATTGGCATCTGCTGAGGCTGGTAGCTCGGACGAGACGCAGGAGGTGTAGCCTATTGTGGTTGATAGATTGGCTTGGCTGGGGCTGGTTGCCAGGGGCGAGGCTTCTGGTTGCTGGAGCTACCCTTGCTGGCCATCTTGCGCTTGCGAGTGTCGTCTATGGCACGACGCTTTTCTTCCAACATGAGGGCCTTGTTCACTAGGTCAAAGAAGGCGCGACAGTCGCAGACGATGAGCTGATACTGCAGGGTCTGTTGAAGTCCTTCCATGAAACGTTCCTTCTTAGCAGCCTCTGTGCTGACATCTTCAGGTGCATACCTTGACAGCAGATTAAACTTCTACAGGTACTCCTTGACAGATCCACTTCCTTGCTTCAGCGCTCGGAATTCTCTCTTCTTGATAGCCATGATCCCTGAAGGAATGTGGGCGGTGCAGAATCCTTCCTTGAAGTCATTCCAAGTGATCACACACTCACCTTGCATAATCTTGAATCCATCCCACCAAGCTCGGGCGGTACCTCTGAGGCAGTGAGAGGCATAAAGCACCTTCTCGCGATCCTCATTGCAATTGACCGGTGCAAGGAGGTCCTCGATGGTGTAGATCCAGTCATCAGTATCCAATGGTTCAGCAGCCTTGGTGAAGGTTGGGGGCGAATTCCTCATGAACTCAAACATAGTGGAGTGGCCATTGCCATTCCTGCCTTGCTGCTTGTTGTTCACAAGGACCTGAGCCATCTGTTGGATAGTAGCATTGTTGGCTTGGCGTTCCTCCCAGAGAACTTGGAGAAACTGAGCTATGATCATGTTCTCTGGTGGAGGTGGTGGCAGGGGAATGTCGCCTTGTGGCTGCTCCTGGTGTCCTCCAGCGTGAGCAGCCCCACCAGCTCATTGTTGCTGGCTTGAGTTGTCGGCTTCAGGGTTGGTGAAGGAGCTGTTGCGGGTAGCAGTCACCATCCTGTTTGGAGTAGCCAAGTCAAACAACTGGGATAGACGAGAGAAAAAGCGACAATGGAAGAGCGCTTCTAAGGGGGTTGGTCGAGTGCAAGTGTGATAAATCAAAGGTCGAAAGACTAACATATATTAAGATAGACGATGGAGTTGCCTACATGTTGCCTAAGGCAAAAGCGCGACTTGCATCGGAACACAACCAACAAAGCAACTAACAAGCACGCATGGTTTCATATGAACCATTACACGGACTCGACTTTGCATGAGGGTTACATGACTGATCCTACCCTAGGCGTTCTCGAACTTAGGTGGTGGAGTGGTCGGTCTCATAGTCACGCTCCTCTAGGTCTTCCTCCTGCTCATCATCTGAACAGGCATAATTCCCGGTCGAAGGGGTCGGGGAGCGAGGAGGTCCATCCCGACGACGCTTTGATGACGGGTCGGTGAGGAGCTCACGGTACTCCTTCGCACTCATGCGATGACGACGTGTGGGTGCATCACTAGCTGGAGTTACTCCTCCTCTGTAAGCAACATCTAGTCATTCGTCGGGGGCTCCATCCTTCTTGATCTTGTCTGGCTTCGTCTTGGCTTGCTGTAGTAGCTCTCGGGTGTGGTGAAGTTCCTCGTGGAGCTTCATGGACTCTTTAATCAAGTTGTGAACCAGACTATCGGCGGAGAGGCTGAAATAGGTCTGGAACCTGAGTGGTGTGCCATCCTCCTGGGTCGGAACCAATGTCCAACTCTCGCCAAGATCATCTTTCTAAAGGGAATGTAGCGAGTAGCCGGCTCATCAGCCATCTCTGGAATGATGTCCCGAAGGTGTAGGAGTCCCTTGCGTGCAGCTGGCTTGACTGCAAGTATCATGCTCTCCATCCGTGGTCCTTCAAAGAACCAACTAGTCGGGGAGTCATTTGCCTTCACGACCACATCCACATGGTACTCCTTCATGATGACATTGACCCAGTGCTCGTCGTAGAAGAAAGTGGGTGGTTGGCAAAACTGGCACTTCTCCAGGCTATCCCCAAGGAGTAAGGGAAAGCCGGATGTCAGGAAAGCTTCTGGTATGACGGACATCTACAACGGTTTGAAGGGAGGAGAGTCAACAAAGTGTTGTGTGCAGAATAGAAGAGGTAAATAGTGCAGAATTCCTAAGTATAGGTGCTAGGTGTAGTTTTGAAAATAGTCTTATCCTAACTAACGTCCATGCTAACTAAGGGCTTCCTACATTCAGGATGGCTCTGAGACCAGCTCTATGGGGACCCCGACTCATAAGTCGTGATCACCGAATGCACGTGTACAGTGATCCCAGAGATCAATGCTCGCTAAACACACAAAATCTGAATAACAAGAGTCTTACATCCACATTTAGCGTCTTACACAAATAAAGACCATGAAGGTCTAGTCTTACATAGATAGAGCCATAAGGGCCAAACACTTAAACAGAACAAACAACGCAAATCTTGATCAAAAGCGTGAACCCATGCCATCTGCCTTAACCTACAGGCATTCTGACTGGGAAGCGTCCCAGTTCGCATGTTCGTCACCAACGAACTCTTCAACATACTCCTATTCTTCCATGCCTGGCCAATTAAATAACCAGTGGCAAGCCAATGAGTACTTTGAATGTACTCGCAAGCAACCCAAGTTGTGGAACAAGGTAATAATGATGCATGATATAGCACTAAGTAGGTAATTTGCGGAAAGCTAATTTTTAATGCAATGACATGATCAAGTAACTAGGTAAGCATGCATCAACAGTTGGCAGATATCCATATGAACAAGTTACAGATATCATCATAAATAGGGGTTGAACAACTCATGTTCATTCATCACCTCAAGTCTTCAGACTTGTCTCAAGTATCATCCATCTATCTTCCACACACACACACACCAAGTTTTACGAAAACATCTGGACATAGTCTAAGCAGCACCACCCAACTGTCCTTGACCGTGGACACGGCTATTCGAATAGTTTTACACTCTGCAGAGGTTGTACACTTTACCCACAAGACTCGGGGACCTTCCGTGTCATCCATAACTCGTGGTATATAACATACCCGAGGTAAGCACCCGAACAATGCCTTTCCCCTGGCGATACTAAACAAAGAGTCCACTCGATTGGTACCTAACCCTCGTGATGTTACATCCTTTGAGCCTCGCTCCAGATCATACCATCCATGAGGGGACCGACGATGTGCCCGATGCCTGTGAAGACAACGCATGATCATCCATACCGGTATGATCCTGTATCGAGAGTGACCACGCCACTCCCGCCACTAGTAATGCAGGCTCCTTGCTAGTACCCACCAAGGTAATCAACAAAGCCTTGTTCCATAAGGGGTATCGTGGTTGCGCATGTAAGGTTGGGATGGTCGACAAATCTTAAATCTAATCCATGTTCGAAAACACGTTCACTTGCTCCGGTACACCACTTCTTTCTCAAGTGGTCACCCATATCATCATCATCTCCCTCAGGCATTAGTGGCACCCGACGGGGTTTTTGAAAAGTCTTTGAAATCATCTCCACCTTTCCATAACTATTCATAAGTCTGATCCCACCTGCGTAGCATCTATTAGCATCCTATCTACACTCACCCACATAACCCTCATAAGGTGGAGGGCCATGCACGATGCAAGTGTTAATCGTAAAAGTATCAGAGGCACCCCACCAAAGGGGAGCACTACATCTTGATCAATCATCGAAACAAAAAGTGCTACATGACATGCATGAAAAAGTTTCTTAACATGGTCAAAGGGCTGCTTGCCTGGCTCAAAAAAGTCTTCAGGGTATTCAAAGTCTTTGGGTCCATCTCCCTCGTCAATAGCACAATCTGTCATCGCGAATAATAGCGATAAAAATAAGCATCGCACAAAAACATAGTACTCAAGCTAATATTAAAAATGCTACCCTACTCTGGTAAATACAAGAAACTATACTAAAAATATTCTCCTAAGGTTTTAAAGTTCAAAAGGTTTTCAAATCTATTTTTAACAGTGGCTAAAAATGCCAAAAAGGGGTTTTACAATAAAGCTGTAAATAAAATGTTTTCAAATATTTTTACAAGTGGCACTAATAAATTTTATGGAATATTCTAGGAATTTAGGTGGAAGAAAATTTGGAATTTGATTAAAATTGAGCTTGGTGGGATTTTTGCAAAATCCCACAGAAAAGAAAAAGAAAAAGGGCACGGGACCCTGGGCGAGAGCCAGCCTGCAACTGGGCCGGCCCAGAGGCCAACCAGCCCAGGCGAACCGGCGCACACGCGCCCGCGTTCAAACCTGACGGTTGGGGCCCGAAGGCCAGCGACAGAGAGGGGAGCCGGTGAGCTCACCGGCGATGATGCAGGGCACGACAAGGCCAGGTGAAGCCGGGAACATGCTTGGCGTCGACCCGCCATTCCTTTGGAGGTCGAATAAGTGGCAAAGGCAGTCAGAGTCGCCGGCGGCAAGCACCCGCGATGGAGGATGATTCGGGAGGGATCGTCGGGGACTCTCCGAGCTGCAAATAGGTCGGGGTCGAGGGGGAAACAGGTCAGGAGAGCAAGGGGAGATCAGCGGGAGGAAAATGGGGACCAGAAGGGGTCGCTACCAGGAGATTGGCGACAAGGTCGCCATGGCGGTCCTTGGCTCGGTCCCGAGCGCAGAGGCTTCGGGAGTTCTCCGGGGTGCGCAGGGGGGCTACTTGGGAGAGGAGAGAGAGACCAGAGGGTAAAGAGGGCCCAGGAGGCTCTTATATAGGCGTCCCTAGTCCACCGAGCTTTGGTGCGCTGCGAGCTCGTGGCCGGGGCCAGAGGCCATGGGAGAGGAAGGGAGCAAGTCTAGGGTGCACTTGGGGTTGGGCTAGGCCGAGGGGGTGAGAGGAGAGAGACGGGGGAGCGCGCACGTGTGAGCTCCGTAGTTGGCCGGCTCGGGCGGCCGCGACGCGTGCGAGGAGGGCCAGAGGAGGAAGAGAGAGGAGGGGTGACAAGGGGCGGCGTGTTGCGGACGCCGAGGCCAACCATTTGGAGAGAGGGGGCGCCTGAGGTGGTCGGGGCCATGCAGTGGGCAACGGCTACAGTGCCTGTCAGCACTATAGCGTGCTCTGGAGCGCGCGTTTGGCATGCCACGGCACGCCAACGACGTCTTCTACGTGGTCAATGGTGTCTAGGGGGATCTAGGGGTTCCTAGGCTAGGGAGAAACACTTTGGATGCCCTGGGAGAGGGATAGAATAAGAGGAGAGGGGAGCGGGAGCTCCTGCCAGGGCTGTCCAAAGGTGAAAATGGGGGATTTAGCCCATCTTCCTGTGGCCTATGGACTTGGGATTTTTACTGGAGGGGTAAGAGGTGAGGAAGCAAGTGTGGTAAAAATTTAGGGGCAAGGGAAAAGTAAAAGGTGGTCAAAACATGATATTTCCAAACCTACAGAAAGTGTTTGATGTCGATTTGGCCCAGTGGATGAGTTCTACATGCTTTGATAATTAACATGATCAATGGGTGGTCAAAAGTAGGGCTTACTACCAAGTTTTACAGGCTTTGATGAAAGTTCACAATGTGACTTTATGGAAATCTAGAAATCAACAGATTCTGGTTTTTGCAGATCTAGGCATGCTAAGCTTTTACCCTTGATGCACCACTTAGTGTAGTATCATTATTTGGTGATTAGGGCATCTCCATAAAGTTTGGGGTCAAGGGGAGAAACCTCACAATGTAAAGTTGTACAAATTAGAATCTAGATAGGAAGGGGTTTGGAATAGTTTGATGAACCAAAACAACTTGGCTTGAGTTTAAACTTTGCAAGAACATCACTTATGATAGTGTTGACTTGCTAGAATTTTTCTGGAATTTATTGAGAATATTTCTTATAGAAACATTTCAACAGCTTGATTTCAAGAGAAAGTGTTTTGAGGGTCTTGCCCATGATTTGAACATGCCAATGTTTTGAAACTCATATATATGGAAAATATATGTCCACTGAGTTTCCCTAAATTTTCTAAAATATTTTGAAAGCATTTAAATAATTTTTCCTTACAAAAAAACATTTCTGGTCTTGAGAAAAATCCTTTAAATTAAATATAAGAATAATCTTTAAAATTAATATTTGGTGGTTTTGGCTCCAAATTGGCTCCAAATTGGCTCCAAATTGGCTCCAAATTGGCTCCAAATTGGCTCCAAATTGGCTCCAAATTGGCTCCAAATTGGCTCCAAATTGGCTCCAAATATAAGAATAAGCACAATCATTGAAAAAGTTTTAATTGGCTCCAAATTTTATAAATCCAAACATAACAAGGTGATACAAACACACGGTGTGATAGGGGGAGAGCCCGCCACCGTGGCACCGTTCTCCCGCTTCCGGGACGTCTGCCCCGGGGCCCTACCGTGGTGCCGTGAAGCAGGAGGACATCAACTGAACGTCGGCGCGTAGACATCAGGCTCCTGAGGCGATAGCCCCCATGCGGCTTCTCACTTTCTTTCTCCTCCTTTCCTTTTGCACCTGCAATCACAAAAACTAAGGGGGGCCTGTGGGCGTGTAATGCATTCGGGCGCCTGCCCTTTTTATTAGTATCCTTTGCATTTCATCAATTGGAGTCATATTCCGGTCGCGATTAGGGTACTTAGCTTGATAGGTGATACGTCTCCAATGTATCTATAATTTTTGATTGTTCCATGCTATTATATTATCTGTTTTGGATGTTTTATATGCATTAATATGCTATTTTATACTATTTTTGCGACTAACCTATTAATCTAGAGCCTAGTGTCAGTTTCTTTTTTTCCTTGTTTTTGAGTATTGCAGATAAGGAATATTAAACGGAGTCCAAACGGAATAAAATCTTCGGAATAATTTTTCTTGGACCAGAAGCAACCCAGGAGACTTGGAGATGAAGTCAGGAGAGCCATCGTGTGGCCACAAGCCACAGGGGCATGCCCAGGGGGTAGGGCGCGCCCATAGGCTTGTGGGCTCACGACAGCTCCCCTAACATTATTTCTTAGCCTATAAATTCACAAATATTCCCTGTATACAAGAGGGAGCCATGAAAACACTTTTCCGCTGTCGGAAGCCTCCGTTCCCGAGCCAATCTTGGAGCCTTTTCCGGTAATCTGCCAGAGGGGGATTCGATCACGGAGGGCATCTACATCAACTCCATTGCCCCTCCGATTATGCGTGAGTAGTTCACCACAGACCTTCGGGGTCCATAGCTAGTAGCTAGATGGATTCTTCTCTCTCTTTGCTCTTCAATACCATGTTCTTCATGATCTTCATGGAGATCTATCCGATGTAATACTCTTTTGCGGTGTGTTTGTCGAGATTCGATGAATTGTGGATTTATGTTCAGATTATCTATGAAAATTATTTGAGTCTTTTCTGAATTCTTATATGCATGATTTCATATCTTTGCAAGTATCTTTGGGTTATTGGTTTGGTTTGGCCAACTACATTGGTAATTCTTGCAATAGGAGAAGTGCTTAGTTTTGGGTTCAATCTTGGGGTGTCCTCACCCAGTGACAAAGTAGTGGTAGCGAGGCATGTATTTTATTGTTGCCATAAAGGATAAAAAGATGGGTTTTTCATCATATTGCTTGAGTTTAACCCTCTACATCATGTCATCTTACCTAATGTGTTACTCAGTTCTTCATGAACTTAATACTCTAGATGCACGCAGGAGTTGGTGTATGTGTGGAGTAATAGTAGTAGATGCAGAATCGTTTTGGTCTACTTGACACGGACGTGATGCCTATATGCATAATCATTGCCGTGGATATATTCATAATTATTCGCTTTTCTATCAATTGCTCGACGGTAATTTGTTCACCCACCGTAATACTTGCCATCATGAGAGAAGCCTCTAGTGAAACCTATGGCCCCTGGGTCTACTTTCCATAATTTATTTTGAGATGTATAAACCAAAAATACCAAAAATACTTTGCTACAATTTATTTACCTCTTACTTTCTGTTATCGTTTACATCTATCTCTATCAGATCTAATCCTTGCAAGTAACCATGAAGGGATTGACAACCCCTTTATAGGGTTGGGTGCAAGTGTTTGATTCTTTGTGTAGGTACATCTATTGTGGACTTGCTTGTATCTCCTACTGGATTGATACCTTGGTTCTCAACAACAGAGGGAAATACCTATATACTTTGCTGCATCACCCGTTCCTCTTCACGGAAACCAATGCATGCTCGAGAAGTAGCAAGAAGGATTTCTGGTGCCGTTGTCGGGGTGATACATAGCAAGTCAGGATAAGAACTCTCCCGTCAACTTGCCAATTTTTGGCGCCATTGCCAGGGAGATATACATCAAGCCTACCAAGTACCCATGGCAAACTCATCTCTTGCATTTACATTATTTGCCATTTGCCTCTTGTTTTCCTCTCCCCCATTTCTAAAACAATTTTCCAAAAAGATTTGCCTTTTTATTCGCCCTTTTTCGTTCGTCTTTTCGTTTACTTTTTTGCTTGCTTGTGTGCTAGATTGCTTTCTTTGTCACGATCACTCAAGAGAATACCAAGTTGTGTGACTTTTCCAATACTAATAATAATGATTTTATTAGTACTCCGATTGCTCCCGCCACTAGTGCGGAATATTATGAAATTAATGTTGCTTTGCTCAATCTTGTTATGAAAGAACAATCTTCCAACCTTGCTAATGAAGATGTCGTGTCCCATATAAATACTTTCGTTGAGTTGTGTGATTTGCAAAAGAAGAAAGATGTGGATAATGATACTATTAAATTGAAGCTATTCCCGTTCTCACTACGAGATCGTGCTAAAACTTGGTTTACATCTTTGCCTAAAAATAGTATTGATTCATGGAATAAGTGTAAAGATGCTTTTATTTCCAAGTACTTTCTGCCCGCTAAGATCATCTCCCTTAGGAACGATATAATGAATTTTAATTAACTTGATCATGAGCATGTTGCACAATCTTGGGAGAGGATGAAACGTATGATTAGGAATTGCCCCGTGCATGGTTTGCGTTTATGGATGATTATACAAATTTTCTATGCTGGATTGAATTTTGCTTCTAGGAATCTCTTAGATTCCGCCATGGGTGGTACTTTTATGGAAATCACATTAGGAGAAGCTACTAAACTCCTAGACAATATTATGGCAAATTACTCTAAATGGCACACCGAAAGATCTCCTACTAGGTAAAAGGTGCATGCTATTGAACAGATTAATACTTTGAGTGAAAATATGGATGAATTGATTAAATTGTTTGCTAGTAAGAGTGCTCCTATTGATCCTAATGATATGCCTTTGTCTTCTTTGATTGGAAATAATAATGAATCTATGGATGTGAATTTTGTTGCTAGGAACAATTTTGGTAATAACGCTTATAGAGGTACTTTGAATGATAGGCCGTTTCCTAGTAATTCCTCTAATAATTTTGGTAATTCCTACAGAAATTCTTATGGAAATTATAATAAGATTCCCTCTGATCTTTAGAATAATATTAAAGAATTCATTAATACGCAAAAAGGCTTCAATGCTATGATTGAAGAAAAACTGCTCAAGATTGATGATTTGGCTAGGAATGTTGATAGAACTTCACTTGAGATTGATTCTTTAAAAAATAGATCTATTCCACCCAAGAATTATATTAACAAGTCTTTAAAAGCTATGATAATTTCTATTGATGAGTGTAAGGAAAGAACCGCTAGAATACATGCTAAGCGTGAATGACTTGAAAAGGTGTGTTCTCATGATAATATTGCTGAAGATATTAAAGTGATTGATGTGACTCCTATTGAATATTTGTTTTCCAATATTAATCTTGATAAAGATGGGATTGGAGATGAGTGAACTTTAGTTAAAAGGCATCCCAATGATTCATAGTTTATATATCTTAATGCTAAGATTGATAAAACTGGGATTGAAGAGGTCAAAACTTTAAATAGCAATGGACCCACTCTTTTGGATTTGAAGGACTTTAATTATAATAGCTTCTATTTTATTGATTGTATTTCCTTGTTGCAATCCATGTTTAATTTTCCTCATGCTTATAATCAAAACAAAGCTTTTACTAAACACATTGTTGATGCTATGATAAAATCTTTTGAAGAAAAACTTGAGTTGGAAGTTTCTATACGTAGAAAGCTATATGATGAGTGGGAACCTACTATTAAGATTAAGATTAAAGATTATGAGTGCCATGCTTTGTGTGATTTGGGTGCTAGCGTTTCCACGATTCCAAAAACTTTATGTGATGTGCTACGTTTCCGTGAATTTGATGACTGTTCCTTAAATTTGCATGTTGCGGATTCCACTATAAACAAAACTATGGGAAGGATTAATGATGTTCTTATTGTTGCAAATAGGAATTATGTGCCCATATATTTCATTGTTCTTGATATAGATTGCAATCCTACATGTGCTATTATTCTTGGTAGATCTTTCCTTAGAACGATTGGTGCAATTATTGATATGAAGGAAGGGAATATTAGATTCCAATTCCCATTACGGAAAGGCATGGAACAGTTTTATAGAAAGAAAATAAAATTACCTTATGAATATATCATGAGAGCTACTTATGGATTGCATACCAAAGATGACAATGCCTATATCTATTGCGTTTGGCCTAGCTAGGCGCGTTAAACAATAGCGCATGTTGGGAGGCAACCCAATTTTATTTTGCTTTCTGTTTTGGTGTGTTTTGCACATTATTTTTTCTGTAATAATTGTGTTTTGGTGTTTTAATTATTGTTTGAGCCAAGTAAGACCTTTGGGATTGTCTATGGTTGTTGTTGATTTGATCTTGCTGAAAAACAGAAACTTTTGCGCTCAGTCCAGGAATTTTATAAATTTGTCAGGGCATCGAATTGATCTGAAGATTTTACAAAAGATTGATATAAAAATTTCCTTTATTTTCCTAATTTGTCAGAATTTTTAGAGTTTTAGAAGTATTCGAAGTCTACGGATTCCTACAAACTATTTTTTTTGACAGATTCTGTTTTCTTTGTGTTGTTTGCTTATTTTGATGTATCTATGGGTTATATCGGCGGGGGGGGGGGGTCTATGAACCATGGAGAATTTAGAATACAGTAGGTATTATACAAATATAAATAAAGAATGAGTTCACAATAGTACCTAAAAGGGCGATTTATTTTCCTGATACTAATGGATCTCATGAGTTTTCTGTTGAGTTTTCTGTTGTGAAGTTTTCAAGTTTTGTGTGAAGATTTGATGGACCATGGAATAAGGAGTGACAAGAGTCTAATATTGGTGATGCCCAAGTCACCCCAAGCCATATTCAAGGATACCAAAAAGCCTAAGCATGGGATGCCCCGGAAGGCATCACCTCTTTCGTCTTCAATCCATAGGTAAATTTACTTGAGGCTATATTTTTATTCACCACATGATATGTGTTTTGCTTGGAGCATCTTGTATGATATGAGTCTTTGTTTTTCTATTTTTCCACAATCATCCTTGCTGCACACATCTTTTGAGAGAGACATGCTGAATCGTGAATTTATTAGAATACTCTATGTGCTTCACTTATATCTTTTGAGCTAGGCAATCTTGCTCTAGTCCCTCACTTATATCTTTTTAGAGCATGGTGGTGTTGTATTTTATAGAAATTATTGAACTCCCGTACCAATCTCTCCCCTAGGAGCATGCATCTAATACTTAGTGTGATTGTCAACCTTTGTGTGAGGGTCGGGAGCGCGCGATGGTTAACTCCTACCAACCTCTCCCCTAGGAGCATGCATCTAATACTTTGTTTGATAACTAATAGACTTTTTGAATAAGTATGTGAGTTCTTTATGACTAATGTTGAGTCCATGGATTATACGCACTCTCACCCTTCCACCCTTGCTAGCCTCTCTAGTACTGCGCAACTTTCGCCGGTACATCAAACCCACCTTCCTCAAAACAGCCACCATATATTTTCCTCAAAACAGCCACCATATCTATCTATTATGGCATTTCCATAGACATTTCGAGATATATTGCCATGCAACTTGCACCATTCAGTTTTTCATGACATGCACCATCACTTCATCTTGCATATAGAATAATATTTTGTTTTAGGTATCGAGTTGTAAGTAAATAAAAGTGTGATGATTTTCACTAATAGAGCATTGTCCCGTGTGAGAAAAGGATGATGGAAGCCATGACTCCCTCACAAGTTGGGATGAGTATCCGGACTTTATAAAAATTAAAAGAGGCCAGTGAAGCCCAAATAAAAAAGAGGCCAAATATTCCCACCAAAAAATATAAAAAATATATAAAAAATCAAAAAAATGAGGGAAAGAGAGAAGGGAGAATTGCCACTATCTTTTTCCACACTTGTGCTTCAAAGTAGCACCATGATCTTCATGATAGAGAGTCTCCTTATTTGTCACTTTGATATAACTAGTGGATATTCATCTTGCATGACCACTTAGTTTTCTTTTTGAGCTTTCATACACTTATAGCTCTAAGTGCATTTGTTGCATGGCAATCCCTACTCACTCACATTTATATCTATCGATGGGCATCTCCATAGCCCGTTCATACGCCTAGTTGATGCGAGACTATCTTCTCCCTTTTTCCTTGCACCTCCTCCATATTCTATTCCACCTATAGTGCTATATCCATGTCTCACGCTCATGTATTGTGTGAGATTTGAAAAGCTTTGAGAACACCAAAAGTGTGAAACAATTGCTTGACTTGTTCATCAGGGTTGTGCATGATTTAGATACTTTGTGTGGGGACGATGGCGCATAGCCAGACCATATGATTTTGTAGGGATAACTTTCTAAGGCCATGTAATTTCGAAAGGACACGATTGCCTTGTTGGTGTGCTCGAAGTATTATTGTATTTATGCCAATATTAGACTATTGTTTTGAATCTTACAGATCTGAATATTCATGCCACAATAAAGAAATTACATGGATACATATGTTAGGTAGCATTCCACATCAAAAAATTTGTTTTTATCATTTACCTACTCGAGGACGAGCAGGAATTAAGCTTGGGGATGCTTGATATGTCTCCAACATATCTATAATTTTTGATTGTTCCATGCTATTATATTATCTATTTTGGATGTTTTATATGCAATAATATGCTATTTTATACTATTTTGGGGGCTAACTTATTAATCTAGAGCCTAGCGCAAGTTTCTATTTTTTCCTTGTTTTTGAGTATTGCAGATAAGGAATATTAAACGACGTCCAAACGGAATAAAATCTCCGGAATAATTTTTCTTGGACCAAAAACAACCCAGGAGACTTGGAGATGAAGTCGGGACAGCCGCCGTGTGGCCACAAGCCACAGGGGCGTGCCTAGGGGGATAGGGCGCGCCCCAGGCTTATGGGCCCACGACACTCCCATAACCCTATTTCTCGGCCTATAAATTCACAATTATTCCTAGTATACCAAAGGGAGCCATGAAAACACTTGTCCGCCGCCGGAAGCCTCCGTTCCCGAGAGATCCAATCTTGGAGGCTTTTTCGGTAATCTGTCGGAGGGGGATTCGATCATGAAGGGCATCTACATAAACTCCATTGCCCCTCCGATGATGCGTGAGTAGTTCACCATAGACCTTCGGGTCCATAGCTAGTAGCTAGATGGCTTCTTCATGATCTTCATGGAGATCTGTCCGATGTAATACTCTTTTGTGGTGTGTTTGTCGAGATTCGATGAATTGTGGATTTATGTTCAGATTATCTATGAAAATTATTTGAGTCTTTTCTGAATTGTTATATGCATGATTTCATATCTTTGCAAGTATCTTTGGGTTATTGGTTTGGTTTGGCCAACTAGATTGGTAATTCTTGCAATAGGAGAAGTGCTTAGTTTTGGGTTCAATCTTGAAGTGTCCTCACCTAGTGACAAAGTAGTGGTAGCGAGGCATGTATTTTATTGTTGCCATAAAGGATAAAAAGATGGGCTTTTCATCATATTGCTTGAGTTTAACCCTCTACATCATGTCATCTTACCAAATGTGTTACTCAGTTCTTCATGAACTTAATACTCTAGATGCACGTAGGAGTTGGTGTATGTGTGGAGTAATAGTAGTAGATGCAGAATCGTTTTGGTCTACTTGACACGGACGTGATGCCTATATGCATAATCATTGCCGTGGATATATTCATAATTATTCGCTTTTCTATCAATTGCTCGACGGTAATTTGTTCACCCACCGTAATACTTGCCATCATGAGAGAAGCCTCTAGTGAAACCTATGGCCCCTGGGTCTACTTTCCATAATTTATTTTGAGATGTATAAACCAAAAATACCAAAAATACTTTGCTACAATTTATTTGCCTCTTACTTTCTGTTATCGTTTACATCTATCTCTATCAGATCTAATCCTTTTAAGTAACCGTGAAGGGGTTGACAACCCCTTTATAGCGTTGGGTGCAAGTGTTTGATTCTTTGTGTAGGTACATCTATTAGGGACTTGCTTGTATCTCCTACTGGATTGATACCTTGGTTCCCAACAACTGAGGGAACTACTTATCTACTTTGGTGCATCACTGTCTCGCCCAAGATGTGCGCCTATCCATTTAAGGCACGAGGGCCTCACAAGGGGTAGATGCGCATCTTGCCATTAATAAGAATAGTATCATCACAACATACAATACTGAATGAGAAGAGTATATAAGTTGGCTTACACTCGCCACACGCTAACTTACAATGTCACTCAAATCATAACATCAAGTTGAACACAGGGTCCGACTACGGACGAAATCAAACGATAAAAGAAGTTGCAAATGATACTATCAAGCTCTCCCAAAGATCACGACCAGGTCCTCGACTCATCCGGATATGTCACATACATCCTGCCTCTTTCCTCGTCATACTCCCACTGGAGCTGGGTAAGATCATCCTGCATGAACTCATCTGAACCTAAACCTGGAGTGTTGTAGTAAACTATGAGGCATAGAGGACTCAGCTATCATGTACCCGGGTGCCAAGACTATATAAGCTTTAGGTTGGAAGGGGTGATGTTTAGTTTGCAGCAGCACTAAGCATTATTTGGTGGCTAGCTTACGCAACATGAAATAAATATGAGTGTCCTACGAAGAACGATTGAATCTAGTATGATCTCTATGAGATCCTGAATACTTACTTACGTCAATCATAACCCCACCGTGTTCTCTCTCGGTTCATGTTCACGAGCAGAGACGATCACAGATACTCACCTAGTTGGTGTATTTTAATTAGAGTTTACTTCAAGTTTGCTATAACCGGGTGTTAAACAAATATCCAAGTTGCCACATAACCGCGGGCACGGCTTTCCGAAAGATTTAACCCTGCAGGGTGCTCCAACTAGTCCATCACAAATAACCACACTCCAAGGGAATATCCTCGAACGCGGTTCTCGCAATCATCATAAGCAATTACAAAGGAGGCCAACACCTCGAGTAAACCCGAAGAAAGTCAGACTCCACACACAAGACATTCGATAAAGGTAAAACAAATCCAGCAAGACCACCCGACGTGTCGACGAACCCGATAAGAGCCGCGTATCTTGTTCTCTAGACACGACGGATAAGCACATCGTATGGTGGCCAGATAGAAATCTCCCGAGTTGCCCCGGGTTGGCCCCGCACACGGCTCTAGTTTGGACCAACACTCATGAGGAGCACTGGCCCGGGGGTTGATTAATTATCCACGGGTTTGCAAGACCCTCTGCAATTTTTATTAAGTTGTTAAGCAAATGTAGTACCAATGTTGGGTCTTGCCAGACAAGTTTTAGTATCAACTGGATGAACAAGGGGGTCCCAATAACAACCCCAAGCATGTTAGGAGCGCAAAATATGGAAAACATAACACCGGTAACAAGGATCTAATGGCGGTAATGGCGGAACAAATCACTTAGCAAAAGGCCAAGCCTTCCACCAATACCAAGATATATATATATATATATATGTGCATTAAATTAAATAACAGAATTTATTATGATATCCAATCCATGTTATCACATGGAACAACCGACACCTGCAACTAAGAATGCTATAAGAGGGGCTGAACAGCGATAACTTAGCCAATCAACGGTTTGCTGGGATGTGGAGGTTAGAGGCTGTCATGGCAACATGGGGGATGATATCATGTGGTAGGTAGCACAATTGTAACAATAATAATGAGAAACTAGCAAGCAAAGATAGTATTGGGATCCGGGTACGATCATCTTGCATGTTGGTTCTTCAGCGGAACAAGTAGCGGGATCCTCGTAGTGGTACTCTCCTGGGTCCTCGTACTCAGTATCAACACTCGCGTCTACCCAAGATAAACAATAAATAAATAACCAACCAAGGTGCAATGCACAACCAAGATGATGCATGGTTCATTTAGTGAAGAATTAAGCATGGCAACCCAATTCTAGTCAAGTTTCACATGCACAGTTTGTTTGTTAGTGAATCTGGAAAGAACCTCATGTTAACTTATTTAGACATGCATGAACATGGAAAATATGTATGCATCATGCAGAATCGATGGAAATGCATATAAAGATCGCGAGAAACGGAGCTACGGTTCTCGAGATACGCTCACGACAAGGTACAGAGGCAAAACACAAGATCACCAAATACCTGGGCTAATTCTTGGCATTCCAAGGTGTCCACTGGACAGGTGATGAAAAAAAACACAATAGACTAAATAATCACTCAATTCCATGGATTATAGCTACCACAACTCACAAAACAAGATAGCACCCAATCTGACACAAAACAGCAACATAGCAATTTGAAAAGCACACAACTAGAGCTACAGGAACCCTACAGCCACAACCAAGACATGGCCAGGATCTTCTCAATACCCACATCAACTTATCCAACTATTGTGATATCCAATCCATGTTATCACATGGAACAACCGACACCTGCAACTAAGAATGCAATAAGAGGGGCTGAGCAGTGGTAACTTAGCCAATCAACGGTTTGCTGGGATGTGGAGGTTAGAGGCTGTCATGGCAACATGGGGGATGATATCATGTGGTAGGTAGCGCAATTGTAACGATAATAATGTGAAACTAGCAAGCAAAGATAGTATTGGGATCCGGGTATGATCATCTTGCATGTTGGTTCTTCAGCGGAACAAGTAGCGGGATCCTCGTAGTGGTACTCTCCTGGGTCCTCGTACTCAGTATCAACACTCGCGTCTACCCGAGAGAAACAGCAAATAAATAACCAACCAAGGTGCAATGCACAACCAAGATGATGCATGGTTCATTTAGTGAAGAATTAAGCATGGCAACCCAATTCTAGTCAAGTTTCAAATGCACAATTTGTTTGTTAGTGAATCTGGAAAGAACCTCATTTTAAATTATTTAGAGATGCATGAACATGGCAAATATGGATGATTCATGCAAAATCGATGGAAATGCATACAAAGATCGCGAGAAACGGAGCTACGGTTCTCGAGATACGCTCACGACAAGGTACAGAGGCAAAACACAAGATCACCAAATACCTGGGCTAATTCTTGGCATTCCAAGGTGTCCACTGGATAGGTGATGAAAAAGAAAACACAATAGACTCAAGAATCACTCAATTCCATGGAGTATAGCTACCACAAGTCACAAAACAAGATAGCACCCAATCTGACACAAAACAACAACATAGCAATTTGAAAAGCTCACAACTAGAGCTACAGGAACCCTACAGCCACAACCAAGACATGGCCAGGATCTTTTCAATACCCGCATCAACTTATCCAACTATGGAATCAGCAAAAGAGGCACACATCAATATGCAAGAAGCAAACAAGTTGGCATGATGAATCAGTTTTCTGGAATCTGGTTGATAAAGTAGCAAGTTGACAGCAATGGTTAAATATGCTAGAGAGCTCCTATTGGCCTGAAAATTAACAGGATGGTAGATATAAATACCTACTACAAATTCCTAACACTGAGCATGGTCAAATTCACGACACGTCACTAGCTACACCCCACTCTACATGGCAAAACAATAATAGCAGACTCTCCAGACTTGGCCATTTCAAGCCGGTTGGCAGAAACAGAAAGTAGGCAACTTAACAGCATGGTGCGCACTTATATAGTGACTTAACATGAATAACGAAAAATACTGGGACATTCCCAACAACTTTGACTAACAAATTCATGTTGGCAAGATCTTGAAAGCATGCATAGATTAATTCATATGAAAAAGACAAAAGTGCATCACAGCATAAAAATGCAGTTTTGTCAAGTTGCCCCAAAGTCAAATCTGAATTCACAGGTGCATACATGGGTTGATTCTACCCCAAAATCATTACTCATACCTATATACTTGCATGGAACAAAAGGGAGCAAAGGGGGGTCGAAATTTGACCTCCCTAGGCCATGTGTATATGCCTTAGGCATGTACACACACACACCACATGTGTGCATGCATAGCATGCACACACACTACCACTACTCCACACACACTCACACAAGTGGGTGTATGTGTCACACACATACCACACACTAAACCTACACCTACAAGAACACACACACATGTATGGGTGTGCAAGGGACACACACACACACATGTGCCAAGCAGGGTGCACCACACACCCACATGCACTCTCAGACACCACCTCACAAGATATGCATGTGTGTATGCCAAAACATACACACACACACACACACTCTAGGACACCCAAACACACACAACTACACTCACAGGTGTATGTAGGTGCCACATACACATACATACACTCTACACTAAGCACACACTCTAACTTCACATGCATGAGTGTTGCAAGACATACACACACATACTCAGCCCACACACACAACACACGCACTGGATCTACTGCCACAACAGATCCTGCACACACGCACACACACACATAGCCGCACACGGGATCCGGTTCTCACACCGGATCCGCACACACAACACACCGCGCCGACCAATAAAAAAGGAAAAAACGGGGATGGAACCGGGAATCGATCCCGCGACCTCGCGGTCGTCCCCGCGCACTCTCACCACTATTCCACACACGCGATCGTTACTAGTAGGGGGGCTTAGCCCTATTGAACTGACCCCCGCGGTAACTGAACCTGACGAACCGCCTGCTAACTGACGAACGACGCGCGAGAGCACGACGCGCATGAACTGGGCACGAACGGGGTGAGCACTACACGCAACAAAAGGAGGGAGCTCGAGCGAGAATAGACCTGGGGGAGACCAGCGCCTCTACTGGACAAGCATTGCACACACACGCACCCATGGGAGCTCGAACCCGAATCCATGGCGGATCTGAGCTCACGGCACCTACGGCTCTACTCGCACGCACGCACAGAAGCAACAGGGGAACGCCAACGCGACCGACTGCTCACCTAGAGAGGACACCATGATACAGAGGAAGAAGACGTCCTAGGCAGAAGCTTTCGCGCCTGCAAGAACATGCGCTCGAGGCCGACGCTCTAGAGGTGCTACCGCGCCCCTAGTGCCGGGAACGGACGCCGGCACTCCCAGCTCGGCCCTGGACATGGCGACGGGGTCATGACGACGGGGAGGCGCCAGCGACGAGGCCCTCTACTGCTTGGTCTTTACACCCGCGGCACGCACTCTCTGAACCCTCTCTGCAGGGAAGAAGAAGGAGGAAGACGATGGGGAAGGAGTGGCGGTGCGAGGGAGGAAGGAGGAGGAAAAGGAAGAGGGTAGCCGGGGCTAGGGCTGGGCGCACTTTAAGGCCATGGAGACGCACCGGAGGCCGTCTAATCGCGCCACCTTTTGACGTGGACAGCACGGATGCACGCCGTACTGAAGGAGGAAGGAGGAACCGGGACAAACGAGCGCTAGCGACACTGGGCCTTGTGGGTCGGAAGCCCCCCCACACACACACACTCAAGTCACAGAAATAAAAGAGAAGCCTTTTCCCCTTTTAATAAACCCAACCAAAAGAATAAACCCCTCACAGCAAATAAAAAGGTTTTGGAGAAAACAAAATACTTTTGGTGGAGGAAATAATGAGACCTATTTAAATAAAATATTGAGCTGATTTATAGAGCATGTAATTTATTTAATATATAAAATGCAGCTCCTGTTTTTAAAGTAAAACAAAAACTCAACAACCCCAAACATAAATAGCACCACACACACCATTCATTAGAAAGCAATGGCCTCCTCTTGAACATTTTTAAATATTTAAAACAACAACTAAAATCTGGACTTAAACAATAGGAAGAGAGGGAAAAAATAGTGGTGATGTTTGAAATGAAGAAGAGGGGGAAAGAAGAGGTAGCACACCCATCGATCCAACCACACACAACAGACCACACCCCACACAACAATCCACTCATCTCCATCACATCAAATCAAAACAAAAGAAGGTGGCATGGCAAGATGAAGGAATGATGCATGATGATATGATGCATGAATGCCATTCAACACATGGGACAAGGTGCAATTCATCATAAATCTCATGACACAAGGATCATACAATGGGGTTACATGCCAAATTCGGTAGGGACATCACTTGGGATGTCACAACTCTCCCACACTACAAGAGGATCTCGACTCTAGATCTAGGAACGAAAGAAGTCCGAAAATTCGGAACGGAGCAGGTCCTCGCGTTCCCAAGTAGCTTCTTTGTTGGAATGATGAGACCACTTCACCTTGAGAAACTTGATAGACTTGTTGCGAGTCTTACGCTCAGTTTCTTCAAGAATTGCAACTGGGTGCTCACGATAAGAAAGATCTGCTTGAAGATGGATGTCTTGGAGGTCAATGGTCCGCTTAGGAGTCTTGAGACATTTCTGGAGCTGAGAAACATGGAAGACATCGTGCACATCTGCGAAATTTGGAGGAAGCTCTAGTTGATATGTAAGACCACCTCTCTTGCCAACAACTTTGAAAGGACCAACAAAACGAGGAGCTAGCTTCCCTTTTATTCCAAACCGCTGAGTGCCTTTCATGAGAGAGACTCTGAGATAGACTAGATCATCCACTTGGAAAGACACATCCCGATGTTTGTTATCATAATAACTCTTCTGTCGGGACTGAGATGCTTTGAGGTTCTCATGAATGACATGGCACATCTCTTCTGCTTCAGTGATCATGTCATTGCCCAATATCTGTCGCTCACCGGTTTTAGACCAGTGAAGCGGGGTACGACACTTTCTGCCGTAGAGAATCTCGAACGGGGCCTTGCCTGAACTAGCTTGAAAGCTATTGTTGTATGAGAATTCAGCATACGGAAGACAGTCTTCCCACTTCATGCCAAATGATATCCCACAGGCTCTGAGCATATCCTCAAGAATCTGATTGACTCTCTCAACTTGACCACTTGTCTGCGGATGGAACGTCGTGCCGAAACGGATCTTAGTACCCATAGTAGTCTGGAAGGACTCCCAAAACATGGAAGTGAAGACACTTCCATGGTTAGAAGAGATTAGATGAGGAATGCCATGCAAGGACACTATCCTTGACGTATACAACTCTGCAAGCTGAGCTGTCGAGATAGACTCCTTGACTGCCAAGAAATGAGCAACTTTTGACGGCTTGTCGATAACCACAAAGATGGCATCGTTGCCCTTCTTGGACTTGGGAAACCTAGTTACGAAATCCATCTCCACATGATCGAATTTCCATTCTAGGATAGGCAAAGGCTGAAGAAGACCTGCTGGATGCTGATGCTCCGCCTTCACTCGGCGGCAAACATCGCACTCGTTCACGAACTGAGTAATTTCACGTTTCATGCGAGTCCACCAGAAGGTTTGCTTGAGATCCTGATACATCTTTGAACTGCCTAGATGAATGGATAGCAGAGAATTATGTGCTTCGTCCATGATAACCTTTCTGAGATCACCTTTTGGAACCACAAGACGGTCCTCAAAGAACAAGGTATCTTTGTCATCAATACGAAAGCACTTATACTTCGGAATGCTCTTGGCCACACCTTTCTTCACTTTCTTCACCATAGCATCAAGAAGCTGCGCTTGGCGAACCTGATCTTCCAGAGTAGGAGAGACTTGAAGATTTGCAAGAAATCCTTGCGGAATCATCTGAAGGTTGAGCTTGCGAAAGGCTTCACAAAGCGCGGGCTGGAGAGGCTTCAAGATGAGACTATTGCAGTACGCCTTACGGCTGAGCGCGTCTACAATGACATTTGCTTTCCCACGAGTATACTCAATGCTTGGGTTGAAGTCTTCAAGCATTTCCACCCAACAAGATTGCCGAAGATTGAGATTGGGCTGAGTGAAAATGTACTTCAGGTTCTTGTGATCGGTGTACACCTCAACTGGTCTACCCAACAACAAATGCCTCCAAGTCATTAGAGCATGCACAACTGCCGCCAACTCAAGATCATGAGTGGGGTGGTTCTTCTCGGCAGGCTTCAACTGACGCGAGGTATAAGCAACAATCTTCTTGTCTTGCATAAGAACACCACCAAGACCTTGGAGAGAAGCATCACAGAAAACTTGGAAAGGTTTGGACTGCTAAGGAGGAACAAGAACTGGAGCTGAAGTCAGTCTCTTCTTGAGTGTATTGAACGCCACATCACACTCAGGACACCAAACATACTTGACGCTCTTCTGGAGGAGATTGGACAGAGACTTGGCAATTTGAGAGAAGTTCTCCATGAATCTTCTGCAATAACTAGCAAGCCCGAGGAAGCTCCGAAGCTGCTTCACATTCTGAGGAGGCTCCCACTTCAAGATTGCCTCAACTTTCTCAGGGTGTACTTTAATTCCCTCGGCAGAGATGACTTGCCCGAGGTACACCACTTCATTGAGCCAGAACTCACACTTGGAAAACTTGGCATAGAACCGATGTTCCCTTAACTTGTCAAGCACAAGGCGGAGATGCTCTGCATGATCTTCTTCTGTCTCCGAGAACACAAGGATATCATCCAGATAGACCAAGACGAACTCATTCTTGAAGGGAGAGAAGATGAAATTCATCATCCTTGAGAAGGTTGGAGGAGCATTCGCAAGACCAAACGACATGACGGTGTACTCATACGAGCCAAAACTCGTCCTGAAAGCGGTCTTGGGAATGTCTTCTTCGCGAATGCGAATTTGATGATAACCCATGCAAAGTTCAAGCTTCGAGAAAACCTTGGCACCTTTCACTTTCTCAAACAACTCATTGATGTTGGGAAGTGGGTACTTGTTTCTGATTGTCTTCTTGTTCAGTGGCCGATTGTCCACACAAAGACGATCCGTGCCATCCTTCTTTTTGACAAACAAAACTCCACAACCCCACGAAGAAGAGCTTGGTCTGATCAGACCCAGACGTTCTTGCTCATCTAGCTGCTTCTTCAACTCTTTCAGCTCTTCGGGGCCATGTTTATATGGGCGCTTGCATACCGGTTCAGTACCGGGCTCGAGATCAATCACGAACTTGACTGGCCAGTGCGGAGGCATTGCTGGCAACTCTTCTGGAAAGACATCTTCATACTCACAAACCACAGGAATTTGAGAAATCACCGAGATTTCACCCTTCTCGTTGAGAGCAAAGAGATGGATTGTGTCATCGCGAGCTGCAAAAATAATCACATCTTCTGAAGGATGATTCAGCTTGACTTCTTTTGCTTTGCAATCAATATGAGCCTTATTCATAGCCAGGAAGTCCATGCCTAGAATGAGATCAATATCAGAATTCCCGAGATCAATTGGAGAAGCCAGAAAAGAATAATTGCCCATCTTGATAGAAACATCCGGTACCATGCAATTGGAATTCATTAACTTCCCAGCGGACACCACTAACACGGGTCTAAGGAGATCTTGACAAGCAAACTCATGCATTGCAAAGAATGAACGGGACATGAAACAATGCGATGCACCAGAATCAAACAAAACTTTTGCTGAAATAGAATTGACTGAGAGATTACCCGTGATCACTTGAGAAGAATCCTCTGCCTCTGCTGCATTCACCATATTCACTCTTGCGGACTTGGGATTATGCTTCACCATAGCATTGCCTGGAGGCTTGACAAGAGGAGGAAGTAGAAGACGCCGCTGGTTGCACTTGTTTGCATAGTGGCCCTTCTGACCACACTTGTGACAAGTCACCTCAGAAAGCAGACGAACATTGCATGGAGGAGGAACAAGAACAGCCTTGGACGCCTGGTTCTTCTGCTGGAAACCTGGGTTGGGTGGGTGGGAAGAACCACGACCACCGAACTGCATCTGCTGTTGAGGAGGAATAAACGGAAGAGGATTTGGCGCGCAATACTTCTGCTGCTTAGGAACCATCTGAGAGCCGGAAGAAGAAGAATATGAATCCTTTGAACGCTTCTTAGAGTTCTCCAACTTGAGCTGAGCTGCTTCAATCTTCAAAGCCATGTTGTAGAACTGATCAAACTCACGAGGCTCTTGAAGAACAAGGCCTGGCAAAAGCTCATCCTTGAGACCACCTATGAACTGATAGATCATAGTCTTATCATCTGGAACATCTTGCTTGGCATAACGAGCTAGATTCTGGAACTCGACGTTGTACTGGTAGACAGACTTACTTCCCTGCTTCAGGTGCCTGAACTTCTCACGCATCTCCTCAACAAAGCTTGTCGGAATGTAATGAGCCCTGAAGTCACGACAGAAATCGTCCCAAGTAACAACACGATCGCCCTGGAATCCTTGTACTATTGCCACCAGTCAGCCGCTTGACCCTTTAGCTGGAATGATGCAAACCTGACAAAGTCCTCTGGCCTGACATTGTTGCACTCAAAATGCTTGCTCATATCACGAAGCTAATCATCAGCATCTAGAGGCTGCTCACAATAGGTGAAAGTCTTGGGCTGGTTGGCAAGGAACTGATTGAGAGTCACAAGCTACAGTTGATTCTGAAAATTGCCTTGAAAACCTTGCTGACCCTGCTCCCTTTCTTGCAACAGTCTGAGCAACATCTGAGTGTTTGCATTGGTCGCGTCCATCGCAGCTTGCCAAGCTTCTGGAGGAGGAGGCAGAGGAGGCGGTGGCGGGGGTGGCGGTGGAACATCAGTCTGCTCCTCACCACGACCCGGATTGCTGCGAGTTGGTGGAGCCATCCTGAAGATGGACAAAACGCATCAGCCTCATTGATAAGATGAAACAAAGCTGAATCAAATGCTTGATAGAATTGAACAAAAACAACATAGCCTTCGTACTGAAAAATTAGTAAGAATGCTTCTTCGGATCATCATAACATCATTAGACATAATAAGCCACTTGCAATAACGCAAAAAGTATTGAGCTAAGCGCTCGGAACAAATGTACATGCCCATATACATCTGAAGAAGATGATCCTAGATGACTACAAGATTTCCCACCTATGAACTTCCGAAAATTTCCTTGTTTATGCGATTCGGGTTGCGGAATAAGAACCTGCCCTAGGCAATCAGCTGCAACTGCATCCGCAGCCTTCCACACCATAATTCAAGACATTTCGCAAATTCGTCTAATCTCGAATCCTTGAACTCACAACGATACTAAACCATGGTGGTACCCCGGACGCCTCCCTAGTACTGAGTGACTCCGACCTTATCTCACCACGATAAGTATTGAAGTAATTTCGAACATTCTCCGTCCTGAGATATCAAGGAAGCTGAATGATAACGATGTGCCAACATTCCCTGGAGCTCGACTCGCCGGAAGAAATCAAGTCAGACAGGAAGCACCAAGACAGAACCCTGTCACATCGGCATCATATAGATTCCAAAATACCCGCGTGATCCTAAAAAATTTTGAGCAAGAAGAGGAGTAGAATAAAAATTCCTAAGTCGGAAACCTCACCAGAGCATAGAAGAGGAGTAAAAATAATCCTACTCTCCGATATAACTAGACTCAAAATAGTTTTACTAGACACAACTCGGCCAAGTTCGAACAAGCAAAGGCTCCTATGGTCTTATGGCTCTGATACCAACTTGTCATGCCCAAGATGCGCGCCTATCCATTTAAGGCACGAGAGCCTCGCAAGGGATAGATGCGCATCTTGCCGTTAGCAAGAATAGTATCATCACAACATAAAATACAGAATGAGAAGAGTATACAAGTTGGCTTACACTCGCCACACGCTAACTTACAATGTCACTCAAATCATAACATCAAGTTGAACACAGGGTCCGACTACGGACAAAATCAAACGATAAAAGAAGTTGCAAATGATACTATCAAGCTCTCCCAAAGATCACGACCAGGTCCTCAACTCATCCGGATATGTCACATACATCCTGCCTCTTTCCTCGTCATAGTCCCACTGGAGCTGGGTAAGATCATCCTGCATGAACTCATCCGGATATGTCATCCGGATATGTCACATACATCCTGCCTCTTTCCTCGTCATAGTCCCACTGGAGCTGGGTAAGATCATCCTGCATGAACTCATCTGAACCTAAACCTGGAGTGTTGTAGTAAACTGTGAGGCATAGAGGGCTCAGCTATCATGTACCCGGGTGCCAAGACTATATAAGCTTTAGGTTGGAAGGGGTGATGTTTAGTTTGCAGCAGCACTAAGCATTATTTGGTTGCTAGCTTACGCAACATGAAATAAATATGAGTGGCCTACGAAGAACGATCGAATCTAGTATGATCTCTATGAGATCCTGAATACTTGCTTACGTCAATCATAACCACACCGTGTTCTCTCTCGGTTCATGTTCACGAGCAGAGACGATCACGGATACTCACCCAGTTGATGTATTTTAATTAGAGTTTACTTCAAGTTTGCTATAACCGGGTGTTAAACAAATATCCAAGTTGCCACATAACCGCGGGCACGGCTTTCCGAAAGATTTAACCCTGCAGGGGTGCTCCAACTAGTCCATCACAAATAACCACACTCCATGGGAATAGCCTCGAACGCGGGTCTTGCGATCATCATAGGCAATTCCAAAGGAGGCCAACACCTCGAGTAAACCCGAAGAAAGTCAGAGTCCACACGCAAGACATTCGATAAAGGTAAAACAAATCCAGCAAGACCACCCGACGTGTCAACGAACCCGATAAGAGCCGCGTATCTCTTTCTCAGGACACGACGGATAAGCATAGCGTACGGTGGCCAGATAGAAATCTCCCGAGTTGCCCCGGGTTGGCCCCACACACGGCTCTAGTTTGACCAACACTCATGAGGAGCACTGGCCCGTGGGTTGATTAATTATCCACGGGTTTGCAAGACCCTATGCAATTTTTATTAAGTTGTTAAGCAAATGTAGTACCAATGTTGGGTCTTGCAAGACAAGTTTTAATCTCAACCGGATGAACAAGGGGGTCCCCATAACAACCCCAAGCGTGTTAGGAGCGCAAAATATGAAAAACATAACACCGGTAACAAGGATCTAATGGCGGTAATAGCGGAACAAATCACTTAGCAAAAAGCCAAGCCTTCCACCAATACCAAGATATATATATATATGTGCATTAAGTAAAATAACAAGATTTATTGTGATATCCAATCCATGTTATCACATGGAACGACCGGCACCTCCAACTAAGAATGCAATAAGAGGGGCTGAGCAGTGGTAACTTAGCCAATCAACGGTTTGCTGGGATGTGGAGGTTAGAGGCTGTCATGGCAACATGGGGGATGATATCATGTGGTAGGTAGCGCAATTGTAACGATAATAATGTGAAACTAGCAAGCAAACATAGTATTGGGATCCGGGTATGATCATCTTGCATGTTGGTTCTTCAGCGGAACAAGTAGCGGGATCCTCGTAGTGGTACTCTCCTGGGTCCTCGTACTCAGTATCAACACTCGCGTCTACCCGAGAGAAACAGCCAATAAATAACCAACCAAGGTGCAATGCACAACCAAGATGATGCATGGTTCATTTAGTGAAGAATTAAGCATGGCAACCCAATTCTAGTCAAGTTTCAAATGCACAATTTGTTTGTTAGTGAATCTGGAAAGAACCTCAGGTTAAATTATTTAGAGATGCATGAACATGGCAAATATGGATGATTCATGCAAAATCGATGGAAATGCATATAAAGATCGCGAGAAACGGAGCTACGGTTCTCGAGATACGCTCACGACAAGGTACAGAGGCAAAACACAAGATCACCAAATACCTGGGCTAATTCTTGGCATTCCAAGGTGTCCACTGGATAGGTGATGAAAACGAAAACACAATAGACTCAAGAATCACTCAATTCCATGGAGTATAGCTACCACAAGTCACAAAACAAGATAGCACCCAATCTGACACAAAATAGCAACATGGCAATTTGAAAAGCTCACAACTAGAGCTACAGGAACCCTACAGCCACAACCAAGACATGGCCAGGATCTTTTCAATACCCGCATCAACTTATCCAACTATGGAATCAGCAAAAGAGGCACACATCAATATGCAAGAAGCAAACAAGTTGGCATGATGAATCAGTTTTTCAGGGACTTAGTGAAAATTCCAGTTTTCGGGAATCTGGTTGATAAAGTAGCAAGTTGACAGCAATGGTTAAATATGCTAGAGAGCTCCTATTGGCATGAAAATTAACAGTATGGTATATGGAAATACCTACTACAAATTCCTAACACTGAGAATGGTCAAGTTCACAACACATCGCTAGCTACACCCCACTCTACATGGCAAAAGAATAACAGCAGACTCTCCACACTTAGCCATTTCAAGTCGATTGGCAGAAACAGAAAGTAGGCAACTTAACAGCATGGTTCCCACTTATATAGTGACTTAACATGAATAAAAAAATACTGGAACATTTCCAACAACTTTGACTAACAAATTCATGTTGGCAAGATCTTGAAAGGATGCATAGATTAATTCATATGAAAAAGACAAAAGGGCATCACAGCAGAAAAATGCAGTTTTGTCAAGTTGCCCCAAAGTCAAATCTGACTTCACAGGTGCATACATGGGTTGATTCTACCCCAAAATCATTAATCATACCTATATGCTTGCATGGAACAAAAGGGAGCAAAGGGGGGTCGAAATTTGACGTCCCTAGGCCATGGGTGACTTGTGCCACTCATAAAACTTAATGTAAATGCCACAAAATGATATGTGCTCCATAGATACATGTTGAAAGTGGTTAATTAGCAGGTTGGGGACATGATAACAAGGCATAGCATCAATATGCAAGTATGAAACTATCTAGAAGAAGAACTAGCTCATATGCACATAGAGAGACCTACGCATGGAGCTACTCATGCACACATGCATCTTTAAATGCATATATATGAAGGCACACACCACCTACACCTATGCAACATCACTAGCATATGTTTATGTGCAAAGCACATACACACACCACAACACAAACCACCCATGTGTATATGCCTTAGGCATATACACACACACCACATATGTGTGCATGCATAGCATGCACACACACTACCACTAAGGCATATACACACACACAACATATGTGTGCATGCATAGCATGCACACACACTACCACTACTCCACACACACTCACACAAGTGGGTGTATGTGTCACACACATACCACACACTAAACCTACACCTACAAGAACACACACACATGTATGGGTGTGCAAGGGACACACACACACATGTGCCAAGCAGGGTGCACCACACATCCACATGCACTCTCACACACCACCACACAAGATATGCATGTGTGTATGCCAAAACATACACACACACTCTCTCTGGGACACCCAAACACACACAACTACACTCACAAATGTATGTAGGTGCCACATACACATACATACACTCTACACTAAGCACACACTCTAACTTCACATGCATGTGTGTTGCAAGACATACACACACACTCAGTCCACACACACAACACACACACTAGATCTGCTGCCACAGCAGATTCCGCACACACGCACACACACACAGCCGCACACGGGATCCGGTTCTCACACCGGATCCGCACACACAACACACCGCGCCAGCCAATAAAAAAAAGGAAAAACGGGGGTGGAACCGGGAATCGATCCCGCGACCTCGCGGTCGTCCCCGCGCACTCTCACCACTATGCCACGCACGCGATCGTTACTAGTAGGGGGGCTTAGCCCTATTGAACTGACCCCCCCGCTAACTGAACCTGACGAACCGCCTGCTAATTGACGGACGACGCGCGAGAGCATGGCGCGCACGAACTGGGCACGAACAGGGCGAGCACTACACGCAAAAAAAGGAGCGAGCTCGAGCAGGAATAGACCTGGGGGAGACCAGCGCCTCTACTAGACAAGCACCGCACACACACGCACACATGGGAGCTCGAACTGGAATCCATGGCAGATCTGAGCTCACGGCACCTACGGCTCTACTCGCATGCATGCACAGAAGCAACAAGGGAACGCCAACGCGAGCGACTGCTTACCTAGAGAGGTGTTGGAGCCGCCGGAAGCGAAGAGGAAGGGGACACCACGATGTAGAGGAAGAAGACGTCCGAGACAGAAGCTTCCGCGCCTGCAAGAAGACGCGCTCGAGGCCGACGCTCCAGAGGTGTTGCCGCGCCCCTAGCACCGGGAACAGGACGCGGGCACTCCTAGCTCGGCCCTGGACATGGCGACGGGGTCACGATGACGACGGGGAGGCGCCGGCGACGAGGCCCTCTACTGCTTGCTCTCTGCACCCACAGCACGCACTCTCTGAACCCTCTCTGCAGGGAAGAAGAAGGAGGAAGATGACGGGGAAGGAGCGGTGGTGCGAGGGAGGAAGGAGGAGGAAAAGGAAGAGGGTAGCCGGGGCTAGGGCTAGGCGCGCTTTAAGGCCATGGAGACGCGTCGAAGGCCGTCAAATCTCGCCACCTTTTGACGTGGACAACACGGATGCACGTTGTACTGAAGGAGGAAGGAGGAACCGGGACAGACGAGCGCTAGCGACGCTGGACCTCGTGTGCCGGAAGCCCACACACACACACTCAAGTCACAAAAATAAAACAGAAGCCTTTTCCCCTTTTAATAAACCCAACCAAAAGAATAAACCCCTCATAGCAAATAAAAAGGTTTTGGAGAAAACAAAATACTTTTTGTGGAGGAAATAATGAGACCTATTTAAATAAAATATTGAGCTTATTTATAGAGCATGTAATTTATTTAATATATAAAATGCAACTCCTGTTTTTAAAGTAAAACAAAAACTCAACCACCCCAAACATAAATAGCACCACACACACCATTCATTAGAAAGCAAGGGCCACCTCTTGAATTTTTTTAAATATTTAAAACAATAACTAAAATCTGGACTTAAACAATAGGAAGAGAGGGAAAAATAGTGGTGATGTTTGAAATGAAGAAGAGGGGGGAAGGAGAGGTGGCACACCCATGTATCCAACCACACACAACATACCACAACCCACACAACAATCCACTCATCTCCATCACATCAAATCAAAACACAAGAAGGTGTCATGGCAAGATGAAGGAATGATGCATGATGATATGATGCATGAATGCCATTCAACACATGGGACAAGGTGCAATTCATACATAAATCTCATGACACAAGGATCATACAATGGGGTTACATGCGAAATTAGGTAGGGACATCACTTGGGATGTCACAATCACCCATTCCTCTTCACAGAAACCAACGTATGCTCGAGAAGTAGCAATAGGACCGCAATAGGCTTTCGGGTTGTGGGGTGCGGCTGTGATGCCCGGAGGGCCCGCTTGCTCGGTCTTCTTCTTCTTGCGATTGAGGTGAGTTGGGGGCTCAGACGACGCCTATGTCTGCAGGTCCCAATCCCACGCATTTCCCTCCCGTCAGGGGGCGTGACCGTCTTACCCTGGATGCTCCTCACGAGGTGGGGCCCCGACCTCCTGATACCGAGCGGAAACCAAGGACAACACCAGGGGGTCGAGTGGCCTTATCACCGGTAAGTCTCGTGAGGCGCGATGCTCAGGATCCCTTTTTGATACTCAAGCAACTCTACGTCAGCAAGTCCGAGTCCCACGCATTTCCCTACCATCATGAGGGGCGCCCATCTTACCATGGACGTTCCTCACGAGGCGGGCCCCGGTACTCCTGATGCTGACCGAAATCCATGGACGACCCAGGAAGTCAGCTGGCATTATGACCGGTAAGGGTCCTGAGGCGCGATGCTCAGGATCCCCCTTGGACGCTCAAGCGGCCCCCGCAGATTCTGCTTCATGCTTTGGGAAGGTTGGGCTTCGTGAGGATTTGAGTTGTAGTTCAAGTAGTATCCCAAGTAGCCTTGTGTCGATAGGTCCCAGTCCCGCACATTTCCCCACCACGCTAGGTACAACTAGAAACCAGGATGCACTTCATGGGACGAAGCCCCGACGCTCCTGATGCACCAAGAGGGTCGAGTGGCATTGTGATCGATAAGGCTCCCGAGGCTCGATGCTCAGGAGCCCCATTTGACGCTCAAGCTATCTGAAGAAAAAATTGTTTCCTTTCCAAGATGGCATGTCGGGACGAGAATGGAGCCTCTGGGCGAGTACGAGGCGGCATGCGCCTACTAACCCACCTATGAGTGCCATGCAAGGATTCGAGCGCCAAGGCCTTGGCGAAGTGTAAGCACCGTGCCCCCAGCCCCTGCTCGCGGGGTACGAGGGGGATGGGAGCAGGTGAATGCTTAACTTGTAGGAAGAGAGCAGCATTTGAGATGGCAAGAAAACAAAACTTTAACCTTTTTGACGAAAAATGCGATTTGGAAAGGCCTCAGATTGTTTTCATAAAAGCAGGGAAATCCAAACAATAGAAACACAAATAACGGCCGGGTGCGGCACTTAGATGGCCCTTTGTCTTCCCCCAGCGTTGAGCGTATGTCATCCATGTTGCATGGGCATAGCCATTGATGGGCAGTGTTGTCTTCTCCCCTAGATCCAAGCTGTGGCTGCCACATTGCATGGGAGGGACGCCTCTGCGTCCTTGGGGAGCCCCGGGTATGTACATCCTGCTCATTATTACGTGAGAGTGTGATGGGTAGAATTTCCGGAGGTGCTGGATGTTCTCGGTGCTCCGGATGGGGATCCCATCTTGAGTCTCTAGGCGCATGGCGCCAGGCCTGGAGACATGAGCGACCTTGAATGGGCCCTCCCACATGGGTGAGAGCTTGTGCAAGCTCTCCCTAGAGAGAACCCGCCTCAAGACGAGGTCACCGACTTCGAGGGTCCTGGAGCAGATATTGCGGCAGTGGTAGCGCCGCAAGGCTTCCTGATAACGTGTTGCTCGGAGCAAGGCCCGACGACGCACCTCTTATACGAGCACAAGGTCCATTCCCCACATGGGGAAGAACTGCTTCGGCCCTGTAGACGAGGAAGAATGGGTTTCGCCGGTGGGCTTAGTTGCAGTGGTGCGGATGGACCACAACACCGACTGAAGCTCATCGACCCAACCCCTGCCACAAGCTTCAAGCTTCTTCTTGAAGCTCCTTGCCTTGAGGCCTCGCAGGACCTCCGCATTGGTGCACTCCACCTGGCCATTGCTCCGTGGATGGGCCACCGAAGTATAACATATCTGCGTTCCAAGGTTAGCACAATAAGTCTTGAAGAGGTGGCTTGTGAATTGCGAACCATTGTCGGTGATGATGTGGGTGGGGATGCTAAAGCGGCTCATGAGGCCCCTGATGAACTTGATGGCTGACCCGGCCGAGATGGTGCGCACGGGTTCCACCTCTGCCCACTTGGTGAATTTGTCGATGGCGACATAGAGGTAGCGGTACCCGCCCGCTGCTCGCGAAATGGGCACCAATATGTCCAGCCCCTAGACCACAAAGGGCCAAGAGAGTGGAATGGTTTGGAGGCCCTGTGTGGGCTGGTGAATCTGCTTGGCATGGAACTGGCATGCCTCGCAAGACCGAACCAGCTCGATGGTGTCTTCAAGCGTTGAAGGCCAGTAGAAGCCGGATCGAAATGCCTTCCCTACAAGCGTGCGTGAGGAAGAGTGATGCTCGCAGTCTCTTGCGTGGATGTCGGCCAACAGTTTGCCTCCTAGCTCCTAGGAAATGCACCGCAGCGCGACGTCGTTTGGGTGCCTGCGGTACAAATTGCCGTCCTGCAAGCAGTAGGATGTAGCTTGTCGGGCCACGTGCTCCGCATCCTCCTCCTTCTTCGGTAGGATGCCGTGAAGAAGGTACGCCCTGAATTCTTGCATCCAGCCGTCGGCCTGGGGCTCCAAGGCCAGGAGCAGTCAAGCCCCCGAGGCCTGGCCACAGTCCGGAGCCCCCGAGGGTGGTGCTGGGGGAAGCTCCTCTCGCCGAGGCGCCAAATCCTCGGTAAGCAGTGTTGTGGAGGGCTTGAAGAGTCGCTCCTTGAAGATGCCTGGCTCATGTGGTTCGTAGAGTGAAGCTCTCTTGGCGATGTCATCTGCCTCCTTGTTCACGTTGTGCGAGATGTATTGCAGCTCCAGGCCCTGAAAATGTTTTTCAGTTTTACGTACATCTTCGAGATACGCCTCCATGTGCTCGTCCTTCGGTATGTACTCTTTGTTGGAGAAGTTGACGAGGAGCTGGGAGTCTCCCATGATGGTGAGGCACCAAACCCCCAAGGCTGCCGCCGCCTTGAGGCCCGCAATGAGGCCTTGACACTCCGCGATGTTGTTGGAGACCTTCTCCCCATGCCGGAAGCAGAGCTGCACAACATAACGGAGCTTGTCTCTTGTCGGGGAAGTGAGCACGACCCCAGCTCCCGCTCTCTTGTGCGTGAAGGCTCCATCGAAATGCATGGTCCATCCTTCGGATGCTTCGTAAACAGGTGCAAGGGACTGGCTCCCTACCAGCCCCCGGTCTGGGGCGTCCATCCATTCCTCCATGAAGTCCTCTAAGGATGCTCCTTTGATGACCCTGGTTGTGCTGAACTCTATATTGAAGGCCTGCAGTTCGATGTTCTATTCGGCTACCCTCCCCGCCGCATTGGGGTTGTGCAGGATCTTCTCCAGGGGGTAAGCAGAGACGACCTTGATTGGATGCCCTGGAAGTAGTGGCGTTGTTTTCTTGAAGCGATGAGGAGCGCTAAGAGAATCTTCTGCTGCATGGGATAAAGTGAACGCCCACCCGCATCGTCGTGCTGATGTAGTACACCGGGTTCTCAATGAGAGTGAGGCCTCCTGAGGCGTCCTACCCGGTGGCAAGGTCTGGAGGCTTGGGCGCCTCGCGGTCTGGGGAAGAATCCGGGCCTCAGGAGGGTTGGGTGCTTCTTGGTCCGTAAGTGTGGCTTGGGCTTCAGCTTCTCCAGCTTGAGGGGGAGCTGGTTCTTGTTGATCGTGCGAGCCCCCTGGCTCCGCATGCGGGGGCCCGCCGGAGTCCTTCGATTTGGTATGTGCGCCGGCTTGCTCCTCCCTGACCGCCACCGTTGCAACGCTGGCAGGGTGTGGGGTGTTAGCCAGGTATAGCAATAGGGGTTCCCGTGGGCGAGGCGCCACCATCACCGGTGGGCTTGTGAGGTATCGCTTGCGTTCCTCGAAGGCTGCATCGGCCTTCGGGGTCCATTCGAAAGGGCCCTTCATTTTCATGATCTTGAAGAAAGGCAATGCCCGCTCGCCGAGCTTGGAGACGAAACGCCCCAAGGAGGTCATGCACCCTACCAACTTTTGCATTTCCTTGAGGGTTTGGGGCGCGCTCATCTTGTTTATAGCCTTGATCTTCTCCGGGTTCGCCTTGATTCCCCAGTGCGACACTAGGTAACCAAGCAACTTGCCCGAGGGGACCCTGAAGACACACTTTTCGGATTGAGCTTCAAATTCACCTCCCTTAGGCTGGCGAATGTCTCCTCCAAGTCCTCGACCAAGGTCCTTGCCACCCTGGACTTGACTACAATGTCGTCGATGTAGGCTTCTACATTCATCCCAAGTTGCGGCCCTAGGGCGATGTGCATCAGTCGCTGGAAGGTTGGACCAGCGTTCCGCAGCCCAAAGGGCATGCACATGTAGCAGAATACCCCACATGTGGTGAGGAAGGCCGTCTTCTCAACATCCTCCACCGCCATCTTGATTTGTTGGTAACCCGAGAAGGCGTCCAGGAAGCACAGGAGATCGCACTCCACGGTGGAGTCCATGATCTGGTTGATGCGTGGTAGCGGGAATGGGTCCTGAGGGCAAGCCTTGTCAAGGCTCGTGAAGTCAATGCACATACGATCCTTCCGGCACTTCTTTGGGACAACCACCGGGTTGTCCACCCACTTTGGGTAACGCACCTCCCGGATGACCCCTGCCTCCTTCAGCTTGCCAACCTCCTGAGCGATGAACGCCTGCTTCTCCGGAGCCTACCTCCTTGCATTCTGATTCACCGGGCATGCGTTCAGGCACACCATGAGGTGGTGCTCTATTACATCCCTCGGGACCCCCACCAAGTCGGAGGCGCTCCACGCGAACACGTCCTTGTTCGCCCTGAGGAAGGTCACCAATGCCTCCACTTGGTCTTGAGGCAAGCCAGTGCCGATGGTGAAAGTTGGGACTGGGTTTTCCTCATCCACCGGTACCTGCTTTGTTTCCGCCCGGTTCTGGGAGAACAACTGCTTCTTCTTCGCGGGCGCGATGTCTGGGATGCCCCTCGGGTTCTCCGCGGCCCGGGCCGCACCCTCGATGCTATTGCGCACTGCGTCCATGGTCTTGTAGGAGAGCTTGAGTACGTGGGCGCGTCCTTGATATCCCTCATGATGGTGAGGATTCCACCGCTCCCGGGCATCTTGATGACGTTGTATCCTAGGTGCGTTGCCGCCATGAACTGAGCGAGGACGGGGTAGCCGAGTATCGCATTGTACGGGAGGTGGATGTGAGCGACATCAAAGTCGACCTGCTCGATGCGAAAGTTGGAGCAGGTGCCGAAGGTGACGGGGAGGCAAACCTGTCCCACGGGGAAGACGGACCTGGCCACCACCCCAAAGAAGGGCCTTGAAGGTGTGAGCTGCTCGCGAGGTAGCTGCAGCACGTTGAAGGCTTCCATGGAGATGACGTTGAGGCCGGCGCCGCCGTTGATGAGGGTCCTGGAGATGGCCACGGCGCGTATGGTCAGCATGCACAACATGGGAAGTTCCTCGATGGCCGATGTGGTCTTGGGATGCGTCAAGGCTGAAGGTGATATCGGTCTCCGACCACGCGTGACGCTCCGCGGGCTCGGGCCGTGGCTGACCCGCTCCCACATGGCGGAGGAAGCTCTTGATATGGCGGTCGGAGGGTGGCACCTGCGACCCACCGAGGATGCAGGCGACCGCAGGGGCGGCCCTGCGTGCCCAAACACCATCTTGCGCTGGGGGCCGGCGGTCATCGGGGATCATGGCTGCCATGGAGTTGCTGAGTTGGGGCTTGGCCTTCACTGCAAGCGGAGAACTCCAACACGGGAACCCCTACCTGGCATGCCAAATGTCGGATTTCGGGCTCCGCAAAACCCTCAAGGTTCGAACTCAGGGGCGTGTGCGGAGATCTACTGCTACCTCGCCCGACCTAGCTCACTACTCGATGAACACGGCAGAAAACTCACACGATGATGAGGAAGAAGATGAACACAACAGTTTACCCAGGTTCGGGCCACTACGAAGCATAATACCTTACTCCTGCTTTGGTGGATTGCTTCTCATGTAGGTTTTGGTGGATGAACTAGTACAATGTGCTTGAGCCTCGTGAGGGCGTTCAAGATGTGTTCTTGGTTGGCTATCTCGTGGTGGTGTATGGAGTGTCTAAGTGTTGGATCGGATCCGTTTGGGTGTTCGGGGGTATCCGGGCTACCCCTCTATGGTGCAACCTATGCTCTCTATATAGCGGCGTCCTGGGTCCACATATCTCATCACAATGGTGGGAAGGGATCCCACAACAGCCAATTTTGAAGGGGGAAAGGGTTGGTGCTTCCCCTGCCCAAAGGCGGTCTTCGCCTACAAAGTAGCCGTCGATGCCGTTGGGACAGGCTCAGCGATAACATCCGCCCTGCAGGGCAGGTGGTTGTGGTCTTCTTGCACCGCAATGGAAACCTTTGGGGAGTTCTTTGGGAACCCACGTCTGTCCTTGCTCCCTTTGCACCAAAGGGGAAACTGCGCCACCTGGCGCACTAGTGCTCGCCTATCCTTTCTTGCGTCAGCCTTGACTCCTAAGGCTGGGCCTTGCATAGGAAGCTCCGCCACAACAGATAGATCCCAAATCTTGTCACCATTCCTCCTCGCGAGGGCCTTGTGTCGAGTGGGGCCTCGCCTGGTCCAGTTTGGTTGATGAAGTAGGCCAAGCCCCGGGCCGCAGGCAGGCAGGTCTGGGTACCCCCGTTCCGAGAACGCCGACACTCTCAATGAAAGCACAAATGTCGGTGTCAAAACCGGCGGATCTCAGGTAAGGGGTCCCGATCTATCAGACTAGGTTCGATGGTAACAGTGGACGAAGGAGACGATGTTTACCCAGGTTTGGGCCCTCCCACGGAGGTAAAACCCTTCATCCTGCTTGATTATATTGATAGTATGAAGGTTACAGAGTTGATCTACCTCGAGATTAAATAGCTAAACCCTAGACAAGTTTTTCTTCCCTACAATCGAAAACCCTCCCGATTTATATTGACACCGGGTGGGGTACTACGGTTTACACATGGTAGGTCTCCTATCGAGGATGGAGATGCCGATTTCCTCATCTTGACTTGGAGTGCATGACGCGCCTTAGGGACTTCCTTCTAGAATGTGGGCTCTCGATGTACCCGGCCCTTCCTGCGACAATCAAAGAGTGGCCCACCAATCCGGCCTATTAAGAGATAGGCCGACGGCCCGAGGCCCCCTTTGTCTAGGACTCCCTCAACCGATATGTTTACTAAGCCACTTGATGAAAAAGTGTTTCGTCATTTGAACAGTGAGTTGAACATCATTGATGCTTCAAACTTGAGCTAAGCTCACTCAGATGCATGCAACGGGATGAGCTTTCTTAACCATTCCATGCTACTATTATCATGAATATCATATATCTTGGAATTCTATGCTCCCTTGTATTGCCTCTAACCCTTTTGTAGGTACTTCGAAGAACAACACTCCACAAGATTGCAAACAACTCATATCTTAAGAAATCTTGTCATGACCAAGTATCCACACCCCTCTTTGATGATGGAAGGAAGAAGACAACAAAACATATCCTTGACGTATATTACTCAATTGATATCAACTCACATTTGGTATCATGTCATTTGAATATATAATGTTCTTCCTCGCATGACTAACCTATGTAGGTGAAAAGTGAATGAAAACAAAAAGGGATTTCTCCCAACTCAAGATGAACTTCATCAACTTCGAGCATCCTCATCAAGTTCACCTACAAGATACATCAACAACATCACTCAAAGGTATGTACTCATATACTTGATATAGCTTTACTCCAAATCATGAGATAAAGCAACTCAAGTGATATGAATACATTAAAATGCTTAATCGAAAAATGGTAACCCCATTTTGAGCTTAACGATGAGTATGACCTATGATCAAGTATTCTTGCTTGACTCCTTAAGTCAATATACTCTAACATAGGTGACCTAGTCACCGCCCATCATCTAGTTGTAAGAATTGAATGGAAAACTCTTCTTGTGTTTCTCCTTGACATTTCCATTCAACTCTAGCCTAGATCAAAATTCATTGCAAATCTTTCTAAAAATTCATTGCAAATCTTTCTAAAAATTCATTCCAAATCTGTCTAAAAATTCACTTCAAACCTTTCTGAAAATTGATTGCAATCTTTGTGAAAATTCACTGCAAATCTTTCTAAAAATTCATTGCAAATCTTTCTGAAAATTCATTGCAAATCTTTCTGAAAATTCATTGCAAATCTTTCTGAAAATTCATTGCAAATCTGTGTGAAAACTCATTGAAAATCGTCTTGAAAATTCATTGCAAATATTTGAGACACGTTTGAGACTCTCTAAAAAATTCCATTTGAAAAAGTTGCCAAGTTTCTGTTGTCCAACTCACAGTCTCCGATCAAATTCTCTCGGTCTTTTCGATATTGCAGTCCTGCTGCAAAAACACGTATCGGTGCCACCGAAACTTTTGCCTCGGAGCCACCGACCTCTATGCACTTTATTTGCTCTATTTTAAAATGAGCTCAATGATTCCAAAGATGTAGGGGGATAGACATCAAGAGATATAATCTCAAATAATTAAGGATCCCTACATCAAAGGAGGAGAAAATCTTAAAGGCTTTTCAGATCTTAAAGGGGAGAAAAACAGTTTTCAAGGAACCCTTGTCTTAATACTCTGAATGACCATATATCTCTAGGATCCCTTCCCATTCAATGATTCCTTTTGTTTATCCCTTATATGACCTTTTTGTAAATTAATGCAAAAGGGGGAGAAATTATCAAAGCTTGAACGCTTATACTCATACCAAAGGCGGAGACATTCACATCAAAGGGGGAGATACAAATCTAAAGGGAAATAATATCTAAGCATTCATGCTTTAAGGGGGAGAGATGATCATGAAAAGAAGAAGTGTAACCTTATCATATAACGGGGAGAAATATCAAGGATCCCTTATCACACAAACACTTCTTAAGGAGAGAGAAAGAGCAAGTTGAATTTGATTCTTATGCTTTGGACTTTTCTCAGCCCCAGCTACTCTAAAGAAATCATTTCTTATATGTCCTCCATATCTTGGTACTCTTGGTTCCATTTGCATTTGCACTATCAAATACACTTGTGTTTCCACACATTGTTTTCTCAAGTGTGCTCCTATTTCTAAATGCTCAAGGACCTCAAGGTAAGTATATGCATCATATTCATGTTCAAGATGACCTCTTGCTTCTTGCACATATTGTTTGCAAGAGTGAGTCTTGAACATGAAACCATCTCATTCACATATATTTGATGCATATTGCCAAGATATAAATGATTGTTCATGTCCTTCATACCATGTGTGTTTTCATGCCTTCAAAAGCAACTATCCTTAAAATGGATTGCACACATCTAAGGGGAGCCTGTATTTGTCATGTATCCTTCAAAGTCTTCATATATTCTTGCATATCTTAAATTGAAGCTTTGATTGTATGCTGTCATCAATTACCAAAAAGGGGGAGATTGAAAGCACATTTGACCCCTCGGTGGTTTTGATCATTTATGACATCATACATTGTCTCTTGGACTAATACTTTTATCTAGTGTATTTCAGATAAAGTCCACAGAGAAGGTTGGCTAAGGAGTGTGGAGAGTATCCCCAAGAAGAAGAAGGAGAAGGAATAGCATTGGCAAAGCTTCAAGCAAAGAGGACTCTACATTTTACTTTGTGAGAAATCACATTGAGTCCATATGAAAGCCAATACTATTAAAAAGCGGTAAGGTACTGTTGGTGAACAAGATGCTCAAACGTGCACAAGTGATAGTCAACAGAAACAACCACAAACTCTTCCACAAAATTCTGTCTAAGCCAAACACCAAAATTGGTGCCACCAAGTTTTTGATTGGCCCCTATAAATTTCTATCCCAAGACAGACCCACCCAACCCTGCCTTTTGGTGCAACCGAATTCTGAGTCGGTGAAACCGAGTTTAGGTGGCAAACCTACTCATGTGTGACTACACCTATTCGGTGCAACCGAGTTTGCTGTTTCAGCATCACCGAGTTTTGATATCTGACCGTTGCCCACCTTTCGATGTCACCGAGAATTCCATATCGGCCTCACCGAGATTCAAAAGTTGTCACCTTTGGATCACTTCGGTACCACCAAGATTCACACATCGGTGTCACCGAGTTGGTCGCTTTAGGTGTAATGGTTGGATTTAGCAAATTGGTACAACCCTCAACCACCACTCACTCGATAGAGAAGCACTCAGAATAGATACCCACTCATCCCAACTGATTTTCTGAGAGAGGGTCACCTACTCATGTTTTGAGATCATGCCATTCCATTCCTACCATATGAATCTTGATCTCTAGCCCCTCGCAAGTTGCTTTCCACCAAATCAATCTCTTCCACCAAAGCCAAATCTGTGAGAGAGTGATGGTGTGTGGAGGAGTCTATCATCTTGAAGCACAAGACAAAGGTGTTCATTGACATTATCAAGCCTATTACCTTTTGGAGGGTGGCGCCTCCTAGATTGTTTAGGTTTCGCTTGAGAGCCTTCGTGTTGTAGAGTGAACCAAGAAGTTTGTAAGGGCAAGGAGATCGCCTACTTTATGAAGATGTACCCCGAGTTAGGCTAGTACTCCATGGACGTAGGCCATTATGGTAGAGTCAAGGTTGCTTCTTCGTGGAAACCTCCGTGGGTAGAGCCCTCCGTGGACTCTCGCGGCCGTTACCCTCTGTGGGTTGAAGACTCCATAAATGTGGACGTACGATAGCACCACCTATCGGAACCACGGGGAAAATCTTTGTGTCCCTCATGCGTTTGATCTCTCTATCTCAACTCCTTATTTCCATGTGCAATGTCCTTACTTTCCGCTGCTATACTTCATGACTTGCATGTGTAGGGTGTGCTAGACTTGCTAAAATTGCTAAAATCTGCCAACACTTAACTTTGCACCTTGTGTAGATTTTAATTTGTGCTAGTAGTCTATTCAGCCCCCTCTAGACATACCCTTCTAGTGATCCCACACCAAGCTACTGGAGCTTTGTGCTGAACTATAACATGCTAGGGATGGATAAGATGGTCCCTGAGCTACTCGCAATGTTTGACACCGTGAAGTTAGAAATCAGGAAGGAGAATCAAGTGTTGATGGTTAGTAAAACCACTAGTTTCAAGAAGGGCAAGGGCAAGAAGGGAAAACTTCAAGAATGGCAAGCCAGTTCCCGCTCCTGTGAAGAAACCCAAGGTTGAACCCAAACCCGAGACTGAGTGCTTCTATTATGAGGGCAAAGGTCACTGAAGCGTAACTACCCAAGATACTTGGTAGATAAGAAGGTTGGCAACGTCAACATAATTATATTTGATATACGTGTTATTGATGTGTACCCTACTAGTACTCCTAGTAGCACCTGTGTATTAGATACCGGTTCAGTTGCTAATGTTAGTAACTCGAAATAAAAGCTACATAATAAACAGAGACTAGCTAAGGGAGAGGTGACGATGTGTGTTGGAAGTGTTTCCAAGGTTGATGTGATCACCATCGCACGCTCCCTCTACCATCAAGATTAGTGTTGAACCTAAAAAATATTATTTGGTGTTTACGTTGAGCATGAACATGATTTGATCACGTTTATTGCAATATAGTTATTCATTTAAGTCAGAGAATAATGGTTATTCTGTTTACATGAATAATACCTTCAATGGTCATGCACCCAATGTGAATGGTTTATTGAATCTTGATCGTAGTAATACAAATGTTCATAGTATTAATGCCAAAAGATGCAAAGTTAATGGTCATAGTGCCACATACTTGTGGCACTGCCACCAAGGTCATATTGGTGTAAAGCGCATGAAGAAACTCCATGCTGATGGATCTTTTGACTGACTCGATTTCGAATAGGTTGATACATGCGGACCATGCCTCTTGGGCAAGATGACTAAAACCCAATATGATGGAGCGGGTCGAAATGATACATGTTGATGTGTGGGGTCCAATGAGTGTTGAAGCACACAGTGGATACCGTTATTTTCTTACGTTCACTGGTGATTTGAGTAGATATGGGTATATTTACTTAATGAAACACAAGTTTGAAACGTTTGAAATGTTCAAGCAAATTGAGAGTGAAGTTTAAGATCATCATGACAAGAATATAAAATGTCTATGATATGATCGTGGAGGTGAATATTTGAGTGATGGGTTTGGTATGCAACTTAAGACAATGTGGAAATTGTTTCACAACTCACCCCACCTGGAACACCATAGTGTGATGGTGTGTCCGAACGTCGTAGTCGTGCTCTCTTGGATATGGTGCATATTATGATATTTCTTATCGTTTTCCACTATCATTTTGGGATTACGCATTAGAGACAACTACATTCACTTTAAATAGGGAACCAGGTGAATCTGTTGAGATGGCACCATATGAATTATGGTTTGGCAGCAACCTAAGTTGTTATTTCTTAGAGTTTGGGAGTACGATGCTTATGTGAAAAGATTTCGACCTGATAAGCTTGAGCCCAAAGGAGTCAAATGCGTCTTCATAGGATACCCTAAGGAAACCAGTTGGGTATACCTTCTATCCCAGATCCGAGGGCAAAGTGTTTGTTGCTAAAATGGGTCCTTTCTTGAGAAAGAGTTTCTCTCGTTAGAATTGAGTGGGAGGAATGACCTACTTCTCATGGGCCGGACTATATGGTCCATTTACCGACCATTGGATTGATCAAAGGCCCTGTCTCCAGGAAGGAAGCTTCGGGAATTGTGGCGTGTCCTCCAAGATTGGAATAGTGGATAGGCATGTTTTTCCCTTCAATGTGTAACCGACCATGTGTAAACCCTACGTACCCTCGGTGTCTATATAAGCCGGAGGGTTTTAGGTTGTAGGACAGAGAACAACTCATCTAGAGTTTAGCTATTTGATCTCGAGGTTGATCAACTCTGTAACCTTCATACCATCAATATAATGAAGCAGGACGTAGGATTTTACATGCATAGGAGGGCCCAAACCTGGGTACCCCCTACTCGATATCCGTCGGTTTTGACACCGACATTGGTGCTTTCATTCAGTGTTCCGCTGGGACATCAACGAAGAAGTCTGCAACATTGATACTTTTGTCCCCGGACAAATCTTCGCCTTCGGTACCATTGCGCCGAACGCTGACCCAACCGCCCGTCTTGGCCGGGTCGGGAGTTTCGCCCATGATCGAGAGGTCAGATTCGGGAACCTAGAGTTCTCCAGAGACTCTCGAGGCGATCTTTCGCTAATCGGGCTCACAGTCTCGCGTGCCACGCCCGAAGACTCCAAGGCTTTGACATCGGACTCCTCTTTCGGTCCTGCCCATGGGATCCACCCTGGCGATGACCTGATTTTTAGTCCGGGCCCGACCATAGTGCCAGATGCCCGGAAACTTGTTCTTACCGAACACTCTCCTTGCACGGACGCAGCGGAGATTAACTCCGAAAGATCTAAGCAGGTTGACCCGATCGAGCTCTCGACACTCAACGAGGCCCTATATCGGATCTTGTCGTTGAAACTTACCGACCCAAACCCGATCCATGCTCAGATCAGCCTCAAGGATTTAACCGACATGTTGGACTAGCCACAACCCACTTGATAACCACTGTCGAGGATTTTTCATCCCACAACCACCCACCTGATAACCACTGTCGAGGATTTAACCGACATGTTGGACTATGCCTCCTAGGAGGCAGAATACATGGATGAGGAAGATGGTGGTCCCACCCCCATTAACACCGGGCGATGGGCCACCACCTCCACGTACGACATCTACATGGTGGACACTCAAGCCGAAAATGGTGAGCACACACCTAAATATGATGGCGACAAATCGGGTGAAGCGTCGTCTAGGCGCCGGAAGCTGCATATACAATCAAACGGAAAAAAGGGAAGAAAAGCTATCACCAGCACCAGGGATGGAGATACCCCAAAAAACCTCGGCGATGCCGATATCTTCGAACACCCGCTAGAGGGTCAGGAGAGGCCGGAAGATCAACACAACCCCGATGATCTAAACGATTCCGAGGACGTCAATTACCTTCCCCTGTCGAGGAGGAGGACATCCCGGAAGGTGATGACTTCACCATCCACGATAACCTTGGAGATCAGGAACAGTTCAGGCAACAACTTATAGTCACCGCCCGCAGTCTGAAGGTCAAAGAACGACAGCTTAAAGCCAAACAAGAAAACGTCAACCATCAATGTACGAGGTTCCTATCAGCTCAGGAAGGCTACGGTGCCGGTCTACTGGACCAACCTAAATGTTACCCACGCCGAAGACTGCTGCCACAATTTGATGATGAACTTACTAATACGTCGTCTCCCAAACATACCCCATACGACAAGCCAGACCGCCCTCCTCGAGGACAAGAAAGGACGGCTGACGACACCGGTTATAGTCCGATGATACCCCGAAGACGGGGAAAAGAGCCAATAGAGCCCGATGATAGGTTGGACCTATGACATGACCTGGACTATAGGGCGGGTCGTACAAGATCCATCTACGGATCCTGAGGGTACTCACCCGATAGACGGGAGGGGTATCGGACTTGGCTCGACCGCAACAATAGAGGCCGGGAATGAAACCGGGCCAGAACAGACGCCGATTACCAGCGCGGCATAGCTCGGGTCAGAGGCGCTGCCCACCCACTGTGCTTCACGGATGAGGTGATGCAGCATCAGTTCCTGGAGGGATTTAAACCCGTGAACATAGAGCACTACGATGGGACAACTAACCCCACCGTATGGATCGAGGATTTCCTCCTCCACATCTACATGGCGCAAGGAGATGACCTCCATGCCATCAAGTATCTACCCCTAAAGCTTAAGGGGCTAGATCGACACTGGTTAAACAGCCTCCCTGAAAATTCCATCGGGTGCAGGGAGGATCTAGAGGATGCATTCCGATCTAACTTCTAGGGCACCTATGTTCGGCTGCCGGACTCCTCCGACCTGAGCAACATCATCCAGAAGCCAGGAGAGTCTGCTCGGCAATTCTGGAATCGGTTCTTGACCAAGAAAAACCAGATCGTTGACTGCCCGGACACTGAGGCAATAACCTCCTTCAGGCACAATATTCGGTATGAATGGCTGGCTCGGTAGCTCGGCCAAGATAAACCTCAGACGATGTCCTCCCTTACGTCACTCATGACTCGCTTTTACGCGGGCGAGGATAACTGGCTAACAAGACGTAGCTAGAACCCCGAAGACCCCAAAACCTCTGAAATTCGGGACGGAAACGAGAAACCAAAGTGCAACAAAAATAAGAGCCGGCACAACAATTGCGATACCGACGACACGACCATTAAAGCCAGCTTCCGCAATTCCTAACCCGAGCAGCGGAAGAAGCCTCCTAAAGGCAATCGCGATGGACCCATCCCACTGGATAAGATAACGGAGAGGCCTTGCCAGATCCATGGCACTCAAGAGAAGCTCGCCAACCACACCAACCGCAACTGTTGGGTATTCAAACAAGCTGGCTAACTCGCAGCCGAGGATCAATGCAAGGGCCCACGCAGCAAGGACGAAGATGAACCCCGCGGTCTGATCGGTGATGGACAGAAACAGTTCCCTCCAGAGGTAAAAACCGTGAATATGATATACGCCACTCATATACCCAAAAAGTAGAGGAAGCGTGCTATTCGAGAGGTCTATGTCGTAGAGCCTGTAGCCCCAAAGTATACCCATGGTCGGCATATCCGATCACCTTCGATCGAGGCGACCACCCGACCAGTATCCGTCATGGGGGTTCGGCCGCCCTTGTCCTAGACCCCATTATAGATGGGTATCACCTCACTAAAGTCCTAATGGACGTAGGAAGTAGGCTTAATATGATTTACTAAGACACTATGAAAAAGATGGGTATAGATCCGTCAAGGATCAAACCCAGCAACACTACCTTTAAAGGACTGATCCCAGGCGTCGAAGCCTGGTGCACGGGCTCTGTAAGCCTGGAAGTAGTGTTCAGCTCGCCCAATAACTTCCGAAGCGAAGACTTGATCTTCAACATTGTATCTTTCCGCGGCAGCTATCACGCCCTGCTAGGTCGTACATCGCTCGCCCGCTTTAACATCATCCCACACTACACATACCTCAAGCTCAAGATGCCCGGCCCTGAGTTACGGTCAATGGCAACACAGAGCGCTCCCTCCAAAATAAGGAACATGTGTTGTCCCTGGCGGCCGAATTCCATTACAATGATGATCGGCAAACCCCGACATCTGTCGTAAAGGCACGTAAAGTGTGACATCCCAAGTGATGTCCCTACCCTATTTGGCATGTAACCCATTGTATGAACCTTGTGTCATGAGATCTATGTATGAGTTGCACCTTGTCATCCATGTGTGGTTTGCATTTGTGCATCATTGCATCATGGCATCCATCTTCCATTCTTCTTGCATGCTTGCTTTCTAGTGTCTCATGTGCTGTGTTTGTTGTGTATGTGCTTTGTGTGTGATGTGTGAGAGGTGCTTGAGGTGGTGGATCCTTGTGTGCAACCTCTTCCTCCCCCTCTCTTCTATCTTTCAAAAAAGACATCACCTCCTTTCTTTCCCCCTCTCCTCCTATTAATTATGAGCAGATTTAATTGTCTCTTTTAAATGTTTAAAAATGTTCACAAGGTGGCCCTAGTAACCTTATGATTTGTGAAGGTGGTGTTTTTGTCATTTGGATATGTTTGGGTTTTGTTTTCTTTTTAAACAGGAGCTGCCTATTTATTTATATTAAAATTACTTGTCCTATAAACCAACCTGGCATTTTATTTAAATAGTGCATATTAAATCCTCCATAAAAATATTTTTGTTTTGTTCAAAAAAATTTCAAATTACCCTGGGGATTTAATTAGCATGGCTGGTTTTATTAAAAAGAAGAGCTTTTTCCCTGTTTTGTTTCAGAGAGTGAGAGAGGAGCAGATGGGCCGAGGCCCAGCCCAGGGGAATAGGGACGGCAACCTGCCCTGCGCCCTCTCCGTCAGTGTTGTGTGTGTGAGCGAGCAGAGCAGGAGTAGGTGAGCTCCGTCGCCGTCCCCGTTAGCCCAGACGTCGAGGCCGGTCCTCCTTTTAAGCGCGCCTCCCTAGGGTTCCGTCCCTCCTCTCTTCTCCCTTCGCTGCCGCTGTTTTCCTCTTCTCCCTCCTCCTCCTTCTTCCTCTGTTTTCTTCTTCTTCTCTTCGGGTTTAGAGAGTGAGGTGGTTCAGAGTGGTGCAGGGGTCGACGGGCTCGTCGCCGGCGTCCCTCCGGTGGAGCGCCGCCGCCGTCAAGATGGCCACCGCATTCCTGGTGCCGTCCGCATCCTGTTCCCGGAGCTAGGAGAGCCCATGAGGCCTCTTCTTCCTCCTCGTCGCCGGAGCGGAGCCGGTCTTCTTCCCCTCCATCACCGCCATGTCCCCGAGCCGCTCCTTCCCCTTCTTCGCCATCGCTCGCGCCCCGCGTCTCCGAGAAGCTCTCGGTGAGCAGCCCGTCCCCGCAGTCCCCTATCCTCGCCGTAGTCTGTAGGAGCGCGTCGCCGTAGTGTCATCACCGCCGGCCGGAAGGCTCGAGCTTCAGCTCGCCTCCGATCCCCCTCTTCGCAAAATGAGGCAAGGGATGGGTTCTCCATCGATTCCCCTTTCGTTTCCGCCCGTTTGTGTCGCCGGAAACCCGTGCGGTCGCCGGAATTCGCCGCCGCCGTTGCCCTATTGCCGTGCCTGTTGCTTCTTCAATTTCGTCAGGTTCGGCATTGTGTGTGCGTATTAAAGAGCTAAGGCCTCTCTTCTGTTAAGAGCCGGTGTCGTAGCACAGTGGTCAGTGTTGTGTGGTGAGACTAGGGGCTCCTGGGCTCGATCCCCCTTCTCCCCCATTATTTTGCTGATGTTCCTTTTATTTGTTTTGTTTGTTTCTTTCTCCTTGTATACATGTGTATGTATGTGTAGGGATAGCAGCCTTGTTATTTTTTTTCTGGTTATGTGTGAGTGTGTGTGTATCCCTTAGTGAGTTATACACATATGTGGAGTTGTGTGTGTATGCACCTAATGGTGTATATGCACATGTGTGCATATGTAGATGTGTGTGTAAGTGTGTTGTGGTTGTGAGTGTAGCTCATGCATGTATGTATGTGTGTGAGTGTGTTTTGCATACACATAGGTGTAGGTTTAGTGTGTGTGTATGTGTGTGACACATACACATGCTTGTGTGTGTGTGCTTGTGTGTTGTGTGGTGTGTGGCTTTGTGTAGTGTGTGTGTGTGTATGCTATGCGTACACACTTGTGTGAGTGTGTGTGTGGTGTAGTGTAGTGTGTGAGCATGCTAAGCATGCACATATGTGGTGTGTGTGTATATGCCTAAGGCATATACACATGGGTGGTTTTGTGTTGTGATGTGTGTATGTGCTTTGCACCTACACATATGCTAGTGTTGTTGCATAGATGTAGGTGGTGCGAGCCTTTATATATATGCATGTGGGTATGTGTGTGTGCATGGGTAGTTCCATGTGTAGGTTCTCTTTATAAGCATATGAGCATAGTTTCCCTTCTAGATAGTTTTATCCTTGCTTATTGATGCTATGCCATGTTATCATGTCCCTAACATGTTAATTAACCACTTCCAACATGTATCTATGGATCACATGTGAGGTTGGGGCATTTTCATTAAGTTTCATAAGTGACATAAGTCACCCATGCCCTAGGGAGGTCAAATTTAGACCTAGCTTTGCTCCCTTTTGTTTCATTCAAGCATATGGGTATGAGTAATGATTTTGGGGTAGAATCAACCTATGTAAGAATCTGTGAAGTCAGATTTGACTTTGGGGCACTTTGACTAAACTGCATTTTTATGTTGTGATGCCCTTTTGTCTTTTTCATATGAATTAATCCATGCATGTTTTTAAGTTCTTGTCAAAATGAGATTGCTAGTTAAAGTTGCTGTGAACATCAATGAAGTTTTGTGATTTATGATAAGTCCCCAGATCAGTGGGAACCATACTGTTTAGTTGGCTACTTTCTGTTACTGTTCATCCTGCTTAGAAATGTCCAAGTCTGGAGACCCTGCCGTTATTGTTTTGCCATGTAGAGTAGGGTGTAGCTAGTGTTGTGGTTGTTATTTGAGCATGCTCAGTGTTACGTATTTGTAGTAGATTTTGCCATATACCATCCTATTAATTTTCATGCCAATAGGAGCTCTCTAGCATATATAACCAGTGCTGTCAACTTGCTACTTTATTAACCCAGATTCCAGAAAACTGGAATTTTCACTCTCCCTAAAATCCTGATTCATCATGCCAACTTGCTTGATACATGCATATTGATGTGCAGCTCTTTTGCTGATTGCATAGTTGGATAAATTGGTGTTGGTGTTGAGTAGAAGCTGTCCATATCATGTTTGTGCCTGTAGGATTCCTGTAGCTCTGTTGTGAGCTTTTCAAATTGCTATGTTGCTGTTTTGTGGCAGATTGGGTGCTATTTTGTTTTGTGAGTTGTGGGAGCTATACTCCATGGAATTGAGTGATTATTGAGTCTATTGTGATTGATTTTTCATCCCCTGTCCAGTGGCTACCTTGGAATACCAAGAATACCAAGAATTTGGTGATCTAGTGTTTTGCCTACGTACCATGTCATGAGCGTATCTCGAGAACCGTAGCTCCGTTTCTTGCGATCCTTATATGCATTTCCATCGATTTTGCATGATGCATACATATTTTCCATGTTCATGCATGTCTAAATAACTTTACATGAGGTTCTGTCCAGATTCATTAATAAACAAACGTTGCATGTGAAACTTGACTAGGTTGGGATTGGCATGTTAAATCCTTCATTAAGTGAATCATGCATCATCTTGGTCGTGCATTGCACCTTGGTGGGTTATTTATTTGATGTTTCTCTTGGGTAGACGCGAGTGTCGAAACTGAGTTCGAGGACCCTGGAGAGTACCACTACGAGGATCCCGCTACTTGTTTCGCTGAAGAACCAACAGGCAAGATGATCGTACCCGGATCCCAACACTATCTTTGCTTGCTAGTTTCTCGTTCTTATCGTTACAATTGCGCTACCTACCACATGATATCAACCCCCATGTTGCCATGACAGCCTCTAACCTCCACATCCCAACAAACCATTGATTGGCTAAGTTACCGCTGCTCAGCCCCTCTTATAGCGTTCTTAGTTGCATGTGCAGGTCGTTCCATGTGATAACGTGGTTTGGATAACACAAATAAATTATGTTATTTAATTTAATGCACATATATATCTGGTATTGGTGGAAGGCTTGGCCTTTTGCTAAGTGATTTGTTCCGCTCGTACCGCCATTAGTTCCTTGTTACCGGTGTTATGTTTTCCATATTTTCCGCTCCTAACACGCTTGGCGTTGTTATGGGGACCCCCTTGTTTATTCGGTTGAGATTAAAACTTGTCTGGCAAGACCCAACTTTGGTACTACATTTGCTATAACTAATGAACTTGCATAGGGCTTTGCAACCCCGTGGATAATTTAATCAACCCCGGGCCAGTGCTCCGCATGAGTGTTGGTCCAAAATTGTCAACCGCTGGTGGCCACCAGGGGCAACTCTGTGTTTGGCCTACCGGAAGTTTGGACAATCCGTCATGTCCTGAGACTGAGATACGTGGCTCTTATCGGGTTCGTTGACACGTCGGGAGGTCTTGCTGGATTTGTTTTACCTTTATCGAATGTCTTGCGTGTGGACTCTGATTTTCTTCGGGTTTACTCGAGGTGTTGGAAATCCTTTGGAATTACCGATGAAGATCACGAGATTTGTGGTCGAGGAATTCCCGCGAAGTGTGGTTATTTGTGATGGACTAGTTGGAGCACCCCTGCAGGGTTAAATCTTTCGGAAAGCCGTGCCCGCGGTTATGTGGCAACTTGGATATTTGTTTAACACCCGGTTTAGAAAACTTGAAGTAAACTCTAATTAAAATACACCAACTGTGTGAGTAACCGTGATCGTCTCTGCTTGTGAACATGATCCGAGAGAGAACACGGTGGGGTTATGATTGACGTAAGTAAGTGTTCTGGATCTCATAGAGATTACTCTAGATTCGATCGCTAAACGTAGACCACTCACATTTACATTCCTGTTGCGTAAGCTAGCCACCATATAATACTTAGTGCTACTGCAAACTAAACATCACCCTTCCACCCTAAAGCTTAAATAGTGTTGGCACCTGGGTACTTGATAGCTGAGTCCCCTGTGGCTCACAGTTTACTACCACAATCTAGGTACATGATCAGATGAGTTTGTGCAAGATGATTTTAGCCAGCTTCAGTGGGAGTATGACAAGGAGAGAGGCAGGATGTATGTGACGTATCCGGATGAGTAGAGGACCTGGTCGTGATCTTTGGGACAGCTTGATAGTATCATTTGCAACTTCTTTTATCGTTTGATTTCGTCCGTAGTCAGACCCTGTGTTCATCTTGATGCTACGATTTGAGTGACATTGTAAGTTAGCATGTGGCGAGTGTAAGCCAACTTCTATACTCTTCTCATTCAGTATTGTATGTTGTGATGATACTATTCTTGCTAACGGCAAGATGCGCCTCTATCCCTTGCGAGGCCCTCGTGCCTTAAACGGATAGGCGTGCATCTTGGGCATGACATAAAGTTCGGAAGCAGGCTCGGTTTCAGCCCGAACTCCCAGAACCCCCTTCTCCCCATAAATAGGGACTCGCTCCCCATTGCACAACCCTAAGGCCAGTAAAGCACATGCCAAGGAGACACAACTTTGCGCTCAAGATTCCATGGGCAGCGGTGGGGGAAACTCCCAAAGGTCAAGTTTTTTGCTGGACCGAACTACTACCATTATATTTCTTCGGACATACTAGAGCTACCATCAAGGACCTGCTACAAGCGTAAAGCTCATCCACACTGCGGCGACTTCTCAAGATTTTTTTCTAAGGTCCGCTCGTCGAACAACACCACCCATAGAGGTATAGAACCCCCTAGGAGGCGCGGGAGCGGACAAGCAACATGGCACATCGAAGACGTCAGGTCACCCATTGAAGACCCTGGTACAACCCCTCCTGTAAAATTTATATTTCATTTTCAAATACCTGTAAATAGTTGCTTTGGAAATTTGAGCAATGAGAATTATTGAGCAAAATATAAAACCATTATACATGGTCGCTTCGCTATCCTTTTTTGGCACATACTATATCTTCTCCCTTTTCTTCCGAAACTATTTGGTACACATTATGATGCAACCGGTAGTAGACCGGGGGCTGGAATTTAAAAAACTCACCCTAAGCATAATCGATTATGCGTTCGGCGTCTTGGAATTCGCTTTATATGCATTGGTTCTGACCTATGTCTTGGGTCAATAGTTAGGTTGCCCGGCTCCTGTTCTTGCCCCTTTACGTTTCGCTCGTTCAGCTGAAAGGGCAAAGGGAGAACCACTACGATTGTGTTTCCTGCTAGCCTGGTCAAGCACCTGAGGGGACAAAGCTGAAAACTGACTATAATAGTATGCGAGAACTGGTTCGCAAATCCGAGCTTCAGTGTTATAGTAAAGACCTCGTTAGAGGTTATTCCGTGTCATACGTTGGGTTTGGTATTTGTACAAACCATACGATATCGGCTTTTGTCTAATCCGAACATCACAAACCCCTAGGGGCTAGTCATCAGCCCCCGCATTCCTTTTTCGCACTCCTACGACTGAGTGAAAGAAATAAAGCATTATGGTATGATTTCCTTGTCCGCCTCACACTACCACCCTCGGGTACCGATAGCTCGACTAAGGGTCATAGTGCGTAGGAAGAGACACCCCACGTACTATGTACATGGGGGATGAAGCCGATGGCTCACAACTTTCAGTTCCAATGGCCACACATGAGTTATAACGAATGTAAAACATAAAAGACATGATAAACCATGAATCATAGACATAAAAGCATTAAAAGGTCTTCGGACATAGTACAACGCATCTACTCATTTTTTTTTTCTTTTGAACACTAAACTTCTGTTGCCCAAGCACCCTCCATCACTATGGAGAAGTATCGCTCAGGGCACCTATGCTCCTTTCCAGGAGGCGGAGGGGCAGTGGCTATGTTTGTCAGATCAAGCCCCAGCCAGTGCACCTTGGCCCTTGCAAAGGCCATCCGAGGACCCTCGATACAGGAGGAGTGCCTTAGTGTGTCGATCCGAGGCAAGGCGTCGCTCATTTTCTACACCAAGCCGAAGTAGCTGCTCAGCAATGGCTCATTGGGCCATAGCTGGATATAGAGATCCTTCATCGCCGGCTCAAACATCCATTGTAGCTCCATCAGCTGCTTCAACTGCTCAATGAGGAGAGGAGAGCGCTCGGAGGCTTAAAATTGCGCCCAAAATAGCCGAGCTTCATCTCCTTCTCCCCGCAAACCATAGAATTGGTCCGCATCCGCTATGCTCTTCTCGAGGTTCGAGTAGGGGCCTGAGGAACGCCACACTTGGGTGAGCAGTGCAAGCCTACTATCACCAAAGACACACTGCAGTACACACCGCTTACCATCTATGACAGCCTTAACTTGGCAGACTTGCTCTTCAGAGAACCGCCTATCCACCCACTCCTTTTGGAGATCAGATTTCAGAGTGGATAGTTCAGTGGCCTGCTCCTTGCCTTTCTGCTCAACGTGCTCGCACTTTTGGCCTGCATCCTTGAGCTCCTACTGGATTTCCTGCACCCAAGGCTCATGCTTGGCACTTGTGGCTTTTAAAGCGGAAAGCGCGGTAGCCGCTTGTTCGGCCGCCACCTTCTCATCCGCAGCCTCTTGTTTCGCCTTCTGCAGCTCGGCCTTGAGTTTCTCAATTTCCTTCGTCGAGGCTGTGTAAGCATCAAACATATAACCATACTACGTCGACAGTACGAATCACAAGTGATGATAAATTCGAATATTACAATCTGGCTTACCTTGCGCCTCATCGAATCTCTTGTTCAGAGCGTCAAGCTCATATTCGGAGCTCTTGAGCTTCCGATTTAGCTTGTCTAGCTCGGTGGCATTAGCATCCGCCGCCGATGACGAATCCTACAAGTAACAATCCCCTATCAGATTACATGGGTTCAAACCTCCGAACTATCATAAACATGACCCTATGTCCGGTCCTCTTAAGGGTTGTTAGAACATTCTGAACAAATATCATCTCATACAACGTTCGAACACTAATTTATGATTGACCCCCAGGTGAGTTTTTTTAAACTCACCTAGGGCTCGGGGGCTGCTATACTTATAACGATAGCAGAAATGTAATAAATTAATGTTCCAGAAATAGAACATTACGTGGCTCACCTGGAAGCCCGTCAGGAGACAATTGAAGGCCTCCTTCAGTCCGCTATCAACGGATTGAATGCTTTGCAAAACTGCACCCATAAGGGTGCGGTGATCCTCAAAGATGGAGGTGCTTGATAGAGCCTCCTCCATAACTGGCCACCCAGTGGTCATTGGCACCGGCGGTGATTGGTTAGACCAATATCTAACCGGGGATTTAACCGATGGCTCCGGAGGCATTGTGCGCTCCGGAGATGACCTTGGAAGGGACTAGATATCCCTTCGTCCAGTTTCCTCATTGTCCGGGAGGGCCTCCTCCTCCCGGTCTTCGACGACCGAGGCATTAACCTTGGCCATGACGACGTCACCCTTGCCGCTGGTGTTCTGCTCCAAAGGATCCTGGTGAGATGACACCTCCGCGACATCCTTCACGGCACCCGAAGGTGTGGGATGCGACACGGTCCCACTCTCCGCTAGCTCGA